>OV121061.1:4835000-7235000 GCA_921293045.1 Aplocera efformata
CCGGGACCCCTCGCTTCGAAGGCAGGGCTACTACCAACTAAGCCACGGAGCCGTCTTTGTAATTAATTAAAAAATTACTTATGTGTTTTGATATAAAAAGTAGCTTATGCGTTAATCGAGGGTATGATCTACCTTGACAATTGTAACAATTATGACCACAACTATGGCGAAAGAAATATCAGCAAAATCGATCGAGCCATTTTTGAATTCTAGCGAACTATCGAGTTAATAACTAATCGTACCAGACTCTAATGTTCCCACTGCAGGGACATCGGCCTACTCTCGATAATTGAGAGTGAATGGGCTTTGATCTACCACGGGAGCCCAATCCGGATTGGTAGATGTCACATGTCTTCGAATTTATGGTTCTAAGACATGCCGGTTTCCTCACGATGTTTTCCTTCACCGTTTCGAGAACGTGGTATTGCACACATAAATTTTTCAAGTGGTGCACGTGTGGGTTTGAACCAGCAACCTTCAGATTGAAAGTCGGCGTTTATGCCCCTGGACCACCACGCTCTCCAATAATAACTAATAACTAATAGCTATATATAACTAACTATATAAGTTATAACTAACTATATAACAAACGAGCAGTTATTGTAATTACAATAATATAATATATAAGTGCAGACGTAGCTGATTCTCTCGGTTAGGCATATTTTCCCTCGCCCTCTCCTTGCGGCACGACTGAAAATCAGCGTCTGGTCCATGGACTAGACATATAGCTTTTTTTTAGCTTAGGGCTATTGTGTTAATTTAAAGTATTCTATAAAAAAACTATTTTTGTAAATTAAATTGTCCTTGTTTACGGTAGTTAACGCGATTATAAGTTACAAAATATTTATCTTTGTAATTTATTGTCTGTCTTGGTGAATAAAAGTATTTTCTTTCTTTCTTCTTTCCAACCGCTAACGCTACTTAAATCATCCTTCATAGATTTTACAAGGTCCGTGTCGATGATCTAATTACTTTTAACAAGCAATTATTGTATACCTCTAGTAGACAACCTCCCGTTATAAATATTCAGAATAAGTTGGATTTTAATCCATTAGAAACCGTAAGCAAAATGATTTGGTATTGTGTCCTGAATCCTGACCTGACCCACATTGGATTCCGCTGAAAAGAGATTTTCAATAAGGAAGATGGAGCTCGCGAATTACAATACTAAATAAGAAATTTCATAAGAAAAGATTTAAAATTATTAAAAAAATTCTAGGTGCTGCGGTTAACCCGTGGTTAGCTATCCATCACGAATACTTCAAGGATAAAATCCAGGATATGAGCTATCCTGGTAAAAATTTAGAAATCTATCGAGCCGTTAGTGATTGAAGAAGTGAAACAAACAAAGCATCATCATCATATCATGCCGGGTGAATAAGTTGGCTCGCAGATTCGCTCGATGTACAAATGCCGTTACATTATTATAATATTTTTGAAATTGAAAGTAATAGTATCTCTGTACGCAGTGAATACAGTTTCGAGTGACGGAACTGGCTGTCGGCCCACCTCATGTTAAATGGTTACCGCCACCCATGCAAAAATAACACGACTTAGGTAGAAAAGGCAAGAGCGCTTTTCCTAAAATCGTAAAACACAAAAGCGTCTTTTACAATCCTTTCTTAAAAAATAAGTAGGTACTTACTAACAATGTAAGGCCATTTCCTAAAGCTGTCAGTCCCTTGGATTGATAGTTTTATTGGAAGAAAGGGTTTGCAGAATTCCCATAAGACCTTATGCCTGCGATTTTTACAGAGATAACGGGATAAATCTTTCAAATATTTGCAATACTGATCGGAAAAGAATTCTGTTTCTAACCGACATCAAAAAGAGGTTCTCAATTTGGTTGTTTGCTAGGCGATAACTCGGTGAATTATGAACCAATTTTGACAATAATTGTTTCATTTTGGTAGTGTATTCCCAAAAGTATTAGTATATTGATTTATTTGACCTTGTAAGATAAAAATATATCAGCTGTGGTGGAAAATCTATGGGCCCAATTTGAAAGAATTTTCAATCAAATAAAAAAAAAAACAAATTGGTTGATAAATGGCGGAGAAATCGTTGAACACAGAATCGCCTCCTGTGTAATAATTATGGGGAATATTCATAAACTTACCCGCCATTTTTTGACTTCCGATAGTCTATTTGCAACCACGCATCCAGCTGATCCAGCGCCCACGACAATAAAATCAAACTCTTCTACTGTTTGTCTCTTATTCCTTATCTTTTTTCTTTGCGATCGTCTATTATTTTTAGCTGCATGTCTATTGTTTTCTATTGATTGCCTTCTATTTGCTGAATCATTCTTGACCTCACTTATCTTAGTTGCATGATCATGGTTTCTGTCTTCAATATCTTGATTATTATTTTCCTTAATAGCAACAGTTTCGGAGGCTTCTGCGTCTGAACTTCGTCTGTTGATAAAATTGTAATCAAATCCCGGGTGAGTTCCGAATTTGAAATCGTTCCGCGGAGAATTTAAAAATGGATTGGGTTTCAGATGTACCGATGTTTCGGAAAAGCCGCGGCTGCCTTCCGGTCCGTGACTGTAGGTTTTTGTGTCGTGATTGATTGAAAAATCGGTTTGGTAGCCTAATCCACTCGCAATTGGCTTGAACGGAGTTGGATCTGGTCTCAATCGCGTGTCACTGAACCCGTACTCTTTCCTGAATGGTCTCTCATGGAATTGTCCCAACAGAGATGGCCCTATTTGCGTAGGTCCAAGCGGCAGCTGAGTAGATCCAATTATACTAGATACGACGTCACCTCCAAAAGGCACTTCACTATACGGATTTTTGTGTACACTGTCAATTGACCGTCCAAATAATTGGGACAGCAAAGTCAAATACATGTACCCGATTTGGGAGCATTGAGTCAACGGCGCGATTGCTTCCGGACATATAGCAGCAATATCCGGCGGGCTCCAGTTTTGGGACATTTTGAAGGAACTGACGTCACGGGTTTAACGTGGGATCGCGACACATCAGACAATACTGCTCTTTATGAGATGTTGAGCGGTTATGGCGCCAAACTCAATGAAGTTGAAAGTAAGCGGGAAAAAGTGTATTGTATGGGTTGATTAGTGCAAGAGCTAACTGTTAATTATTATAAATTATGATTTTAATATTCGATTATAACAATAAGATTTGAATTCAAATGTTTTCTTTTTTTGTTATTGTTGACACCCTCATACCATGGATTCCATGTGTCGCAGATCGCATCGCACCCAAAACCCAAGTACAAGCAGGATGTTCACCACAGAAAGTGTATCCCGGCTGGAAATCGAACCCAGGACCCCTCCCTTCGAAGGCAGGGCTATTACAACGAACCTTAGGAGCAGTTAACAAATTAAGTTATTTATGTTCTCTTTCGTCATAAGGAGTGCCAAATTGTCTAATAACTTAGTAACTAATAACACTTAAAACAGCAGTGGCAGTCAACGCAAAGTATGTCAAAACAAAATCTAAATTATTAATAGGTTAGCTTATACTTGTATGATATGAGTAAGAATTCATAATTCATGATCAGCCCCAAATATTTCCCTGCAGAACACCGGTAAGTGAGATAAGTGAGAAATGCTACAATACTTTGGAATTTAATAAACATTGACTTTTATAAATACCCATGAAAAAAACTGCATCTAAATTGGTAGATGTCACATTTTTTTTCTTTCCTATTTTTTTGTGGTTTTAGCGAATAATGAGTATTAAAAAATAACTATTAGGAAAGCATTTTATATGCACATATCCCAGATTAAAATTAATTTAATAAAAGCTTGTACTACTTTATTTGAATGATGGTTTACGCCACTTCTAATTCAATACTCCAAAACTATGGAATGTAATAAATAATAACTTGTATCATTTAATATAAACCAGAATAGCAATAAAAAAATAAAAAATATCTATTCTTAAAAAAAGACTATTTTAGAAATATTTAAACTAATATATTATATTTTATTTGGGAAACAAATTATGGATTGGTTATTACGTTATAAAATTATGCATAATCCAATTAAATTTTTATTAGTTAATTATAACATGAAATTTGGTACACTTTCTACTGCTTCTAAAACATTCTTCTTCTTTTCGTATTGCTTTATCAGTAGCTGCGATAAAGTAATCTTCTGGTGCAGGTGGTAGGACAAAACAGGCAGGCAGTAAGTGCGACATGGACTGTTAAGGCACCTTTAGCACCACCCAAATGTTCGTATAGGGAATCAAAGGGTACTACTGTCGCGAGCAACTGAATCCCCCAAATTAATGCTGGATTGTCGAGGATGTTTGTTTATGAGATTTGAGCGGTATATTATGTATTATATGTACAGTGTAATTATTATATTATAGTTTATAAGTTAAGTAAGGTGGTTGTCTAGTGAAACCCCTCAGGGCTAACTGCCATAAGTAACATTACCCAACTATATGTAGCTACTGCAGTAATATTATTTATCATCATTAGTAATTTAATGTAATGAATTAGTCTTTAGCTCCTGGTCTAAGCTCGTATTTTGTCCTTAATAACAAATTATTAACGGTTGTGAGCACGGCACGGGCGTTTAGTAGAAATTTATTGCTAAATCTCAATTGACATTGACTTTTCATAATAATTAGAACGAATTTAATTTATAGGTTTATTATATCGTAACCGGAGTGACTTTCAGAGTAAAGAAAGGTAGATATGAACCGATTGAAATAAACTAACTTTCTTTAGAAAGCGATCATTAACGAGCAAGATAATTAAGTGTGATTAAGATACATTTATTGCAAGTCAATAACATTTATTATCATTGATTTGGCAAACAATTAATTAGAAACTCACTTTTTTAAATTGCAAACATTAATCCCTGCTTAGACATTAACCATGCCATCTCCCCTAATTATTCCATTCTTTATATTTATCAATTTTTTTAAAGGTAGAATGATTTGAATTATCTGCCTCTTACCAATACGCTATTCAACCACGATATCATATCCGTATTCAGCTAGGTATTAATTTTTTTATTGAAACATTAAAAAAATATCTAAATATCCGGATACATGACTTAAAATATTTAACGGTGTATAAATTAGTTGTGTAATGTTTATTTAAACTAGCACAAACGCCCCGACCTTGCACGCGTGTGGCTAAGGAAACTAAAAGTGCGCTTATAGTATTAAAAATGTTTTTTCATTCAACTTTGTTCCGTCAATTAGGAACACAATAAAAATAACAAGTTTATTTTACGAAATGAACTTAAAACGGCTGAACCAATTTTGATAAAACATGTCAAAGAACCACCGCTAGAAAACCTGTTTTTAAATAAAAATACCGCATCCCAATCGGTTCACCTGTTAAGAGATTTTGTGCCACAGACAGACACAGAGAGACTTTTTTTATGATGTATATAGCCAAGCGTTTGGCTGCCATCTCACTGGCAAGTGAAGATGCGGCCGACGATGGAGCACGCTTGTTTAGGAGAAACCTATTCACTCTACTCTTGAAAACTCCCAGGTTGTAATGGCCAGGGAACACAGACTCAGGCAAAGCATTCCACTCCCTTGCAGTACGCACAATAAAAGTAGTTTCAAATCGCTTGGTGTGTATTAATGGTATGTCGACTGAAAAAGAATGGCGCTGAGTCGTACGCCGCCTTATTTTTGCGTGGGGGGTTAAAAACTAGCCAAATCGGTCGAGCCTTGCTTTTTCTTTCGTGTGAGTAAGTGGCTAACTCTGGTGTCGGAGTTTTCAAGCCTCCCGAAGACCTCCGACATGGCGTAATGTCATCCTAACACCGCTCTCAAGTGACATGCACTAGAATATAATCGCCGAGTTAAAAAAGTCCAAAATTTGTCTGTGTAGACTTGTAAAGCGCGTCACAGTTACATTAAATAAAATTAAAATTAAATAATTAAAAATTAAATAACACACTAATAATTATAGAGGCGAAACTATGTACAAAGTCAAATTAATTTATTCCTTTAGATCTCAAGTACCATTTGAACAAGTCAAAGTATCATTTGGACACATAAAATGTGTGGGTGTATATACTCCTTCACGCTCAAACGGCTCAACGGATTTGGATGAAATCGGCGCCGAGATAGCTTATACCCTGGTTTATCACATAGGCTCTTTTTCTATCCCTAAGAAGTTTAGTATTCCTTTTAGATAGTCAACCGCGGTTGATACTGTGGGTCGCTGCTACATATAAATAACTTCAAGAAACTTTTGTTTGGTTGGCTTTAGTATTGTAAATCGCGAGCTCTAAATTCATTATTGAAAATCTCTTTTTTGTCTAATTTTGACCCCAAAAAACCGCAGGTAGTAATATATAAAACAAAATTGAGCATGTATTATGCATATCGTGGTACAAGAATCAGTGGTCCCACTGCATAAACACCGGCCTACTCTCGGAAAGTGAGAAGGAATGGGTATTCCCGAGAGTAGGCTGGAATATAACGATTATAACGAGAACCCAATACTGATTTCACATTTCTTCAAAATTTTGGTCATAAAACATACCGGTTTCGTCACAATAATTTCCTTGATCGTTTCGGGAGCGTGGTATTTCGCTAAATTCTTCAAGAGTTTACTCTTTGACGCATGTCTGGATTTGAACCAGACGATCTTCTTGCAAGTTATTATTAGTTATTTTCTACCCAACTAATAACTTGCATTGTATAAAAAAGCAAAATTCGATTTCTCTTAAAAGTATTATCGTCAATCGGCGCTTGACTTTCAATTTGAAGGTCGCTCGGTCGTCGCTCGGTCAAGGACATCAAGACAATAATGAGTTCTTAAAAGTAAAAAGACCGCAAAAAATACTCCTTAAGTTGTAAAGAAATATAACACCGCCAATTTGATTTATATAACGTAGATTAAACTCGTTCATTCTCGTTGCGAAACGGTAAAGGAAAACATCGTGAGGAGATCGGCATGTCTTAGACCTCAAAAATTCGAAGTAACATCTACCAATCCAGATTGGGCTCCCGTGGTAAATTAAAGCCCATTCACTCTCAATTATCGAGAGAAGGCTGGTGTCCCTGGAGTGAGAACATTAGAGGCTGGCACGGACGGAACGATTGAGATAAGCCTGGCTATACAGTGGGACGATACAAGTCCATTTTTTTTATGCACTTTACTTTCAGTCTCTGTTGACCTTGATGACTTTACGCGTGCTTTGAAGAACGGTATGTCGAGAGTAGGTATAAAGTAAGATCATCGACCTATTATCTTTCGCGATAAATGTTAAACAGGTTCTAAAGTTTGCTCAATAATACTCTCGTTTCGCTTAATTAATAACACAGACAGGGTTTCTTTGGAAACGGTAGATAGTGAATTGGCTCACTCAATATTGGATGACTCAAATTAAAGCAAAGACTAATCAAATGAAATATAATAATTAATATATATTTACACTACATAGCGCAAAAATAATGATTTGAAATTATAAGAAAAACATTGTTAGGGACAAGAATCTTAGCGAGTCAAACTTTTGAGTTTTTTTTTTTTTTCACCCGAGTCGAGGATATTACGTCTCTGCGCACACCTTTCCATCAAAACGCAGCAATGCGACTGCATCACTGCGACTTGGGTCTTCTAATAATTCGGTCGTATTGCTTATGTCAATGGGCGGTGGTAATCACTTAACATCAGATACGGAGCCAGCTCGTTCAGCCACTGCGAGTGTATAAAAAAAACCAGTGTACACAAGCAACATAAACTCCCGATCTATTAGTTTAATGCTGGATATAGGCTCTCTTATAAAGCGTCACTAAGTCTAGATGCTCTGCACTCCACTTATCTTTATACTGCTTTGAGTCAAGTCCGTGGCTTAGTAGTAGCCCTCTTCGAAGCGAGGAGCCTGGGTTCAATTCCCGGCCCGGACACACTTTGTGTGGTGAGCATGAAGTTTGTTCTCGGGTCTTTGGTGTATGTCTTGTTTCTGTGTTTGTATATGCCATTTGAAACACAGGCACTGGTAGGGGTGTTAGTGTACAAACGTTTATTTATTTATAAATTATTCATTTTACAATAGAAATTCCCAACCAGCTCCGGGACTTCCCCTAATAACGAGGGATTACCCTTATTTTAATTTCATAAAACCTGCTCCCACATTGCAAGGCATTAATATCATTTTGGATGCCGCTAATCAATATCACAAACCTCGAATCCGCAGAGATTAATTACAAAGGCAGATAATAGATGGGTGGAATTTAAATCCGGATCCTTTTGTAATATGGAAATTCTGTTCTAATTTCAATGTGTATAGCAACCTATAGAAGACCTCATTATTGTGTCAGATGTCAATTTCGTCACTCATAATATGATCTCTCAACTGTCCACAGCTTTTTGGGGGGGAAGGGGTCTAAACACAGATTGGACGCTAATTTTGCTGTATTGCTAAATTTGCTGTATTTTGTTTATATTTCATTTGCAATTAACTATGTTTTTCTTCGTACATGGAACGTAACATGGAATTGTTAACCATACTCCTGAGACCCAAGATACAGGCTTTACCGCCTTTTTTTTTTTTTTTTTTTTATACAAGGGGAAATACGTTACGTATACTCCACGCCTTGGGGAGGCGTGGAGTTATGTGAGACTCGCCTCCAGCAGAGCTGGAGGAATACTCACTAAAACCCCTTGGAGCTCCGTCTTCGCGCGTAGGCAAGAGGAAGGGTAACAGTTGCCCTTATCCGCTTCCTCTGCAGAGCGCATGCCCATTACTGGACCCGACACTATGTGGCTTTAGCCACATCCTTCCCATTTGGAGGTGGTACACCGGAGCACGGCTGTACCACCTCACGTGCTCCTTGGGTCGTCTCGAACGACAAGTTTCCCCAAACTTGCCGCTCCGACCCTTTAGGGGACAAGCGTTCGTGCATAAGCACGACGCCTGCGTTGCGTTCTGCGGCGACGGAGAGGGTCCGCCAATGGGTCTTCCTCTCGGCATCGCTCAGCCGCCTCTTTTTTGGCCATTACTGCTTCACAGTAAACCTTTACGGCGTTCCACGCCGATTCGTTGTCGACCATCGCGCTTGCAACTGCTGGCAGTGAGAGATCACTCCCAATGACAGCCACAAGTCGAGATCGCTCATCAGTCCACTCTGTACACACCTCTAAAGTGTGTTGTGCTGTGTCTTCAGCTGCGCCACAGTGGTGACACTCCGGGGTCCGCTCTCTCCTCGAGGCTTTACCGCCTAATTTGGGCCTCGCAGTCACTTATGAACTAGAAACTGTATAAACTTTATTAATTTGTAACATAATTTGGCTCTTGTAATTACTAAAATATTTATTTATTTATATTTATTATTTGGCAATAAAAATATTTATTTATATTTATTATATTACTAGCTGTGCCCGCGACTTCGTCCGCGTGGACTTAGATCTATCCTAGCCTAGAGGATAGAAATATAATGTGATGCTTATTATGTCTGTTCGTTACTATTATATTAAAATTATGTTATAATTAAATCTCAAAATACTTTATTTCCGTTAGATTCTTACGATATTACTTGGGTGTTGTTAACGGGGAAGGACTTGATTGGATGATGAACTACGTAAGTGAAACTGCAACCATTGCAAATGTATACAATAATGCTTCTCTGTAAACTATACTATAGAAGTCGTCTTTTCAGGATATTTCAGGAACGTGCGCATAAAAATTATTTGAATCGCTAAGCCGGGAAAGAGCTAAGTATGGCGGACCGTGCAAAAAGCAACTCAATATTAGGTCTACGTCTGATACCAAAAAAGTTTCTTCTTGTTCTTTGTTTCTGGTCACTGCGGAACATAGGCTCACCGGAGACTGAATGTGTTTAAAACTAAATGGGCAGTTGATAGGAATGAGAGGAATTCTCTAAACTCTTGATTTTCAATCTGGTGCCGTAACATAATTTAGGAAGACTTAAATATATTGTATAAAAGAGCAATGGGCACTCCGACATTTAGTTTAATATATATTGTGTGATGGGAGTCCAGATGCACTAAAGAAATTTAAACATTCGATGGAATAGTTGGTAGGGACTTATTGTTCCCGCCTGACCGCGGCTATAGGCGGAAACCTTTCGCTGTCAACTATGGTCTCATCCATGATTGACAGCGGGAGATCCTGGGTGGCAGCTCAGTCCTTCTGCAAGGAAGTAATCTCGCAGAAGGAAGCAGCCAAGAAGGTAAGGGAGGAAGAATCTCCTCACTCTGGTAG
The DNA here is from genome assembly GCA_921293045.1 of Aplocera efformata. NCBI lineage: Eukaryota > Metazoa > Arthropoda > Insecta > Lepidoptera > Geometridae > Aplocera > Aplocera efformata. Next base: position 4,845,187 of record OV121061.1, read on the forward strand.
ACGCAGGAGAGTGGGTCGGCGTAGACAGGCGCATGAGCGCCGCCTGCCACCCTAACGGGAACTTCTGGGCGGTAGATCCGGGGAATCTGCCGTCCGACGGATGAGGTCCTCACCGAAGGTTGGCGTGTTTCGTGTTCCGGGCACGGCACTATAGGGAGGTACACATCGTGTTGGGGTCCCGATATGCGAGGACCAACGCCTCTGGCTGGCCGGGTACGGCCGCTACCGTACCCGTAGCCCCAGCGTGAAGGCGTAGTGCAGGAACTCCAAGGGGGTTTTATTGTGTATTCCCCCAGCACTGCTATTAATATACGCCTCCCCAAGGCGTGGGGTATAAGCAAAGTATTTACCCCTTGACAAAAAAAAGCTTCTTATTGTTCCACTTCTCTGTTAATAGAATGCCATTTCCATTCCCTGCCATTTATTCACTCAATGCCATTCCCTGGGTCCCTGCTCAATGTTGTATCAGTGTTGTTAGATCATCATACACATATGAAATAAGTCCTGAAGTAACAAAACAGTGTTAAATACAGTGAGAAATAAGTCCCCCGTACCGATCTATTGGATCTAGTTGCTCGCGTCCGCAGGTGTGTACCCTTTGATTCCCTACACGTACCCTCTGGGTGGTGTTAAAGCAGCAACCAAAAAGTAACAGTAGAACTTGTGCCAAGTTCGTCCGGCGAGGTACTGCCACAACACCTGGAATCACACAAGCAGTAGTGCTTGTATCGTGAGATGTATCATCCGCGTCTTGGGTGATGGTCGCAGCAGGATGAGTGCGACTCAGTCTAAGATCCAAATCTTATACTGAGTCGCATTACTGTTGTCATGGGTGTGGGTCGCCACTTACCACCAGGTGGGCCCTCAGCTCGTTACGTAACTAACTCACAAAAAAAAGATAGCATAGCATGGTTTGGCCGCCATCTCACCTGATGGAAAGTGAAGATGCGGCCGACGATGGAGCACGCTTGTCTAGGAGAAACATATTCACTCTACTCTTGAAGACTCCCAAATTGTAATAGTCAGGGAACACAGACTCAGGCAAAGCATTCCACTCCCTTACAGTACGCACAATAAAAGTAGTTTCAAATCGCTTAGTGCGTATTAATGGTATTTATGTTTTGTTATTTTTGTTGAGCTGCATATTCCTTGATAGACTTCCGCTAATTTATATTGATACATTTGCAATATCTGTGCTGCATCTGAATGTCCAGATAATATCTACAAAATCGAAAACAAATGTCGCAAGGGTTATTTAATTTCACCCCTGATGATGATGATGATGATGATGTACCCTGAGGATGATTTACCTATGCGGCTATTTTCTGCCGGACATACGGCCATTGCGTTACTCCAGTGTACTGTAGGTCTCCGTCAAGTAAATGACTCGTTTGATAGGAAGCTTGGTACTCGTATTTAAGATACTGGTTACCATCAACCTTTCGCAGTTCAAAGTACAAAGAAAAAACTAAACTACCTTTAAACTAATTACCTAATTAACTAACCTAAACTAAGACTAAACTACGACTAAACCTGTCATCTGCCTTCAAGCGCCTGCTCATATTCATATTGCAATACACCGAACCGCCACACCGAGTCAAGAACGCAGGACTCGGCAGGCGCTTGTAGAACGTTTTGTAAAAAAAATAAAATTTTGCATAAAACATTGAATAACTTTTGATTTTGTGGGTCGATTTTGATAAAATAAACGCTATTCACTATTCCAGACTCAGCTTAACATTTCTTAGTATCTAGATTTTGATAACTATCTATGGTTTTTGCGTAAAGTGCGCACAAACATACAGACAAACAGACAAAAATTTCAAAAATTGTTTTTTTGCGTTTTATTACTTATTCTTAACGTCTCCCAGTTATTATTTTGTAAAAATATTCAATGTACAGACACGGCAAGTCTACGATTTTATTATATGTATAGATTATTCTTAACGTCTCCCAGTTATTATTTTGTAAAAATATTCAATGTACAGACACGGCAAGTCTACGATTTTATTATATGTATAGATAGATTTATCAAAGTACCATGCAATTGCATGCTGAAGCATTTCTCCAGCGACATCTAGTGATTGTTTATGGAGGGTTTATAGGGTTTGAACGCTAAAATTTGTTTTATGGACGCAAAGTTTTTTTTTTAATCGTGACCGCACGAGCTGAGGGCCCACCTGATGGTAAGTGGTGACCCTCACCCATGACAACAGTAATGCGCGTGACTCAGTATGAGATCCAAATCTTTGCTGAGTCGCATTCATCCTGCTGCATCCATCACCCGAGACGGAGAGAGAGAGAGAGAGAGAGTAAATATTTATTTTAAAAATAAATTAATGTTTTCAAGTATTTTTTTAGAATTAAACGGAAATAAATATTTTTGGCTTGACTTGACTTTTAATTTCTGTTGAATTCTAAAAAAACTATTTGGAAATTTCACAATAAAACAAATGTTATAAAAAATGTTGCTTGTCATGTAGTACTCGTAGAATGTCATACCGTGGAGTTATATCATTAATTAATCATCAACTGAGTAATCTGTTTTCCTAATTATATTAATCATATTTTGTAATTCACCGGAAAGCATTCGTTTCGTTGTGTTCCGATGGAAGGGTGTGGGTGCTAGTAAAATTATAGGTGAAAGAGACATTTCAATTCCGTCCGTAGTGACGGGCGTAACGAGGTATGTTCAATTAATTTCTATGAATAAATCTTTCATAAACTATCACGTTAAACCGTTACATACGAATAAAATAAATAAACGTTTACACACTAAAACCCCAGTACTAGGATTTCGAACATAAGACAAAACCCAAGAACCCCTTCTTGCTCATAACACAAAGTGTTTTCTGACCGGAATCGAACCTGAGACCCCTAGTAGCTTCGAAGATAAGGCTCCATAGCTTAGATGTAGCAACTAAGCTACAGAGCCACCTAACCCGTTGAAATTTTCCAAAAAATATATCTATTTTTATTTGTATATTTCGATGAGATCTGTGAGATGTGATCTGTCTCATTCTCAGAAACGTGATAATAAAGCTTTCGATACACGTGCTAAACGTGTATGGAAAGCTTTATTTGATCACGAAGTCAGTGATGTAAAAGATTTAATCTGAGATCAAACGACGATATAATTTGTTTGTGTGGCCGTTGCGACGATCCGACGGATAAAATCGATAGAACTCCGATGACCGGTAAATTACATCCAAAGTACAAACGTGAAAAATGTGATTTATTTTAATCTCTTTGATTTTATTTTATCCCCCGACAAAAAAAGAAGGCTTATAATTTTGTAGTTTGCATCTGCGTATCAGTGTATATGTGTTTCTGTCTGTGGTATAGCTCCCAAATGAATTTGAAAGATTTTGATGAGGTCTTTTCTGTTTGAAATATTATGTGGTCGAAATAGTTCTTAACGTTAATATGATTAATGAAGATCGGTCGTTTGATGTTCATCGTTACCATTATCGCAAGTCAATGGGCGAAGAAAAAAGTCACTGGAATGCAAAATAACACCATAAACCAAACTATTGAATCGATTTCAATGAATTTTATATAAGACCAATCTAAATCTATGTCTATGTCTAAATTTTATATAAGACCAATCTAAATCTATGTCTAAATCTATGTCAGATATATATATTAATAATAGTATAAACATAACCCGTTCCTTTTAAGTAAGGAGTAAGTAAGTTAAGTAAGTTGGTTGACAAATATAAGGAATAAAAAAAAAAATTTTTTTATAACCATTTCATGATTAAAAATGGTATTTCCATCCATTGTTTATTAAAACCTGCAACGTCTGTTTGGTCTGTAAAACGCTGTAAGCCAAAAAATCACATGAAATTCTCTATTATTTGTGTTTATGTGTTATGATACGGACCCTGGGTGTGCAAGTCTAAAAAGCACCACCCGGTTTTTAGAATTTTATAAAACAATCCATCAATATACAATTCTAGTAGAGCACTCAATTACCTATAATAAAACCCACAAAAACTGGGAACAGATGGCGATCGCGGTGCCAACGTATTTTTTTTGCAAAATTTGTTGTACCGCATCAATTTTGAACAGGTAAAGGTCGCTTTACAAAACTTCCATGTATTAACAGTATAAAACGGAAAATTTGCAGGTAACGGTACATTTTTCATGTTGCTCATGTCCTTAAATGAATGCCCCGTACCTAAGTCCCCACACGTTTCTCCCGGGCGATGCGAAGAGCAACCCAAGGTAGCGGTACTGCCACCACACCTGGTAATCCACCGCCAAGCTGTGGTGCACTCACGTTGCTGTATTCTGATGGCAAGGTTGAGGTGTTGCATACCTGTCTCAGACTAATGGGCGCAAAGTAATGCGACTTAAATCTCTTCATACTTTAGCAGGAGAGAACCTGAATCGCATTTCTATGGATGATGGTGACCGGGGTGATTTTGCTTAATGAAATGGATTTTATGTGGCTATTTCCATTCTAAAAGTCGAGTGTGTGCTGAAGTACTTAAGAGTTTTGAGCAAACCTTTATGGAAATGGGAGCCATGTGGCAGAGGCGTGAGAGGCTTATCAAGGAAATTGGAAGATGGCTGTTGAATTTATCTCGGCAATAAGTAAAGTAATTTGCCTTATGGTAAAAAGATTTCAACGGTGTCATTATTAACCGACTTCCAAAGGAGCATTTGGTAGTTTGGTTTTTGTGTTTTTTACTTTATGAACCATTTTGGAACAATAATTATATTGGAAAGGATCAGATTGGTCCCATACAAAAAAAAAGAAAATCCGTCTGCAATATTTTCATCCCTTTTTGAAGCACTTTACTATTTTCGAAAAGAATCAATCAATCTACAATACAATGACTGAAGAAAAGAATTGCAGAAAGCAAAATACGCAATTTCGTTTAATTGGATGACATATTTATGAAATTTCTACGAGACTGTTTTGAATAATAAAAAATAAAAAATAATAATAATGGAAAGGATATATGCCAAATATCTTGATAAATGACAGAGTTTTGACAACAAACATAAAAAAATACAACTTGATATTTTCTTCTCTGAAAGTCGGTAAAAAGACACCGTTAAAATTTGACCCTTTTTACCATAATTATTGCCTAGATAAATCAACTGAATCGATAACTTCCTCCTTTGGAAGTCGGTGGGAAAAAGCGCCATCTGCTATAACTTTTCCCACAAGTTATTACGTATTAAATTAAGAACAAAAACAGCGACACATCAGTACTCGAGAAAACAATGTGTATTTTTCACACGGCTCGAGAAGGCACCGCGTGACGTTTAATTTAAATGTTTTTTCAGCCGTTGTATATGTACGAGAGTTATTATGAACTTGTTCTAAGGTATTGTTCACATGAAATACAAGTGACAAATTTAAAAAAGGAATAAACCGACTTATTCATTGTTATACAATATATGTGTATGTGTGCGTGGCTGCGCCCACCGCCCCGCCACCTGTGTTTCTCCTACTAGATGAATACACAGTGCGTTACCAACCAGCGGTTGTTTCACTTGTCCGTCCTCTACTCGCATATTTATCATTAATATAATAGGGTATACCCTATTTTAAAAAAGAACCATCCACGTTATTATTTTATCAAATTTATTTATCAACCAAAATACAATACAATATGTTACTTATATAGTAGTGTTTTTAAACCTATGTTAGGTTTGACTAAACAATAGGTTATCAATATATTTATAAAGTTATACAGATCATAAACACGTTAAAATTATGAATCTATTAAAATACGAATAAACAGGTTGAGTAGACTATTTCAACAGACAACATTATTGAGCTGCGTTATAGAAGAAGAAGAAGCTGCGTTAACTGTCAATAACTGGTTAGTCAGTCAGTACAATAAACACAATTCACAATTTATTTGCTGTAGCGTAAAATCAATCGCTATTGACAATTATTTTTATGTGGCACGAGAACCATAAAAATATTTATCGTACGACGCCATAATACAAAATCAATGTAATATAGTTATTGAAAATGAATTAGATATGTACAATCAATGTACGTTTTGTGTTGATGCGGCGCTTCTCATGCGCTTGGCAACTATGTATCATTCTGTGTATCATTTCTATTATAAATAAATCAGTTCACGTGCAACCGCGGACTCGGGTGGTTATCATTTCCAAACCCATCCTTACTATCATATATCAACTATCATCGGGGTGCTAACATATCACCCCAACAAGATATATATGAATAAAACTGAGGCTCTAGAATACTCGTCGAAGATATTTGAGACAAGCCTGCTCGAAAATTTTTGAATCGTAAGTTAGCTGATTATGTTCACTGTGGCTAGTAGAAAAGAAAGAAAGAAAAAAGAAAAAAACAATATTCTCGCAAACTGTATACAACAAATCACAATACATACAAATTAAAGTAATAATAAAATAACACTTAAAAAAGAAGAAGAAAAAAATATAAAATAAAATAGTCATGCCTTGGCGGAACGCTGCTGTATACAACGCTTGCGAGAAAAGCTCTGTGCTCAGCATGTGCTGGGTAAATAGGATACCCAGCGCTGATTTTCAGCACAAGCCTTAGGGAACTCACGAGTGTATGGCAGATAGTATTTCCGTTGTTTGCGGTGCCACAGACGGCTCAAAGTGAAGTAATTCCTCGCATCTACAACGGCGAGGACGATACTGATGATAAACGTTTTCCACGCGCACGAAGTCGCGGGGTACAGCTAGTATGGCAATATGACTGTATCTCTGGCGCAAGCCACGACGACGAGCAAAATTCACAAAGTGTCTACACAACCTGGATATGTAAAATCACATGTGGACGACGAAGACTTATACAATGATACCGCACTGATAGAGATATATAGAATAACAGTGAATTTATTTGGGAATATTTTAGCAGTAGATTACGGATCACTTCATCGGTCTGGCAATCGAGTATGCAGGCTACGGCATTACCTACTTACATGATGCTAAATATCTGTTTGTATTATTTTATTTACATGAGACCAAACCTCTTCAATTAGGCAAGGTTCCATTAGAACATGTAATGGTGATAAGCTTGATCATTTAGCATTTAAATGTGTGGTACAACGATTTCATAATAAGGACCAGTTTAACAGCCCAGGGAACTCTGGAGGTCCACTGTTCTTCGATGGATAAATTATAGGAATCCTCATGGGAGGATATGTTGAACCAACGTTCGAAGGAATATTCATAGCGGTCAGCTTACATAAAGATGGGATACATGGCATTATGAATAGCCATATCCAGAAATAACCACTTGTTACGCATAATGTACAGAACCAAACTTTTTTTTATAATATATTGTTAATTTAATTAAAATAAGTGCATCATTACCGTTTGAACTAACTGATTGTCAGATTCTGAATCCTGATGACATTGAAAAAACATTGCGCACGTAGTAGCAAATACCAATAATTTAACGCATTTCAAAAATCGAAATATCTGATATAAAAGCCTTCATCCCCTTATTTGGCGCCCCTGCCATTACCCTATTATTTAAAACAAGCAACAACCAAATTGGTATACAACGGTTGAAGAAAAAACACTGGAAAGCAAAATACGCAATTTCGTTTACTTGGATAACATATTTTTTTTCCAGTAATTTTGATTTATCAACCAAACTATTGAACCGATTTTGAAGTGTGAATTTTTTGCATCTAATTGAAACGTCTGAAAAAAAAATCGTTGATAAATAACGGATTTCTGAGGAAAGAAACATTTGAAAAACTACCGAATTGAACATTTCAAAGTCGGTTGGAAAAACACTTTTACTCATTACCGATTTCCACTTTTTAATTTAATATATTATTATTAACTGTTGAGTATAGTAGAATTAATTTAGAATGATATGTATTATGGAAACATTTGATTTGATTTAATACTTTTTTTCTCTTTTAATAATTTTGATGAGATATTTGTTTATTTTAAGGCATATATGTAATTTATATAATAAGTACCCATTAGTTACCAGCAAATAAATTATGAATTGCAATATCATTGGCCTAATGATTTAAATAAAACTAAATTTGTCAGTTCTGTACATGCGCCTTCTACTTTTTTAATTTAGTTTTTCTTTTTATTATTAAATGACATTTAGTTTACAGCGTAAGCCTTGAAATTATTTTCTTGTACAAAGCAAAAGAGTGTAAACACGTTTGAAATACCACATTAGAATAGGTTTAGAAGACTAGGTATTATGAAATTAACGTTGAATTCTTCTTTCTTTTTCATTTAAGTAAGTGGTCAACTCTAGTACCTGAGTTTTCAGCAGTCCAAAAGCCTAACATGGCTTATATACTTGCTTAGCAGTGAACGACATCATAACAAGCCCTTGAGGCACGGAAATGCGCAGTTCAGTTGCACTAAACCGGACCGGGCAAAACGTTGCATAGTTTGGATGACCTGAAAAGAACGTTGAAGTAAAGATGTTGAAAGAAATAACCCTACGTTTATATAATGTAAGTAAGCAAGCAAACCTGGTGACCCGCCCTCGCCCCTCTGACGCCCCGCTGACGCCCCGCTACTCCGACTGCGTGTATTTTAGCAGCATATACGAACGATATTGGCTTCAAAGTTTCACCAAATATCTCGCAAATGAGATTACCTATTTTAGAACCGTTGCATACAATATTACATGTTTGCGTAAGTGCTGATCGAATTGCTTGCACACATCTGATAAGGCATCTGCATAACGATCAATTTCGCTTGTGGTGAAATAAGGCCCTGACGGTAGCTAAATATATATGTAAACTGCAAGTATTTCAAAACATTCCAGTATTTTCATAAAGTTGAATTTTTTTTTGGGATGTTGCTTGCCTCTTTGTCCCTCAGAGTCCCTACACGTGTTCCCCAGGTACGACAGGAACAACAAAAAGTAGCAGAATATTTTGTCTTTTCGTCCGGAGTACTGCCACACCAGGTTATCCGCCTTCAACTCATGGTGCTCTCTTGTTAGTGCACTCAGCAATGGTGCCGGTGAAATTACAGACACTAATATCTCCGTCTCAGCGTGACGGTTTCAACATAATGAGACTTGAGTCTGCTAATTTTTTGTTAGAGGAGTACCAGAGCCATATATTGTTGTTCATGGGTGTTCTCGTCACGTAACTTAAGTCATAAAAATATAATAGCTTCGATAAATATTGTGAAATTTTCATGCAACAAGTATTGCTTATTTTAAAGAGCACATACACTTTGGAAAGCCATCTAGATCAAAAGTTACATACATTTTTATGATTGTTGATTGATTGATTGAATTCCGTTCAGTATCCTACTTATATTCTAAAAGTGAAAGTTTGTATGTTTGAGAGTGAAGGCGGAACAAACCTACACACAATGTTCACGCTCAAACGGCTCAACTAATTTGGATGAAATTTGGTACCAGGATAGCTTATATCCTGGATTAACACAAAGGCTACATTATATTCCGGAAAAACTAAATTAAAATTAAAATAAATTAATACGAACACGAAGAATCAATACTGAACACTACAGTATTTTTTAAATCATAATTATTATAAATAATTTATTTGATAAAAATATGTACAAAATGAAACAAAAAATGAACACTTAAAGTAAGATTATAACTCAAAATCACATGAAAAATAATTATTTTAATTACGTGTAGATGCTAAAAAGAACTTCATTATAATTATATTATCTCATCAATGAATATACTTTAAAATTACGACCGATCAGTGTTAACGATTATTGGAATCAGCATATTTGTACCTGCATCAAACACTCACTGGTGAAACACGGATGTACTCTCAACATGCGAGAGTGTTTTTTTTTTTATAATCTATCATGGGAGAGCAAAAATTTTGGAATTATATCTTTAGTTGAGACACGGTATCTTCCCCTACCATTTTCAAGAACACGTCTATGTTATTATTATATATTAATTAATTATAACTGGTAAAGTTGTTTTTTTGAATATAATTTGTTAATTGACCACAGTATAATCCTAGTATGTAAACACAAACAAGAAAGGGTTACACACACCTGCACTAGGAATTTCTGTGACTAGGTCGGAGGGTCGGAGCGGTAAGTTTGGGGAAACTTGTCGTTCGAGACGACCCAAGGAGCACGTGAGGTGGTACAGCCGTGCTCCGATGTACCACCTCCAAATGGAAAGGATGCGGCTAAAGCCACATAGTGTCGGGTCCAGCAATGGATATGCGCTCTGCAGAGGAAGCGGATAAGGGCAACTGTTACCCTTCCTCCTGCCCACGCGCGAAGACGGAGCTACAAGGGGTTTTAGTGAGTATTCCTCCAGCTCTGCTGGAGGCGAGTCTCACATACATGGGGACTACACGCCTCCCCAAGGCGTGGAGTATACGAAACGTATTTCCCCTTGTATAAAAAAAAGGAATTTCTGTGACTCATATAACATGAAGTCCAAAATACATGAAGCCCAAAAAATTCATGCTCATCAGGAAAAAATGACCTGGCCTGATTCCAACCCAGAATATTTCGCTTCGCAGGTAATATCACTACCAACTAAGAGACGAAAAAAAAAATATACCTACCTACATACCTACATAATATCTTCTTCTTCTTTCGTGTCGATAAAATAAACCTTTATATAGAATTTACCCAAAAATTCGCTACGTCAGTGGCCCCTCTGGTAGCTCGCATTAAGTCACCCATAGTGCAGAAATTTGGGCAGGATCGGCATTCCAGCAATTGCGGCATTGTCTGCAAAGGAGTGCCACATTCGCACTCCGTGTTAGTGGAGTCAATCATACCCCATTTACTTAAGTTACACCTGCAGCGGCCCACCTGAGTCCGCAGTCTGTTGAGGAACCTCCACGCTGGCCAAGGTAGTAACTACATAATATCTGTATCCAGATTATATTTTGTATTTTTATACCCAAAACAGTAAAATAAATAAATATTCATGGACATATTTCACAAAGCGCCTTCTAGCCCCAAAGTAAGCGTAGCTTGTAATATGGGAACTAGATAACTGATAAAATACATATACCTAGTACTTTTTTTTTGTAAATACATACTTATAATACATATTAGCACCCAGACACATAACAAACATTTATCCCAATAGAACCCCAATAGAACATAGAACCCAATACTTAATACTCAATATATTTATTGCATTCATATGGTGCATTAGGTATTTTACATTGATACCCACGACCCACAGCGCAGAAGGCAGAGCTACTACCAACTGAGCTATGAGGTCAATATTTAAAATAACGCTTCTATTTGAAAAACCACATAAAATGCACTATAACCCCAGACATTTATGCAATAAATCAGACACGTCTATATTCTAATACAAACATTGGTATCACAAACTGATCGCTTTACTTCCTCCTATGCAATCAGCCTTAGCGTTTACGATTGCAAATTCAAACGTTATTGGAATGCATTGTATTACTCTTAGATTTGCATCAATGAATATATGTGGTCTTTGAGTATTGTTTTGTTTGTCAAATAACACTCATAGCCAGTTTCAATATTCAACTAACCAGTGACTAGGGATAGCTTAACGTAGCAGCATTGCTATCTGATATAGAAAAATCCCAGACATTTTTGTTGCCAATATTTTTGTTGTAATAATTCTGTTTACAGCTTCATTCTTTTAGTTGAATATTGAAACTGTCTTTTTATAAGCCTTATAAAAATGTTTAAGTGTTTTACTGCAGGGATAGAGTGCAACTCTTGAGGTGCGACAGTATATTATATTATCTGCCACGGGAGCTAAAACTAATAAGCGCCTAAAGCTAAGGTGGTATATTGTATCTTGTGAATTGACTCTTACATTGGCCTCGCAGCTTAAATGATAGTAACTCGACCTTGAGTTCTGTGGGGCGTAGGTTCCAGTCCCATCCAGTACAAGCATTTGTGACGAACACAGATGCTTAATACTGTTCCTAGGTGTTAATATGTATTATATGTAAGTATTTCCAAAAGCAAATTATTATTCCTCTATAAATATGTATTCTATCAGTAACCTGATTCCCATAGCTATGATTAGTTTAGAGCTAGATGGCTCTATGTGATTTTTTTTTTTTTTTTTATGTGAATTCGTGACGGAACGAGCTGAGGGCCCACCTGATGGTAAGTGGTGACCCTCGCCCATGACAACAGTAATGCGCGCGACTCAGTATGAGATCCAAATCTTTACCGAGTCGCATTCATCCTGCTGCGTCCATCACCCGAGACGGGGATGATACGTCTCATGCGCATGTGATTTCACCGGCAGCCACACCCTTCCACCGGAACACAGTAATGCAACCACTACTGCTTGGCGGTAGATTCCAGATGTGGTGGCAGTACCTCTCCGGACGAACTTGGCACAAGTTCTACTGCTACTTTTGGTTGCTCCTTTAGCACCACCCAGGGGGTACGTGTGTACACCTACGGACGCGAGCAACTGGACTTTTTGTTTTGAGTGCGTTCCGTCAAATGTTGTTCACAGATAAATTTGATACAAATGCTTGTCCTGGGTAGAATTCGAACCTAAGACCTTACAGTTAAAAGTCAGACTGCTGGAACTCTGCCTACACTTTAATTTACAACAACGCGTGAATGCCTTGTATACAAGCATATTCCCCGCCATTAGTTCATAAGCTGGTATCCACAATTTCCACTGATTAATTGTCATTTTTTCATGCTCGAGGTTTTTTCACGAACAATGAGTGTTTCATGGAAACTTGTTATTTCCATGAACAATACTGCACTGTGCTAATGGATGCGAAGCCGGACTATGCAAGCGGGTTGATACAAAAGGAACAAGCGATTAAGAACTACAATTAATTAATACAACGGAATGTTGATATGTTTTGAAAATCAGTTATTAAAGAGAGTATTGTAAGTACAACTAACGAGACCGTGTCCAAACTGTGTCCTATGGTATTAACTATTATTTTAAAACATCCAAATCGCTTATGATACATCAAAAATCGAATATTATGTAACAACTACTATAAAAATATTTTAAAAAAACTTCTATCCTTTTATCAAAATGAAATGAAATTGTACTCGTAGACATTTCATTTCATCTATTAAAATGAAATGACACTAGTGTAGTTACATAATGTTCGCATTGCTGTTGCGGTGGCAGATTTGATGGGACGGATGGGGGATTTTTTATGACAATACATCCAAATGACCGATTTGGATGTATCGTCTTTAAAATGGTAGATTATTGGAGCGAATAATTAGGGATAGAAGTATAGAATATATTCGACCGGCATTATTTCGAGAGAAAATAAATCGACAACACACCTTCGAAATACCTTTTTCGACAGACCCTACTGAGACATGCACTTCGGCAGATAGTTATTTCGGCAGAAACATACCTTCGACATAAGGCAGATAGTTAAATCGACAGAAACACACGTTTTACATAATACGAGCAGAATTATGGTGAAAGAAGGTCTCAGTCAATTTAATTTGTAATCTCACAAAGTTAATATTATAGCGCTATCTCATACCTTGTACCGCAAGAGTTATGTGCACGAGTGGGCACCAGCAGCTTTGAGTTGTAATTGAACGTTGGATACTAGTTGTTATTCAACTACCCGCAGTCATTTACTATCTACTGTCTTTGTCTAGCATTCATTGTCTATCTAATGAACTGCTCGTGGCCTAGCTTGCTTAGCTGTTATTAACAAAACTCAAACTCATTTGTTTCTTTAGATCTCAAGTATCATTTGCACAAGTCAAATTTTACACACACGAGTAAACATATTCGGGAGCAAATATCACATGTGCTCCTTAGGCACATTATAATATCACATGTATTGCATTTCCTATATATACTTCCAAATAATTTAGTGAAAAGTGGTTTTATACAAACAAACAGACACTTCCTTTTTATTTATTTGTATAAATATCGATATGATCATGCATTCATAACTAAATTTAGCACATTCAGAACAGGAATGCAAGTGCATAACTGCTTTGCGACGGAGTCAGAAGAACATTCTAAAAATACTAAGCGTTAAATGTAATGTTGTAAACTGTACTTTATACAAAAGGAAAAGGTGATAAATGTACTTTTGTGGATAACGTTACCGCAGTGGCCGGGTCACCCAAATACCTTCCCGCATATCCCGCAATGAATTCTATCTACGCTGAAATCTGTAGTCACTACACCGTCACATTTCACCGACCTCCGTGGAAATTTATGGTAATAAGGTCCATTTCATCAGTGATATACCAACAAAGGCACCATTTACACGTCAACGTATCACCTTTTTTCGACGGCTCCTTGTCTTAGTGGTAGTAGCCCTGCCTTAGAAGCGAGGGGTCCCGGGTTCGATTCCCGGCCGGGGCACACTTTGTGCGGTGAGCATGAAGTTTGTTCTCGGGTCTTGGGCGTTTGTCTTGTTTTTCTGTGTTTGTCCATGCCATCTGCGACACAGGGAATCCTAGTGCAGAGGTATGAGTGTGTAAACGTTTAATTTAATTTAATTTAATTTTATCCAAATCGTTATTATTACAATATAAAAATTGATGTATTTTATTTGATACTAGCTGTTCCCCGTGTCTTCGTCCGCGTGGAATTTGATTAATATCATGGTACCAATATCACCCGTATTTGAACTTAATAGTTTGAACAAAAACGGTAATTGAGGCTTTATTAAGAACATCAAGGACTTTTTTTGTGAGAATGATAAGCACTTTATGTACAAAAGTATTTTCAGCGCAAAATAATGACTTTTATAGGCAACATTTTGATACAACAATATAACCGAAAGTGGGTTATATTGTTGTAATAACCCAAGGGTGACAGAGAGAGCGTGGTAGCCCAGGGGCATAGACGCCGACTTTCAACCTGAAGGTTGCTCGTTCAAACTAACAAGTGCAACAATGAGTTTTTTCACTTGAAAAAAATTATGTGCGCAATACCACGTTTTCAAAACGGTGACGCAAAACATCGTGAGGAAACCGGCTTGTCTTAGAACCAAAAATTCGACGACATGTGACATCTGCAAATCCGGATTGGCTCCCGTGGTAGATCAGAGTCCATTCACTCTCATTCAATTATCGAGAGTAGGCCGGTGTCCCTGCAGTGAGAACATTAGCGGCTCTATACTACGCTTACATTGGCAAAAATATGTTTATTACGACATCATTACAAATTTTTTTATGTTCTATTAAAATATGCATGTTTTATATAAACAAACCTTTCGGGCAATATCTCTCATTGATAACAAAAACCGTATCGAAATCCGTTGGGTAATCCGTTTTTTGCCAAAGAATAAACTAAAAGTAGCACTAGAATTTGAACCAAGTTCGTCCAGAGAAGTATTGCCTCCACACCTGGTAATCTACCGCCAAGCAGTGGTGCACTCTTATTGCTGTTAAAGGGTATACATATAAATGTTCATTATGATTATTATTATTATTTTTACACTCTCATTTCCCTATACTAGAAATTCGTTTGTCGCAGGTGGAAAAACACAGAAACACAAGACAAACACCCATTATCCGAGAACAAACTTCACATATAGTGTGTCCTGGCCGGGTATTTACCACGGGACCACTCGCTTCGAAGGCAGGGCTAATACCAACTAAGCTATGGAGGGATTTATTATTTATTTCTTATTATGGTATTTCAATTTACATGAGTATATGTGAACGCTCACAAACAAAATATTCAAAACAACATTATAATGATTCAACTTCTTGGAACATGCCTGAAGGAAATTAAATTTCCATAAACATTTTGTAAGTGTTTCAATTACAAACTGATGATCATTAAATATTTATGAACCGTAGAATAGGAACGTCGATTTATCTATCTATCTATATACATATAATAAAATCGTAGACTTGCCGTGTCTGTAGATTAAAGATTTTTGCAAAATAATAACTGGGAGACGTTAGGAATAAGTAATAGAACGTAATAAAGCAATTTTTTTAATTTTTGTCTGTATGTTTATGCCCACTTTATGCAAAAACCACAGATAGTTATCAAAATCTGGGTACCAAGAAATGTTAAGCTAAGTCTCGAATAATGAATAGCTTTTATAATATTTTATTAAAATTGACCCACAAAATCAAGTTTGGGGGTCGATGAACTGGGAGTCCAGGTGCACTCAAGAAATTTAAAAACAATATATTACTCACACAATATATTAAACTAAAAGTCGGAGTGCCCATTGCTCTATTATAAATTTAAGTCTTCCTAACTTATGTTACGGCAACAGATTGAATGTCAAGAAATTAGAGAATTCCTCTCATTCCTCTCATTCCTATCAACTGCCCATTTAGTTTTAAACGCGTTCAGTCTCCGGTGAGCCTATGTTCCGCAGTGACCAGAAACAAAGTACAAGAAACAAACTCTTTCGGTATCCGACGTAGACCTTTTTGCACGGTCCGCCATACTTGGCTATTTCCTGTCTTAGCAATTCAAATAATTTTTATGCGCACGGTCCTAAAAGTAAGACTTCTATAGTTTACAGATAAGTATTATTGTAAAATATACATTTGTATTGGTTTCAGCTTCACTTACGTTGTTCATCATCCAATTTTTTAACCTGTCCAGTTAACAAAACCCAAGTGATACTATATCTTAAGAATTCAACAGAAATAAAGAATTTGACATTGACTTATAACAAAATTTTGATAAAATACTAACAACCAGACATAATAGGCCTCACATTATGTTTTCTATCCCGTAGGATGGGATAGATCTGAGTCGACGCGGACGAAGTCGCGGGCACAGTGTTAAAAAATATAATTGAAAATTGTTTGATCAAAATAAATGTATTTGTATTTGTATTTATCGAACGGTGCCATAAAATCAAATCAATATAATATAGTTATTGAAACTTGTTTTGATAGATATGAACAAAACTTAGGCTATTGAATTCTCGTTGAAGATGTTTGAAACCACCCTGGGCCAAGATTGTTGAATAGTTAGTTTTATGATTATGTTCTCTGTGGCTAGTGCGTGGCTGATAGGAGTTGCATTGTTTGCGGGGGCGCAGATGGCTCAAAGTGACGTGCTTCCTCGCGTCTACAACGGCGAGGACGATACAGATCACAGATACCCACACGTCATAGCTTTCATAATTAAAACTCCATCAATATCAGTAAGATTCTGCTCGGGAACGCTCATCGCAGCCTCCTGGGTGCTAACCGCAGCTCATTGTGGAATACACGTCCACATCAACACAACACTAGTGCAATATGGAAATATGACTGTCGCGCCGGCGCATGCCACGACGACTAGCAAAATTCACACAGTGTTTATACATCCTGGATTTTCAATTATTTTCGAGAGGATTTACAATGATATAGCACTGGTACAGATAGACAGAGTACCAATTAAGCAATTTGGAAGCATCTCAGCGGTAGATTACAGATCACTGACCGGTCTTGCAATTGAGTATGCAGGCTACGGTATTACCTACTTAATCAATGCTAAAAACAGGAAAGTATTAACTGAGTTAGATCAGACAAAACCTCTTCAAATAGGGCGAGGAGTTATCAGAACCTGTGATGGCGATAAGAATAATCGATTACCATTCTTATGCGTGGCACCAAGTTGTGTTAAAAGAGACCAGAATAACAATCCGGGAGACTCTGGAAGTTCAATGTTCTACAATAAAAAAATTATAGCAGTTCTCACGGGAGGAGATGTTTTGCCACCGTTTTCAATGTATACAGCGGTCAGCCCATATATAGATTGGATACATGGTATTATGAATAAATATAAGCACGAATAACCATCTGTTTAGAATATAAAGGAAAATTTTTAATATAAACAGAACTCACTTTTTTGCAACGATACGCGAAATCTATTCTGGCGTGGATAAAATAGAAGTGCAATTAATATTACATTCTCAATACTGTTACTTATGACTGAAATTGGAACAGCGAGCCAAGCTTCTTCCCACCCAAAGCTGACTAAAATCATCAAACAGACCAATTTCAGCGAAATTCGGAAACATATCCGCCTGTGGGAATCCCTGTGTGTTGGCCAAGAGAACTTTGCACTTTTCCGGGTATCAAAAGCAGTATTTGTGTTAATAATCTCATACCCGACTACGACGGAGCAAAAAGGAGTGTTATGATTTCTGTAACAGTAGTGACGGGACAATACCTAAATGCCCACGTGATATTTAATAGTTACCTCCGCCCATAAAATAGGAATACGGCTTAGGTCGTATCCTCGATAGAATTATTAGAAAACCCAAGTCGCATCTCATTGCGCCTCTTTGAAACTTTGATATTACGTCTCTGGTTACGTTCCGGTAGAGGGGGCACCCACACCCTTCTACCGGAACATAGTAATTCGAGTGCACCACTGCTTGGCGGCAGATTGAAATCATCGTAAATATATAAATACATAATGCTGTTAGAAAATTAATAATTCCCACGTAATGCTTTTTATCTCAGTTTCTCAGCTATTCAGCATTGTTAAATAAGTATTGCAACATGATTCCGCGTTTACACACTCGCATGATTCGCGAGCTCTATTGATATCATACATATCTTAACATCTATATATATTTTGATAACATCTCTTTCGAATTCTGGGTGGGTTGCACTGACGTTCCGTAGGTGTTTTGTTCACTATCCCCCATTGTAACTAAACCCTACCCCGGCCTACCTTGATAGTCAAAGATCTGGTATAAAAAATATATACCCTCATTTCCTGGTTAGTGATAATAAAGAATATATGCTAGACTTGCTGTGCTTCGCGGTTTTACCCGCATATAACTTAAAGAAATTTAGCCTAATGCCAGATAGCCTTCCTCATGAATATTTATCATATACAATAATATTTTTTCGAATCCTACTGGTAGTTCCAGAGATTAGCACGTTCAAACAACCAAACTCTTCAGCTTTATTATAAAAGCTTTAGTATAGATGATTTTAAAGATTAAAACGTTTAATTTAATTTAATCAACATCCCGGATTAGATATTTATAAAAGTCCACCATCGACTGAGAGAATATACACTTTTTTTTTTTTTTTTACGTGGGGAAATGCACTGGCATACCGCCCTGCCACGGGGAGACAAAGCGGTTATGTGGGACTAGACCCACTAAAACCCCACGATGTCCTCCTCTGCCGCTTAGTGGCGGGAACACGGGAACGTTAAAACACACATCCGCGAACCCGCCGCGGCTGTCCGTTTCCGGACCCCCCTGTGTTGGCGTCGGGTGCCACTCCTCTGTTTGCGACACGCCAGGACATATGGCGTGTCGCAACCACCTCGGGGACCAGGTCAGCGAAAGGGCGTCAGACGACCCCGTGTCTAGACGCCCTAGGTCCCCATGCGACGGGTCAGATATGTGGCCCCGTCGCCTGCCACTACGGCCGCAGAGGATAGGGAGAGCGGCGCCTCGCAATACCGACACTCCTCTTCCCCTGCGGCCCCACCGCGTCCGCCATCGAACGGTGGCGACCCCGTCGTGGCCGCGGAAGGTAGGGAGAGCGGCGCACCGTTATACCGGCACTCCTCTCCCACCGCGGCCCCTATCCCTCAGCTGCGATGCCTCCCATTCGACACCGCAGCCCGCCTCAGTTGCGGTGCCCCCCCATAAGGCACCGCCACCTACAATGCCGCTCCTAGTCGGCTTGGAGGCAAAGCCTAAAGGAGCGGCCCTCCCGGGTTCCTCTTAGCTTCACCGTGGGGGACCAGGCCACGGTTACTAAGCCCCCCCGCCCCGACAAGGCGGGAACCCACGGGGGGAGAGAATATACCCTAAGGAATTTAAAAAAAAAGTTGCCTACTTTCCTCTCTGAGCAACTATGGAGTTGACAAGTTTAAACATGTAAGTAAGCGAGTTAATATACCCTCGTTAGTTATTTAATCGAATTACATATCAAATGAAAGGTTATTTTACTCCAAATCCAACCGTATTACACTAAGCTGTAGGACCGTTTTTGTTAATTAGTAAAACTCTCTTTGTTTTGGACTTGTACCTACGCGAATAGTTCTAAACCATTGTATTTTTTAGGTCTATAATTTATCTAACTGTATAAAGGGAAAAAAACAAACATTAACCTTTCATAAAATGCTGAATCGTAAATTGTTAAATTCAGAGCTTGAATAAATGATACCTATCATAAACACAACTAGTGTAAACTAGGCATATGGTAAAATAGGTCATGTTACACGTTTCACTATTGTTTATTGTAAGTTTAAAATAGTTATCAGTGATTATTGGGTTCCTGAGAAAGTAATCTCACAGCCAAAACCTATAATCAACAGGTCAGTACCTATGCCTTTTACGCTGTAGTTCTTTTTTCGCACTCATACCCCTGTACAAGGATTATCCGTGTGTCAGATGACATGGATAAACACAAAAACACAATACAAACACCCAAGACGAGAACAAACTTCATGCTCATCACAAAAAGTGTGTCCCGATCAGGAATCGAATCCGGGATCCCTCTCTTCGAAGCTAGGCCAACTATAACCATGGAGCCGTGACAAACATAGATGTTTCTATATACTGGTAAACTGGAATATGTATTTATAATATATATTACCTCCGCTTTGAAGTCATTTATTAGTTCCATTATTAGTCATCATAATTTCCGAAGAGTCCTAGCTAGTTCCGTACAAAAATCAGTCTGTTATTCTGTCAGTCTGATAACTTGTTATTATGTCATCTTGAAAATGAAACGTCCCCATAATTTCAGAAGTTCAGGTCTCATAAATATGAATTCCATGAAAAAGTTTCAAGCGCTTACTTGTTTTAGAAAACTTTTAATATAAATAGGTCAAATCTATTATTATTTATTTGTTTATACAATACAATACATATAATAAAATCGTAGACTTGCCGTGTCTGTACATTAAAGATTTTTGCAAAATAATAACTGGGAGACGTTAAGAATAAGTAAAAGAACGTAAAAAAACAATTTTTGAAATTTTGGTCTATTTGTCTGTTTGTCTGTATGTTTGTGCGCACTTTGCGCAAAAACCATAGATAGTTATAATATCAAAATCTAGGTACTAAGAAATGTTAAGCTGAGTCTGGAATAAGGAATTACAGATGCCAAACACCATCTGTAATTCTTTCTGTCGTCATTTGTATTTAATTTAAATAATATTTTGATTTCCAAAATTATTTTTAAGGCTTATTATTAAATTATTCAAAATTAATATAATAATAATTATTCAAACTGTAACCCAGAACTGTAAGTTACATCGTGTTCATGAACTATATAAAGAAATCGAAACATTTATTGGTGGTGCAGCTGTAAAGAAGCTTGGTCAATTACTTATGTTAAATATTAATCTAAAAATAAACGAGTGAGAACGACTTTGGAACAAAAACTAGTGATAACAAAATTATATTCATAGATATTTCATACAGCACAGTCCTCAAACTAAGCATACCTTGTACTATGGGAACAGATTATTACTCGTAGATATTGAAAAGTACTGATAACTATTTTGGTAAATACATACATTAATATAATACATTTTAAGGCATAGACACAAATGATCATTTAAGTTCGTCACTAATTTACTCCTATGGCACCACCGAGGGGTAAGTAGGGATATTAGATGGTTCTGAAATATCATCACGAGCAATTTTTAAAACTGATCTTATGCTATGAGTACCTTATATTATAAATTTTAATTGCGTTTGGTAAAAAACTCATATAAACTAGATCGAGCTAATCGCTGTTTATGACCGGAACGCTATCGGGTCGTGAAATCGATTGTGCAATAATCAAGTCGATTTTGCACTTGATGCAGCGCGAGACGATTCCGGCAAAATTGTTTTGGTTCAAGTCATGAACTTATGAGTGACTTCATTTGTCACACTAATATTATAAGGCGAAAGTTTGTATGTATTTGTGTGTGTGAGTTTTTTTCTTTTATATGTGAATAATTGACGGAACGAGCTGAGGGCCCACCTGATTGTAAGTGGTTACCCTCGCCCATGACAACAATAATGCGTGCGACTTAATATGAGATCCAAATCTTTACTGAGTCGTATTCATCCTGCTGCGTCCATCACTCGAGACGGGGATGATATGTCTCATGGGCATGTGATTTCACCGGCAGCCACACCCTTCCACCGGAACACAGTAATGCAACCACTACTGCTTGGTGGCAGATTCCAGATGTGGTGGCAGTACCTCTCCGGGCGAACTTGGCACGTTCTACTGCTACTTTTGGTTGTTCCTTTAGCACCACCCAGGGGTTACGTGTGGGTGTGTATATGCGTGCGTGTGTGTGTCTCTCTCTCTCTCTCTCTCTATCTCTCTCTTTCTCTGGCGTGTGGGTGTATGTGATTGTTATACCTTCTTGATCAAACGGGTCAAGAGCCAGTATTAGATAATACTAAAATCTCTTAGCCACGTCAGCGTTAATATAATTTATGACCGGGACAGGCCTCACAGCTCAGTTGGTTGTAGCGCTGCCTTCTGCGCTGCAGATCGTGCGTTCGATTCCCACCCAGGTCAAACATGTGTATACGAATATCGATATTTGTTCTGCATCTGGGTGTTCATTATGCATTAAAAGTATGTATTTGAACAAAGAAAGTACTATATAAGCTATTCTCTAGTTCTATTGTATTAGATATTTTTCCTTAATCAATCAATTATTTCGGATATATCTGCCAGCGTCACGTATTTTCTTATTTTATCATATCTTATCTTAAAAGTTTAACTAAATTTAAGTAACATCGTATGTTAAAAGTTTAAACGAAAGCGAATTTAATCGCGTTCTTCTCATGGCTTGGTGGCCGATTCCCTCAATTGATGCATTCTCGACCGAGTTTTGTACCGTCGAATCGAGAGCTTCAATCAGTTTGCGGTTTACATACTAATCGAAGTGGATTTTAATTGAACGCTTAAGGCTCCTTGTACTGGGTCCTCTCGATTCAGTTTTACGTTATCTACTGCTAAATCTCATACGATAAGCACCTTTCAACCTTTCCGTCAGATGAGGTGAGGACCAAACGCTTGGAATAAATAAAGGCGGCTGTCATTGTACGCTCGGCAGATGTGAACAAGTATCTGATTTAAAAGTGAAAAAAAAAACAACTGTAGCAAAGTTCAATGTAGCAAAATACGCAATTTCGTTTATTTGGATGACGTGTTTTTTCCAGTTGTATTGATTTAACAACAAACCTTGATCCGATTTTGATAAAAATTATATGGGACCAATCTGAAGATATACCTTAACAAATAAAAAAATAATTTTCAAAATCGGTTCATAAATGACGGGATAACAAATATATAAAAAAAGACAAATTGATAACCAATAGACGGTTAAAAATAACTGCATAAGAGCATAATGCCATTTTCCGTCACGTCATACGAGCATCAGACCGTTTGCTGTCACGTCATACGAGTCGATTATATTAGCAAGAGGTGCCAAAAATGCTATGTGCTATGCTTATGTGCTAAATAAAAATCCTTATTTTAAATAAAATAAGGATTTTCATAGAAAATAATAACCATTTTGGTGGTAGAGGGTTTAAATTGTATATTGCTCATGTTTATGGTTGGTGGCAAACATTAGGTGGGCTGTAATCTATAAAAAATATAATATTTATCAATATTAATAAATAAATTCATTCATTAATAAATGAACAATTCATTAATAAATTAAACGCATTAAAAGTAAGTAGCATACAGAATCTAAGTATAACATACTTGTGGTTAAAATGTCTTCAAATTACACCAACTATCTTCTCAATTCTCAGCCAAAATTCGTGAATTCCAAGTTTCCACAATCATAACTGAAATCCAGTTCAAATGGGATGGTGGCGAAGGTTCGCGAGACCTGGCGCTGAATGATTGGTTCCATTTGCAATGCGGATACGAAAACCCGTATCCATTTTTACCGCCCAGCGAAGCAATTTTTCTTACGAAGGCTTTTACTGGTGAGACATCGCTGCTTTACACACCGTTATCACAAAATCAAGAATACCTCTCTAAAGAGAAGGACAATGATGCCATTACAACACTTATTTCTTTTTTTTATTTCAATGGACTACATATGTTATTGTATTATCTTCTATTCGATTTGGCTGATTTCTATTTTGCTGTGTTTATAATAGGCAGGAAAGTTTGTATCATAATATAATTTATTTGGAAAATTCATGAGAAAAGTCTGAAATCGGTAATAAAAGTACATTTTTCAATAGGATTTTTGCCAACATATCGTTTGACGGCCGATTGTACAATTGTAAATCAAGACAAGAAAACATTTGTCGAGTCAATAAGTAGATGTGAAAATAGATATTTACATGCTTGCGTGGGTGATATATCAAATATGACATTATCCCAGATGATAGACGTTATATTATCCACTTCCGTAGTAATAAAAAGACAGGGAGAAGCTTTAAATTACGTGTAATATAACATACTAGCTGTGCCCTGCGGTTTCACTCGCGTTTTTCTAGTTTTTTTTTTTTTTTTTTTTTTTTTTTTTTTTTTTTTTTTTTTTTTTTTTTAAACATAGCCTTCTATGTAAATGGACTACCCAACACTGAAAGAATCATTCAAATCGGACCAGTAGTTCCAGAGATTAGCGCGTTCAAACAAACAAACAAAAAAACAAACACTGCAGCTTTATAATATTAGTATAGATTACGTATAATTTTATTAATAGATTGGGGTGTAGCATCTATTGTGTAATTTATGCTATTGAGTGACAAGCCAGGCTATGCTTACATAAACTTCTAAATGTGTCAAAATGTGTAAAGAGTTATTATATTAACTAAAAACAAAACCTTATTGGCGTAAAATTGGCATTAGTATTGATTTAGTAATAGTAGTATTACTATTTATTTTTGTCTCGGGTCTTGGGTGTTTGTCTTGTGTTTCTGTGTTTGCCCATGCCATTTGCGACACAGGGATTCCTAGGGCAGAGGAATAAGTGTGTAACAAAAAATTTATTAGCTGAAATAAGAAACTTCTGGGGATTTATGATTCAAAAATTCTGCATTAACCATTCAAATAATGTCGTCTAGCTCAAACTGTCTCCGTATCAACATTGAAAACGCGCACACTGCATTGAATCTGCTTCTAGAAATTCCGCGAGCATTTTGTTTTACAATATGAGACTAGCTGTAACATTTGTTTTAAAATATACACCCTGAGACGCATATGGTGCGACGTAAGCTGTAACGAGAGTTGTTGTGTAACGGCGTCTTCAAACGAAAGTTTTTTATAACGTTGTGAAAACTGAAAAGTTTAAACGAAAAATATGACATTTTGAAACGGTTTTATAAGGTGGATATAAAACCAACAATATTTGTGTACCAAACGTTCCGTTACTCCGCGACTATTTTTATATAAAAAAATAGATCAATTAAATATTCATGGATATTTAGCCCCAAAATAAGCATAACTTGTTCTATGGGAATTAGATAACTGATAACTATCTAGTTCCCATAGTACTATGAAGCATTTTTTTGTAAAACATGTTACGAAATCCGCCATTGTAATAATTGTTACTGTTAATTTTCAATTCGTCACAAAAACAATACATTACAAAAACCATACAAGTACAATAACACATTTACCCTCGGTGCGCGAGTTCGACACCCACTTGTCCGAAAATGGTTAATTTTGTGTACGTGCCATCGCTATTACTAAATACTAACCTAGGAAGCTTGATGTCATTTATCACTTAATTTTAGGTACGTTTTATAATAATCTATTTACGTTTGTACGTATACCACTAATATCAGTTCCAGATCAAAATTCCCCGTCTCACTTTTTTTTTAATTTTTTTTTCGTATGACCAACGAAAAGGAATTAATTACCAAGCGAGGCAGCATCAAAGGTCGCTAAACTGCCTTCGCAAATCATTTGTCAAGAATTAAACCCTTTAGGAGAGCGTGGTGGCCCAGGGGCACAGACGCCGAATTTCAATCTGAAGGTCGCTGGTTAAAACCCACACGTGCACCAACGAGTTTTTTCACTTGAAAAATTTATGTTCCCAATACCACGCTCTCAAAACGGTGACGGAAAACATCGTGAGGAAACCGGCATGTCTTAGAACCAAAAATTCGATGACATATGACATCTACCAATCCGGATTGGGCTCCCGTGGTAGATCAGAGCCCATTCACTCTCAATTATCGAGAGTAGGCCGGTGTCCCTGCAGTGGGAACATTAGAGGCTGGTACGGTACCCTTTGATTAGTTCCTCGGACGCCAGTGAGTTACAATTGGGAAGACATCTTTGTATGACCAATACCATGGGATTCAGAACTTATTCGGAAATCGAATCTGGTAGCAAATATTTATTAAGGTTCTGAAGGAACCCATAACATCTCCAATAGGTAGGCTCCGAAATAAGTACTTCAGTAAGCAATATATGAAGCTGAATTACACGCAATATCAGAAGGGTGTCGTCGCCGTTGGCAAGCAAACCAAAAAGGGCTTTTAAGTGTGCCTCAGGACAGTTTTTGTAGGCGTTTCATATCTTCGTAGCTTTATGAAGTGTTTGAGTTCACAGTTTTGGTTTAAACGCACTCAATTTAAGGTATACTTTTATAACCTGTCAGTAGGCTACGGTGATCACTTATCATCAGGGGGACCGTATGTCTGATTGTCTTATAATCACTTAATATGGACGAGAGCTGCTTAGATTTCATTGTCAAAAAAATTATTTTGACAATGATATTTATAAAATAATAATAGTACCTAAAACTCACGTTTTTATCACTAAGTTATTATTATTCAAACTCTATTGAAACCAACACCTTCATGGCAATAAAACAAGCAAGAAACCCCTAATGAAATAAACTCTCTTCTCTTGATATTACAAGTTATTTTGCGTGTCGTGGCGCAGAGCGACAATATGGCCATGACGCTTTATCATATAAAATATCTTAGAGATAATTACTCAATCTATCATGCCCTGACCCATATCATCATGTCGTTACTAATTATAGGCAATTGTGGACGGCTGGTGTTGGAAACTTGTCAATTTCAGCAAAATTAACTTGGACACCACAAAGGAGTGGCGCACAAGAGAAACGGTGTGCTCTAGAATAAAAAAATTTAATGGGTCTATGAAAAATACAGAACGTATTTTATTTTCGTATTAACTTGAACTCCGAATCACTCACTCAGAAGCACTCAGTTCAAATGCCACTAAACGGTCACCCATCCAACTTCTGACCGGTCCGAGAGTTGCTTAACTTAGATAATCAAAGCTAAGCAAGCTGTGTTGATACGGACAACGTTGTGTTGTGTTCCGTAGGTGATCTGTAGTCCCCTAGTTGTGGTAACCTCTTTTCTCCTTGAGTGGTGTTGGAGCAGCATTTCTGGTAGTAGATGTCAACTGCGCCCCACCCCAACCGAACAGTCATATTGAGAGTCGCGTTCCGGAATGATGTCCGGTACAACCATAGAGGAAGAACACTTCAGCAGATCTGTTCTTTCTCAATATGTGACATGATTTTTATGCTCCATCAGAATTATTATAAAATCAATCAGAGGTATCGTAAAATAACTGACTAATCTAAAAAAACTCAATATTCGGGTTCATTATTAAAAGGGAAGAAAGTAAAAAAAAACTTATTGGTCTACAATGGGCGAAGAAAAAGTCTCAGGAAATCAAAATACGCAAATTCCATTATTTTATTTTAAAACCAAACCATTGAACCGATTTTAATGTCAGTTTTATGGGACCAATAAAATGATGTCAAAGTTTAAATAAAACAATATTTCACCAGATCGGTTAATAAACGAAGGATTAAGTATTAAATGCAACCAAATTGAAAAACTATTTTGCATGTCGCTTGGTAAAATTTTGTGAAATATTCTACGATGGTAAAAATTGAATTAAATGTAAAATGTTTCATCACGCGTATCGGCCAGGGTCAGGTTAAACTGCGGTCAAGTAATTCCCGCAGCCCCGTCGTAGCCAGTCGTTGGAGTATAGAAGGGTTTTAGTCGGCACTGGTGAATAGCACCATCAGCTGAGCTTGATATACCCCGCTTCACCCGGTGAGGTGAAACATCAATAACGGTCAAATTCCTTAATAATGAATAAAAACATTGACAAAGAATTCCATTTAATTCCAATTGAAATTGCCCGTAATTGTTGGTAATTTTTGTAAGTTTAACTAATGTGCTGATTTTTATATAAAAATATTATTTTTATTCTTCTTTTGCGGTAATTTATGAGTTCTATTTTCATCGGCTATATAATGTACTCACCTTCAAATTACAAACCATATTTACTAACGGCCCTAGATTTTTTGGACCCCCCAAAAATGAAATACCCTCTGTATTTATTATTCCTTTAGTTCAGCTAGACGTTTAATTACAACATTAGGCGGGAAATTCAAAAGTTTAAATTTCTTACTAAATGAACATCTGTTTTTATTCAGATGTTGCCGCCCCAAAAAGAATCTGCGCCCTAATTGGGTTGAATTATCTAAAAAGTATTAAAATTGTAATGTTATAAAATTTCGCCGGAAAAATCACCTTTACCTTTGGAGCTTCGGAGAATTGGGGTAAAGAAAATCGGTCCAGTGACTAAAAACAAAATTGAGGTTAGGGAAGTTTTCGCGGAAAAGGTTGGAAAATTATAGAGGATTGTTACATTAATAAACTTTTTCTTATGTTTTTATATGATTGAAATGACGGAATGTGCTGATGATGCACCTGCTGATGAGTTGCAAGAGTAGATTTTTGAGTCTTAATTATTAATATGTTACGGCTCCGCAGCGTAGTAGTACGCCAAATAAAAAAACAAGACAAACGTCCATGGAACGGAACGGAATTATGTCCTATTCATGCCAATCATAATATCTACATCTGGTGTTTCTTTGAAAATGTTATCTGTGTTGCTAAATTAAAGCTCCGTGGTAGTTAGTTGGTAGTAGCCTTCGAAGCGAGGGGTCCAGGGTTCGATTCCCTTCCGGGGCACAGTTTGTGTGGTTCTTGAAGTTTGTTCTCGGGTATGGGTGTTTGTCTTGTGCTTCTGTGTTTATCCATGCCATCTGCGACACAGGGAATCCTAGTGCACAGGTATGAGTGTGTAAACGTTTTTTGTTAAATATGAGGCACGCAAGTTAAGACGCCTGCAACACATAAGATGTTGCCAACGTGCTGCTTATCAGCTAAAATTAGCTAAAAACCTTTTTCACACTAATTAAATTTATACTAAAAGAATCATTGGAAACATTGGGACGCGAGGTATTCTTTCTTTCATTGCACTGCACCATTCACCCAGACACGATAACATGAAAATGGTGTCTTTATTTCCAACTATCAAATTGATTACATCAGTAAGTCCGTCGAGACGGCACTAGATAGAGACCCAATAAATAATTTAAAACGCATTAAAATTTTACCGTAGAATAACATCGTAAATTTCTCCTGGAGGGGAAGTTAAATTTTATGTTTTTCTCGAAAGAGTTTTCTAACGTTTATGTCGAGTATAGTTTTACGGGAAAAACGAATTGCGGTGGACGTAAATGAAGATTTATAATGTTAGTTTAAGAGGTCATTTTGTCTGAATGTATTTGCTCGCAGTGGTTGATAGCTTTGCCTTCTGCGTTGGAGGTCGTGCGTTCGACCCAGAACAAGCATTTTTGTTACGGACATAGATGTTTGTTCTGTGTTTGGATATTAATATGATTTGCATTAATATACTAAACAAAAAAACAGTAATAGGGAAATACATAGACTGCTATACTACAACCTATGCTTTGTAAGGAGCTAGATGGCGCCTTGTGGAATGCCCATGTATATTATAATTAGGTACATAATATAGAGAGTATTTAATGGAAATCTTGATGGTAATTTTACGTTCTTTGCTTCATTGGGAGAATAAAATTATTTTCCATGGAGGGTCTAATATCACTCATAAACAACAGCAATACAACTCAGCTTCTACTGAGATGAGACTCAAGTCGCATCGCGTTACTGCCGCGTAATTGTAAGACGGGGATGTAAAGTCTTATGCACCTATAATATCGCCAACTTCCACTATCATTCACTGGAACACGGAAGAAAGAAGAAGAAAAAGAAATAAAGAAATACATAATTTAGCTCCATAAAAATACAATTTGTAGAAAATAGAATATAAAACTAAAAGCTGAACAATTAATTAATATAAATATATTATATAATTAATAACTAAGTACATACATATAGGTAAGTTAAAACACACATAGTTTGTATTTTCAACCAATTTCCAAAGAAAGAAGTTATCAATTTGTTAGTTTTTTGTTTCGTTTCATTTCGTCATTTATGGAATCGTTTTTTTATTTGGAAACATTTTTTTATAGTTTTAGATAGGTGCCGTAAAAATTCATCAGAAATTTCATTTAAATTATTGTACAATGGATCGAAATACGCAATTTCGCTTACTTGGATGACATATTTATAACAGATGTTTTGATTATTAAACTTGGCAAGTTCTACTGCGACTTTGGGTAGCTCCTTTCGTACCACCCAGGGGGTACGTGAAGGAATTCTGATCGTACTCATCCACAAACGCGAGCAACATGGACCCCCAAAAAGTTTTAGTGCTGACTGTTCGTAACCAAGTCTTTAAAAACCGCAAAGGTAGAAGAAAGGAGTACCTGTCAGTATTGTCGGATATTTTACTACGATACTATGTACCTATTACCCTAGAGTTACATGTTATAAAAAATCTTTCTACAAAAACAGAATTATTCAAATTGCAACACAGATGACTCCGTAGCTTAATTGGAAGCCGTGCCTTCGAGGCAAAGGAAGGTATCGGTTGGTTCTCAGTTCATTACTATAGGGGTTTTGGCTTTTTACTACAAGGGTAGCTTCTAGTGAGTAAGCTTGTTTGCTTTTGCAGTAACATATTAACTATTCTATATCCTTCAAGTCCGTAAATGAAACATGCATAAAGCCTGTATTTTGTCAACAAAAACTGAATACCTTACTTTACTGCGAAGCACAAAGGTGGAAAATTTCCCGAAACGGCAAAGCGTGCGGAACATACCCGCTGAGGATTCCGTATAAATATTTTAGTATACCATAAGATGATGTGTTCCGTTTTGTTCAATTTTCGTTGTTATCTGTGCTTATGGGAATGATGATGTTATCATGTTGAACGTTCAATATTTTATCACGAGTATAACGGGTGTGTTTGTAGGTACTTATTTTGTAACGTTCACAGGAAAATGTTTTTCGAAAAGCAGGCTCTACTTTCGGGGACAATAAATGCTCGTATTACTTATGTAGGTGTGACAGTATATTTTAAAGATCACTTAGATAATGTTTAATCAGTACATTAAAGAAAATGATCCGGGAATGAGATTACTCAAGCATTTGAAGCAAATTTTTTTAACAGGCCTCCAGTGGAGGTTATTGATTTGGCTGTATTTTTTATTGATGTTCCTTTTTTAAAATGGTAAGGTACCCCCTAAGCGCAAAAAAATAAGAAATGAAAGAATAGGAGTCAGATTTTTCGTTTTTATAATAAATCAGTAACATGTCTTATCTTTAGTTTAATATTAACAAATTCTAATTTAAAAAAACAGATATTTTATTTAATCTTTACAGTTATTATAAATGTGAATACGATTTTGTTTATTTTTTACGTTTTCACACTTTAATTTCTCAACTGATGAAATATTGCACCCACGGTGTCAGGGTGACCTTTCATTCAAACTTTCATTCAAAAATAAATCAAAATACAAGATATACAAACGCATAAATTAAACATTAGTAAATATAAATTAAATATTTTAAATGTCAATAAAGGCAAATACTAAATGGGAGAAGCTTACGGAAACACGGTTTAAACTAGCTTGGAAGTTCAAATAATTCTAATAAATTATGTTGCGTTCATAGTAGCTTAAATATACTAAAGGATGTAGTTGCGTTAGAAATATAATGTTTATAAATAAATATTATAATATTCTTTTGTTGTTATTAAAAAATACGACAATTGAAAAAAACCTCAATAAATAAACAAGAATAATAATGAAAAAAGTCAGTATGATGATTTCAATGATTTCCTGATCAATGATTTCGTGGGAAGCACGAAATCTGTCTTGAAGCGCTGGTATGGTGCACTGCTAAAAATGTCTGTGTCAATGACATGTTTGAGTAGGTTTGCCATATCCAGTGAAAATTGGTTTGGTCGTTTCCACCGTTATCAGCTCTGAATAACTTTTCAATTGCATTTCGATGATTATTGCTCATACATCCAAACAATACAAATCGGATTCGTATTATACTAAAGTCAGACTAGTTATTTCTTTTTTGTAAAATAATCTATTACATTACGGGCATACCTTGAGATAGCAAAATTACAATTGTAATACACACCAAAATTTCATTGGAATAAGTTATGGTTTTTCCTTATAAAACCAACTAACTGAACCCTGAAATATAACCACCCTGAGGCACGCTAACTATAATTGCAGCTTCAGGTAAAAAGGAGAGGATGAAAGGACACTCCTTACATAAAGGCTGTGAAGATCTGAATGTAGCCAGCAACCCCGACGTTGCAGACTATTTCGAGCTTATTGTGTCACTTTTAAGGTTGGTATCTGAGAAGCAAGCAAGGGTAACTGTTGGTTGTTTCAATGTCTAGTTTTCTGTCTGAATTGCCGAAGAAAGGTTAAACGTTGTAACTGAAATGACTTAGTAATTTTCAGTTACTATGCAGATATGCAACGTGGGAATCACTCATTTTTACGAGTGTTCTCGATGGCGTAATGGTTACACCCGACAAAGTTGATACAATATAGGTTTGATTTCCGTAACGATTGATCCGGGTCCGTAGAGTTTAGTAAGGGGAACGCTATTACTAAGCCAAAAATGTATTATATGTATGTATGTATGCCCTACTTTCAAAAAGTATGTATTTTTATTTGAATGAAAGTCCGAAACGGGCTGTTTTTTTTAAATTATTTTCTGATGTAAGTTTTACTTACAATAACTAACGTTGGCTTAAGATGTTGGTAGTGGGTTTGAATACCATAATGACCTGATGGTGAAGTTCGTCTTCTTCTTTCGTGCGAGCAACTGGACAGCTCTAGTGTCTGAATTATCAAGCCGCCCGATTCGCGTAACAAAAATGCCACAAAATGGTCACCCATCCAACTTTTGACCGGGACGAAAGTTGCTTAACTTCACGCTTCGTACAACGGTATTCTTACAAGATATAGTAGTAGAGAAAAAATTTCTGGCTACTACCCTCATATTGAAAACCTTCCCACACCTTTTCCGTAACCTTACTTTAAAGCCAGTTCCCAATCCACTACACTCATCATCTTCAGCCTATATCAGTCCACTTCTAGACGTAGGCCTCTTCTCATTATTTCTATAATTTGACATTACTAACAACCAGTTCATTTTACGAAAATGAACCCCGACTTGAGGTAATATAATGATAAACATCAAACGCCTCAACAGATCTTCAAAACAGAAAAAAAACTGCATCAAAATTGTCCATTCGTAGGAGCTACAGACAAACACAGAGACACACTAGCAACTTATGACACCCCTCGTCTTCGTCGGGGTTAGATACTCGTATAAAACTAGTATATATATAGTAGTATAGTATATGCAGACATGAAAAATCATATTGTTTTTTTTTTTACCATGGCTTTATTTTAATTCAATAATCGCTATTCCTTACATTCCCTTATTCCATACACATATTCAATATTCAATTCAATTATTCTATTTTTTTTACGATGAAACCGACTATGCTTTTGCCATTAAATGTCATTGAAACAGCTTACAAGATAAATATTGACTTATTTTACACCCTCAGGCGTAGAATTTCTTCATAAATTTATATGGGACCGCATCGAAGGTATACTACAATATATCAAATACAAAAAAACGATCCACAAACATAAATATTTACTCCAAAACATTACTAGAAGCAATGTGTCTAAAATACCCATACATACAAATATATTAAGTGATGGAACAAACTGAAGGAATCAACTCAAAATAAGACTCGGATCACTCAATGTTATGTGCTTGTGGTTTCGCTGGCACCCACGCCGTTCAGTAATGCGAGCACTACTTCTTGACGGCAGATTCCATATAAGGTGGCAGTAATTCTCCCGAAGAACTTGGCACATATCATGTCCTACAGATACTTTGGGTCGCTCCTTTCGCACCACCCGGGGACACGTGTGGAGACTCTAAGGGTATTCTTTTACGGACTCGAGCAACATATACTTCCAAAATATTGATAAGAGAAAGCATGATGACAAAATCATAATAAATTGCTATTCATTAGTCTCGCTACAGTACAGTACAGTACTAGTAGCATTTTTGACAAGAATTACATCGACAATCTTTCCTTGTACCACGGGCGGAGTTATCTAGCGAACCATATAACCCACAGATGACAAAACCCTACCCTGTCAGATGTTAAAAAAAAAACAGAATTGACTTTAAAAAATTAGGAATGAATCTCCGGATTGCTAATCCTCTTTTTCTTAATCCGGTTTGATTGGATCTACGTACTCTTGAAAACATTCTTTATTCGATTCGGTATTATATTTTCCGATTAAGGAACAAATAACGTCGAGCATTGGGCGTCTTTTTAACTTTAAAAAATATTGTTCCAATATATCTCATAAGTTAACATATTAGTGTGCATATAACGTGTCAAAGGAGCTTCTTAGGAACATTATAAAGCACACAGACATAAAATGACAGTTAATTTTTAGTTTTCAACAAAACTTATCTACTGATAATGCCATATTATCAGTTTAAAACAAAAAAACAACAACTA
This sequence comes from Aplocera efformata, assembly GCA_921293045.1. Classification (NCBI taxonomy): domain Eukaryota; kingdom Metazoa; phylum Arthropoda; class Insecta; order Lepidoptera; family Geometridae; genus Aplocera; species Aplocera efformata. The sequence goes on from OV121061.1 coordinate 4,879,900, forward strand.
TTTAACTGTATAAGTAAGCATAAGTATAAAATTAAACCAAAGCTTATTAGAAACACTGAATTGTGTTTCTAATAAGCCTTGGTTTGAACCCACGTCTCACGGATCGTAAACCGATATGAGTAGAAATTGATCATTAACCGCATCACCCAAACTCATTATAGACAATCAAAACTTAGTTCATCTTCAATATCAATCTAATATCTATAAATTACAGACCGAATGCGCTACATATAAATTTATTAGCACACCCTCAAGATCTTATCAAAGTTATTGCGCACAGTTTGAGTTGGGTTCGGAATATTGAAGGGAATGATTTACCGTCTGTAGTTACTATAATATCTCTTACAACCTTATCGGTCTCTGATAGGCTTAGAAATTTTATAGTCTATGGTTCAGGCAAATCTACCAATCAGCGGTCTTCTACAATTGATCAACAAAAGATTTAGATTTTTTCTTAGAGACCACGTTTACTAGAGTCGTGTCGGGACTGGTTCTTGCGAAGCAATGTTATGTACTTTACGAAACAGTTACATAAAAAGTGCTAGTGGCGAATTTTACAAAAATATTCTTTCAGATCATATATGTTAGGAAACTATCAACATACTCGATGTTTAATTTGATAGTTAAGTTTAAAAGCATTTAAACAGATTTTTTCCATTCTAGACCGTAAGCCGTGTAAAAGGCATTAGGCCGGTATGAAAACTCTGTTATAGTTGGCCCCTAGCCAACATAATTAAAAAAGTGACGATTCCAAACACCTCTTAAAATCTCAACGAAAATAAAGACTTTTCAGTTTGAGTTACCAAAGAGAGTTTAATTAAAATGTAAAATAATTATTAGTAGCAAACCTAAATAGACGCGAAACTTTAGAAGTTACGTACTGGCCACATACACTTTTAAAATCAGAACGCCATCTAGCGCTCTTCGTGGCAGTCGTTTCCTTCAAGAAGCCTGACAGTATGTCAGAATCTTTTGAAACATAATCATTCAGTCGCCTATCAAAATTTATCCGTGAAAATATTTTGTAAATCTCGTATATTTTCTAATCTCGAAGCAAAATCCGAAAGTCAAGATGTGTGATCGTAAGGCCGTAATCAAAAACGCTGATATGAGCGAAGAGATGCAGCAAGACGCTGTGGATTGTTCAACCCAGGCTCTCGAGAAATTCAACATTGAAAAGGACATCGCTGCATTCATCAAGAAGGAATTCGACAAGAAGTATAACCCGACTTGGCACTGCATCGTCGGCCGTAATTTCGGATCTTACGTGACGCATGAGACACGCCATTTTATTTACTTCTACCTTGGACAAGTGGCTATCCTTCTCTTCAAGAGCGGCTAGACTACCCAGCTGTCACTGTGTTGGCTGGGCTAGGCTGCGATCACACTATTCGACCGTTGCCCTGTAAGAAGATAAACTTGGCCCCAGGCTTCAATATTTGAAGCTATCCATTTACTATTTTATACATACCGTACACTCTAGAACCTAACTAAATAAATTGATTTTATATATTTTGATTAAACTCAATAGAAATATTTTAAATAGTTTTTCTCTAATAAACTTCTGAAATAAGAAACTTTTTACTCAAATAGTCTGCAGATTAATTTGGGAACTTTTGAGTTCCTTAATTAATTTGCATCTAACTCATGACATCAGACATTTTAAGCTCAACATTTCTAAGAACGAGTTTTTGCAGATCATGATAATCTCATCTCAGGGATTATAACCGTAGTGGTTGCACTTTTGACACAGCTTCTGCGATTGGCTCATTTAGGTGACTTATGTGCCGCTATTTCGCGTCCAACTCAGAAGATCCATCAATGGATCTCTACAATGAATGGATCTTTACAATGTCCCCCGGTGGTGTGAATCGAGCAACAGAAAGTAGCAGTAGAACTTGTGCCAAGTTCGTCCGTAGAAGTACTGCCTCCATACCAGGTAATCCACCGCCGAGCAGTGGTGCATTGTCACTGCTGTGTTCCAGTGGAAGTAAGTGCAGCTGAAATAACAGGCACTTGGGGCGTATCATCCCCATTTCAGAGTGACGTACGCAACGCGATATGACTTATTTTTTACCCGACTACGGCGAAGCAAAAATACCTCTGATTTGGGGGGTATAATTATTCACTTCCGTATATGAATACACTCGAGAGTCCCTACACGTAACCCACGAGTGGTGTTAAAAGAACAAAAAAAGTAGTAGAACTTCTGCAAACTTCACCACCCAGTCGGAGTGCTCATTGCTATTTTATAAATTTAAGTCTTCCTAAATTATGTTACGGCACCAGATTAAAAGTTAAGAGTTTAGAGAATTCCTCTCATTCCTATCAACTGCCCATTTAGTTTTAACGCGTTCAGTCTCCGGTGAGCCTATGTTCCGCAGTGACCAGAAACAAAGGACAAGAACAAACTCTTTCGGTATCAGATGTAGACCTAAGATTGAGTTGCTTTTTGCACGGTCCGCCATACATGGCTCTTTCCCACCTTAGCAATTCAAATAATTCATATACGCACTTTCCTGAAAGTTCCTGAAAATACGACTTCTATAGTATATTTTACAGAGAAGCATTATTGTAAAATATACATTTGCAATAGTTGCAGCTTCACTTACGTAGTTCATCATCCAATCAAGCCTTTTACCTGCCCAGTTAACAAAACCCAAGTAATACTATACGAGTATCTAAAGAATTCTACGGAAATAAAGTATTTTGATATTGATTTATAACAAAATTTTAATATAACAATAACGACCAGACATAATAGGCATCACATTATATTTCGACGAAGTTGCGAGCACAGCTAGTTTGGAATAATCGGCATAGTATATATCGTTCTTTCATGGCGGTTCGTTTCTGTTATGCCTTGTTGGGATTACCTCAAACACTAATCTTTGAGAAAAAATCTAAATTTAGAAATACTTTTGGGGTCTCGTTTCTTATTGAAACTTAAGCGGTCCCTGCGGCCAGCGGGAGATGAAAAATGGGCCACTTTTCCCCCATTTTACCCCGTGAAGGTAAAAGATTATAGCTGGGATAATGATTGGCCTTGTGGGCTATAAGTGTTTTTGGGAAAGGTGGTGTTCAAGTGGTTCTGGCGGCTGTTTGAGATCTGTGGAGTAACGACCACCCGTGCTATTTTATCGATTTATAAACTGACTTGGTTATATGTTTCCTCCCTTTTTTCAAACGACTTCCAAAGGTGGAGGTTTTCAATTCTGTTGTATTTTTTATGTGTTTTCCTTAAAGCCCCGTCATTTATGAACCGATTTGGAAAATTCCTTTTTTTTTTAGTTTTGCTTCATATTGGTCCCATACTATTTTATCTGCTGAAAAGTTCTATATATTTTTTGACACATAATAATTGTTGCTATGCCAATATACCTCTAGTCACCTTTTAGTTGAATACAGGGTTTAACTGTAAGTGAACCATCAGCGTTTTCCTTTTCTATCTCATAAAAACTATCGTGATCAAAGGCACCCTCTAAACTTTTTAAAAGCCGCCCAAAATTATATTATACATCTACTGATATATCTAGGTCCAACAATGTCTCTTCAAAGAAGGTAAATAAATATTATAATTGATAGCAAGTACACATTAAACAGGCCCTTCAAAGCACGGATAAATAACGGGTTAATTTAAAGCACTACAATTGGACATGAATGTGTTTCTTGAGCCAATCTTTCAACTAAAGAACTGATCTAGTTGTCAACTAATGCACATCTGATGGCGTACTGCGTCAAAATGGCGTTAATCAATTAGAGGCTACGGTATAAGGTAAGGTACATCAGCCCCGTATCCAGTGGTATTATTAATATAGAATAGACTAATATTTGTTTTATTTTATTTATTAATATAGTTACATCAACAAAGTGAACACTAACACAATGCTTAAAAACGAATATAGGAATTATACATGGCAAGTATCACCTCACTTACAGATGTAAACCTCTTTACAATATAGACAACAGTAACTACATGAATAAATTGTTGTAAAAATTTAAATTAAAGTATGAAATATGATAAAAGATGAAACGTAACATGTGCCTGATGTAATTTTAGTAGCAAATACCCTTCTAAGTGTTTCACAGTAATGACATCGCAAGGCATATTATACTTATACATAGTGGTATTGAAAGTAATATAAAAACAAAAGCGACTTTATCGTGCTATTAAAACATTTGACAATACAACATAATAGTTTCAGATCCTATCATTCCCAGTAAATAAACACCGTAAAAATAAAAGGCCCATAATATTCCAATCCCGATAAAACACCCCATACAACCCTCGACTTTTTCATAGTTCGGAGGTAGAAATGTTTACGGGCTAACGAATTTAGTAAAGAAAAAGGTTTAACAACCAGTATTTATACAGGATGCATTCCAAATATATTATCTTCTGCTGTATCAAAAATATTTAATTCGAATGCATTCTGTATAAATACGATGTAATATAGGTACACACGGTTTGTTATCTACTTCTACTTAACTAAATTCCTACCTAAATTAAGTAGTAAGTAATATATATACATGGTATAATATATACAATGTATATTATATACCATGTATATATATATACAACATATACAATGTACAGTAGGTATATACATTGTATATACCTACTGTACATTAATGAATGGCATTTGAACTGAGCGCTTCCGTGCTTTGTAGGATTTAAAGAAGTCGGTCCCGATACTAGTCGATAAGACCCATCAGAGGCCTTCAGTCGACACCAGATTTGACCACTTTCTGACACGAAAGAAGAAGCATAACAATGATTTATGATAACAATGATTGATTTTAATCCCCGAAGGAAAAAGCGGGTGTTATCTTTGTCATCGTAGCTCCAGAACGAATGGACCATTTTTGATGCGGTTTTTCTGTTTGAAATGATCTAATCGAGATAGTTCTTAGCTCTAATTCATGAAGATCTATTCAGGCGTTTGAAGATCGACATCTCATTATATTGCACCAAGTCAGGGGGTCTTTACATTTTCGTAAAATGAAATTGTTGAATATAATTCTTAGTAAATGGAAATTGGAATCTAAAACTGGAAATCTAAGTGTCTGTACTATTTTTCAAAGAAATATCTATACTGTGGCGATGGTCAAAGAAATATGTGGTCCGTGAACCATGAAAATGTGGTCACGCCACTTATCCGACTATTCCAACCTATTAGACAATTTCCGTGAGTTTTCTGTTGTGAGGATTTCATTTTGGAAAATTACATCCATTGTTTGTTGTGACAAGGTTAGTGCTTCGTTATATTGAGCATTTATTATTTTGTACAACTCAAAACTAAATATTTTTTGTTTTATTGTATAATAAAACTTGTAATTTTGCTCCTTAAAACTGACACGCGATAGAATAACAAATTGCGATGTATGTTGTTTCAATTTTCAATCTTAGGTACTTGAGTTTACAAATAGTGACGTATGACGATTATTGTTGTAGACTTAGTTTGGTTTAGTTACTTAGTTTAGTTTAGTTCAGTTAGAATTTCGAGTGGGTAGTTTTGTTTGTTAAAGTCCTTGAATATGGACCAATTTACTGAATGTGATGGTTCTTTTTGGATATTAATCGTGTATATCGATCATTTAACCATACAACACCGAGAAATCGAAGTCATATGGATATACATCTTGTACTGTTCCCGTTATCAAAATGGACAAAACTAAACACTATGGTGGCTTGTTTAGGTATATTTTCAAATTATCTATTTACATGATTTAAATCGCATTTTTTCGCCAATGAGAAAGTCTTTATTTCTCAATATTGTCCCGAAAATTTAAACTAGTTATCCAAAGTTTACCAAGCAATATAACGCCCATATAAGCCTGGCTATGGCCTTATAAATCATTTCCAGCATAATATCCTTCCGTGGTTTGAGCAGGGATGAAGTCAGTTTTAGTTAGTTTCTGATTAAAGTGAAGCCCTGCCAGACAACTGAGAGTTTATAAAAACACCCGTCATTTTTAATCAACTTCAAAAAGGGATCAAAAATTCGGATGTTTTTTTTATGAATGTTCACCGATTTCTCCGCTATTTATCAACCGAGTTATGAAATTCTTTATTAATTCAAAAAGATATGCTTTCAGGTTAATTTTATAATTTATTTTATCAAAATTAATTCTATCGTTTGGTTATGAAATCAAAATAACTAGAAAAAGTATGTCATCTAAGTAAACGATTTTTTACTTTGCTACGTTGCGTATTTTGCTACTTTGAAAGTATTGAAGTTGTTTTTATTTTTCGAATTTTAATTACAATAAGTTAATTGTTGTTATTCCCAGTTATTTTTGTTACCCGCGGTTACAAGTCAACATGAGAGATTTTTATTTAAAAGAAAATTATTTATGAATTTTTCCTAAGTCATTACGTTTTAGCTTTAGGCAATAAGTTTTGTGAACAATATAACAAACCAATTAAAATTAAAAAAATATAGCCCCAACAATATCTAATTCTGATTACGGTTCTGTTAGCGTTTGGAACGCAATTTCGCGAATAGCATTCAAAAATGAATTTTATATACTATATGTTGCATTGCGCTACTAGAAAGGATTGTATTCTGGTAAATTGTACAATCGTCGAGAAATGGATAATAATATTTTGGCATCAATTTATGAGTTATGACAGCAGGCACTCCTACAGCCAAACTCTATAACCAATTAGCGTATGAACGGAGAAAGATTACCATGGCAACATTGCTGTCTGTTATAATGTATGGACTTTTTGATAGATAACAATGTTGCTATTGTAGCCATGGCATGTTATGGTATCTCCAGTAATCTGTTACATGATAACTGTTAACAGATATCCATATAATAATTGTATTGTATATAGGTTATATACATAAATTTCTTGCGTTGGAAGGCACGTTAAGATGTGGTCATGGCTTAAATAGTCGGTGAGACATAAGCTTCTAAACTCCGAGCTAAACTCCGATACCAGAGTTTTTTTTTTGGCAGCCCAATCATTTTGTCAAGACGATTTGTTTAGTGAAGGCGCAATACACGCGTTGATTATATTGTTATAAATTATATTTAATTTACTCATTTATTACAAGTTTAGTGGAGGTATACTATATTTTATCTACTAGTTTTTTATCTTTTACCTGTTTGGGGTTAGATGGCGCTGTGTGAAATGTCCATGAATATTTTTATGTGATATTTCACCAAAGACAAATTGCCGGGATATATTGAATGCCGCATTGGATGAGGGTTTTAACAAAAATAGCTTAAAGCGAGAAGTTCCGGTTCAATACCCAGCAGGGACGCGTATGATGAGCATAATAAAGGCGTAATTTTGAAAAATTGAATGAAAAAGAAAAACAATTTGTCATATATTTTTGTGCCTGACTGTATTTCCCCTGCCAAATGTGAATTCATTTTATTGAATGCAATCTCTCAAAGAATTTTCCTATTATACGAGTACATCGGAGACACCGAGGGTCTTAGATATCTATTGTCATGTGGGCGCCGTGGCAGATATTTACGGTATTTCAATCTACACGGATTTATATCGCACCACGCCGCAGCAATAGACGTTCAAAATAAAATTACGCGTTCACATTTATACACACTAGGATTACTTGTGTCGCAGCTTAGAGAAACATACAACACAAACATCGAACACAAAATTTATTCTCATCATATTGTTTTTAGATAGGATAGATTATAACATGCCAAGGTGGTAATGAAACAACCCAAGCAATAGAGCTTTTGTGTGCTAATTTTGTCCGAAGAAGTACTGCCTCCACCTGGTTGGTAATGTGCATCCAAATAGTGGTGTAGGTACCGGTGAAATTACAAGCACTAAAGGCGTAACACCCCTGACACAGAGTGGCCGCAACACGATATGCCTTGGGTCTTCTTATGCTTTAGTAGGGGTGAATGTGACTTTTTTCTTCGTCCGTTGTATACCGATTTAGATGTTGCTAATATCTGGCTCTGACTCTGAGGGCGAGAAATTAGGTATGAAAGTATTGAAATAGGTATTAGCGTTAAAAAAAAAACAAATATTAAGAATGTTAAGGATTTTTTATGCAGTACCGTGCAAGTTTATTCGTCAGAACAAATAATACTTGAAAAAGTAGGCAAAAGTCACGAGTCTGCTCCCGTAGGTGCGATTTATCTCAATAATTGGGTTTCTCCGTCAAGGAGGAGCGATTCGTTTGAGGAATTCACGATTTTATTGCAGAAGGTTACACCTTTTGTCTTAGCTTCACTCGCGCAAGGTTTGTTTGATTTGTCTATGTACAGGGGCCATCGATGTTGGTTTAGTAGTTGTGACCGACTTTCGAAAAGGAGGTTTTCAATTTTACTTTGCCACGCCGTTCACCCACGTATAACTTAGTAAAAATCATTGTAGTATTTCGGTATATACAACATTGCATGGTATTTACGTATAAGTAACTATTACCCCAGCAATAGCATTTTTTCTTCGGACTTACTTTACAAATAAAAATATTTAAGGCTCATCAAGAACGATAGCGCAATGCTAGATAGCCTATAGCCTTCCTCATTAATGTGGCTATCATATATAAAAGAAGATATTAAGAATTTAGTGTTTTTTTCTCATTGACATTTGATATTTTGATGTGAAACATCTATGGCGTGAAGGGATACGACATGACGCTCGCTAATGCCGTCTCAACTTAAACGGGCGTCCCGTGACGGCCACATTTCTTATTTTCGTATAATCGGAAGGTACCTCCTAATACTAAGGGGAAAATAAAGTTGCACAATACAGCTACAATAGCACTTTAAAAAGTCAACAGTTGAATAATTATGCACCAACTTGGAAATATGAGCATCATTATTTCAGACTGGCCTCGGCAAGTCGTAACATAGTCAAATATCTTTGAACTATAAGAATTATGCGCACAGAGAAGCGATTCTTTGTAATATGTTTTATACGACCAAAATAAATGATGTACTTGTCTATATATCTATACATATAATAAAATTGTAGACTTGCCGTGTCTGTACTTTGAATATTTTTACAAAATAATAACTGGGAGACGTTAAGAATAAGTAATAGAACGCAAAAAAACAATTTTTGAAATTTTTGTCTGTTTGTCTGTATGTTTGTGCGCACTTTACGCAAAAACCATAGATAGTTATCAAAATCTAGGTACTAAGAAATGTTAAGCTGAGTCTGGAATAGTGAATAGCGTTTATTTTATCAAAATCGACCCACGAAATCAAAAGTTATTCAATGTTTTATGCAAAATTTTAATTTTTTTACAAAACGTTCTACAAGCGCCTGCCGAGTCCTGCGTTCTTGACTCGGTGTGGCGGTTCGGTGTATTGCAATATGAATATGAGCAGGCGCTTGAAGGCAGATGACAGGTTTAGTCGTAGTTTAGTCTTAGTTTAGGTTAGTTAATTAGGTAATTAGTTTAAAGGTAGTTTAGTTTTTCTTTGTACTTTGAAATGCGAAAGGTTGATGGTAACCAGTATCTTAAATACGAGTACCAAGCTTCCTATCAAACGAGTCATTTACTTAACGGAGACCTACAGTACACTGGAGTAACGCAATGGCCGTATGTCCGGCAGAAAATAGCCGCATAGGTAAATCATCCTCAGGGTACATCATCACCATCATCATCATCAGGGGTCAAATTAAATAACCCTTGCGACATTTGTTTTCGATTTTGCTGATATTATCTGGACATTCAGATGCAGCACAGATATTGCAAATGTATCAATATAAATTAGCGGAAGTCTATCAAGGAATATGCAGCTCAACAAAAATAACAAAACATACATACCATTAATACGCACTAAGCGATTTGAAACTACTTTTATTGTGCGTACTGCATGGGAGTGGAATGCTTTGCCTGAGTCTGTGTTCCCTGACCATTACAATTTGGGAGTCTTCAAGAGTAGAGTGAATAGGTTTCTCCTAGACAAGCGTGCTCCATCGTCGGCCGCATCTTCACTTTCCATCAGGTGAGATGGCGGCCAAACCATACTATGCTACCTTTTTTTTGTGAGTTAGTTACGTAACGAGCTGAGGGCCCACCTGGTGGTAAGTGGCGACCCACACCCATGACAACAGTAATGCGACTCAGTATAAGATTTGGATCTTAGACTGAGTCGCACTCATCCTGCTGCGACCATCACCCAAGATGGGGATGATACATCTCACGATACAAGCACTACTGCTTGTGTGATTCCAGGTGTGGTGGCAGTACCTCGCCGGACGAACTTGGCACAAGTTCTACTGTTTCTTTTTGGTTGCTGCTTTAGCACCACCCAGAGGGTACGTGTAGGGAATCAAAGGGTACACACCTGCGGACGCGAGCAACTAGATCCAATAGATCGGTACGGGGGACTTATTTCTCACTGTATTTAACACTGTTTTGTTACTTCAGGACTTATTTCATATGTGTATGATGATCTAACAACACTGATACAACATTGAGCAGTGTGTCCCAGGGAATGGCATTGAATGAATGAATGGTAGGGAATGGGAATGGCATTCTATTAACAGAGAAGTGGAGCAATAAGAAGCTTTTTTTTGTCAAGGGGTAAATACTTTGCTTATACCCCACGCCTTGGGGAGGGGTGTATTAATAGCAGTGCTGGGGGAATACACAATAAAACCCCCTTGGAGTTCCTGCACTACGCCTTCACGCTGGGGCTACGGGTACGGTAGCGGCCGTACCCGGCCGGCCAGAGGCGTTGGTCCTCGCGTATCGGGACCCCAACACGATGTGTACCTCCCTATAGTGCCGTGCCCGGAACACGAAACACGCCAACCATCGGTGAGGACCTCATCCGTCGGACGGCAGATTCCCCGGATCTACCGCCCGGAAGTTCCCGTTAGGGTGGCAGGCGGCGCTCATGCGCCTGCCTACGCCGACCCACTCTCCTGCGTCTATCAGAGTGGGGAGATTCTTCCTCCCTTACCCTCTCGGCTGCTTCCTTCTGCGAGATTACTTCCTTGCAAAAGGACTGAGCTGCCACCCAAGATCTCCCGCTGTCAATCATGGATGAGACCATAGTTGACAGCGAAAGGTTTCCGCCTATAGCCGCGGTCAGGCGGGAACAATAAGACCCTACCAACTATCCCATCGAATGTTTAAATTTCTTGAGTGCATCTGGACTCCCATCACACAATATATATTAAACTAAATGTCGGAGTGCCCATTGCTCTTTTATAAATTTAAGTCTTCCTAAATTATGTTACGGCACCAGATTGAAAGTCAAGAGTTTAGAGAATTCCTCTCATTCCTATCAACTGCCCATTTAGTTTTAAACGCATTCTGTCTCCGGTGAGCCTATGTTCCGCAGTCACCAGAAACAAAGAACAAGAAGAAACTTTTTTGGTATCAGACGTAGACCTAATATTGAGTTGCTTTTTGCACGGTCCGCCATACTTAACTCTTTCCCGACTTAGCAATTCAAATAATTTTTATGCGCACGTTCCTGTAATATCCTGAAAAGACGACTTCTATAGTATAGTTTACAGAGAAGCATTATTGTATACATTTGCAATGGTTGCACTTACGTAGTTCATCATCCAATCAAGTCTTTAACCTTCCCAGTTAACAAAACCCAAGTAATATCGTAAGAATCTAATGAAAATAAAGTATTTTGAGATTTAATTATAACATAATTTTAATATAATAGTAACGAACAGACATAATAAGCATCACATTATATTTCTATCCTCTAGGCTAGGATAGATCTAAGTCCACGCGGACGAAGTCGCGGGCACAGCTAGTAATTAAATAAAAAAACGGCTCGACGGCTCCGTGGCTTAGTTGGTAGTAGCCCTGCCTTCGGAGCGAGGGGTCCCGGGTTCGATTCCCGGCCGGGGCACACTTTGTGTGGTGAGCATGAAGTTTGTTCTCGGGTCTTGGGTGTTTGTCTTGTGTTTCTGTGTTTGTCCATGCCATCTGCGACACAGGGAATCCTAGTGCAGAGGTATGAGTGTGTTAACGTTGTTTTTTTTTTTTTTTTTTTTTTAATATATAAAAGTATACAAATAAAACAACAATATTAATTTAATGAATGAAACGGATAGGCTATTGTCTCTACTAATATTTTTATCATCTTTTCTAAAATCACAGTCAACAATAAAATAAATTTATATTTCTAGAAAAACGTTAATAACAACAATTCAAACAATTCTCAGACAAAAAACAACTCAACTATGTTACATATAACTAACTTTTGGGGGTTTTGCTCGCGTCCGTAGGTACCCTTTGATTCCCTACACGTATCCCCACACGTTACACGTGCTAAAGGACCAACCAAAAGTAGCAGTAGAACTTGTGCCAAGTTCGTCCGGATAGGTACTGCCTCCACACCTGGAATCTGCCGCCAAGTAGTAGCGCTCGCATCATTGTGTTCCGGTGGAAGGGTGTGGGTGCCGGTAAAATCACATGCGCATGAGACGTATCATCCCTGTCTCGGGTGATGGACGCAACAGGATGAATGCGACTCAGTGTATCATGGGCGGGGGTCGCCACTTACCACCAGGTGGGCCCTCAGCTCGTTCCGTTACATAATCACATTAAAAACAAACTAACATATACAATATAACGCCACATTTTGTGTGACTTAGGTACTATGTCTCATAATAATAACTCACTAAACACTGTAAAAACGTATGCAGGTGTAAATATTGGCTAAGGAAATATATACCCAACCTAATGATATAAAAAATTAAGTACTTAACTTTATTTATAGGTTAAGTTCAATATATATTTTGAACCACCAAATTATTATTATTTTTTTTTCTATCAAACATTCTATTCTATAATCCCAATGTAATTTCACGTCGAAGGGGCTTTTCTTCATTCAGCACAACTGCAACAACCCATTTTAAAACTTATGTATTGTATATTAAGTTTTGAAGTTTTTAAATGTATTTTAAATAACTTTTAAATTTATTTAAAATTTTGATACTGATTCAATTGTAGTGAGCTAGCAAGGGAAGATTAAGGCAACAATTTCTAGCCATTTTGTAAAGAAATCATTTTTTTTTAAGTTATTGATGTTACGGTACGGGCTGACAGCTCTCCTGATATAAACAGCAACATAGTAACCGGTCGCCAGCTCTTGGACTAAATATTATAGAAATTTCTTGCCTAACCTAACATTGGCGCCCGAAGACGGTCGATAGCTTTGAACCTGCTCTTGAAGCGAGAGTTATCGGATTCGATTCCCGGCCGGAGCAAACATTGTAATGAGCAATAATGTAATAGCAATTAAACGATATCATACGCAAGTCCCTTGCCACCGTCAACGTGCCAAGTCTACTTGAGCCGACTGGTATTGCAAGAGACGATGGCAAGAGACCGGACGGTATGAGTTTGATTCCATGGAAAATGGGCCGGGTGATGGTATGGGATGCAACCTGTTCAGACACGCTGGCCCCTTCCCATCTACATGGAACCAACAATAGAGCTGGTGCGGCTTGTGAAGCAGCTGAAAAAGCTAAAGCATGCAAATACAGGGGTCTAGGTGCCGAATATGATTTTGTCCCATTCGGTGTCGAGACCCTTGGTCCGTGGGGTCCTAGCGCTATAAGACTTTTTAAAGAAATAGCAAATAGGTTAGTCGACGTCACAGGAGACCGAAGAGCTGGCAGTTACCTCGGACAAAGAATAAGTTTAGCTATTCAAAGGGGGAACGCTGCCAGTATCTTCGGAACCTTGCCTAAAGGTAATATATTATTTTATTTATTATTTAATAATATATGTTAGTTCTCATAGTATATTTTTAAGATTTTAGTTTTAGATTGATTATTGCTTGTAATGTGTAATCTGTGTATAAAAAAATAAATTTTAAAAATTAAAAAAAAAAAAAAAAAAAAAAAAATAGAAATAAACTACATGCTCAATGTAGTTTATGTTGTTATATTCCCGCTATGTCCATTGTGTTCTGCAAATCAAAGAGTAACTTCACTTTTTTGTAGTTTTTTTAACCTATCAAGTATTAAAAATAGTTTTATTTTGCGTGCATGTCACTTGCAACACAGGTAATTCAAATGCAGGGTGACTGTGTACATTTTACCATGTCATTCAAAATGAAGCTCAAATCTTCGCGTCCCATTCTTTACATCGAATACAATATTTGTAAATTATTTGTAAGTACACATTTGTAAGTTACAATATTTGTAAGTATAGTATTTGAATTGTAAATTCGATTCGAAATATTCGAATAAATTCAAGCGTATCCGATTCTCCAAGTGCCTATAAAAATACACTGCATGCAACAAAAGTGGGTATACATCGAAAACCACATCTGAATTTACAGTCCCTAGCGGCGATATATCACACTTAGCTTTCGACGCGGCGAAGTAGGAGCTCCGAACATTTTAAGTTTGATACTTAGTGTCAATTATTTTGCCTTGCAGTGTATTTGGTGCAAATTCGACGCGAGTTGAGTTGTTTAGTAGTAATGTCGTCAATTAGTTTAAAAATAATAGTACTTTTTAATCTTAATTTCTTGCTGTTAGTTTCGTAGCTTTTTTCTGCTAACCAAGAGGTCTAAAATCCGAAAACACAAAGCTACAGACTAATCCATGATTTAGATCTTTTCATCCTTAAATTGGCTTTAATTACCCTGCTTTGTTTATTTGCCGAAATGTGCCCCTTAATTATAGCTAAATCCCGTACACTACGACACATTCCTTGTATTCAGTAAACATTGATTGGTGCTGTGGTGATCCCAATTAGGCGTTTTCAATCACGTTAAGCTGAAAAGTCTAGAATTACAGTTCATTAGGGCTCAAATGAAACCCAAAAGGTAAATCATTTATTGGTGTTCTTTTAAAGTTGGAGATAAATAGATAGACGACAGTTTATTGTACACTTAATAAAGATAACAATCGTATAAATATATAACTCTTAACTAATAAAAGGGCGGTCCTTTCACTATTAAGCGATCTCTTACAGACAATGTTTGGACACATACACATGTACGTTTTGGCTCTTTTAGGGTTCCGTACCCAAAGGGTAAAACGGGACCCTATTACTAAGAATCTGCTGTCCGTCTGTCTGTGTGTCTGTCTGTCTTTCTGTAAGGCAGCTTTTTTATTTTTATGGCGTTCTCTTTGCCATATTTCTCTTTGAAGTTTTGTTTAAAGATTTTTTACGTGTAAAACTTATTCATACAGTAGAGCGCAGCTAGTTAATAAAAAATTTTTGGTTCTTTATAAAATAAGTGATTATTCGTGCTTATATTTATTCATAATACCATGTATCCAATCTATGTATGGGCTGACCGCTGTATACATTGAAATGAACGGTGGCAAAACATCTCCTCCCGTGAGAACTGCTATAATTTTTTTATTGTAGAACATTGAACTTCCAGAGTCTCCCGGATTGTTATTCTGGTCTCTTTTAACACAACTTGGTACCACGCATAAGAATGGTAATCGATTATTCTTATCGCCATCACAGGTTCTGATGACTCCTCGCCCTATTTGAAGAGGTTTTGTCTGATCTAACTCAGTTAATACTTTCCTGTTTTTAGCATTGATTAAGTAGGTAATACCGTAGCCTGCATACTCAATTGCAAGACCGGTCAGTGATCTGTAATCTACCGCTGAGATGCTTCCAAATTGCTTAATTGGTACTCTGTCTATCTGTACCAGTGCTATATCATTGTAAATCCTATCGAAAAAAATTGAAAATCCAGGATGTATAAACACTGTGTGAATTTTGCTAGTCGTCGTGGCATGCGCCGGCGCGACAGTCATATTTCCATATTGCACTAGTGTTGTGTTGATTTTGTCCTGTATTCGACAATGAGCTGCGGTTAGCACCCAGGAGGCTGCGATGAGCGTTCCCGAGCAGCCCCTTAGTGACATTGATGGAGTTTTAATGATGAAAAGTATGACGTGTGGGTATCTATGATCTGTATCGTCCTCGCCGTTGTAGACGCGAGGAAGCACGTCACTTTGAGCCATCTGCGCCCCCGCAAACAATGCAACTCCTATCAGCCACGCACTAGCCACAGAGAACATAATCATAAAACTAACTATTCAACAATTTTGGCCCAGGGTGGTTTCAAACATCTTCAACGAGAATTCAATAGCCTCAGTTTTGTTCATATCTATCAAAACAAGTTTCAATAACTATATTATATTGATTTGATTTTATGGCACCGTTCGATAAATACAAATACAAATACATTTATTTTGATCAAACAATTTACAATTATATTTTTTAACAACTAGCTGTGCCCGCGACTTTGTCCGCGTCGACTCATATCTATCCCAGCCTACAGGATAAAAAATATAATGTGATGCCTATTATGTCTGGTCGTTAGTATTTTATCAAAATTTTGTTATTAGTCAATCTCAAATTCTTTATTTCCGTTGAATTCTTAAGATATAGCATTACTTGGGTTTTGTTAACTGGACAGGTTAAAAAGGCCTGATTGATGATGAACAACGTAAGTGAAGCTGAAATGTACAATATATTATACAAATGTATATTTGTATAATATACATAAGTATGATTGTAAAATATACAAATGTATATTTTACAATCATACTTATCTGTAAACTATAGAAGTCGTATTTTTAGGAACGTGCGCATAAAATTATTTGAATTGCTAAGGCAGGAAATAGCTAAGTATGGCGGACCGTGCAAAAAGGTCTACGTCGGATACCGAAAGAGTTTGTTTCTTGTACTTTGTTTCTGGTCACTGCGGAACATAGGCTCACCGGAGACTGAACGCGTTTAAAACTAAATGGGCAGTTGATAGGAATGAGAGGAATTCTCTAAACTCTTGACATTCAATCTGGTGCCGTAACATAAGTTAGGAAGACTTAAATTCATAAAAGAGCAATGGGCACTCCGACTTTTAGTTTAATATATTGTGTGAGTAATATATTGTGTGTTTTTAAATTTTTGTGTGTTTTTAAACACCTGGACTCCCAATTCAGGTGCTCTCATGAAATTTAAACATTCGATGGGATAGTTGGTAGGGTTTTATTGTTCCACTACTCTGTTAATAGAATGGTACTCAATGCCATTCCCTGGGACACTGCTCAATGTTGTATCAGTGTTGTTAGATCACCATACACATATAAAATAGGGTCCTGCAGTGACGAAATCATGTTAAAAACACAGGAGGTGTGTGGCCGCATGATAAGTGTTCAATGCATTTTCTATAACGTTGCCCCACAGACTCGAGCTCTTAAGACATGTGTTAATTTCATCAACCCTTGTATTTCGAGGTATTACCAGTACTTTCCATCTAAAATCACCAGAGCATGGTGGTACCTACAGGCTGATCTAATATATCGCAGTACTTTACGGGTTGCCATTGTGCACTGATCCCATACTACTCAGCACAATCACGTAGAACCTTTGCTTTGTCGCTATTTCTTGAAATGTTGGCGGTTTTAGTTTCATGTAGTAATTTGTATAGCTGTTTACCCGATAGGGAAACAGAGGGAGTAATTTTATTTCGCTTGCGTATTTGGGTCAAGATGGTTTTGGTGACAAATAAGTCCCCCGTACCGATGTATCGATTTATTGGATCTAGTTGCTCGCATCGGTAGATCCCCTACACGTACCCTCTGGGTAGCGCCAAAGCATTCCACAAACAACGTTTTTTGAAGGGTCACCTCCACCTCATGGGGAGCCACTCCATCAGTGCTCCGAACTACAGATCTCTTACTCTGCTTCTCTGCTGGTGAGTATGCATGCCCAGTGTGGCATCGTTCATACCATGCTAGAGAAGCAGACTTTGCCTTAAATAATACCTGTAAAATCATAACTGATTATCTCAGATCAGATTAGCTACCGGATATCAGATTAGCTACCGCAACAGCGTTGAACTACTGATACCCGCGTCTACAATGAACAGATTAGCTATGTAACGAGCGTTGACTGACAAGCACGTCTAAAGTGAACAGATTAACTACTACACTATTGTTGAACTTCTGATACGTGTGTATGCAACGAACAGATTAGCTACGCCATGAGCGTTGAACTACTGACTCGCAAGTATAAAAATGCCCCTGACCCTTTGTAGCTGATTGCCTGTGCGAAGAAGTTTGTGTATGGATGAATAGATTTCGTTTTCACTCCTCCCTAAGTTTATTGAACGTCTCGTTAGGGAATCCTAGGGGTGTCAAGTTTTTTTGGAAAATAAAATTTTGGTATTCCTTTTTTTCTTTTTGTTTAATGCAGCTGAAGGGAGAAGCCGAAGGTTTGCCTGATTTTAAGTGGATACCCCCGCCAATAACAACAATTATACAACCTAGATCCTCCCTGATGGAAGCATGAGAAGATCCTAGTCGCATCTCTTTGTGCCCGTCACATTACATCTGAGGATGCGTGCCGCGTCCAGTAGTACCGCCTTCTGTATCTGGCCCTTGATCCTGCGGCCAAGTGAGAGCATCTTAAGATGAGTCTCTTCGCTATCAGTCCGTTTACTGAAACGACTATGGGGACGATAATCGTTGAATCCACATCCCACATGGCGGTGATATCGTGGGCCAAATTAAGATACTTTCTAAGCTTGTCCTTCTCGGCTTTCACGAGATTAGCGTCATATGAAATAGTGATGTCAACGAGTATCGCCCGGCGCTCTGACCGATCTATTATCACGATGTCAGGCTTATTGGCTATAATAGTCCTCTCCGTGATATTAGACCGGTCCCAGTAGAGCGCATGGCTATTTTCAAGAACTGGCGCCGGTGCGTACTTGTAGTACGGCACTTTAGATCCGACGAGGTCATATTTGAGTGCAAGTTGCTGGTGGATCCTGGCTACAAGGTTATGTCTATGCAAATACTCTCTGTTAGCCAGTGCGGACAACCTGAAATTATATGTCTGAGGGATTAACCGGGACAGAGACAGATGTCCACCGTCCCATCCTTCATTATATACTTTCGGTAGTTGTTCGTCTTGACTACTTCATCCATGATTGCACAGATAAAACCTGTGTGTCTATGCGTCTATGCGTCTAACTCTGTCTGAGTTCACCGTAGTATGCCAAAGGTGTACATGAGTAGAGGCATGACCCAGCCGTTAAAAGATGAATTTAACAATTTTGAATCTACTTTTGGTCCAACTCTTTCCCAAGTGAATTCTTTTGCTCTGATAGCAACTGACCACGCAGAAATTTTAAGTATATTAAATGGATTGAGAATGACTGTGCTGTTGGCTATGATCGTATCTCAACCCTGATTTTGAAACATTCGGCAGATGTTCTGGTGCCAGTTATCACACATGTATGCAATTTAAGTTTTAAATTTAACATGCAGGGTTGTAATAAAAATAATATTGCTCGTTTTGCATCACATAACTTTAACACCGAATAACCACGGCACCATTAATAATTTGACGGAGGTTCCTTATTTTCTCATAACCATAAATTATATTCAAAAGAAAATACAAAGTCTGTTTTTGACAGCCCTAACACCCAATACCCGGGGAAAATGAATAAGGGGCGGGCCAGGCAAGAAGTTAATTCTACTAAGTATCTAGATAAGGTCTCATATAACCGTGTTTGCATTTTTATATAGATAAATGGATGACACCTTATATTTTATGAAGAATTATGAAGAAAAATTTGACTGATCTTGATTCCATCCATTTGAATTGTGTGCATCCAGCATGCAATACAGGTTTTTTTGTGCAGAGTAAAGAGTGTTTCCATTTATAAAATGTTGATAGGCAGTTAACGTATAATCTATATATATATACATATAATAAAATCGTAGGCTTGCCCTGTCTGTACATTAAAGATTTTTGCAAAATTATAGACAACGTTATAGAAAATGCATTGAATACTAAACATGCGGCCACATATCTGTGTATTTAATACGGTTTCGTCACTACAGTACCTTGTTTCATATGTGTATGGTGATCTAACAACACTGATACAACATTGAGCAGTGTCTCAGGGAATGGCATTGAATACCATTCTATTAACAGAGTCGTGGAACAATATGAGTCTACCATCTATCCCATCGAATGTTTAAATTTCTTGAATGCACCTGGACTCCCATCACATAATATATTAAACAAAAAGTTGAAGTTTATGTCTTCCTAAATTATGTTACGGCACCAAATTGAAAGTCAAGAGTTTAGAGAATTCCTCTCATTCCTATCAACTGCCCATTTAGTTTTAAACGCATTCAGTCTCCGGTGAGCCTATGTTCCGCTGTGACCAGAAACAAAGGACAAGAACAAACTCTTTCGGTATCAGACGTAGACCTAATATTGAGTTGCTTTTTGCACGGTCCGCCATACTTAGCTCTTTTTAGCAATTCAAATAATTTTTATGCGCACGGTCCTGAAAGTTACAGAGAAGCATTATTGTAAAATATACATATATAAGTGTTTGCAGCTTCACTTACGTAGTTCATTAATCCAATCAAAAAAAAAACGTTTACACACTCATACCTCTGCACTAGGATTCCCTGTGTCGCAGATGGCATGGACAAACACAGAAACACAAGACAAACACCCAAGATCCGAGAAAAAACTTCATGCTCACCACACAAAGTGTGCCCCGGCCGGGAATCGAGACCCCTCGCTTCGAAGGCAGGGCTACTACCAACTAAGCCACGGAGCCGTCCAGTCAAGTCAAGTCAATCAAGTCTTTAACCTTCCCAGTTATCAAAACCCAAGTAATATCGTAAGAATCCAACGGAAATAAAGTATTTTGAAATTTAATTATAACAAAATTTTAATATAATCGTAACGACCAGACATAGTAGGCATCACATTATATTTTCTAGCCTCTAGTCTGAGATAGATGTAAGTCCACGCGGACGAAATCGCGGGCACAGCTAGATTTACACACAGTAATAATAAGATAGGTACACACAGTACCTTCGTACGTTAGATGTCAGTCCCGGCTTTACTAGTCAAAACTTTCTTGAGCCTTGACATGGCTCATGGCAGAGGTCTTTATACAGCTCCAACACCAACTGCAACACCAGAGATTGCCACTAATTTTGCAAAACATTAATAAAAGGACTACATTCCCTAGTCTAGTACATTCAAATAGCACATTAAATCCACTTACAAAACACTCCAGCATCTATAGATCTTCGAAATGCCTCTCAAAAGACACATTTCACCTTTACAAAGACGTGGAAATCTCTCCTTATCACTGAGAAACAGCAAAAGAAGAATACAGGCACGTTTGCGGGCCATTTGTCTTCCTAATGGGCCTTTACTAACCTCTATACAAGCATACTGGATATTAAGTTGAGTAACATGATCCGATTTCATGTTTTTTGAATATCTGTTATGGGTAAGACTTTTTTAAGTTTTTAATGAATCAATGTACATTATTTCTATTTGAATGTCTCGTGGTTAAATTAGTAGTTCTGCTTCAAACCGAAGGGTCTCGGAATCGATCCCCGGCCGGGAGTTAATTTTGTGGTGTGCATGAAATTTGTTCTCAGGTTTTAGGCATGTGTTGCGTTAATGTGTACAAACCAACGGCAACACAGGACATCCTAGTGCGTGTGTAAAGGTTTATTATTTGACTTGCCTCATATCTCTGAACACAGGACATCCTAGTGCGTGTGTAAAGGTTTATTATTTGACTTGCCTCATATCTCTGAACACAGGACATCCTAGTGCGTGTGTAAAGGTTTATTATTTGACTTGCCTCATATCTCTGAACACAGGACATCCTAGTGCGTGTGTAAAGGTTTATTATTTGACTTGCCTCATATCTCTGAACACAGGACATCCTAGTGCGTGTGTAAAGGTTTATTATTTGACTTGCCTCATATCTCTGAACACAGGACATCCTAGTGCGTGTGTAAAGGTTTATTATTTGACTTGCCTCATATCTCTGAACACAGGACATCCTAGTGCGTGTGTAAAGGTTTATTATTTGACTTGCCTCATATCTCTGAACACAGGACATCCTAGTGCGTGTGTAAAGGTTTATTATTTGACTTGCCTCATATCTCTGAACACAGGACATCCTAGTGCGTGTGTAAAGGTTTATTATTTGACTTGCCTCATATCTCTGAACACAGGACATCCTAGTGCGTGTGTAAAGGTTTATTATTTGACTTGCCTCATATCTCTGTTGATAGAAGCTATGCCTTCTGTGCTGTAGGTCGCGGGTTCGATTCCCACCCAGTACAAGCAACGAAAGATGTTTGTTCTGGATCTGGGTGTTAATATCGTATAATATGTATCTATTTACAAAAGTTTCATAAGTATTAGTTGTCTAGTTCCCTTAGTACAAGCCATGCTTAGATTTCGGATAGATGGCGTTTTGTAAAAAAAACATATTAATATTGATTTTTGTTCCTATTGGGTAATGTGTAGTGCAAAACCAAGGGCAGAGTGAATTTATAGAACAATAGATAAAACAAAGCCAATAAAAGGTTTTAGGCTTAGCAACGGGATAAGTAATTATGGTAACATAGATAAAACAAAAAAAAATAACGTTAACACAACCATACCTCTGCACTAGGATACCCTGTGTCGCAGATGGCATGGACAAACACAGAAACACAAGACAAACACCCAAGATCCGAGAAAAAACTTCATGCTCACCACACAAAGTGTGCCCCGGCCGGGAATCGAACCCGGGACCCCTCGCTTCGAAGGCAGGGCTACTACCAACTAAGCCACGGAGCCGTCTAAACCTTTATCCCTGATTAGTTTATTTTTTTATGTGTTTCGGTGCCGAACACTTGCCTTTTCTATTCTATTTTTTAATTTAATTAATTTATAATTCATTATACTGGTTTTATACTATTTTTCAATAAATGTTTAATACATTATAGTATTTAATAATTTTCTGAACAATTTAGGTAGTAGATAAAGGTAGGTACAATAAGTCACATACAGGATATATGAGATATAGACTACTTTTTAACCCCGAAAAAATGTGTATTTTAAAGAACACAACTTCTGTGAGTTTTTTTCCATATACTTCTATATTTTTATCATTATATTCTACTAGCTGGGCACCGCGGCGTTTCGCGCGATTGGCCATCCTACGGGAACAATACCTTTTTTTCAGGATAAAATGTAACATCGTGAGGAAACCGGCATGTCTTAGAACCATAAATTCGAAGACATGTGACATTTACCAATCCGGATTGGGCTCCCGTGGTAGATCAAAGCCCATTCACTCTCATTTATCGATAGTAGACCGGTGTCCCTGCAGTGGGAACATTAGAGGCTGGTGCGGACATACAGCCAATGAGGTGTGAAGGAGTATTAAATATATACTTACAAGTAACTCAGATACAAGCTTTCGCCTTAATAATATTAATGCGACGCTGGCAAGAGCGCAGTTCTCTATACACACGTATATAGGTTACCTAGCTTACATTGACTTAAATAAAATACCCATCAGTTATCTCAAATACCCAGCTTCATATTGGCTAACATAATCGTCTTCATTAGCAGGCATTGGCCCGAATCAAACACCGTTCGCAAACACCTATCAAATTCATTGCACGTATAAATTCGATACAGAAAATTGAGTTGCACACCCGAAACCCTCTCCGTGGTATAAAATATTTTCGTCCAAGCCTCCGGCTACAAATTATGGGCTATGCCGAGTGAATAAACTAGTAAAACTTGGTACGAATTGCTATGGTTTATTGGTTGAAGCATAGGTAAAATGAAAGTTTGGTATTGGAATTGATCGATGTGGTTCAACCGACACAAATTTGAAAGGCTTATAGTACTGGTATTTTAAGTTATCATTTCTGCTTTTTTCGGTATTGAAAATAACATTATTTCTTCTCGCACTTTAAGGCATAATGTCTTCCAGACATTAAATTAAGGTTGTCTCGACAGTGACAGTGTAAAAAAGGCATGCAAACTACTGTTTGTTACCATATGTTTACCAGTATGTATTAATTAAACAGTATAAGGTAAATAGATCTGCCGTCAAGCAGTGTCGTACTTGCATTACTGTGTCCCGGTGAAAGGATGTGGTGAAATCACATGCATATAACGGGGTGCGACTTGGGTCTCGTCATACTTCGGTCGGGGAGGACTTTAATCATATTGCTATTGTTTTGGGCGGATGTGACCAGTTATTATCAAGTGGGCCATCGGATCGTCCCGAAACTTTACAAAAAAATTTTTTTTTTCTTTCCATTAAATTCTTTGTTTCATTAAATTTGCTAACAGCCAGAAAATTTTATATCAATAGGATAATTGGAGTCCCACTAATATTTTTTTTTCCTACTTTTCGCATAAAAATCCATTCTATTCATCTAAGGCTAAAGTTGTTTGTGGCCCATGGAAAGCTAATATATACCTAAAAAATCAGTATCAAATATACAGCCAGTTCTACACTTCACAATCACAACAAATCACCAAATAAGTTTGATCATGAAAGATCCGCCGGGGCTACGGAAGAGTTGGAAAGCGTTCCCGCGGTCTCCGGCAACTAAAGCGTCGTGAAGGAAAACTGTTGGGTTTTAGCCGGTAGGAGTCCAGCATAACTCTCACGCTGCCCCCGCAAAGAGAGAGTACCCATGAGGATTTCCCAAAAAAAAAAAGTGACTTCCAAAATCAAATTCCAACTTATGATAACAATTATAAAAACAATTTTAGCGACAAAAAAATGGTATACTTAAAAAAATAAAGACCTAAACATCACGCAACTAAAATAAACCCACAAAATGTTGTCAGGGCCACAAAATGTTAATTATTAATGAATATAAAATATAATGAAAAGCTTTGCTGTAACTTTCATGTAAAGAGTTTTGTTCGGGACAAATCTCAAAGGATAACATAATAGTAACCGGCCAAAAGACATAAACATTTTATGTCAGTCGCAATGCTACTGTCAATGAAGCATCTTGAGAATGAGGCAAGGGCACCTGACACGAGACGACGCGATCCTTACACGATACGATATCAGACCATCGTGCTCACCCTATATTTGACGATTTAATAGACAAGTTAGTCCATGTCCTTAATGTAATGTAATTTTTTTGGGGTATACGCTTTATAATTATAATAAACAATATTATTTTCTGTTTCGTGAACGGAATAAAAAATAATATTCTGTTAAAAAGTTACTGTTTTTTTTATATAATTATTAGTAATAGTGCGCGTAACGCAGTTGCTGCCACACACAACGCCACTACTTAAAATCAATGCTACATCATGCTTTAGTTATAAATGCTGATGGCAGCCGATTTGTGCATTATGCATTGTGTATATTTACTGATATTCTTAATTATTAAGATGTGATTTTTCTTATTCATGATCTTTACACGACCTTAGGCGATAGCCCTTTGTATCCTTACGCATTCCCCTGGGTGGTGCTAATAGAACAGCTTTGGTGGGAGGTTTCGACTGCGGCTTATGACCACCTACTGAAAAAGTCTATCAATGTTGATTTTCAAGTGATTCATTGAGTTCTGTCACTTACCGCGAGATGTAACAAATTACTAATTAAAAAAATTCAAAATTCACTTTCCATATTTTCATCCCAGATTTTCGTTTACTTATGTAGATGACATATTGATTTAAAAACCAAATATTGATCCGTTTTTCCAGAAATTTCAAACTTGACACCAATATGGAAGTAAATCATTTCAAAAAACGTTCCAAATCGGTTGAAAAATGCTGGAGTTGTGAGGTAACAAACATAAAAATGCAACCTATGCCATTTTATAACCTCCTCCTTAGGAAGTTGGTTCATAAATGACACTATAATACGTGATTCAACTAAACAAAAGCGAGGGGGCCCGGGTTCACTCCTAACCTGGCTTCGAAACCAGGGCTAAGAATTTAGGAATGGAGTCGTTTCAAAGTCGTAACGTACTCGGTCGTATCGTGTCGTGTTATTGTAATTATCCTCGGATTACATCAGATTTTTATTGATTTCCAAAATACTACAATGACTTCTAAGAGAAATACGCATGCACTTACTAGATTACTAAGTCATAAATTTGCTTATTTGATCAAATATATTTGTAATCCATTTGGATATGAATATTCAGACTTTTATCATCTATTTAAACGCAAAATATATATGCTATGCCGTTCTGGTCCAATGACCCGGTCTGCTTAAATTAACGCAAGATAGAGTTTGAAAAGAATGAAGAACAAGTTGTTGACATCATTAATTTCGGATGAGAGGCCTATGTCCAGCAGTGGACCAATAAAGGCTGATGATGATTAGTTTTGGGCCTACATGAATTCACAGCTCAATCGGTAGTAGCTGTGCCTTCTGCGCAGTAGGTTGTGGTTTTTTTTTATTTATTTAGGCTAAACCTAACAGTACACAAATCAAACATATACATGTACCAATAAGAGATAAGCACATAATGGGAACATTTATAATAAAATTTCAGGCTATATTATTATTTTGTTAAAATTAATGTCAAGGAAGTATGTTTAAAAAATTTAAATTTTAAATTTAAAATTTAATAATTAAAATTTAATTAAAAATACTTTAAATTTAATAATTAAATTTTGCAGATAAGTAATTATTGGAGGCGCTTCTTTGTATGCAAAATGTACATTATTTTGTTATGTCCAAACTTAATTAAATATGATGAGAACTTGCTTACATCAAATAAATAAACCTTTAAAATGAGTATACTTTAAACTATTCAGTTGTAACCATTGGCTTGGAACAGATGTAAACATAGCGAATAAGAGTAGCTGAAACTTGAAAACTGACTATGACACGTTATATGCTCATGAATATGTTGGATGCTTGTGTGTGTAAAATTTTACGTGTCCAAATTATATGTGAGATCTAAATGAATAAATGAGTTTGAGTTTCGGTTTCAGTTTGAAGTTGTAAAACATCTCAATTACGAAGCAAAAGCTACATCATTTCGCCACCAATTCATCACAATTTCACTCCGTTCGGACATATTGAACATGAATTACAGATTCGTATGTGATTAACATATCGTCAAAATTTGGACATGCAGGTAAAATTAACCCTTGTATTGCTGAATGGCTGGTGTAATTTCTGGACAACATTTTGCATCAAAGTCAAATGTCTTTATTTCCAATCTATATCTTTTTTATAAATACATATCAAAAAAAGTGACATTTTGCTTTTTTTAAATACTAATATTGATGATTTTGTACGACTTGAAGTATGAATTTTTAAGTATCAGTTTCCATACAAAACTGGCATATTTTTTTTTATGTGCATTAGTGACGGAACGAGCTGAGAGCCCACCTGATGGTAAGTGGTGACCCTCTCCTATGATAAAAATAATGCGTGCGACTCAGTATGATATTTCTAATCTTTACCAAGTCGCATTCATCCTGCTGCTTGAGACGGGGATGATATGTCATGCGCATGTGATTTCACCGGCAGCCACACCCTTCCGGAACACAGTAATGCAACCACTACTGCATGGCATTTATATTTTTGATTTTTCAGTTGTTGTTTTTTTAACCCAAACAACAGCTGAAACAATCAAAACAATAATCAAATCAGTTATGCCATTTTCGAGATTGTTCAACATTATGTTCGAAAATGGCATAACTGATTTGATTATTGCCCGCCTCTACCTAAGGAATGGACTGTCATAAGACATAAGTCATGAAATGTCTGAGTATTTATTATATAGCAGGTTTTGGTACGGTTGGCATGAAACATTTTGTGTATACATCCAGAGGTCAAATCCTCCTTGGCTCGAGCATTGATGGCCTTCCGTATAGCATCGGACAAATTGGATCCAATGTACTGATGAATTGACTGCTCACTGCTGATGGAATATACACTCTAGAATTAAATCGCCTCACATGGAACACACTCCATCTCCATGTTCAGGATTGACGGATGCAGATATGAGTCTTCCTAGAATTATGCAAACGCAGGAAAGATCTCCATGCGCTGGACTGACCTGATCAAGTTTGCTTTGGACATTCCACTATACGAAAGCACCAAGCTGTAAAGCGTAATGCAAACAATCGTAAAACGCGTCAACAATCCTGAAGTGATCACCACGACCTGTCTTCAGTAGCTTAGTTGATAGTAGCCCTTCAAAGCGAGGAGTCCCGAGTTCGGTTCTTGGACGTGGTAAACTGAATGTGATAAACGTAAAGCTTGTTCTCGGGTCTTGGGTGTATTCTCATGCTACCTGCTTACAGAAATCTCGTTATTTTTAGACTATATAGGTTTAGTAATTTGTTCCATTTTACTCTTTGAGTACGGAGCCCTCAAAGCATGATCAATG
Organism: Aplocera efformata; assembly: GCA_921293045.1. NCBI lineage: Eukaryota > Metazoa > Arthropoda > Insecta > Lepidoptera > Geometridae > Aplocera > Aplocera efformata. The sequence continues at coordinate 4,908,065 of OV121061.1, forward strand.
AAAATTGAACTCACGAGCTCCTCAAACTCTCCTTTGAAACTGGGAACGTCAAAACTCAAAGCCCTCAAACAATTTTCAAGTATATTCCCTGAACGACATTCGCTCATACGAGACAACACGGCAAACTTAAAGCATCGATTTATTATGTAAAACGTATCGGACCCTTGAGGTTTGAGTACTGCATTAAGTAGACAGCTCGCGAAGATGGGAGGTTGAATAATTTGGTAAAATTTCCTCTCCTAGCTACTACTCGTATAAAAGGTGTTGTATTCAAAAACTTTTTACGTGCATAGGAGGCACGTTAAGATGTCGATCCCGGCTATTCAAGACTATTAGCCAGGTTGGAAGCCTTTGGGCGGTTTGATAACATCAAAGTTGGTGACTTTGGTGTTGAATTTATCAAAAGAATATGAAGAAATATGCAAGTCTGAAAACTTGCCTTGTGCCAAAAAATAATTAAAAAGTAATTCATAACCCAACTGACCCCAACACCTGACCTGTAGAGTAAATATACAGCTAATACAAAGAACATCAAAAAATTCTTTAAAAATTTTCAATTTACCAATTACCAAAAGAAACTTTTCAAAATTTGAAATAAATTGGATAACGACGGGTAATTGTGATTCAAATCTGCGCATTATATAAACATTGGAAGCACAATGAATGAATAAATCACATTGCAGTGTACAATAAAATTTGATCTTACTAACAAAAAAGTGATAAATAATATGCAAATAATTAATTTATTAATTGTCTCAACATAAATCGTTATAAGGGTCCCCTACCCTAGGTTAAAAACTGTGTTGTGGGTACACAGTGTTTATAACGTTAACACACTCATACCTCTGCACTAGGATTCCCTGCCATCTGCGGCACTGGGAATTAATTTTTATTTTATAGTAATCTAATTATTACGTGTAACATTAGTTACCCGCGGTTGGACTTCCTACGGGAATCGTACATTTTTCCGGGAGAAAAAGTAGCCTATGGCTATTACAGACTATAATCCATCTCTATGCCAAATTTCATCCAGGTCCGTTCAGCCGTTCTGACGTGATTGAGTAACATCTATCCATATATCCAAACATTCGCGTTTATAATAATAGGAAATTATTATATCACACCAAAGCTTATGGAATGGTACAGAAAAGTTCATTGTACGAAAAAGTAAAATTAAACCCCCCATGTGGGGTAATGGTATTGTACTGATGAACATCAGAAGAATTAACAGATCTTTATAAATTATAGCTAAGAACCATCTCGACAATGTCAGCTTTCAAATACAAACAAGTAACAGATGTATTTCAGTTATTTTGATTTAACAAAATATTTTTTTGTATTTAAGACATTACAACAGCCACTTTAGCCATGAGTGTAATTAATCCCCGCCCCGCCCCGGTTTTGCATCGAAAGCAGAAAACGAACACATACATATCATAACTTTAATAACTGATACAAATTGGATAGGACTGAATTGAACTGGATAGGGACAGTTTTAATCCAGATAAAATAGAGAAAACGATGACCTAACTTAATTACAATATATATTGTAATTACACCTTTTTTCAAAGAAGTTCCAGGTTATATTTGAAAGCATATGCTTTTAGATTAGACCCATAAAAAATTATAATAATCGGTTTAATAAATGGTTTTATTTTATCTAAAGGAAAAAATATGTCATCGAAGTAAACAAAAGCTTTCTTGTGAATTTTCTTCGCCCGATGTAAACTGATTTGGATGTATTTTAAATGGTATTTTTAAATGGTAGGTTGTACTCCTAAAAGGCGAGAAATAAATGATGAAAGAATAAAAGTCGTTTTTAACGATTTTTGTGTTACCCAAAAACACACAACTAAATGATAATCTCCTTTGGATATCGGTTGATATATAATATAATATGAATTTGGATTTGAATATCACTAAAGTGGCCGATACCGCGAAAGTTTAGAAACCGATTGAGTTCTAACTTCAATAAAAGCGCAGGTTGTTCGCAAAACCACCCAATCCCAAATCCCTAGTATAAAATAAAATACCATTCAGGTGAAAATATCAAAACCAATTCGAGTCACGCTCACAAGAACCGCATTGCTACGCGCATTAACTAAATTAAAGGCCAAAAGGCCAAGAGGCAAATTGCAAGCAAGAAGTAAGGAATACAGAAGATGGCCGTATTGGCTGAATTTTTAAACTAGTACCAATTTAAGAGTTTGTTTATAGAGTGCCGCAGTGCTTCGGGTTTACAGCTAGTTTTATGTGTACTATTGTTTGGTTACTTGACGAAATAGGTCATTCCATGTCCTAGGTTGCACACATATGAATGTAGGTGATTGTGCAGTTAATCTACCTGAAAGTCGATTACAAAACTTTATGCTTAGGCAATTAATATAGTTCACGTCATGTAAATCCATCGTTTAGTCATGCTAATTAACGCAAAAGTTTGTATGTATGCATGATAGCAGTTCAACATTAGTAGCATGGGTTATTTTTCGTTTTCTACGTGCGTGCGTAACTGAATGCATGCAATGTTGTTTTGCGTTCGTTTTAAGAGATCAATCAATTACGCTGCACTTGGTAAGAGATAAGATTTGGAATTATAATCAACATGAATTCAACTTTCTATTGATTTGATAACAATTTGAATTTAAATGGATCTCGGTCGCGTTAATACAATATTCCAATAGTTTGTTTGTAATGCAATAACCGAAGTAGTGATTGTTTATTTTACTAGCAACCGCTAGTCGAAGCAAACTTGACTGCTTAGGTCAAAAAACTCCCTTGTCAAAGTCAAAGTCAAAAATTTATCTGTTGTTTCTTAAAAATTACTTGGAAACGTCAATTTCTTTTTTTTAATTAATAATTATTAAACCTACGAGTGAATGCATTCTTAAAACTAAATACACTTGCAGTGAAGATTAAAAAGGGGAACTGCAACCGTTTATTGCGTATCTGATGGATTACTGTAAAATGATGGTACACCGTCGACCGATGATATATTCTATTTCCATAAATTCTCATGTTTTTCCGACATTCGTTGGTCCGACATTTTTCACTGGAACTGTATGACCTAATCCCTCCAGCCAAGTTTCACTGCAGGACGAGCAGAGGAATGGCTCAGTATTTTTTTTTATGTGCATTAATGACGGAACGGGCTGAGGGCCCACCTGGTGGTAAGTGGCGACCCCCGCCCATGACAACAGTAATGCAACTCAGTATAAGATTTGGTTCTTACACTGAGTCGCATTCATCATGCTGTGTCCATCAACCGAGACGGGGATGATACGTCTCATGCGCATGTGATTTCACCGGCACCCACACCTTTATGATCCTTATCTTGAATCAAACAGTTATTACTTTATGGTACATAAATAAAAGTAAATTTGACGGCTCCGTGGCTTAGCCCTGCCTTCGAAGCGAGGGGTCCTGGGTGCGATACCCGGCCGGGGCACACTGTGTGGTGAGGATGAAGTTTGTTCTCAGGAATTGGTTGTTTGTCTTGTGTTTCTGTGTTTGTCCATGCCATCTGCAACACATGGAATCCTAGTGAAGAGGTATGAGTGTGTTTACGTTAACACTGATTCTGATGTGGACGATAGAGGCTGTTAGATAGACCCAGTTTCTAACCCTTATAACGATTTACTTGAAATGTAATGTACCTATTATAAAATAGTTATTAATAAACAAGAATTACAGATATTATTGTTAAATTGATACAATTTACATACAAATATAGTTAGTTTAAATATTTTTTTTTATTATTACCTCGTCGAACTACCTTCATACGAAATGTATCGCCTCTATCTATATTTATAGAAAACACAATTCTTTATAACTTTACTGTATTCGTGTGAAATCAATCGTTATCGACAAAATGTTTATGTGGCGCAAGAACCATAAACAATTTATCGTATGACGCCATAACACAAAATCAATGCAATATATTATAGTTATTGATACTGATTTAGATACATATGAACAAAACGGAGGCTATTGGATACCCGTTGTAGATATTTCAAAAAACCCTGGTAGATTTTTTTTTAATTGTAAGTTAAATGATTAGATTTACTAGTGCATGGCAGACAGGAGTTGTATTGCTTGCGGCGGCGCAGATGGCTCGTTGTAACGTACGTCATCGCGTCTACAACGGCGAGGACGATACTGATAACAAATACCCTTACGTTATAACTTTCATTGCTCACCCCATACCATTTTCACGAAGATACTGCTCGGGAACGCTTATCACAGCCAACTGGGTATTAACCGCAGCTCATTGTAGAGTAGACCTTAAAATCAACATAACACTAGTGCAATATGGCAACATGAACTTATCGCTTGAGCATGTCACGACGACAAGCAAAATCCAAAAAGTGTTTATTCATCCTGGTTTTGAACATTTTGTCAAAATACGAGTATACAATGATATCTCTCTTATAAAGATAGACAAAGTACCAATGAATCGATTTGGAAATATCTCAGCGGTAGATTACAGATCACTCACCGGTCTTGCAATCGAGTATGCAGGCTACGGTTCTACCTACTTGTTCAATGCTAAAAACCAGGTAGATTTATCGGAGTTAGATCGGACAAGACCTCTTCAAATAGGGCGAGGAGTCATCAAAACATGTACCAGCGATAATAAAAATTTTTACCCCCTACCATATTTATGTGTGGCACCAAGCTGTGATGAGATTGACCAGCATGCTAGACCGGGAGACTCTGGAGGTCCACTGTTCTACGATGGAAAAATTATAGGAGTCTTTGTTGCATTCAAGCCTTTTCCACCATTTGCAATTTTTTGCACTGCGATCAGTCCTTATATAGATTGGATACATGACATTATGAATAGCAATAATTATGATTAACCGCTTCTTTTAACACGTAAAAAATATTTAAACGAAAACCTCTAAGAGGAGAGATATGGCAAAGAGAACGACATCAAATTTTGAAGAACACGGAATGGATGAAGCTTGTGAATACTTGTCGGTCGCAAATAACACATGAACATAAACGACGAAAAAAACTTTCATTCATGACGATGAATATAATAGTAATAATATAATTACGAAATTTGGTAAAAAGTATTGAAGTTAAGTGGAATTAGCAAAATATCACTACATAGTATAAAACAAAGTCGCTTTCTCTGTCTGTTTGCGCTGATTTGATTGAATATGCGTTTCCATAGGAAATAAATAATTGTCTATGGCTGACGAATACATCCTTCCTTTCGAATCCTTACCTAGACATATATCTCGATACGATGAGCGCGCCCTCTGGCGCGTCAGTCCGTCAACGACGATCTCAAGGTCGCACGCGTCGCTCGTTACCGCTCAAAAATTAACTGTGAATATAATCCGCAAAATCCCGCGTGTGTTGTGGATGTGATTCGATGGACACTTTCGAAGGCGGTGCTTGGAGCAGTATCCTACAGGTATGTGTCTTCCTATCCTATGTTAGGCTGATTCTATATATTTTCTTTGTCCTCGCAGCCTAACGGATTCCAGTCCTAATTTCGTCAAATTTAGCCCAAATTAGCTTTACGCACACACATTTTATGGTCCTTCTGAACCGCATATTGAATCAATCAGCTAGACAATACCTAGGAATTAGATACTGTATCTAAATAACTCCCGTGGCCCGATTCGGCCACGCCGCGCCACGTGCCTGCCTACCCTTCATTTCGCTAACCGTTTTTAAATCATATCCATTCTGTCGTTTTTCGTTTGCTATCGCTTATTCACAGTTTAAACTGCTTTAATTAATTAGTTGTCTATCATTTACCGTACTAATATTTCGTTAGCCCCGCTGTAGTCGGTAAATAATAGATACGATCATAAAATCTCGTTCCACCTTCTTATCGCTGTCGTTATCAAATCTCGCTTTGTTTCGCATAATCAATCATTTTCGTAGTATTTACATAATTATTTATAAATTTCGTTCGCCCCGCTTAATAATTAAGTAAATACATTAAAACTGTCGTTTATTTTCGCTCGCAACTATCGCAAGTACCTATTTCGTATAATAAATAAATAATTCGATATTATTTATTTATCGCTTATTCCTACGGTCGTTGATTTTGCATTAGTTTATTGAAAAGTTTAATACTTTCTTTTCAATTCGCTTATTACTTATTTACTCGTCGTTAAACTTCATTGCTTATCTACTTGCCTACTGAAATATCGTTAATCAAAACTAGTACTTATATACCTAATAACTTGTACCTACTACCTACCTAAATTGAATATCGTTTAATTGTTTTTGTTCATACCTTTGCATCCGCCGTCGTAAATAATCAGTGAATAAACGTTAGTTTAATAACTTGTCACTGCTTAGTTACATACTCAACCAAGTAGGTATTCAGTTCTCAGCCGCTAATTGTTTGTTTACGTTATTAATAAAATGCCACCAAGCACAGACACGGGCATTAAATTAAAACTATTGTATGCTAAAAGAGATAGATTGTTTTCTCGCATGCAAAGTATTTGCAGTCGTGTGAAGGATTTGGATACAAAATCGACCCGGGAATCATTTCTTTGCGAACTTGAATCCGTAGAATCATTACGTACGGATTTCGAAGATGTACTGGATAAAATTGCCACTATAGAATTGATGATTGATCCCGAATCGGTTATAAATTATCAGTCGCTCTCTTCATTCGAAGACATGCTTTGCCGCGTCAAACGGGCAGCCAAGACGCTTCAAGCTGAGGTCCGTGACGTCAAACCATCTAGCCAACACAAACCCCCTCGTTTGCCCCCTATTGAGATCCCCGAATTCAACGGAGATATAAAAAATTGGCCGCTATTTTATGCTAGTTTTCAAGATGCTGTGCATTTAAATACGTCGTTATCAGATTCTGAGAAATTGTATTATCTGATCGGTAGGTTGGTGGGTAAGGCTAAGCTGGTGTGCTCTGGTGTCACACCGTGCGCAGAAAATTACACATTAATTTTCGACTTGTTGAAAAATAAATACGAAGATAAAAGATTAGTAGCTACTTCGTATTTAGATCAAATATTCGAATTGAAACCTATTTCATCTGCATCACCTAATAATTTGGAACAATTCCTTGATAAATTCGTGTCGTCCGTCGCTGCATTGAAAAACCTGAAGGTCAATGACCTCTCAGACTTTGTATTTCTGCATATCGCTCTCAAGAAGTTGGATTCAGAAACCGCTCGTTCATTCGAATCGTACAATCGTACCAGTGAAATGCCGTCATTCGATGATTTATCGTCATTTGTACGAGATCAAATAAAAATATTGCAACGCACTTCGTCGTCCGGAACAAAACCGGAACTCAGGAGTAATAATAAACTCGTCGATCGCAACATACAATAGGTACAGCTAAGCCCAAGTGGCCGACCGCCACACAAGCCTATGTGAACGCCACGTCTGGGTCTTATCCCTCTGCGTGTTTATTATGCAATGGTCAACATGACAAGTTATATCAATGCAACATATTCCATAGCTACACACCGAAGGAACGTTTTGATTTTATAAAAACAAATAACTTGTGTGTTAATTGCCTGAGTAGGGGACATCGCGTCTCCGCTTGTAAATCCATATCTTTCTGTCGAAAATGTAATTCTAAGCACCATACGCTGCTGTGTTTTAGAAATGCATTAGATTCAAAATCGCATTCGTTTGTTTCGCCTGCCGGCGCGGGCGCACACCCCCCCGCCGCGCAGCCTATCCCCGCTCGGCCCGTCATTGCGGACTCGACCGCCTCGCCCGAGCGCATAACTTGCTCTGATGACGTCACGCTCTGCTCGTTATCAGATAACATAGACTCGTTCCTATCTCGTGGTCCCACTACAGTTTTGCTGGCCACGGCCCGCGTTGTTATACGTGATTCACACGGTAGGGAACATTTAGTTCGTGCATTATTAGATAGCGCTTCGCAAAGCAACTTTATTACCAGCGATTGTTGCCAACGCTTAAACTTGGGTGTACATAAACCCCGCAATTGTCCAGTTGTTAGAGGAATAGGAGGTTCTTCAAAACACACCCAAGGATCGGTGAACATTCGATTCTTCTCGCGATTTGATCGTAACATCAGTTACGATATAAACTCGTTGGTAGTAGATAAAATTACGGAACGCTTGCCTAATGTTTCAGTAGATCTTTCGCACATATCGCATTTTAAAAATTTGCCTTTGGCAGATGATTCATACGCCATCGCTGGACCAATTGATATATTGGTCGGAGCTTCGATTTTCCCGCATCTTCTCTTGTCGCACAAGGTCCATGGACAGCCCTCACATTGTTCCCCACTCGCTATAGAAACTGTCCTGGGCTACGTGATTATCGGTGATGCTCCCGTTAGCGCCTGTATTGTTCAACCCGCGTCGTACTGTTGTAACGTCGATTCTCTCGATTCTGCGGTGCGAAAATTCTGGGAATTGGAGGAGTTGCAGGACCCTCCTGCGCTCAGCTCGGACGATAAAATTTGTGAAGAGATTTATACTCGTACGACCATTCGCGATAAGGATGGCCGTTATGTAGTTGCACTTCCCTTTAAGGGTGATATTAATTCGCTTGGTGATTCTCGGCAAACTAGCGAACGCCGCTTTCTTTGCTTGGAGAAGAAAATGCAGGCATCCCCTAAGCTGAAAGAGGCTTACGATGGTGTCATCCAAGAGTACTTGGAAAAGGGATACATCTCTCTCGCGCCCGCAGACACAGACATTTCACCGCCACCGTCGTACATTATCCCACATCATGGGGTAATAAACGAAGAGAAGATCACATCGAAATTACGCGTCGTACTCGATGGGAGTTGTAAGACTATTGTAGTACAAAGGTTTCACTAAACGACCTTTTATACAACGGTCAAAATCTCCAAGGAAATCTGTTTAGTATTATATTAAATTTTCGCTTGTTTCGTATCGCTCTCTCTGCAGATATTCGTCAGATGTTTCTAAGCATCGGTATTCGTGAATGCGACCGTCGTTTCCAGCGCATTCTGTATCGTTTCTCCCCGCAAGATCCTCTGATGGTCCTCGAATACCACAGAGTCGTGTTCGGATTGAAATCGAGTCCCTATTTGTCGCTTCGCACCATTAAACAGCTTGTTATTGATGAAGGGGATTCGTACCCCAAGGCTAAAGACATCGTAGGTACTGGCTTGTATATGGACGATTTCGTTTACTCTGTTCAAAATGAAAACGAAGGTGTATCCACGGCCTCCGACATGATTGGTCTTATGAAGTCTGGACAATTCGAGCTCGTCAAGTGGACGAGCAACTCGCAAACGGTATTAGATTCGATTCCGCCATCGCATCGACTTTCTTCGGTTAAGGAATTTGATGAATCGGATCAACATAAGGTACTCGGCCTATGTTGGTCACCCACGACTGACATGTTTAATATTAAAATTAGCTCCCCCGCCCATGTTTGTACTAAACGCACCATACTGTCTTGCGTCGCGAGAATATGGGATATGATGGGATTTGTCGCACCAGTCGTGATGTACGCCAAACTCCTTATCAAGCAGCTTTGGTTGTGTGATTGTGATTGGGATGCCACGCCACCCGATGATATCGTTCGTTTATGGTCTCGATTCCGGGAGGAACTCCCTCTGCTGTCGGATATAAAACTACCTCGCCACGTGGGTATCACTTCGGATAGCGTTGTAACGATTCTAGGCTTCGCTGACTCTAGTGAGAAAGGGTATGGGGCCGTGGTCTATTTCCACGTACAAAATACCGATGGAATCATACTAAACCTAATAAGTGCAAAGTCGAAGGTCGCTCCCCGCAAGGTGGTGTCTCTTGCGCGGCTAGAGCTTTGCGCTATTCTCGTTCTGTCGCAACTCATAAAAAATATTGTAAGTACCTGTCAAAATCGTATAATTATTCAAAACATTTTCGCATTTTCTGATTCGACTGTCGCACTTTGTTGGGCACATTCTTCGCCCCATCGATGGGACACATTTGTAGCCAACAGAGTGGCTAAAATACAAACTGAATTGTCGCCTCGAGACTTGTATCATATCCCCGGCAAAGACAATCCAGCCGATTGCCTGTCTCGAGGGCTTACCCCTGCCCAAATAATTAACCATCCGCTCTGGTTCGATGGTCCTCCTTGGGCCCGCTCGGAGATCTCGCAGTGGCCTGTCGTTTCCTTTAATCCTGCAACGGTGTCTGAGGTGCCTGAGGAGAAGAAACACTCGTTGGTTGTCGCTTCGCCACCTGCGGAATCTTCTATAATTTCGTTAGGTACTCGGTGTTCGTCCTGGTCGAAATTGTTGCGTTGCGTGGTGTATGTATGCAGGTTTGTCAAGCTCTTACCGCTTCGAGATCGTATTTCGGCATCAGATCTCGATTACGCCGATTTACTAACACTTCGTGAACTACAACGACTACACTTTGCTTCTGAAATACTTAACCTGCAAGCTGGAACATCTCAAGCCTTTTCTAAAGGATGAAATTATTCGAGTCGGTGGTCGCTTGTCAAACTCCGATTTGCATTATGATGCCAAGCATCCTATCGTACTCCCGCGGAAGGATCCGATCTTGGATCTATTGGTAGATTACCATCATAAAGTAAATTGCCATGCAGGCCCTGACCTGTTGATGTCGCTATTGCGTCAGAAGTACTGGATACTTTCTGCACGCAACTTAATTAGAAATCGAGTGCATAAATGCCTCCCCTGCTTTCGTCTTCGGCCCAAGCCCTCGTTTCCTGAGATGGCTGATCATCGCTCATGTCGTGTCCTGGAAACCACAAAGCCATTCGTCCACACTTGTACGGACTACTGCGGTCCGTTCAAAGTTACCATAACTCGGGGTCGAGGTATTCGATCGACTAAAGCATATGTATGCCTCTTCCTATGTTTAACTACTCGCGCCGTGCATATAGAACTTGCTGGTGATTTGAGCACTGCAAGCTTCATGGGAGCCTTTAAACGATTTCTGTCGCGTCGCGGTCCTGTCAGTCGAATTTACTCAGATAATGGTACTAACTATGTTGGTGCTAAACGTGTGCTTTCGGAACTGCACGAGTTTTTGAGTTCAAAGCATCACAAAACTGAATTTGGAAATATAATAGCTGAAAATCGCATAGATTGGACTCTCAATGTCCCTGCGGCAAGCCATTTTGGAGGCAATTGGGAGGCCAATATTAAGAGTCTGAAGACTCACCTATATCGTGTGATAGGTGAACAAATACTGTCGTTTGAGGAGCTGAGCACTGTGCTCGCTCAGGTTGAATCAGTCATGAATACAAGACCTCTTTGTAGAACGCTTTCTAGCGATCCTTCGGAGCCCCTCGCTCTGACTCCAGCGCACTTTTTGAACCTAACGCCATTGAGATACTTGCCTGCGAGAGAAATCGATGATAACTTGCATACTCTTTCGAGGCATGATTTACTCGTAAACTTAGTTCAGTCTTTCTGGAAGCGCTGGAGGACTGACTACCTACACACTTTACAATCGCGTCGTAAATGGAACACTCCAGTAAACCCTATCACTGTCGGAACTGTTGTGATTCTAACCACTGAGAACGCACCTCCATTACATTGGCCCTTAGGCATTGTAGAGGAGGTCTTCCCCGGTTCAAACGGAATAACCCGAATAGTACGTGTTAGGACAGCAACTGGATCATATTTGCGCCCAGTTGTCCGTCTTTGCCCCTTACCTAATCAATAATAGTTTAGGTTTCGCGATTAGGTTAGGGAATTAGGTTAGTTTATTATTTACTTTAGTATCAATTTGTATCATAGATTAGAATATTAGCAATCGATTTGCATTATTTCGCTTTTGAAACGTAGTTTCAAGGCCGGGGAGAATGTTTGCGCTGATTTGATTGAATATGCGTTTCCATAGGAAATAAATAATTGTCTATGGCTGACGAATACATCCTTCCTTTCGAATCCTTACCTAGACATATATCTCGATACGATGAGCGCGCCCTCTGGCGCGTCAGTCCGTCAACGACGATCTCAAGGTCGCACGCGTCGCTCGTTACCGCTCAAAAATTAACTGTGAATATAATCCGCAAAATCCCGCGTGTGTTGTGGATGTGATTCGATGGACACTTTCGAAGGCGGTGCTTGGAGCAGTATCCTACAGGTATGTGTCTTCCTATCCTATGTTAGGCTGATTCTATATATTTTCTTTGTCCTCGCAGCCTAACGGATTCCAGTCCTAATTTCGTCAAATTTAGCCCAAATTAGCTTTACGCACACACACTGTCCCTACATCCCTATGTATGCTTAAATCTCTAAAACTACGCAACGGATTTTGATGCGGTTTTTTTTAATAGATAAAGTGATTCAAGAGGAAGGTTTATATGTATAATACACTAGCAAGTCACCCCGGCTTCGCACGGGTAGTTTTTGATACGACACTGATGCTTTACTAACCGTGCGAAGCCGGGCCGGGTCGCTAGTATTGTATGTTCTTAGAAAAGGTGTCTAGTTCGTAGTGCCTTCTTCTACGCAATTTGCCGAGTCGCCGTCTTGATGTGTCAGGGCTCTAATGGGTTGTGCTTTTTAATTGTAGAGGATTACAAGAAGTAAAATATATTATGTTGACACCAAATTATTATTTTCTTCTTGTTCTTCCGTTAATTAAATTGCTCCGGGGTCTGTAACAGAAAAATAACTGTCAGAAATAAAATATTACAATGGTACGTGATACGAAGAAAAAAAATATAAATCTTTTAAAATATCTAATGTTCCCAGTGCAAGGACCGGACCACAATCTAGACTGGACGAGCTAGAGGCCCACCTGATGTTAAGTAGTTACCTCCGCCCATAACAAAAGCAATGCAACTTAAGTCCTCCCTGACCGAAGTATGAGAAGAACCAAGTTGCACCCCGCTGCGCTAGTCACCGAGACAGGGATATTACATCTCATGTGCCTGTAATTTCACCGGCACCCACACCTTTCCACCGGAACACAGCAATTATATATTTTATAATTATATAGATTACCAGGTGTGGAGGCAGTACTTCTCAGGGCGAACTTTGCACAAGTACTACTGCGGCTTTTTGTTGCTCCTTAGTACCACCCATGGGGTACGTGTAGGGATTCAAAGGAACTTAAGCAACTGGACCCCCCAAAATAAGTCAATTAACTTTTCCACGCTAGCGATCTAATTTGACGGACTGTCTATGCTAGCAATCTAATTTTCCCTTGCTCATTGAGGCTCTGCCAAACCCTTAAGGGATCGATCTATGCGATTAATTGTTTAGTCAAACGATTAGTAATCTCACTTGATGGTAATTGTAGACATTTTTTTCAGGTGTGTAGTTAAATTAAACTCGCTTCTATGCTGTTTGAAATATAATATATTGTCGTATTGCGACACGCCTCGTTTTGCTACTTTCTTCGTTTTCCGCCAGTTTATTTAATAATCGTGTAACTTGGAAATTATTTTACAAATCTATTAATTACAAAAGCTAAGGCTACAATAGGTCTCGCTAATTGTCTACCAAGACTCTGAAGTTACAGTGTTGTATAGACAGTTTGTCCATGAAAGTTAATAAAATTTAAATATTGTTATCGTTGTATTGTTTATATCTGTTGTTATTTTTTTTTATGTAATGGTAGTTTCGGGCCGATCTGAAGGCCCACCTGATGTTTAGTGGTTACCCCCGCCCATAAAAACTGCAATACGACTCCTAGTATGATGAATCCTAGTGCAGAGGTAAGAGTGTATAAACGTTTATAAAAAAATCGTGCGACGAAAACTGACAGAGAGAGATGGGATGCAGAATTCTCTTGCTTTCAACCTGCCTCGATGTGCCTTAACAAGCGTGTTCAAGTGTCTTCTTCTTCTTACGAGTCAATGGTTTATCATTAATATTTTCAAAGAAAGTTAAGATAAAAGTGAGCCATGTCTATGGCGTTGGCCGAAGCCGTGGTCAGGTCAGCACTTGTACACTTAATAGGACAAAGTGGGCACTCCATCAAGTGTTGCATGGTTTGAGATGGGTGACCGCAGTCACAGGCTGTTAAACTTGGGTCTCTGAAACCCCATCGACACATGTTTTGTCTACAGCGACCCATTTGCGTGCGAAGGCGGTTTAACGTTCAAACTAATAACAAAAATGTTCAAGTATGACTCGATGAGTTGTTGCATGAGAAATGAACCAGCTTTTTCATGACAACTATAGCCAAATCTCGATAAAGAGCACCCGCGAGCACAACTTTGAAGTTTTAATACCATCAATTTAAATAATTGAAACTTCATCTTGTTTATTAGGAGGCTGTCGCTTTACTAATAAATCCCTTTCTTTAACCGAACACCCGGTTTCAATTTGCGAAATTCCAGAGTTTCACACGGTTATTTACAGTCAAACTGGTTTAATTATTAATTTACTAAAGCTCCGTAGCTGCTTTTTAAACAAGTTCCAGGTTTGATTCCGGCTCCTGTTCCTACAGTTTATTAAACTTCATCAGTATAAATGTTTTATAAATAGTTAATGGAGAAAAGAGTATTTCATATCTTTACCCCATTTCTGAATTAGGAGCCAATTCAGTTTGTATCAGTCACATTAGGTAAAAAAAAATTTTTGAGTGGAAGCACTTAAAAATTTTTAAGAAGTGATATATATATTATATAAGGGACACGTTTTATTAAAAAAATATTTAATGCATTTGTACCGAGCCTTATGCAGGCTAGGACATGTTTTTTTCTTTAATAATAGATGTCTATTTTATTGCCACTATACTGACTGGACGAGCAGGCGGCCACCTAATGGAAAGTGGTTACCGCCGCCCATAAAAAACAAAATAGGACTCTGGTCTTTCCCTACAAAATTTTAACAAGACCCCGGTCGCGATGCTCCTTTCAACCTAAGATAGATATTCGATTTCCCCTCCCCTCAATTCGATTTTTCAATCAGATAATTATTAATAAGTTAATATTTGTTTCAAAATTTCATTCTGCTTAAGTTTTAACTCGTGAAGTATAAGATATAATTTTTTTTTTTAAACTATCATGGTTATGAACATTATAATTCGTGTTACCGAGATATTTACCATGATTTGATGATGAGTTTTGTTGACCCCCGATATTTCGACGCAGTTACATGCGTCATGGTACATATCTCGGTAACACAAATAATAATATAAGATACTAGTGACCCGCCCCGGCTTCGCACGGTTAGTAAAGCATCAGTGTCGTATCAGAAACTACCCGTGCGAAGCCGAAGGGTGACTTGATAGTGTATTATACATATAAACCTTCCTCTTGAATCACTCTATCTATTAATAAAAACCGCATCAAAATCCGTTGCCTAGTTTTAAAGATTTAAGCATACATAGGGATATAGGGACAGAGAAAGCGACTTTGTTTTATACTATGTAGTGATGAGTTGCAAAGTTATCCAATAGGTATGCATAGGTATGCTTCTAGATGCTGCCGCTCATATATGAAACAAGTAAAGCACCTATCTAAAATCTCAATGAACAACGTCTACCGAACGTTAGATTGCAAACTTGCACACACGAAAACTGACTGCGGTCACAGAATTACAAATAATATTACGTACAGAATAGCAGCATTGTTATCTGTCAAAATGATCTATTTATTTTTTGATAAATATCAATGCTAGTCTCTGGTCTAGTTATCTGTTGCTCGATTAAAGATTTATAGATAGATTTCTAGTTATTTTGATTTAACAACCAAACTATTGAACTGATTTTGATAAAAATTCTATGGGACAAATCTGAAGGGATAACGCTTTCAAATAAAAAAAAATCCAAATTAGTTGATAAATGGCGTAGAAATCAGTGAACACACGTTAAAAAATATAAACATCCTAGTTGATAACCTCCTCCTTTTTGAAGTCAGTTAAAAATATATTAAAACTTGTGTTGAGCCCAGAATATGGCCGTTGCGGTTGTCGTCTCCCAACTAACTGGGTTTAAAATGTGATTGTTTTAAAACTTGTCCATTAAGTTTGATCAAACAATATGTTTGTCGGTCACGTTCGCAATGCAGGAAAGATAAATCGTACAATGTTTGACAGTTTTATCATGTTGCATTTGAACTGACAATAACGGCAATTTTTTACATTCTATTTTGTATGAATTTCGGACGTTCGCACCGTGGGGATTTTGCTCCGCTTCCTTAACCAACTTCCAAAGGAGGTTAACACAAAACGATTTTTGGCAGCATATACTTACTTTCGAACTGGTCCATAGAAATATCATCAAATCCGTTAAATAGTTTTGTTTTTATCCTGCGTGCTATTCAACAGTGTCTAAGAGAATGCATAATATATAGCTGTTAAGTATTCCATGGTAACAGGGCAGCCACAACAAAAAAATTATTATATTGCTTCAACAAATATACACTTTAAAGAAGGAAAACGTTACCAATTCGGCTGATACCTCCAAGGGTTGATACCCCCAAGGGTTGATACCTCCAAGATGTTCAAACAAAAATTTGATGAACAATTTATATTCCTCAGTGCGTAATTGATTAATATATTGAACCCGCTTTAATTGATTTTATATCATTCAATTACTTGCTAACTGCTTCTAGTCTACAATTCAGATGTTTTGACTCGCCACTGGCGTAGATATATGTCCAGCAGATCAAAAAAAAGGGAGTTCTTTTAGCATGCAGCAGAGTTCTACAGTTCCTGATACTTTTGAGAAACAGTTCTGGCGTAGAAAAAAACCTATTAAAAAATTATCTGCCAACTTCAAGTAGCTTATTTTGCAGATCGTACATATTATAGATATCGGCTAAATGTAACTTGATCGCGCCCACCAACTTCACTCTGATGCTTTCTTAGCCTACCTATAATTGTACTTCTTTCGGCTAAACAACTTAAAAACTTCATGCACACATGCGCGTGTACAAATGTGTGTTTGTACATGTGTATATGTCATATATGTCACAATTGTTATTATTATTATTATTTTTTTATTAACTTCGACATTATTTTTATTTCAATTATTTATTATTAATCAAATTATTTATTGAATTATTTTATTGTAAGTCTTACTATATAGATACAATTTGATTATTTTTACATAAAGAGATATTTTCTCATTTTGACAAGGCTATGTACAGCTGCTACAAAAACTGTTGTATTAACGAAGCTTTGTGTCCTATAGTGAATAAATGAATGATTATGATTATGATTATTACACATGTTCACTCGCTGCACAGATTAAATAGTTGTGATAAAGTAGGCAAATATCTTTGAGCGGTTCTTGGAGTGTCCAGGTTGTGTTGCCGTGTTACACCTCTGTTATCTTTGCGCCACTTTCCATCACGTTAACTATTCCATATTCCATATTTTCACAATTTCCTCAGAAAACTAGACCCTACGGCTTTGTAATAAACGTTTCCAAGTCTGAGCGCTGTGTGGTAGTACGATTTTGGCAACATATGTAGGCGGCATTTGGGACGTTTTTGTAATCGGTTCAGTGGTTATGAACATTTTGGATCGTTTTTGTATGCACGTAGATTTCTGAAGCGTGAACGTGCCGATAGTTATTTTCGATTGAAAATGTAGAAATAGTGTTAAAACAAACTTTAAGATGTCTTCTGGGGTTGACATACTTACCTTAGAATAATAGGCGGCTCCGTAGCTTAGTTGGTAGTAGCCCTGCTTTCAAGCGAGGGGTCACGGGTTCAATTCCCAGGGACACATGAATCCAAGTGCAGGGTGTTAACGTTTTAATTATTTTAATAGAAGGTATTTCATTGTTTTTAGAAGCTGTGTCATGACTTTATATCAATCTAATTTCCGCAAATAACACCATTATATTTCCACTTTCATTTTGGTAGATACTGACTTCTTTTTGAAAATAAAATAAACTATAATATTACAAATAGCAAGAATGACAGGCGTCGTTTGACTAAATCATTATTCAATGAAATATTTCGCTACACAGTATGTTTTACTAAACACAAGTCCTTCATTCTTGAGAACTAGACAGAAAACATCAAGAGAACCCATTCCACAAACATAACCATAATCGTTGGATAAGCTAACCGCTGGATAAAACGTTTTCCTAATGCTGTGTGTCGTCTGAAAACAATTTGCTACATGCGGTCTTTCATTACCTAAACATCCATCTGTATTCTATCTACAAAGCTTTTGTCACTCAATTTTGTGTTCTATTATTATACAACTATAGTTTATTTTGATGTTAAAGCTACTGCGATTTACGACGTTATTTCTTACTTGAGTCTAGTTGATACGGGTCTATTAAGTTTTAAAAGAAATTTCTTAAAAAGGAAACTAATATCGAGCTCCTTATTTGGATTTTGAGTTTAAGTGTTTTTATATATCATCTCATCTTCATAATTGCCGGGACGCAATTGTCTAATCTTGATAACCAAGTATATATATGTTGTAATCTACCACGAGAACTATTAGTTCCTATTAAAAAAGGCTATTAGTTCCAATATGTTCCATCTTTGAAAAAATTGTACCATCTCTATTCCTATCTCTATTTCCACTACAAGAACACTCTCGACAATTAAGGAAATGGGCCTTATTATAAGTAATTAATGAAGTAGATAATAATGATTTAGAATTTTTGGTTCCAGCTTATGCCGCTTTACTCATCATATTTCCTGTACCATTTTGATATTCTGGCATGAATTATTGTTGTAATTTTTGTTCATATTATTTATTTATGGTTAAAAAAAAAAAGAAAATTAGTTATTTTGTTCGGTACCTTGAGTTTTTTGTGTTGTTTCGTTTTGTTTAAGTTCATATATTAATTTCTGTTTTAAATTCTTCTTATCTTGTTTGTTATGTTTTTGAAATTATATTCTATGTTAATATTATATGTATCTATTGTACTAATGTATGTTCCGTTGTGTTTTAATTTATGTTTATTGTGTATTTCTATTATAACGCATTAGATAATTCTGTAATGTTATATTTTAGACTTTATAATAATAATAAATAATGACACAACGATTTTTCAAGCAAATAAAAATTAAGTTCTAAAACTAAATGTGACTACTGAAAAATCGTGCTTTACTGAAACTGGAACAACTGAATGAAACAAGAAAATATTCTCACTTAAAATTGTTTTTTAAATTAACAATCCACACGTAATATATTTTAATGTATTTAATACAATATTTATAGTAATATTCAAAGGCTTAGTTGGTAGTAGTCCTGCCTTCGAAGCGAGGGGTCCCGGGTTTGATTCCTGGCCGGGGCACACTTTGTGTGGTGAGCATGAAGTTTGTTCTCGGGTCTTGGGTGTTTGTCTTGTGTTTGTCCATGCCATCTGCGACACAGGGAATCCTAGTGCAGAGGTATGAGTGTGTTAACTTATTAGTATAGCCACTAATTTAGATTCGAAACAGGTACCATCAGGTTGAAAGCTATGTGGTAACAACTCAGCGCGTTATATTTTGCAACAATAAATTATTTCGGGTATCAAATTGTTGCGGTATGTTCAGGTAAGACCATTATATTGGCGCGTAAATCTTTTCTGGGTTCAGTATTATTACATTTTGCGACAATGTGTATAGGTTTATTATGTTGGCAACAAGTTCTGTTTACATTTACAGAGAATAATGTGTTTTCACGTAATAGTATTTGTATTTGCATCTAATTTTCCCACATCAGAAACAGCTGCCTACTCTCAACAAGTGAGAGTAAATGGGCCCAATCCGTATTCAAAAATGCTACATACTTTCGAATTTTTGGTTATAGGAGATGTCGGTTCCATCACTTTTTTATGTGAGTGAGGAGACGAGCAGACGGGCCCACCTTATATATTATTATATATTAAGTAGTTAAGTGGATATTAAGTGGTTACCACCGCCC
Organism: Aplocera efformata; assembly: GCA_921293045.1. Taxonomy (NCBI): domain Eukaryota; kingdom Metazoa; phylum Arthropoda; class Insecta; order Lepidoptera; family Geometridae; genus Aplocera; species Aplocera efformata. The sequence continues at coordinate 4,927,836 of OV121061.1, forward strand.
ATAAACGACAAAAATATATAATCACTCAGGTCTAAAGTATGAGAAGGGTGTTATAGGCGGTAACCACATAACATCACGTGGGTATCTACCAATCCAGATTGGACTCCCGTGGTAGATCAAAGCCCATTCACTGTCAATTATCGAGAGTAGGCCGATGTCCCTGCAGCGGGAACATTAGAGGCTGGTACGGGCCCCTCTTGATCGTACCGTCACTTCTGTTACTTAAAAATAAATGTTAGTGCCTTACTGCTTGGCGCCCGTACTAACTTAGCATAAGTTCTAATGCAACATAAAGTTTCTCCTATTTCACCCACCAGAGGACACGTATAGCATCTTTTGATGGTACTAATTGAAGAATACGAGCTAATGGACCCCTGGAAGTTTTGCAAAACAAGTAGAACATGTGCCAAGTTCGTCCACAGAAGTTTTAGGAATCCGCCGCAAAGCAGTGGTGTGCGCTCGCGTTGCTGCGTTGCTGTGTTCTGGTGTAGGTGCCGGTGAAATTACAGGCACTTGTATTAAATTACAGGCATACAGCACTACCGGCTTATTATCCCCGTGTCAGAGTGACGGGCGCAACGCAATGCGACTTGGATTGGGGGTGACCCAAATCGCATTGTTGTCATGGGCGGAGGTAACCACTTAATACCAGGGCCTTCAGCTCCTCCCAACACTTTAGTATCATAAAAAAACAAGGTCCTTTAAACCGTATCAACTCCAATTTCAATTCTTTAAACCAATCACTCACGGTTTGCATTTGCCTTTATACCTATATTAGCATAGCTATAGTTAATAACTTACCTATTAATAATTTCTGAACTCGCTTCGTGTTTCACCAGTCGCTAACTTGTTAGCGCCATACATGTTAAGTAATTGGTTTACTTAGCTACATAGTCAAAGGCTTTTGTGAAAAGTAAAAAGAGGTATTATTAATATCTGTCATGGTGGAAATTACAATCTGATACAATCGTTTGTCAAAGTAAACTGAGAAAGAATAATTTTAGATTAATTTAATTATGAATATTCTTGTTTCTTTGAAATAAACCGTAAACTCCTTTAAAAGCTCCTTTCTGCCTTGTACCTGCAAGATATGGAATGAGCTTCCGTTGGAGGTGTTTCCAATGGGGTTCAATATGTATAAATTTAAAAAGAGTGTGCAGAGATTTTTAGTTGATAGGCACTGCGTTGGCAACACCTCAAGTGTTGCTAGTGTCTATAGGCGAAGGTAGGCACTCACCAGGTGGACCGTTAGCTCATGCCTGTGCTGTGTGCCTCATCATTTACATTAAAAAAAAACTAAGAAACTTCTGAATGTACATTACCTCGAATATACGAGTTTGCGTGGAAAGACACAAACAGTCAAACAAACAGAACTGAACTGAAACGAGACGATTGATATCAAAAAAAGTTATGTAATCTGTTCTTCAACAGTCAGCAATCCATAGGACGCTACAACGCGTCATATTGATAGAACAAATTACATTATTTTATTATTTTTCACACGAAGGTTACTTACAGATTTTTTCTGATGTAAGTAATAATAATAATAATAATAATAATAAATCTTTATTTCAGGCTTCTTACATTTTTTTGTATAAATACTAAAAATAGGCCCACAGAATACATACCTTAGAGACTAACATACATATAAAAATATAGACACATATAACATACATATAAAAATTTACTTATGTCACTAATTACTAATGTCACTGGACGCGCTTGCGGCCCACCTGATAATATGTGGTTACTGCCGCCCATAAAAAACAGCGAAAATACGTCGGTCTTCCCATATCGAAGTATACTTAATAATATAATTATTATATTCCCGCCATTAAGTACTTTATGACCAGACAGACGTTCAAGGCCTAGCAATGGGTTCCACTTACACTTTGGAGACGAAACCCGAAAATCAAAATATAAATCTGTTCTAACTATATTTTATTCAAAGCGTAGTCGCAAAAGGTCGAATAATTCACTTGATAGCCGAAAAAAGGCTCCAGAGGTGAATTTTTCACACTTTTCGCGCCTTTATCCGGTGTGAAAAAAAGGTTTTTCCAGTTGCACGACTGAATTCTGGTTGGTGCATTGTCCAAAATGTAATCCAATTCCATTTGGAAAGTGGTTTAGGTATCGATTTTCAGTTTCAACTTAGGTTTTTTACATTTGATTTGTTTTCAGCCATGTTTGGATTGATGCACGTCGCAATTTATATTTGTGTGACGAACACAAATGATGTGTTTTTTCTGTGTCTGGGTGTTTTTGTTTATAGTTTACAGCAAGTACAATATTATACATATGTATTTACAGATAAAAATACTATATCATTTACGTAGTTCTCATATTACAAGCTTTGCTTACTTTGGGGCTAGATGGCGCTGTGTGAAATGTCCATGAATTTATTATTAAGTATTATGATATCAAACAAATTATCTATAAAGGCCATTCAGGCAAGCTTGATCAAAAGGTGATATTTTGTATATATACCTAACATATGTTAATATTTTATCAAATTACAAATTGACAACAAAGGTATATTTTTCAGTTCCCTTTAAAAAACCAACATTAATATCGCAGAAGCAATTAAAATATAAACCAAAGAATACAAGCTACGTGAACTATATTACGCAGAAAAAATAACAGAGCGCTTCGAAAAATCCTTTCAGAACATAACATATTATAGTTTTTATTTAAATACATGCGCGTATTCAATAAATCATGTAACGTGTTGTAGATAAAATGGCATGAAGCATTTGAAAAGGAATCCTTTTGCCCATGTCTGCACTAATGAAGTATTCATCAGTTGCTGGAGGCAAAGGGATGGATCAATGCAGGAGAAACACAGCCAGTTAACACTTAAAAAAAATACCAATTCAACATGCCAATTGTCTTTAAAATGTAATTTCGTAACAGGTAAGATTCTTTACAGATAAGCCAAATACTAATAATAAATCAATATTTTATACTGTGTTTTATATATTTTATATTGTGTAAATAAGTAATATGTTATTTTGTAGTCAAAAAATTGTATAAAATGAGATATAAAATAAACAATGTAATAATAATAATAATAATAATAATAATAATCATTTATTTCAGACATTAATACACGTCAATAGTTTATAATGTCCATATTCACAGTTAAATTATTAGAAAAATATTAATAAAAAATAAATAAATAAATAAATAAATATAAATAAATAAATATAAATAAATAAATAATAAATAAATAATTAAACTATATAAATAAATATTAATTAAATGTATGTGTCATACGTATCACATATTTTGAATATTGTTTGACATTAATATACATAAAATAAATCTAGTCAGAATTTTCAATAGTCAGTATCCGGGCACGAGATGATAAAAAAAATCTCTCTAATTATTGAAATCTGTTTTATGGTTACCAACTAGTATAATTAGGTGTACCTACTAACTATTATGATAAATAACTGGAATAAATAATTTTTGAACTTGAATCACTTTAAAACAGCTCTATTTGACTATTAATTCTTTTTTGTTTGTGTTTGTAATAGTCAAGACAAAGTTTGTCAAAAAAAAAGTTGTTGGGAAACTCACGTGAAAAGTCAGAAATCGGGAAAAACTCGAACCACATTTTTCTATGGTATTTTTGCGTTCGACAGCTGATTTCCAAATAGGATTGGTCGGTCAGGCAGTAATAAATATTTATAGACATTTCCCAGCACCATTTAGACCGAAACTAAGCATAGCTTATACAATGGAAATGTTATTGGTAGAATACAAATAGCATTTTTTTTATTCCTACGTATTAATACCCAGATACAGAATAAACATAATAATAATATGTTCATCACACAAGTACTTGTCCTGAGTAAGAATTGAATCTACGAACTACAGGGCAGAAGGCAGAGTTACTACCAATTGAACTGTGCGACTATTCGTAAGTTAATAAAGCCGCTAAAATATTGACCTTAATTTTTTTTTGGTGTTACATTCATTTTGGTAATATAATGTAAATTACGCTTTTTAAGATTTGATCCAAGTAATTTTCTTTCTGCATGGATGAAAAAACCCCAACTGCATATCGGGGTTAAGATTTTTTCCTGAAATACTTTTGGGTGGGACTTGGTAGCAGAGCCAGTGCGAAACTCAAGTGTCAGCTGTTCCCATGATCAGCATTTTTAGAAATTAGCATAGATGACCTCAGATCGTAGGCAATGAGAACAGGTATTGGGCACGTGGTAGCCTTTTTGGGTAACAACAATTCAAAATCGCTTGTAACTTGGACCGTTGTTTAGACATTTTGAGCCGTTAATAAAACGCTATTCGATGCTTTTGATACAGGCTAATATTGGCGACAGCGCCACCATTTACATGGCGCCTACGGTTTCAACTGTCATTGCGTGTAGTTTATTTGGTTTTTGTCAATTAAGCTTTTGCCACGGTGAAGTTTACTTATAGATTCATTGGAATCCGTATTGTATTGTTACCAAAAAACTAGGCTAATATTGATGACCTTTCTCTGAAGTTCGAACTACTCATTATCACTTATATTCTTTTTCTATCGGTTCGATATTTTGTGCATGTCCCTATTGTGCACCATATCTCACTTTTTTATGTTTTAGTTTTTTGCTGTCATTGATTTTATTTATGTACGTAAGATATCTTTTATTAAACTTTTATGAATGTTGTGGTTCTTCCACACATTCCTCGAAGACCCTTGAAAAACACTACCGAGTCATGTTTGAGCTTTAGCAATACTAGCATGCGGCAGTTGATTTACATTATACACAAAAAACATCTGTCTTATCTCAGTTTTGCTATATTGATGAACAATTTGATAATCTTGTTAAACGTTAATGGCAAAAATACAGTGACAATTATGAACGCAACGTTTTAGAATTTAGGCAAATCGGTCAAGCCGTTTTTGAGTTTTAGTGGGACTTATGAACAGCAATTTATATTTATATATAGATAGAAGAATATAGTTTTAGAGTATGATATCAATCTCACCTATGAATGCACCGTCTCCTCTCTGGTGGGCTCCAGGGCTAATATAAGATCCAATAGCGGTAAATCCTGTCAGGTTTAAGTTTGGCAAACACTCAGCCCCTCGGGTGTGAATCAGAGCCGACGCTAAACTAATTAATTAATCCATTTCAACGAACTCCATTTCAATGGAGTTTCAAAATTAAAATGTTCTTTCGCATTGTCACTGGGAATTTGGACGGTGAGAAAATTATTGCATTTGTAATATTATAAAGGCGAAAGTTTGTGTATTACACATATTACACATACAATGTTTGTAACTCACGCTCAAATGGCTCAACAGATTTGAATGAAGTTTGGTACCAGGATAGGTTATATCCTGTATTAATATTGTACATATACTACTTTAGATTCCGGGAAACCACGCAACCGTGGGTCGCAGCTATTTCTTAATAAACGTTTACACACTCATACCTTTGCACTAGGATTCCCGCAAATGGCATGGACAAACACAGAAACACAAGACAAACACCTAAGACCCGAGAACAAACTTCATGCTCACCACACAAAGTATGCCCCGGCCGGGTATCGAACCCTGGACCCCTCGCTTCGAAGGCAGGGCTACTACCAACTAAGCCACGGAGCCGTAATAGACGTAATGTAGTTCATTTTCAGACTGCGTGGTGGCCCAGGGGCATAGACGCTGACTTTCAATCTGAAGGTTGCTGGTTCAAACCCACACGTGCACCAATGAGATTTTTTACTTGAAAAAATTATGTGCGCAATTCCACGTTCTCAAAACGGTGACGGAAAACATCGTTAGGAAACCGGCATGTCTTAGAACCAAAAGTTCGACGACATGTGACATCTACCAATCCAGATTGGGCCCCCATGGTAGATCAGAGCCCATTCACTCTCAACTATCGAGAGTAGGCCGGTGTCCCTGCAGTGGGAACATTAGAGGCTGGTACGGTAGTTCATTTTCATCACAATGTTAATTTATTTATTTAATTTCAGCATTATTATATTACATTGTGAAAGATCTTAATTTATTCCCTTAATAAATAGTGTACATGGAACCCTATAAGGGTGTGACATAACAGATAGATAGATGGCACTTTTGTTTATAACTTAAGAACTTTCCGCTAAAATTTATTCTCATAAAAGTTTTTATTTATTTATTTTATAATCTTACAATTTTCTACGTAGGGCGAGAGAACCGATAAATTACAAGAAAATGTCACATATCGCTTTATAGCCCCAAACTAATGATAGTTAGTACTATGGGAACTAAATAACTGTTATATACCTACTTAGTATTTTTTAATAATTATTATTACAAAGGCTAAAATTTGCCAGTATGTATGTTTGTTTCTCGTTCACATCTCATGGCAGGAGCCACCTAAAGATGCAGGCAGAACCAGTGGAAGATTGTAAGTGAAGTTGAAAATACAGACTACGCGATTTAATACGTTATGTGTTATATCTCAGTCTCAAAGACAGGCGCAACGCGATGTGACTTGGGTCTTCTTTTACTTTGGTACGGGCCTGAATTATATTGCTGTTATCATTGGTAGCGGTAGCCACTTAACATGCCGATGACCGTCTGTTTATTCCATCACCTTCATTACATATCTAGGTGGAATCTTGAATACACAAAGCAATCAGAGATTTTCGCTCATATCTCGATATTGGGAATCATATGGCCCAATTTGTTCGTCGATAACAATATTTGATTTAAGTAAACATTTGGAGACCCACCCAGTTCTGGGTTCGAATCAGCGACTTTCAGATTCAGTGGGCGTTATATGGGTCACTTACGATCAGGCTTATTGCCGTAATTGTTACAAATGAGGCCAAATAAACCGTATTTACCTCAAGGTAATCAATACTGATTCACTGACTAACTTTGTTCGTCGACCTCTTAATATGAGAGCCAAAAGCACAATGTAGAAAGATACAGAAGGTCAGCTACGCACAACACGTGAACACAATGAACGCACTAAGACGGAAATGTATGGAGATTTTGATCCAAATCTTTGAACAGTAATAATTGGCCTCACAGCTCAACTTGTAGTAGCTCTGCCTTCTACCCTGTAGATTGTGCATTCGATTCCTACCCAGAAACATTTGCATTGTGTGTTTATTCTGTATTATGTATGTAAATAAATATTATATGAATGTATTGACGAAAAAAGGACTAGGTAAATTATTGTATCAGTAATCTGTTTAGTTTGTGGCTTGATGGCGTGAAATTTACACGAATATTTATTTATTATTTCTTACTTGTAAAATTTGAGTTGTTCAAGCGATGCTTTAGATATTATCATAGAATATAAAAAAAATCGTTTTGAGTTTTAAACGTCACACCCTACGATTCCCTGTGTCACATACACACATAAACTCAAGACCCGAGAACGAACTTTACGCTCGTAACAAAAAGTCTGCCACGGCTGGGGATCGAACCCAAGATCACTTGCTTCAAAGGCAGGACTACTAACTTCTAATATTCGTGTAATAATGTAGGTAGACTAGATAAAAATAATTAATATTGTTAGGTAGGGTAGTTTTTTATTGCTGTCTGCCCGAATAAATGGTCGATTGCGCTATACGTTCCAGTGTTTTAATGGTGAAATTCCGAAGGCCTGGCTAAAAGGCGAATCTAAACATCTCACTACGGAGTCGTTGATTTACGCGTAGTATGCGGCCCTCTGTACCTATTTATATTGTGGCGAAAAGTTATCGTCTTCCCGGCTCAGAACATTTGTACTGAATTTATCCGGAGAATTTATACCACTATATGTAGTAGGAATCTATTTTCGGCAAGCGATAACAGCCACGGGTAATTTACTTTGTCCCAATATTTTTAATAAAGGTATCAAATTGGTTTTTGTCTACCGGCAAAGCCCTTGCCATAACAAAAAAACAGCAGTATTATTTTATGTACTGGCAAAAATAGACAAAAATCAATGTGATACTTTTATTAAAAGTATTGGGACAAAGTAAAATACCCGTGAACATTATAGAATAAAATAAAAAAGACCAGCATCGAAACACATAAACTAAGGGTAGGTTTAATAATAAACAAACACATTCAGTTTTGAAGTCACTAAAATATGTGCCTTGTGCCAAAAAGGGGTTTGGCTCAGCATGCGCTGAGGTTCACCCAGCGCTGGTTTTCAGCCAAAACAACCTTTTAACATCACGAACGTAGGATATTTCAGTCTTTAAATGATTATCGATTTCTTTCTCTCCAATAAAATTATGAGATGCCACACATAGCGTTCAAATGCCTGTAATTTCACTGGCAAACACACCCTTCCATCGGAACACAGCAACGCGAATGCACCACTGCTTGGCGGCAGATTACCAGATGTGGAGGCAGTAGTTCTCCGGACGAACTTGGCACAAGTTCTACTGTTACTTTGAGTTGTTCCTTTCGCACCACCGTAGATATAAGGAAACCCAAAGGGATACAAAAACGCTGACTAAGCAACTTCTATATCATAATCGAGCAATCTCACCCAAACCATGTAAGTAATGTAATGTGAGGTCCAGTTAAACAAGTCATCCCGCTAATGACCCACAGTCCAGCATAACTTAAGCTCTGATTATAATCTGAATCTAGGTCTTTGCTAATGGACTAATAAATTAGTGTAATTAAAAGGTCAGTAGGGTTTTTCTCCACACTCCTTTGTCTCTATTAAGCCTGGATTAATTGCGTTTTCAAAGTAATATCTAATCTAATCTAAAGCTTTCGCGCTGCTATTACGACTTTAGCTTAATTGGTCTATTCATACTAATATTATAAATATGCGAATTGTATGTATGTTTGTTACTCCTTCACTCGTCAGCGGCCGAACGGGTTTGGATGAAATTTATTATGAAGATGGCTCTGGATTAACACAGGCTACTCTTTAAAGTAAAGAAAGTAAAGTATTTTTTTAATGACTTGCAAAAAACACAATTTCTGTCAGTTTTATACCGACTTACAGTTGATAATTAAGCTGTATTTTTATTATTTTTGTTGCCTCAGTTTTCCGTCATTTTATAAGTGATATGGAAATATTTTTTTATTTTATTTAACCGCTCAACCAAACATTACAAAATTTTCTATACACGTTTTCAGGGGTACATAAATGGATGGTATATTAGCATACGCATTGTCAGATGTACATAAAAGGTACCATACATCCAGAAATAAAATATACATTACGCGAACGGAGCCGCGGCCAAAAGTTCTAATGTGTTTTTATCGAATAGGCGTGGAGCGATAGATCTTCTAGACTTTTCTTTTAATTAGACTTAAGTGACGGGTTGAGCTGCCCACCTAATGATAAGTAGTAACTGCCACCCGTATACAATAGCAATGGTCTACACTTCTCTTATCTCTCCTACCCATCCACCACTCTTCATATCTGGTCAATAAATTCTCTCATTCACCATTCTCGCCAGGTACACCTCATTACAGTAATTCACTGTGGTTATTACAGTGAAACACCCATAATTTCTTTGCTACAAAATACATTAAGCACAAAATAATCTGTTATTCTTTATTGTACAAAAGAAAGTAGGACAAGCATAAGTTATAAACAAAAAACATGTACAAAGGTGAGCTTAACCCTAATAGGAGTTTTCTTTCAGCATACCTTTGAGGCGAGAGAGGTTTCAAGAAGAATCGTGTATAAATATCACCAAGAACCGGAGAATTGTAAGCATTTTACATTTTCCAATCCAGATTGAACTTTTCGTGGTGAATTATTCACTCCCGCTTATCGCAACTAGGCGTGTCTAAAATAAAACAAGACTATTCCGTGCTTCTTTACATTGAAAATACAAAACCGCATATAAATTGAAACATACATCCAACGTCACGTCACAGTTTTGTACAATGTTTTACCAAAATAAATTCTAGACACATTTTCTCCGAAGCATTGATGTCAAGACATAGCCTCAAGACAATGACCTAAATACCACAGTACTGAAACATGTAGTGAGACAATTATTCACACATTGGAGTCCAACGTTGGACTCTGAATTTGGAATGATCGTAAAATAAAATGTTGCTTGCGTTAAAATGGAACTGATACTAATAGTTTTCGTACAATTCGAATAACAGAAACAATTGCTTTTGCGCTACGCCCTGCGGTATTACCCGCGGCTTTCCGGGATCAAAATAGCCTGTGTTATTTTGATCCCGAAAAATGTTTTAATCCGAGATATACTCGTAAGCTGTCCTGGTAACAATTCATCCAAATCCGTTGAGCCGTTTGAGCATGAAGGAGTAACACATACACACACACAGACATACAAACTTTCGACACTATAATACAAGTGTGAAGTGTGAATTTAGATGTGACTTAATCAAAAATCGAAAAACACACTTTTAAATTTAATCCTCTATTTTTCGTCCGCAGGGATAAAAACAATCCATCATTTTTTGGGACTAATTCAAATCAATGAAATTTAATAAGAATCATCTACATAGGTCATAATTGGCAGAACCAGCATCACAGACTTACAAAAAATGTAATTAAATACATAATTCAGAACAATTTCCATTATGAAGTCGGTCTAAAGATTAAATTTAATGTTCATTGAACCGGAACTAATAGAGATCGTGCGATTAAAATAAATGTTTCTATTGCTTTTATTATAGAATACGCGATTAATTGGTGTGATTGTGTAAATGATACTCCGTGACGGCTCCGTGGCTTAGTTGGTAGTAGCCCTGCCTTCGAAGTGAGGTGTCCCGGGTTCGATTCGACACAGGGAATCCTAGTACAGAGGTATGAGCGTGTTAACGTTGTTGTTTAAATGTATATTATCTATACTAATATATTAATATTATAAAGCTGCAGTGTTTATTTGTTTGAACGTGCTAGTCTCTGGAACTACTGGTCCGATTTGAATGATTCTTTCAGTGTTGGGTAGTCCATTTATCGAGGAAGACTATAGGCTATATGTTTGGTTTTTTCAAAAAAAAAAAACTAGAAAAACGCGGTTGAAACCACGGGGCACAGCTAGTTATTATTAATGTGACTCAGTATAAGATTTGGATCTTACACTGAGTTAGATTTGGATCTTACTTAGGGGCAGACTCTAAACAATTTATAAGATTGTTTTTCTGATTTCTCTGTGCCCGAAAATAGACCGTGGGTAACAAAACACGAACAAATTGTATAGTATAGGTCGTTTATTCAAAAACTTTCGTATGGAACAATTTAACGGCATCGTGCGCCATCTATCGAGTGTTATGTGAACTTATTTTATGGATAAAGTTTGTAGCGTCTCCTACGGGTGAAATCGGTGAAAATATCGGTAATGTTATACTATGTATATTTACCCGACTGCGCTAAAAGGTGGGTCATGTTTTCCGATTGTATGTATGTATTTTCGATGGATTTTAGCTTTTGTCGTTAGATTTGACTAAATTGAGTGATACTTGTTATTAAAATTATAAAAATTAAAGTTGGCGATTTCTGTCGCCATATTAAATGTCTTTAAAATTTTTCAACTATAATAAATTTATCGAGAGGGGTATCAATTTATTATATGTATAATACATTTATATTAGGATTTTTTCACCCAGTCGTGTTTTTTGTATTCTTTTTTTCAACATTTTTTTATTTTTGTTGTGAACATGATATGCACACAAGTTCTTGTAACAAAGCATGCTCAGCTTTTCTTTACAGATATTTTAGTTAAGAAACTCTCGGTCCTGTCAGTAGTTGGATGGGTGACCATTAACTGGCATTTGAACCGAGTATTTCCATCTTTGGGGAACACGTTACAATACAATACAATACAGTGAATCCTACAAGTTCGTGCGGAACCCTCGGTGTGCGAGTCCAACTTACACTTGGCCGGGATTTTTTGTAAATATGTACATATTAACATATAATATAAGTCACAAAATGAATCCTAAAAAAACCCTCCATCCTATATAATTTGGCACAAACCTCCATGATTTGCTTTAATGCGATTAGAAGCAATCTCAGAAGGTTAATTTCCTGAAGCTCATGAGACAATAAAGTAATAATCTCTTACGGAAATTACAGAAATTATATTTCAGCCTTTTTCATATTCCGACCACTCCGTGGCTTAGTTGGTAGTAGCCCTGCCTTCGAAGCGAGGGATCCCGGGTTCGATTCCCGGCCGGGCACACTTTGTGGTGACCATGACGTTTGCTCTCGGGTCTTGGGTGTTTGTCTTGTGTTTCTGTGTTTGTCCATACCATCTGCGACATGGAATCCTAGTGCAGAGGTATGAGTGTGTAAACGTTTTTGTTGTTGTTGTTTATTTTTTTTTCAGACAAATTAAGGTCCCAACATTATATTGTAGAGCCTGAGATATCGTTATATGTAACTGTGATTATATATCAGATAATATGTCCTGAGTGGGAATTAAATGGACAGCCTTCAGCGCTGTGGGTTGTGGGTTTGATTCGACAAGCATTTGTATAACAAACATTTTTTGTTCTGTGTCTAGTGTTGAATATGTAATAAAAGTATATTTACAATAAAGGCACTGTATTAGTATTGTATTATTTATCTAGCTCCTATAGTACAAGCTACGCTCAGTTTGGGGCTCGATGGCGCTGTGTGAAATGTACATGAGTATTGATTTAATTATAATGAGCTAGCGATTGAAACGCATTGCACTATTGATCAACAATTCATAATATCCAATTGTCCATAAGCTGTCCACTACAACGGAAACTAATAAACTCACCGCAGTAATGTATATTCATTGTTCATTGCAAACAAAGCCGATTTTAAAATTCAAAACTCAAGTCGCAAATTAAATACGCGAAACGGTAAGCGACTGTCTTGATTGCACTGCGAAAAGGCATTCTAGCAAGTTTTAAATTTTGTCGGTCCAATTTGTTCGCTTTCGTAGGTGAATACCCCCTGGACAGGGTTCCCTACCTGGACCAGTGCGGCAGGGGTTGCAGAGGTCATGCTCTAGCATTCCCGGGACCCTTGTACAAAGGTACACTGATTGAACAACGCGGGGTTTTAGTGCCTGTTTTAGGCAGTCATTTGTGTGAAGAACAAGGCTGTTTGCTTTGTACCTGTATGTCAATATGTATGAAATATCTTTACAAATAAACGACTGATTTGAAAATCGTATAACCGATTTCAATGTGTATCTACTTTAGTCACTTATTTAATTTTTTTCGGACTTAGGGGTAAAATTTCTGATTTATTTCAAACGATTCATTTAAATTCAAAAAAATATACATTTAAAAAGTACTATTGAGTATTTTATCAGTAGCTTATCAGTAGCTTTTAGTCATTTTATCTGATATTGTAAAATGTTCATGAATATGTATTATTATTTACTAATCTACAATTAAAACTTATTTTCATCGCAGTTCTTACTTTAGCTTGGCCGTGAAACAAATCAGCTGTTTAAGCTATAAGATATCCCCTGGATTTTGGATTAATTTTGCAAATGAGACCTTCCAGCCTCATGAATATGCATCCCGCTTCTTGCCTGAAAAAGTTGTTTTAAAGCGGGCTTTATTAAAATGTCTCCTTGGATCCAGGAAAAATCCTCGGCCTTCATAAAGACGGTTGATATGAAGAACTTAATGGCTTAAGGATTTGATTAACAAAGGGAAAGGAAAGAAGTTCAGCTTTTAGGCCCTTAAGTATCACTCATTTTTGGGCCCTTTAAACTTTCCGTACATTTGAATATAATGCAACGACACGCAAGTTGTTTTAACTTGTAATATCAAACATTTCAATATTGACAAACAAGATTTATACCTAGACATAAGTAAACTATATTGTTTGTGAACAAGACCATGCGCGGTAAAAGAAAGTAATCTTTCCATTGGGGGTTTCCTGCTTGTTATTACCCGTAGAGGGTCGAATAAGGTTTCAAACAAACAGCCTAAGTTTTCTTTCATATGGGATTTCTTGCTGGTTCTTCACAATGGTCGGATCAGGTTTGAACAAGCGTCAAACATAGTAATAAAAACGTGTGATCTTACTTGTAAATATTTATTTAAAATAGTACAATATTACACAGTATGTGTACCATTACGATACCTTTACACTAATGTTGTTTTACGCGCGAATCTACGGACGGTGATATGAGCAGACTGCATCAATGAAAAGAAGAGGCAATATATTTACTTCTTGACTGTACTGTCAAAGAAAAAATGGCTAACTCATCAACTCTTTAAAGCTCTTATTAATCACCTTTACATCTACCAGCTGGCGATATCGAAGAACCTCTTCAACTACAAATTTTTGATTGGTTCGTACTGAAACGCTACCCTTGGTATGCTACTATTATATAATATAAAAAATAGTTTTTAGGCCATCGAGAGCCTTCCGCTTTGAATAAAAATCATATTTGTATAATGAACATAGATGTTTTTCTACGTTATGATAATACGTATACAACAACAACAAGAAATTATTGAAGTAAACAAAAAATCCGATTACGTGAAAAATAAGTAGCCAACTAAAATCAAGCTAAAATCTATTAATCTATTAAAAGTGCCAAAGAAATATACACGCAAACATACACTCGAAAAACATAACCCTCCTTTTGGCACAGCCGGGTAAAAATTAGTACTATATAATTATGTATTAGTAATCGTTTTCCCATTCAATCGTCTCTCCGTAGACTGAGACACATTCTCGGTGATCCCGATGACGATATCCCCCCCTATTCGGAGGTGTTCAGGAGGAATCCAATTAGGTCGGAGTAAACACTCCACCATTGCACCGAGCCCACCGGCGGGGCCGAAGAATCTCTTTGTCAGCTCGCCCTGGTTGAGCCTTAGTCCAAACGTCCCTATTAGTAGTGAGCCAAGTCGAGGTCCGTACCTAAGTGGTGCAATATTGAATACAATATTGCAATTTTACTTTTTTTAAGTCGATCGAGAGTCATCTTACTCCCACCAAAAGCCAAGGTAAACTTTTCAAGGCTATCTGCTGTCTACAAAGTATACAAAAAAAAAAAAGGTTTCCCATTAAAACTATGCTTATTTTGGGGCTAGGTGGTGATATGTGAAATTTTCATGAATATAATGAATCGAAAACCTATTTTTGCGTGCGCTGCAAAAACTATTGACAATAGAACAAAATGATGTACTACGGGTTTGTAGATCCCATTAAGACCTACAAAAAAGTCCGCAAGAACATATATCTATCTATCATGGTTTAATCACAATAACCGATTTTGTGTATCAAATTTGTACACCGTGTGCAGTTTGATCCAACTTGAAAGATAGGATAGCTCACATCTCAATTTATGATCGCAATATTATTTTATTGCAAATTATATAATAATATTATATGACAAAAACGTTAGCCACAGCAACGCGTGGCCTGGTCAGCTAGTATTAGATAATGCGAAACTAGTTGGCGCACGTTTTAGAAAGTATGATGTGAGAAATGTGCATGAAAAAGGCAACACATTTACTTCTCGCCTGTACCATCACATAGAAAGTGTTTCCAGCTCTTAGCAGACAAACGATTGAGCAAAGTTTATTCGACTCTTCAGAGCTTGATTCATTACAGTTTGCTTACTTGGTTCGAGACTATCTTTATTACTCTTTTTATTTACTCTGTGGTTTGTAAAAATATATATTGTATAATAGTTCATACTTCAGTCCCGGCATTCTTCATTATTATTATTTCTCAATTAATTATAATATTATAATTTTGAAGTATTTTAGATACTGATTGAGAGCGTGGTGGCCCAGAGGCATAGACGCCGACTTTCAATCTGAAGGTTGCTGGTTCAAAACCAAATTTATGTGCGCAATATCACGATCTTGAAATAGTGAAGAAAAACATCGTGAGGAAACCGGTATATGTTATTATAGAACCATAAATTCGAAGACATGTGACATCTACCAAACCGGATTGGGCTCCCGTGGTAGATCAAAGCCCATTCACTCTCAATTATCGAGAGTAGGCCGGTGCCCCTGCAGTGGGAACATTAGAGGCTGGTACGGAGATACTGAGTTTCCTCTAATTTATTTAATGGAGGCAGATTACAGTTTTCTGGTTCCTGAAAGTCATCACAAACAGTAGTTAATCAACGGTTAAATGAGGCGCTCACTGATTCAAATTAGAATTAACCGTTTAAAATTATTTTTAAATATTGTCCAATCGTCTTTCTTGACAGGCAATTAGCAATTATTATTCGCGTTACCGAGATATTTACCATGATTTGTGAGTTTTGTTGACTCCCGATATTTCGACGCAGTTACAAGCGTCATGGTCCCGGGCAAACTGAAGTCTTCGCGAAGTGTAGTGTGCAAACCATTGGCAGACATATCGGTCTACCCTCTTGCGCACTCGTTTTGTACGTTCGACCGCGTCGCTGCTACCACCGGTTTCGTTTTCACTTATAATGTAACACGAATAATAATGTTCATAACCATTATAGTTTTAAAATGTATTATATATAAGCAATTAGCAAGTTTTTTGGATAGATCGCCTTGACCTAATTTAGTTTTATTCGAACCTAATTAAGTTTTTTTGTCATAAACTTAATTATGTAATTGTGACGGAACACGATCTGAGAGCCCACCTAAGTCTCACCCATAACAACGATAATACAGTTTAGATCTCAAGTCACATCTCGTTGCACCCGTCACCCTAATTGAGATGTAACGTCTCATGCACCTGTTCACCGGTTTCACCGGTATCCACTCCCTTCAACAGTAACAATAATGCGGTAACACTGCTTCGCGGCAAATTACTAATAGTGTTGGCAGTACTTCTGTGGACGAACTTGACTCAAGTTCTACTGCTATTTTTGGTTACTCTTCTAGCATCACCCACAAGGTCATTTACCTAACCAACTTCAACGTCACTAACAAAGTGACGTCACTACCAAACTGGCATATTTACCGAACAAAAACTGTGTCATTTACCTAACCATCTTCAACGTCACTAACAAAGTGACGTCACTACCAAAGTGACGTCACTACCAAACTGGCATATTTACCGAACAAAAACTGTGCTAACCTAACCTAACCTAACCATCTTCAACGTCACTAACAAAGTAAAATTAAAAAGTTAATTTGTAATTTTGACACTTCTTTAGTGTTATGAAAAGGACTTTTAAATTTTATCCCTTAAATAGCTATTCCAAGAACCGGCCACAATTTAAAGGAATAGCAAAATAAAGTGCGTATTGTACTTAAACGTCAACGGAACGGATACGTAACGTAACGTACAAAGTGTTTTTCATAATCATAATAATAAAAATACTTTTTTATGTCATATTTTAGGGAGGTTCAGTGGCTACACGTACCCCCTGGGTGGTGCTAAAAGAGCAATCAAAGTAGCCGTAGAACTTGTACCAAGTTCATCCGGAGAGGTACTCCACCATACCTGGAATCTGCCGCCAAGCAATAGTGCTCGCATTACTGTGTTCCGGTGGAAGGGTGTGGGTGCCGGTGAAATCACATGCGCATGAGACGTATCATCCCTGTCTCGGGTGATGGACGCAGCAGGATGAATTCGACTCAGTGTAAGATCCAAATTTTATACTGAGTCGTATTACTGTTGTTATTGATGGGGGTCACCACTTACATAAAAAAAAGATTAATTATGATGAATGAATGAATAATTATATTATGATGAATTAATCATAGGCACGCACTTGGTTGGTTAAACTCTTGATTCGTCTACTCTTGAATAATAAAGACCCACGTTACATAAAAGGTGGTTGAAAGTTTCGACATCCACATTTTTTACAGAAATTGTAAAAGTAAAAATCACCTTTATCTCTGTCCGTTGTGATGCAAATACTTCCAAGTACCATCAGATTACTATGCAAATCTATTCTTAAAAGAAACTAATGCAAACTCGCGCAAACTCAGAAAGGCGGATGCAAGTTGGATATGAAATTTAAATGAGAGTAGTTCAGGTATCTGGTACTATAATTTAGCGTTGGCTGCCGGAGGAACAAACAGGAAACGTTTGTCTTTTAGATACTTTCGGTAATCCGTACCAGCCTTTAATATTCCCACTGCAGGGACATTGGCCTACTCTCGATAATTGAGAGCCCATTCAGGGCTCTGATCTACCACGGGAGCCCAATCCGGATTGGTAGATGTCACATGTCGTCGAATTTTTGGCTCTAAGATATGCCGGTTTCCTCACGATGTTTTCCATCACCGTTTCAAGAACGTGGTATTGCGCACATAAATTTTTCAAGTGAAAAATCTCATTGGTGTACGTGTGGGTTTGAACTAGCGACCTTCAGATTGAAAGTCGGCGTCTGTGCCCCTGGGCCACCACGCTCTCTTACTTTCGGTAAAGTATAAGTTAATTATATTTTACACACTGATATAATGCCAGTGAGCGATGGAACGCAAAATTTTAGGAAATGGATGGCTCAGTAATTTAGAAGGTAGCCCTGCCTTTAAAATGAGGGTTCCCGGGAACGATTCTCAGACAGACTTTGTGTGATGAATTTAATGTTTGTTTTCGGGTTGTGGGTGTTCGTTTTCTGTTGCTGTTTTTCTACGCCACCTACGACATAGAAAATCTTAAATATTATATGAGTATGTAAACGTTAATTTCCGTGCGTTAGTCTTGCATAAACTTGGAAATGGCTCAACAGATATGAATATTTTTTTATTCGGCATTCTGGGGAAATCCCTCTTGCCTCTTCAGAATTTTAGGTGGTATGATATTCACTGGAACTAGTCATACTAATATTATAAATTCGAGTTTTTATTGGTATGTAAGTTTGTTGCTTCTTCGCGCTTCAACATCTGAACGGATCTGGATGTAATTTGTTAAAAAGGTAGCCTACTCATAAGCTACTTTTTATCCCGAAAAGTATTTAGTGACAGAAAAATACAATTTGTCTATCTAGCAAGTCTGTACCTGTTTTGTCCTATCGTCTCATGTTAAATATTTAACCGTAGGACACCGTGGAACTCAAATCGTATGAATGAACCGTATGAACCGTAACCAAACACTAACAATACCGTATAAAATGTCAATTTCCGATTCACGGAAAATTACCTGCGGCAGTAGAAGGAACCGACAAAGAGTCAAACTGGAATTTGGACTTTGCATAGAAATTGGCGCCACAGCCAGGTGACTTCTTACGTGAAACGGACTCTCCATTTCACATTAACATAGATAGGTGGCAAAAGTTATGTTATCTCCTGATACATCGCGTGAGGAACCGTTTATAACTTTCAAGACGTAAATCGACGTTGGTCATAAACCGGCCTGTTTTAAATGGAATTCGCATGGTTTATTTTGTATGATATAGCAGTGATGCAATGAATTGGCCCACCTGGAGTTAATTATACACCAGCATGACTCAGGTTTTCCCCTATCGAAGTATGAGAAGCCCAAGTGGCATGTGCAGTTTCTCACTCTTCAGGAGAGCGTCTCTGCTTAGCAGCAGATATATTGGTGGTTTAGTAGCTTGTGCAAAAGTTCGAGAGTTTCTGCACAGATAATGATGACCTTTTATTGGCTTTGAGACCAGGTAGGTCTTTAAGGTAGGTGGAAGGGTGATGTATCATCCCCGTCTTGGGTGATGGACGCAGCAGAATTAATGCGAGTCAGTGTTGCCATGGGCGAGGGTCGCCACTTACCACCAGGTGGGCCACCACTTACCTCAGTTCGTTCTGACACGTATACACAAAAAAAAAACTTCTGCATCTGATTTCAATACTTTCAAAGGACATAGGACCTCCTCCTTTATTGAAGTCGGTTAAAATGAGTTTGTATGTATGGTTGGTAAGCTATCATCGCTAATTGTAAACCGATATTGGTTAGTTCTATTGGGTAGGGTCAGGGTGTATATCCAATAGGGTCCCATACAAATTTGAACAAGAAATGATACTTTAAGTGAAAAAATGAGGATTAAAATGTTGTAATCAGATCGTTTGTATAATTGGTATACCCGATATCTTTTCCACTTGTGAGCAGATATTGATGATTCTAGTTTCATTGGGTAGGGGTTTATAGAAATGTTACCCCTGAGGGTGAGAAACAGGGAATGAAAATAATGAAGTCGGTGTACTCCGTGGCTTAGTTGGTAGTAGCTCTGCCTTCGGAGCGAGGGGCCCGGGTTCGATTCCCGGCCGGGGCACACTTTGTATGATGAGCATGAAGTTTGTTCTCGGGTCTTGGGTGTTTGTCTTGTGTTCCTGTGATATGCTTTTAGATTGTTTCTATAGAAATTGTATCCAAATTTGCTTTATAGTTTGGATTTTCAATCAAAATAAGAAGAAAAAATATGTCGGCCAAGTAAACGAAGCGTATATTGTTTTCTTGCGACTTTTTTCTTCGCCCGCTGTATACTGATTAAGATGTTTCTTTTTTTAAATTTTGGTGAGTGTAGGAAATAAGCGAAAGTAATTGTCCGTTTTTATTAATACAGGGAACAGAAATAGCACATCATTTTGCTCGTTTCCTTAACAACTACAGAGTTCGGATCCATTCAATTCTAATGAGATTCATGCTCCAGGTGAAAGAATTCTATGTTGATTCAAATCTACGTCTGTGAGAGAAACTCTGCTCGGATTCGAACTAGTTGGAAATAATTCCACTCTGAATTATGTATTTTTAAAATGAGTATTAAGGCGTGTTCTCTTTTGGAAGAAGATACTCTCGATTTAAGGACACCATTGAATTTTATACAAAGAATTTTTTTTTTAACAAAAAAAACCCTTCTATTTCTTTTCGTAATTGACTCACTCTGGTGCCGAACACTCAATACTCAATACATTTTTTTTTTTGTAATATTGTTGGTTGAAAAATCGCCCGAAAGAAAGCTTATCGAATAGCTGGGACCAACATTTTAATGTGCCCTCCGAAGGTACATAAATTAGTTCAATTCCTCTAAACGGTCACCTATCCGGTGACTGACCGGACCATTGTATTCCCACATTGCGTAATAATCTATCAGACTACAAAGAAAGAAAAAAAAATATTCTTGCATACTGTATACAACAAATCACAATACATAAAAATTAAAATAATAATAAAATAACATTTAAAAAAGAAAAAAAAAAGTCATGTCAAGATGAATTATAGCAACGATAACTTACAGCATGTCCAGGCGATTACTATATTATTGACTGAGCGCAGAGACCCACTCAACTACTACCCATTACCCATTTACCCACAAAACCCATAATAAATCGAGGCTTATTCACATAACTCTAATTCAAAGACAAGGAAAATCCCCGAAGAAAAATCACGGAAGTATTCGTAAATCCGCGTACAATGTAAAATACAACGGCCAAGATAAACGGTTGAGACGCTGTTTCAATGCACTACGTTGTCATCATACGCTATACTATAACATGAAATTACAGAAATGGTATATTATAGGTAGTTGAAGCTTTCTGCGTGGCATCGTCTTTCATTCACGGAATTGGAATACGTGGGATTAACATGTCATGTTTAAATTTTCTGTATATTGACTGTCTTATTTGTTACTATTTTTTTTTTATTCTTCTGTCACCTATTACTGTCCTACCTATTTATGTTTTTTTTTTTTTTTTTTTTTTTTTATGTGAAAGAGTGACGGAACGAGCTGAGGGCCCACCTGATGGTAAGTGGCGACCCTCGCCCATGACAACAGTAATGCGCGCGACTCAGTATGAGATCCAAATCTTTACTGAGTCGCATTCATCCTGCTGCGTCCTTAATGTACCTACTTATGTCGTGTCAAAAGAAATGTTTTTCTATTCTATTCTATTCCCAAGGATGCTCACAACCTACACTACAACGTATTTTTTGTGAATGCTGTTTTGTTGTTGGTCATCTTGACTTACGCTGACATTTGGTGATCGCAGAATCCTCTCAGTCCACAAAACGTGTTAAATAATATGACAGTTGATTATTTTGTAGGCATTTGAGATATCTGAAAATACTAGAGCAAACGGAAAAATACTAGGGAATTTCTCATGCACCTAAAAAGTCTCCAGGCATTGCCATGGATGATACAGGTAAACCCGTGAAAACGGCGCATCATTTTGCGCGTATACCGTCTTTGAAAATGATACATACATACATCTATTACCGTTAAATTAAAGTTTCAAAATGTGAAAATATTAGAAAACATATTTTTATTAATAAAAAAGATCAATTTGTTTATATACTACACGCAACCGAAATATAAATTAAAATAAAGAAATAATAATCATTTTACAAAATACTTAACCAAAAATATCTAAAAAAAAATTAAAAAAAATTATCGCTCAGATTATATTTTCAGAAAATTATCGCCTTGCTCCTTAAGACAGCGTCTGAGCTATGTTTGGGACAAGACATCGAATGGAATTCCATTAAGACGTCTTTCCCACTATTCCATGTTATCTTTTCCTATTTGTGATAGTGATGTATTGAAGTGTGTTTGTGTTTATCGATATGAGGATGGATTCAGTTCTTTGTTAGCGGAAGAGCCTATCGTGTCTTTAGTGATGTGTCAATATTAGGAAAACCACAATGTACAAGATGTGCCTTGTGCGAGTGATATGAAATATTTTTGGATAAAAATTATATTATAATTTATTACTAAAATTAAAAAAAATATTTTTATAAGTTCCGCATTTTTTTAGACCTTCTTAAACCAATAAAACTTACGTATAATTCTAAGTCTAAATTCTTGTTTGTACAATGTAGCAATGATTTAGAATTAGAGGATCCGATCCCAGTCAATTTTTCTAATCCCGAAATCCGGGATCCCGGGATCCCGGTCATAATTTTTTCCCGAAATTATCCGGATCAAATTTAATGAATCACGAGATTTTCGAATCCTCTGGTTAGAACATAGGTATGAAGTATCTAATGGACAATTATTTTATGAATACTTGCATTGTTTAGTTCTAAACTCTAGTGAATATGGTCATAATCATTTCGAAGGCATGGGCCACTAATCAAGTTTCAACTATCATGATTTTTACATCTGAGCTAAAGTCCGTTCATTACGACACACTGTAGAGGACGTGTCATCGAGAGCCTTCCGCTCTCACCAAAAGCCCACGTAAAGGGCTCAAGGCCATCCGAAGCCAACAATGTCCACTCAAAAAATTACAATTCTTTATTTTCATTCTCCATCGTGAACAAAGTCCGTAATATTATGAAATTTATTATCAAAAACAAAAACATCAAGACACCGCATTTATCTCCTCCATAACATAATTTCAGAAGTTTCGAGACTTTGCGATTGCGACCTCGTACAAAATGTCACTATCGACAAAAACTTGCAACACTACCGGGAACTTTGTCCCGGGTGAGTTAAAGTTATCGTGAAGTTACGCTTCCTACGATTTCATACAGGATGTTTCAAGATATAGTGCCAAAGAACAATGGTAGGCTTTTAGATGTGGGTAAAACAACCCGTGTCAAATTTTGTCTGGGTGTTATTTACAGATCATCTTTTTCAACCTGAAGGTCGATTTGAACCACACTTGAAATAATGTATGTGCCCAACAACACGTTCTCGAAACGGTGAACGAATACATCGTGAGGAAACCGGCATGTCTTAGAACCAAATATTGGAAGGCGTTGGGACGTCTACCAATCTGATTTGGGCTCAAAAGTCAAACTCATTTATTCCTTTAGATCTCAAGTATCATTTGAACACGTCAAATTTTACACATGCATGTATATTCGTGAGCATATGACGTGTCACAGGAACTCCCCAGGCACATTACATGCACACAGATATGTCAAATTACAGTCAGTTTTCATGTTTAAGCTTATCTTATTTGTTAAGTTTACGTCTGTTCCAACCCTAACCGACCAACCCGAGGGGAAGAAAACTGAAAACTGAAACAAGCTCCGAAAACTGAAACATATTTAAAGATGTATTTACGTCATAACATGGCCCGTCCACAATAAAATGAAATAGCACAATGAAATAAAAATAAAACCACAATGACGCTTGACACAATGATAAAATAACGCGCGAAATGAGGTAGGTGGTGCCATTAAGGTGTCGTTGTGCACGCGAACGGATAGTAACGGATAATCGTTTTATCGATATCGATAATAAATTATTTTTATTTTTATTTATTTTATTACTAGCTGTGCCCGCGACTTCGTCCGCGTGGACTTAGATCTATCCTAGCCTAGAGGATAGAAATATAATGTGATGCTTATTATGTCTGTTCGTTACTATTATATTAAAATTATGTTATAATTATAAATCTCAAAATACTTTATTTTCATTAGATTCTTACGATATTACTTGGGTTTTGTTAACTGGGAAGGTTAAAGACTTGATTGGATGATGAACTACGTAAGTGCAACCATTGCAAATGTATACAATAATGCTTCTCTGTAAACTATACTATAGAAGTCGTCTTTTCAGGATATTACAGGAACGTGCGCATAAAAATTATTTGAATTGCTAAGTCGGGAAAGAGTTAAGTATGGCGGACCGTGCAAAAAGCAACTCAATATTAGGTCTACGTCTGATACCAAAAAAGTTTCTTCTTGTTCTTTGTTTCTGGTGACTGCGGAACATAGGCTCACCGGAGACAGAATGCGTTTAAAACTAAATGGGCAGTTGATAGGAATGAGAGGAATTCTCTAAACTCTTGACTTTCAATCTGGTGCCGTAACATAATTTAGGAAGACTTAAATTTATAAAAGAGCAATGGGCACTCCGACATTTAGTTTAATATATATTGTGTGATGGGAGTCCAGATGCACTCAAGAAATTTAAACATTCGATGGGATAGTTGGTAGGGTCTTATTGTTCCCGCCTGACCGCGGCTATAGGCGGAAACCTTTCGCTGTCAACTATGGTCTCATCCATGATTGACAGCGGGAGATCTTGGGTGGCAGCTCAGTCCTTTTGCAAGGAAGTAATCTCGCAGAAGGAAGCAGCCGAGAGGGTAAGGGAGGAAGAATCTCCCCACTCTGATAGACGCAGGAGAGTGGGTCGGCGTAGGCAGGCGCATGAGCGCCGCCTGCCACCCTAACGGGAACTTCCGGGCGGTAGATCCGGGGAATCTGCCGTCCGACGGATGAGGTCCTCACCGATGGTTGGCGTGTTTCGTGTTCCGGGCACGGCACTATAGGGAGGTACACATCGTGTTGGGGTCCCGATACGCGAGGACCAACGCCTCTGGCCGGCCGGGTACGGCCGCTACCGTACCCGTAGCCCCAGCGTGAAGGCGTAGTGCAGGAACTCCAAGGGGGTTTTATTGTGTATTCCCCCAGCACTGCTATTAATACACCCCTCCCCAAGGCGTGGGGTATAAGCAAAGTATTTACCCCTTGACAAAAAAAAGCTTCTTATTGCTCCACTTCTCTGTTAATAGAATGCCATTCCCATTCCCTGCCATTCATTCATTCAATGCCATTCCCTGGGACACACTGCTCAATGTTGTATCAGTGTTGTTAGATCATCATACACATATGAAATAAGTCCTGAAGTAACAAAACAGTGTTAAATACAGTGAGAAATAAGTCCCCCGTACCGATCTATTGGATCTAGTTGCTCGCGTCCGCAGGTGTGTACCCTTTGATTCCCTACACGTACCCTCTGGGTGGTGCTAAAGCAGCAACCAAAAAGAAACAGTAGAACTTGTGCCAAGTTCGTCCGGCGAGGTACTGCCACCACACCTGGAATCACACAAGCAGTAGTGCTTGTATCGTGAGATGTATCATCCCCATCTTGGGTGATGGTCGCAGCAGGATGAGTGCGACTCAGTCTAAGATCCAAATCTTATACTGAGTCGCATTACTGTTGTCATGGGTGTGGGTCGCCACTTACCACCAGGTGGGCCCTCAGCTCGTTACGTAACTAACTCACAAAAAAAAGGTAGCATAGTATGGTTTGGCCGCCATCTCACCTGATGGAAAGTGAAGATGCGGCCGACGATGGAGCACGCTTGTCTAGGAGAAACCTATTCACTCTACTCTTGAAGACTCCCAAATTGTAATGGTCAGGGAACACAGACTCAGGCAAAGCATTCCACTCCCATGCAGTACGCACAATAAAAGTAGTTTCAAATCGCTTAGTGCGTATTAATGGTATGTATGTTTTGTTATTTTTGTTGAGCTGCATATTCCTTGATAGACTTCCGCTAATTTATATTGATACATTTGCAATATCTGTGCTGCATCTGAATGTCCAGATAATATCAGCAAAATCGAAAACAAATGTCGCAAGGGTTATTTAATTTGACCCCTGATGATGATGATGGTGATGATGTACCCTGAGGATGATTTACCTATGCGGCTATTTTCTGCCGGACATACAAAAATTAAAAAATTAAAATTTTGCATAAAACATTGAATAACTTTTGATTTCGTGGGTCGATTTTGATAAAATAAACGCTATTCACTATTCCAGACTCAGCTTAACATTTCTTAGTACCTAGATTTTGATAACTATCTATGGTTTTTGCGTAAAGTGCGCACAAACATACAGACAAACAGACAAAAATTTCAAAAATTGTTTTTTTGCGTTCTATTACTTATTCTTAACGTCTCCCAGTTATTATTTTGTAAAAATATTCAAAGTACAGACACGGCAAGTCTACAATTTTATTATATGTATAGATTAGGACAGCCAACACAGGATTACACTGAACATACAAATTTAGATTGTTTACAGACTTAGTGTACCCTTGATAATAGGGTATCACAGCTTGCGCAATAATGACAAATTGACAACAAAAATTTAAGTGTTATGTGAAATATACAAATACTATTATAATTAGAGACATAATAATCATCATTACCAGAATAATAAACATAATAATAAACATTTACACTTTAATACCCCATCACTAGGATGTCCTGAGTAGCTGATGGAGAAACACAGAAAAAAACACCCAAGACCCGAGAACAAATATCATGCTCAACAAACTTTTTCAAATGCATAAGTTCCCGGCCGGGAATCGAACCGTCACCCCTCGCTTCGAAGGAAACGCGAGCAACTAAACCACAGAGCCGCCTGAATGATCGTCTCGATGATTGGTGTAACTTGTGTTTTCCTACCTGTAATTAATGTATATAATAATATTTTAATAATATATGTTAGTTCTTATAGTATATTTTTAAGATTTTAGTTTTAGATTTGTTATATTTAATAAAGTATTATATTAGTTTTAAAAAAAAAAATTCAAAATTGAAACGAAAAAAAAAATTATGTATTATCAATATTGTGAATATGTTGTTATGACGTGTGTATTACAGGCACGAGGCGGTACGTTTGCATCTCGTAGTGATGGGCGAAATGGACCTGAGTCGTATTCCTGTCGTTTATGGGCAGCGGTAACCACTTAGCATTGCAAAACGCGACTAAATTCCAATACTGATTTTAAATATTTCAGTTAACTGTATTTCTTTATAAATATGTTTGTACAAACTATTTCTTTAATTGGAAAATCAACAACTATGATATTTTAATTCATAATATACTTTAGTATTGCACGTACTTATAATAAACAAATGGAAAGCCAATTATAGATCCTTACGGTTAACCTAACTATAGGCTGTAAATTAATATGAACAATTTAAACCACTTATAGAATGGTAAACAATCGTCCCGCCTGAATGCAGCGCCGATTTTCAGGCCAGAATTTTCAGAATGACAAGAATAACATCGCGGACATCACTAAAAAAAATAAAACTTTTAATCGATAGTCTTTATAACTCCGGCCCAACACTATTTACACTACTATGCAGCCGGGCGTTGGACAATAGTCAGCGAGACGCAAATTGGTGAAACGTATCTAAGAGGCATTGAGAGATGACAGTTCTACTCAGCTATTCTCAGCCAATGGTTTATAATGGTTCTTAATTGTTGCTAGCACCCAGTGTGACCATGAAATATATATATTTTTTTTTATTCATTATTGGCCATCGTTTGACCGCTATCTCACCTATTGGGGGTCCATGTTCTTGGACACACGTAAGTGCCATAACTACACGAGTCCCACAGGTTTTTTTTAATGTAAATAAGTGACGGAACGAGCTGAGGGCCCACCTGGTGGTAAGTGGCGACCCCCGCCCATGACAACAGTAATGCGACTCAGTATAAGATTTGGATCTTACACTGAGTTGCATTCATTTTGCTGCGTCCATCACGGGGATGATACGTCTCATGCGCATGTGATTTCACCGACAACCACACCCTTTCACCGGAACACAATAATGCGAGCACTAATGCTTGGCGGCAGATTCTAGGTGGCAGCACCTCTCCGGACGAACTTGACACAAGTTCTACTGGTACTTTGTACATACTTTTGTTATTAGTTTATGTTTCCTTTTATTTTATTTTTTTCATGTGTGTGTGTGTACAATAAACTCCGACTCCGTGGCTTAGTTGGTAGTAGCCCTGCCTTCGAAGCGAGGGGTCCCGGGTTCGATTCCCGGCCGGGGCACACTTTGTGTGGTGAGCATTAAGTTTGTTCTCGGGTCTTGGGTGTTTGTCTTGTGTTTCTGTGTCTGTCCATGCCATCTGCAACATAGGGAATCCTAGTGCAGAGGTATGAGTGTGTAAACATTTACGTTTACGTTTATTATTAAAGAATTAATATACAATTACAATTACTTTTGGTTGCTCCTTTAGCTGCACCCAGGGGGTACTTGTAGAGAATCAAAGAGTACACAACTATGGGTGCGAGCATGGACCCCCGGTGGTGCAAAATACGATCAAGAAAGGGTGCCTTGGAGTTCTTAGCCGGTAGAAATCCGGCATAATCCGTTCATTGTAAAAAAGGCGAACGTGTAGTAGGGCTTTGTTTTTGTAATGTAGGTTGTAAATATTTCCTAGCATCTAAGTTCAGTGAACCTGCCAGCTGGACTTTCAAGTGGCATTAAATAGCTCATTCAGCTCTGCATAAAATCTTGACTTTTAGTGTCGATTTCCTTTCAAAGGTTTTACAGTTTTCAATCAAGCTATTTTATGAGTCAAGAAATGGTCTCAGTACTGTTAGATTGAAAGTTTTAAAAAGCTTTAAGATATTTTTAATAGTCATGGACATTTCACAGTGCCTTCTAGTCGCAAACTATAGTAACTACCATTACCATTTTTGTAAATACATGCATGTAATACATATTGAGGCCCAAATACAGAAGAATCATCTATGTTTGTAACACAAATACTTGTCCTTACTGGGAACCCACGACCTGCAGAAGAGCTACTATACTAACCTGAGGACAGAAGTCTCAATATAAGAAATTTTCACTTGAAAAATTATGTGCAATTAAATTTATTTAATTTAGGGTCAAGATTAATAGGCTGTACTCTTTACTTATTATCACAAATATTTTTGGTAACTACATAAGCTACGCAGTCTTATGAGCCCATTCCTTATCACTTATCTCGATTAGGCCGCTGTCCCTGTAGTGGGAATATTAGAGGCTAAATCTCTATTGTGTCCCTAGAGAACGTGGTGGCCCAGGGGCACAGACGCCGACTTTCAATCTGAAGGTCACACGTGCACCAATGCGTTTTTGCACTTAAAAAATTCATGTGCGCAATACCACGTTCTCAAAACGGTGACGGAAAACATCGTGAGCAAACCGGCATGTCTTAGAACCAAAAATTCGATGACATGTGACATCTACCAATCCGGATTGGGCTTCCGTGGTAGATCAGAGCCCATTCACTCTCAATTATCGAGAGTAGGGCGGTGTCCCTGCAGTGGGAACATTAGAGGCTGGTACGGAAATCCCTATCAAAAGGACTAAGGAATAATTACTAAGTCTAAAACGACTGTCTATATAAAGATATATAATATAACCGAAATAATATAGAGACATAATAATTTATTTGAACCGCAGAAAGACTTGGACACGCACATTGGGAATTATAATACATAACATCAACTGTTCTTATATCAACTGTTCTGTTTCCCGCGACGTCGTCTCCCACAATTTTTGTCATTTTTTTTACGATATTCTAATTTTTTTATGCGGTATCCCATTTATTTTTCTAAAAGTAGCTTATATAACAGCTATCTTTCAATGAATGTCCTGTCAAAATCGGTAGAACCATTTCAAAGATAAGCCGTAACAAACAGACGGATAATGACTTTAAAAACAATTTTTTTTTTATATCTAGGTGAAATACTTTGAAATGCATTTAGCAAAACGCTGTTATTTTGATATTACAAACAGAAACTTCAATTTTATTTATTCGTAATGATTTCTTTCGACATCATAATAGATATTCTCTGCGGAAATTCCAAATTTAAACTAACTATTCTTTTGTTAATGTTTTATTACGCGATAGTTATTTTTGTAACCTCCAAGCTACTCCTTACAAAATAAATAAAAAGGCCAAAAAAGAAAGATTTCATTAATTATCTATTAATGAAATCTGTTTCTTCGAATTTAAGTGTGAAATAAAGTTTAACGTGAATTTTTTTTTGCCGTGGCACGAAAGTTGTCACCACAGAAAAATCTTCTAATTTTTCTGATGTCGTTGTTCTAGGTTAATTCGAATAAATTACCTAATTCGGCCTCATAATGGTCTACATCGCTCCAATAACCGCAGCCTTGAATATTTATGGTTAGAAGTACTGTAAGATTGGAATAAGCGGACCTCTCAACAAATCTTACAACTAAAATCTGGTACACAAACTGTCAGAAAAGTTTATAGGGTACATAAAAAGGAAAAAAAGAACCCTTATAGGATTTTTTCCTTCTCTGTTTGTCAAGACCCTTTTTCTGAGGAGCAAGTGGAGTTGAAGTTGACAATCACGTTTTGACAATCACGATCGACGTTAAACAAAAATCAACGCAATAAGACACGGCCGCATTTTTTAACACTTGCAAGAAAATCAAAGACTATAGGGTACTTCCCGTTGACCTACAATCATTAAATTCTACAAGAAGCCATGTCTTCCAGCACAAGTAAAAGGACAAATTCGAAAACACTAAATTAGTATACATCACAAAAAAATCGTGAAAAAATCTACAAGTTACATGTGTTTGTTGAACCCTCGGTACAAACACATGCCGGTTTTTTTAACGACAATCACAGTACATTTTTGCTGATTTACAAATTACGTTGAAAGTAGAATAGCAAGTTTTACTAGTGCCAACATAAATAAAATATAATGAGTAAAACTAAACTAAAACTTTACGTAATTTTATAATTAATATTGATATTGATCTTTTAAAACAAAGCACCATTTTGTCAAATTGTGATACTTCGTTTTCAATATCAAACGACAAATTCATTTCTCAATGGCAGCAAAATTTAATTGTATAACAGTCACACTACGAAGTGTATGCAAGCTTGCGTATACGAGCTATCAGCTCTGACTGCTTTAAACTGTCCGTCTGTTCTGCCCCTATACATCCTAATTTGCAAGATATTAATCCTGCGAGATTAAAGAAACCCATTAAATGAGTATTGCGTTTCTCACTTAATTTTATATCGCTGGTTGGAAGTACCCTAAATGGGTTTTCTAAGTGGTAAGACCATTTGTGGACCGGATAAAGCCATTGTCTTCCTCACTTGACCCGGTTTTTCAAAAGATGTACATTTTATATTGTTATTTTTAAGAGGATTACTTTAATTATGAAAATAATTCATTTTTGAGTTAGTTTGAATGGATACCCTTGTTTTTTGGCAGTAGCTCTGCTTTCTGCGCTGAAGGTTGTATGTTCGTTTCCTACCCAATATAGATGTGTTCTGTGTCTGGGTGTTAATACAAGTATGTATTTACAAAGAAAAAGAAAAACAGTAGTTTATGTATTCTATCAGTTATCTAGTTCACATTATACAACTCATGGTGAAACCAAACAACATGGTGAATCTAGCCTCAGTTTGAGGCTAGCTTTCACTACGTGAAATGAAATGTCCATAGATATATTTTACACATATACAAGACAAGATAAGTCCCGTCCGTTAAAAAGTCAGTATGAGACGATGCGAAATAACTGATTTTTTGCAAGTCACTACAACAATTTATTTACTTTTTCGGGATAAAAAGAATCCTGTGATATGATATCCAGGGTATGAGCTATCTTCGTAAGAATTTTTAGGCATGGAGTAACAAACATAAAATTGCAATAAAATTTTCGCATTTATTATATTAGCATGAATACAATATTCTATAAAGTGTACAGTTAGAATGATATCAAACATTTTAATTCGTTGTTTTCTAACAGTATCTACATCATTCTCGCGGGAACATAGAATTTCATGGTATCACTATCTTTAAATAATCAACAGTTACCTACTTTTCTATTCTCTCAAGCTCGTAGTGGAACTTTCTTTCAATTTAAGATCCGGTGCTTTTAACTTGAGTCTTCCAGCTGAGATCTTATATTTAGTAAAGTTATTTTCCCGCTTGAATTTCTTCTGAAGTATAATATAATTACTTTTGAATGAATAAGCTTTTCAAAGTTTTTCGTCATGAAAGACATCACGCAAAAATTTTGACATGAAAGCGCGATAGCAATTTTTTATTTTTGAAAATAAACCGTGTTCGAATTTTATTCAAGTTTAAAATTTACAGGATTAGCAATATAATTAGCTTCTGATCTTAAGCACCTATCGATCTGATAGATGAGACAATAAGAATAACCACAAGTGATCTACACAAAATTAATGAGTGAAGAGTTTATGACCTAAAAATAAACCCATCGAAAGCACAAGTTATCATTTTACGGAGCACACGAAACCTCGTCAAAATGTACTAGCCAATTAGCGAAACTGTAAAAAAAATCGGTATTTTTTTTTATGTAATAGAACTGACAGGACGCGCTCTAGGCCCACCTGATGTTATGTAGTTACCTCCGCCCATAACAACAGCAATGCAACTTAGGACCTGACCGAAGTATGAGAAGACCCAAGTCGTACCCCGCTGCGCCTGTCACTTCTGTGAGGAGGCTGGACGCATTACTTCTCCGGGCGAACTTTGCACAAGTTTTACTTTTTTTTGCTCCTTTAGCACCACCCAGGGGTACGTATAGGGATTCAAAGGGTACTCACCTACAGACGTGAGCAACGTGAACTAATTCATAACAAACTATTCTAGGGGCCTCTTCTTTCCCCCCCGTGGGTTCCCGCCTTGTCGGGGCGGGGGGGTTTAGTAACCGTGGCCTGGTCCCCCACGGTGAAGCTAAGAGGAACCCGGGAGGGCCGCTCCTTTAGGCTTTGCCTCTAAGCCGAATAGGAGCGGCACAGTAGGTGGCGGTGCCTTATGGGGGGCACCGCAACTGAGGCGGGCTGCGGTGCTGTATGGGCAGCTCCGCAGCTGAAGGTTAGTGGCCGCGGCGGGAGAGGAGTGCCGGTATTACGGTGTGCCGCTCTCCCTACCTTCCGCGGCCACGGCGGGGTCGCCACCGCTGGATGGCGGACGCGGTGGGGCCGCAGGGGAAGAGGAGTGTCGGTATTGCGAGGCGCCGCTCTCCCTATCCTCTGCGGCCGTAGTGGTAGGCGACGGGACCACAGACCTGACCCGTCGCATGGGGACCTAGGGCGTCTGACACGGGGTAGTCTGACGTCCTATCGCTGGCATGGTCCCCGAGGTGGTTGCGACGCGCCTCGTGTCCTGGCGTGTCGTGGCGAGGGAGGATGGCATACATTGCCATCCCATGGAGGGTCCGGAAACGGACAGCTGCGGCGGGATCGCGGATGTGTGTTACAACGTTCCCGTGTTCCCGTCACTAAGCGGCAGAGGAGGACACCGTGGAGTTTTAGTGGGTAGTCCCACATAACCGCTCTGTTTCCCCGTGGCAGGGCGGTATGCTAAGACATTTCTCCACGAAAAAAAAAAAAAAAAAAAAAAAAAGGGGCCTCTTCTTTGAAGCGTAGAAGGCGGAGCAACTGCCATTGTCCTAAAATTATGTTTTGATTATGGTTTAAGATATCTGCTGTATTTTAATATTCTGTGAAAATTTCGGAACCCTACATTTAATAATTCAAAAGATGGGGCCCTGTAAATTATTAATAGACAGACAAACAAAAGTTCTAGGCTATTAGGGTTCCTCTTACCTTTTATGTTCAGAACTCAAATGTAGCTAATATTAGGCTCATTGTATAAACATGTATTCCTCTGAAAGGGTGGGTGGTGCCTTTCGTGCGCCTATTTTAACTAAGCGGGTTACATTTTCAGGTATGTGTAGACTTAAAAAAGGCGATCTAATTGCTGACATTGATTCAATGTCAACCGAATGTTGAAATACTCGATTAACAATTTTTTTTATGTGCACTGTTGGACAACTTGAGCTATCACTTTCAATATATTATAAAACTAGCTGCTCCCGGTGATGTTACCCCTAGTTGACCTTCCTACGGGGACAAAAAATAAGAATACACTATAATCTATCTCTATGCCAAAAGTCATCTTTTCTGACGTGATTGAGTAAAAAACAACTAACTTTCGCATTTATAATATTAGTAAGACAATCATAGGTATGTCAAATTGTGGCCCTTCAATGACAACTAATTGAACTGTCATTTGTTTTGTGTCATTCATGTTATTAGCTGTCTTTAGCTAAAATTGTTAATTTATCTTACCTTTAAGCCTTATTGTTTGTACTTCCATGATGACATTGTAAATGTTTTAAAGGTGCTATTAAAAATATTATTATTATTATTAATGGTGCCAGTATTTGTGATGATCCTGGGTTTAAATTCAACAATTTTTTCATACTACAGAAGTGACATTACGTCAAGTAGGCCTTCTTACTTGATATAAAGTGGCTACCTACACTCATAACAACAATAATGTATATGATACAATAGTAAAAATTGTGTATTCTGTATTCTAGACACTGGCTGAATTTGTGTGGCTAAAGACCCAAAAGCAATAAAGAAGAATTCAAGTCGAGTCCATTCTATATTCATGTCAGTGGCTAGGTAGAAATGTAAACATATGAGTTCTTGGTAACTGTCGGTGGTTTCCAACTTAGATTCAAATATTTAAAAAGGTTCTTTACTTTAAATGGAACTCCTTTCATTGTATGAATACAGGGCTTATTGCATACAAAACAAGTTGGGACTACAAACTGCATGCATTATTACTAAAAATGCTATCAAAGAGAGCTCTGCAACTGGCTCAGATAAGCAGTGCGCTAACGACTACGAACTTTGCCCGTAATTCGTTGGAACGAGGCGTGTTCCTATTGACACTTACGCTCTGCAAAACCCTGCGCCCGGCAGTCCCACCACTAAGTCGTCGAGATAAAACACAAAGGTTTTAGTCTGTTTGAGTTCACCACCCTCGGTGGAGTGAGCATTATTAAAACAAATAGACCTTACATTATATTAAATACATTCCACAGCCGCCGCCGATTTTTTACCCAAAGGTTGGTGTATCAAATCCACGCGTGAACCAATGATTTTCTCTAACTGAAAATGTACTGATCACTTTGAAAAAAAAAAATAGCTGAGGAAACTACCATATACCATAGCGTACCATACCATAGCGTATAACCAACATTCGAAGACTTGTTATGAGGCATCTAGCAATCCGAATTGGACCTCCGTTGTAGGTCTACTATAAGATCCCAATATATTGAACGGAAATCGAAAAAAGTAAATCGTATTGCAAACATATTTAAAGAGCAAATATATTTAAAGGTAAAATAAAATAATTGCGAGGATTCAATCTCGTATGTCGATAGTAGGCGTGGCTGATATGAGCATGCTGGTATAAGAATATAACCCATATTTAGCTCGAACTTAAGTAGTAACTACATACTTAGTTTCCTTACAAAAGTCTAAATCATAAGTTATAATATTGTATAGTTTCTATAATATAGTTTAAAATACATAAAGCATTAGAGACAATAAAAAAAAATTTTAGACAGATTATATATTTATATAGACTATCAACATAATTTTTAGCATGTTATGTGCTTGGCAACTTCTAATATTCTAATAATTGTATAGACTTTCTTTACGAATACCAACTTATTATACTTAATTGTGTACCATTAAGATTGGCTACCAATATTTGCCTGCATTAAAAGTTCTCATGAAGATGGCTCGCGTAAGCAACTCACAATATCGCTGATCTAAGAAAACAAACTGCGGGCAAACTTTCTTAATGATCTACGCTTTTGGTCGCGCGGCGTGTGATAAATCACTGAGGCGCGATAACTGGGGCGGTAAGGAACATACCCGTTTTGAAAATACGCTGCTTATTTTTTACTTCAGCGGTTGTTAAACACATTAGTTTGCGTACATTAATTTACGTAAAAAAATCGTATAAGCCGTCTCAGAGGATATTTAGGTCTTTCAATTAGTAAATTAATAAGTAGATTTTATTTCTAAAGTATAATACATTATCACAGGCTATACTGGGTGAATTTTGAGACGGGGCAATTTTTACTATTTTATCCTATACGTTATTGTTGTTATGAGTGTAGGTAGCCACTTTATATCAAGTAGGCCTTCCTCACGTAATGTCACTTCTGTAGTATGAAAAAATTGAATTTAAACCCAGGATCATCACAAATACTGTCACCATTAATAATAGCCTGTTAGATTTACCGAGGCACACTTATATTCTCCTTCAAAAAGCAGTGATTCTGAACACATGCGGAATAGTAAGGAGATTTTAACAGATAAGTTCTTCGGATAACATACCTACCATTACAAGTAACACAATTGAACCAACTCGGGGGCACTTGGCTTAGGCCCGTGCACTACAAATGTTTACCGGCATTTTGAGCCGAGCGAAATAAAAAATAAAAAAATAACAATAATAATATTTTTTATAGCACCTTTAAAACATACAATGTCATCATGGAAGTACAAACAATAAGGCTTAAAGGTAAGATAAATTCACAATTTTAGCTAAAGACAGCTAATACCTAAACTAAGATAACTTAATATCCTGTCAGATAGGTACTATCATTAATTAAACTAAGCTATGATTGTTACTGTAAATAGTCAACACTCAATTAACCAAATAACAATGTTCAATCAATCACAGTAACAATCTAATAGATAATCATTTGAAGGTTATGATGTAGAACAAAATTTTATCATATCTACTATGTTGTATTTATAAATTAGCTGCGACCCGCATTTTTTTTTTATGGAATGGGGGCAGACGAGCAGACGGGCCTCCTGATGGAAAGCGGTCACCGTCGCCCATAGACATCTGCAAAACCAGAGGCAATGCTGATGCGCTGCAGGCCTTTCATTAAAAGATTAACCCGCCGTTTAAAGGAGCCCATATCGAAGCTCTGGGGGAAAACAGCAGAGGGAAGCTCATTCCACTACCAATTGCATTAATCCAGAGCCTATGTGTTAAGAGCAAATTTCATACAAATCCGTTCGGCCGTTTATGCGTGGAGTAATAAACATGCATACATACAAACTTCCATGTATTTAATAATAGTATGACTATTAATTGCAAGCTCTGGTTGAGACAACGCCATGATTTATTAGTGTAATTTGCCACGCCAAAACGTGATTAGAGCAAAAATGGCTCATATAAAAATCGAATTCAGTGCCTTCAATATTTCATAACTTATTTTTTGGCATAAGAGGGAAAAATTCAATGGCTCACGTTGAAAAAAATACTACAGGAAACAGCAACAAAGCGGTTCGTGATTAGCGAAGACATCAGGCAACAAAAAGTACAACTAAATGGTGAAACTCATTATTATTTGAAACTAGCTGAACCGACCGACGTTTTCCTGTATTGATTCACACGAGTATAATGGGATGCCAAAGAAAATTTTCATTACTGTTGTCATGGGCGGGGGTCGCCACTTACCACCGGGTGGGCCCTCAGCTCGTTCCGTCACATATTAAGATAAAAAAAAAATTAAAAAAATTGTAATTAATTTTTGATGATAGATTTTGTATTTTTGTAAAAAAAAATGTCATTTTGGTAAAGTTGGTAAACCAACACACGGTTTAGTGGGTCAGCGCGGAATTACTCGCATTTATAAGGCTGTAACGGACTCACTTACTCTCTAAGGCTTTATGGAGTGTGAAAGTAGGGTAATGCCGATGGAGAAACTTGGTACTTTTTAATTTCTTTCCTCTTTGCATAGGAAGCGATGAGATGAGATAGTTCCGTAAACTTTTAAGTTATTTTTTTTTGTTTTGAAATAGTAAAAGCGTAAATAAAATACCCACAGATTATAATCACGATTGTACAAAGTATTTACCAGGTATTAGGGCGTTTTCAGATCCTTTCAAACGTTAGTGAGACTGCGATGCCCTCATGTGAAATACCCCGATTTTTAACCGACATCAAAAGAGGAGGTCCTCAATTCGGCCATATGTTTGTAATTTTTTTATTTGATAGATTGTACCTCCAATATTTTTGGATAAATATTCCACCTCAACCTGGTAAAATAGGGAGTGCGGGTAAAATAGGGCGATGGTGTCTCAAAATGGTCCGTGCTTCGCTGGGCACCTTAAGTTATCGCTAAGTCATTTTCGAAGCCTTAGGGCTTTAAAAGACGACGTGTAATTGTCGGAGTCAAGTTGCCCAATTATATGAAAGAAAAAAAAACAAGAACGTCAAGTCTAATAACATCCAATCAGTGTTCGGGATAATTTTTGTCCTCCAATCAGTAGTATTCTTGATAGGCGGTAAGCAATTTTTTGACTTCTATAGTTTCTTTCAGAAGATAGGCCTTACCACGATTCACAGTTGAGTCTATTATGACCACAAAGTAATTGCGAAAGCCATACAAATTGTGATGCTCTGGTTTATGATGATGATGATGTCCAGGCCGATTTAGTTTAAAGATCTTGCGTACATACATTTTAAAACGAAATACTCGCAACTCACCTTCCTTTCACTATTGGTTTGAACCAGCGATCTCAGGTTTCAACCTTAGCGACTGTTCTACTGGGCCACCACTATATAGCCGCTGAATATATATGCCAACGCAAAAATACACGCATATACTAGAAAATCAAAATATATATAAAAAATAAACAGAATCATGTTAATGACGTATTCAATTATTTATAACCCATCCAAAAAATCGGTCGTCACCCTTACTGCGCCCATTTAGCCCAATTACCCGTTATGTACCAGTTTAAACCGGTTCACGCCGGCTGAAACCAGATATTTTAAGCGTTTTATAGACGTTACTCATGTAGATTTTATTGTTTCACGTTAAGCGCGTCGCGTGCCGTAAAGCATGGAGATTTAATTTTATCGCCATCCATTTTATGGGAAATTTTGAGAGGTGGGTAATTAACCCTTTGAGTATGGGGTAAAAATGTTAAATGGAGTTTGTTTATGGATAAATGGGGGTTTGAAGCTAACAATAGTAGTATTGGCGATTGAGTGACCTTAGTTTTAATGGATTGTGCCTCCCAAGCATCTATATTTTTTTCTTAAGATGGGGTGTCCAAAATAGGTAAAATATTATAGCATACTCAAACTACATTCCTTGTGATTGTATCACAATTATCGTTTGGACATGTCAAATTTCACACGAATATCAAACAAAGTAATACAATCAGCTGGAAATATGTGTCATATACCATTTTATGTATAATTTTATTACGAGATTTTCATGACATGCTTTTACTTATATCACCCAAACGAAAAACCTCTAGCTAGGGTATTTCTAACACGAAAGTAAAGGGAAAAAACTGAAATTTTCAAAACCTTACCCTTTATCATTATTTCAAGTAACTTAGTTAAAAAAATGTGTTTTTAGATTTCATTTATTGACCCTAAAAAAGATCGACTTAAATTCATTCCTCCCTTATTTCTCGCTGTCAGGAGCACACTACATATATACCATTTTGAAAAAGATACATCCAATATCGATTACAACGGGCAAACAAAAAAGTCACAGGAAAAGGAAAAACTTTGTTTCACAAAATAAAACTCAACCGGCACAACTTACGTGAACAAACTCATTATAATTTCATAGTAAATTACTTTCAAACAATTCCCCAAGGATCCACTACAACAATAGTCATCCTCCAAAGGTCGAATAAATATCGTAGCTAATCGCTCAGAAATTGCAATTCACCGCCTCTATGGATCAGGGGGATACGAATTAAAGTTTCTATCGAGTCACGGCTAGGATTGTTAACCACAGTCACAATATTACCTACATATATACATATATATTATATTACATCCCTACCTCTTTTATCACCTCTCTCTAGCCTCAAAGGTTTGCTGGAAGAGAACTCTTTTTAGGGTTAAGCTCGCCTTTGTACATACTTTTTGTTTTTAGTTTATGTTTCCTTTTATTTTATTTTTTTCATGTGTGTGTGTGTACAATAAGAATTACAAAATAAATATTAACCTATAATTTTTTTTGGGGGGTCCACCAAGTCGTTTACTCACCTACGGACGCGAGCAGTTTGCTCGCGTCCGTAGGTGAGCAGGTAGTAAACCCCTTGGTGGTGCCATAGGAGCAACTAAAAGTAGCAGTAGAACTTGTGCCAAATCTGTCTGGAATTAGTTGTCTATATATATATAGGTATTTATTTCATAAATATGTATTAGTATATCATAAGTACAATATTTATTAGACTATGAATACCACTACCACTTTTATCACCTCTCACTGGCCTCAAAGGTTTGCTGGAAGAGAACTCTTTTGAGGGTTAAGCTCGCCTCTGTACATACTCATTATAGCTTATGTTTGTTTTATTTTTCATGTGTGTACAATAAAGAATTACATAAAAGTACTCCTCACCTGTTGATATGACGCCAAGCAGTGATACGTATTCCTGTGGGAATGTGTGGGCGCCGGTGAAATCACAGGGGCAGAGACGTAACTTCCCCGTCTCGGTGACGGTAGCAACGGGATGCAACATGGGTTTTGTATTGATGGACCTAAGTCGTATTGATGGTGGTGGTAACCACTTCAGATCCCGTTTCTTATCTAGTGTACAAATACAAATAGATTTTCAGTCCAGTTTCTTCTCTTTCGATGATCCCTGACGAGATCACTACCACCCGTTCTTGTTCAGACAGAACAGAAAAACCACTGCACCAACCTCGCCAGCAGAGTCTCAGAATATCTATAACCTTATCTTGGGT
This sequence comes from Aplocera efformata, assembly GCA_921293045.1. Taxonomy (NCBI): domain Eukaryota; kingdom Metazoa; phylum Arthropoda; class Insecta; order Lepidoptera; family Geometridae; genus Aplocera; species Aplocera efformata. The sequence continues at coordinate 4,968,772 of OV121061.1, forward strand.
GAGTATTAACCCAATCGTTCCGAATAGAAGCAAGCCAAGCCGAGTTTAACGTGGCCAAATGATACCAGAGATCTAAAGGAATAAATGAGTTTGACTTTGAGATGCAAAAAATAAGGGATAAAAGTACTTTATTTTTATTAAAAGTTAATTGTTTCCAAACATATGTTTAGTATTGAGTGGACAACAATCTTAGCCAGCTTGAGCTTGCTCAAGGAAACACACATAATACAAAGGATAAATCGCCTTTCTCTTCATGAGAAATCAATTTGAAATAAGAATATAATATTGTATTTATTTTTTCATTGGAATCAAGCATGTTCATTATTTGGTTAAATAAAAGAAAAAAACGGAACCCTTATAGGGGTTATACCCTCACTTCGTTGTCCGTATGTCAAACTGTCAAGAGCCTTTTTCTCAGGAACGCGTGGGAGGTATCAAGTTGAAATTAATTCCTATGAGCAGTGGAATTATCAAACTTCTAAATCAACAAGATTCGGCCGTTTATGCTCCGTTTATAACGCATATTTTTAACCTCTGCAGGGAATAACTAGAAACATGATATTTGGCAAGAAGCTATGTCATGTAGCTCAAGTAAAGGAATCAATCAGAAAACCGTAAATTTGTAAACAACACAAAACAAAAACATGAAAAAAACCTACAAGTTAAACCTTTACCTACAAGTTAGTGCGATAGCGGTCAAACGATGACCTATAATGAATAAAAAAAGTGCAGATTCCATGGGGCGCGTGTCCAACTCGCACATGGTCGGTTTTTTCATGAATAGCGCGTAAGATATTTTAAATTTCACGCGGATTGCACACGCAAGCGGGTTGTCACGCAAACCTGCCACCCGCATTGTGTTTAATTAGTTCGAAGTGTTTCTATGAAGCGTGCTGTGCTTTTCTGGTCTCACAGCTCAGTTGGTAGTTTTGCCTTCTGCGCTGTAGGTCCTAGGTTCGATATGTAATATATGTAGATATTTATGTATAAAAAAGTAGGTACTATATAGGTATTCTATCAGTTATCTTGTTCTCATAGTATAAGCTATGTTTAGTTTTCGGCTAGATGGCACTGTGTGCAATATACATGAATATTTATTTGTTATTTTTATTATATATAATTTACGATCTTCAGGGGTTACGATTTAGTAGGTCGCGGGGTCGAATCCATCAATTTCTATGTACAATTCCAATCCATAATGAGCTTGATTTTCCGGTAAAGAAAACATTATGAAATAACCATAGAGTGCATAGGGCTGAAATTTTAAATATTCAAGATTCCTGCCCGATTTCAAGATGCAAATCTGCTATAAGAGGTAATTCCTTATCTAGACATCGCATGGCAACATTTGTTGACGTAAAAACTCTTAATTTTTTATTATTAAACTACCCCGGCAAACTTTATACCAAAATACAAATCAAAAACCATGAAAATGTTTTATATAGATGCAGATCATTAAACTACGCTCCTTCCTACTAGACCACTCGAAAGCTTACGATAAAGTGTTTTTAATAGTAAATTTGAGAAGTCAATAAATCATTATCCCACCTGTCGGCAAGAATTTTATTAAAAAACTTTCCATTGTTCCAAGATTTAATTCGTACCGTAAAATACTTCAGCCACTGAATAATTCATTAGCGTTTGAGGAGTTTAGGAGTTTCTGCGGATATTGATGACAGGAAACCCTTAGCCGTAGTTGATCAGATGTAATTATATTTGTATAGAAAATACAATTTTAACAATAAGCTTTTAATAAGGAATAGATTTAAAAAATAACTCATAACCTGGATAACACATAGGCATATCACAATTAGTATTGTAAATGAATTACGCTATAATTGCCCACCCCCCAGACTACCTACTTATTTTTCTGCAGCGGTGGTCATCCGCGGCAACTCCCCGCACAATCAATAATTTTATGGGGGACAGTTTCGTGAGCGTCCGTGCTTCAGAGGGTAAATTAAGATGTCGGTCCCGGCTAGTCTAGTCAACAAGCCATGTCAGAAGCTTTCAGCTTGAAAACTCCGACACCAGAGATGGTTTCTCAGAAGTCAGTCCAATGGTGCATATAAAATACTCAAATCGTTGCGAATTGAAGCCAAAGTGTTTAGATAGGGCAAACGGTGTTATAAATTCAAAACTATTCCACCCATTGTGCAAGTTCTTGTATGGTCGTATTAAATATTATTAGGGTATAATCTTCAAAATAACCGCTATAATTCCCATCCCTTTAAGGTCTGTTATAACAGGTCGTTATCCTTTAAAATTGCCTTACCATATTATGAGTGTTTCATTATACATGTTAAATTAATGAATATTATAATTTTAGTGGTTTGCCTTAATTCTAGTTAGAGTTTAAGTTTAGGTAAGCCTTGAAGGATTATGCTAATTACAACTTTTTGGGTGCGTCTCATTGCCTTAGTGATTTTCATACGCCTCGGCAATTGGCAGTCCGCAGAGAATTAATTATATAATTAATTAGTCAACCCATTCTATTAATTAATTGTCAAAGTATTATTCTTCATAAATTCATTAATTGTGAAATAACATTTATCTGATAATTTGGTTCTCAGCTTCCTCTGAAACATTACATAACATTAATTGCTACTTATTTATTAATTAACAATAAATGATCATTGGTACTCAATTATCAACGATGCGAGCGCACAAGCCACTTATTGTATTCGTGGAAATTGTAAAATATTAAAATCTTTTCACAGAATGCAGCGAAGCCAATTTGAAACATTTCCATTACACTAAACGTGAAACGAGAGTTGACTGGATTGGAAGAATTCCGAGCAAATATCGAGAAAATCAGATACTTACAAACGGGAATTCTTGATTGGTAATGCTGGTTCGAGGGCCACTGACTGGAGTCTTGTTTTGAAAACTGAGTTAGCAAGTTACTTTATACCACTGATACCCAAAGTGATCTATATCGACCTCTTGCGATGCAATGAGTCAGCGAAAGAATATTGAGATTCATTGTAATTTTTGTCTTGCGAGTTCAGAGAGAAAGTCTACAAACAGGTGGTAAATGAACCAGCTATTAAATAATCTATACATATAATAAAATCGTAGACTTGCCGTGTCTGTACATTGAATATTTTTACAAAATAATAACTGGGAGACGTTAAGAATAAGTAATAAAACGCAAAAAAACAATTTTTGAAATTTTTGTCTGTTTGTCTGTTTATCTGTATGTTTGTGCGCACTTTACGCAAAAACCATAGATAGTTATAATATCAAAATCTAGGTACTAAGAAATGTTAAGCTGAGTCTGGAATAGCGAATAGCGTTTATTTTATCAAAATCGACCCACAAAATCAAAAGTTATTCAATGTTTTATGCAAAATTTTAATTTTTTTACAAAACGTTCTACTAGCGCCTGCCGAGTCCTGCGTTTTTGACTCGGTGTAGCGGTTCGGTGTATTGCAATATGAATACGAGCAGGCGCTTGAAGGCAGATGACAGGTTTAGTCGTAGTTTAGTCTTAGTTTAGGTAAGTTAATTAGGTAATTAGTTTAAAGGTAGTTTAGTTTTTCTTTGTACTTTGAACTGCGAAAGGTTGATGGTAACCAGTATCTTAAATACGAGTACCAAGCTTCCTATCAAACGAGTCATTTACATGACGGAGACCTACAGTACACTGGAGTAACGCAATGGCCGTATGTCCGGCAGAAAATAGCCGCATAGGTAAATCATCCTCAGGGTACATCATCACCATCATCATCATCAGGGGTCAAATTAAATAACCCTTGCGACATTTGTTTTCGATTTTGCTGATATTATCTGGACATTCAGATGCAGCACAGATACTGCAAATGTATCAATATAAATTAGCGGAAGTCTATCAAGGAATATGCAGCTCAACAAAAATAACAAAACATACATACCATTAATACGCACTAAGCGATTTGAAACTACTTTTATTGTGCGTACTGCAAGGGAGTGGAATGCTTTGCCTGAGTCTGTGTTCCCTGAACATTACAATTTGTGAGTCTTCAAGAGTAGAGTGAATAGGTTTCTCCTAGACAAGCGTGCTCCATCGTCGGCCGCATCTTCACTTTCCATCAGGTGAGATGGCGGCCAAACCATGCTATGCTATCTTTTTTTTGTGAGTTAGTTACGTAACGAGCTGAGGGCCCACCTGGTGGTAAGTGGCGACCCACACCCATGACAACAGTAATGCGACTCAGTATAAGATTTGGATCTTAGACTGAGTCGCACTCATCCTGCTGCGACCATCACCCAAGACGGGGATGATACATCTCACGATACAAGCACTACTGTTTGTGTGATTCCAGGTGTGATGACAGTACCTCGCCGGACAAACTTGGCACAAGTTCTACTGTTACTTTTTGGTTGCTGCTTTAGCACCACCCAGAGGGTACGTGTAGGGAATCAAAGGGTACACACCTGCGGACGCGAGCAACTAGATCCAATAGATCGGTACGGGGGACTTATTTCTCACTGTATTTAACACTGTTTTGTTACTTCAGGACTTATTTCATATGTGTATGATGATCTAACAACACTGATACAACATTGAGCAGTGTCCCAGGGAATGGCATTGAATGAATGAATGGCAGGGAATGGGAATGGCATTCTATTAACAGAGAAGTGGAACAATAAGAAGTTTTTTTTTGTCAAGGGGTAAATACTTTGCTTATACCCCACGCCTTGGGGAGGCGTGTATTAATAGCAGTGCTTGGGGAATACACAATAAAACCCCCTTGGAGTTGCTGCACTACGCCTTCACGCTGGGGCTACGGGTACGGTAGCGGCCGTAACCGGCCGACCAGAGGCGTTGGTCCTCGCGTATCGGGACCCCAACACGATGTGTACCTCCCTATAGTGCCGTGCCCGGAACACGAAACACGCCAACCTTCGGTGAGGACCTCATCCGTCGGACGGCAGATTCCCCGGATCTACCGCCCGGAAGTTCCCGTTAGGGTGGCAGGCGGTGCTCATGCGCCTGCCTACGCCGACCCACTCTCCTGCGTCTACCAGAGTGAGGAGATTCTTCCTCCCTTACCTTCTTGGCTGCTTCCTTCTGCGAGATTACTTCCTTGCAGAAGGACTGAGCTGCCACCCAAGATCTCCCGCTGTCAATCATGGATGAGACCATAGTTGACAGCGAAAGGTTTCCGCCTATAGCCGCGGTCAGGCGGGAACAATAAGGCCCTACCAACTATTCCATCGAATGTTTAAATTTCTTGAGTGCATCTGGACTCCCATCACACAATATATATTAAACTAAATGTCGGAGTGCCCATTGCTCTTTTATAAATTTAAGTCTTCCTAAATTATTGGGTGTGTGAATATGACTCCGCCCTTTCTCAACAGATGTCGTTTTTAGTATTGTTTACGTGTACTAATAAATGACCATACTTGTATTCGATAGTACTGAATGTCAGCTATCTAACGCATTTTATGATATTTGGTTGAAGTGTAAGCAACAATTGTTTTCACCTTTTCGAAAATGTCGGTTTTTATTCCAAATAAACGTTATTTGCGGGAAGTGTTATTACATTATTTTATTGCGAAGAAAACTGCAGCGGAAACTTATCGTTTGCTTGTGGAGATTTATGGTGAGCATGCTCCGTCTAATACAACTTGCAAGGAATGGTTTCGACGATTTCAAAATAACGATTTTAGTACTGAGGATAAAGAACATGGAAAACCACCAAAAAAATTTGAAGATGCTGAATTGGAAGCATTATTGGCGGAAGATTCTTGCCAAACTCAATCAGAATTAGCTGCAGCATTAAATGTTGATCGTTCAACTGTTGCAAAGCGTTTACAAATGATGGGAATGATTCAAAAAGCCGGTGACTGGGTTCCACATGATTTAAAAGAAAGAGACATGGAACGTCGGAAAACCATTTGTGAAATGCTGCTTCAAAGACAGCAAAGAAAAGGATTTTTGCATCGGATAGTCACAGGAGACGAAAAATGGATACACTACGAAAATCCTAAACGCAAAAAAGCTTGGGTGAAACCAGGCGAACCAGGCCCATCACAGCCAAAAACAAATATTCACTGTGCCAAGGTCATGCTCTGTATTTGGTGGGATCAGAAAGGTATTGTATATTATGAGTTGCTCAAACCCTCTGAAACTATTAATGGAGAAGTTTACCGACGACAACTAATGCGTTTGAAGCGAGCCATAGAAGAAAAACGACCAGAATGGGTGAATAGACATAACAAATTAGTTCTTCAGCATGACAATGCCAAACCGCATACCGCAGAAGTCGTAAAAAGATATTTAGAGGGACAGGACTGGGAAGTGTTACCCCACCCGCCATATTCACCAGACATAGCTCCTTCGGATTACCACCTATTCCGGACGATGCAGACAGACCTTACTGGAGAAAAGTTTACTTCATGTGAAAGTATCAAAATTTGGATTGACAACTGGATAAGCTCAAAAGACCAGGACTTCTTCCAGCAAGGAATACGAAAACTACCTGAACGATGGGCGAAGGTTGTAGCTGCAGATGGAGCATACTTTCAATAATTTTTTTTTTAATTTTGTAAGCGAACAAATGTGTTTTATTTTGACAAAAAGGGGCGGAGTCATATTCACACACCTATTATGTTACGACACCAGATTGAAAGAGTTTAGAGAATTCCTCTCATTCCTATCAACCGCCTATTTAGTTTTAAACGCATTCAGTCTCCGGTGATCCTATGTTCCGCAGTGACCAGAAACAAAGAACATGAAGAAACTTTTTTGGTATCAGACGTAGACCTAATATTGAGTTGCTTTTTGCACGGTCCGCCATACTTAGCTCTTTCCCGGCTTAGCAATTCAAATAATTTTTATGCGCACGTTCCTGAAATATCCTAAAAAGACGACTTCTATAGTATATTTTACAGAGAAGCATTATTGTACAATATACATTTGCAATGGTTGCAGTTTCACTTACGTAGTTCATCATCCAATCAAGTCTTTAACCTTCCCAGTTAACAAAACACAAGTAATATCGTAAGAATCTAACGGAAATAAAGTATTTTGAGATTTAATTATAACATAATTTTAATATAATAGTAACGAACAGACATAATAAGCATCACATTATATTTCTATCCTCTAGGCTAGGATAGATCTAAGTCCACGCGGACGAAGTCGCGGGCACAGCTAGTAAATAAATAAACGTTTACACATTCATACCTCTACACTAGGATTCCCTGTGTCGCAGATGGCATGGACAAACACAGAAACACAAGACACCCAAGAACAAACTTCATGCTCACCACACAGTGTGCCCTGGCCGGGAATCGAACCCGGGAGGGGCGCTTCGAAGGCAGGGCTACCACTAAGCCAAGGAGCCGTTTTTGAATTAAAAGTAATTCCGCTCTCAATCTTTTATATCACTGTGCAGGTTAATTTTATATCCAAGTGAAAAAAATTATAAATTCCATCGGAGGCCGTACCGAAGACATCGAGACCCAACCCTCGTAAATCCAACATGCCCGCTTGTAACTTGGCGCAGTTAACATAATATATGGGCAAGAGTGCACGGGCTAATGCCAATTTAAGCTGCCCATATTACTGGCAAAATGGTTTTATTCGCGCAAGAAAACTGGCGAATGAAGTTACGAATAACCGTTTTTTACCCAATTGCGCCAGGGTTAAGTTTTTCTAGTGTATTTACGTATATTTCGTTGACAAGCCTAACCTCATAGATGAATTTTTAATTTGAAAGGTGTCGTTCGATTCTGTTATTTGTGAGAGTGACACTGGCTATTTCAAATTATATAAAACCAGCTGCGCCCCGCGGTTTCCCGGAAATTCTGCGCAATCTTCTTAGTATTTTTCCGTAAGAATCTTTGGAAAAGTATTAGAAAATATAAATAAAAGATTAATGGAATCGGTTTAGCAATTCTCAAGTTATGGCGTGACGAAGAGAAATAGGGATTAATTTATATATCTAAAAAAAGGCCTATTTTAGGCACGCCATAACTTTAAAAATGTTAAGTGGCGCATCCAAAATATAGAGTTTTAAAGACAACTTGTATGTTTAAATGAAATTTGGAATTTTTCACGAAGTCAAAGTTATTTCAGTAATTTCTTCTTTACACTATTACAATGATCGTGCTACGGGAAAAAGATTGCATGACGCCGCTACGTGATAAATTTGCGATTTGAGAATGGTAGCCAGGCTTTCGACACCAGAGTTGACCACTTATTTACACGAAAAAAGATTAAAATAGAAAAATATTTGACTGATTTAAGAATATCGAAAAACTGACTTCAATACTTCCTTCGGAGAACGGAAGGCTCTCGATCGGTGAGGGCAAAAAAACAAATTTGCACGTCAGTGAAAGTGTAGTTTTACTCTACAACTCTCTCTATGCAACCAACTTCAAAACTTTGGAGGGGTCCAGTTGCTCGCGTCCGTAGGTGTGTACCCTTTGATTCCCTACACGTACCTGGGTGATAAAGGAGCAACTAAAAGTAGCAGTAGAACTTGTGCCAAGTTCGTCCGGAGAGGTACTGCCACCACATCTGGAATTTGCCGCCAAGCAGTAATGGTTGCATTATTGTGTTCCATGGACGTATTGTGTACGTATCATCGCCGTCTCGGGTGATGGACGCAGCAGGATGAATGCGACTCAGTTCAGTGAACCTTCTAATTAGCCAAGATACATAGGCCCTACTGTATGGATCTAAATAAGCCTTTACTCTGAACAAACAATGTTCCAATGTTCTCTTTATAGCGGAATATAGTTGTTAAGCGGATGAATGAAAACTAACCTACAGGGAATAAAGCAATTTAAGTTACGCGTTACAGCTTAACCTGGGGATAATTTAACTTGTAACCGTTTGAGGATACAGGAAAATTAAAGTTCAACCCGTGTTTTAAGTGTAGAAGCTACATAATGGTTATACAAAATACGTTTACACACCGACTCCCGTAGAACACACAAAAATACTTGTATAAAAAGCCAGGATTCCCCGTATTGTAGGAATACATAAATATTCTTTTATTTTCGCATGACTCCGGTGTCTAAGTTTTTAATTCACTCGAAGGCCCGCTACATGCCTTAGCGTCTAGGATAGCCCGAACCGGCATTTTGACGTGATCTCTTACGCACGGAAGCGCTCAGTTCAAATACCACTAAACGGTCACCCATCCAACTACTGACTGGGCAGAGAGAGGCTTTACTCAAACACTCAGGCAAACTTCGCCACAAGCGCATCAAGACCTGAGAACAGTTTACGCGCATTAATTTTTACAGATTTTGACAGTTATTTTACTTTGTAGTGTATGTTTAATCTTCACTGCAACATCCTTATGCTGTAATTAACTTGTTAATTTTTAAACTAATGAACACCGATAAATGCACAAAAATCTGAACTATTTCTAATGAAATAACTGAACCATTTATTGAATGAACGTAAATACCATCAATAACATCAAGTTACAGCATAAATCAAGTTATCTGTGCATAAATTCACAAGTCTATTGTATTACTACTTTGAAAATTAGAGATGGGACAGTCGTCTATAAAAGCCGATTCAAAACCGGCTGCTCTGCTTATCCAGGTCCAGTGAAGACTGCCCTGCACTCTGGCGTGCAGAGTACGCGGAGTCGGGGAGGGGTTTTCACACGTTTCCCCGGGAACGTAGGAGAGGGTTACTGGTGAAGTTCCTTTGGAGAGCAAAGAGACCCTCGAATGCGCAGAGGTCGGCCACCGGAGGGGTTTAGTTCGGGTTAAAGTCCCACAGAGTGAAGATGAGTGAGTGATGAAGTGAGAGCGAGGTGGCCCAAGGGCACAGACGCCGACTTTCAATCTAAATGTTGCTGGTTCAAACCCACACGTGCACCAATGAGATTTTTCACCTGAAAAATTCATGTGCGCAATACCACGTTCTCGAAACGGTGATGGAAAACATCGTGAGGAAACCGGCATGTCTTAGAACCAAAAATTCAACGACATGTGACATTTACAATTTGGATTGGGCTCCCGTGGTAGATCAGAGCCCATTCACTCTATCGAGAGTAGGCCGGTGTCCCTGCAGTGGGAACATTAGAGGCTGGTACGGAAAGTCCCACATAACTCGGTTGTCCCCCCAGGGTAACTGGTGTATCTTTTATAGGTTCCCCTTCCTCAACAAAATGAAAAGGTTCTAATCCGTACGTTGAATTGAATCTAAGTTAATATCCAGTTTGCAAAAAAAGCGGTAACTTGTTTAATGTTTATTATAATGTTGTCAACCAACCCGCGGCCTACATTTTCATGCATTCTGTAAACAACTACATTTTAAAGTATATTTTACTAATTAATTATCATAGAATATAAATTATTTATTTTTTAACATTTATAATCAAGCTTATAAGCTTATATTTGTCATAATTTTGAACCTACGTTATCAGCAAAGTGAATAGTGTTTGGCAGCGAAAGGTGAAAGGCGTCGCGATTTGAACAAAATCTGAACAAAACAAAAAACTGCAATGAGACCTCAAAGTCTGCACAGTTAAACGAGTATCGTTTTTTCCGCACTTTTTACGGTAAGCGAAACCACATCCCTAGTAACTCTATTATTGTATAGCAAGTAATAGCTCTGCACAATGGAGGCAAGTTTCGAATCACTTAGAATCGACGTAAACTTAGTCGTGCTTAGGCTAAGTTATGACGCCATAATTATTGTGGAATTGGACTATTAAGCACAATACAATACGGGCCTATCGTGTGGGGCTATTTAGATTTATTGCGCGTGTCACCTAAAGTCGAATTCAAGGACTATGCTTTCAGTACCTCCCTCGAGAATAAGCTTCAAGGCAACGTGCCAGTCTTTAATAAAGATTTAAATTATTTATTTATTTATTATTTAAATTTAATTGTTTATCGTAGAAAATTTTATAAAAAATTTGCTACGATAAACAATTAACAATTAACAGTTAATGGACGGCCTTATCGCTAAAAAGCAATCTCTTCCAGACAACCTTTGGATGATGTATATTTTGGTGTATATGCGTGTGTATATAAATAGCCTGGATACATAATTCAATTGAAATAAATTTAAATGAGCTGACATTATTACCATAAGACAAGGAAACAATAAAAAATGGAATGTCTAGGTAATATACAATAATAAGTAACAAATAAATTTAAAAAAAATGGTAAGTGAAGAAAAGAATATTAATTTAATTTTGGAAGTCCAAAGAAACTTGAATTGAACGCTTCGTGATTGGCTTGTTGAAATACACGCTTGGCAACATGATGCCCAATGATGCATGATGCGTATCTTTACTCGGAGATCATGTATGTGATGAAGTGATGTATGTGATGAAGTGATTGAGTGATGACACACAGCGCGATTTCTGAGCGAGCGCTGAGAAAAAAAAAGCATTTTTTGCTCACAATGAGTTGACACGAAAATGCGAAGAAGATGAAGAATGGACTTATATTCTGATAAATTATAAAGAATACACTTAATTATAAAGGAGAAAATTTGTATGTTGTGTGTGTGTGTGTATGTTTGTTACTCATTCATGCTCAAACGGCTTTTAACAGATTTGGATGAAATTTGGTACAAGAATAGCTGTACCTAATATATCCTGGATTAACAATAGGCTACGTTTGATCCCGGAAAACTGCGGATAAAAGTTCTAATAAATATCTAGATACTTCAGACCAATATTTACCTGAACCACACAAAGATCCCTTCCCACACACGATCCATCACTCTAAGCGTCGATTCGTCAGGGGTGTCAAGCCATCCGGCTCACTTTGACAGATCATATTGCCGAGGGCTAAGCACCCCTGGGACATCCGAAGTGGGTGCAATGATATGTATTTATTGGGAACTGCATGCGACGGGAGATTTGTGGCCGAGATGGAATTTGATTGCTTATTTTTGGGGTAATGATATTGATTTGCCATCTTTGTCAATAGGGGCGTGGGATGGATTCCATTGTCAATTAAATTAGATTTTGTTTGTAAAGAATTTGATCATTTTAGTTGTGGCAAAAGCTGATTTGTGATCATAATTTAAATGAAAATAATTGGCCAAGCTTACTTGACACTATTTTTATCATCATCATCATCATCAGCCTATACATGTCCACTGCTGGACATACGCGCCTAGTAAGCGCCACTGAATCCGATCTTGGGCTCTTCTTATCCACTTTGTTTTTGTATAATATCCAAAATAGTAGCAGAAAATGCTATTTTCCTGCTCAAACACTGCTTTCTGGCTACAAAGCCTTGGAAGCAAGGGGTTTAATTCCCGGCTCAAGAATGTTTGTGTGATAAGCATAAAGTATTATGGTATTATTAATATTATAGTATATATACTTTCATGTTATAATAATAGTTATGGATTGTATGATCTGATATAGAAAAAAGTTTGTTTTTTACTAGTCTGACATTTGTCTTGTGTTTCTGTATTTGTCCATGCCACGTACGACAGGGAATCCTGCTACATGATTAAGCGTATAAGAACGTTAAATTCTGTGTAAAATTAATTTGTAAATAAAGTACCGTCTGTTTGTTATTTGTGTGATGTATGTATATATATTTGTTCTGGGTTAATTTACCTACACTATATAAAAGAATTTATGAAACAAAAGACACTATTTGTAAGTACTAGATATAATATACATCAATTCATCGTTTCAACGGCGAGATAGCAGTCAATCGCTAGTCAATTACCCGCCTAAGTTCCTGAGTCTTAAAATCGACATCGCATGCATTTGATTTCCTTAGATTTGAGTCCTAGAACGCATCACTTCACTCACTGAATCACCTTTGAAGTCTATCTGTCCGGAATGCGGGCGGGTAGATGAAAATTCAACTGGAAATCAAATTGCAGTGTATTATCCCGAGAAATTTCTCCAGAATGCCTTTCACAAATTGAAGTTTGGTATTCCTTACAAATGTTGGGAATGCAGCTTTTCGCGTCTGTAGGTAAGTACCCTTTGTATCCCTATACGTACCCCCTGGAGGTGCTAAAGGAGTGCCAAAAAGTAGTAGTAGAAATTGTGATCTGCCGCTAAAGGGTACCAGATGTGGAGGCAGTACTACTACGGACGAACTTGGCACAACTTGGCTCCTTTGGCACCACATGGGTTCTCACTTACAGACGCGAGCAACTGGACCCCCAAAAAGTACTGCCATCTTACCTGTTTCTTCAGCTAAACGCATTGCTTTGTGTCATTTTGAAGAGTGTGAGTGCCGGTGAAATTACAGTCGTAAGACATTCCATCTGTTACAGAGTGACGGGTGCAATATGATGTTTGTTTGGTATTCTCATAACTAAGATATAAAGTTTATGGGGTATCCCATAAATTTTATATCGACAAACAGAAAGAAACGGTTAATAAAACTTTATCATTAATAACTGCTCTAAGATAAGACAACTCCGTTGTTTAGTTGGTAGTAGCCCTGCCTTTGGAGCGAGGGGTCACGGGTTCGATTCTGCGACGCAGGGAATCCTAGTGCAGAGGTATGAGTGTGTAAACGTTTATTTATTATTTTATTTTAAGATGCTTCAGAGTTGTAGAGCACTTTTGTGTATCAATTTATTTAATTGCATTTTGTCTTCTCGGGTCAGACATTTTCGAACCAAACGTAAAATTCGTAATTAAGGATTAATTTTTTTGACGAAGACTTTATTTAAACCTTGTCACATAATTTTTAATATACATTTGTTAAAAACTTCTAACCCCAAACTAAGCAAAGCCTTATACTAAGGGAAGCAGGTTATTATTTTTTTTTTTTGTGAATATGTGACGGAACGAGCTGCGGGCCCACCTGATGGTGAGAGGTGACGCTCGCCCATGACAACAATAATACGTGCGACTCAGTATGAGATCAGAGATCAAATCTTTACTGAGTCGCATTCATCCTGCTGCGTCCATCACTCGAGACGGGGATGATACGTCTCATGCGCATGCGATTTCACCGGCAGCCACACCCTTCCACCGGAACACAGTAATGCAACCACTACTGCTTTGATAATTCCGATTTAGTATTTATTTTAAATATATATTTATAATGCATGTTATATGAAGACTCAGAACAAACATCTATGTTCGTCAGGAAAATGTTTGTTATGGTTGGGAATCGAAGCCAAGGTCTACATCGCGTCACATTAGTTGAATAAAAAGATCCGATACCCATTTTCGCAAAGTACTTCACGGTGTCCAAATAGGCAAGAGACGAGTCAATAAAATCTATGACAAAAATTCCACAAATCTGACAATATGAAATCCGAGGCCTTTCATTTCTCGGATATCTCAATAATATCTACGTACAATGGCTTTTCAATAACCCTCCTACACACGGTCTGGAGGTTTTAATAGAAGAAATAAAATATAGTTTTAAAAACTTAAAGTCAAAAAAGGTCGTAGTTGTCCTGGGTGGGAACTTGATTACTAAAAGTATACTTAAATGGTATTTTTTTGTAAATATGTACATACATGTTACTTAAAAGACCCAGACATAGAAAGTTTTATTTTCGTCTCACAAATGCTGGCCCTGAATGGGAATCAAACCCACGAACTAAAGCTCAAAAATCAGATTTACAACAAACTGAACTGTGAGCTGTGTCAATAAAAAAACACAATGTTTTCACATTCAATGTTTGCTATAGGAGGAGAACATATTGTATAATTTTTGTTTTATTACCTTCCAAGTATATATATATAAATAAATAAATAAACGTTTACACACTCATACCTCTGCACTAGGATTCCCTGTGTCGCAGATGGCATGGACAAACACAGAAACACAAGACAAACACCCAAGACCCGAGAACAAACTTCATGCTCACCACACAAAGTATGCCCCGGCCGGGAATCGAACCCGGGACCCCTCGCTTCGAAGGCAGGGCTACTACCAACTAAGCCACGAAGCCGGAAAAAAAAAAAGAGTTTGACACCTCCGCTGTGGAGCTGTCAAACTGAGTTGTGTCTGACATATCAAGACAGGAACTTATATCTTACTGGCTGAGGATGATCAATGCTTGATCATCCTCAGCCAGTAAAAATCAATACTTACAATATTTTTCTATAATTAAAATGTAACACAATGGACCTTATCTTATAATGGACCTTATCGTATGAAATAATATAAATTGTAATTGAGTATTCTTATCACATTCGCCGTTCTAAGCCGTGTGTCCCGTTCCCTATATCTATAAATCCAACAGCCCTTTGACCTTTGTGCTAAATGAGATTTTGACCGGCTTTTGAAATATCGTGCTATATCCTGAAGCGAGATCCTGAGTGGTCTTGAGTATCTACTCTTTTATGATAGCGTTATATGTCACATTGTTACTTTGAAGTTTTGAAGGGCAGGTGCTTCTTGACATATTTTTATTGGGCTCAAAACGCGACTACGGGAAAGTCCCGAATGAAATGGCCGGACGAACTTCACTCTTAAATTAGATATGGGTCAAGTCCTTCTTGTTTTTATGCTATTGACGGAACAATCAGGTAGCCCACCTGTTGTTAAGTGGTTACCGCCGCTAACAATAAAAATTCGACTCTGATCTTCCCATACTCAAGTATGAGAATATATAATCGCATCACGCCGCGTCCGCCATTCAGAGACAGTAATACGCCTAATGTGCCTGTGATTTCACCGGCACCCACATCCTTCCACCGAAAACACAATGCGAGTGCACCATATCTTGGTAGCGGATTATACGGTGAGCAGTACTTCTTCGGACGAACTTGGTACCAATTCTACTGCTACTTTGGGTTGCTCCTTTCGCACCACCCGTGGACCCGACTAGGGACATGATAACCAAATAACAGTATATTAATTTGGTAATTAGTACATTAGTTGGTACTACGTAACTAATTCTAGGAAAGAAGAAAAGAGGTACTGTCCAAAAATTTCACTTGTATTTCACTGTCGTCGCACGCTCTCACCACTGTGCCACAGAATTCCAGCGTTCTATCAGTCCACTGACGCAGCACATGCTATTTTGTTCTTACATATTCTTAAACGTGTAATTGTGTTTTTTTTATTTTTAAGCGAGCCCTAATTATGTACAATAACACAAAATAAACTTTTTCTATTCTATTCTAATTCCTGATTATTCGTTGGATCCATTTCGTAAATATTCTTACGAAATAATATCATAGTTAGATCAGTATCAGATATTTTACTGGTACAGAATAAGACGATAAAGAAAACTTCTCTCCCAACTTTTGTGTCAAATATTTTAGTCCCCTGACTCTATGTTCGTGCAAAACTTTTGATAATAACTTTTTGATGAGACGCTAACTACTAAAATTAGACCCTTCAAACTCAAACAATAATTTAAGCTGCACTTAGAAGTGCCAAGGTATTATTTTTTATGAAAGAAAATAACATTGATATCGGAGGGCGAGGTGCCGCGTTTACTTTTTTTAGTCCATGTATTAGTAACTGTCCACAACACAATGTATGCTAGAGGAAAATGAGGAAGAAAGGAAGTAAATATTTATTGCTATTGGCACCATTTATAGGCTTTGTTTAGCTAAAAGCAAGATCTAATAAATAAAGTCATGATTTTACTTTGTTTCAAGTCAAGTCAAATACCTTTATTTCCGTTGTTTTATTACAAATAAATATATACCTAATAAATCACGCGTGTGTACTAAGTTTAGCGCTAGTTCAAACCCAACCGGATGTCATTAATTAGTAGATCCTGCTTTTAATTTTATATCTTCTTCGTTATTTAAATTAATGGCAGTTTGTGCTCTCTGGATTATACTAATCCTAACTAATATTATAAATGCGAGTGTATGTTTGTTAAGCTTTCTCGCCTTAACTACTCAACCAATCATTATGAAGCTTAGCGAACACGTTGTCATGGGTACAGAAAAGGGCAAAGGGTACCTTTGATCCAGAAATAATAAACTACTATATTTATAACAGCTATTATAGATACTATGATATTGTTCGAAAATTTGACATTTAATTATGAGCTATAGACATAGCAACCTCAGTCGGACCGATCACAACAACACAACAATGCTTCTTCCATGCTATTGATATGGAGACAGCTGGCTGTCTCCATGTCAAATAACGCAAAATGCTTGTTTTTAACCCCGACGCAAAAAGAGATAATTATAAGTATGAGCGCTATGTGTATCTGCCTGTGTGTCTGTCTGTGAGACTGTAGCTCTTAAACGGGTGAACCGAATTAGATTTTTTTATTTAAAAGCAGCAAAAGACATGTTTTGTCAAAATTGATTCAGCCGTTTCAAGGTTATCAGCTCATTATCATTACAACGAATCAGGGGTTTTTACATTTTCGTAAAATGAACTTCTTATTTCATTTTTTTATACAATATATTGTCACTTTTCTATATATTGTAATTTCTTGTTTTCCTGTCACACTAGAAAAGCCAAAAACTAGACCAAAAAGGATCAGACAGGACTTCAACAAGTTCAGTGCAGCACAATTGCACAATAAAATATGATTGTTAACATATGACACATAACAATAACTATCTATATCTATTTTCTAATTGTGTTTGTTTTATCAAATAAGTGTATTTTCTTTCTTTCTTGATTAAAACGGTATATTTCTAAACAGTAGACATCTACTGGCATACTTAAAACTAGCATAAGGCAGCAAACTTTTTAAAACGCAGCATTAAACTACGCCAAAGTGAATCAGTCTTGCAAGATATTTTAAATATATTTTACAAATACTTTTAGAGGAGATACGTGATTGAGGTCAAAAACATCGGTATTATATTCATATTTTTTTCATGATGAAGGCGCTATACTTTATTTGGAATTGGCCCTGCCATCGAAGCAAGAGGTCCCGGGCACACTTTGTGTGGTGAGCATGAAGTTTGTTCTCGGGCGTTTGTCCATACGTCGTTTGGTAGCCGCTTTCCAAATTGATCACCAATTGATCTGCTAGTAACTATTATTTATAATTAACTGTCACTAATTTCCGCCACTAAATTAACTTTAAAACATTTAAAGCCACGTTTTCACTAAAGCCCTAGGGTGTGCTTTCAACTTAGCCAGTTCAACCGCTACCCGCTGGGAACCGAACTAGTTACCAGCAAATAGACTGGGGACTTGGTTTAACTGTTTGGTTTGAATCTCGGTAATAACTGAGGGGATGGACGGATACCAAAGCAGAGTTTGGAATGAAAAGATTCATTTAATTTTATCGTCGATTCCGTTTCTTAGCTTAAGGAGAAGGAAGGAGTTTGAGATAGTTATTAGTCCAGCGCTTGAACGCTATCCGAAATATGTGTGATGATAAATTTTGTTCTCGGGTCTTGGATTTCTGTTTGTGTTCATGTTTGTTCATGCTATCAAGTAGCATGAACATAGGAAATCCTAATGTAGATTTATAAGTATTGAAAACGTAAGTTTCTTTTAATAAATCGTGAAACACAACATCGTTATTTTCATCATGTTTTAAATTGAACTAGCGATTTCAATACTTTCGACATCTATGTTTCGCCCTTAGGGCTGGATTTTTTCTTCACGCCTATATGAAACAGAGTGTCTTTGGAGATAAATTATTGAATAAAAAATATATCAGAATCGGCTCGTAATTACCAAAAATAATGTGTTACACAAAATTTACTAATTTTAAAATCGAAATATTACTTCATATGTTTTAATCACATATTTCTCGCCTAAAAGTAAAATTAATAAGAAATTATACGGGATCAGCTTGTAAGTACACTCTGCCATTTAAAAAGAATCTTCCAAATCGATTACCTTTGGCGGAGAAATAGTGGAACAGGCAAAAAATACACATCCCTATTGAAAACCTCCTAAGTAGGTTAGTAAAAAACCTAGGTCATTTTACGGTAAATTTTCCAAGCGACGTCTCTATATCGTAGTGATGGGGTAGGGCTTTACTCGATTCGATAATCATAGACAGGGCAGATCGATCAATTTTGTTCGCGACGTTTTCATTTCCTTTGGGTCGCTCGATACAGCCAGCCCTGATCGGGCTTGGGGTAAGCCACTGAATGATAGTTTACGAAAACGATGTGATCAATGGCTGGGACAAAATAAGAGTAAGGATTTATAGGGTTGTCACTATGAATATATATCTGACACTGCATTTTGACATCTTGTTAAAACAAGCTGAGCAAGACAGCATGCAACTTCAAATTCAAACTCATTTATTCTAAGAGATATCAAATATCGATTGCATACGTGCGCATAAAACGTATAGCAGGAGGCAAAAATATTATTCATTGTTATTAAAATTTTTTTTTCTTTGGCCAAAAAAATATTATTTTTTGAAGTAACAGGAACTATAACAAAATATAAGAACTACTTAAACATTGTCGTATTTAATTCGGATATGTATTTTATGACGACAGTACAATATACGTCACGTGGTTTGCGGTCCCAGACGAGTGACGTATTCAAAAATGTTATCCGTTGACTGAGGCCGCGGTCCCAATACCTAGTGGTCCGATCGACGGTAGTAGTCTTATTTGTTAGCTTCAAATAAAGCTCTCAGTTCTGTAAATTTGTTGTTTTATGTAAAATTTGTTCGAACAAATTTACATACTCGTCCGTCCGTAATCCGTACAATCATGTTCCCACTGCAGGGACACCGGCCTACTCTCGATAATTGAGAGTGAATGGGCTCTGATCTACCACGGGAGCCCAATCCGGATTGGTAGATGTCACATGTCGTCGAATTTTTGGTTCTAAAACATGCCGGTTTCCTCACGTTTTCCGTCACCGTCTTGAGAACGTGGGATAGCGCACATAATTTTTTTCAAGTGAAAAAACTCATTGGTGCACGTGTGGGTTTGAACCAGCAACCTTCAGATTGAAAGTCGGCATCTATACCCCTGGGCCACCACGTTCTTAAGCATTATATTTACGTAGTATTGTCCAATATTTCTCCCTCAGTTTCTAACTTGTTCCAAATCTAACTTACTCTAAGTTTATCTTGAAACGCGTGGAGTCACGGCGTCACGACTTTGTAACTGTAAAGACTATAGTTTACTAGTTTTGTGCACGCTTTTATATGCTCGGTAGTGATGTGCTGGAATTATAATGTACCGTATGAATTAAAATTTATAAATAAATACAATTAATTTGGACATATTTAGCCCCAAACTTGTATAGCTTGTACTTCTAACTAGACAAATAACTGATATTATAGAATATTCAGAATGTACTTTTTTTCTTACTGTACATAATACATATTAACACCCAGGCATAGAGCAAATATTTGTTGATCGTCCCACCAAATATTTTTGTCCTAAGTGGGAATCGAACCCATGAACTACAGGGGAGAAGGCAGAGTTAAAAGGTGAGAACATGCGTACATACAAAAATAGTTTAAATTTGTTTAATCTTTTTTTTTATTTCCTAACCTACCTAAAGCCGTACCTACGGATATTATGATATAAAAAAATATGAATTCAGTGGCGTAAGCATGAAACTATTTTTTTTTATTCTGCGACTATATACGATTGTTTTTCTCAAAGAAATGATACATTATTTTGTACTCTTGTACGGGCGTTGGCAGGGTCCCGTGGGAATACCAAACGCCTCGTAGCAAACTGTTAGAACGCCTATCAAATGCTAACAGCAAAACCCTACAGTGAACCTTACTAGTGTGGTGTGTCTAGTAATGAGCCCTATCCTAACCATGAATGTGAATAAATATATATATAAATAGTACAGAAAGTCTGTTACCGGTCAACCTAAGGCAACAGACGGAAGGTGGAAGGAAATAGAGATTTGTACCGCGTGCAATGTTTTCTCACTGCCCAACCTACAGAATTTTACAGGTAAGGGCTAGTTAAATATGGCATGTTCTTTTAGATTAAGGCCTGTTTAAACCATATGATAAAAAAAATTGGTTAGTCAATATTCCGTATTAGTCTTCCGTATATTTTAAAATTTCGTTGCCCGCTACTATTTCCGTACCCGTAAAAACTACTTAGGCAACTCACTAGATAAGTCTATAGTATTTTTGCTTTTAAACGTGCACAGTTGTATGTTGTTAGGCGAAGGCTCTATTTGAAGGCACTTTATATTGGCCGTTTACATAGTAAATACAAGCAAACAGAGTTTAGGATTATCTGATACGGTAACAATGGAGTCGTTGGTTCCAGTTTTGTCCTGGCTGTTGGGTTGTTTATGAATAATTTATTAACTTAAAGTGTTTTGCGAGTCCAGTTGCTCACGTTCGTAGGTGTGTCTCTTTGATTCCCTACACGTACCCCCTCTGCGTGGTGCTAAAGAAGCAACCAAAAGTAGCAGTAGAACTTGTGGAACCACTACCACACCTGGAATCTGCCAAGCAGTGATGCTCGCTGCACCGATTACTGTTCCTGCAATCACATTCGCATGAAACGTATCATCCCCGTCTCGGGTGATGGACGCAGCAGGATGAATGAAATTCAGTGTAAGATCCAAATCTTATACTGAGTCGCATTACTGTTGTCATGGGCGAGGGTCAACACATACCACCAGGTGGTGAGGGCCCACCTCGGGGCTCGTTCCGTAACTTATTGATTTAAAAAGCGCACAATGGCATCGACGGTAATTATTCGATTTCTAAGAGTGAGTTGCACCAAGTGCTTCGTAATAGATTTGGTTAAATTTATCTGTAGGTTAATTAAGTTTGATTTCTAATCAAAATCGTTTTGCTAATAAAGTATTTGTATAACTATAATCATAACCATACAATTCACGATCCACAGTTATACCATAATGTAAAACGTTACAGTTTAAGTTCCCTTATAGATTTGATCCCCCAAATCAAGCGGTCGTGAGCCCGTGAACTTAATATGTTGAAAACTAATAAATTACGAAGCTAAAATGGAAAACTTTATCAATACCAAACAGTAATTTTCCAATATCATTTTACAGTTCATTAATCGATGGAGTAAAAGAAATAGTATACTTTGTTCATCACCCAAATAACATGATTTCAAGTCCTCCACGCTTAAATGTTCTATTTCAACACTTAAAACAAGGCAATAAGGTTTACTATTATCTAAAACTTTTCTGTCTTGTATCTTTTTGCAAGTACATTACAAAGGTAATAAGTGTAGTAGCACACAGGCAACTAAAAGTCGCTTAAATAAAAATTTTCACGTGATTGTTTTTCAATATCGCTTAATGAGATTTTTGCCCGTTTTTATTAGTAATTGCCGTTTTTATTCGGGTTCGATTCCCGGCCGGGGCACACTTTGTGTGGTCAGCATGAAGTTTGTTCTCGGGTCTTGGGTGTTTGTCCTGTGTTTCTGTGTTTGTCCATGCCATCTGCGACACAGGCAATCCTAGTGCAGAGGTATGAGTGTGTTAACGTTGTTTTTTTTGTTGTTTTTTTATTAGTAATTTACTGGTTGGCAGATGACTGATTATAGGAATGATTATTAATAATTCAGTTTTACTTTGCGGATAATCACGGTAAGGTGAATTAATGTGATGGTGCTTGATTTAAATAAAAGATTCTCACTTGATACACGTCTATACTCCTTGAGAGCCGTGAAAGGAAGGGGTGATAGAACTGAAAGCTGGGGTTGCCATATGTCAACATTTAATTTTAATTATGTACAATACAATGTTGCTATAACTGCCCGTTGCGCCCGACAGCCGAGACAGGGATTTTATCTCTCATGCGCATGTGCTTTCACCGCCAACCTGCCACCGGAGCACAGCGATGCGAATGCACTACGACTTAGCGGCAGATTACCAGGTGTGGAGGCAGTACTTTACGGGAAAACTTTGCATAAATTCTACTGCTACTTTTTGTTGCTCCTTAAGCACTATCTAGGTGAAAATTGGCCAATTAAGACTGCTTTATTAAAAGAAATATGAGAACGTAGTGCCCTATTGGCACAAACGCCGACTTTCAAATGTGAAGTCGCTGGTTCAGACCCACAAGTGCACCAACGAAGTGTCACTTGAAAAATTTATAATCGCAATACCTCGTTCTCGAAACGGTGAAGGAAAACATCGCGAGGAAACCGGAATGTTTTAGAACCAAAAATCGAAGACATGTGACATCTACCTATCCGGATTGAGCTCCCGTGGTATATTAAAGTTCATTCACTCTCAATTATCTAGAGTAGGCCGGTGTCCCTGCTGTGGGAACATTAGAGGCTGATAAGGACGACTGCCTTACACGGCAGAAGGCGTAAAACAGTTATAAGAGTACAGTATCCGGCGCCACTACAAAAAAATTACAAAATTCTCGATACAGGAAATTGAATAACAAAACCTTCTCAGTGCGATAAGTGTTTCCGGCTCTCAGTTTTGGTCCTTCGTTCTTTCATTAGGAGCTCTGAGCTGACAGCCTAACTGATGTTAAGTTGTTACCTCCGC
The DNA here is from genome assembly GCA_921293045.1 of Aplocera efformata. Taxonomy (NCBI): domain Eukaryota; kingdom Metazoa; phylum Arthropoda; class Insecta; order Lepidoptera; family Geometridae; genus Aplocera; species Aplocera efformata. The sequence continues at coordinate 4,992,085 of OV121061.1, forward strand.
CCATAACAACAGAAATTACAAAAAACAGAAGTATGCAAAACATTGGCAGTTTATAAGTTTGGCTTAGTTGGTAGTAAGCCCTGTCTTCGAAGCAAGGGGTCCCGGATTCTCGGCCAGGGCACACTTTGTATGGTGAGCATAAAGTTTGATCTCGGGTCTTAGGTGTTTGTCTTGTGTTTCTGTGTTCTTCCTGCCATCTGTGACACAGGGAATCCTAGTGCATAGGTTTGAGTGTATAAACATTTATTTTAATTTATCTTAATAACTAATACATTCTTATTTCTTCGTGATGTATTTACCGATTCGTGGTTCCAAATAAAGTGCTATATAACTGCAATATAAACAGCTATATAATAATGAGTAATCCAAAAATTTATAATTATATTTCGTTAACTGCTGATGCGCGTACAACTCGACTAATTATATCACACTCGTGTGAGTCATAAATGTCTGTTTTGTGTGTTCAAAACAGACATTTATGATCGCCACACAAATGTTTGTTATAATAATAATAATAATAATAAATCTTTATTTCAGGCTTCTTACATTTTTTGTATAAATACTAAAAACAGGCCCATATAATAAATACCTTACAGACTAACATACATATAAAAATATAAACACAAAAATTGACACTAAGTTACACGAATTGTCTGCGCCGTGTTACGCAATGGCGCCACAGTACTCTGAAGGCGCCCGTGGAATCGTCGGAACACAATTCCCTTCGGCCAAAATTCGGCATTCATAAAGGTCGCAAGACGAGCAGTCGGTACTCTCACCATGAAAGACCATGGGTGAGAATCGAACCCACGACAGCGGGGAGCAGAGCTACTAAATGAGCGGGTGAAGCCTTCGTGGCTCCAAAATGAATTATCTTATTCATAGTTACAATACAACAAATTTTATTATTATTCGTGTTATTGAGATATTTACCATTATTTATGAGTTTTGTTGTCTCCCGATATTTCGACGCAGTTACATGCGTATGGTCCCGGGCAAACTGAAGTCTTTGCGAAGTGGAGTGTGCAAACCATTGGCAGACATATCGGTCTACCCTCTTGCGCACTCGTTTTGTACGTTCGACAACATCGCAGCTAAAAAAACTCACAAATCATGTAAATATCTTGGTAACACGAACAATAATGTTCATTACCATGATAATTTTAAAAATTATATAACAAATTTTTACTTTTATTAGCGAGGATTTTGTGAGATTCAATTTTATTGTAAAAATTATGATTTGTATGAGTGGGAAAATATAAAAAAGTAAGACTTACTATACAAAGCAGGCCCCAGCCGAGATTTGAACCCGCTTCCAATTCAGTCAATAATTTATTTATTATACATCTTTCTGAAATACAGACTGGGGTGAAACAAATAAAAAAGGTTTGACTTGCAAATGTAAATTTCTACATCGTCTTTAGTTTGAATATTTGATAAGCCACTTTTCCTTTGCCTTTAATTTAAGTCTTCCAAGTTAAGTAAAAATCACTTTGACTCATAAAAATTCGTTTATAATTAATGTCAACTTTTAAGCACACACTTTATATAATACTAGCGACCCGCCCCGGCTTCGCACGGTTAGTAAAGCATCAGTGTCGTATCAGAAACTACCCGTGCGAAGCCGGGGTGACTTGCTAGTGTATTATACATATAAACCTTCCTCTTGAATCACTATATCTATTTAAAAAAACCGCATCAAAATCCGTGGCGTAGTTTTAAAGATTTAAGCATACATAGGGATATAGGGACAGAAAGCGACTTTGTTTTATACTATGTAGTGACTAGCGACTTGCTCCGGCTTCGCACGAGTGCTCGACTTTTTCTACTACAATATACATGTATACTACATAAAAACTTTCCTCATGAATCACTATCTATTGCTGTAAATTTCAATTTTCAATTTTAAAAATACGTTGCGTACAAACAGCGGAAGCGACTTTGTTTTAAACTATATAAGAATTTGAAAGAAGTAAAATTATATAAATCCGTAAGTGATTATTATTTTATTTATTCAACCACTATCAAAGAAATTTTTAGGCAAACATAATACCATACATTAATTTCACGATTCACTTGTAGCATACAATAAAACTTAAACAGTGTTTAACTCGTTATCCTCATTAATTTTAACAGTACCTCATTTTTTATAATTTCAACCTAATTAGTCCTCTAGATACCTATTTCTATATTTACTAGCTTTCCCCGTTCGGTCACGTTAATGTTGATTTTGTCAACCAATTCGGTTGTTTCATACAAAGTTTACCCCTCCCCTCACCCGTCCCCCGTAAGTTTTTAGCGAGAAATGTAGCCTCTAAACGTTTCCAGAGTAGCATCTACTTTTATATCAAAATTCATCATAATCGATTCATTGGTTTAGACGTGAAATCAACGTGAAAGTAACAAACAAACAAACTCACATTAGCATTTATAATATTAAGTAACGATTATCTTTATACTTTTATTTTTAATATATATTGAAGGGTTAATGTACTCATCAATTTATGCATGCTGTGTTCATCTTAATATTACATTTAATCTTATGTTAGGAAGTAAATGGCCTAGCTTCTGAGTACGTATTCATGTAAACTTTGTTGACAGACCTCAATAAATAAATGAGTTTAAATTCTATTTTCCCATTTTCACTTATTTGCGGCTGACCTAGGCATTATACTTAAATTTCACTGTTTCATGACTTTAATTAGTCTAGTTTCTGTAAATAGCCTGTACATAGTACATATAACCTCCGATAAAAGCGGTTATATCAGTATAATGAGCAAGCTAATGTTAATGATGTACTTTAAGCTTCAGTATTTATCTAACAATCAAACATACATTTTTCTGCGACTAAAGTGTCAGGACGAGCTGTAGGCACACCTGATGATCAATGGTTACCTCCGCCCATAACAACAGTATAAGAAGATCCCATTCGCATCCCATTGCGACCGTTGCGGGTAAAGAGCGGGGACACGATTTTATTCTAGTCTGATCAATGCTCTAGGCTGATCAGGAGGGTGGGGTCATTACTGGTATCTGGTTCCTACCTAATTAACTATTCATCTTTTAGTACATAATCTGCATCACCATTAAGTTTCTGTACAATAACACTGCTTAACTCAAAACCATATTTTACTTATTAAGTTCATTTATTGCTTGATTATTACAACGTTTTTTCCTGTCAGTTTATAGGGGGTTAAAGGGGGTAAAATTTCTATTACTAGATTTGACCCACAGAAGACAAACGATGAAACAAAACCGTTTAAAAATATATAATTCAAACAGTCCATTTTTTGTCTTGCCGCCGTGTATCGTTATAATGTCATAATCAATTTATAAATCACACGCAAACCTCTCAGCCATGAAACTGATGTAAAAACCCACGTAGAGCCTCAAGTTCATAATCTCCATTTTAATTCCCGAGAACTTTTATCGCGTAATGAATTTACAAATCCCGCAGATTATGTCTCGAGTTTGGTGCTTTGGTGTACTGGCAGGATTTAAGGGTCAAGGCACAGTGAGAATACGGAAACGCTGCGAAGTTAGGAACTGGGGCCTGCTTTCAACCAGCCTCTTACTTTCCCACTGCGGGGACTCTGGCCTACTCTTAATAATCATATTCATATCCTTTACTAACCGTAGGGACACATCGGAACACTTGGTATCGTCTTTTTTTTTTTTTTTTGTCATTACAACCACAGATATAATAATACTATACTAGTATTACAACATATCAAGTAGAGGCTGTATATAGGCCGTTTGAAATTGTAAAGTAAAATTTACAATTTTAATTTTACTTTGAATGTTACTCACCTTCAAATTATAAAAATATGCAGTGGATGCTTGCTTTTATAAATTGTATTTGATTCGACTGTAGTACTGACTACAGTCGAATCAAATAATTTATTTTAATTTAAAAATATGCGTACTTTACGCAACTTATTTTATTTATTTTTTGTTAATTATTATTTCAGTTTACATCGTAGTAACTACGATTTGTTGAGGACAGCGTAAACAATCGATTAATGTAAGACACGTGGGTTTAAAGAATTACAATTATATAGGTAAACTTAATCAGCACAACCCTATCTATGGGAAATGGTTAATCCTAACAAATCGTTAGCACCGTTCCCGAGATATGCGAAATAAATAAAAATGTTTAGACAAATTGGTCTTTTAAAGTAAAAAGATTTGCATGCAAATTGTGGTAGAAGATCATGCGAAAGTTTGTCTGTATATCTATACTTAATATTATAAAGCTGCAGTGTTTGTTTGTTTGAACGCGCTGATCTCTGGAACTACTGGTCCGATTTGAATGATTATTTCAGTGTTGGGTAGTCCATTTATCGAGGAAGGCTAGGCTACGTTTTTTTTTTTTTTTCAAAATTAGGGATCCGTAATAAAATTGCTATTTTGTAACACAAGGTGTAAAATCGAAAACCTATTTTTGCGTGCGCTGTTTCCACGGAAACGAGAAAAACGCGAGTGAAACCGCGGAACACAGCTAGTATTATATAACTTCGTTACGCCTTAACGGATTTTGATGAAATTTGTTTTGAAGGTAGCTGGAACCAAATAAACAATATTATTTGATTTGATTCGATAAATGCAAGGACCATAATCCTGGGATTATGTGGGACTGTTGCTGAGTCTTTTGAGAACCGAACTTGAGTGTGTTCCAATCCTAAAGAAACTTCAAGAAGCTTTATGTCGAGCTTAAACTTTGAATATTGTTCTTTTGTGGCCCAGTTGTGACTCATGAAAGGGAATGCGAATTAATTAATGGCAGGTTACTCAAGTATGCAAGAGGTTTCCTTGAGCTTACGAAGCGTTCCTGAAATATATTGCTTTAGGAGGTTTTAGCTCGTTCAAATAATATCTACCGTTTTTTCGTTGGTAAGGCGATTGTATCTACCACACATACAGAGAACCTCGAAGAACACTGTATAACACTAGGACAATACAATACAATACAATACAAAAAATACTTTATAGAACTTACCTAAAGAAAGTTAATGTGCAATGGGCGGCCTTATCGCTAAGAAGCGATCTCTTCCAGGTAACCTTTGGATAGAGAGGAATTTTATAGTAAATAAGCTATATTGGTCGGCGGTGTAAATAACTATGGGGATATTTCCCTAAACATATAAACTACAATAATTTACAACAGATGGCACTGTGATAATGTTATTCCAACATCCCGTAAGCGATGCGAGATCATCTATAATTACAATGTTAATCTAATTTTTTAAGCAATCTTAATTTGACTATGCCTTTTTATATTTATGAAAGCATTTCATAAATGTAAAAATATGTTAGTTTAGTCGTTTCATAAGGAAAAGTAAACAGGTTTTGAATTAAAAATATGTATTTGTGCTTAATTTTCTCAGTAGAAAATTAACTTAATCATTGGATTAAATTCATGTTATAATTTATTAGGATTAAAATTTATGGAAGACGATTAAATTATTTTCCTTGAAAGCTCTCTTATAACTAATCAACTATATGTAAAAAAATTCTGTAGTAATTTTTACATTTTTGTTCTTTATAAGTAGCCTCTAAGATTATGTTTTTTTTTATTTTTTATGTGTAAATATTGTAAAATAACATCGAATTGACTAAAAGTTGCATCGCGCTTAAATTTTAAAATTGACAGAATCGGTAGAGCCCGTGTCCATTGTCATAGATCATTTGAAATACGGTAGAAAATCTGTGTTTATACCGCGGCGGGCAGCATACCATGAAATTGAATGTCCGCTGGTTTTGAACGGTACGAATGCCAACCGAAGCCACGTTACATACCTAGCTATACTGGAAGAACAGATTATATTTAATATAGAGTTTTTGGCTATTAAATTTAATGAATAGCGTGGTGGCCCAGGGGCACAGACGCCGACTTTCAATCTGAAGGTCGCTGGTTCAAACCCACACGTGCACCAATGAGTTTTTTCACTTGTAAAATTTATGTGCGCAATACCACATTCTCAAAACGGTGACGGAAAACATCGTGAGGAAACTGGCATCTCTTAGAACCAAAAATTCGACGATATGTGATATCTACCAATCCGGATTGGCTCCCGTGGTAGATCAGAGCCAATTATCGAGAGTAGGCCGGTGTCCCTGCAGTGGGAACATTCGAAGCTGTACATTTCAGACGAAAGGGAACCCTAGTCTAAAGCCTAAAACGTAATCAATCCAACTTATAAAGGATCAATATGTGGTTACGTGCATGCCATATGGGACATATCCTAGTGCAAACAAAATAAACGTTTACTTGTGCACTCATACTCGAGTGCATTACCGTTTGTTGATTTGGGATAATTGCATATCTTGGAAGCACTGAATTTAAACTTCAGTATGGATCGTATTAAGTTCATTTTTGTTATTGCTGTTGTTATTTGCAGATAATAAACTTAAAAACAAACATTGGGGGTATAAACATTGGGGGATCCATGTTGCTCGCGTGAATACCCTTTGAGTACACGTACCCTTAGTATTACGTAAACTAAGGTAATTACGCGATTAAACGCTATAAATTCACATTGAATTCGTTTATCGATCGCAAAAGTATTAGAAATACTCAAAAATTATGTGTTTCAAGCTCATGATTTGTCGTTTAAGTTTCCACGAAAGCTTCTCACAGAAAAATGGCCTTTTTAAGTTCTACTATAGCTTTAATTTATAAAGATCTATTCAGGTGTTTGAAGATGATTAGCTTATACCATTAGAGAAAGTCGGGGATTTTACAGTTTCGTAAAGTGGATATGTATTTTATTTATTTATTCATCAACAAACAGCCACCTTGTATAAAAGTATAATAATATAATATTAAGAATTTGAAACATAAGTAAGAGTTAATAAAGCGGCACATCATTATTTTAAAATATTATGAAGAACAATTAACTCGTAAAAAGAATATAGCGGCCCATGGCGTTATTCAAAGATGATACAGATTAATGATTAATTAGGGGGGCCCAGTTGCTCGCGTCCGTAGGTGTACCCTTTGATTCCCTACACGTACCCCCGGGGTGGCACTAAAGGAGCAACAAAAAGTAGCAGTAGAACTTGTGCAAAGTTCGCCCGGAGAAGTACTGTCTCCACACCTGGTAATCTGCCGCCAAACAGTAATGCTCGCATTGCTGTGCTCCGGTGGAAGGGTGTGGGTGCCGGTGAAATTACAGGCACATGAGACGTAATACCCCCGTCTCGGGTGACGGGTGCAGCCGGGTGCGACTTGAGTCCTCTCATGCTACTCAGGGAGGACCTAAGTTGCATTGCTGTTGTTATGGGTGGAGGTAACTACTTAACATCAGGTGGGCCTCCAGCTCGTCCTGTCACTTCTGTTACATAAAAAATAAAATGAAGTCAAGTGAATAGTGAATATTATATGTTTAGACATATCTAGTTGCTTACTATCCGTGTAACCGAGGGGGTAACCATTACACATTTATCATCCAGCCTCGATTTTTATTTCAAATAATCACACCCCCGATTTTTTATTGTAATTTACGTGGACCTTCCTAAATCAATTTTGCCGATTAAATTGCTGCAGAACATGTTATTTTGAACGCTTATAAAGATAATATATAATTTCCTGCCTTTTTTGTGCGGCTATAGTGATGGAACGAGCGGGATGGTTATAGCTGATGTTAAGTTATTACCGTCGCTCATAAATATTAAAATTATCACTCAGGTAAGACCTGACCTAACCTTACAAGTATGAGAGCTTTAAACTAGTAAGGATAAGAATATATTTCCAAAAAAGAAAACCTAACTACATTGTACATTGTATCGTACATGCTACGTTAGTTTCGAGCTAGTTTGCGCTAAGTTCCATGAATAATTATATAATTAAGGTCCATAATGAGAACTTTCAACACTTTTTTCACATTGTGCAATAGTTAAGTATAGAGTATCCAACACTGCATTCAACTATCAAACAAATTCTCAGTGTTCAAAACCAAATATCCTGCAATTGCGAAATGAACTTTGAACATTTGTCTTTATTTAGAAGTTACATTTCAGACGGAGTTCGAACTAAGTTTGATTAAAATTGCCTCTCGTCTCGATTCGCAGATTGTGGCTCCTGGCTAGTGGAGAAGTCGAGTTAATATTGAGTTGAGGTGATGTTGAATGAAGGAACTGTCACGTCAGAGGATTGGGTTATATAGAATAGAATAGAAAAAACTTTATTTTGTGTTACATAATTTGGGCTCACTTAAAATTTAAAAACAAAATTACACGTTTAAGAATATGTAACAACAAAAAAGGTAACCACTCAGTATGTGCTGCGTCAGTGGACTGATACAGCGCTGGTATTCTGAATATTATTATTATATGTATATGAATGTTATACATGTGGAATATTAAAAATTAAAGTGTATTTTTTCTTTGTAGTGTATTTAAATATTAGCTAGGTGTTATAAATGTTCCCCCCCGTGGGTTCCCGCCTTGTCGGGGCGGGGGGGCTTAGTAACCGTGGCCTGGTCACCCACGGTGAAGCTAAGAGGAACCCGGGAGGGCCGCTCCTTTAGGCTTTGCCTCTCAAGCCAACTAGGAGCGGCATTGTAGGTGGCGGTGCCTTATGGGGGGCACCGCAACTGAGGCGGGCTGCGGTGTCGAATGGGAGGCATCGCAGCTGAGGGATAGGGGCCGCGGTGGGAGAGGAGTGCCGGTATAACGGTGCGCCGCTCTCCCTACCTACCGCGGCCACGACGGGGTCGCCACCGTTCGATGGCGGACGCGGTGGGGCCGCAGGGGAAGAGGAGTGTCGGTATTGCGAGGCGCCGCTCTCCCTATCCTCTGCGGCCGTAGTGGCAGGCGACGGGGCCACATATCTGACCCGTCGCATGGGGACCTAGGGCGTCTAGACACGGGGTCGTCTGACGCCCTTTCGCTGACCTGGTCCCCGAGGTGGTTGCGACACGCCATATGTCCTGGCGTGTCGCAAACAGAGGAGTGGCACCCGATGCCAAAACAGGGGGGTCCGGAAACGGACAGCCGCGGCGGGTTCGCGGATGTGTGTTTTAACGTTCCCGTGTTCCCGCCACTAAGCGGCAGAGGAGGACATCGTGGGGTTTTAGTGGGTCTAGTCCCACATAACCGCTCTGTCTCCCCGTGGCAGGGCGGTATGCGAGTGCATTTCCCCACGGAAAAAAAAAAAAAAAAAAGGTGTTATAAATGTTTTTTTTTATTATTTATTGTATCTGAATGTTTATTAACCTGTTCATTTCTTTAAAATTCAGTTGCAAAGTTTTACCTGAACAATTCGACCCCAAAATCATAATCCCGACTCTAAATATAATACCACAGGATAACAAATTTCACACTGATTGGAATAGCTTATAAAAAGTCTTATATGACACTACCAACGATATTGTTAAACAATAATTGACGTGTCATGAAATTCAATCAAACCATTAGTATACAATATGTGGAACTATAAACTGGTACCCACTATAATTAATTCTGTGCCATGTTTTTTTCACAATCTACCTTCATAGGATTTTCAAGGAAAATGGATGAATCCATAATTTAGTACACGTGTAAGCCGGCGGGAAAAGCCACGTTTGGAGTCATAAAAACCGCAATATTCACCCGAAAAACAAAACTTGCTTTCAATAAATATTTTCTAACCTACATAAACATTAAGGTCGGTTGTGTAATAAATTCCGATAAATTCAAACCCAAAATCTGGCTCCCTTTTGTCATATCGTGGGGTACATGAATCTTATAACTTTCTATAGATACTACATGCTTTATTCATAGTCCTTTTGGGGTATGCACACTGTGTCGACAGTAGCGGATAATAATGTTTCAAGATTTTCCCGTTTGGAACATTATTATCCTCTGTGGCGGAGAACTGATATTTCGACCGGTGGCTGGCAGAAATTGGATATGATGAGCCCAAGACCGAGCATAATGGCGTTTACGGAGAATAGTCTATATCCAACAGTGTACTTATCGGCTGAGATGAAGATTTTTAACAAGGCAATTGAGTTTCAGAGCAGTATAAACAACAAAAAAATCCGACTCTTTTTGTACTAGCCTACAGAGACAGGGCAAATAATTCCGAATCGATTTTCGTTACAATACCAAAGAATTTATTGACAGGATCTTGCATATTATTAAATACACATACCCCCTCTTTAGCACCACCCAAGGGGTAAAAATTATGATACTATGCCACAATACTAAGTTTGCACTGTTGCTAGAATCCGCTTTTTGCTTATCACTTTCCATATGGCAACCCCAGTTAGCGTGTGACCATCGATCATTCGCCTCCACTCACATCCGGTATTACCGGATAGACGTGGGAGACAGAGCTTGGAGCGTTTAATTGTGCATTGTGGCTCATCTTGATAAATACTGGAATTGAAAAACAAATAACCTCAAATTGTCGAATATATGTATTACAAATTTTAGGAATCAGAGCGATCAAAGGTTCTCGGAATGGCTGTGAGACTTGGTTACAAAAAAGTGCGAGTCGACCCAGGGTTCCGTTCAAACTTGTAGGTAACACGTGAAACTTGTAGATTTTTTCTTATAACTAACGTATTTTTTGTGACGTAACTGCAAATTCGATGTTTTCGATTTTTTTCTATTACTCATGCGTAACATTACTTTTTGGCAAATTTCATGATTCTAGGTTATTTCCCTATTCTTTCTATTCCCTTGCGAGTGTCAAAATACGTGGCATAAATGGTCATAATATCTTTTGATCAAGTGACTTTTGATTGAGTAGAAGTTTGATTCTTTCGTAACTCCAAGGAATTGCAGGGGATTGTATTTGACACAAATTTCAATTTGTATCCTTGACGCGTTTCTGGGAAAAAGGGTCTTGACAGACAAACAGTGACTTTAAACAGATCACCTTTCTTTACGTTTTGATATTAGAATGTCTAGTACATTGTTAATTGCCACAGACATCGCAAATAGGGTTAACTTTGAATGAAACAACCGATGTCTGGTATGCACCGATATGCACCGAGTACCAGGCGAACAAAAATTCATAGGAGTGCAACCAATGCTTTATATGACATCTATCACAGCCAGTTGGCACGACCACGCTATTGCCGACCATGCATTTTGTGTACGAGTTATTTTTTATATTTGTTGATAAACAAAATTGACAGCCCTGTATCTGGGACCGACAATCACAACAAGGTAGTGTGGTAACCCTAAGCGTAGTGAACGACTGGATACGTGTGTGTTTTTTGCTTTAATGTGTGCGTAAGTGGGATACTAGGGAATGTTAGCCGTGAGCTATCATGCTTTGGCTACCAGGCGCCCAGAATGCACAACAGTTGTTCAAACAACGCTATAGTCATCTATCACAGCCGGCCGCGGTCACACCGATGTATGATTTGAATAATGGCGCAGCCGTATACGATATTTCATATGTCTTTTACACACGTAAATTTTCTCTCTCACGTAAATTTTTGGGTTACAAATATAATTTTGAAGATGGTGCCGAGAAAATATACTCTATTTGTGGATGATTAAAATTTCAACAATCTTTTTCAACCCTCGCTTATTTCAGCTCACTTGCAAAAACACTCGCTTCATTTTAAAGCTAAGTAAAATTAATGACAGAATTTCTATTCATGATATTAGAATTTAATTTGAGCTCTATCACCTAGTTTTATAGCCTGGAAAATGTTTACATATAAAATCAAGTTAGAAAATTCGGTGACCACCTTTTCAAACTGTTTCTGTAATGTTAAATAAATTAATTATAGCCCGAGATCCGGTTGCAAGATTACTACGTTCATCGAGTTTTTAATTAAAATTTATTTATATTACATAAATAATTATGAATGGGGAAACATATTTTTGACGAGGCCTCTTTAAAAAGTGGCAGCTTTAAAAGTGGCAGCTAGTATTTTTATTTATTACAATATTTTAGTATTAGTTGAGTGTCCAAAAAAAAGTAGTTTCCTTATTTTCAAATAAATTGTAATCCACTTCAAGCAATATTAGCAATATATGTAAAGAACATGAAAGTTTGACGCAGTTCGACTCAACCTCTCCGTAGCCAGTTCTATGGCTGCGAAGAGATTGCGGCTAAATATAAAAAAAATACATTCCGGTTAAAAACTCGATGGACGTAGTAATCTTACGCCGGATCTTGGGCTAATATTAACGCATATTTTCTATATGAACTTTAACCAGTCTATGTAAATATGGAGACTCCACTTTTTACTACCAAGTGCCAAAAAGGTCCAACCGAAAATATTATTCAAAGGATTGTCACTGTATAATCGTGTACTCACAGGAATCCGGCAAAACCGCAAAAGTTCTTACAGGTAAAACCGAGCAATGTTTAGTTTGACCCGGTTTAAAGTAAGTACCCACTTGTAAGTACAACAGCAATGCATTTTAAAGGTAGATTTTCCGTAGAAGCGAAGAGCACTTTAGCGATCGGTGTAACTGCATTCCACGTTCTCTTTAGTCCGTCTCACAGAATATATCAATAAATACTATCCTATAATATTCTATGTACACGTTGTTTAATGCAGTTTTATAATCCATAACCGTAAACGGATCTGAAAATTTCGATTGAGATCGAGATTCGATTGATCGAGAGTAGGCAGTGTCTCTGCAGTGGGAACATTAGAGGCTAAAGAAATAATTAATAAAATATATAGTCCTTTTTTAAATATACGCACAGAACAGATATTTACGTTTGTCACACAAATACTTGTCCTGGGTGGGAATCGAACTCACGACTGCCGTGCAGATGGTAGCTACTCTGACTGAGCTGTGAAGTCAATGTTGATTTTTTTGCATAACAGCCGATATATTTCAATTGAACTTGAACCTAAAAGAAACGTTAAAGTTTATTTTACATTGAACAAATCCGCAATGATACGAGAGGTCCCGCGTCGTATTTCATTCTGGAAACAGTCTGTGCTGCTACTCTGTTATGATTTCCTGGTATCAAGGGAACGTTGTAAAGATATAAAGTGATATTAGGGCGTTTTATCCGACTTTCTATGCAGCACCAAAGCAAGGGCGTGGTGGCCCAGGGGCATAGACGCCGACTTCCAATCTGAAGGTCGCTGGTTCAAACCCACACATGCACCAATGAGTTTTTTCACTTGGAAAATTTATGTGCGCAATACCACGTTCTCGAAACGGTGAAGGAAAACATCGTGAGGAAACCAGCATGTCTGAGAACCAAAAATTCGAAGCCATGTGACATCTACCAATCTGGATCGGGCTTCCGTGGTAGATCAAGACCCATTCACTCTCAATTATCGAGAGTAGGCCGATGTCCCTGCAGTGGAAGCTAGTTGCGCTCCACGGTGTTAGCCGTGCCAAAGTAATGAACGAATGAAAATACTTTATTGTTCACCAACGCAGAAAAATATAAACGTGACAAATAGAACACGTACAATGGGCGGTCTTATCGCTAAGAAGCGATCTCTTCCAGACAATATACTTCACAATTGAAAATATAACCTTCCCTCTGGCGCAGTCGGTTAAAATAACGTGTTAGGTTCGTGTAATCCATTATGAATGATTGAATTAAATAATAGAAAAATTGTTTATGGTACATCAGTATAGAAGGTATTATACTAATTGCTGTTGGCAGAAATGTGCAAAGAGGAACCTTGCCAGAAAATAGACAAAATAATGAACAACTTAATAAAATGGGCGATTTTTTCACTTAAAAGCGATCTCTGCTTGATGTAAAAAATTCTGAAAGTTGTTTTTGTTGGCGGTATTCCAATCACAATACAGTGATATAGCGATAAACAATGTTTTAAAACTTTTTTATGACCTACGAACTATTTTTGATGATTATTGTATATGTAGATCTCGTCTATTCCTAAGAACTGGCACTGGAAAATGCGACACAGTTTTTTAATTATGCATCATGCAGAGTCTCATTTAGTTTCAACCGACACCCAAAGAAGGTTATCAATAGGTTTTTTTTTTTATTTTCTTTGTTCTTTAGAAAAATATTATGTATGAAATATGGTCCAGATTTTCTTTAAGATTGGTCTTACAGAAATCTTATCAAAACCAATGGTTTGGTTATTAAATCAAAATAACTGGAAATAATGTCCAAGTAAACGATATCGCTTATTGTGCTTTCCTGTGACTTTTTCTTCGCCCATTGTACACCAATTTGGATGTTTCTTCTCTTAAATGGTAGGCCTTGAGGGCAAAAACTAGAGGATACCATTTTTGAAGTAGTTTTTTTAATCAGCTCTTATGTTAATGTACGTGATCTATTAACTATTTATTCAACGCATGTAGCGTTGAATAATTAGTTTGACATTTAAAACAAGCTACAAAACATTATATTTGATCCTTTCCGAATTTAAAAAACAACTCGACGATAGCTTAAGTTTGCACCTCACCTTTTTGAGTTGCACCATTTACAGGGAATTAACCCTAATACCCTTGCTGTGGAGATATTAATTCTGTTTGTGAATCCGCCACTGGACTGCGAGCACCGCTTCACGATTATTTAAAGTGAGCTTAACGTGTTGTTACTGCATACAAGTACTGTGGATGGAAATGTTTCACAGATTATTATCTTTGTATAAGCACAGATTATTCTGTCGTACGAAGATGATAGAAGATATAAGATAGAACACTTTATTGCACACTAAAAGATAACAATAGCTTTAAACTAGAAATCTTAAATAATAAAAAGGTGACACAATGTGCAGTCTTATCGCTATAAAGCGATCTATTACAGACAACCTTCGGATGAACAAGAAGTATTAGAAATGAGAAGAAGAAAGTACTACAAGTCTTACGTCTGACTGACGTGATGGAACTCTACTATGGGTAGAGATTCCTTTTTTGAAATTAATAAAGTGACAGGACTAGCTGGAGTTTTTTTATATATGTAATTTAAGTGACGCGACGACCTGAAGGCCCACCTGATGTTAAGTGGTTATCTCCCTCCTAAAATTCCAAAAGTAGGAAGTGATAAATCACACTAATATTATAACGGTGAAAGGTTGTACGTGTGTGTGTGTGTGTGTGTGTGGGTGTGTGTATGTGTGTGTGTGTGTGTGAGTGTGTATGTGTGTGTGTGTGTTACTCCTTCACGCTCAAACAACACAACGGATTTGGATGAAATTTGGTAGGTACTATGATAGCTTATATCCTGGATTAATATATACATTAGTTTTAATCGAAAAAGCGAGAGTATCACCGTGGGCGCTGGTAGTAATTAAGTAAATATTCATGGCGGAATGACTTATCTGCTGTCTCGCGTTGTGCTCAGTCATGACGCGTAAGCGCAAGCGAGACGGCTGATCGCCTTTATCACTCATCTCGCTTACACTGTATCGCCATAGTAAACAAATTCTACTACGAAAAACCACAGACAAACAATATCCGGCGCAAAAATAGAACGCTAAGTCCCTTTGTTATCCCGTATTGATTGCACTGTGTTTGTTTACATCGTACAGTACATCTAATATATCGCTTTGTTTGTTCACAGCTAGATATTTGAATTGTTGAGAGTGTAAATGTGTGGGTTTGGATTGACTGAGCTGACTGTACCTACATAGTTTGGCTAGCTCAAGAGATTACTCTCAAGAGAGGAAGAGATCCGCAAGGAAATATCTAGTCAGTATATATGAGTAGGTATTCGTGGAGGAGCAAATCATTTTAAGATAAAGCGCCACAGCATGTTGTTGCTCTGTTCCACGACATGCAAAATAAATTGTAATATCCATTCAATATTCATTATCAAGATGTATAAATAAGTACGTAAACATAAGTGAACAGGATCATGTTCGCGAAAAGAAAATAATCCTTCCATTAAGGGTTTCTTGCGAGTTCTTCCTCATGGGTCGGGTAGGATTTGAACAAGTGCTAAAGTTTAGAAGTAATATTTCTAAAGTTAGTAATAAGAATGCATGATCTTGTAGGTATAATTACCTACAAAATATATATAATTAAAAAAGTGATGATTTTTAAAGAATTCAATTGAAATAAATTATTTTTGACTTTGACATTGACTTATTGAAAAAAAAGACTCAAGTTTTCCTTTAGCTTAGTCTTTTCTTGAGTAGTTAAGTCAAATAGTAAATTCAAATCACAGTATTTTCAATTAGAAGCCTACACGATTTCTACTTTTAACCTATTGACAATTTATAGTATAAACAGAATATGTTATTTAAGCTCATATAAATCATGAGATTGAGAGGATAATAATATTATACCCAAGCGCACTTTGGTCACGGGTCACGCGCTTTTAGATAAATGCCGGAAATGAATAGCATTGATAAAGACAGCAACGTTGCATTTGCAGCTACGAGAAAACGAACTCGCGCATCTTTATAGTTTAAAAATTATTGCGATTTTGTAACCGCTTGTGTTGTACCCCACCTCGTACACGGAGGGTTAACGAAAAGACAAAAAACCATTGTTATTCCGATTTCCCCGAAAGCAATAGCAAATCCCGTTGGGTGATCCAATATCTCTATGACGTAGCCAAACCACAGTGCAATCAATACGCAGAAAAACAAAGGGGAAGTCGATATTGTCTTTTTAAACCGGATATTGCTAGTCTGTGCGTTGTCTGTAGGATTTGAGCACTGATTTGACTACTGTTGCACTGTTTCTCATTAAAACCGATGTATTCGTTCGCAATTTAGTAAAGGTTCGGCTTATACAACATTATCATAAAACTAAATAAAAAAAACTTTTTTAGAAGTTTTCTCAATTGTTTTGAATACGGTTCCGAATCAAGAAAAATAAATGTGTGTGTGTGAACGTACCTAAACCTACCTAGAATTCTAAAGAGACAAACATATTATTCCCCAAAATATAATAACCCAAGCAAATCTTAAAGTCGTTTCTTAAATTGTATTGTGATTTTTACTACGTATTATATTGTAATAAAATTAAACAATCGGAAAATAAAGGCCCTTTGAGGTGGAACTCGAAAAATAACATGTTTTCGTTTCATTGACTTCGACTAGAGATGAGAATGGTACTGGTAGGTTTCGGAGTCCGAATATTTCGTAACGAAGTTGAAAGTAATCCAGACTTCAAATTGTGGAATTTGATCCAAAACTCAACCATGGACTTCTGCTATTTCGATAGCTAAGTTTCAAGCAACCTAGACTTTAAATCGAGTTCAGTCCGATGCCGAGTATTTACTATGATGGTTTGTTTTCTTTCACGGTATTTGTGTTCCTCTAACAATAGAAACAGAACAGTATGTCAAGTTTTCGTCCTGGAAATTATGATTACTATAATGATACCCATTTATATTGTCTAGCAGGTGCATATGTATTACGTGTTCCGTTTTGTAGATAATGAGTTTCTGAATGATTAGAGCAACATTATGAATATTAACAAAAAAAAATTGAAATGAAAAACATTGTAATTGAAAATTATTTATTTCGTAGAGAGACGGCGCACAGCATTGCGTCCAACGAAGAGGGAATAGAAGCAGATAAAATGTCTATTTTTATGAGTATGTAAACTTTTATTTTTAGTGTGTTTATTAAATATAAGTAATTAACATTTCATCCATTAAGATTAATCCAGGCGCTTGCAAGTAAAGTTAAGTTTTTCTATTTGTGTCAAAGCGCGCCAATGATGGTTTAACATTAAAAAAATATGATTTTTTAAAAATCGTAGTACATTTCGGAGTAAGGACTCAAGTCAAATCGGGACATCCCTACCTGGAATTGCTACGAATGTTTTTGACGTGATATTGATATGTCGAGGTAATAAAACAATGATGTGTGGAATTCGATGTGTGCAGGTTCTTTTTAAGTTTGTTTTTTTTTTTATTTGCTGTAAAATCTGCAGATTAAATAAAACACAAGTTTTTGACTGCGCTTTCGCTCGCAAGACGAAAAGTGCTTTATGTTCGTTTCTGTACACTTCAAGCGTTACAAACAAACTCACAGGTTTTTGTGTCAGAAAAGATAATGAAAGAAACTTCTGCTAAAGTAAACATAAATGCAAACTTATGCAAACTATTAGAATTATAAAACTCAAAACGGGGAAGTAACGTCCCACTGTAATTTCACTGGCACCTACACCCTTCCACCGGAACACAGCAATGCGAGTGTACTGCTTGGCGGCAGATAACAAATGTGCTAGCAGTACTGCTTAAAACGAAGTTGGCACAAGATCTATTGCTCCTTTAGAACCACCCAGGGGATATGTATAAGGAACAGTGTTCACCAACAATATTTTTTTACAATATTATAGAAAGAAACAGTACATAGGGAAAATCAGTATAAACCAATGATCGTATAAAGTATAAAGAAATAGTACGGCAAAATTTACCGTTTCAAGAAATCGCATTTGACGGCTCCATGGCTTAGTTGGTAGTAGCCCTGCCTTCGAAGCGAGGGGTCCCGGGTTCGATTCCCGGCCGGGGCATACTATGTGTGGTGAGCATGAATGTTTGTTCTCGGGCCTTGGGTGTTTGTCTTGTGTTTCTGTGTTTGTCCATGCCATCTGCGACACAGGGAATCCTAGTGCAGAGGTATGAGTGTGTAAACGTTTATTTTATTTTATTTTACAACTCATAGAAAGAACATACAATTAAGTTACCAACACTATTACGGCATAACTCCGTTATATAGACGCTAGGTATTAAGAAGTCGCCATAAACTTCATCATCGACCAACATACACTCATGCACTCAAGACAAACCCGTTAGGGCTTTTTGGGTGTTTCATAGATTTATTTTTTACTACCCTTGTAATTTCTCAATAAAAAAAAAAAAATCAAATAGAAATTCCACCTTAAAGGGTCAAAAGTAATCAAAGTCACTTGTATGAGGAATGCAATTTGGAATAGTTGCGTTATCCTACCCCTTCAAAGAAAAAGGCTTGAATATATAAATTACCTACCATAATAACATAGCCTATTATTTTCTAAGGGAAATTTCAACTGCAACAACATGAAATTAAGTTTACAGCTCTTTTATCGTATAATACCGTGGAGTGGACGCTGGGATTTACGATGTGACCATAAACTCGTAATCGAGGGACATACAGGGGAAATTGAGGCTATTTGTGTCCTACGGATGGGACATGAGGCTACAGGTGTCATAAGGTACTTCCAGCCTTATTAGCATTCATTGACTTGTTGGTTTTATTTCGTTGGCATAATTAACTGGCCAAGATTTGGACTGACACATAGATTGTAGTCTGGAATAGCACGTAGGCTACTTTTTATCCCGAAAGTATGTAAGTTTCCCGTGGAAATGCCAACCGCGGGTAAAACCGCGCAGCTAGGAGTTAATATTTTTCCTTCTTTTTTTTGAATAGCGTTTTTATTTTTCACAAACGCTATACTACACTAACTACTTTTTATTGAATTTTCTATTCATTGTTGGCCGCTGATGGCCTTGACCACTTTACGCGAGCTTTTGGTGAGAGCGGAAGGCCCTCAGCCGACTTCTAGTGCCACTTCGAAAATCGATGACATCTACCAATCATAGATCAAAGCACATTCACTCTCAATTAACGAGAGTATGTCGGTAGTCTGCAGTGGGGACATTAGAGGCTGATACGGATGCACTCAATCAGTTTTCTATATCCTATAGTACAAGCTATGCTCAGTTTGGGACTATACTGTGTGGAATGTCAATGAATTCTTATTTATTCGTCTTTTAACATTTCAAGGTGGCTGCTTATATTAATAAAGGCGAATGCTTCGGTTGTCGAGTCTGTATTGTTGTTTGACACGCGATTCGTGACTCTGATGGAGCTGGGATAAAGGAGAACGGCGTATAGAACGATCTGCAGTCACTGGTTTTGTTAAGTACAAGACGTCACATCCCCGTCTCGGGTGGCGCGTGCAGCAGGGCGCGATTTGGGTCTTCTCATAGTTTGTTCGGAGAGGACCTAAATCGTATTGATGTTGATACGTGCGGAAATAACCATTGAACATCACGTGGGCCTTTAGCTCATCACGTCACTTTTGTAACATGAAAAAAAGAACTATTTATGATCAAATAAATAGATTTAATAGCCTAATACGTTTATAAGCATCAGTACCAGGTCTGGGGCTGCGAAGAGGTTGCGGCCAACACATTTTTTTTTTTTGTTCCTTGTATTTAATATTGCTGTGAAGTGGATAATTCAACTAATTTTATACTAATAAAACAATACCTATAGCACTTTTTGATAGGCACCTCGGCAAAAATATGTTCTCTTATGCAAAAATACATAAAAAATAGATTTCGATTCAAAGCGTGATGAACTTGCAGCGCGAACTTTAAAGTGGTCAGTGCAAAAGGTAATGTTGACTTTTTCATGATGACAAGAAGAACTCTTCCGGATGCGCGTATATTTTGGTGATGGATTTATTTAAACAGACTGCCATATACCACGTTCTAGTTTTCGGCAATGTAGCTTTCTTCGGAGTAAAAACTACAATTTCCAAGCTTTTATTTCAATTGCTTTGGAAAGGTGTTTTGTTTGGGTTCTCCTTTATTATAAAGCAAAAATACATTCATTTTATAATACTAACACGTCACAAACATAAATATACACAATACACTTTAGTATTGATACAATAATAAACTTAAGTGCAATTTGGACTCGCATTCTGTTCACAAAGGCATTCTTACCTACCATTGTTAGGTCAATACTTTTAATAAACTGAATTAAGTGTTAATTACGGTGGGGACGCGCAGAGGAAGAAGAGTGTCGGTATTGCGAGGCGCCGCTCTCCCTATCCTCTGCGGCCCTAGTGGCAGGCGACGGACGACCCATCAAATATTCGAGTGATTCACTTCAGCAAGCATTTCCAAAATGAAAATAAGTTCCAAGAGAGGCTTACCGTAAACGTAGAACTGAGCAAAAACCAAGAGTCGCGTACGACTTTGGCAGCGCAAATCTTCTAAGTATAGTTTGGATACAAACTGTTTGGTAGTTCACCGGGCAAAGTTTCTTAGAAGTTACGATGTTTCCGGGCATCATTTTGGATGAAATCTATTGTCTTACCGAAGCGTTATTTTGCTTTCGTAATGCCAACAGTTACTCTCTTTTCCGTTTTTCCCCGAACCATGAAAAGGAAAATAGTTCTGTTATCTCAGATAATTTTAGCATTTCGTTGCGCTCGTCACTCTGAAACGGAGACTTCTGATGTGTCTGTTAATTGACCCGGCACCCACGCCATTACACCGGAACACAGCAATAATGACACGAAACCTGGCAGAATAATGAGCATGGTAGACTTTCCCCATAACGAACTTGGATCAAGTCTGCAGCTACTTAAGGTGACTCATTTAGACGGCTCCATAGCTTAATTGGTATTAGCCCTGCCTTCGCGAGTGAGGGATTAGGGGTTCGATTCCCGGGCAGGACATACTTTATGTAGAGAGCATAACGTTTGTTGTCGGGTCTTGTGTTTCTATATTTGTCCATGTCAACTGCACCAAAGGACATCTAAGTAACGGTTTGTGTGTGTGTGTGTGTGTGTGTGTGAGTGATATGTCCCTAAATTCATTCGGTTTTTTTGGAGAGTCCCGACCATTCTTCAAAATCGCAATCCGTATTTCTATATCTTCGACTTAGTACGACATCGAATCTCAACGTACGATATGATCTCAATAAGATGGATGCCTAGTATGACTTGATTTGAGCTATTCTTAGTGACTACTCATGTTAATTTGTGAGCAGCTACATTTTAGATCAATATCAGTATGTACAATACACATACAACACCTTAGTTTTCAAGAAAAGCGGGTTCCTACACTTTAAAACACCATCGAATTTAGCCGCAGCCCACTCTGTTTGAATTCGTCTATCTGTATCCCTAAGTATAAAAATAAAGTTTCAAGTTTTCACCCAAATTTCATGGAAGCCGCAGTACGAAATTTGTGGTCCATCTCACTTCCTCGCAGTGTGTAGATCCACCAGAGCATCCTAGATCCGCTTAGAAATACCTTCGCAAAATGGAGGTAATATCTAGGTAGTGATTTATCACTACGGTAGGAATTAGAGCTGGGAGATATCTGAATTCAATTCTTATAAGTTTTTAGACGGTTATTTCAATACTTTTCACCATTTATCGTTCAATAATAGAAATTGAAACTTATTTATTCCTTTAGATTTCAACTATCGTTTGGACGAGACAAAAAAAGGCTTCGCTCGCTTTTATCTGTGCAAAACGTTTTTTAATAAAATGTTGCGTTTTTACAAGAAACGCAATTATACAGGTAAACTTAGCTCAAAATATAATCCAATCGATACGGCAGTTTTCGAGATATGCAAAGTAAATTTTTATACTATATGTATACATAAAATTTTTTACGTTTTTAGTAATATGATATTCGTGCGCATATAACGTCTCATAAGATTACATTCCCACAGATAATATGTCAAATTACAGAGATATAAAGGTTGACCGCAAAACATAGCACCATAATAAATTAAAAAAATATTTTTTTGCATCTGTAATCAAGCAGCTTTGTTTACGAACTCCTTAATGATTGAAGTTCCTTAAGAAAAATAACTTGTTTAATCTAACTTTTACGCAAATCGTGTTTGGATCTCTATTTCATTAAATTGTCAGTTATTGTCGATGGTGGGGCATTTGTATGGGAGCAACATATTTTGAGTCTATTATTGAATGAGATTCACCTAAAAGTTTCAAATCTACGCCAATTGACTGACCTCATAGTAGCTTTGTAGCTCTGCCTACTGTGCTTTAGGTTCGATTCCCACATAAAATGTAGGTGCTCATATGTATGTATTTACAAAAACAATACTATACAAGTATTATATTCGTAATCTGGTTCCCATAGTACAGGCTATGCTTAGTCTGGGGCTGGTGAAATGGTCATGATTTTTTGTTTAGCCTATGTGATCCCACTGCTGGGCAAAGGTCTCTTTTTTCTCCCATCCATGTAACCTTATGGTTGATACAAAGGTTGACCACTGTGTATAAAGTATTTCTAAAGATATATAAATACTTGTGCACTGAAAGTATATGAAAGTAAAATAGTTTTTTAAACAGAAGTTCATTCCTAACAATTAAAAGAAAAGTTGGATATTACTTATTCGTAGAAAGTCCTCTGGCAATCTACATTATCCGTCTTTCCAGAACCTTCTATTGAATACTCTAGAACCCGCCGTATTGAATTGTTTTATACACTTCCCTGCGATGCTTTATGAGTGGGATACGATAAAGAACATTCGACTCTATCATCGCGACAGTAGAGAATAAAATTGCGAATTGGAATAGACGTGATATTTTCCTGGTCAATAAAATTGCAATCCTATCAAGGACAGTTATCTTTTCTTTGATATTGCAGCGTTTGTCACCGAGAGGTGTTGGAAATCCAATCTTCTATGACTTGATATGTTCTATTGTTTTGTTCAACTTTATGGTAGCTTAATATTATATACTAGCTGTGTTCCGCGGTTTCACCCGCGTTTTTCTCGTTAACGTGGAAACAGCGCACGCAAAAATAGGTTTTCGATTTTACACCTTATTTTACAAAATAGCAATTTTATTACGGATCCCTAATTTAAAAAAAAAAAACATATCCTATAGCCTTCCTCGATAAATGGACTACCCAACACTGAAAGAATCATTCAAATTGGACCAGTAATTCCTGAGATTAACGCGTTCAAACAAACAAACAAACACTGCAGCTTTATAATATTAAAATATATAAGTATAAGTATAGAAAAGCCAGACTCTCCTTAAAATCAGTCGCACAAAACCAAAATATTCTTACATTGTGGTTTCGGATATATAGGTACAAGATGTTTCAAAAGATGTCACACTATTGAAAGGTTCATAGAAATCAGATTTTCAAGTATATGATTGAATCATATGTCTGAAAATCAGAATCCAAATCAAAACTTTTTTACCATACAATGTAATAAATATAACAATTTGTTACTTTTTGGGCAGCCCTAATTAGGGGTCACTGACCGCGCTCATTTTTCCGCACTCATACACGCACGCGGTTACATCTATCCCCTGAGATATGATCTATATATTATCTTTGCTGAGGATTGGGAGACCTGGTAGGGTGAGTTCTGGATCAATCTAAGCATGCGCAGTTAAAGTATTGTCACCTTTTTGAAACACAGCAACCTTTTTGAACAATCCTATCAAGTAATTATAATTTCTCCGGCAATTTGGAATCTGTCTTTTCAGTTTTATCAACATTAACTCCCATGTGTAAACCACATTTAATATTAAAATATTTTATATTAATTAATTATTTTCATGTCGCTACCTTTTTCAGAGCCTGCCGCGGCTATTGACCGTTTTGCGCAGGGAAAAAAGAGGAAACCTTTGCCCAGCAGTGAGACAACATAGGCTAAACAAAAAAAATCATGACCATTTCACCAGCCCCAAACTAAGCATAGTCTGTACTATGGGAACCAGATTACGAATATAATACTTGTATAATATTGTTTTTGTAAAAAATACGTACATATGAGCACCTACCTTTTATGTGGGAATCGAACCTAAAGCGCAGAAGGCAGAGCTACTGAGCTACTGTGAGGCCAGTCAATTGGCGTAGATTTGAAACTTTTAGGCGAATCTCATTCAATAATAGACTCTAAATATGTTGTTCCCATACAAATGCCCACCATCGTCAATAACTGACAATTTAATGAAATAGAGATCCAATCACGATTTGCGTAAAAGTTAGATTAAACAAGTTATTTTTCTGAAGGAACTTCGATGAAACATCATTAAGGAGTTCGTAAACAAAGCTCCTTGATTGAAGAAGCAAAAAATATTTTTTAATTTATTATGGTGCTATGTTTTCCGCGTGAATTCGTTTGTTAATATATTTTTTTTTATAATGTTGTTACTATTTTTGTGCCCCTGTATGGGTTTTGTGTGTAATCCCCCAGCACTGGTATTTTTCACACATATCCCTTCCCAAGGCGTGGGATATACGCAAAGTACTTCCACCTTGTTGAAAAAAAGGGGTTAGGGTTTTGGCTACGGATGGAATTTAATTTTTGTCTTCTTGCAATTTGTTCTTCAAATTTGTATGATGCACCTTATCACACAAAAAGAATTAGTGAACTGGTATTTTTTCATTTGCTTCGGTGCTCCATGCTAGTGTAATTAGACCCTATTATCAACAAATGTTATATATTATAACCATGGCAACATTTTTGTCAACATTGATGTCTATTAAAAATGTTGCTATGGTATCCCCAGCAATCTTTCAAATATGTTTCAACTGATTTAATATTATACTATCACACTAATATTATAAAGGCAAAAGTTTGTATATATGTGTGTTTCCTTTTTTTGTTAATACATACTTAATATTAACACCCAGACACAGATAAAACTATGTTCTCCACACATATGCTTGGCCTTAGTTAATCGAAGTCACTATAGCGCAGAAGGCAAAGCTGTAAGGTTAGTTAAAGCTATTATTTAATAAAGATGCCTTTATACATATAATGTAAGTAATAGCATCCGCTTACGTTTTGAGTAAGGTACCCTAAAACCTTCAATGCACAGACATGGCCGATACTGTTTCTCTCGTTGTAGGGTAAAAACAAAGTTTTACGCTTTCTTCAAGTTCTAGTTTGCTACTTAATAAAAGTCTTTGAATTAAATGAATTTCTTAATGCCCGTAGCTAAGTGAATGGGCGAGTACTCTTGTTTCTTCCAGCAATAGGAAGTGACTTTGTTTTTTTTATTTTCCACAAAACTTCGCTTCAAAAAGACTATGAGAAAAATTATTTTGTTGGTATATGTATAGGCGCCAGTTTTCTCATTATGATTTCAGATTTAGAATCAATTTATTTGGCCAAATAGCAGTAAAATATGTTATATAGTCATATCACAATAGAATCACAAAATTGGAAAAACAACGTGGAACACATTTTTGAGAACGTGGCACGCAAAACAAATTTTATTAAGAAACTTAATGATGTACGAGAGGATTTGAAATAACCAACCTAAAATTCAATGTCAATGCTGAACCTCTGGTACGCTCTTTTCAAAACATCCAGGTGTATGTTTTCATATAGTGCATGATTATGACAAGATATTTGATTACAACAATCTAAGAAAATAGATGACCCTTTCCCATTTCCTTTGAAACATCAGTTCATCTCAACCCTACAAATTAAAATGAACAGCCCGTCCAATACAGGAAATTACGAAATATATTTCGCCATTCGGAATACCAACAAAATACCGTTTTGTAAGTGTATAACTTGGAATTAAGAGGGCAACGTCAATCAAAATGATCTTTCTCCTGTGAAAGAGACGGTTGTTGGATATATGAGCGCGAGAACGAGATGGGTGGTCTGAAAGTTTAATGAAAAACAATCCATTTCAATATTATTTATTAGCCAGGAGAGGGTTTGTGTCAGTTACATAGGTGTAAGTACTCTGGCAGATCTGGTATTTTCTTATTATTCTTCACTCCGTCTCGCCTTTTAATTAATCTGAAACTTGAAGCGCTTGAACGCTCACATATGCCACATGCGTATTACAGGCATGGAGAAACACATAAACAAACTTAGTGCAATTTGATTTCCCCAAGGGACACTGTCCTTTGCGTCCATAGCTGAGTAACCCCAGAATCCCTACACATGTCCCCGGGTGGTGCGGAAGGAGAAACCCAAAGTAGCAGTAGGACTTGTGCCAAGCTAGTCCGGAGTAGTACTGCCACCTATCAATCTACCACTAAGCAATTGTGCACCCGCGTTGCTGTGTTCTGGTGGAAGGGTGTGGGTGCCGGTAAAATTACTGGCAGTTGAGACGTTACATCCCCGTCTGAGAGTGACGGGTGCAATGCAATGCGACTTATAGTTAACATCAGGTTAGCCATCAGCTTTTTTGTATAAAGAACGTAAACGTCGCTATATAGAGTGTGGACATCTTAGATTATACATTCCCAACTCAATCGCAAAGAAATAATATTATAAAATCTGTTATATGAATATTTTCAATACAACTACCGCATCCAAATGTATCTACGTACAAATGAATCCCTCAATTTATGTAAATTAATCGAGTT
The DNA here is from genome assembly GCA_921293045.1 of Aplocera efformata. Classification (NCBI taxonomy): domain Eukaryota; kingdom Metazoa; phylum Arthropoda; class Insecta; order Lepidoptera; family Geometridae; genus Aplocera; species Aplocera efformata. Next base: position 5,019,074 of record OV121061.1, read on the forward strand.
TCGTTTGCTCGTAAATGTCTGTCATTCCACTGGAAATGATTCAATTCACCTCTTCAATTTGGGCGCGACGTGAATCAAAACAGCGTGATTTCAAATTGGAGTGGACTTTGCAATCGTGTGCTTTGCGTGTATAATAATTAATAACGCACTCTAATAGGAAATTAGCAGATGTATTTGTCGGCTTCGTGTTTTAGTTGGTAGGTACACACTGCCATCAAAGCGGGACGCTTCGATTCCCGGCTCGGGCACACTTTTTGTGATCGGTTAGTTTGTACTCGGTTCTTAGGTAATGTTCTGTATCAATTGCCAATAAATCGCAGATATTATTTTCTTTTTCTATTTCCTTTTTATATTATTTTGTTTTCATATTTTTTCCTGTTTCCCCGTAAATAGTTTTGTAAGCGTTTGTACGACAAAAATAAATATTTTTTACTCTACATACGTAAACGTAGACATCGTTTCGACTTCGAAGCTTAGTTGATAATCATTCTGTCTTTACGAGCGACGACCCGGGTTTGATTCCCGGCCCGGGAAAACTTTGTGTGATGAGCGTAAAGTTTTTTCTCGGGCCTTGGGTGTTTGCCTTGTGTTTCTGCGTTAGTGCATTCCACGTTAATTACCCGACTACGGCGAAGCAAAAAGGAGCGTTAAGATTTTGACCGGTATGTATGCATGTATATACGTAAGTTCATCTGTGCCCTCTTAACGTCATGTCAGATGAGATGTTATTGGAAGCTCCTTGATTGCTGCTGATTATAGGCTATGTCAAATCACATTCAATTGAATATGGCGCTCTGTGGAGGACATTAGTCAAGAGATAAAAATATTTTTTTCTTTAATTATGCTGTGTTTTGGTACCAAATGAAGTTAGCACAATTACCTACATATTCAAATACATATATTGTAACAAATATTTTCCCTCTAAAATACCAACCTAAAATAAATATTACAAAAAATCAACTAGCAACCCGCCCCAACTTCGCTGGGTTAGTAGAGCATCAATGTCGTATCAGAAACTACCCGTGCGAAGCCGGGGTGAGTTGCTAGTACAACATATAAACCTTTTGATTAAAAAAGGTATTCCATGTATTCTATCAGTTACCTGGTTCCCACAGTACAAGCTATGCTTAGATTAGGGCTAGATGGCTGTGTGTTTTTTTTTTAAATCTCGCAATCACTCTCCATTATCGAGAGTAGGCCGGTGTTCCTGCAGTGGAAACATTAGAGGCTGGTACGGATCTAGCATTGAGCGTAGATAAATATATAAGTTAATGTTACGAAGAAAAAGAGTTTTATTTCTTAGTAAAATAAAAATAAAATCTATAAATATCACAAAGGACCTAGTGTCTCGGTCGTTATTTCGATGAAAAGAAGAATCATTGTCTCAAGTGTGTTATAACCTTTTATCTGAGTGTTCCTTACATATTATTTTTATTATTTTTATCCTCGACGCAAAAAAAGGTAAGTTCGAACGCAATATGTCAAACTGTCTGTCAATGGCACCGTAGCTCTTAAACGGGTGAACCGATTTCAGTGCGTTTTTTTATATTTAAAAGCAGTCTTTTTAGCGGTTGTTCTTAAACATGTCTTATCAAAATCGGAACAGCCGTTTCAAGTTCACTAGCTTATTACAATTACACCGAGTCGAGAGTCATTAATAGCATACTAATCTATACATATAATAAAATCGTAGACTTGCCGTGTCTGTACATTGAATATTTTTACAAAATAATAACTGGGAGACGTTAAGAATAAGTAATAGAACGCAAAAAAACAATTTTTGAAATTTTTGTCTGTTTGTCTGTTTGTCTGTATGTTTGTGCGCACTTTACGCAAAAACCATAGATAGTTATCAAAATCTAGGTACTAAGAAATGTTAAGCTGAGTCTGGAATAGTGAATAGCGTTTATTTTATCAAAATCGACCCACAAAATCAAAAGTTATTCAATGTTTTATGCAAAATTTTATTTTTTTTACAAAACGTTCTACAAGCGCCTGCCGAGTCCTGCGTTCTTGACTCGGTGTGGCGGTTCGGTGTATTGCAATATGAATATGAGCAGGCGCTTGAAGGCAGATGACAGGTTTAGTTGTAGTTTAGTCTTAGTTTAGGTTAGTTAATTAGGTAATTAGTTTAAAGGTAGTTTAGTTTTTCTTTGTACTTTGAACTGCGAAAGGTTGATGGTAACCAGTATCTTAAATACGAGTACCAAGCTTCCTATCAAACGAGTCATTTACATGACGGAGACCTACAGTACACTGAAGTTACGCAATGGCGGTATGTCCGGCTGAAAATAGCCGTATAAATAAATCATCCTCAGGGTACATCATCATCATCATCATCAGGGGTGAAATTAAATAACCCTTGCGACATTTGTTTTCGATTTTGCTGATATTATCTGGACATTCAGATGCAGCACAGATATTGCAAATGTATCAATATAAATTAGCGGAAGTCTATCAAGGAATATGCAGCTCAACAAAAATAACAAAACATAAATACCATTAATACGCACTAAGCGATTTGAAACTACTTTTATTGTGCGTACTGCAAGGGAGTGGAATGCTTTGCCTGAGTCTGTGTTCCCTGATCATTACAATTTGGGAGTCTTCAAGAGTAGAGTGAATAGGTTTGTCCTAGACAAGCGTGCTCCATCGTCGGCCGCATCTTCACTTTCCATCAGGTGAGATGGCGGCCAAACCATGCTATGCTATCTTTTTTTTGTGAGTTAGTTACGTAACGAGCTGAGGGCCCACCTGGTGGTAAGTGGCGACCCACACCCATGACAACAGTAATGCGACTAAGTATAAGATTTGGATCTGAGAGACTGGAGACTGAGTCGCACTCATCCTGCTGCGACCATCACCCAAGACGGGGATGATACATCTCACGATACAAGCGCTACTGCTTGTGTGATTCCAGGTGTGATGACAGTACCTCGCCGGACAAACTTGGCACAAGTTCTACTGTTACTTTTTGGTTGCTGCTTTAGCACCACCCAGAGGGTACGTGTAGGGAATCAAAGGGTACACACCTGCGGACGCGAGCAACTAGATCCAATAGATCGGTACGGGGGACTTATTTCTCACTGTATTTAACACTGTTTTGTTACTTCAGGACTTATTTCATATGTGTATGATGATCTAACAACACTGATACAACATTGAGCAGTGTCCCAGGGAATGGCATTGAATGAATGAATGGCAGGGAATGGGAATTGCATTCTATTAACAGAGAAGTGGAACAATAAGAAGTTTTTTTTTGTCAAGGGGTAAATACTTTGCTTATACCCCACGCCTTGGGGAGGCGTGTATTAATAGCAGTGCTTGGGGAATACACAATAAAACCCCCTTGGAGTTCCTGCTCTACCTTCACGCTGGGGCTACGGGTACGGTAGCGGCCGTAACCGGCCGGCCAGAGGCGTTGGTCCCCGCGTATCGGGACCCCAACACGATGTGAACCTCCCTATAGTGCCGTGCCCGGAACACGAAACACGCCAACCTTCGGTGAGGACCTCATCCGTCGGACGGCAGATTCCCCGGATCTACCGCCCGGAAGTTCCCGTCAGGGTGGCAGGCGGTGGTCATGCGCCTGCCTACGCCGACCCACTCTCCTGCGTCTACCAGAGTGAGGAGATTCTTCCTCCCTTACCCTCTCGGCTGCTTCCTTCTGCGAGATTACTTCCTTGCAGAAGGACTGAGCTGCCACCCAAGATCTCCCGCTGTCAATCATGGATGAGACCATAGTTGACAGCGAAAGGTTTCCGCCTATAGCCGCGGTCAGGCGGGAACAATAAGACCCTACCAACTATTCCATCGAATGTTTAAATTTCTTGAGTGCATCTGGACTCCCATCACACAATATATATTAAACTAAATGTCGGAGTGCCCATTGCTCTTTTATAAATTTAAGTCTTCCTAAATTATGTTACGACACCAGATTGAAAGAGTTTAGAGAATTCCTCTCATTCCTATCAACCGCCTATTTAGTTTTAAACGCATTCAGTCTCCGGTGAGCCTATGTTCCGCAGTGACCAGAAACAAAGAACAAGAAGAAACTTTTTTGGTATCAGACGTAGACCTAATATTGAGTTGCTTTTTGCACGGTCCGCCATACTTAGCTCTTTCCCGGCTTAGCAATTCAAATAATTTTTATGCGCACGTTCCTGAAATATCCTGAAAAGACGACTCCTATAGTATAGTTTACAGAGAAGCATTATTGTATACATTTGCAATTGTTGCAGTTTCACTTACGTAGTTCATCATCCAATCAAGTCTTTTCGTAAGAATCTAACGGAAATAAAGTATTTTGAGATTTAATTATAACATAATTTTAATATAATAGTAACGAACAGACATAATAAGCATCACATTATATTTCTATCCTCTAGGCTAGGATAGATCTAAGTCCACGTGGACGAAGTCGCGGGCACAGCTAGTACACAATAATTATAAACAATTATATAAAACTTTAACAATGTAAACAAAATTTTAAATTATACTTAAATTCTTGTGAAATTTCTTTATTCATGCCAAATTTTATGTAAGTTTCCTAATTATTAAATTTTATAAAAGGCTTTTTGATTTATACGTGTGATAGTAACTGGCACACCAAAGGTTCCGTACCACCAATAGTAGTTTGTAGTGTTTGAAGTGGTAAATCTTCAATTATAACATACATTATTAAAATTGTAGTTACAATCTGCTACGATTTACGATTGAAAATACACAACCTTTTAAAGGTAGAACAGTCAAATAAAAAGACAACTTTTGCAGGAGTTTCTTTACCATTGGGTGTGGAACCCAAATAACTATTGATTTCCTTTTTTATGTGACTTAATGCCTGCATCCGACAACTACAATATTACGTAAATCCCTAAACTTTATTGCATAAACTCCCGTAGTATTAGGTAGACCTTGCTATCGTAAGTTACAAAAATAGATTATTTTACTGCCGTAATGATTGTTCATCATGATTTGTTCTATTATTAAATAATTGCCGTTCATTATAATCTCTATAAATCCGCGGAACCCTAACTCTAACAAACAACGATCCATCGGATACCGTTTTTATTGTTTGTTTGTGCTCTCTCAATCACTCGTAACGGATTCAATTTACGTTTTTATATGAAAAAAATACTCGAAATATTTGCGAATCGGCTAAATTGGAACGTTTTTGATAATGGCCTTTTATTTTATACCTGAGGGTTTATGGGGGCGTAGTTTTGAATAAGTGACAGCCAACTGACATTTACATGAACCCACGATGAAGGTCGCAGAAATATTAGATAGACTTAAATATTTTGTTAGTCATTTGTCAAATTTTAGTTCAGGTTATTTATGTATATATATATTTTTTATATTATTAAGTGACGGAACGAGCTGAGGGCCTACCCGGTGGTAAGTGGCAACCCCCGCCTACGACAACACTAATGAGACTCAGCATAAGGTTTGGATCTTACACTAAGTCGCATTCATCCTGCTGCGTCCATCACCCGAGACGAGGATGATGTGTCTCATGCGCATGAGATTTCACCGGCACCCACACCCTTCCAACACAGCAATGCGTACACTACTGTTTGGCGGCCGATTCCAGATGCGGTGGCAGTACCTCTCCGGACGAACTTGGCACGAGAGACCATCAGGTGGGCCCTCAGCTCGTACCGTCACTCATTCACATAAAAAAAAAAATGTTCAATAAAGTGCCATATAATAATAGTACACCTTTCGTTGACAGCGATAGTAGAGGTGCATATCGGCGTGCAAACACGAATGCACACATCTAAATGAGCTAGTCAACCCTGAAACATATCGCGATAACGTGAAGCCTAAAATTCAATTCAGAATTTTAGCTCATCGAGGTAACATTATACCGCAGTTTCGCTTAGAATAGGGATATCACTTACCATCAGGTGAGATAGTGGTCAAACGATGGTCAAATAAAAAAAAAAAAAAGAAAAAAAAAAGGGAATTGGGCGCATTTCTTTTAGAGTAACGAAACGTACTAACGACCAACATGTTAACTGGTTACCAATGCCTATAGTAATAACTATCTCCATATTGCTCCCGTTTATAATCCTCAGAGAGACTGCACTCATACCTCCTTTGTCGCAGGTGACATTAACACATAATGTCACTCGCCGAAGACCAAATAGGAATTTTCATGCTTTTCAAACAAAGTATGCTCGGGCCGGGTATCGAACCTGGGAAGGAAAGGTAAGGTACTAATCAGTCTAGCTACGGACTGGTGCAGTGGTGTAGTGATTTTGTGTGATATGGCAAGCTGTACGGCCCCTACCGTACCAGCCTCTAATGTTCCCACTGCAGGGACAGGGACTCTCGATAATTGAGAGTGAATGGGCTTTGGTCTACCACGGGAGGCCAATCCGGATTGGTAGATGTCACGTGTCTTCGAATTTATGTTTCTAAAACAAAATCACGACTCAAGTCCAGCACCAAAGTATGAGAAGACTCAATTGCTCTCAAGAGCATAGATGTTTGTTTTGTGTATGAACCGTACCGTACCAGCCTCTAATGTTCCCACTGTAGGGACACCGGCCTACTCTCGATAATTGAGAGTGAATGGGCTCTGATCTACCACGGGAGCCCAATCCGAATTGGTAGATGCCACATGTCATCGAATTTTTGGTTCTAAGACATGCCGGTTTCCTCGCGATATTTTAAATCAAACTTTTCGAGAACGTGGTATTGCGTACATAAATTTTTCAAGTGAAAAAACTCATTGGTGCACTTGTGGGTTTTCACCAGCGACCTTCAGATTGAAAGTCGGCATCTGTGCCCTGGACCACCACGCTTTGTGTATGTAACGTGTATTATATGTATGTATGTACGAAAAAAAGAACTATGTATTTTTCAGTTTTACGATTTTACAAACTATGCTCAGTTTGAGGCTTAATGGTGGTGTGGTAAACACCCATGAATATTTATTTAGGAAAGAGAATTGACGGTGATTATAATAGATGAACTGCCATTATGATTTAAACGGGCTGCTTTTAATCTATCGGAGATCAAACTGACGCAATAATGCACACAATTAATGCAGCTCACTGGCCGTCGTTGGGGCGGCGCGATAGTAGTTGACAGGTATGGATTAACAATGCCACCCAGGGCTAAATAATTAGGAGCTCTCCGCGGTTGAGAATACTTCACTTTTTCGGGATAAAAAGTGAAGTATAGCCAAAGTGCCATTTGACAGAGATATATCAGACTATGATATATTATATCTGTGCAAAATTTAATTTAAATCCGTTCAGTCGTTCTTGCGTGATTAAGCAACAAACATTAATATCGAAACTTTTGCATTTATAATTTTATTATAGTATGATATAAACTCTTTTTAGAAATACATTTGCACGCCTGAACTAATCGTAAATGTATCGCAAATGGCATAGACAAATACAGAAACGCAAGACAAATACCCAAAAACTGAGAACAACCTTCATGCTCACCTTGCAAAGTAAACTATAATATTAAGTTAGCTACGGGGCTTAGTTATGTAAAGTTATATATAGGTATCTATATAGAACGAGTTATCTGAATCCCGTGCGCACGAATATATGATGTGTGTGACGTTTGACACTCAAAGTTTGCCCTTGCTGAGAATTTAATCCGAAATGACCAGTTCTTAAATAGTAAAAAAATATTATGTCAATGCAATACCGAAGCCTAAAATTTTTTGAAGTTAATTTTAGTTTGGTACTGGTAAGTGATGATAATCATGACTATTATTATTATTATCGTCGAAAACTTATTTTGCCAAGCTTAGGTACATTCTTAATCCGACCCTGTACTTTCGAATGAGTAGACTGTGAAATTTAACCCCTATAAATGGTTTAGCGATTTCCATTGGCAATGTTATGTCGTGCTAATAATAATGCAAATTATGGTATTATAATTTCCACAGGCTCAAGCAGCCATGCGTCTGCAAATCGGATGTTGTAATTTCCCGCACTGGTAATACTCTAAATATGAATACCGAATGCTTCATCGAATTATATTTTATACTAGCTGTTTCCGCGACTTCGTTTGCGAGGCATTTAATTTTTTTTTTTTGGAAGATTCCTAATTCTCTTTTTATTTTTCTCGAATAAAAGTTACTCCTTATCATGTATGGATTCCTTATCTCCTTATCATCAGCTATGTGCCAGTGAGTCCCGTCAAAATAGGTCCAGCCATTTCGGAGATTAGCCGGAATAAACAAACAGAAGTAAAGACAGGTCGGTCTATTACAAAAAAAAAATTCTTTGTTATAGTACCCGTATGTTCTTTCAAATACATTTAGTAAAAAGCTCTTATTTCGACATGACAAACAGACATGTCAATTTTATTTATTTGTATAGATATAGATTCAACGATAAAATATTACATCTGAGTTCAAGATATTTTTTATTATTCTTTTGCCTTCTTCTTTCGTGTGAGTAAATGGCCAACTCTGGTGTCGAATTTTACAAGCTGCCTAAAGGCCTTCGACATGGCTTATCGACTAGTATAGCTGGAACTGACCTCTTGTTTTCTTGTTGATAGACATCATGTTAACGGATATGACTAGCTTAGATAAATATAAAATGATTGTAATATGACATACGAGTATACGTGTGCATGCAATATGCATAAGGAGCTCCCGTGATACGTTATATGCGTACGCATATTTGTACTAATTCATGTACATATTTAAGTGTCCAAACGATACCTGATGTCAATAGGAATAAATTAGTTTCTCGATTGAAACAACGTAAAACCGTTTTGCTAGATAGTTTATCGTTTATCTGTCTTAATTTCGTGCTCATCACGCTTAATTGACCTCTAAGGGTTTCCAACCAAGCTATTGAGACTTCCGTCAATTGCAACCTATGTATTGGGACTGCGGTCCCAGTCGACGAATAACATTTTTGAATACGTTGACTGGGACCGCAAACCACGTGACGTATTATTGTACATTCCTCGTAAGATACAGATCCGGACCCATTGAAACATGTACAAATTATGTCATTTTAAAACACCAATTTATTTTCCCAGACTGTTTTATATCCGTTTCCGGTACAAAGAAGTGTCAGGGGCCATCAAATTAGGTTTACGTAAAGTTTATGTCCGGTTTTATTGACGTAAGTACGGGAGTGGGTCGTTATCGTTACGGCGTGAAACGGCGCGACGTAACATGTCGTAACGTGTCGTGATAATATTTTGGTTAGTCGTTACAAAGAGAATACAATGAGTCGTTAAATATTTTTATCAAATTCTTACGGACGTTGTTTTATATTTTACTTTAAACGAGCAATTTTATATTTATTTATTTCGCGTATCTCGGAAACGGCTCAAACGATTTGGATGAAATTTTGCGTTTAAATAGGGTTTTTGTGTTTAAGTTTACATGTATAATTGTATTTCTTGTGAAAATGCATTTTTTTTACAAAAAATCCTTTTACCTAATAATTTTTATTCTTTATTATTTTCGTTTATTTTTATTGCAATATAAACAAACATATTTGTAGGTACAATAACAACTAAAAGGGCGAGTTTGCCTACTACTTAATCTTATTTGATATAAATAATAAGGCCAGCTGCTACAACGAAACTTGAATGGCAAAATTAAAAAAAAATCTATTTATATACCCAAACATGTTAACAAAAACTACATAATATTTATTTACTATAATGACTACACTATAAACGTTAAAAACTTAACATGATACACTGGGAAAAAACTTACTTCACCTTTCGGGATAAAAAGAAACATATCTGTAAAACTCAAACTTTTGCATTTAATATTAGTATGATATAAAAATACCCAACTTTTAATTAAAAAATATATTTACGTAGAGAATACGCGACAGATTAAAAAGAAATACGTCCCAGATTTTTTTTTAAATTTACATTGAGCTTTCTTAATATGAAGTGGAAAAGCGTTCCATAGAATTACCATCACTTCAAAAGAGTTTCCACGAAATGCCGATTACATAGTATGGAGTACTTAGGACTAGATAAACACTAAGTAAGTATCTTTAGATTTTAGGTTACGTGGGCGTCGAAGAGGTAAGTGAATTACGTTTTCAGCCCCTAGCCAGAATTTGGATCCATTAAAATTTTATCAAGTAGACGCAGAATCCTAAAATTCCGTCCTACTAAATCCCAGCATCATAATCTTACTAATTTAGGTGCTCAGTTAGGAGATTCTAGTTAAGGAATGAGCTGGCCACCAGTGGCGATAAGTGGTTACCACCGCCCATAGACAACAATACTTACGTTGCGCCTGTAATTGTAAGACGGGATATAACGCCTTATATAATGCGTCTGTAATTTCACCGGCACCCACAACCTTATGCCGGATAACTACTACTACGTGATGAGCTCATAGCTCAGCTTGTAGCTCAATTGATAGTAGCTCTGTCTTCCGCGCTGTAGGTCATGGGTTTGATTCCCACCCAGAACAAGCATTTGTGTGACGAACAAAAATGTGTGTATATATTTACAAAAAAAAGTGCTATATGTATTCTATCAGTTATCTAGTTCCCATATTACAAGCTATGCTTAGTTTGGGGCTAGATGACGCTGTGTGAAATGTCCATAAATATATTTATATTATTCTACCCTCTAACTGAAGAATATATGGAAAAAGATAAATGTTTAACCTATTTTTGTCGCTGGCAACAAACTGTTACTTCATTCACATGTTTGGAACATCGGAATATATGTTAACACGTATTTCGCGTACCTGCGTATTACCGATGCAAATTTGAAATATCTTTGAAAATTCTGCATGCACAATAGTTCCAAGAAATTCCCTTCGATATTTTAGAATATTCGAATAAAGTTCAGTCTCTTGGTAACAAATACTTGGAAAGTAGAAAGTAGTGGCTATTCAGTTGGCAAACTAAAAGAAAATCAATCTACCTGGATACCCTAGTTTGTGTTATAAAGTTGTTTAATCAGACATAATAAGATAATTATCAGGTTTAATATGATACAATATTTTTAATGCATAATCCCATGTGTACCAGCCTCTAATGTTCCCACTGCAGGGAGAGTAGGCCGGTTACTCTCAAAAATTGAGAGTGAACGGGCTCTGATCTACCACGGGAGCCCAATCCGGATTGGTAGATGTCACATATCGTCGAACTTTTGTTAATTTTTGTCACGCTCTCTCGCGGATACCCGTAGGCTTATACTTCGCTAAAAATTAAATACACTTTGTGCCTAATGCTTTGTTTTAGTAGTAGTGACATATATACGTCTATAACGGACATAGGTAGAAACAATTTTTGTGTTTTATATATTAGGATGGTATCTTTCTGTAATGCCTAATACCTATATGTTACGTTTTCAATAAATTTGGTTTCAATCCAATTTCATTACATGATGACTCTACAGCTTGGTAGTAGCCCTGCCTTCGAAGCGAGAGGTTCCGGGTTCGATTCCAGGCCGGGGCACACTGTGCGGTGAGCATGAAGTTTGAATCCGAGCCTTTAGTATTTGCCTTGTGTGTGTTTGTCCATGCCACCTGCGACACACGGAGATCTAGAGCAGAATTCAAAATCACGACCTACAGCGCAGAAGGCAGAGTTATTACCAACTAAGCTGTAGGGCCAGTCACTTTTTAAATAAAAAAGTAATCCTACATTTTTATGTCTCAAACTTACATTGAATATTCAGACTAAAAACTAATTGGGTCTGTATTTTAAGGCATCCAAGACTCAATATTGCTCAAAAATTAGATTATCGGGGGCCGTAAGGGTTTTTGAAGAGTATTTCAATTTGGCACAAATCTAATTTGTCTGGTATGCAGTAAGGTCCAAATACAAAATCGACCGAGTAAAACCAATTATCGATACACTCATTCGCCAGCGACGGACGTCATTATTTTTACCCCCGACAAAAAGAGGGATATTATAATTTTGACCGCTATGTAGAAAGAATAGAAAAGAAAAAAAAGAGTCTCATACTCTACCGACTGAGCTAGCTATGTGTGTGTCTGTGTTTTTTTAATTTAATAGCAAGTTTTTTAGCGGTGATTTTTAGATATGTTTTATTAAAATCGGTATACATAACCTCAAGGACATCAGCTCATTACCATTACAGTCGGGAGTTTTTACAGTTTTTAGGTTTTTCGTCAATAATATTAGCCGTCACGGGATGCACGGCAGATGTGAAACATCAAGGTACACATGCTGATGCCGTCGCGGCATACGTATTGGAGGCGCGCCAATTGTTTTTTCACATTAATTAATAAATCGTGTAGCCTTAACTGAGGATCTTGTATCATCTAAACAAGATAACCGATAGAAAAATTATATAGTTCTACTTGTAAATACAGACATATAATTCTAATAAATATATAAAACACATGAATTGTTTCTACCTATGTCCGTTATAGACTTTGAAATCATCCAACCGATGTGCCCCAAACCGGTTTCATAAGAAAGGCAATAATGCGAAAACGGTTATAGACCACTGAAACAATGCATTAGGCACAAAATTTATTTCTTTTTTTAAGCGTAGTAGCACATGCCTGATATCCTCAAGTAGGTACATAATTATATCCAGACACAGAACAAGCATCTACGACTGGTCTCATAACTCAGTTGGTAGTAGCTGTCTTCAACGCTGCAGGTCGTGAGTTCAATTCCCACTTAGGACAAGCATTTGTGACGAACATTAATATTCCTTCTGTGTCTGGGTGTTAATATTTATAGTTAGTATGTACAAAACACTATATAAGTATTCTATCAGCTATCTAGTTCCCATAGTACAAGATATACTTAGTTTGGGGCTAGATAACACTCTGTGAAATGTTAATGAATATTTGTTTAATGTTATTAATTCCTGTTTACCTGTCCGTCTGTCTGTCGATTTTGACGGGACTTTATTTTGGCAAACTAAATGTTGAATTCCACGCCGGCGAAGTCGCGAGGATTCGCTAGTGTTGAATAGAAATCAAATCGATATTAAAAACGAACTTAAAATTTTGCCGTAGGGAAACTAAAGCCGATTTAAGGCAGCATAGTATATTGTATATTGAAAAAGTCAAATATCCAAGCAAACCAATGTTATACAATAACAATATCCTGTGCCCACGTACCATCGAATAGAAGTATCCAGAATATATGTGAACGTAAATATAATTTATGTTGGAACAGGAAAAGTGTTATTGCCCACCATATTATATTTATTCCGTGATACGCCATTAAACACATTAGTTATAGGTATAAACGATGTTTTGACATTACGTGGAAAAATAACAGACGATTAAATGCGATCAGTCTTTACTGTCAATGTCTTCACTGACATTTTTAGTCCAAACTCAAGATACTGAAAACTACAGTCAGATTTCAGTTTCGTCTCGACCTAAGTGGAGATAGCTAATGGCTATGCGCAAAAGGTACAGTTATTACAAATTGATCTGTGAGGCCAGTAAAATTAACCATTTTCCAGGTGGCAGTACCTCGACGGCACAAGTCCTACTGCAACTTTTTGGTCGCTCCTTTATCTACGGACGCGAAATTTTCGTGTGTCTGTGTTTTGTATGTCTCTTGTTTTTATTGTCTATCTTGATTTTATCGGGAGTTTAACTGGCAGATTTAGATAAAGAAAAAGGCTCTACGCAAAAAAAATATTAAGTCAACGCGAACGAAGTTACAGCTTAATACTTAGTACCTAAAATAATGACACTTAGTCCTAATTCAAGTTTTAATTCGAAATGCATAACAATATTAAGCCGGATTCTGTGTTTCTGTTTCTTCCTCATCGTCTATCGGTTGAATAGCGAATCGTGATGAGTGCTGCGGTTGCAGTTCAGCTGGCTCCTCCACATCAGGTATCCTGAATGCCATCAGTGCCGCGCCGTAATTCCCCAGACCCGTGTCCCAGAATACTATCTGTGGACAATAGTTTTAACTATTAAAAAAACTTCAAGAACATGACATCACACATATTAAAACTCCATCCTAAGGTTGTCTGGAAGAAATCGCTTTCAGCGATAAGACCGCACATTGTACTACATCTAAGTAGATTTATGTGACTATTATACATATGTTTTGGTGAACAATAAAGTGTTCATTCATCACGCTAATATTATAAAAGCGAAAGTTTGTATGTCTTTGTGTGTTTGTTCACGTTCAAACGGCTCAACGGATATGATTGAAAGTTGGTACCGGTATGGCTTATATCCTGGATTAACACATAGGCTACTTTTGATCCCGGAAAACCGCGGGTAACTTAACAATAAATCTCTCATAGCAAGGGTTTCGTTTAATTTATTTTATTTTTTATTAGCTTTTGCCCGTAGCTTTACTCACGTTCTTGTAGTTTTCGTCATTTATTTATTGATTAAAAGTACAATATGTCATTTTATTTACCCCTGGCAACTGGTGTCCAAAGTTTCAATATGATTGGTTGACTATTAAAGGCGTGAAAACGTAACAAACAAACATGCAAACTCATATTCGCAATTAAATCTTAAACTCATTTATTCCTTTAGATCTCAAGTATCGTTTGGACATGTACATTACATGCGCAGGTAAACATCATCGTGCGCATTCAACCTGTCATAAGCGCTATATAAGCAAATTACATATCCACATCAATGTGAAATTACAGTCTCTATTCAATTTCATTACAATTCAGGTATTGTGTCAGACACAAAGATCCATAGATTAAAATTCAAGAAACTAAACGTAACAGAAATTAATTTAATTCAAATCGTAAATTTGTTTGCCATATGGGTTGAGCATTCATTCAGTGCCTTTTCAGTTTAGATTTTGTCCCAAGTTCGTCCGGAGAGATACTGCCGCCAACCAGTAGTGGGTATGAGACGTAACACCCCGTCTCGGGTGATGGACGCAGCAGGATGAATGCAACTCAGTGTAAGATCCAATTCTTATACTGTTGCATTACTGTTGTCATGGGCGGGGGTCGCCGCTTACCACCAGATGGGCCCTCAGCGACTTCGAACCGGTCAGATTCGAAATCAATGCCACGCCAACCAATCAACGCCTTTGACAACTTTATCAACACCACTAATTTGTTACAAGTCTACTTAAAACTTAGAGATGGTGACGACCGTAAAAGTTTAAGCAAACTTTATAACTAGCTATAAATTAGTTAGCCTTCTCAAATAGCAATAGACAAGCAACATCGTAAACAGAACCGCTGGTTTGGTTAAAAAGTCTTCTAAACTCTAAAAAGTCTTTTAAACTCTAAAAAGTCTTTTAAACTCCGACCACAATCCGACACACACAAGTTGACGGCTCCGTGGGTTAGTTGGTAGTAGCTCTCGAAGCGAGGGGTTCCGGGTTCGATTCCCGATTCATACTTTGTGTGGTGAGCATGTAGCATGTTCTCGGGTCCAGGATGTTTGTCTTGTGTTTCTGTGTTTGACCATGCCTTCTGCGACACAGGGAATCCTAGTATGAGTGTGCAAACGGTTTTTTTTTTTTTAATCCGCCAGAAAACATTTTTTTACAAGAGTGTTGAACTGAAAGCCCACCTGATGTTAAGTGTTAAAAAATACATTTCAATTAAAAAGTTGAAGAAAGTAGTGATCTTGCAATTGAATCTCGGGCTAATACAAAAAAAATATTTTAGGATTTTGGGTCTCGCTATGGCAAACAGATGTGCGTTTATCCGTACTAGCCTCCAATGTTCCCACTGCAGGGACACCGGCCTACTCTCGATGATTGAGAGTGAATGGGCTTTCATCTACCACGAAAGCCCAATCCGGATTGGTAGAGGTCACATGTCGTCGAATTTATGGTTCTAAGACATGCCGGTTTCCTCACGATGTTTTTTCCTTCACCGTTTCGAGAATGTGGTATAGGGCACATAAATTTTTCAAGTGAAAAAACTCATTGGTGCACGTGTGGGTTTGAACCAGCGACCTTCAGATTGAAAGTCGGCGTCTGTACCCCTGGGCCACCACGCTCTCCGTGCGTTTATGTATTAACAATACTTACCTTCTCATCATCAAGATACTTTGCATACAAGATCTCGTGAAGCTTAACAAATCCAATTTCCTCAGCAATTTGTTGCGACCTTGCTGCCAAGAATATACCAGATATTGCAGGCACTTTAGCGTTTGCACTCATTTCTATGGCGGCTTTGAGCATCTCTTTGCCTAACCCTGAAAAAGGTAAAAAGACCGTAAAAACTCACCTTATCGTCAATAAGATATCTCACGTAGTATATTTCGTTTTGTTTCGTATATCCGAGCTCGGTGGCGATATTCTGTGTATGACCTGTTGTGAATACGCCAGCAATGGCGGGAACATTTGCACTAGCCGCCAGTTTTTCTGCTGATTTGAGCATTTCTTTGGCTATGCCTGAAAAGTTGTGTGGTGAGTTTAACAAGCGAAGCAAGCGAAGCAAATGCTCATGGGTGAGACGATGTTTTTTTTAATGTGATGATGTAACAACAGCAATACGACTTCGGTTCTCCCCGACCAAAGTTTGAAGACCCAAGTTGCACCCCGTTGCGCCCGTCACCCTAAACGGGGATGTTATGTCTCATGCGCTTGCGATTTCACCGGCAGCCACACCCTTCCACCGGAACGAAGCAATGCAAGTGCACTAGTCTAAGTGCAGTCAAAAAAGTTGCATAAAAAAAAATTAGTAGTGTATTCTCCACTTCGCAGGCAATTTTCCTAGTGTTACCTGTTGTGATTTCAGAATAAGCGGAAACCAACATGATTTAATAAAAAAAATAGTTCCTTACGATTAAATAAATATACGCTTACACACTCATACCACTGCACTAAAATTTCCTGTTGCAGATGGCATGGACAATTTCAAGATACGCATGATCCAAAACTAAACATGTTCCAGACTTGAACTTGACTTCACAATAAAATTACAACTCTATATTGAACCCGTGTGAAGCCGGGCGGTTCACTAGTGAATAAAACATAACAAAAAGTAGCAGTAGAACGTCTGTAAAGTTCGCCCGGAGAAGTACTGCATCCACAAATGGTATTTTACCTAGCAATGCCCTTAACACAAAAAGTGTTCGATTCCCGGGCCAGGAGTCTCAACAGGGGTATGAGAACGGAAAAGTTATATAGTGTAAGAAACTATGATCTGAAAGCGCCAAATGTAAATGTTATATTGTGTAACAAACTATGATCTGAAAGCGCCTAATGTAAACGATATATAGTGTAACAAACTATGATCTGAAAGCGCCCAATGTAAACGATATATAGTGTAACAAACTATGATCTGAAAGCGCCTAATGTAAACGTTATATAGTGTAAAAAAACTATGATCTGTAAACGTTATAAACGTTATCTAATGTAAACGTTATATAGTGTAAAAAACTATGATCTGAAAGCGCCTAATGTAAACGTTATATAGTGTAAAAAACTATGATCTGTAAGCGCCTAATGTAAACGTTAAATAGTGTAACCAACTATGATCTGAAAGCGCCCAATGAGTTGACAACTGACGACGCCGCTTTAGTTATCAACTCATTCAAATGCACGCGTGCCATTGTAGCGAAACGTGAATGTACATGATAATTTTGTTCAAACAGAATGCGTAACTGTGGTCCTGACCCGTGCCATTACATACATCAATCCTACAACTTCCGACAAACAAGAGTATCCGTGAGTTTGTATCTTTGCTATCTCTAATCCCTTCCAAATAGTATACACGTAAAGCAAAGTCACTGTTTTCGTCTGTCTGTTTTTAACTTGTAAACCACGCAACAAATTTTAATAGGGTTTTCACTACTTTAGAGATTTTTTCCGAAAGGTTTATATGTATAATGCATGTATATAATGCTGTAGATAAAAGCCGAGAATTTCAATGATTTGTAATGATGTGAAAAACATATTTTTGGGCGTTTATTATATCGCTAATGCTGGGTAAAACCTTATGAGATAGATCAAAATAATTTGCTACGGAATTGTATTACGACCTACTCCACGCTGTAAAACCGTGCAAAGCCAGGGCGGTTAATTTATAAGGTTTATATATCCAAACGAGACAAAAAATACAATTTATGAAACAGAACGAAGAAGCTAAGTATTTTTAACCAACTTCAACAATTTATCATCTTTGACAATTGTGGACCGATTTAGATGGGTATTTCTTTAATTCGATGGGTGTACGCTGACTTTCAATCTGAAGGTTGCTGGTTCACACCCAAAACGTGAACCAATGAATATTTTCTCATGAAAAATTTATGTGCGCAATACTACGTTCTCGAATCGGTAAAGGAAAACATCGTGAGGAAACCGGCATGTCTTAGAACCATCAATTCAAAGACATGTGATATCTACCAATCCGGATTGGGCTCCAGTGGCAGATCAGAGTCCATTCACTCTAAATTATCGAGAGTAGGCCGGTGTCCCAGCAGTGGGAACATTAGAGGCTGGTACGGATACGGACGGAATTTAAAGTATTTTTTTGCTTTTGTGGTAAATTTTAACCTTCCGAAGAAAGATCTCGTTCGCCGCATTTATCGACTCACCCCTATGCCTGTAACGATTCTTCAACATCAGAATATAAACCTTGAAGTACTTTCTGACGTCTAGCTCTTTAAAAATATTGACAGGTTTCTCCACTGCGTTGTAGAATGTCATTACAGTCGAATAGAGAGGGTTGTGCGTTAGCTTCACTCTGCTGAACGTACGGGAAAACGCTTCTGAAAGATCAAACAAACAATAACCATGTGATTTTGAAATCATTAAAATCTTACTACTTTTCTATCCAAATTTTTAAATTAAAGATAAAAACTGGAACATTCCGCGATCGAGATGTTAACAGGTTCAGGATTTTTGGATCCAACCAGTGCTGAGTAAGATTTCAGGACATGCTGAGCCAAACCCCTTTTTGGCACAAAGGTACTATACAGCGTGATGCGAATTGGGCATGATGAGAACCAAGTCTCACCCTGTTGCGCCCGTCACTCCAAACGGGGATGTTACGTCTCACGCGCATGTGACTACACCTGCTGTAAAAGTATATATTTACAAAAAGCTATTTAAGTATTCTATCAATTGCCTAGTTCCCATAGTACTTGTACATACGATGCTTAGTTTGGGGCTAAATAGCGCTGTGTCAAATGTCCGAGTATATATATATATATAAGAGTACATATATGAACATAGCCCTTCTAAAGTAGGATAAACAAACGTCATACACTTAATTTATTAAAAAAGTCTGTTTTCTTATTAACTCAGACCCTTAATATCAAAATATTTAGGATAATTCTATCAAAAAAACATGTAACACGACTACAATCAGTATTAAGCTCATATTCATGAAAATCGAACGTATTTATAATGTAATCTCTCCGTATTTGTGCCAACAAGACTCCGTCAAGACATATTGAATTTGGTCGTTCCCAGTATGCTTCTTTCAACGGACTCATCTGACAATTCCCCGTGCCACAGTATAAATAACAGTCGCGGTGACATTTAAAATTCACAAACCGACTATTCAGTATCTATTTACGTACAGAATAAAAGTCTCGGGTGTATCGTTGGCAACATTAGGGGCCTCTCGTGAACGCTTTCAGCCTAAATTTTTACTGCATTCGTAAAAGAATTCCGATTCAGCTATGGGATTTTTATTTCGAGGCTACGCCTGAGACGGAAGCGATAGTTTATTTCATAAGTATATTCTTTGAACAATCAAAAAGACATATAGTGTGTTATAATCAACTTTATGTGGGGTCCATTTGCTCGCGCCCGTAGGTGAAGACCCTCAGAATCCCTACGTGTCCCAAGGGTGGTGCGAAAGTAGCAACCCAAAGCAGTAGAACTTGTGCCACGTTTGTCTGGAGGAATACTACCTCCTGGTAATCAGCTGCCATGCATTGGCGAAATCGCGCTGCTGTTTCAATGTGCCAGTGATATTACAGGGACTTGAGGCGTAACTTCCTTGTATCAAAGGCACGGGTACAACGCGCCGCTACTAGGGTTAGACCTTAGTAATTTTAGTGTTAAAGAGCGTGGTGGCCCAGGGGCATAGACTCCGACTTTCAATCTGAAGGTCCCTGAGTCAAACTCACACGTGCACCAATAATTTTTTTCACTTGAAAAATTTATGTGCGCAATACCACGTTCTCAAAACGGTGACGGAAAACATCGTGAGGAAACCGGCACGTCTTACAACCATAAATTCGAAGACATGTGACATCTACCAACCCGGATTGGGCTCCCGTGGTAGATCAAAGCCCACTCTCAATTATCGAGAGTAGGCCGGTGCCTCTGCAGTGGGAACATTAGAGACTGGTACGGAGCTTCGCTAACCTCTCTTACATAACATCAGTGGGTTGCTCCGTTCTACCACCCATAGGACACGGGTAGGGACTCTTGAGTCTCACCTTAAGACGCGAGAAACATGGTACCCCAAAGAAGATTACTTTGCAAGTTTAAAATCCGCGCCAACCGCTCATACCTTAAACCAAATATCTTATACGTAAATTGGATTCCAAGTAGTCAGGGGGTAGGTCTATATTAAGGGAACGTTGATGGTATCGAGTATAGGCGGGACAGTCGTTACAAGGTAGGCCTCTGAGTCCGCATGCATGGCATTGAGACTCTTTTGTGGGCACGTTTTGTAAATTGATCCAAAACGGCTAAGTATGACTCACGCTACGCTATATCGTGCGTATTCACGCGTCAAATCCAAATCTTTGCACAGAATGAAACTCTTCCGTCGAACATGCGACGTTTTTTCGTGTACGGGATTATTTTGAAAATTTAGTCTAACCTGGTAGAATGGCTCTATATTAAAATACAGCTCTGTTTAGAATGATTACACAACAAGTAATTGTGTTTTAGTAGATTTCGTGAGCACGTTTCGTAGAGCCGAAATGGGTAAAGAATGACACATGCTGTACCGTTACGTGACAAAGTACCAAAAATTGATCGTTACAGCGATTGAACTTGCAAGGCCGTATGAGCAAAGAATCATTTAGAGCGAAATATTGGGACACTTTTATACGTAAGAGTTTGGCTAGTATGAAATACTATTAGCAATATGCCCCATTTTGGTTAAATTCTGTTACATACTAAAGAAATTAAAAAAGAAGAGCTTCCTTTTCGGGAAAAATTGAATATAAGTCTCCATTTCACTAACGCAAGCTTTAATATATTTTTAAGCATTTTTTTGGACTTTTTTTTTTTTTTTTATTTATTTTTTTTTTTTTTTTTATGTTGGGAAATCCTCATGGATACTCTCTCGTTGCGGGGGCAGCGAGAGAGTTATGCCGGACTCCTACCGGCTAAAAACCCAACAGTGTTCCTTCACGACGCTTTAGTTGCCGGAGACCGCGGGAACGCTTTCGAACTCTTCCGTAGCCCCGGCAGATGCCTTTTTTGGACTGACTCAACAATGACTCACTTTTCTCCTGTATCCTCATGATGAGTACTCCGACCAGCTTGTCTGTTCCCTCCTTCACGGCCGCGATGGACATTTTGTCCTTGAGCCAGATTCTGACGTTGTGGACGAATTCATCCGTACCCTCGCGGTCTTCTGATAGTTTCACTGATCTGTATGTTAACTACAAATACATATAATTTTAATATACATCAATTAATAGACTACAATATGCTTTTTTTAATGATTCAGATTTTAATATGATCAGAAAAGGGTATCTTTAGACCTCCATTGAATTAAATAAGTTTAAACAACGTTAACACACTCATACCACTGCACTAGGATACCCTGTGTCGCAGATGGCATGGACAAACACAGAAACACAAGACAAGCACCCAAGACCCGAGAACAAACTTCATACTCACCACAGAGTGTGCCCCGACCGGGAATCGAACCCGGGACCCCTCGCTTCGAAGGCAGGGCTACTACCAACTAAGCCACGGAGCCGTCTGGTATCGGAGAGAGATCAGTTGGTAGTTATGCCTCCTGCGCTGCGGGTCGTGGGTTCGTTTCCTACCCTGGACAAACATTTCTGAGACGAACTTACGCAGTTACATGCGTCATGGTCAGTTTGCCCGGGACCATGACGCATGTAACTGCGTCGAAATATCGGGAGTCAACAAAACTCACAAATCATGGTAAATATCTCGGTAACACGAATAATAGTAGAAGACAATAATAGTACAATACAATAGTAGAAGACAAGTAGAAGACAATCGACGTAGAAGACAAAGATCGCAGTGGAAGGCCAAAAATTTACGATATGCTGTGTATTTGGTGGGATCAGCTAGGTGTAGTGTATTATGAGTTGCTTAATCCGAGCGAAACAATTACTGGAGCCCTCTATCGAACACAATTGATGAGATTGAGCCGAGCTCTGAAGGAAAAACGCCCTCAATACTATTCTAGACACGAAAAAATGATTCTTCTGCATGACAATGCTCGTCCACATGTTGCGGCTCCCGTGAAAAAGTACTTGGAAACACTTGATTGGGAAGTGTTACCCCACCCGCCGTATTCACCAGACATTGCACCGTCCGATTATCACCTATTCCGGTCCGTAGCACATGCTCTGACGGCGCAGCGGTTCACATCTTATGAGGATACCAAAAATTGGGTTGATTCGTGGATAACCTCAAAAGACAAGGAGTTCTTCAGACGTGGGATTCGAATGCTGCCTGAGAGATGGGAAAAAGTGGTTGCAAGTGATGGGCAATATTTTGATTAAATTTATATTACCGTTCTTCTACAATAAATATTTAATTTGTGTTAAAAAACGGCGGAAACTTATTTGTACTCCTAATAGTTTTAAAATTTATATCTCATAGTATATCCCATAGTATAATTTATAAACGAAATACAATCAGCAATGAAATTTTAACCTTCCGCAGAAAAAACTGCATCCGTACTACTGGGCCACCACGTTCTCGTTATTGGTAATACTTCCAATTTACCCACGAAGCCGTAAAAACATTAATTTCAATATTCAATAAAAAGTTAATTCCGCACGTTTTGATTTTTTCGCACGGTTGTACAGTGTACGAGTATATGATGTATTTATATCATGATATAATTCCGTACATCACTTTGATCTTGTAATGTTTAGCCAGCATTAACTATTTAAGCGCCCAAAAATATGTTTTTAATCCTTACAAATTATTGAAATTCATAGCTTTATTCTAATCAAGTCATAGTCAAAGTCACAAAACTTTATTTCCGTTGAATTTTTAAAAATTTCTTGGAAACGTCAATTTCTTTTTTAAAACAAATAAGAACGTACGAGAGTGTGCGTTCTTACAACTAAGTTTAGCGCTTGTTCAATAATATACATAATATACACATTAACCTTTCGGGTAAAGAAACTCGTAAGTGACAGTGATAACTGTTGCATGGTTTATAAAAAGTTAGCGGAGAAAAAGGCAGACAAATTTGCCTCATACTATTAAGTAATCATAACCATTTCGATATTCATCCACCTTCGTATTCTGTAAACGTGGAAGGCTTAAAAATGTTCGTGCAGAAAAATATTAGCAAAAGTATTTAATAAAACTGCAGACTCAGTAAAAGCAACGCGAAAAACGAGAATGAAAATTGTTCGAAAAGATATTCGGAAATTTTCAAGAACTTTTTAATCAAACTAACCAATTTAAATGCGAAAGAATTTGTATGGTAACGGGATAACGTTACTTTATAAAGTAAAAAAAGGTTTATTAAAAAAAACCTTGGGAATTCTCAAGAGTTCAAGATTATTAGAACGTGGTTACGGGAACAGCGTTTGGATTAACCAAATGTGACTTAAATTGAGACAGGTTTTTCTTAAGCGTACAATTGAGCGAACCTCAAACGAATCTGCTGGACTGTAACAAATAATGAGGAGCTTTGCGTTTTTTTTTATTCATTTAAAGACTGTCTTAGTCCTGACAATAAAACTTTTAGTTACTCCATTCCCCGGAAGCTTATTATATAAATTAAAATCATAATAAGCGGTCATGAACATTCCACACGGCGCTACCTAACCCCAAACTAAGAATAGCTTGTACTTTATTTGTATATAAACATATAAAATAATTTAATATTATATATACATTTACATTTATACATTCGAAAAACTGACTTTTTCGAATGTATAAATCAGTTGAATACTTTCATCCCTTATCTCTCGCCCTTGTGAATTATACAAAAGAAAAAAAAAAAAACAATTCGGCCTACAATGGGCGGAGAAACACACGATTTCATTTCCATGAATGACATTTTTTCAAAGAACATCCTTACAAATAAAAGGAATTTAAGACGGAAAAAACAACCGAACAAGTTAAAATTGGCTTGCTGATTATGCAGCTATACCCATTTTCATACGCGATTGCACTCCACACTAGTATTCCAGAATAAAAGATCAATCGGTGGTACGGAACCGTCAGTTGCACTTAGCAGGTTATTATACTTATCCGCTCGCACTGAAATCCAACCTCTTTCTTACTTTCTTGTTATTCGGTCACTTTTCCCCGGCACAGAATAACTTAATTAACTAAATTAAGATTTTTGAACGGGCTATTCATCTTTTTGTCAGTTTTTTAATTAAGCATTGGCCCGAAGCCGGCTGTTTAAGCATGTTTTCTTATTGTTTTTTTGTAGTGAAACTTCAGAACTTATAATCAAGTTTGTTTTCTATAAACAAATAAATAAAGTTGTATTCTCTATTTGTAATGCCATAAGAACAGACTTTTACTAAGTTCAAGTACTTTAACTGGCAGTAGAATTTCGCTTGGAAAAGTACTGCCTGTACGCCTGGTAATCTATCGCCAAGCAGTGATGCACTCGCATTGCTGCGTTCCAGTGGAAGGGCGTAGGTGCCGGTGAAATCACATGCGCATAATATCCCCGTCTCGGGTGATGGGCGCAACGGGGTTCAACTTGGGTCTTATCATACTTCGTTCGGGGAGGACCTGATTATTGCTGTCATCATGGGCGCTTTAACATCATCATCACCATTTAACATCAGATGGGCCTTCAGACCGTCCCACCACTTTTTTTTTTTTTTTAATTTGAATGATTGATTGAGGGCCCACCTGATGGTAAGTGGTGACCCTCGCTCATGACAAATGTAACGCGCGCGACTCAGTATGAGATCCAAATCTTTACTGAGTCGCATTCATCCTGCTGCGTCCATCACCCGAGACGAACAGTTAGTTACAATATAAAAAGATCCGTTAATATTCGCCATTCCTGGTCTAGACTATCTCCATCCCAACTCTCTCTCACCTCTTCAGGCAAATAGTGTTTCTTCAACATCCTTACAGTATCCTCATATCTCTTGTCCTGTAGATCTTCAAACCTGACTCCACACGGCACGCGGCCCCATACGGAAGGTGCTTTTATCCTTTCTTCTAGAATCTTCATCTTTTCTACTTCTGCTTCTGCCGATTTGGCCATTGTGTTTTATCTGAAACTTATTGAGGCTGAGTAATTGAAAACTTGACAGTCGACTGTAGACCTACCTTTCAATCAAACATACAACGTAACGTTACACACTCATACCACTGGACTACGATTCCCTGTGTCTAAGTCTAATTCTAATTCTGGGTGGGGGTGACTAGGCCTGCACTGACATCCTACATAGGGGTGTATTGTGCATTGCATAGGGATGTATTGTGATTCCCTGTGTCGCAAGTAGCATGGACAAACACAGAGACATAAAACAAACACTCAAAAACCAACAACATACTCTACTCTTTTCACTCATACACAGTCTGCCCGGACCGGGTATCGAGCCTGAGATACCTCGCTTCGAAGCCAGGGCTACTACCTACTAAGCTACGGAGCCGTCTGACTAAAATTCCGATATACGATTAAAATTATTTTTTAATAGATACTTAATTTTTTTTAATGTAATTAAGTGACTGAACGAGCTGCGGGCCCACCATGGTGGTAAGTGGCAATGACAACACTAATGCGACTCAGTATAAGGTTTGGATCTTACACTAAGTCGCATTCATCCTGCTGCGTCCACCACCGGAGACGGGGATGATGCGAAATTTTGCAAATTATATTGGATAGGTCAATTTCGTACCTGATGTTCGAACCTCCGGATGTTATATGTGTATTTTGTTAAATTAAAGTCGATTACGTTTTTTGCGCACAGTAAAATAACAATATTTACTCACAATAATAAAACTTGATCAAATATTTTTTTGTAAATAGGTTTACATTCGATTAGGAAGAGAGTTGTCAAAACGTAAAAAAAAGTCAACTGATGTTGGAAATAATTAATAGATAGGATGACACAACACAAGTGACATATAAATTTCAAGTTAATTTTAAGTTACATTTTTGTTCTTTATAAGTAGCCTATAAGATAATGTTTTTTTATGTAAATATTATAAATTCAATTATTATAATTTTAAATTCTATTTAATTATCTGACATAATTATAAGTGCCAAATATTATTATATTGTATGAGTAATAGCTATGGGTCGTTGTTTAGATTCCCACTCAGGATAAGCATCTGTATGACAAACATAAATTCGTTTTCTGTGTCTGGCTCCGTGGCTTAGTTGGTAGTAGCCCTGCCTTCGAAGCAAGGGGTCCCGGGTTCGATTCCTAGCCGGGGCACATTTTGTGTGGTGAGCACGAAATTTGTTCTCGGGTCTTGTGTTTATGTATTTGTTCATGCCATCTGTCACACTGGGTATCTTAGTGTGTGTGTATACGTTCTATTTATAAGTAAATTACTATATAAGTATTCTATCAGTTATGTGATTCCTATAGTACAAGCTATGCTTACTTTGGGGCTAGATAACGGTGAATGAAATGTCCATGTATATTCATTATTATTAATATTAGAAATTACTGCTAAAGTTGTTAATTATTAGTTTTCATCACTTACTTCAGTACCTTAGACACTCATATCTGAATACAGCTTACAACGACATAATGGCGTCAATCAATTTTAAACCATGACGTAATTATCGCCTGTCCTGTAGTATTCTTTATAAGTCATTTTATAATAGTGACGTCAGGTGGCGTTTATCTGATTGTGTCTTATGTTTTTTTTTAGGAATATAGGCCAGACTGGTGCGCCTATTCTACCAGTCTGCATCTTACTTTTATAAGTATTTTATAGATGTAAAAGTTTGGATGAATAGTATTTTTCTTGTGATTTTACAATATGACGGAACGAGAGGGCCCACTTGGTGGTAAGTGGCATGTGGTAATGACAACATTAATGCGACTCAGTATAAGATTAGGATCTTACACTGAGTCGCATTAATCAGTCATCCTGCTGCTATCATCACCCGAGACGGGAATGATACGTCTCATGCGCGTGTGATTTCACCGGCACCCACACCCTTCCACCGGAACACAGTAATGCGAGCACCACTGCTTGGCTCAGATTCTACTGCTACTTTTAGTTGAAGGTTTACTTTGGTTGAACTACACGTATCTACTCAAATAGATGCGTGTAGGCAGATTAAGTACCACAGTTTTGTTATATTCCAAAATAATTCGTTTTATTTTGTAGTTATCTGTTAGTTGAATATAGAAATGGTAAAACAACATACCTTGATAATATTTTCTCACATATTACGAGCTGATATGGTGAAAGTTTAAAAATTCAAAATTATTGTTTACGGGCAGCGGTAATCACTTAAGACCAGGTGGGCCATCAGATGGAATATATAGTTTTTATAGTTCACTTATATCATCTATGATAAAGAATCTTTTATTCATGTGTACCAATTAATATATATACGGTTTCATCATGTAGAACTACCCACGCGAAAATTCAATGTAGGGACAGCCACTCGCACAGTGTAAACGAAGCCTAAACATCCATCACCATTCTTTAACCTTTTTATTAACAAAAGAGTTGGGAGCACGCAGGCTGAATTTTGGGCGCCATTTTGTTATATGAAAGTGGCCGTGAAAATACGTCATCGAAATATTTTGTTTGATTAAGTAAGGTTTTTTTTGTGTGAGAATATTACTTATAGTTTTACTGGGAGACGTGACCGCTAAATTGTTTATATTTTTATATGTATGTTAGTCTATAAGGTATTTATTCTATGGGCTGATATTTTTAGTCATCATCATCATCATCATTTCAGCCGACAGACGTCCACTGTTGGACATAGGCCTCCCCCATAGCTTTCCAGGTTAGACGGTCTTGAGCCACCTCCGTCCACCGTCTACCCGCGACCTTTTTTATGTCATCGGTCCATCGGGTAGTGTTGGGCAACCCCCCACCCGATGGACCGATGACAAATGTTTTTAGTATTTATGTAAAAATGTTAATTGCCTGAAATAAAGATTTATTATTATTATTATTAAACAAAAATAACCTTTAAATAATTACTATCGTTGTTATTACTTGGCACAAGTGCTAGTGCTAATTTTTATTTCTCCGTTAGGACCACCCAGGGGGTATACAAACCCACCTACGGCCACTAGCAACTGGCCTAATCCTGGCTATCATTAGCCACAATCTATTACACAATATGTAAAACAAAAAACCCTGTTTGATCCGAAAGGAGCATATACGAATACGTAGATATCCCAATCCCATTACCAAATAAAATTAAAAGCAAAATAGCCATATGTGTGAAATGTCAAAAGTGTGTAAACGTTATTTTTTTTTACATCCCCTCTGGGGTGACGGCTCAACGTGATGCAACTTGGGTCTGCACATACTTTCAGTTCGGCCTATTATTATCGTATTGCTCTTGTTATGGGCTGAGATAACCACTTAAAATTAGGTGGAATCAGCGAGCATCGCCACATTTATAATTAAAAAAAAACCTTATGACGTAATTGAGACTGATGACACGACGCGGGCCACCTCCAAAACTCCTGTTGCTTGTTTCCTGAACAAGATTTCATAACAGAATTAAATCTCGATATCTTCATGGATGCGACTGTGTTTTTAACATACTGAAAAAATCCCAAAAAAAAAATTAAATTCTCTTAGAGAAACTACATTTGTAAAGAAAGAAAGACGATTTATTACCTGAACTTACTAAAACACACCTAATTATCAAAAAAAACAATGTAATAATTCAATGAATATTCGCTACCAGTCATATTTCAGTTGATAGTAGCTCTGCTTTCTGCACTCGTAGGTTCAACTCCCACCCAGGACAAACATACTTATAGGTTTCAACCACATATATAGGGTTCAGGTAATTGGAGTACGCTCAGCAAAATGGTGCCAAATTCAGAGAATCTGTTCAGCGCTGATTTTCAGAGTACCCCTTCGACAGGTTTTCACGTAGTCTTATTTTATTGTGTAGGTGTACCCTTTTAACGCTAATAATGGATCACTATGTAAAAACAAACGAAAAGAGTACTTAGCTGGCTAAGTACTCTTTTGTGCTCTCAAAAAATGTAAGTACAGAGACAGTAACTCGTGCAATGTAAAGTAAGCATAAGCACCACCTTCCCTTAACCTTTTTGTTGAACAATAGACTTACAATAGAATCTCAGGTTGAATGTTATGGTCTGATAGTTGGTGGGTCAATAGCGGAGTACATTAGGGGTAGCCATTTGGATTTTATAATATAGGGCACAATACTGCCTATTTTATTTAACATAATTATCGCTAATCTATACAAAAACGCTATGATATTAAAAATAAAGATACATGGATTCACATAGCACGTAGCTTGTACCATGGTAATCAGTTTACTAATAAATAAATACAACAACAACAAACAACAACGTTAACACACTCATACCTCTGCACTAGGATTCCCTGTGTCGCAGATGGCATGGACAAACAAAGAAACACAAGACAAACACCCAAGACCCGAGAACAAACTTCATGCTCACCACACAAAGTGTGCCCCGGCCGGGAATCGAACCCGGGATCCCTCGCTTCGAAGGCAGGGCTACTACCAACTAAGTCACGGAGCCGTCATGTAATACGTATTAACGAGAGCACAAGTCACAGAACCAGCATTTATGTTCGGCACAAATGCTTACCCGGGACGGGAGTCGAAGCCACGTCACGTCCATTGGTGAAGTTATACAGACAAACAGACCGACGCGACAGGGACATGTAATAATGCCTACATTGATGTATTGAAAAGAGGCGAGAAATAGGGCATAAAAATTATGCAGTGAGTTTTTTCTATTTTTAATCAGTCAATGATTACGCATATCAACCTTTCACGCAATCAATCTTTTCCTTGGTCTACCTCTTCCCTTATCCATGAACTTCCATACCTAGTACTCCCCTACTTATATGTGATTCGTCCCGCATTACATGCGCATACCATGCCTTATTATTAACAACAGCAATACGATTTAGGCCTTCCCCAACCGAAGTATGAGAAGTCCCAAGTTGCATCACGTAGCGCCCGACATCTGTAACGGCGATGTAACGTCTCATGCGCATACGATTTCACCGTCACCCACACACTTCGACCGGAATACAGCAATGAAAATTCACCGATATCTACCTATGCGCTTATGTTGTATCTGCAGTTAAAATTGTTGTTACAGTTAAAGAAGATGTTTCAATTTGTTTGTTATAATTTATTTGAAGCTACGTTCATCATGTGTTCGAAATTAAATCAATATTAAATAGATACGACAAACTACAATAAATAGATTGTATTATATTTGTTTTGCGAAAACTCGTTGTGAACTTTGATTGCTATTTGTTTACGTTGTTTATTTAGTACTTTTGGATAATACCTCTCTCATTTTATTATAAGAGATTGGATATTTTTACCTATAGACAGCTATTATTGACATTGAACTCCTTAGACAGTATAATATATATATACTATTTTTTATGTAACTATAGTTACGGAATACGCAGACAGTTGCATAGCGCTGCGCCCTTACATAGCAATCTTTTTGACAAAAACTGTAGGCATTTATTTTCGACTAGCTGCCGCTCCGCGTTTTATCCCGCGTAGTTCCCGTTCCCGTGGTAATATGAGGATAATATATAGCTTATGTTTTTCGTTGATAATATAGCTTTCTATTGGTGAAAGAATTTTTAAAATTGGTTTAGTGATTTAGACGTGAAACCGTTACAAACAATTAAACTCACTTTCGTATTTATAACAATTAGTTAGGATTTGGAAAAAAGTCTGCATTAGAAAACTTGTGCAACAGAATTGAACGACATTCTGATTTACAGTCAGACCTCCGTATCCTCAACATCGACTCTCTCAAAACACCTTACTTAATTTAAAATGAATTCCAACAATTCAGCGCAAACTGAAATGGAACTGAAAGTGAAGTCACAAACCCCGCTCAAATCCTTATTTAAATTATTTTGGGATGAAGCAGTGGTTCTTTACTGGTGGTCCGCGGACCATTGCTGATCCCCAGAAGCACTGCAAGTGGTCTGTGAAGACTTTATTTTTACGCTTTATTCGTTTACCCATTACATAAGTTATTACTAAAAAGTTGTTAGTTGGAAGACATAAATTTTATCAAATGTCAAAAGGTTAAGAACCTTTGGAGTAAAGTTTATAACTTACTTAGTTTTAAATAAAAAAACTTATAGGATGCTTACCGTATACACTATGCCGTATCAAACACTGTCTTAGCCAATTAGCATTAAGTAATTTGCGTTAAACACGTTGTTAATTACTGATTATACGATTTATCTATTACGTGACAGTATCTATAGATGTGTCCTACATCATAAGGCATCAATAAATCCCATTCTATACTATTCTTGCCGTATTTTTACGTATTCGTATCAAAAAACTAAATTGTATAAAGGTTTACAGAAACGACACCATCAGATGCAAAGCAGTACGGAAGACTGCCACGAAAAGGTTGAAAAAAAGAATGAATCAATACGAATTGTTATGGCAAAGCCATAAAACTTTGCCCGGTACCAAGTAAAGTAACCTGAAAAGAAAAATATAGGACAGGTGGAAAGAGTTTGGTTCGTCGTTGGTTCCGCAAGTATTTTCCTAAGCAAATGTTATAGCAGTGCATTTTCAGTGACCTGTGAAACGAGCGTTGTAATGCTTAAGTTTTTATTTCATACTAGCTTTGTACGACTTCGTCCGCGTGTAGTTTAATGTTTTTTTGCGCAGAATCCTAATTATTTTATTAAAATAAATGGCCTAAGTTACTCCTTATAATATAAGCTGTCAGCCAGTAAAAATCCCGTCAAAATCGGTCCAGCTGTTTTGAAAATTAGCTAGAACAAACAGTCAGAAGGACACACACACAGGCAAAAATTGTACAAGTTGCTTTTCGTTAAAATACTGTAGGTATATACTTTCAAATGCATTTAGTAAAAAGCTGTTATTTTGACATTATTCATTTCTATGGATTTACCTGGCCTCACAGCTCAGTTAGTAGCAGCCCTGCCTTCGACATGAGGCGTCTCGAGTTCAATTCCCAGCCGGTGCAGACTTTGTGTGTTAGTTATCGGGCATTGGGTGTTTGCCGTGTGTCTGTTAATCCATGCAATCTGTGACACAGGGAATTACATAGATTTATTCAGAAAATTTAAAGTCTTTTGCCAATAACACTAGCAACTTGATTTATAAAACGCAAACATATAAATAAATTGCTTTCGTCTCTATTTAGCAAAACGCACCGCATCTCGCTATGACGATGAATGAAGATTACAAATTATGCCTCTAATTTTACCGGTGATACGGATTCTGCGGACCATAATTAGTGAGTCTCTTCATCTCCTACTAACCTCATACTACCTCTATACATAATAATGTATAAAAGGTACCATTAGATAGCATATGAACCTTGACATACTTCCGGCCCAAATGGCGTTACAAGCATAATTTACATACATTAAGCGTTTTCACACCTCCCAAAGGAACCCTAATAACATTGAAAGGTTAAATCGATAGCAGACACGAGTCAATACTATTTTGCTGATCGCTAAGGAAAATAGCATGAAACTAGAAAATTACTTCTACAAATACCTTTGATTTTTTTCTGAGAGCTTTAGAGAATGTTTGTACTTCTCAAGTTAGAAACCTAAATGGGATTTCTCGCGATTGGATTTGCGATTTTATGTGATAACTAGCTGTATACCCATTCTTTTCTTGGGTTAGTGTAGTACCGAAATTTTTGATGGTTTAAGGTAGGATCACTTTTATTGCATGTTTGCGTATTTTTTTAGTCATTGAATGCGCTGACTGCCCTCCTTAGGTTAAGTGGTTACCGCTGCCCATAAACAACGTTAAACAACGTTAAGACACTCATACTTCTGCACTAAGATTCCCTGTATTATAGAAGGCATGGACAAACACAGAAACACAACACAAACACCCAAGACTCGAGAACAAACTTCATGCTCACCACACAAAGTGTGCCCCCGGAATCGAACCCGGGACCCCTCGCTTTGAAGGCATTACCAACTAAGCCATGGAGCCGTCTCTCATACGCTCAGGAGTGAAGAGTCAGGCCTTTTTTACTATAGAAATACCAATAACCGGAAAAGTGTAATGTTTACTAACTATTTACTAAATCAATGTTCAAGACTTTCTTGTTGGGATTTTAATTTGAGCATAATCGCGAGTATTTTTCGTATAAACGTTTGCGCAAATTGAACGCGTGACTACTTGTTTCAGCTTCGATCTCATCATCAGGTAAGACAGCGGTGAAGCCCTTATCTTATCTTATATAGATAAGATAAACCAGCCAGATCTTATCTTCTCTAGATAAGATTGCAAATTATGGCTGAAATCTTAATGATTAAAAAAATTTAATAAAACCGACTTTAATTTTTCCATCCATTTCTCGCCCATAGAGCTCAGATTTAAATAGCCACACAGTATTAAATAAATCAAGATAAGAACAAAAGATTATTACATACATGGACACATCTTCACATCTTTTTCGGGTTAAGCAGAGCTGCAACGGGCCAATTGTCACCTCGATATACACTAACATTGAAAAGTAGACGTAACAAATGGTGGGCCCATCACCACCACTGGAATTAATGAACACTTTAACTGAATTACCAGCAAGTATAAAGTCAATACGATATTGCTCTGTCATATAACCACAAAACTGATATATGGCAGGAGCGTTTAGAGTCGGAGGGGGCTTTTTACACTCACGGCAACGAGCGGGAGGATTTCTGGTAAAGTTCCTTTTGGAGAGCCCAGAAATCTTCGAATGCGCAGAGGTCGGCCACCGGAGGTGTTTAGTTAAAAGTCCCACATAACTCGGTTGTCTCCCCAGGACAATCGATGTTTCTGTTGTAGATTCCACTTCGTCAAAAAAAAAGGTGCGTTTGGGCCATTCAGCAAAATGGCTGCTCTGATTGAATAGGTACCCACACGTACCAGACTGACAGAAAACTGAGAGGTTTTAAAATCTTTACATTCAACCCGATCACGTAAACGAACGGACACAACCTATTACCTTTAGCTGGAAGCGACGAATATTTGTAAAAGATCCTTGATTGAGCTTTTATTTTTAAGTAATTTAGTTTCTTTTTTTATACTAGCCTTCGCAGCAAAGAGCTCCGGGTGCGGTTCCCGGCTGGGCAGACTGTGTGATGAGCGTATAGTTTATTTTCGGTTCTTGGGTGTTTTACTTGTGTTTCTATATTTGTACATGCCACCAGTGACACCGGGAATTGTAGTTCAGAGGTTGTACGCAATTGATTTTTTAACAAATTCTATGGAAATACAGTTTTTTTGACATTGAGAATCATTACTTATACATACACAAAAAGGAAAAGGCTACTATGTCAAATTAATTGTTGACGATATAAATGGCTCAGGCATGGAAAAATTACGGGACTTGATATAACCGTCTTTCCTAGATGGTAAAATAAAGCCTCGTTCAATTAGATAGTTTTTAAGTTGCTAATGAAGGCTTACCAATTAACTAATTAAGTTGCCAATTAAACACTATAGTTGATAGTAAAAATTTCTCAGGCATTACTTGACTTAATTTGACAGCCTTCAAATCAAGTCCCATAGATTTAACGACCCGTGGCTTAGTTAGTAGTAGCCCTGCCTTCGGAGCAAGGGTTACCGGGTTCGATTCCCGGCCCGGCACATTTTGTGTGGTAAGCATGAAGTTTGTTGGGTCTTGGATGTTTGTCTTGTGTTTGTCCATGCCATCTGCGACAGAATCCTAGTGCAGATATGAGTGTGTAAACATTTATTATTTATAGAAGATAGTTTTTAAGTTGCCAATGATGGCTTACCAATTCACGGACCTTTTGTGAAGATTCCACCTTCTCATGAGATATAACTGGCGCTGGGTGCTAGGATTGGATAGAAATGATTTTCAGCATGCGGTGTAATGATACTGGTTCAACGAGGACTCAATAAGACCCTTTTACAATAGCAGATGTTGATTTTAGAACAAATATCAGCTTTTAATATTTTACTGAAGGTAAACAAGAAAAAAAATATTAAAAATATCTTATAGATTCACTTTTAGGTATCATGGATGATTCAAAGTCAAAAAACTTTACTTACCAGTACTTTGATTTCTTATAAAACTACTCACTTTTTTTCTAATAAATCAAACTAATATTATATGGATTTTTTTAAATTGTAAAATTCTGAGCAGACGAAGTCGCGAGGGATATCCTAATTGTTTTAAATAAATAATAAAAATAAATTGAGAAATTAGCTGCGGCCTTATCACATCAGCTAGTGAAACTCCCGTCGTCTTGACAGGACTTTCACTGGTCCAGCCTTTTCGGAGATTAGTCGGAACAAACAAATAGACATTTTTTTTTAAATTGATGTATACTCTCACAAGCATTTAATAAAAAGCTGTTATTTTGACATTACAAACAGACATTTAAATATTTTTATATGCATCTATAGATTGAACCAAATGTGCTGGGATCTCAATACTTGCGAAACCAGCTGATGCGGCATAACATTTTATGCAATTGTACGATTTGCTAGGCGCTTACGCCCGTTCTATGGCCAGTTGTGGCACGAGTATTCGCAGAGCTGTTTTGGAGAATGGCTAAAGTATCTGCTTACTATTTGCGAAATCGTATGTACGAGTATATTTATCGTGTACTTTTCGTAGAATGACGATGTAACTATTCACTTTTCATACAGTTGAACAGTTTAATAGATTTGGATGAAATTTTGTACTTAGATAGGGTTTACTGTGCCATAAGTTAACGTATATTTTTTGTGAAAACGCATATCTTTATAAAAAAAAAAAATTATAATAAACTAACTGAAAATTGAATACAGCGCCATCTCGTAAATTTTGGTACTTGATGTTTCAGATAAAACACGATTTTACAAAATTAAGTCGCCCAGGTAATGTTTATGAAATGTAGGATATGCCGATATCTCCTTAATGCTTTTTTAAACCGTTTATTTATCTGACTAGTGACCGAACAAGCTGACAGACCACGTTATGTTAAGTTGTTACAGTTGTGACTTAGTTGCTGTTATGAAAAAAAAAAACCATTAAATCGTAATTGCTGACCTATCACTCTTTGGCGCGCGTTAACATCTTTCCCTAAATTACAATCGAGATATCGGAAAATCAATTATCCAAAGACAATTAATCACATACGGTCCGACATCGATTTATCACTCGATTGTCAATCAGTCTAATCGATAGGAGATTTATTCGATTGTAATAGCTCGTGCATTTCCCATTTTGAATCGGGGTTTCCCCGCTGAAAGGCGTGAGCTATTTCAACAGTTTAATGAGATATTAAGTAATTCTTACTCTCTTGGTAGATACAGATCTTAAAAGGCTACCAGCACCTATACCAATATAAAGATTTGATTAGTTTACCTTTGTGCAATACAGGCTGGATAGTGGTTCTGAGTACAATATTATTATTATATGTTTTAGCGGTTGTTTAAATCCTCCATATTGACCTTAGTATACAGCTAGCAAACAGCTTTAAGTAGTTTATTATATAACTTTATCGGCATGTGATTAAGCTAGGCTAACTATTTGCAACGTATCAATGCATATAATCATATATTTCTATATTGATTCTGATATAGGGTATATATTTCTTATACCGGATCTCTGACTACAACTTTTTGATATGTTGCAATACAAATTCTCCATAAAACGTATTTCTTAAAACGGTGATGATTAAACAAGTGGGTCAAAAAAGCGCCACTATTATTTACCTATCGTTTTCGTCTAGCTAAAAAACTTTGTTTTTCCATCACAAAAGTAGTCATTTTTGGCTAAAAATGCCGCAAAACTAGGTAATTTTTTACCGTCACCATTGTGCCTATAAATTCAATAGGAAACAAGTGTTGCGTCGGAAGATGATTTGTGACTGTGACGTCACGGGTCATTGATTTATTACTGGAGCCAGGGACCTCCACAAATGCTTGGATATAATATATTACTGAGGAACAGTTGTTCCTCAGTAATATAAGCCGAAGGTTCTTCCTCTTATCGTAGCAATGGCCAACCTTGGACACTCTTAATTATATAAATCCAAACAGCACTTACATACGCAAGCTTACGTCTATATATGAACGCACTCACACATGAATGGTTAAGGTTATGTTGACTGGGTTTCAAGCGCTACTAAGTATTTCTCAGAAGCGCTAGTTTGTATAGAAAAAGTTATTCATCATCATCATCATCATTAATTCACAATGGACACTTAGTTTCGTTAATATAACAGTTTTTGTAGCAGCTGTACATAAGCCTTGTCAATTATGAGAAAATATCTCTTCATGTAAAAATAATCAAATTATATCTAGATAAGTAATTGTTGTTGTAAAATAATTTAATAAATAATTTGCGTAATAAAAAGAATGTCGAAGTTAATAATAATAAAATAATAATAACAATTGATTATTTAAACGACTGTAGAGAGGCCTTGTCATGAAATAAACAATGTAAAGAAATATAAAATAAATAGAATTCAATTCATTTATTAGTGCGCGAGTGCGCGCAACAGCTGTGACTTTGTACAGGCTGCGAAATATATTAGCATTTTGGCGATTGACATCCGTTGAACTGAACCGTGCAGGTTAATTGCCGGCAAGATGCAGCCGCGTGAAGGCCGCGGGTGAGGAAAAGTAGCGGGTGGTGGGGGAGTGGCAGTTCTGTACGTAGATAGGTATTCTGTGGCAATGGTTCAAATGTTATTCTACTAGTAAGATGTCACATCAATTGCGTTATCAGTAGCTTCTTAAGTCTAAGAGAAGAGAAGAGAGGAGGTGGTGGCAAGAAAGGAGGTGGGCCATTGTCTGTACTGATATTTATACTGTTCTCCTGAAATATCCCCGATAAACAAGATAGTATACAAGTATACAAGATAGTATACAAGATACAAATATTACCTTTATTCTTTACATATTATTTTCTCGTTTTTTCTGCATCTGGGTTAACTGTAAAAAATAATCTCAGGGATTAAATTTAATCCAACAAAAAACGACAAAAGTTACCCAAGTAGTCAAATTTCGTAGGGTGTATAAATCATTTCATAAATATTAATGGAAACCGCTTTGAAATGACGCGTCATTATCATATTATATTCCCGTCATGTAGGACCGCGATCCTGGGCTCACGCGGAGGAACCGTTCACACCAGGAGAGTAGCAAAACAGTAAAAAAAACCAAAACCTTTACACATATTGTACTTTTTCCCGCACTAGGATTGCCTATCTCGCAAATGGCATGGACAAACAGAAACACAAGACAAACTCATGACCCAAGAATAAAATTCATGCTCACCACTCAAAGTGTGTCTTCGAAACCATGGTTTCGAAGGCAGGCCCAATCACCCGCTATTCTATTTTTTTTTTTAAATACTCATAGCCCCAAACTATGAAGGTTTTAATAGGAACTAGATAGCTGATGGAATACTGAGTTATTGAATGGTCTCACAGCTCATTTGGTAGAAACTTAAGCCTTTGGCACGGTAGACCGAGGGATCGACTTCCACTCAGGACAAGTATTGATGTGACGATCATAGATATTTGTTCCTACTTACCTACTTACCCAGCTATCTACTTGCCTACCTACGCATCACCCAGGTACATGTAGGGACTCAAAAAATACTCACCTACGGACAGCCACTTGGTCACCCCGGAAATTTATACCTAATTAAGTACACTTAGCTCATCTGAACGGACCATTACGTGTAAAATCTCCACTCACGTGTTGCGACGCAGTTATGTCGTAATAGTATACGTGGAAGGGTTCCATCTGGGTTCCTTCGCCGCAATACTTTCTAGGTATTTCAAAAATGTTCTCACTGGAGATTTATTAAGGCGGTACCCTAATGAAGTCACTAGCCTCACGCTAATCACGCTTCACGCTTCGACGGAGCGCTTTGGATAAAACTTGTTATGAAGGTAGCTCATATCCTAAATAACCCATAGAGTACTTTTTATTCCGAAAAATTAACCAGGTAATAATATACGTGGAAGGGATTCTCTGTGGATTCCTTCACTGCAATACTTTACAGATATTCGAGAAATGTTCTCATAGTCACCGGTGTCACGCTAATCGCGATTCACGCCACAACGGCTGAATGGAATTGGAAGAAATTTGTTATGAAGGAAGAGATCGCTATTAGCGATAAGGCCGCCCATTGTAACCTCTTTTTTTTGTGAATGTTTTGTTAATTTTATTTGTGTTTTATATTTTTCTATCGAGGTGTACAATAAAGAGTATTCATTCATTCATCACACCCTGGATTGGTTCCATATGAGTTCTTCCACCGCAATATTTTCCTGATATTCCAAAAGTGTTCTGACTGGTGATTTATTATGAGAAAGACAGTAATTGCAGCGAAGGCTACTGAATAACAAGTAACTGTTTTAAAAATCGAAATAAACCGACTTCAATAATAAATATTAGAAAGAAAGAAAGAAGAAGTGACAAACTGCGGTTTTTTACCTAACTACGGCGAAACCAAAAGGAGGGTTATAACCACCCCAATATGTGTACCTTAGGATGTATTCTCGCATAACTTCTAAACTACTTATCATAACTTGACAAATGAGATTTCGTCAGAAACGTGTTGATTGATCGCTAGATTCAAAGCCAATAAGACTTTGAATCCAACATAGTAGAATCGGTTCGCTTATAAGTACTACAAGTATTTACATAAATTTATTAAATAATATTAAATTCATTAAAATATAGAAAGTATAAAATAACTAAAGTTACAAGTATCTTTAATCGAAGCTAATTTAATTAATGAAAAATTAATATAAACTTTTAATCCTTGTTTAATAACAATCGACCTTCAACAATATCTGAAGACAATGTAAAGATTGTATACAAAAATTATAAAAGGGTTTTGTGATGGGAAACAAATCATATGGACCCTAATAATTGACCTCTATGCGGCAAATCTAAAACGTGACAGTTTTTTGGTGATTTCCGCCCAGTTTCTAACATAATCAGCTTATGTATGATATGTTACCTGACCTAAACTACACTTTTGTGCAAAAGTTTTAATAAATGACGTTTCGGGAACGATGATTATTAATATCATATAACGCATATTTAACAAAGTTCCTAAAGAAATATTAGAGTTGCCAAAGAAGGCATTCACACAAAAGGTAAAAAATATAATAATAATGATTGAGAAATCCTATTATACCATTAAATATTTATTTAACAGTCGTTATTAATTGTCTGCTGTTAATTAGTTACACAAAAACATGTGCCAAGATTAATGGTTGTCTTTGCTAGTTTTTTAATTCCAATATAAAGTGATTCATATGTTTATTGTTTATTGCATGCCGAGTAGAAACGGTGAAGTATTTGAAACCAATAATATGATATCTAAGACCACATTTCTGGTAAAATAAATCATTTCTTTTTTTTTTTTTTTAATAAGAAAAAATGTAGCTAAATGTATTCTATAGACTCACACTTTGAAGGTTATGTACCACCAATTGAATTTTGCTTATTTGCTGTAATAAAAGCCATTTTAAAAGTACAGCCATTTAAAAAAAGACACGGATATATGTTAAAGGGTTAGTAAAAGGGTTTCTAGGGTTACACTAATGTACGGAACCATTCGAGTTCCGTACGGTAAATGGTGAGTGAGTAACAGGAGTCGAAATTCCATAAGTCGTTATCAAACATTACAAATAGCGAGTTACCGAACATCGGCTCAATTCTCAAAACCATGAGCAAAGTATCAAAGTTCCAATGATTAATCATCTAGACTGTCTCCGGGTCCGTTCGCACGGACGCGCCGGGAAGAAAGACCCATTTCAAACCATTCAATGAGCCTGATGTGGATTTTGGATTTGTATGAGTAATGGTGTTATGTGCACCTTGGGATGATAAGTAATGATTTTAGGTGTCTATAGCGGGCTTTTTTCTATACCT
The DNA here is from genome assembly GCA_921293045.1 of Aplocera efformata. Lineage (NCBI taxonomy): Eukaryota > Metazoa > Arthropoda > Insecta > Lepidoptera > Geometridae > Aplocera > Aplocera efformata. The sequence continues at coordinate 5,060,261 of OV121061.1, forward strand.
AAAGGGTAAAAAGAGAGATATTACTGATCTACATCTGTTTATCAGTCTGTAATTTTAAAAAGCTACATCCAAAATGGCGGATTGCATACATTTGTGGCGCATACTCAATAGTATTATTAAATGGGTACAACCAATTTGTAATAAAGTGTACTACCATTGTATACCAGCCTTATAGTGTTCAATACTGCAGAAACAACTACATTCCAAAGTAAAAGAAATAGAACAATCCTTAAAATATTATTATCAGATTCTCTAAACTAACAAAGATTTGACAGCAAGTGTATCTACGATTACTCTCGTAGTCCATCTACAAGCTCTGCTACAACTGCTACAAAATGTAGACTTTGTAGAAGGTCTACGCCACAATGTTGTAATATTCTTTGTTGCGATATTTCTTTACCAATTTCAAACTGATTTGGATGATTTTTATTAATGTGCACATTTAAGATGGTTTTCTTATTTTTTAAGGATTTTTTTTTAATAATTTTTTGTTATTTATATCACAACATAATTTTGTAAGAAGTTTTACTACCCATATATAGTGCATTCTTCACAACTTTATTCATATACAATATTATAGATTCTAATAACAAGATACATTATTTGAAACGATGCCTTTCACTGCAATAAAACTACTCAATAATTCAAAGGTCATAAAGACAACAAATAAACCATACTTTTTCGTATTATTCCACTCATAATAGCTTTATGTAGCATTGCGTTAACACTTCACGGTCCACAAAATTATTTCAATAGGTTAACAAAACAAGTTGAAAACTTATTATGGCCTTAGCGGTTCTTAACTCCGTCATTAAACATTTTCATTGGGAAAACTTTAGCAGAAAAGGAGAGCTCATCATTTTCTGGCTGTGGTTTCCTAAAACAAATTTTTGAACTTGAAAGCCGAGCTAGTTTGCTGCGATAGAACAATTTAATGGATAGAAACCGTACGTTTTCGCAATAACAAACCTGAACACTTGTATAGAATGGTAAGATCTGAAGAAACGAGCCGGTACTTATGCAAAGCAGTGCTCCATCATACGTATGTAGATATTAAAGGCATAACATGGAGAATGTTCTTACATAAATATTTATTAGGGTCTTTCGAGTGGACGGTGCTGGTGTCAATGATCGGGTGACCATCGGATGGGAAATAAATGATTGATTTAAAAAACGAATCAACTAAGTTCAATATTTTCCCTAGTTTTAGCCTAGGTGTTCAGGGGTTGAGTTTTGTATTCTATTTTCTATGGAGCTTATAGTTGTGATTATTATCTCGCACACCCCAGAAGAAGAGAGGACATAGACAAAAAAATGAGATTTTAAGACACAAATGGTGAAACAAACCATTTGTTTTCTTTATTAAAGATCATATTACTTGCTTTTTTTTTTGCGCAATCGTATTTCTTTCTTTTTCTATTTTCTAAAATAAAAGTATCACAAGTTACTCCTTATAACACCAGCTATCTGCCAGTGAACGTCCCGTTGAAATCGGTCTAGTGACTTCGAAGATTAGCTGGAACAAATAGATAGAGAGACAAAATTTTTTTTGTATTATTTTTAATGTTACCAAAGTCAAAGTCAACATTACAAACAGACACTTCAACTTTATTTAGTTACATATATTTATATTCGACAACGCCTCAAGCAATGACGGGTAATTTCGAATATAGACTCGCGTGGTCACCCTACTAGACGCGTATACACAGGAGGCGCATAAAACTCAACAGCTCGATTGTCGGGGCCTATAATGTGTGTAGTTTTCAGATCACATACGCGATGCCAATATCCTTTGTTCGGCCGAATTGTACGGATATCTGTATGCGCCCATATCCCATAGTTATTTGTACGAGAATTATGTTGTTAAACTCTACATCGAGAGTGTGGTAAGTGATACTGACGCTGATTTTCAATATAAAATTAATGGTTAAAATCCAAACGAGATTAATTTATAATGTATAAAACACAAATATCTATTTTTGTCACTTAGATGGGAATTGATATTACGAACTACAGCGCCGCAGTCGAAGCTCTACTTATTGAGATGAATGCCAACTTCTAACGGACTTCAATCCGTCAGAGAGAAATTGAAATAATGCTTCAAGAATTGATTTCTCAAAATAATTCAAAAAATTCACTTACAGAAAAAGTACATAAATGTTCAGTTAGTATAAGTTCGGCGGTATGCGTACCAAATAACTTTTTTCTTGACATATTCTTAATCTGTGTAAACATTGAAAATTAAAAACAGGTGGTATATACTGATATAATATTATACATACTATAATTATGATTAATTTCAAAATTTTGGGTTCATGTGAATTAATTTTAATGGTGATTGAGTCACACTAGTTTAAGAATAAGTAAAAATAAAATTTGAAGTAACAGACAAATAAGTTATGATAACAGAACAAATATTAAGAAATTGATGTTTCACATCGAAACAGCACAATAATACCTCTAAAATCACTATCAAAGACTATTACTTAAATTCGCCAATAGTAGTAGCCTCGGATTAGAAATAAACCCGGGTATCTCTCGAAATGACACACGGGCGTAGAAATGTGAGACCGGGGCAGTACATTTCCCGGCCGTTTTTATAGGCCACAAAACGTGCCAAACCCCGCAAAAATTATTTATGTATCCGCGGTAGTAACTTCAAAGAGAAGTTTTGGGCTTTTACGCGAATAAAGTAGCATGTAGGTAAAAGTTTAAAACCTATAAAATTTGTTGTATTTGCGGTGGAATTTCCCTTGATATTTCTGTTGGCTGCAAAATCTTAGGTCTCTTACGAAGGACTTTTAGTCAAAGCGATACACGTCATACAAACTCCAGAATAGTAAAGAAAGGTACTTACACATTTTTTTGATTACGTTATGGTTTTTAACCTATTTAAAAAAAGGATTTTTTCTCGTGATTATTTTTAGAATATGATAGGATATATTTTAATGATTTAAAAGTCAAGTAAATTGAAATCAATACCTATCACCTATTTATTATACCCGCTTAAGAAATTGCAGAAATTTCACAAAGTATAGTCATCATTTATAGTGATAAATTCAATGAATATAAATCGATTTATTTTCATATTGTTATAAATTTTTCACTTTTAACTTTAACACACTCATACCTCTGCACTAGGATACCTGGACAAACACAGAAACACAAGACAAACACCCAAGACCCGAGAACAAACTTCATGCTCACCACACAAAGTGTGTCCCAGCCGGGAATCGACTACTACCAACTAAGCCACGGGACCAACTATTATGGGACCACTGTCCCATATAATTTCATGAAGAAATTCCACGCTTAAGTACGTATAATAAATGATTAAGGCATGTTTAATCGACTTTTAAATGCGTCAAATTATTAAAAATCATAAACACCGAATTTAGCAAAAAAAAATGTACCGTTTATTTTCCTCTCAAATACTCAAATTTTTTGTTCTACATTACTTTGTTTTTCAAGCAACATTAAACTTTTAACGATATCTACAAGATTTCCCGCAGATAATGGAACATTTGCTTTACCAAATTATATGCTGAGTAGCCTAATACGTAATACAATACATAATCTTCCTTATTTCCACTTTTCAGGAATTATTATAATTTATAGTAAAGTTAATAATGGCTGGCCATTACTTGCATTCCGTGTATAAGCCATCTCTGTATCCACAAAGATTACTCATTCCGTGAATGAATTTCTATTTACATTTCAAATTAAATTTTAAAATAAACAATTATTTCATCTCATAATACCTCACATGGAGATAAATTAAATTTATATCATATGTGAGATGAATAAATTACCTTTCAGATTAAACGTAATTCATGGATGCGCGAAGTGAATTCACAATGCTGTTTTTGGTCCGTGGAATTACTTGTTTACCTAATTTGTTTTACGATTATAATATTCTGGTTACGTCGTACATGTGGACCGTGAGAGGTCTCGTTTCCCGCGTCCGTAGATGAGAACCCTTTAGTATCCCTACAAAGGAACAACTAAATGTAGCTGTAGAACTTGTACCTACTTCCGGAGAAGTACTAGCTCCACACTTGGTAGTCTGCCGCCAAACAGTGATGCACTGCTGTTTCGGTGGAAGTGTGTGGGTGCCGGTGAAAGCAAAGGTGCAAGAGACATCTCCGCCTCACCCATCACGTGCAACGGGATGCGAATTGGAGCGGAACACCTAGGTCGTATTGCTGTTGTAATGGATGGAGGTAACCACTTACCAGCTCGTCCCGTCACTTAAAGTAGCATAAAAAAACACATCGTTTTGTTTGAGGTAGCTTCGTGAATGAAGAACTGAAGAATGAAGAATCTCTTCCCTTTTTAGAAGGTTAAAATAAAAAAAACATTTTGTATAGAACCTTACAACTGTTCCAGAATCATATAAGAGTAGAAGAACCATATAACTGTATTAAATGAGTTAATACAAGTCATACTTGTATTCCGGTAGCGTTACTTGCAGACTCATTTAATAAAGTTATTTGTAGTTTCCGAGCTGGAGCACATATATCAAGCCATTTCGAAGACAATTGGTCGTAGCCGCATCGCTTGGCCGTCGTCCAGATAGCCACAATTGCTCCGATACGAAATATTGTGACTCAGAGTACCAAATTGGTTATAAACTAAGACATTGCTGAAGACATTTTGGACAGTTTGTGGGGGTCCAGTTGCTGGGATCAGTAGTTTTGAGTTTAATGTACTTCCTGATGTTACTAAAGAAACAACAAAAAGTGGCTGTAGAACTTGTGCAAAGTTCGCCTGAATGATTGCCTCCACACCTGGTAATCTGCCGCCAAGTAGCATTTGCATTGCTGTGTTCCGGTGGAAGTGTACGGGTGCCGGTGAAATCGCAGGCGCGTGAGACATAACATCCCCGTCTCGGGTGATGGTTGCAAAGGAGTGCGATTTGGGTTTTCTCATACTTTAGTCGGGGAGGACCTAAATTGTATTGCTGTTTTAATGGGCGGAGGTAACCGCTGAACAGCAGGTGGACCTTTGGCATGTCTCGTCAGTTTTTTTAGATTAAAATCGATCACTACCCTACTTATGCAGAAAGAAGAAAGCAGAATCAAACGACACACACTCCCAAGACCCAAGAACATTTTTTATGCTCCCTACCTCCCTCCTTTTGTATTATTGTAAAATGCACGCTATTTTGGAATTAAGACTTTTTTACGACTTAAGTTACGAGACGAGCAGACGGCCTATAACACCGATAGGTACTGCCACCCATAAACAACAAAACTAAGAATCAGATCTTCCCCTACTAAAATATGAGAAGACTCAAGTCGCATCACATTGCGCCTTTCACTCTGAGGCGGTGATTTTACGCCTCAAGTTGTCAATATATAATATAAAAATGTCACTTGTGATTTAGAAAGTACGAAGAATCTAATCGTCTGTTCGTCTGTCGGGACCGACCCCGTTTTTATCTATCAAGGGGAATCCCCGGACTTACCTTCTCGTTCGGATTGAAAAGTCTCCCGGGGCGGTAGCTTAGTACCTATGTTGCTATAAAATACAAAATTAGGAATTACATCTCACTCATATAATTTTATGAAAATGTAAAATCCCCGGTTTCCTTGAAACGGTTGAACAGATTTTGATAAAATATGTCTAAGGACCACGGCCAGGAAACCTGTTTTTAAATAAAAAAACACACCCAAATCGGTTCACCCGTTTAAGAGCTACGGTGCCACAAACAGACAGACATATGAGTCGTTACATACCTGTGTCAAAGTGACGGGCAAACTCAAACTAAAACTCATTAATTCCTTTACATCTCAAGTATAATTTGACATGTCAAATTTTACACATACAAGTAAACATTGACGGCTCCGTGGCTTAGTTGGTAGTAGCCCTGCCTTCGAAGCGCGGGGTCCCGGGTTCGATTCCCGGCCGGGGCATACTTTGTGTGGTGAGCATGAAGTTTGTTCTCGGGTCTTGGGTGTTTGTCTTGTGTTTCTGTGTTTGTCCATGCCATCTGCGACACAGGGAATCCTAGTGCAGAGGTATGAGTGTGTAAACGTTTTATTCGTGAGTCAAACTATAGTCAGTTTTTATGTTTGAGATTGTTAGGTTTGCGTCTGTTCCAACCCTAACCGACCAACCCGAGGGGAAGAGACAGACAAGAAATCCCTTGGAGACAGTATTAAATATTCGCAAACATAGTCCTGTCTAGAGTGGAGCAAGTTTTTTTGTCATCTAGGTAATCTGATATTTTATAGTAAGCTTTTGAAACAAGTTTACGTTTAATAAAAGTTTTAAATTTATTTATTGACAGTATTTGAGAAGCGTAAACAGCGCAGTGTAATACGGATTGGATCTTTTCATGCTTCGGTAAGGGAGGACCTGAGTCACATTGCTATTGTTTATTAGCAACGGTAACCACTTAACATCAAGTAGTGAACATCTTTTCATCACATCGCATAAAAATTACACCTACTCTAGACTTGAAACTTAAAACTTGACTGCCAACAATATAACCTTATTATAAAACTTATTTATAAAGAACCTCTCGACTTAATCCCAAAATGAAATAATCCATGTAATAAGTTAATCTACATTCACTGAAGTTCAAAAATTATTAATACGAACAAAGTGTTTTCATTATAAGCCATGTTAATGAAGTAGCTTTTGATAAATTTCAATTTTAAAATGAATAAAAAATGATTTACGAATAGAGCAAAAAATGCCTTTTGTTGAAATTAATTAATCGCAACGCTGAACTCAATACGCCATCTATCTTCAATTATGTGAACTATTAAACGCCTCACACTTGTCATAATTATTGAATGTAAAAAATAAAAAGATTATTGCTCAATTTGTGTATTTTATTAACTAAATAGTTTTGGATTTACCTAAATTCTATAATCTATCACCTTTTAATAAATTACACTAGTTTACAAAATTGAACTTTTTTTTTATACCCCAAAATAAATGTATACAAATATGTTAATATACCTTCCTTAAACCAAAAAGTGTTAGTAAAAATATTCTATCACGTCACAAATTCTTCCTACAGTCAAATGTTTTTTTTTTAACTACCTAACGTGGAAACGACAGTTTATTGTTTATTATATCTTATTTATTATATCTTTCCGAACATTACAGAAGGAAAACTGAAAGAGGGTATATTTGTTGGCCCACAAATCTGTAAAATTATGAAAGATTCTCCGTTTGAAAGCCTTTTATCTGTTAATGAAAAATCTGCTTGGAACATTTTTTGGGAAATAAGAAAAGTGAAGATTACAAAGAAATTGTTACAGATTTATTGGAAAATTTTCAAAAGATGGTAGTAAACATGTCATTAAAGATTCATTTTTTGCAATCGCATCTTAATTTTTTCCCTGAAAACTTAGGAAGTATGAGTGACGAACAAGGGGAACGTTTCCATCAAGATTTAAAGGTTTTTGAAGAACGACATCAAGGATTTTGGGATGAAAACATGTTGGGGAATTACTGTTAGTCCATTATAAGAGAAACTGATTCAAATAGCTATAAAAAGAAGGCAAAAATTTGTAATTTTTTTTTTAGTATTAATACCAAAATTATGTATTAAGTTAATAAATATTTCTTAAACCAGACGTGATAGAATTTTTTTATTATTTTTTCTGGATAATTCTACCTAAATGAATAACAAAATAACAACTTTTAGCTAGGGTATAAAAACCGTGTAAACTAGTGTTATTATTCTGTTAACAGCTATATGAAAAAAAATGTATTCGTAAAAATGAAATTCGTGTAAAAAAATGGCAAAATCATACATCATCGGCTCCGTGGCTTAGTTGGTAGTAGCCCTGCCTTCGAAGCGAGGGGTCTCGGGTTCGATTCCCGGCCGGGGTATACTTTGTGTGGTGAGCATGAAGTTTGTTCTCGGGTATTGGGTGTTTGTCTTGTGTTTCTGTGTTTGTCCATGCCATCTGCGACACAGGGAATCCTAGTGCAGAGGTATGAGTGTGTAAACGTTTATTATTATTATTTCTCATTATTTATTTTATTTCTCATTTGTATACATTTTTCACTACAAAATAATACATTATTTATAAAATAAACAGTATAAAAACATTGTAGTAAAAAATATATAAAAACGGAGGACCACCGACTGCGGAGTAAGACCCAAGCAGTCGGTGGCTAGGGCTGCAGAGAGAGGAACCTCCTGACGATGCGTGCCGTGTCCAGGAGTACCGCTTTCTGTATCTGGCCCTTGATCCAGCCGCCTAGCGAGAGCCTCTTAAGATGTTGGTCGAGGCTCTTCGCTATAAGTCCGTTCACTGAAACGACTATTGGGACGATAATCGTTGAATCCACATCCCACATAGCGGTAATCTCATGGGCCAAATCAAGGTACTTGCTATGCTTGTCCTTCTCGGCCTTCACGAGATTAGCGTCATGTGGAATAGTGATGTCAACGAGTATCGCCCGGCGCTCTGGCCGGTCTATTATCACGATATCAGGCTTATTGGCGACAATAGTCCTGTCCGTGATAATAGACCGGTCCCAGTAGAGCGTAGCACGGCTATTTTCGAGAACTGGCGCCGGTGCGTACTTATAGTACGGCACTTCAGATCCGACAAGTTCATATTTGAGTGCAAGTTGCTGGTGGATGATCCTGGCTATAAGGTTATGTCTATGCAAATACTCTCCGTTAGCCAAGTGCGAACAACCCGAAAGTATATGTCTGAGAGACTCACCGGGACAGTGACATGCACGACAGATGTCCACCGTCCCATCCTTCATTATATACTTGCGGTAGTTGTTCGTCTTGACTACTTCATCCATGATTGCACAGACAAATCCTTCGGTTTCCCCAAATAGGTCACCGAAACGTAACCAGTTCACCGAAGCGGGCAGATCCACATCCGGCCCCGTGAGGGCCTTGTAGAACCGCCCATGCAGCTCCTTGCTCTCCCATATGCTCTTGCGGTCCTGAGTGCTCAGCACCTGTGGTTTCCGCCAGTTCTCCTTTGCCATGGAGAGCGGGGTGAGGTTTTTATCAACTGCCACGACATCGCGATGCATCTCGTACTCGGCGTGGAGAAAGTACTCCCTGAGATTGTACACCTCGCGATTGTGGAGGGTCTTGGCATTAAGGAAACCTCGACCTCCATGCTTCCGTGGGATGTACATTCTCATTACCGACGAGCGCGGGTGCCGCATGCGATTGGCCGTTAGCAGTTGACGTACCTTACGATCCAGGGCGTCTAACTCTGTCTGAGTCCACCGTAGAATGCCAAAGGTGTATATGAGTAGAGGCATGACCCAGCCGTTAAAAGCGCGAACCTTGTTACCACCTGACAAAAGACTGTTAAGTACTTTTGATAGGCGGCAAAAGAAACGCTCTTTAACCGACTGTTTCATGTCTCTATCCATTATACCTAATGCCTCCGACATACCAAGGTACTTGTAGGTTTCAACTTCGGAGAGAGATCTGAGAGATATTGTTTCGGAAAGTTGTAAATTTGTTGAATTCACAACCTTCCCTCGCTGTACATGCATGACCGCACACTTATCTACACCAAACTCCATGCCGATAGTGTTGCTAAACATCTGAGTGATGTTAAGCAGCGCCATCAATTCGGTTTTTTTCGGTGTAAAAAGTTTGAGGTCATCCATGTACATCAAATGAGACATTATCTCTCCCTCTCTCCTAAGTCGATAGCCTAGACCTGAATCCTTCAGTAGAGTGCTGAGAGGATTCAGTGCTAGGCAGAACCACAAAGGACTCAGACTATCGCCCTGGAATATACCCCGCTCAATCCTTATCAGGTCTTGCGGAACAGAGTAGTCCTGTCGGCTACCTGGATATCGAAGGACTGTGGTCCACTGCCTCATACATGTTCCTAGAAAAGATCTCAAAGTTGTATTTACTTTATACAACTCTAAGACCCTTTCAACCAACCATGTATGAGGCACTGAATCGTAGGCCTTCTTGTAATCAATCCAGGCAGTCGAGAGGCTTCCCCTGTTTCGTTTGACCTGTTGGCTAATAGCCATGTCAATGAGGAGGAGCTCCTTAGTACCGCGAGACCCAACCCTACATCCATTCTGAGCGGGGGGCCAAAATATTGTTAACAACTACGTGGTTATTAATTTTTACGGTCAGAATGGATGTAAGGAGCTTGTAGATGGTAGGTAAGCACGTGATGGGTCTGTAATTCTTAGCTTCTGCGGTACTACCAGACTTATGGAGCAGGATGGTGACACCAGTTGTAAGGAAACTTGGGAGAGACCCAAGCTCTAGAGCTTCTTGAAATTGCGTTGCAAGCAATTCATGTGAACTACGAAACCATTTTAGCCAGAAGTTGTGTAATCCATCCGGCCCAGGACTTTTCCAGTTCTGGGTCGTACGAATTGCACAACTAACGTCTAAGGGGCTTATAATAACATCCTCCATGGTTTCGATAGGTTCACATGCATTGTTTATAACGCTCATCCAATCGCCCTCCGAGTGCTCTATGGGCATGGACCAAATACCACGCCAGAAATTGTTTGTGACGTTGATATTCGGCACATGTCCATCGAGCACACGTTGGTCAGGTTTCTCCCAGTTTCTGTTTATTATTATTATTATTAAACAAATTTACAGAAACAAAACCTAAAAATATTTTTTCATGCTGCAAATACCTTCTGCGGGCAAGAAACCGGCTTTGTGGTGTCATATTTTTGTATTATTTAACGAAAGTGACAGGATGAGCTGAAGACCGACTTGGTGTTAAGTGGCTACCTCAGCCCATAACAATAAAACGACTTAGGACCAAGGCAGTACGCATTGCGGCTCATGCGTTGCGTTTCACCGGCACCTACACTTTGCGTTACTACTTAGCGGCGGTTTACCAATGTGGTTGCAGTACTCAGATCCGAATGTACTTTTGCCAAGTTCGTCCGCAGATGTCAAGGTCACCTGCGGTCAACAAATAATAGAAACGTCAAAAAAAATCTCAGTGGGTGGTAGTTTTGTCTTCATCGCTGTGCAGGTCGTGGGTTCATTCCCATCCAGGACAACCATTCGTGTGACAAACATAGATGTCTGTGTGTGTATGTGATTAACAACAAATAAACAAACATGTGTGAGTATGTTAGTATGTATTTACCAAAAAAAGTATTATATCAGTATTCTGACGGCAATCTGGTTCCCATTGTTATGCTTAGTTTTGAATTTAGATTTAAAAATAAATGAAATTGTCTATTAGTAATTCTAGACAGCTTTTGACACTTGACTTACTTGACGTATTTGAAGGTATAACAAAACAAAATATATTTAATATTTTTGTCTTTGTCTGCCTGTCCGGTTGTTTTAACTAATATCCGAAACCGCTGGACCGATTTGACGGTACTTTCACTGACAGATAGCTGATATTAGAACGAGTATCATATGCTACTTTTATTAAAATTGTATCCCTCGATGAAACAGCTACTTTATTCCAAATATTAATCACGATAAATTGAAATAATTACAGTATTTTGAAGTTATGAGAGCAAATTCATCCAAACATTAAAACCTAGGGATTAATATTAAACTTTTCACCTAAATTGGCTGCCCTATATTTTGGGGTTGTAGGTTTCGGACATATCTCGTGTACAAAACTGACACAGCCGACTTTAGGATATTAGTTTATTTTATTCTGACACGAATTCATTGGGTCACGAAAATTAAACGCTGTAAAAATTTAGCGCTTGTGAAAATAGATCGTTTTATGTGTATTGCTTTTGACTGGCTTTTATATTCGCGAATGAAACGTTTAGGGAGCAATTTCAAGCTATTTCATGAATAATACATTCGATTAAGTTGAAAAATTATATCAATTCCGAGGATTAAAGGAAAAAATTATGACATCTAATAATACTATTACTACTTATTTCAGTTGTAATTAGTAATCGCATTTGTAATTAGTCTGCCTGTCCTGTATTTAAATGTCTTTTATGTCTTGTGTAAAATATAGTCTCTAGACTAATTGATTTCTAGTCTTCAAAAATAGTTATATACCGTTTTTTTTTATACTGAATGAAAATGATACTATGAAAACTATTATAGCTAACGAGGTTCTAGTTAAGAGGCTACTTCTACCCATACTGCCATCTCGAATATTTATCTACAATACAACATCTTAATATATATCAATTACGTGTCACGATGTTTGTCCGCGATGGACTCCTAAACTACTTAACCGATTTTAATCAAATTTGTACACCGTGTGCAGTTTGATCCAACTTGAAAGATAGGATAGCTCACATCTCATTTTATGATCGCAATATTATTTTATTGCAAATTATTATATAATATTATATGACAAAAACGTTAGCCACAGAAACGCGTGGCCGGGTCAGCTAGTATAGGTATAAGACATATCTATTATATAACAGATATACATGGGGGGTCCAATTGCTCGCGTCCGTAGGTGAGAACCCACTAGTATCCTTACTCTCAGGGTTGTGGCAAAGCAGCAACTAAAAGCAGCAGTAGAACTTGTGCCAAGTTCGTCCATAGAAGTACTCCACACCTAGTAATCTGTCGCCAACCAGTGGTGCACTCGTATTTCTATGTTCCGGTGGAAGGGTGTGGGCGCCGGTGAAATTATAGGTACATGAGACGTAACATCACCGTCTCAGTGATGGGCGTAACGGGATGCAATTTGAGTCGGAGAATCTACGTCGTGTTGCTGTTGGTATGGATGGAGGTAATCATTTACCATAAAGGCCTTAAGCTTGTCCAAAAAAATTATTCCACTAGAAACTTTCCTACTTTTATTTATCGCCATATTTATAATCCTCATTTATTTAAATCGCAAACTGTCCTGATGCAAAAGTTAATCCATTGCAAACCAGATGTGGACAAGTAATTAATTTTGTTTCGAAATTATTGGGACATTTCGAATGATTTTATGAGTTACGTGTTCTGAATGTTTTTTTATGCGAATCAAGTGGTCTGACGCGTTTGATATAATAAATTCACTTACAGCTAGTTGCAATAGTCAACTAACAGATAAATGGAGACTGATTGTATACTATAGCAGCAATGTATAATGGTCTTACATTATAAGTGTAGTTAGTATGTATGTGTGTGTGTTTGTGTCGTTACCGTAATACTTGTCTTGTGGGAATCTAACCCATGACCAGAAGACAGAGTAAATTGTAAGTTTTAAATTTACAATTTGTAATTTGTAACCAACTGAGTAAATTGTAAATTGCCTTGCAAGCATTCGAGAATGGCCCGATTTTAATTTTGTTTTGTTTTCGTCATTAATAGTGTGTCAATAAGAAGATAATTGAGGAACAACCCATATTTTTTTTTTTGTCAAGGGGGAAATACTTTGCGTATACCCCACGCCTTAGGGAGGCGTGGGGTTATGTGTGACTCACCCCCAACACTACTCAGAAATAGCAGTGCTGGGGGAATACACACTTAAACCCCCTTGGTGTTCCTACACTACGCCTTCACGCTGGGGCTACGGGTACGGTATCACTCTTCCGCGGCCCCAGCGGCGTTGATCCTCGCCTATTGGGACCCCAACACTGTATGTAGTTCCCTATGGTGGCGTGCCCGCAACACGAAGCCAGGAACAACCCAAAGGAATAGCCGAATTAATTATTGGTAAATACAATCCAATCAATTTTAGGTGGTACGAAGTTTAAAAGCTCGTCTAGTCATTAATTATAATTACACCAATATCTGGTTTAAATTCTGAAAATAATATACGAATACAAGGTTTAATTATCAATTTTGATTTTCACAGTATCATTATATTTATCAAATTTGTGGTTTTAATAACAATTTGGCTTGATGTGGAATATGTGAAATGTTGATTACCTTGTCGGAAGTTCATACGTTCGTTCGGGTACGGCTTCGGACAACCTAATTAAAATATTTCCCTCACCTCACAAATAGCTTCGGATTAAACAGCACACTCACTTCTACTCACTTTTGACTTTTTGACTCCCACTCACTTCTACTCACTTTTGACTACTCAGTTTTTGACACTTTTTCCATAGCTGGTAGCTGCCTTCTGAGCTGTAGGTCGAGGACAAGCATTTGTGCGACGAACATAAATGTTTTTCTGGGGCTGGGTTAATATTTAAGTCAAAACAAGTCAAATATCTTTATTTCCGTTGAATTCTTAAAAATTGCTTGGAAACGTCAATTTCTTTTTTGAACAAGTACCTACGAGAGAAATACATTTACACAAAAAAAATACTGTATAAGTATTCTATGAGTAAGTCTAGTCTAGTTCCCCTATTACATTAGCTTAGCTTAGCCTTAGCTTGAGGCTAGATGGCGCTGTGTGAAATGTCCATGAATAATATTTTTCTCGTGTTGACCACGTACTGTATTTTTTTGTACTTACGTTTACAGTAACCTTTAATCTTTCTTAATAGATAGTACCTGGGCGACCTTTGTCTGGGTTTTTATTTTGTAAAATTGTGTTTTGTCTGAAATTAACATTTTTTGAAGAATAGAATAGAATATTACTTTATTGTACACCATACCTTTACTGTACACCATATCATACAAAAATAAATAAAACATATAGGTGGCACAATGGGCGGCCTTATCGCTAAAAGTGATCTCTTCTAGACAACCTTTGGATGGACAGGATCTATGCGGATAACTGCGAACGTTCAAGTAACAGGACCGATCGAGTATCGCTAAATTTAACGAGAGTTCACCAGCGGACTCCCTTTACGCTGTGTGGATTAAACAAGAATCACAAACGCTTAAAACTCGCCGCAAACCTAAAAATATAATAATCTACAAATTATTGCAGGGGACGAGCGAACCGGAAGGAAATAATTAAGCTGCTCAATTATTTATTATAATTAATGGTTTACGGTGCCGTAATTCGCGGGCTTTCTCAGGCATGGCCGGGTGAATTACACATGAGTGTTCGTGCGAAATTCGTATTTTTTCCAACGCTTCAAACCCAGGGTGAAATTGGAAAAAACTGGTCTGCCTACAGGAAATTTTCAAAGAAGTGGTGGTAGTTTTATTTTTTTTATAGCCTGTGCTTTTTCATTTTGTTTTGCCATTAATAATATTTCAAAGGAATCTTTTATAAGCTTTTTGGAATAAAACCAAACGATTTAACCGATTTTTTATTGGAATAACGGAGATCAAGTAACAAACATTATAAAAATAAAACCTCTTTTGGAAGTTGATTAAAAAAAACACAAAAGGACTCATTTGAAATGTCATTAAACGGTCACGCATCCAACTACTGACCTACCACAATCGATGTAGCCTAGCCACATTTCTAGAAGAATTTCGGCAATTGCTCTGCGCACTAACGAATCAAAAAACCACAGATTGATTGGGTCGCTTGTTTTGTGATCAGAATGGGATGAATTTTTTGTCTTTGCACAATCAGTGGAATGTATGACTGAAGAATACGAAAGTTTTATGTTTTACCACCGACGTAAAAAACGCGAGAAGTGGCTTGTATTTCTTTTTATTTAAATACAAGGGTAAAACTTCCATTCAAGCTGTCTACGAAAAACGTAATCATAACAAATAATATTAGCTAAAACATCAAAACTGACTGTAATTTGACTCACGAGTATATAATCTGCCTAAAGAGCTCCTGTGATACGTTATATGCACACGAATATGTTTACTAATGCGTGTTTTTGCCGTGCCCAGCGATACTTGAGATCTAAAGGAATTAATATGTTTAAGTTTCACTACTAAACTATCATCGTTTCATAACCACTTTACTTAAAAGCCTGAGAAGCTTATTCTATCAGACCGTATTAATTACGGATATGAATATTAATTTGGATATTATGTTAAAATCCCAAAGCCATTTGATGTGGGGAATGTTTGACCCAATTTTAAGGCGTCATGTTATTTAAGTTATTTTACAATTAAATTCGAAACAGGCATTATGGAACTTGTGAAATTGGAAAAGTAATTTATGTTCTACTTAATCCATGGTGGGTTTTCATATCAACGTTGTAATTTGTTAAAATAGTCGATATATTTTGGGTTCTCTAGCTAAAGGGTGAAGATAATGCAATTAAACTATTTTATTAGCCTGCAAAATCAGTCTGCCTATTTAATTTATGAATTATTAATATGTAGCCGTTTTAATTTACACGGAATGCTAAAGTTGATTAGATGATTTTGTATGGTAGTTGCCACTTTGAACTATTTAGGATTGATACGTGTATGAAAAGTTGAAAAAAAAAACAATTTTGGGTGATACGAAGTTAATCAAGTCATCTAGTATGTACTATATGCTTCACATTATACGTTTACATAAAAAAACTACTATTACAAACACCCAATGAATTTGCTCCACTCTAGACACAGGACCATATTTGCGAATATGTAATACTTTCTCCGAGGGGTTTTTTGTCTGCTTTTTCCCTCGGGTTGATCGATTAGGGTTGGAACAGACGTAAACTTAATAAATAAGACTAGCTAAAACATGAAAACGGACTTTAATTTGACATAATTATTATCTGTGTGCATATAATATGGCTAAGGAGCTCCTGTGCTACGTTATTTGCTCACGAATATGTTTGTTTGTGTGTGTAATATTTGACGTGTCCAAATGATATTTGAAATATAAAGGAATAAATGAGTTTTGAGTTTGAGTTTGATAAGATACGAGAGCAAATTTTAAGTTCATCACATAAAAAGTCCGCCGCAAAAGTTTTTTTGAATAATTTATTTTTAATCCAACTCAGCATTATATCACAAGGTTACTAATCGGTAGGCTACAAAGTGGTATGTGACGTGTTTTTCCATAACTTTGTACTTTTTATACGAATACTTTAAAAAGTTTTATTAAAAGTTTGATCATAAAAATTATATGCATCTCTATAAAAAACATTTAAGGCTAAAACGGTTTAAGACCTCAGCCAGACAAAACGCAATTATTTATAATAGTTTATTAACCGATTCAAGTAGGTGGAAGTAAATTTATAATTCATTTAAGTCGAATACTTATAGTCCGAAGTATTATAAGTAGTTCTTATTTTAATTAAGTTTAATAGTACTAAGTTTCATCATGAGAACGAATTATTATAATTCCATTACATTTATTTGTTTGTCTCATTATGTACATTTTTATTACAAAATGAATACTGTTTAAAAAATAAATAAAAACATTGTAGTAAAAAATATATATCGCCTATACCACAATGCTTGAAAACAAAAGTTTTCAATCAGTGTTTCCTACCAGTTATGACCTACGGCGCTGAAACGTGGACACTCACGGTGCGACTAGTCCACCAGTTCAAAGTCACTCAGCGAGCTATGGAGCGGGCTATTTTGGGAGTCACTCTGAAGGATAAAATCCGCAACGAAATTTTTTTTTATTTCAGTTCTAAGAAGACCTTAAAATAAGCGTTTAAATCTGTACGTGTGGAGTTATAATACCAAATCAGAGATCGCGAGTTCTTAGCTTGGGATGAACGATTAGTATTTTAGTAATAGTATGTACTTAGCCGCTGTGTAGCAAAAGCCTTAAGTAGTAGGTATGTACCAAACTTCGGCCCGCGTTAAAGTTTTTACGAGTATTGTTCTAACGAAGCTTAAAAATGTTTATGACAGGGGCGTAATTAATAAGTTTTAAAATATCTTTGTAAAACCTCAAGTGTTCTTTTGGAGAAATCCACTTTTAGTCGAATAAAATTAATATCAACGTTTGTAAAATTATGTTAATACAATCCAGACGGTGCCTTTGCCTAGATGAAAAAACTTTTGAATTAGAAACATATATTAACGTGGCTGGTTGTAAAATTAATTAAGTTTTTGGGGTGACTCTCTCAAAAGAAAGGTTTTTTGGGTCACAATATTATTTTAAACTATTATGACCTAAAATTTACGATTCAACCAGCGTTTCTTCACATACGTATCCTCCGGATAGTACGAAAGGGCAACACAAAGTAGCAGTAGAACTTGTGCCAAGTTCATCCGGAGAAGTACTGCCACCACATCTGGTAATCCGTCGACAAGCAGTGGCGCACTCGCGTTGCTTTGTTCCGATGGAAGGATGTGGGTGCCGGGGAAATTACAGGCACATGAGGCGTTACATCCCCTCAGAGTGATGGACGCAACGCAACTTGGGTCTAGTAAAACTTTGGAGGACCCGAGTCGTATTGTTGTCTATAAGAGTGGCAGTAACCCCTTTACATAAATAGTTTAATTTAATAACTATATTTAACTAACTTGGCTAACTATATTTTCACTAACTATATTTAACTAAAATATGACTTAATTTAAGTTTATGCTTTTTTCGTTATGGTGTGGTAATCTGGGAAGATAGACATAGCGTCAATACAGTTCAATAGATCTTTTCAAGAGGAATATTTCTGATACACATTTTTTCCATATAACTCTTGGTTTACGCGGCGCCCGCCACTAAAGCTCTGCATGATTTTTTCGCCATCTTCAACAATCATCATCATATTTTGCCCAATTTACACAAAACCTAGTTGAATTACACACTTTCACTTTTCTCATAAAACACTACGTCTCTTGGTGAAAATCGTATGAAAAACCGGTCGGTAGTTTATAGCGGTCTAAGCACGGCGGACTTTGTTTTATAATAGTTTTGATAATTAAATGTTCCGTACATAGAACCTCCATACAGTCATTAATGTTCTCTGACAACTGTCAGACACGTCAAAATCACGTCTTATCCTGCCAAACCGATATAATAACACAAGTTTTTTACATTCAGATATATATTACTTTATACATCCCAAACGCAAATGAAACGCGATTAATGGATGATAGACCTAAAGATCAAGAAGAAGAACATAAAGAAGAAAGAAAAAGCCTACAGAAACTAAATGATTGTGTAAATCGTGATGCGGGACCCTCGGGCACTTCTAACCTTGTTGGAAACACAAGAGCAACAAACGAACAGTCCAAATCAAGACCATCAGACATTTATGATCTATCAACAGATTCTGAACTACCTGGTACTACATTCAATCTAAAAACAAGAACAGTTCTCTCCAAATCTGAACATAACATCCGACAAATTACAACTCAAGATGTGACCAATGCTTTAAAATCCCTAAGCTTTGGCACAGCACCAAACAACAACCTTAATTTCAGAGACCACAAACTTCATATGGATAAAGGCTCAGACAATGCTGAATCAGCAACCTTGCTAGACATCAAAAAGTTCATGGCCTCGTGTTTCAAACTGGAGAATACAGTTTTGAAAGAGATCCCTCTACATTCTATACATGTACCGGTGGAAATACAGGAATTGCCTAATGCAAGTACTGAAACAGACTGTGTACCGATAACGAAAACGAATGAAGTGATTGTGACAAACGTAGACCTAAATAGTAATTTAGAAACAATACCAACTGCGATTAATATAGAGCCTAAGCTATCGAAAGGAGAAGGAAAGAAGAAAACATCGGGAACTTTGTCTGAGAGGTCAGATTTAGCTGTCGCGCAAAGGGACTCTTTGTCCAGTATTGGGTCCAATGTTTGCAGGATTTGTATGACACGTGGGAGGGAGAGGTGAGTTTTCATCCTCAGATACCATCTTTATTTAAGGTCCGAGGCCATCTGATTTAGCATTGCCTGGATCACCTAGATCCAGGCAGTGCTTCTTCTTTCCACTTATCAAATTTTTCTCTATTATATAATATGTATGCAACAACATTCGATCCACCCAAGCTTTGCACGAGTGCAAGTGTATATACACTTGAAAAAATGAGATGAGAAAATGATGAGAATGGTTGCTTTGCAAAAAAATGTTTGTTATTTTCATACAAACATGACAATTTACGAACACAACAAAAATCAGCCTAATTGAATCTAATTTGATTTATAAACTAGCTGTTCCTCGTGACTTTATCCGTGTGGAGTTCAATATTTTTGTGCGGCAAACTATTTCTTTATTCTTTTTGTAAAATAAAAGTATGTTACTCCTTAAAACATCTGCCAGTGTTCGACGACAAATCACGTTGAAATCGGTCCAGCCGTTTCGGAGATTAGTCGAAACGAACAGTATATAAAACCAAATACGTTAAGAAAAAAAGCTGCTATTTTGACATTACAAACAGACACTTCAATGTTATTTATTTGTATAGATTTTTACAAACCCTCTTTTGTTTACGTCCGTACACAATATCCACTAGATACAATCAAGATTGCTTTCGTCTAACTTTTCAGACTATGAAACTTAAGTTTTGGTTTTCTTCAGGACTTTGTTGCTTTACTACCAATCCCGATGATAGCTGATCTTGAGTTATTAATTTTATAGAAGCAAAACTGGGCATGGATGCAAAGATTTGCTTTTGAAACTTATCAGACGCACTGTTTACTGGCAATATAGACAGTTTAGTGTACATTAGCTTTAATTGAAGTGATTGCTGTTAAATTATTTCAACTTTACAGAAGCAACATTTCAACTTTACTTTAGCAGAAGGTTGCGGGTTCGATTCCCACCCTGAACAACCATTTGTGTGACGAACATAATTCTTTACTCTGTGTCTTTGTGTTATTATAATATGTAGGTATTAGGTTTTTTTTTTTTTTAAATTAACAGTTACCTAGTTTCCATATTACAAGCTATGCGCAATTTGTGTCTAGATGGCAAATCCATCATATATTATGAACTCTGCATAATGAGATATTCTACTTGGTGTTATTTATCTGTTTGTATAATATATTTTACGCTTATCGCCAAACTAGATTGTATAGAAGCAATTCCGCTGATCCCAATAGTAAGATGGTTCTAAAAATATTATGAAGCGCTTGAAAATTCTTTTCGGAAGTATGAGGTTAAGATGTTAGCTTGTTATCTCAAGAATACTGTTTCAGAATATCAACTAGATCACAATCAATACTTATAAAAAAACGCTTACACTCATACCCCTGAATTAGTATTTCCTGTGTCGCAAATTGTATGGACAGAAACACAAAGCAAACACACGCAAGACCCGGGACCAAACTTCATGCTCACCACAAGTGTGTCCCGGTCGGGAATCGAACCCGGGACCCCTCGCTTCGAAGGCAAGGCTAAGCCACGGAGCCGTGTGAATAGTTCATTGTTTTTAGCCACTGCCTGTGAAAATGTACCTATAAATAGAGAACGTTTTATTTATTTACTGGACAAGAAACATAAGTAATGTACAACAACAATTTGAAAAAACATAATCTCGAAAAACTCTTATTGACATATACGTTCCCATGATTGTGTAAAACACATCGAGAAAGTGCCCCATTGAGGTTTTGCCCCATTTGTTTCATTCAAACCGTTCGAGGGGAAAAGGCTTGAATTTATGTATATATTTTCCGAAAGTTACCTTTATTAGGCAAAGTAGTTTAATTTCTATCTCATCTTATAAGCGATAAGAACATGATGGTCGAGAGGGATAGATGCAGTCATTTAATACGAAGATCGCTGGTTCAAATCCGAAAATGCAACCAAAGAGATTTTCGACTGAAAAATGTATGAAAAATTTCACGTTCTCGAAGCGATGAAGAAAATGATTGTGAAGAAAACGGCATGTTGAAACCAACATTTCGAAAACATGGGACCAATTGGGATTCCAAATACTCACTTTTCGAGTTTACTGAGTTCCTGCAGTAGGAACATTAGGCATTCTACGTTCGTTCTGCAATCGGGGATCTTGTCCCTGAAGGGATTTCTGCCAAACTACCACCTCGCTAAACTTTTAATCTAATTACTGTACATATACTAAATACATAGATATCTTCTCTGTACTGGTGATGGACTGCTCAGATATGACCCCGAATTAGTATCAATTTTATGTCAGGAGAAACAAACATCAACAATCCAGCATCCAACGACTAGCATAGGATTTACGCGTAAGAACAACAGAGATTTATTAAAAAGAGAAGATTTTGACAACATAAAACGGTATGCGCTAACACAGAACTTCTGTGAAGTTGAAGTTGATCGTCATGAAAACGAAAGCAGTTGTTATATATATTTTGTTATTATTTTCCAGATTAATATCACCGTGCAACTGTAAAGGATCACTTGCCAACGTTCACCTGAGTTGCCTCGAGAGGTGGCTGAACCAAGTTGGAAGAAATCATTGCGAATTATGCGGATTCAGGTAGATATTATTTCCATACATACGTACCTTCATAAAGCCAAAAGATCGATGGCATCTTGTTGAGGCAAGTTGACGGCACCATGAAGATGGCATGGACGAACACAGAAACACAAGACAAACACCCAAGACCCGAGAACAAACTCCATGCTAGGAGAATCGGGAATCGAACCCGGGACCCGTCGCTTCTAAAGCAGAGCTACTACTAACTAAGCCACGGAATTGTGTGAATATAGTTGTTTGTTTTGTGTCTGGGTGTTCAATATGTATTATTTGTATGTATTTACAAAAAAATACTATATACGTATTGTATTAGTTATGTAGTCCTAATAGTATAAGTTATGCTGAGGCTAGACGGCAATGAGTGAAATGTCTAAAAATATATACAATATTAATCAATTATTAATTATCAATAGCCCAAGAGTCGATCATTAAAAGAAAGATATAACCAGATTTGTTAGTCATTTAAATTAATTGGATAGTTGAAACAAAACTTTAATAGCCCATTAAGATGCATACAATGTTAAACAATGTAAGATTTGTTTATTACCTGCAGCAAATCACCAAAAGTATTTCACTGCTCGTATAACTGGAAACATCATGGAATTACCTTAAGTCGAAGACAAACTGGCATGCTTTGCTTAGTGCCACGGTCGGTGATTAGCACAAACCGAAATAATAGTTGATAATAGATTATAATAATAGTTTTGGGGGTCCAGTTGCTCGCGTCCGTAGGTTTGTACCCTTTGATTCCCTACACGTACCCCCTGGGTGGTGCTAAAGGAGCAACCAAAAGTATCAATAGAACTTGTGCCACCACACCAGGTATTTGCTGCCAAGCAGTAGTGATAGCATTACTGTGTTCCGGTGGAAGGGTGTGGCTGCCGGTGAAATCACATGCGCATGAGACATATCATCCCCGTCTCGAGTGATGGACGCAGCAGGATGAATGCAACTCAGTAAAGATTTGGATCTCATACTGAGTCGCACGCATTATTATTGTCATGGGCGAGGGTCACCACTTACCATCAGGTGGGCTGAAAAAAAAGTTGATTTTATGCTTAGCTCATCCGGAGTAGTAACTCCGGATGAGCCACCACACTTGATAATCCGTCGCGAAGCACTGTACTGCCAGCATTTCTCCAGACGAATTTGGCACAAACTCGACTGCTATTATGTGTTGTTCCTTTCGCATCACCTGGGGGACACGTATAGGGACTCTTCAGAACTCACCTGTTGACACGAGCAACATCAACAAAATAGTTATGCAGCGTAACAGGGTGGCCATAGCAATAGTAAAACCAAGTGTTGCTTCACTAGAGCTTAGCACATAACACGAAGCATAGCTTTCATCACCAAGCGTTGCTTCTGTGTCTTTACCTTACAGCTGAAACAATAAAAATACTTGCATCCAAACTTTGTAATAGGTTTTTACGTTAACTTTTCATTTGGGTTCCGTCGACAGTTAAAACTTATTTAACGGTCTCGCTCACAAAACTATAGAGATGTGGTAAAATCGAATGAAGCGAATAGATGAAGCCAAATTTCGATCGAATCGATCTCGAACATCGTGGATCCCGTTTTAGAGTACACATATTCTGTGAAAATTTCGGATAATCTTCTACGGTTTAGATGATACAGCTGTTTATAGTTATAACAGATTTACACGACATACTAACTTTTTAGTCTTAGTAATATAGTATTCACCACCCTTTATATACAGAACTAAACAAGTGATTAAGAAAATCGAAAAAACTAGTACTGTTTTCAAAAATAAAATTCGAAATCGGTATACCATTGGTAAAGATATAGCGTAAGATACATGCAGCCGAATTAAGAACCTCATTTGAAGTCGGTAAAAACAGTTGAATTGTGTAATTGATCTCTTTACCAATTATTTCTTGTTTCTTGTATCATCTCTGTACAACCGTAGCAACGTAGCACCGTAGCACTGTAGCACCGTAACTATTTGTATATTTCGTAGAACTTTGCCGAGCGTATCGTAGAATTCGTAGACATTGCCGATAGTGAGTTCTAACGGCAACTTCCGTTATTTTGGTTAACCGCTTGTTAAAAGGACTTTACTTGTCGTTGATTGGTATTTAGTGCAGTGAAGCACGACCTCTGAGTTGAGAACAGAAGGCTTAGCATCCAAAATGAGTTTGTATCGAGTTACGCACAAAAACTAGTTAATATTTTTGTGGGATCCTATGTCGTAATATTTTTATCTATACCTCTATTATAGCTTGAGCCCCATAACTATGGTCACAGATATTATAATACTGCTATTGTGTACTATGTAACTGACAGAACACTTTGTAGTACTTAATTTTTGTAATTACACCCAGAAACGGAACAAAACATCAATGTTCATTACACAAATATTTGTCCTGAGTGACCTAAGACCAGTTTAAGAGTTGAACCCATCAGGATTCGATATATCTTACATAGTTTGTCATCAAAATGCTTTTCAAAGTACAAGAACATCCCTATCTTGCATCTGAGCAACTTCTGGTCCGGCATCCTGGTTAGACCCAAACTACGTTTTGGATTTAATCGGGTTAATTGAAGTGGCAACATTGAATAGTTACGGCTCCTAGTGTTTGGATCGCACGGATTCTCCGGTGGACACTGGTGCAAATTGATGGCCATGTTTCTAATTAGAACTAAGTAATTCGTAGGTAGTCATCATTCGCCTTATTCAACTAGATACTTATTTATGAATGTAAAGACGATGAAAGGCAAGTTGACTAGTGGTGTGGATGTTTTAAAATTGGAAGGGAGCTAGTTCTAACCCGAACGGTACACGTTTAGATTTGAACCAACGCTCATGGATCAGATAGGGTTAGCATCGATCCTATCTCGTCCCACCATAGCAATCGACGGCAACCCGCGGGTTTTAGTGATTAGGACGGACACTATGTCTGGGAGCCTCACATAACCCCTCAGGTTCCCCCGGACCTGAAGGGTAGGCGTCAATGATTTTCACGCGGGTAAAAAAAAATGATAGGGTTAGCACAGTCGCCAAACTTACAACTACATAAAAACAGGTAATCTTGCAGGTACATAAATATTACTTAATTAAAAGAATGAGATTTTCACATTATTATTATTATTATTATTAGCCTGTATCGTGCCACTGCAGGGCAAAGGCCTCCCTAATCCCCTTCCACTCCTTCCGGTCTTGCGTTTTTGAGGGCCAGTCTCTCATAAAGTGGTCAAGATCGTCTCGCCATCTCCGTCTAGGTCGGCCACGATGCCATTTCCCGTTGTTAGGGATCCACTCCGTCGTTTTCTTTGTCCAGAGTTCCTCTGACATGCAGACGTGGACAGCCCAGTCCCACTTCAGTCTTGCTGCTTTTTGAGTAGCATCCGCGATTTTAGTTTTGGAGCGTATAATGGTGTTACGAATGCGGTCGGTAAGTTTGATGCCGAGTAGTATTTTCACATAGATTTTAATGATTCCATTTAAATTATTTTTTTGACTATGACTTTATTTGCATTATGTAATTGATCTCTTTACCAATTGACTTATGATACTTGATATGATCCTAACTAATATTATAAATTCGGAAGTGAGTTTGTTTGTTTGTTTCGCTCATACGCCTAAACCGTTGAATTGATTATGATGAAATACAATACATAGACCCTGGAAACGGTTATAGGCGGCTACTTTTTCTCGCTAAAATCTAATAGGGGATGAGGTGAAAGGAGGAGTAAACTTTTTATGAAACAACCGTATTTGGACGACAAAATCAACCTTTAATGAGAGCAAAGCCGCGGGTAAAAGTTAGTAACATACAATATAATCAAAACACCACTATCAGATAATATAATAAAATCTAATGCTAATTTATAGACTTTTATCTTTACAAATTTATTCAGAAATCTTGCTTAGAACAGCGATATTCCTAATATAATTTAGAAAAATAGACTAATAAACTCCCTGAGACAGAAAACTCAACTGAAGGCTATAGATAGATTAAATTTAAATCCAATAATGAATTAGATGATCCCATAGAAAATAAATTCAATTCATCTAAACGATCACACGATTTAATTTGCAAATCTAAAGGATTTGTTGGAGAATTTTTTTGCGGACTTTATTTATTCTGCTCGTATTTGAATCCGACGCAACTTTCCAGATTAATTCTTGGAAATTGTGAAAACGTTTGCAATTTAGAAGTTCTACAATTAGTTTGGTTCTTTTTATTTTTTGAAATGCTTGGGGCAATGGCCTATTACTAATTTTACACTTAAATATGTATTACTTTATAAGCTCTGTAAAGAAGCATTTTTTTTTATATTTCGACAAAAGTAACGAGACAAGTTGAAGGCCAACCTTCTCCGACTCATATAAGACTCGAGTCGCGTCTCGTTGCGCCCATCACCTGAAACGGTGTTGAACGAGTCATTTGAACACAGCAAGGCGTACGCCAATGCTTGGCGACAGATTACCAGATTAGTTCAACTCAGAACGAACTTATCAGTCGTACTAATACTGGAATACATGTGTAGAGACTCCGAGAGTATTCATTCACGGCTATTATTCTTATACTTGATGGGAGTGACAAGGCCTGCACTGACGTTCTGGCTGTTTTATCTTAATATATATAAATTACGTGTCACGATGTTTGTCCGCGATGGACTCCTAAACTACTTAACCGATTTTAATCAAATTTGTACACCGTTTGCAGTTGGATCCAACTTGAAAGATAGGATAGCTCACATCTCAATTTATAATATGATCGCAATATTATCATATGATAAAAACGTTAGCCACAGCAACCCGTGGCCGGGTCAGCTAGTATTAATATAAAGCACAACCGATTTCCTAATGGGTAAATTCCAAATTACAAAAATGAGTATATCAATGTATCTTCTAAATGTAAGGTACCTTTCACACGTTCCAGTTATCCAGCAATCCGCACGCCCCGATACACGGTACTCCAAGCTCTCCGTCTGTGGTTTGGCAATCCACGGAACAGAAGCCACCTCCAGGTTGGTCAATTGTTTCCTAATGGCTCTTGCATACTTGTTATTTGTTATATTTAAGCATTTAATCATTTCAAACTCTGACTCGACAGATGTTTTCCTGTCTCTATTCACAATTTGACAATCAGCTGTTAAACGATGTAGTGGCAAAAATCCTATCGAAATCACTTCAAGTTTAAACCAAATTTCTAACTTTATCGTGAATATTCAAAAAAATATTTTTTTTACCACCTTTTATACAAACCTTGTCCTGATAATTTGGTACACAACGATATAGAAATCAGCCACATCAGTCCAGCCATTTTACGAGTTGTTGCGAAACTACGGCAATTGTTTTTTATCCCACTTATATTATAGAGGCGAAAAATTGTATGGATGTGTGTGTATGTAAATGTTTGTTACTCCATCATGCCCAAACGGCTCAACCAATTTAGATTAAATTAGGTACCTGGATAGCTTATATCTTGGATTAACACATACTCTTAGAGTACTTTTCATCCCGGAAACGTGGAGTGCTCCCTTAGGATGGCCGCGCGTAACACCACGGGGCGCAGCTAGTATATTTATATAAGATACAGTTACCTGAACGTTACTTAAAATAAGATATACATGGATGTCTCAATAATCCTATGGAGCAAATCATGAATGTTCATATTTTAAAACATCAATTAATAATGGTACAAAATAATAGTTATGAAAACTAAAACTTGCTTTGCAAAAGCCGTAAACGAGATAGTAATAAAATTGAGTTGGCGGGATCGAATTAATCAATGAGACTTTCTCTTGTAAAATTTATGTGCGCAATACCATGTTCTCGAAACGGTGAAGGAAAATATAGTAAAGAATCCGGCATGTCCTAGAATCAGAAATTTGAAGACAGATATCTTCCCACCCGTATTGGGCTCTACTCTCACTTATTGAGAGTTGGCCGGGGTAGTGGGAACATTGAGGCTGATACGGACACTATTTGAACATCAATCTATTCAAATAAATAAAACTGTAGTGTTTTTATAATGTAAAATAACAGCTTCTAACTAAATACATTTGAAAGTATATACGTAACCAATACCAAAAAAAAAACTAAATTCTTGTCTATCTGTCCGTCTGTATGTGTCCGTTTTCTTCCAAAATGGCAGGACCAATTTTGACGGGACTTTCACTGGCAATTAGGTGATGTTAAATGGACTAACTTAGGCTATTTTAATTAAAGAAAAAGAAAAGAAAATCAATTCCAATTACGAAGTCGCAGAAAATGGCTAGTGTTCTATAAATACCTTTTATTTTTACGATGGGTAAATACGCATTCCCCTGTTAGAAATATTTTGGACTCTCCAGTAATTGTCGCCCCTTACCACTGGTCTACCGACTCAAAACCGACATCAACATTATATTCTTTCACTCAATGCCAATGGGTCGTCAATCCACTTCAAAATGATACTTGAGATAATAAATGAGTTTGACTTTGACTTTGACTTTCGTCGCACGCTCTTAACACGGTGTCACAGAATACCATCGTCCACTGACGCAGCACATGCTGAACGTGTAATTTTGTTTTTAGTTTTTAAGTGAGCCCTAATTATGTAACACAAAATTAAGTTTTTCTATTCTATTCAATTCTTCAGACGATAAGCCAATGCCGCATTAGCACTGACAGAGTCACGTGTTCTCTTCCGAGTTTTACTCCAAAATTCTATAAGTACCCAGTGTAAACGAACACTAAGGCCTATTTCGTCGATACCCTAGCACCATTTGCGACCGTCGATTCGTCTCCGCATTTTTTCCACGGTCCCCAAATGTTTTTTTTTTTCTATTTTTCGGCGATACAAAACCGGGTTAGGCGTTTAAATGGCTGCTTTGCGTCGTAAAGAGTGGTTTATGGCCTATGTCACTGCGTTACAATATTGTCTTGGCTGATAACATTGTACGGATCGTATTTAGTTATCTAAACGCGATGTTTTATTAACGGACTTCAATAGGAAGGATTAAGAATCCTTCGTTTATTATATCAGCTGTGATATATCTGTCTGTTACAATTGGAAGGATTTAGATAATATTTTTTTATATGATAGCTTATACCATCGATGTGTTTTTTTTTTATTGATGTATAGCCAAGCGTTTGGCCGCCATCTCACCTGATGGAAAGTGAAGATGCGGCCGACGATGGAGCACGCTTGTCTAGGAGAAACCTATTCACTCTACTCTTGAAGACTCCCAGGTTGTAATGGTCAGGGAACACAGACTCAGGCAAAGCATTCCACCGCCCATAACAATAGCAATACGACTTCAAATCCCAAGTTGTACCCCGATGCGCCTGGCACTCGAAACGGGAATGTTATGTGTTATGCGCATGTGATTTCACCGGCAGCCACATCCTTCCACAGGAACACAGTAATGCCAGTGCACCACTGCTTGGCAGTAGATTACCAGGTGAGGCAGTACCTCTCCGGGCGAACTTTGCTCAAATTCTGCTGCTACTTTTTGTTGCCCCCTTAGCGTCATCCAACGTGTAAGGACGTGTAAGGATTCAAAGGGTATTCACACAGCCCTTTTACAGCTGAAACTTGTTGACATTGTTGTATTGAGTTCTTTGACATTATGTTTTTATGTTCCCTACGAAGCCTCTCTACAGCTGAATGATCTCATAATAAGTTGTTATTGAATCACGGTATCTTGTCTGTTCTGAGTAGGTCAAATTTATATTTTAGGTTTTGACGATACAGTGTTCTTGATGTACCAATATGTGGAAAATAAATGAAATGAAATGAAACACACAGACGCGGGTAACTGGATAAATAAAATTGTTTCAATAATACGACATCCGCTTCCGACCGATTGTGTTATAAATCTGTTGTTTACTTCTCATCAAGTGACTAGAAATTGCTACGGAGACAATCTAGTTTCCGGATTGTTCTATTTACATTCGATACGATCGCGATTTTATTTGAATCTTCCAATAACTGTTATTACAATTGCGATATCCTTTTCCGTTTTTATCGTTACAGAATAGCTGCTTTTGCCGTAAAGGTTGGTTTATGATCGACTATGTCACTGTTATGAATGCAACATTGTTGTTATAGTTGATATTGTTACGACATTGTCTATTATTTGTCACAGTTAATATAAATTGTTTACAAGCTCGTGTGAATAAGGGAAGAAGACATTCGTTTTACGTTATTAAAACCGTATCGGAACAAATAACGTGTTGCTTTTCACCAAATTATAACACCAAAACGTATTTATAGTTATAGGTACACAAGATTTAATTCTTTATAACAAATTTTGTACCAGCTTAAAATAGTTATAAGTACCGTACCAGCTTCTAATATTCCCACTGCAGGGAACTGCACTTTTTCGATTTAAATATATCGGTAATATTTACCATGGATTGTGAGTCGCAAATACCTCGCAAATACTTCAGTATACTCAAGAACATACGCATGAAACTGTGTCGAAATATCGGAAGTAATAAACGCTTTCACAATCATACCCCTGCACTAGAATTCTCTGTATCGTACAATAGGCGGCATGGACAAATACAAAAACCTTAGAACCGAAAACAAACTTCATGCTCAAAAAAAGATCAAAAAAAAGGAACTGTAGAACTCTGCTGCATGCGAAAAGAACACATCTCACAAGTTCTCCGGCCGGTAATCAAACCCGAGACCCTCGCTTCGAAGACAGGGCTACTATATATCTCGAAAAATAATGATGCTACTTAGTTGCCCCAAGGCCTTTTAAGCTCACAGCAAGGCGAAGCAAACGTAGCTTGACGCGAATTTATTCGTTCACTCCATCGACGAGACGCAGTTTGTCACTCTGAACTTGTGTGCCGCTAAGGGCTAATTAATTAAGCTAATGATTAAGGAACGTTTCCGCTGAGATTTAGAAATTTCGTGGAAAGAAAAGTTTGATAAGAGTATCTTGGTATAATTTACCCAACTTGTGTGATGTATCCGTAACTTATCCGAAATGCGTAAAGCCGTTTGTAATGTATAAGACGTAACTGATACAAAAATCGAAAAAAAAAAAAAAACTTCAATAGTTTCTGTAGCAAGAATACGTAATTTCATTTACTTGAATGTTATATTTTTTCCAGTTAACTAATCTGAAAACATACTCTTTCAAATATATTTTTTGTGAAAAAACTCATTGGTGCACGTGTGGGTTTGAACCAGCAACCTTCAGATTGAAAGTCGGCGTCTATGCCCCTGGGCCACCACGCTCTCGTTTCCTTATTACTTAGGAGCATTAGATGCCAAATAGAATAGTACCCTCGCATAATAACGTCGCACGCCATATTTCATGCACGCTGTTGACCGCAAGATGGCGCCGTCACTCAAAAACAGCCTTCAAAGATGGCTGACACGACACGCGTCACGCACTTATTGGATTCTGTCTCGTCTCATATTGAATTTGCTCATGTCACCAGACGTCTTGTTAATTTTGCGTGAT
Organism: Aplocera efformata; assembly: GCA_921293045.1. Lineage (NCBI taxonomy): Eukaryota > Metazoa > Arthropoda > Insecta > Lepidoptera > Geometridae > Aplocera > Aplocera efformata. Next base: position 5,091,779 of record OV121061.1, read on the forward strand.
TAATGTATTGGTAAGTTTATTAAACGTGTGACTCTCTTAAGTTTTGACAGTGTCTTATCTCGTTACGATCCTTTGATGGAGGTGTTTGTTGTTTATTGTTTTAATACGTTATTTTGAATGTAATTTTAAGGAAGCGGTCGTGGTGAAGCTTGCTTAACTGTTCATTACAGATCAGCTAAGTTACGCAACACTAGGCCAGAAGGTCTGGGTAAACGTTTAGTGGCATTTGAGCAGAGCGCTTCCGTGCTTCGGAGGATTTAGGTGTCGTTAGCCATGTTGGAGGCCTTAAGGTGGCTTGAAACTCGTAACACCTGAGTTCTCTCATACTACGATTAATTAAGAGCTTTTCAGCCGTTTGAAAATCATCAGCTCATTACCATTCACCAAGGCGGGGCATTTCATATTTTGCATAAAATTAATTTGTGTTAAATAACTGCCTGCTACTGCTGCTAAAGGGACAGACGCGCAGACATACAGATAGACGTTTTCTCTTATTTATAGGGTTTCCTCTATCCGGTTTCTTTATCTTTAAGATAAATAAAGAACTACCGGTGACTATACATTTATTTCATTTTAGTCGTGGACTTCATGACTGAAGGTCGTGTCTAGTATGGTGGTTCATGTGGTGGTAGTGGTGGCTATAAGTGCTTTCCACGTTGTTAGTCCTCTGCTGTTTTTATGGCCTCAGGAAACGCCATACCAGTGAGACTTTTTATTTGGTCAGTCCATCGCGTAGGTTATCGTCCACGTGGCCTTTTCCCGTCGACCTTTCCTGCTACTAGACTTTCAGCTCGTCCCGTTATTTCAATAGCATTAATAGAAGTTAGTAATCAAAAAATGTTCATATTATTGCGAAGTATAAGTGGAGTTCCTGTGGCTTTGACTTTGATGATGAAATATAATTATACCAAACGTGAGCGGGGTGACAGAGCGAAGTAAATTCTTGGATTACCTTAATGATTTGCGAAAGTTTGTGAATTTGGATATTTTAATTAGATTAACGCCTAAATGGTTGAACGATTAAGATGAGCTCTCAACAAAATGATGGTTGCGAACTTGCATTGTGATTTGTTTGCTGATGAATGTAAGGAATTAATGTCGTTGTGCCTGAAGTTTTGTGAAAGTGAAGAATGAATGAATTAACCGGTTTTTATTTCTTGATTATTTATTTACTTGTAATTTTGTTTTTTTTTATGTAATTTGTTTTAAGTTTCATTTTAATTAGAGTAAGTAGTTTTGCCGTTCTAATTAATATCACTACATTGTATAAAACAAAGTCGCTTTCTCTGTCCCTATATCCCTATGTATGCTTAAATCTTTAAAACTACGCAACGGATTTTGATGCGGTTTTTTTTAATAGATAGAGTGATTGAAGAGGAAGGTTTATATGTATAATACACTAGCAACTCACCCCGGCTTCGCACGGGTAGTTTCTGATACGACACTGATGCTTTCCTAACCGTGCGAAGCCGGGACGGGTCGCTAGTTATAAATAAATAAATAAATGAGATTATTTACAGGGGTAGCCAGAAATGTTAGGATTCTGCCCCGGAATAATCTCACGAGAAGCAATGAATTTATTGAGGATATCCGGAACCTAAATAAATATTTTATCATTATATTATTTTGCTTTATTTTTATAACAAACAGTACGTAATTGTTTATAATTATTAATACATATAGAAATTCATAGACCAGCGAAGGTTCCGGCATTAGGTTAATTACAATTAGATTATATTGTAATTTACAATTTAGAAAGCTTTTGAGAAGATATCCTATATATTGCATAAGCAATCCTGGTAACAAAGTTCATCCAAATCCGATAAGCTGTTTGAGAGTGAAGGAGTAACAAACAGACATACACACACACACACATACACACACGCTCACATACACATACGCACACACACACACACACACACACACACACACAGCACAGACACATATGCATACAAACTTTCACCTTTACAATAGAGTGATATAGTATGATGAATATCGTTTTACTCAGTCCATGCATTAACGGGAAGTTAGCTACCTCTACCTATGCCTGAAATAGCAGACTTGAGTAATTTCCGATGATATCAGTTCCGTTTCCAACTAGTGCTTAATTATAATTAATGCACGCGTGGATTACTGATTTGACACTTCATTGATTAACACGCTTATTACAATTAAGATGATCTTGAATTAGATTATCGGCAAGTGGGTTTAATATCTCGTGTTTGTAGTGTTTGAAACTAATGAGGATGGTAAAATGTAATTTATGTTGTATGAGTTTTGAGTTTCCCGTTACTATAACTTAACAACGACCATGATATTCAAGAAATATTTTGGTTTTTTGGACTTTTCGCACAGTCCCATCTTGCCCACAACTGATATACCTTATACTAATACTAGCACCCGATACAGAACAAACACCTATGTTCGTCACACAATAACTTGTCCTGGGTGGGAATTGAACCCACGAACAGGGCAGAAGGCAAAGCAACTGAGCTGTGAGGACAAATAGGTGCAACCATTTATTTCTAAAATAGAGGAAGATTGATTATTTGAGCACATGACAACAGCAATACGACCTCGGGTCCTGTTGCATTCCGTTTCCCCCCTCACCCAAGACATATCGGCTCTTTAGTCAACTCTTGTATAGACACGAAAAAAAGTGTTTGACTTTAGATTTACGAAAACAAGGACGCAACCACAAACGCGCAAATGTCGGATTGAGCGAATACGACTATCTGCATTCAGCCAATCACAGACATGAATCTTAACCCCGAACATTTTTGTTCACGTGTGTACATACAATATATTTCAAATAATACAATACACGGTATCTTTTTTTTTTAAAGTGGGATCAATTGACAAAACAAAAATAATAAAATTAATTGTTTAGTCAAGTCATTACGAGTTTAGAGCGGGATCAGCTGACTAAAGAGCCCACGGTTCATGCATCAGTGATTTCACCTGACACTTCAATTTTATTTATTTGTAGGTATAGATAACAAAATTGTTTGGTTCCAGTCTGACTGCCTTATATTCTGGCTCCTATCGACTGTCACCGCCGGTCTGCTAGCCGTGTGCATCGTTGGCACCCAATACTTTGTGCTTGAAGGGAACAAATTTGGTAAGCTCGACGCTGGGTCTAGGAAAGAGGAAGGTGTGTACCTAATGGCTTTATTTTCAATTACTTTTAATAAAACAAACAGACGCTTGTCTTGTGTTTCTGTATTTGCATACCATCTGCAACACAGGGAATCCTAGAGCAGGGTAGCGAAAGAAAAAATATTCCAGCTTGTTATTCCTATCTGTGTCAATCAGTATTTTTTTGTCCTTAATCATTTTTTCCTTCAAAATGACGAGCTTTGCCTGATCTATGCCTCGCTCTATGAGCTGGTGGTATAATCGCACCCTTGATGTCCATGTCTCGGCACCGTAAAATCAGTACAGTAGGATGCACTGATTGAAAAGCATTGTGGCATAGCCGGCGAAAAGACTTCAATTAGTTTCCAGAATGCAGTCCAGCCGAACTGAATTCTTGGCTTCCTTCTCGAAGTTGTTTACTTAACTGCTGTATCTGTCCAAGATAAATACACCTTAACATCTTTGATAGGATTCCCTGTATCACAAGAGGCATGGACACATACACCCATGACCCAAAAAGAAACTCAAGACGAGCATAAAGTTTGTACTCCGTTTTTTTGTGCTTTGATATTGGATCAGATTGACCTGATATATTATATCTTCCTGGCAAGTCCAAACAAGTAAATGAAGGGGATAATAAATAGTCGATTTGAGTTCAATTTCGGTTCGCAGGTATCAAATCGCAGGTATACGGTCTCTGCCACAGGCGCCAGGGTTTTGGGGGATCCAATTGCTCGCGTCCGTAGGTTCTACCCTTTGAATCCCTACACGTACCTCGGTGCTAAAGGAGCAATTGTGAAAAGTACGTCCGGAGAAGTACTGCTTGTACCCTTGATAATCTGTCGCCAGGCAGTGGTGCACTCGCATTGTTTTTTTCCGGTGGAAGAGTGTAGGTGCCGGTGAAATCACATGCGCATGAGACGTAACACCCCCGTCTCGGGAGACGGCCGCAACGGGGTGCGACTTGGATCTTCGCGTACTTCGATCGGGGAGGACCTAAGTCATACTACTGTTGTTATGGGCGGAGGTAACCACTTAAAATCAGGTGGGCCTTCAGCTCGTCCCGTCACTTTTGATACGAGAACATAAAAAAGGCGCATACTCGGTCATTATTTAGTTACAGCCAAAAAGAACGTAACAATCTCGCAGTTGTCCCATTTTGTTGCTGACTGTACCTATCTGGTATAACATTTTGGTGACATAGACGCCTGTGTTCAATTGAATAAATCACTCCGACAGAGTGTTTCTTTATTTATTACTCCTCCGACTTTCAACTAGAGATTACGGCCACGTGACAGAATCGATGTTGGTATTGACATTTTGAAGTATCTATCGGCGCAATTTCTTCTCGATATTGCCATCAGTTTTACATTTTCAAACTCACAGCTCTGATGAAAAGATTCACATTGATTGCTGAAAACAATATATTCTGCTATATGTGATTTATTTTCAACAGGGATATCTCACCGCATAACGGAGACGGCAATGGATTTCTTCATGGCGATAGTGCTTTGCGGCTATTCTGTCACAGTGTATCTTCTATGGAAGGACCACTACGTCATGTGGAATCGATGGAGACGGGCTAATGTCAACGTTAGATTACTGCTGGCGCCCGACGCTAACCCTGTGCCATTCGTACCTAGACCTAGATATAATATTGTTTAATATCAATAAACTTACTGTGAAACTTTTGAACACCTTCTTATAATCCCGAACAAAACGTGGGTCGTTAAAATGTGTAGTTTGTATCTCCTGGACGAATGGACCAGTTTAGATGCGGTTTTTTCTGTTTCAAAGCTGACATGATCGAGACGGTTCTTGACTATAATTTATAGAGATTTGTTCAGGCGTTAGATCATCATCTTATTACCATTACCAAGAGCGGATTTTTAAATTTTCGTAAAATTAACTAAGAGCAGAACAAAATAATTCTACACAGTTTTTACGAACAACATGTTTAGGAAATGAATCAAAGTTATCCCTAGATTATATCGTTACTAGATATCGTTTGGTTTGGAAAACCAATCTGAAGTGTTATTTTTATGTAACAAAAGTGGTTACATCCGCCCATAACAAAAACAATTCGGGGGTCCGCCCCGAACGCACCACGAGAAGACGGGGATGCGCATGTGATTTTACTGGCACCCACATCCTTCCGCTGGAGTTACATTTAAAGAGACAAACATACTGCTCGCCTTCATGTATAACGGTACTAGTTCAATAAGTCCGCTTCAGTTGTACCATTAAAGGAACTGCAATTGCACCATCAATGTTAATACTCAGTAGAACATCTGGTCTGGAGGGGAACGAACGATTGGCTGAGCAAATTGCTGATAGCCTGCGGTGTCCGATACAAAATGGTTATTAGGTATTGCAGAACTGGGCTTGCAATGTTAGGTATCTCAGCCGCTAAACGTAAGCGTGTGCTTAATAAAAATGATTCCTCAATAAAACTCCGGCCGCCACAATCACAATGAAACAACATCCCCCGTTGCCCGTTGTGGGTGACGGGCGCAACGGGGTGCGACTTGACTTGGGTCTTCTCATGTCTCGGTCGAGGAGGACCTAAGTTGTATTTCATTTTCGTTACAAAAATAAACTATTTAAATCCCGCGTGAAAGGTTGGACCAATTTTGTTAATTCTTTTTTGTTATGCTTGGTATTGTCAGAAGAAGGTCCTTACGGAAGGAAAATAGGAAATAGGAAAACTGTGCCGAAAATTCTCGGAAAACCGCGGGTAACACCACGGGGGGGGAGCTAGTTTATATCTAATAAATGATGTGAACGCGAATTCAAACAGAATATTTCGAGTACCTTACATAAATTTCGCTCTCATGCGCCAAAAATAGAGCCCCATAATTCTAATTTGTACATTCAAAACACTACTAATCTTTTCAACGAATTCACAAGGATGCCCGCTAGGGTTGGCACGCTGCCAGCTGCAAATCATCCCTCCGTGTAAACTGCGTGTAAACACGTCGGATTGTGAGTCCTTTTGTGAAATTTATGTGCAGGTTTCAGAACAACCTGAGTTATCCTTGAAAGGAAAGATCTTCCGCCGAGCGCGTGTTGTCAAGGAATGGTACAAAGCGTTTCTTTTACGCGGACTTTTAGTGAGACCGGATGGCCGGCTCCGGCAGTTGATGCCGGGAAGTTCTGAGAAGGTTCTAGAAAATATGCTCAGTGCCCGGAAGCATCAACTACGCGATGTACCTATGAGCAAAATATTTCAAAGGTATTTTTTGTTCAACAAAAGTTTTAACATTTCATATTTTATCTTTGCCTTTTCACTTGTAGTCTTTGGCACTCTGATCGAATGAGGGCTTTTTGCGGCCATGTTTCCAACATTGATACCAGATGGTGCATTGATCGGAAAGAACGATGTCAAAAACAACATTGATACATTTTTATTTGAATCAAATGTAATTTAAATAATTTAAGAACATTACGAAATTGCCCAAACAAGACGAAATAAAAAAGTGAGTTACAAACGGTTTTTCCGACAGTCAAACGTTTTTGCTATCGTGATTTTGACTCTGCTACCAACTTTGTGTCAACCGACGACCCTACCATTCCAGTAGGGAGTCAGGAGAGTAGGAGTTACAGGAATGCGCCATCTCTCGCAGATTTCTTGTACTACTGTGTTAGATAGTAACTCGGTTACTTTCGACGTTCTCTGTATGTACGGCAGATGGAGCTCTAATAGTAGTATTATTATCTGTAGATTTGCTTGACTTCACAAAAGAGTATAGAAAATCTAACAGACGCTAAATTAACTCTCACTGGGTTCCGTACCACTGATAGTGTTTATATTATTAGTTATGATATCCGCCCTTAATATCCTGTAAACATTGCAACGATCTATTAAATATAATGTATAGTTTAAAAGATATAATGCGTGACGCTTCCAATCAAAAAGTTTTAAATCCAGAAGTATACCGATGAGTTATCACTCAAAAAACTTGCACTGTAAAAATGCGTTTCGTTACGCATTTTGATTTATATTTTTATTATGGCAATATTCGAATAGGAATGGCAAGCGAGCAAATGCGCGCAACTTACCACTTTCAGTCTTGTCAGAGTTGCCAAGCTAGCGAAAATCTAGTCAGATTAAATGGATTTGGTTATGTGAAGTGGATGTATACATTTTATTAGCCACAAGCCAACTTATCCTAATTGGTGTATTTTAATGTATTTTATTTTCACGAAAGTTCGGCGCGGCGCTTGAATAACGCGTGTCGCGTTGGTGAATGATCGCTTGTTCGCTGAGTTTTAGTCACCAAAAATTTTATAGCCCACTTTAAAGTACTAAACTAAGTATTAACTAAACTAAGAACTTAAGTAAGTAAACATTTAAAGTAAGATACTAATGATACGTAAATAATTACTATATCAAATCACTTAATTTATAGGTAGATAGGGTATCTTTAAAAGCATTTTTATTGCGTATTAATCAATCATATATATAAAGCATTTCCACAGTTTATTAAATATTTTTAAGAGGAATATTTTATACTAAATTGTTTTCATAGAACTCTTTATTTTGCTCCATTGTTCCACAAGCATTTGTTAGACGAGTGTAATTGTAGATACAATTAATTAATATATTTATTGATAGTTTTATGACTGTTTTTCTTAATTTTTTATATATTTCAATAAACACAAAAATCTGACGGAGTCTCGAAACTAATACTGGTGCCACTGATCATTGCAGTTTAAATAATGCACTTTATCATTGAGTTTGACTTTGACGTTTATCGAGTTTGGTATTGACATTTGTTTGTTGTGCTGTGTTGCGGTAAACGGTTTCAAATTTGATAAATTTTCTTTTTTGATGCCAGTAAAACCTGGCTATCTAATAAATATTTCCCTAGAAAGTGTTGGAAAGGTGGAAATATGAGTTTCAGTTTTGGAGCAGCCACTACAACAGCTGCGAGTACGTTTGGCACAACAACTCCTTCAACAGGTAACTAAATTCTTGTTATCCACTTTTAAATCGTTCGCTTACCCTTAAACTATCCATATTTTGTACTAAGAGCTTCTTACGCACCTTCATAAAGAAAGTTTTGGATATCTATCGTCATCAAGACAAAATTGGGGGGCATGTATTCTAACCTAACATTTTCATCAAAACAATATTTTTGTTGAGTTTCATGTGTCTTAAGACCTTCAACTCTGCCTGACCGAACAGGTCCACCGACCGGTACGGCAGAGAGATTTAATTACTTCTAAAATTATCAATCTTATCTAATATCATGCCACCCACTTTTGGATGTTCCATTGGAAAAACTTTGTAACAACATTGTCTTTGAAGTGAAGGTTTCGATACCCGCTTGGTAAAAAATTTGTATAAGAAGTATAAAGTATGTTCTAAGACCATTTTTGTTTGTGTTGTTTGTACATAATGCCTGCGTCACAGGAAATTTTTGGTGCAGGGTATTAGTGTGTTATTCACTCATTTCAGGATTTTCCTTTGGCAGTGGAGATGCCTCCAAACCACTGTTTGGAGCTGCTTCTAACACACCAGGTACTTGCATGAGATATTCAGACTCATAAACTCATAAGTTCATAATAATCCCTTAATACAAAAAGTTAATGTATCAAAAAGTTAACATCAAGCACAAAGAATTTGTGAGAGGTAATCCTTGAGCACAATTTTCAGTATACACAAAAAATCAATGTAAATAGTAACTTTTTTTTTTAATTAATGTTGATTTGCATGATTATGCATTCTTATAACTTAGTTTGATGCTTGTTCAAACCCTATCTGACCCTCCATGGGAAGAGCAAACATGAAACTCGGAAACCCTTTGAGCACCTTTATCCGCAAAGGGATAAACAGAGCCTTAACATGGCTACATTTCAGTTTGTGGCTCCCATTTTAGAACATAGATATGACAAATAGTGACAATTTTGTTATGGCTATTTCAGATAACAAGCCGGGAGCCTTTAACTTCACAAGCCCAACAGCACAGGCCGGCCAGTCTTTTGGAGGGTTCGCTTTTGGTGGAGCAAAGACCACAGCGGCAACTTCGTCCTTGTGTAAGTTTGTACCGGCATTATCTAAAGAATCTCAAGAAGGCAGATTTAGAAGATGGGTACGCCATTGGGCTTATACCATCGTGATGCCGAGGATAGGGGAATATCACAACTATTGCTCAATGCTCTGGAAGGCAGATTAGTTAAAAACAGAGGAAAATTAATTAAAAACAAAACCTTTTTGTGATAAAAAGCAGCGTTAAGCCAGGGTATGAGCTGCCTTAATAATGTTCAGCTATTAATATGAGTATGATTTTCTTAAATATTACAGTTTTATCGCCCACATCGACAAATGCAGGACAGACAGCATTTGGTGCGGCCAAACCGTTGGGTTTCGGAGGACCTCCCAACCAAACTGTTGGTAGCCCTGGATTTGGACAGCCAGCAAATCAGGTATATATTAATAAATAATTAAATAATAACATTCACCCTAATATGTATAATAATATAACACGCTGTTTGGGGTCCAGTGAGAACCACAACAGGATGCAACTTGGGGCCTCTAATACTTGTGTCATACCTAAATAGTATTGCTGTTTTATCAGCGGTAACCACTTAACATCATGTGGGCGATCAATTAGTCCCGCGACTTTTGTCTTCACATACAGTACAGTAACTTCTACAGCTCCAAGAGTTATTAGATAGACAAAAATTTCTCTATCAAATTTATGATGTAACAAGCTTGTAAGTAATTTATATATAATACTTTACTTTTTAATATTCCCAGATTAGCTGACTCCACAGATGTCTTCCTGTCTTGAGTCACAATTTGCTGTCAAATGACTGTGCAAAGAACCATAGACAAAGGAACTCTGTAACCGCGACAGAGACAAAAATTTGTCAATGTGCATGTATAATGTTGCTATAGAACTGTATTCGCCTGTTTTGAGATGTAGATGGAATAGGGTAAATTATTTTTAGAGTATAATTAAAACAAAACAAGACTTTTTAAACATCCCAACAATAAAAAAAAAACAGCATGAAAAGATAAGAATTGATTCAAAGATGGCTCCATGGCTTAGTTGGTAGTAGCCCTGCCTTCGAAGCAAGGGGTCTCGGATTCGATTCCCGGGCGGGGCACACCTTGTGCGTTGACCAAGAAGTTTGTTCTCGAGTCTTGGGTGTTTGTCCATGCCATCTGCGACACAGGGAATTCTAGTGCAGAGGTATGAAAATGTGTAAAGGTTTATAAAAAACTCAAACTCACTCTCAATTATTGAGAGCAGGCCGGTGTCCCTGCAGTGGGAACATTAGAGGCTGGTACGGACAGACGGAATTTATAAAAAAATAAATAAACGCCTTATGTATTTGTTAGCAGACACAAAGTTCAACATTTGGCGTGACGATACAGCAATCTGCTCAGCCCCCAGCATTCGGAGCAGCAACAACCACAGGTATACAAATTTTGTGTGATATCAATAGCCCCTATGCTGAGGATGACTGGAAGCAGAGGAGACGCTCCTGCATGTGTCCCACAAGAAGAGAAGTACTGCCTCCGCACCTGGTATTCTCCAAGCAGCGGCGCATTCGCATTGCTGTGTTTCGGTGGAAGGGTGTGGATGCCGGTGAAATCAAATGCGCATCAGACGTAAGATCCCCGTCTTGGGTGATGGGTTGACGCGGTGCAACTTGGATCTTCCCATGCTTCGGTTGGGGAGGGCCTATGTCGTATTGCTGTTAAGGACGGACGGAGGTAACCACAAAAAAAAAATGTTCTCTATAAGTATACAAGACTGTGGATCCACCATGAAATTTGAGGGGTCCAGTTGTCCGCGTCAGTTGGACCCTCTATCTCATCACGTTTCTCTTGGGTGATGCCGAAGTAGCAGCTAAAAGCAGCAGTAGAACTTGTGCAAAGTTCGTCCGGAGAAGTTCAACTGGTAATCTGTCGCCAAGCACTCGTATTGCTGTTTCGTTGGAAGGGTGTAGCTGCCGGTGAAATCATAGGTGCATGTGACGTAACATCACCGTCTCGGGTGATGGACGCACCGGGATGCGACTTGAGTCGGGGGACCTAGGTCGTATTCCTGTTGTAATGGACGGAGGTGACCACTTATCATCAGATGGGCATTCGGATGGTACCGTCATTTAAGCTTTTGATTGTTTTGCAGTTTGTACACAAATTTAATCACACAAGAAGTTAAGAACTAAAAAAATTTGTTAACTTCTTTCGCGCTATAGGAAACATCGTATGTTTGTCAGTTTTTATAACTTTTTGTTTCCGTTCACACTGTTGCTTGCTATTTGTCCTTGAACATCTATTATATTGTACAAACCCAAAATGTTATAATTTCAGCCCCACCAGCGTTCGGCACATCGCCTAGCAGTGGTTTCGGCTTCGGTAAAACCACGGCGCCTGGATTTGGGTTTTCTACACCTGCATCTGGATTTTCGGCCGCGCCCGCCGCTACGACGGTGAGTTTTATACACTATGATTCGCCAGCGTTTCCAATGTAAGCGCACAAAAATATGTTTGTTACATCACATTACAATTCTTTGAATTTCTCGACTTTTCTCTATTATAATATGCATGTACAATATACTACGTATAAACCTTCCTCTTGAATCACTATATATATTGCTGAAAACTGCATTAAAATACATTGCGTAGTTTAAAAGATCTAAGCGTATAAACAGCGGGAGCGACTTTGTGTTATGTTTTTTTTAATGTGAATGTTTAGGCACACGAGCTAACGGACCACCTGATGGTAAGTGGTTACCATCTCCTATAAACGCTTGCAGCATTCGAGGTGTTGCCAACGCGGTGACTATGAGCTAAAAACTTTTTTACATTCTTCTTAAATTTATGCATGTTGAACGCCATTGGAAACACCTCCAACGGAAGCTCATTCCATATATTGTGAGGATGTAAGGATTTGTCTTTCCAGGCCGCCACAACGACCGGACAAGCTCCGCCCGCGTTCGGGGCGACATCTTTCGGCACCACATCAGGATCGTTTAGCTTCGGCGCTGCAACGCCAGCTAGCTCTGGTATTTACAATCAATATATTTATTTGTTTTTGGTTTTTATGTCAGTGTAGTGGAGAGCGTGGTGGCCCAGGGGCATAGACGGCGACTTTCAATCTAAAGGTTGCTGGTTCAAACCCACACGTGCACCAACGAGTTTTTTCACTTGGAAAAATTTATGTGCGCAATACCACGTTCTCGAAAAGGTGACGGAAAACATCGTGAGGAAACCGGCATGTCTTAGAATCATAAATTCGAAGACATGCGACATCTACCAATCCGGATTGGGCTCCCGTGGTAGATCAGAGCCCATTCACTCTCAATTATCGAGAGTAGGCCGGTGTCCCTGCAGTGGGAAGATTAGAGGCTGGTACGGTAGTGGAACAAGCTGGTGGCCCACCTGATGTTAAACGGTTACCGGCGTCCATAAACAACAGTAATACGACTCAGGGCAGGTGCCGAAGTATGTTCTTGCATTGCGCTGCGTCCCTCACTCCGAGACAGGGATGTAACTTCTTTGTACATTTATTTATTTTAGTGTGCAATAAAGTATTTCGCATTGTATTGTATTGTAATAGATAATATTTATTCTAAAGCGCCAGCTTCATTTGGTACTCAAGCTCAGACGCCGGCCGCTAACTTGAGTTTTGGAGGTACCGGGTTTGGTGCCCAGACTACTGGTGGACTTAGTTTTGGAACCCCCACGACTACAGGTAAAGTCGAAGTACTCTATATCCGTTGAATTCTTTAAAAACAATTATGGAATCGTCACTTTTTCAATGATTTCATAATTCATGATGGTTCAGGCTCAACAGATTTGGATCAAATTTGGTGGCAGGATAGCAAACCCTGGATTACCATGTAGGCTGCTTTTAAACCCGCGGGTAGCACTGCGGGGCGCAGCTAGTCGCAGAATATTGCTTCATTTAATTTCATTTCATTTTATTTATTCACCTTAGGACACATTTTGGACACTCTGTTTCGTTGCTTACAAGTATGTAGAGGCTGCACATAGGTCTTGTAAATTGTTAAAAATAACATTAACTTTATAACAAAAAAACATATCTAATATAAAATATTAAAATAGTATATTTTAGTTGCGGCTGTAAACTCGCCTTCTTATGATGGACATCCTAACATATTGTAATATTCAAAGATGAATTAAGCAGTAAGATACCCTACGACAAAAAAAGTGCGAGTCTGAATTGCACGTAGCTGTATTTTCTCTCTTAGTTCGATAACCAATATAAAATTTTGTTTTTTTTTTTTTAATTTCAGCGCCATCTACATGTCAACCGACCGGTGTTGCCTTCGGTGCACAGCAATCGCTACCGACCAGTCTAAACTTCGGGACGGCAACCACTCAAGCAACCTCGCAACCATCAACTGGATTGAGTTTTGGGGCCCAACCCACTTCACAACCGTCAACTGGACTCAGTTTTGGGACCCAACCTACTTCACAACCATCAACTGGCCTCAGTTTTGGGACCCAACCTACTTCACAACCATCAACTGGGCTCAGTTTTGGGACCCAACCCACGGCTCAACCCACAACAGGGGTCAGTTTTGGGACCCAACCCACGGCTCAACCCACAACAGGGGTCAGTTTTGGTGCCCAACCCACTTCTCAACCATCAACGGGACTTAGTTTTGGGGCTCAACCCACCTCGCAGCCATCGACAGGTCTGAGTTTTGGAGCCCAACCTACGTCGCAACCATCAACGGGAACCAGTTTTGGGGCCCAGCCTACCTCTCAACCGTCAACTGGTTTGAGTTTTGGGGTCCAACCCACCTCGCAACCATCAACTGGGCTGAGTTTTGGGTCTCAGCCTACTTCCCAACCATCTACAGGCCTCAGTTTTGGGGCACCTGCTACTCAAGCTTCCACAGGTAAGAATAAATACAATAAAATATATATATTATATATATATATATATATATATATATATAAATCAATTGATATATAAAATTTATCCCGAAGACGCGGACACAAGCTAATTTTATTTTAATTAAAAACTAACTGACCCAAAAATATTTCTATCAGTTATCTAGTATAGTGTAGTCTAGTATAGTTATCTATCTAGTGTGTATATATAATATATATTATTATTGGACCTTCATCACAGCTCCAAACTAAGCAACCTTTTACTTTACTATACTAGATAACTGATAGAAATATTTTTGGGTCAGTTAGTTTTTAATAAAAATAAAATTAGCTTGTGTCCGCGTCTTCGGGATAAATTTTATATATCAATTGATTTCTGGATGAATAAGGCATAAAAGCATAACATACAAATTCATATTCGAGTTTACAATATTATTTTTATCATATATATTTTTTTTTTTTTGGGAAATTAATTAATAAATAGGAACAGGGTTCCTATTTATTAATGCCCTCTGCCACTGAAAGTCAAGTCAAAATCGATCCAGCCGTTTCGCAGATTAGCCGAAACAAACAGACCGAGACACAAAAAATTAAAAAGTTGTATTTTTCTTATAAATACCGTTATACTTTCAAATGCATTTAGTAATAAGCAATAATTTAATAATAAGTCCATCCTGCCCTTACACCTGCACGATAGACGATTGCACAAAGGACGCCATAGATGTTGCAAATTACTTATAATGCATGAAACATCTCGATCCACTCGACTTGATAGAAGAAGCTGTTATTTTGACATTACAAACAGACAATTCAATTTTATTTTATTAACTAAGTATTATTTTATTGAATTTGCATGCTGTTAAGCAGAAACATGGCTGTGCCTTAAATTATATTCTAAACTATCATCATTGGAACCTATGTTTCGCGAATAAATGATTTGAATTTGAATTTATTTGTATACATTAAAACAGTATTTCTATCGTTTCAGGCGCGCCGACGTCGAGTGTCAGTAAACCCACAACTGGGCTGGCGCTTGGTACCCCAGCCACATCGGCTACTGGCCTCAGTTTCGGTACCACGCCGGCTTCATCAGGTAACCCATCTAATCTAATAACAAGGCGCATATTTTGGTAGCATGAAAACTGTATTGTTTTTTGTTTATTTAAAAAGGTATGTTAAATATTTACATTAGAATGATCATAAATTCTTATTTTAGTTTACTGGTATTAATTTGACATGACATTAAATAATTTTATTTGACATTGCATCATTTAAATAATAATGCTCCCACTGCAGGGACACCGGCCTACTCTCGATAATTGAGAGTGAATGGGCTCTGATTTACCACGGGATCCCAATCCGGATTGTTATATGTCACATGTCGTTGAATTTTTGATTCTAAGACCTGCCGGTTTCCTCATAATGTTTTCCGTCACCGTTTCGAGAACGTGGTATTGTGCACATAAATTTTTCAAGTGAAAAATCTTATTAGTGGGTGATCTTATTAGTGGTAAGGCACTTGTGGGTTTGAACCAGCGACCTTCAGATTGAAAGTCGGCGTCTGTGCCCCTGGGCTCTCCATTAATTAGATACAATGCTAATTACATTGCATTTTGATATTGTTTTCATGTTATGTTGTGAATGTTTGTTTCCATTTCAATTATGTACCTAGGTTCACAAACAACAATAAATTAAATGTTTTCAGCTGCGCCCACAACTGGGCTATCATTTGGCACTACGCCGGCGTCGTCGGCTGCGGCCGCGCCCACCAGTGGGCTAAGTTTTGGGACCCCGGCCTCCACCGGCGCTGGGACTGGAGTTAGTTTCGGCACCACCACCTCTACTGGGCTTAATTTTGGAGTGAAGCTTGCCACCACATCGGCCCCCAGTGAGTGATTTCTAATCCTGAGGATAAGACCATTAGGGTAATAATATTTTCCTCACTGACAACACATACTTTAGCACCTTGGGTGGTGCTATAGGAGCAACCAAAAGTAGCAGTAGAGCTTGTGCCAAGTTTGTCCGGTATGGTACTGCCACCACACCTGGAATCTGCCGCCAGCACCAATGCTCGCAATACTGTGTTCCGGTGGAAGGGCGTGGGTGCCGGTGTATTCACATGCGCATGAGACGTATCATCCCCGTCTCGGGTGATGGACGCAGCAGGATGAGTGCTACTCAGTGTAAGATCCAAAATCTTATACTGTGTCGCATTACTGTTGTCATGGGCGGAGGTCGCCACTTATATATGGGCTATCAGCTCGTACCGGCACTTACACAAATAAAATTAAAAAAAATATGCGGCCACATTTTGACGACGCAAAAAGATCTCATTTGAGATTTTGAAAATGATCCCGTTGTCATAGAAACATTGTTTATTGATACATTTTTTTAACAAATTTAACCAAAATTTTCAGTTACAGTTTCCTTGTATTTTTCCTAAATTTTCTGTTAAAAAAAAACTAATCTTAATTTATTCAGTATTTTTCTTTTTCTAGTTACTCTAGTCATAGTTACTTAAGTATGTCTTCATTAAGATGTATTACCGTTATAACTTATATAATATATTCACGCTTTCTTCCCCAAAGAGTTAGGCAGTCTCAGTAGGCTTGTAGTTTATATATATAAGGGCACCATTTTAATTTTATTTTTCTTGTTCTAGCCTCTACAGCGCCATCTGGTATCACCGCGCTGAGTAAATCTACCGTTGCAACCACCATGCCCAGTTTGACCACTGCTACAACGTGAGTATACTCATACCACCCAGTACAGACAGACAGTGTGACGAACGAACTCCACACCTGGTAATCTGCCGCCAAGCAGGTGCACTCGCGTTAAAATAGCCATTGTTAATATTTTTTACTCTGTTAAAATAGGCATTATTAATTACAGTACGACAGCCGCGGCGCCGGTACCTCCGCAGCAGATATCAACAATCACATTCGCCGAGTTGGAGGAGAATATCAACAAATGGACATTGGAATTGGAGGAACAAGAGAAGACGTTTATCAACCAAGCTACGCAGATCAACGCTTGGGACAGGCTGCTCATTGCTAATGGGGAAAAGGTATATTATCTAATACTTTTAAATGAGCAAATCTTGTATATATATATATATATATATATATATATATATCACCGACCGAAATATAAGACCCTAGTCGCACCCCTTTGCGCCTTTCACCCGGTACGGGATGTTACGTCCCATGCGCCTGTAATTTCACCGGCACAACACCTTTTCACCGGAACACAGTATTGCTAGCACTACTGTACGGCTGCAGATTCCAGATGAGGTGGTAGCACCATATATTTCGTGTATCTCGAAAAGTGCTTCAATGATTTGGATGAAATTTTGTGATTAGGGTTTTGCTGTGTAAGTTTACCTGTTTAATTGTTATTCTTATAAAAACGTAGATTTTTACAAAAAAAAAACTTTTTGCACATATGTTTTTCTAGTCCACTTTTTATCTGTCGACAATCTGAATGCACTTAGACAAGTCAATACAATACAAATTCAACGAGTATTACCATATAAAAAATGATCTAGGAATAGTTTAATTTCGTACATTTTATAAAGTTGTACCTGTTTGGTATTTAATTATATATTTAATGTAAAATTATAATAATAAAATGTTATATGATTCGTACTTCTATCATAAATGCGAAGCATCATCTGTTTAATTATAATAATTAATAAGTAATAATAAATTTAATTTTAAACTCTTATTATTCTGAGATGTCAAATAACTTTGTAGCACAGATGAGGAGTTTCAGTAAACGTGAATGATAATTACTATCAACTTATGATTTAATTACAGATTGTGGAACTAAACGAAGTGGTGCAATCGGTGAAGAATGAACAGCAGTCGTTGGAACACGAGTTGGACTTCGTGCTCGCTCAGCAGAAGGAGTTGGAGGACTTGCTCGCTCCTATGGAGAAGCAACTGCTAGAAAACTCCGGGGACAGGATCCGAGATCCGGAGAGGGAACAAATGTGAGTTCAGGTTCTTTTGAGCTATTCCATAATAGCCATGAGTCTACTTTTCTTCATATTCTATATTCTTTTTGAGACGGTTTTTCATATCATTTATAGGACGGCCTACTTAATATTAAATGGTTACCACAGCAATGTTCTATGCCCACAACTGTATTAAAGTTCTGCGCTGTTTATTTGCTCTGTTTTTAATTTTCAGGTATTCACTAGCGGAGAACCTAGACTCACAGCTGAAACAAATGTCCGAAGACTTGAAAGAAGTTATAGAACATCTGAATGAAACCAACAGAGGGCAGGACGGTAATGATCCAGTAAGTATTTGCAACAAACTTGAAGCGATTCGGTTTTAACATTGAGGGTTCCACACACTGGCACAGAGAAACTAATTAATAAATATTCTTGTACATTTCACATATCGCCCTAAATCTAGCCCAAAATAAGCTTGTACTATGGGGACTAGATAACTGATTTAATGCTTATATACCTGGTACTATATATAATACATATTAAATACCCAGACTTACAACAAGCTTCTATGAATCTCAGAAGAGAATCATAGAAGCTTGTTGCTTGCAGCTCTCACACGAATGCTTGTTCTGAGTGGGAATCAAACCCTAAGGGCCATTTCTCGGGGTGGAATAGTGAATGCAAGTCCTATCCTAGTGAGATGGAATAGGATCTAAGTTCTATCCCATCTCATTGTGACAAAGGATAGCAACTCACTAGTTTTTAATGAGTAGGACAGACACTAAGTCCGGGAGCCTCACATAACCTATCAAGTTCCACCGGATCTGAAGGGTAGGCGTAAAGGTCTTTTTCTCACACAAATGCTTGTTCTGAGTGGGAATCAAACTCACTACCTACAGCGCAGAAGGCAGAGCTAATATCAACTACTATAGATATTATACAGTGCTATCTAGCTCTAAACCAAGCTTGTATTAAGAAACTAAATCCTACTACTATAATATTATAAAGGCGAAAGTTTGTAAGTATGGATGTATGGATGTTTGTTACTCTTTCACGTAAAAACTACTGAATGGATTTGAATGAAACTTTACCACAATATAGCTTATACATCAGAATAACATATAGGCTACAATTTTTGAGGTTTCTAATGTGAGGTCGTAAAAAAACTCATTTTTTGCGCTTACATTGCAAACGCTCTAGACGGGACGAACCTGAAGTCCACGCGAACGAAGTCGCGGGCAAAAGCTAGTAAGTTATATAATACTTACATATTACACAAATCGTGTATCACTACTCAAAAGTCGTGGGTTCGATTCCCACTGGCGAAGCTACTACCGACTGAACTGTGAAACCAGTCCCAACCAGATATTTTTAACAGATCTATTTATTATTTCAGATTGTTCAAATCGGTCGTATTCTCAACACGCACATGTCATCGATGCAGTGGATAGACAACTCGATCGCGCAGATATCAAACAAACTCGATCAGTTAAAAGCAACGCACGACACTCTGCGGCAAGACAACGAGAGATCTTTTCAATTGACATATAATTAAGTAATTTAAATGATAATACCTCAGTTAATTAATAATGGCTCATTTAGATCTGATGGAGCGCACCGCAGAATTTTCTCTGTCAAAACATTATGTTCTACCATTGAAATATAAATAAACCGGCTGGGTGTGATTCTCGCTCAAAAGAGTTCTGTAAAATAAATAGTATGTTTTTTTTCCCGCTGTATTAACATTTTCATCTTCAGTGACTTTTATAAATGGAATAAAAAATACTTTCATGCTCTTTTTTGCTCTAAGGTGATATCTTTCTATGAACATTCTATAAGAAAACCTCGGTAGACAAGTGGTGAATACGTAGCGTTACAAACATACAGACCACCAGCATAAGTTTTTTAAGGAATAAACTAGCTTCATATTACGGTTTAAAAAACAAGACTGGAGGCTTATGGCTAAGTGGGGCAGACTTGACTCCCTTTTATATAGAACTGATGCAGACCTAAGCTTAGTAATGATTGGTTAATTTGATCACGAAACCCTTCAACTAACAAAATTGCTTTTGTAATAGGTAATTAGTAGTGTAAATTATTTTTTGGTTGTAGTAATGTCAATAACTTTTGGATAACGAAGATGTTTTGGTTGTAATAAACTCGTTGCGCTCCGTCAGATCTGAAATAGCCCTGACACCACCTGATGTGTGTATGCCATACAATTCTTGAAATATTTTATTTTTGGTACTTCATTTTTGATAGATAATGTAAGATTTTCATCATACAATTAAAGAATTTGTAGAAGCTGTGATTGTGGAATGGTGTAAATTGAAATAATGTTGATCAGTGAATTAAAGAGTTGATTTAAAATTTTCACCGTTTTATTTCTCTAAGAACATAGTTGAGTTTTAACTACTAGTTGAACTCACGACTGGACAGAAAACAGAGGTACTACCAACTAAGCGGCTTTAAAAATGTTCCGTTTTGCTCACGTTAATGCTTGATAAACTCATTTATTTTTTCACCTTGATATCTTATCACAAATTCAAACTCATTTATTCTTTTAGATCTCAAGTATCGTTTGGACTTGACATCACCTAATATCTTAACATCACATTGTACATAAATTCAGTTCCTTATACACATTCCGCTTATAAAACACTGTAGTTTCACATTTCACAAGGGTTTGTGTGCTATGCTACACAGATTGTATAATATTTGGTTCTTGCTCAAGAACATTAACAGGATAGGTAGTGCTATCTACGAAGACGTGCCCTATTATTTCTAATCGCTATTCTATTGTTTTAGTATGGTTGTTTACACACTAATTGCCTATCTATACTACTATTGTTTTAACAAAACTAAAACACTAGCTGAATGTCGCATACTTGTACTGCAAGCGATTAAGAAGAGTGGGGCATATCTTCATGGATAGCACTATCAATACTTAGAGTACACTTAATATTATTAATAAAACAGTTACTAATACACAATTCCACTGATAAAACACTGCAGTTTAACATTTTCATCTGTGTGTAGACACAATATGACAAGCTTTTTATGCACTATACTACACATAGTGCGATTATGTGATATTTGGTCTGCGCTGAGAAACATTGAAAGCTTCTTAGCATCCACTCGACAATAACATATCCGTGATAGGTCTTCGTTTATTTGGGATTCTGTTTCAGAGTCTGAATGCTCTACAGGGCCTGAAAGAAATAAATTATTTAATTTTGTTTTATTTTTCCAACTATGAAAGGTCTGGTAAACATTTTTGTTTCGACTGTCAGATTGCATTGGAGTGATTTAGTATAACAACCAAATGTTTAAGCTGGGTCATTTGTGGTACTCCCTTGTATTTTTATGTTTTTGTTAACTTGCCCTACGAATCATGGAAGCACTCAGTTCAAATACCACTAACACAGATATAATATTGTAATACTATACCCACTAAATAGTCCACTTGTGACCGAGCCGAACGTTGCTTGTATGATCAAAAGCTGAACAACTTTCATAAAAAAATGAGTCTGCCTTCAGATGAAGCGCGTAGGACGCTACGTAATTTAAGTTATTAGAAAGTTCCTACCGCCAAATCTCTCCACTCTCAAATCCCTGAATCTTGTGGAAACCCTGGCCATGTCAGTCTTGATTTGAAGTGTCAGTCTGCCTTCCGCTGAAGCACGTATGACAACCTCGGATGCCATCACTCTCATTCTGTCAATAGTTGTGCGCAACTGTTTCAGTGTGGGTAGTTCTATTGATATCTGAGAAAAAATAATAAATAAATATTTTTGCACACTCATACCCCTGTACTAAGATTCTCTGTGTTACAGGTGGCATAGATGAACACAGAACCTACTAAGCTATGGAGCCATTAAAATGTATAGAGATTAAAAACCTGTAACACACAAAACCATGTGACTTAAATTGTATTTGATGTCATCCCACATTATACTGGTGTTCAAACCACTTACATCCGGATCTGGTATCTTTGGTTCCTGGAAGTCAGACCACAGCTTCCTCGGTATGACTGTCACTGGTATGTCATGGGTTACGTTTCTGGTCTGCTGCGAAGATGATGATGGCTGAAATTAATGTTTTGTTAACATAATGAGGATTATGTGTACTGTCAATGAAAAATAAATATGTAAATCACTGACTTCCAATAAATCTAGTAAAAAAAGTAAGATGATTAGTCTTTGAAATATGATTTTGATTCAAGATTGAGGACCAGGTCAAGATTCAGTTGTAAATTGTGTAATATCCAGTATAACATAAAAAAACTTACAATTTCTATTTCCAATGTAAGACAGGGACACTGTTTCTTTGTTAGTTTCATTTTCAATGATTTTGCCGTTTTTAGTGTTATTAGAGACTTGGCTAAATTACCTGAAAGCAATTAACAAAATCCTTAAATTTGTTAGTTAAGAGAAAGTATAAGTTAGTTTTTTAACCATTTTTTTTAAACAAAGGTTGCATGCTTCATCCATACTCTGGACAAACTCCAAATAAATGGAGCATAACTTGAAGTTTATTGCCTGCCACACATTACAGTTATGAGTGTGTAAACATTATTTTTATCATGAGATGAATTTTTGTACCCATAAAATAGCCATGGTTATTACTAGAAAGCTTAAAATAGCTACCAGAACTAAGTCCTAAGTAGATGTCCTTATGGTCATCATCCAATCCAATCAGTTGATACTCCGAAAAGAACATAGCTTGCGGAATTTCACACCACAAAATAGGAGGCGCCGGACCACTGTTATCATCACTAACTATGAAGTATATTTGGTCGCTGGACAGCCTAAGTATGCATTCTTTAGATAGCTTTGATATTGTGGTGACTATGTCTGAAAACAATTCGAAATAATATACATTTTTGGTTATTACGGTTTATTACCTACATTAGAATGGAATTTTACTTGCAAACTCCCGCATTGGACCAGCGTCGATCATAACACTGCGAAACTTCATTATGAATGAATATAGAAAAAGATAAAAATATTGAACTTGTAATAGAATTTACAATTCCCGGCTACGCTTGTGTACATTCAAATCAAAACAAAAACAAACCTTCTTTGACAATGACAATCAATTGAATTGCCGTGACCATAGAGGAGTATCTACGTAACAGATTAGGGTTTCTATAGTTAAAAAGTGAGATATAATCGTTAACTTTATCGATTAAGTTGCAATCAATTTAGCGAATGATCGAACAACAAGAATAGAATTGAAGTTGGAATCAAAATATATGGTGTAAAATTATGAGGTAAAATATTTTTTAATATTGGAGAGTATTGGCCATAGAAATATAGATCTTACAACCTATCCTTTCAGACAAGTGACTGGATAAAAATCAAAAAAACTGACTTCAGTACTTTCATTCATATTTTTCGCTCTTAGGGAACACATCTTAGAAAAACAAAATTAATTTAATTTTAATTTTAGTTTTTTTAATTTCGTTAAGCCATGTACAAAAGAAGAGATTGGTTAACAAGTTCATACACACAAATAAAGTAAAACATAAATAATAAGAAAATCATTTATAAAACAAGCTTTTGATTAAATGCTCTTTAAAGAAGAAATTTAATCAAAACCATCAATTCATTTTACTAAATCATACTACTTAACCAACCTCACTTTACCCCGGGTACTTTTATAAATTAAAACTGATATGGTGATATGGTGGATGGTGGGCATATCGTGAAATTTACATAATTTACATCAGAAATTTACATAAGCAGATGTATTTATCAATATAAGGAAACAATTTTTTTCTTACATTTACTTAAATATATAAGTACATGTCAAGATACTTATATATTGTATTATTGTTTATCTACACAGATTCAAATTAAAACATTTAAATAATAGCTTGTTTTTTTAAATGTTTTGTCATCTAAGCTAACGTGTATGTAAAAGTCAATCGGTTGAGGATAACTGCTTTAAAATTCAGTTACAATATACATACAAAGATTGCAAATTTAGTAATGTGTTAAAATGGTGGAAGTCGTCAATAAATACATACATGGATACAACATTCCAGATTACTTGGTAATCAACCAAAGGAAATCGAGTAAGACAACCGATCATAAAACAAAAAGTAGAGTCAAGTACGACATGGCAATACTTATACCATAAACAAAAACTTTACACCTTAAACATGGCGACTTGCGCCATGTTGTGATGTTCTATTTACGTAGCAAATATTGCTCACTCTTTCTAACCAGTCACTATATCCGTATATGTGAGTGAGAAAGGAATATTCCCGTTTAAGTGTAACGAACAATAACGAATCGTGGTTGAATTTCTCAAATATTTTTATTTATTTTACCTTTAAATGTGCAATCCAAAGTAATTTACTATTTGAAACCATATAATTATATCATATATATTTATTTTTATTATTATTTTGGAATAATACCATCGATTTTGAGGATTGATGGCGAATAATGAACAAGCAAGGTATGTTGTCAATCGATAGTGTCGTCATTACGTATGCGTGTGTGACCTACCTAACCGTAAATGTGTTTATTCTATTTATCTGATTTGCCAGTTATTCACTAATTTAGTTCAATTGCTTCCGCAATTCATTTCACTTCTTACCCTTGACAATTCGCCCAGGAAGGACAATTTTAAGACTCATTCTAAGATGATCCAAAGTTCGTCCTTGCCAACGAATTTTTGCTTCGAATTTGATCTTGGAATATATAACGGAATTTATTTTTAAAAACATATCGTTACAAATGTAGAGTCAAAGCTCTACATTTATTTATGGAAAGGTAGAGTTCTAATTTCGAAAACTTGTAAAATTTTTACATTGTCAAATGCGCGACTGCACGTAGTCTTGACGCGAGTTCCTATCTATTACGATTATGTAATCATACGAGCCTAAGTATCAAGCTAAGTTTAGTAGAGGTGCAATAGCTATTTAGATTTTTTCCAGGTTTTCTTAGTTTGTTTGGATCAGCAAACTAGAGGGAACACAAACGCTTGGGTCGTTCATTTCAGAAATACAATGCATTACCAAGGTATTTTGGATCGATAATGACGCCGCGTGCCGTGTTCTGTTTTGCGGCGTTTATTTGTAGTTAGCGCTGAGGACGAGTAGAGTTCTACTTTGTCGTTCACTCTTGGCCGAGTAATCGTGATTATGTTATTATGATTATGTGGATACGAGGAGAGTAGTTAGGTAATATTAATATGCACACACAAACAAATATATATGCCAGTTTTACCTTACCTTTTAGGTACTAAGTAGGTACCTATGCTACCTCTAAGTGGCTAGCTTTGATGTCGGAATTTTGGAGCGGCTCTACAGTTTGTACATGGCTTATCAACGTGGCCTCCGAAACACGAAAGTGCTCGATGGCGATATCAATTTATGGTCACCCGTACAATCACCGAGCACTGATTAGACTGAATTGTTTACATCTGTAAATTTTTTAGACACATCAACAAGATAATGAATATTATTTTGCTATCAAAAAAAGTGCCTAACGCATGAAACCAAAAGTATAACAAAAATATGTATAAAATATCCCATGATATAAATAAATAGGTAGAAATGTATTTATTAACAAACAAATAAAGGTAACTAAAATTATTTTCGTTCGGTACTCTAGGAATGATGGCAATGATTTAAGGGTTCCGTACCCAAAGGCAAAAGATCCCTATTATATTATAAGTATATAATCAGTCTGCCTGGGCTAACAGATATCTCTAATCTAAATATATAGTATAAAGTAAACTAGCACTTTTCGTCTGTCTGTTTCTCCGCTAACTTTCCGCTAACTTGGTTATACCCCAAAAAAAATTTAAATTCCACTGTGACGAAGTCGCGAGAAACAGCTAGTACTACCTAAACGAATACTTTGAGCGGTCAGCCTACATGATGTTAAGTGGTTGCTGCAGCTCATAAACATCAGCGATACGACTCCAGTCCTCTCGTACTGAAGTATGAGAAAACTTAAGTCGTAACACGTTGAGACGGAGATGTAACACAGCAATGCGAGTGCACCACAGCTTTGTGGTGGATTGCCAGATGTGGTGGCAGTAAATACTTCTCTGGACGAACACACCACAAGTTCAACTGCTTTCATTTCTCCTTTAGCATCACCTAGGGGACACACATAGGTACTTTGAGGGTACTCATTTTTTTTTTTACAAGTACAATACCATTATAGATTGTGGTTCGTAATTAGCTTCGAAGCTTTGTAGATAAAAGGATCTACGAATCTTCGAACATTGGTTCTAGACTCGTTAGATCAAGACCAACTATTGCTGCTTGTATGTGGGTATATATGTACCTACTACCTTACCACTGACGTAGTACTATAACTACTATAAAACAGGTTTCAAATGTGGTTCGCGTAAGACCATTTGCAGAGATGAGTTTTTACGACATCAATCATTTTCTCATGGGTTCTTTACTATAAGAAATATAGACAATTAACTTCATAGCAGAGCTTCATACGATTCCAAGATTATTTACGGATATTATAAAATGGATTTGAGAAATAAACTTGGAATCTTTAAAACACAGTTTTGTGACTGTGTAATCACTTAGATTGTGTCCAACGAAAACATAGCTAATGAATTGGCTGATTAAAAAAAAAATCGACTGAATTCTTCCATCTCTCATCTCTCGATTCTCGATATAATGGGTTCCTTTCCATTCAAAAAAGTAACATCCAAATTGGTCTACAATGGGCTATGAATAAATTCACAAGTAAGCAAAATACGAACGTTTGTTTTGATGTCAATTCCAGTCATTTTGATTTAAAATCTATGTGACCAATCTAAAAGTATATCCTTTCAAATTAAAAATAAAATAATTATCCAAATTGATTGATAAATGACGAAGTTCGAACAACCGAATTAATAACCTACTCCTTTAGAAGTCGGCTTATAAATTCATTACGTACCTAATCAAAGTCTGTTGAGCTTGAGTTCTCAAAATATCATGTACACACAGCATCAGTAATAAAACTCATACTACCCTCACTCAAAATAAGGATAGTATATGTCCTTAAATATCATTTTTAGTTTTTACCGTGTTCCGTACACGTAAAAAAATAATAACTACCCTCCAAAAGTATTGCAAGGAAAAAAATATGATACAAATACACCTGTTGTTATAACATTAATTTCGCCTTCGCTAATAAGTATTGAGATATGATATGATCCTGAAAACAGCTTGATCCGTTTCCACCAAACATGTCTAATATTATAATTCCATACAGTAAACTACAAACGGCAAACATTTGATTTAATATTTAAATGACCTTAAAGAATTACATAACCTTTCCTCGACCGCAACTTCAAAAGCTTTCAAATAGGTATTCTAAAACTAAAGTATAACACTAGTACATACCTAGTATCAATGTTATACGTTTGGTATGGTTTTGGTTCCAAAAACTTTTAGCCTGCGGCTTCAACTCGCGTTTTTTGAGCATGTATTATTTCGGGGTGAAAGGTACCTGTCCTTATCCCTGACAACGTGTATGCAAAACTTCACGATGGTCGGTTAAATTGTTAAGGCGAGAACGCGTAACAATATTATTTTAATATTGTTATTATTACTAGCTTTTACCTGCGGCTTCGCTCTCGTTAATATTGATTTTGTCAACCAATTCCAGTTGTTTTTACTCCTTCGCTCACCTCACCCCCTAAAGTTTTTAGCAAGAAAAAGTAGCCTATAAACAGGGTCCCATCTATCTCAATATCCAAATTCTTCATAATCGATTCAGCGGCATCAAAGCGTAACAAACAAACTCACTTTCGCATTTATAATATTAGTTAAGATAAGGATGTTATAGCGTGAAAAGTACGCGCATTTCCAGGTGTAGTGGCAGTACTTTTCGAGATGAACTTGGTACAAATTCTACTGCTTCTTTAAGTTGCTTTTTTGCATAACCCGGGTTATACGTGTAGGAATTCTTAGTGTATTCACCTACGGACGCGAGCAACATGATACCCCATAAATGGTAGAAATAAATAGAACCCTAGTTTTTCAATGCTATAATAAATAACCAGATTTTTAATCGCCACTATCAGCTTTAATCAGTATTGATGTTTTTTTTTTTTTTTTTTTCAATTTACTTAAGGGGTTTTCAATATAGCTGATTTTTTATTCTTTTTTTATTTGGTAGGGTGTACTGAGGATGTTCCATCGAACGTCGATTCCACCCTTACGGGTGTAAAATAAGTAATGAAGTATTGAAGTAGGTTTTTCGATTTTTTGAATCGGTTAAATATTAATTTCACGGATCTCGTTCGTCATCTGACGGTCCACTGATGTTACCGCCATCAACAACAACTGTACGACTCCGGTTCTCCCTGACCAATTCACCGGCACCCACACCCTTCCACCAGTGCACCATTGCTAGACGGATTACCAGGTATTGTGGCAGTGGCAAAGTTCGTCTGAAGAACGAACTTTGTACAAGTTCTATTGCTACTCTCGGTTGCAACTCTCCCACACAACTTGTAGGGACTCTGAGGGTACTTTAATTACGAACACGAGCAATAACCTCCAAGCGACCAAGATTAGCTTATGACAAGTACAGATCCTGAAATATCGTTATAAAAATATCTTGATTTGTTCTAGCATGGGCGAGGAAGATGAAAAGAAATCCGTGGAACGGGTTCAGATGGAGAGGTTGAAACTCCTGAAAGAAAAGATGTCTGTCACCAAGGTAGAAGATGAAGATTACGTCATTGTCAAGCAAGAAGAAGAGGAGTGAGTACAATTTAGATTTATTTTTAACAATTTGAAAAGACCTTTCAAACTCCGCATTTAAAATAATTCCGAATCCGGCCACTCTAAATTTGAATTTAATCTATCTAAATGACAATGACAATCTAAATTTGTCAATCTAAATTTTGACACCGAATAAAATAACAATTAATGTATTGTAATATTACTGTGAATTTATTTGACAAACTCCAAACAATAACATACAAAGTGCTAGCATAAAATACTTAAATTTAAAAAGAAATATACGTTTTATTTTGTTCCACAATTATCACGCATTATTATTTTTACGATATTTCTGTATGTTAAATAATAAGTGCCCAATTCACCGTTTAAATTTTTTAATTTACGTGATCCTCTCCCATGTTGCCAAATAAGTTATATGAATAAGACATTAATAAATCAAATTACAATAATTTCTAAACTACTTTTAACTTAGATTAACGAATAATCTGAGATTAGCTTTGCTTGATCGCAGTCCATCGCAATATGAATATTTGCACACACAATATTTTTATGTCTTGTGTCGTGTTAATTATTACTAAAGTGGCAACCCTACGCACTAGCCCCACCACGCGTCCGTCCGTCCTGCGGTGTTCCCAACATAACCTAATCCTTATAGTGATTGTATTGGCACTTTTTTGTAAATCTCATTTTCTCAATTGCCCATCGCGACAAAAGTCTATAAATTGTTATCCAACTGTTGAAATGCGACTCATGTTGAGATAGCGAATAGTATTTCGTCACAACCAGACTGCCACTGATTTCTATACTAATCGGTCATATCCAGATAAATTTAATATAAAAATGCTAATGACGAAGTTTATATTCAATTTTAATTGATTTATTTGTGTCTTCCCTACGTCCGTATCTAGTCTCTTTTAGCCGTTTGATTTTTTTGCTACCAGTTGACTTGACAAACGGCTCATATTATTGTAATTGTGGCCTAATTTGGTTTTACTACAAAATAAGGCCCTCCTGTATCACACATTGGTGAAGAAAAATATAAATAAATATAAATATTGACGTTAATTAAATAAATAAATAATAAGCAATTTCTTCACACGTGATTATGACTACTCGGTGGTGCAATTAGTTAGCGGGTAGGCTCTGAGTGAGTATTTCAGGAGATAAAGAAGTATTAAATGTACTTTAGCGCCACCCGTGATATTGTGTTGGCAACACAGTTGTCCTGTGTCTCCCTGGCTTGCTCGTTCGCCTCCCCCTCCCGGCATTTCGCCTCAGTCCGGCAACGCGCGCGTACCGTACGGCCGGATAATACCGCGTCCGATGCCAAAAAATTAACATCGCGTAACATTTTGAGGTTAGATTAAATATAATAATGTTCGCGATTTTCATGCGTGTAAACCTCTGAAATGATATCCAACGATGATTCGAACGTTAAATAACGATAAGGGTGGTTTATTTCGTCATCGCGCGTTAATTAGTGTACGAAATGCAATTTCAAAGTAATGAGGAAGACGATTTTCAATATCGGATTTTCGATGCATCCTACAACTTCCTTGGCGACAAGGCGAACACAAAAGCCGGCCGCCGGAGAAAGTAAGTCCATCTACCTTCATGCAGAAAATACTGCAAGTTGAAAAGCACGCGCATTCAGCAATATTGTTTGACAAAATACTTTTTATTAGGTTTCTTAGTGATTTATGATAGTTAATAAATTTGAGATGTTCTGTTACAAGAACCTACTACACCATAATTTAGAATATATTGTGATCATAATTTTGATACACATACCCAAGTACGTTAATGTTCACGAGATTAATTTATTTGGGCATTTGATATTGTCGGGGAATGCTCCACATTGATTATTAAAGCAATATATTGTATTAAAAGTACCCTAAAACTGTGGAAAATTATTTAAAATACAATAGCATTTTTGAGTGTCCTGCCCAAATCGGTTTGTGGAATAGGTTTGGATTTCAAGAGACAAGGAATAAATGTATTTCAATATACGAAAAAGACGAGCGAGCGATCGAAAACCTGAGTAAATTATGAATCCGGTCCGATTCATAAAATATAGATAAATGCGTAAAAATATTCGTATTTGATACATTTGAATTTGGAATGCGTATTCGAATTATGAAGGATTTTTTATGCTTTATAGTATAAAGGCATGTTTTATTCAAGCAGTGGTGAACTCGCATTGCTGTTCCATTGGAAGGATGTGGGTGCTGTTGCAATCACATGCGCATGAGACGTAACATCCCCGTCTCGTGACGGGCGCAACGGGGTGCGACTAGGGTCTTCTCATACTTCGTTCGGGTAGGGCCTAATTCGTATAGCTGTTATGGGTGGAGGTAACCACTTAACGTCGGTTAAACTATTCCACGTGGCCGACGATAAATCGTATTATGATACTACCTACCTGATTCAAGTAAGGCATCGACAATTCGGCATTTGAAATTCCATTCTCCTATTTAGTAGGTAGATGTTTCTTGGAAGTACTTAGGCCTTCGAGGTATGGCTATATAAAAAAGAGATTTTTTTTTACATATAGCCAGTTTCAATCTTTGAACAGTTTAGTAAAGTCAAGTCACTGTTTTCGTTTGTTTTGTTTCTCCGCTAACGTCTAAACCACGCCACGGATTTTGATGCGATTTTCACTATAATTTTTTTTTACGGAAGGTTTGTATGTTTTAATAGATGCATATTAATCTATTTCTATCTATAATGCAATACATGCATAGTATAACAGATAGAAGCCAAGAATTACGATGTATTGCGCTTACATTGCTGGCTAAACCTTACGAGATAGATCATAATGTTGTACTACGGGATTCTATTACGACCTACCGTACCTCTAATGTTCCCACTGAAGGCGCACCGGCCTACACTCGATAATTGAGAGTGTAGGTTTGATCTCCCACGGGGGCCCAATCCGGATTGGTAGATGTCACATGTCATAGAATTTATGGTTCTAAGACATGCCGGTTTCCTCACGATGTTTTCCGTCACCGTTTCTAGAACGTGGTATTGCGCACATAAATTTTTCATGTGAAGAAACTCATTGGCGCACGTTTGGGTTTGAACCAGCGACCTTCAGATTGAAAATCGGCGTCTATGCCCCTGGGTCACCACGCTATTACGTCACTGTATTACCGTGTGAAGAAGGCGGTTCGCTAGTACCTAATAAAATACAAAATGGAGGCCCCTTCATGGTGCTTGTAATAAAAGGTACGATACAAAATGTATACCACAACCGGAATCTGTAGATTACGAAGGAATCCTGCCCTTGACAAGAGGCCTTTTTGGTACGAAACCTGTACAGAAGTCATTGCGGGTAGGCAACTTTTTGTGTGGTTTGTAGTCTATGTGTCTTAACATTTCTACTATTTATATCCGCTTGATGTAATTGAAATAATATTTGATGGGGTGTAGGATGGTACCTTTAAATCGTTGCGGACATGGACGGAGTTAGGCAGGTACCTACTCTATTTTTATGTGACAGTAATGGGTGTCCACCTGATGTCAAGTGGTTAGCGCCGAGTATAAAAAAATACGACTCTGTTCTTTTTTACTCGATTTTTTAAATCTTCTTACTAAAATGTGAGATGTAAAAGAACCAAGTTGCATCGTGTTGCTCCTGGCTCCTGGGATGATATTCAAATTCCTGTAATTCAACAGGAATGCGAATGCAACACTGCTTGGCGGTTTTGATCGGTTTTTATGATCGTTATATCAACCAGTGAATCCAGTTTTGTTGAAATGGGATTAGATCGACTTTTAACTTTCCTTAATTTGTGAAATGTCAAACAGAACGCAATTAAAGAAAACTGGATTCGTGATAAGTTATAGTCGAATATGTTATTTTAAGTATTAAAGAAAGAAACTCTGCTTTACTTATTGAGCGTGGTTGCCCAGGGGTACAGACGCCGACTTTCAATCTGAAGGTCGTTCGTATCCTAAGACTTTTTTACTTGAAATCATTATGTGCGCAATATTCTGAAACGGTGTAGGAAAACATCGTGAGGAAACCGGCATGTCTTAGAACCAAAAGTTTGAAGATAGTTACATCTACAAATTTCGATTGGGCTCCCGTGGTAGATGAAAGCCCATTCATACAATTTTTTTTTAAACTAAAAATAGCTTATACTATGGGAACTAGATAACTGATAAAATATTTAAATAGTATTTTTTTATAAATCACTAATATTATATAATACTTTGTAGGTGTGTCTGTTTGTATATTTGTTACTCTTTCAAGCTGAAACGGCTCAACGGATTTGAATGAAATTTCATAACAGGATAGATAATATTAGGCTATTTGATCCCGTTAACATCCAGACACGGAACAAACAAACATACACACACAAATGCATGTCCTGAGTGGGAATTGAACCCAACACCATCGAGATTAGTCCGGTGTTCGGAACATTAGTGGTACGAAATCCTCAGACGGAAGCGATTAATTAAAATTATTCCATTCACAATCTCAAAGGTAACGTTATGACTACCAAATGGATGATCCTGCGCGCTTTCGGAGACCTTGAAATACGAATCGAGGCCCCACGCACAAGAACCTTCGCGTAGGCGGGCGGACATTACCAACGCATAAGATGAATGAAGTCAGAACTAGTACTTGTTTATCAAGATCTAGATTAATAAACGATGGGAGTGTTATGTCACGAGGCCCGGGCCGTTTGTGTTTTCATTATTTCAAAATGGGGTAGATCGAGATTTGCTAAATACTTGCTACATACTTGAAATATGTTAGGTATGCAATAGTTTAGATTAGTACTTTTAAGACTTTGCTTGTAGGTTCGATTCCCGGCCAAGGCAGACTTTTAGATGAGCGTTTTTTTTAGGGTCTTAGTCTTGTTTTTGTGTTTGTCTATGGCACTTGCAACAGGTAAGTCTAGTGCAGGGGTATGAATGTATGAACGTATTTTTTCTTTCTTTATTATCAAAGTCTAATGTGGTTCGTTAACTGATTAAAAATTGAAAACAAAATCCGACCTTATACTTTCAAAGTAGCACAATATGCAATTTCGTTTATTTGGATGACATATTTTATGCATTTATTTTGATTTAACAATTTTGATATATGGTTAATCTAAAAGTATCCTTTCAAATAAAAAAAATAAAAATTCCAAATCCTTTGGGAAATGGCGGAAAAATCGATGAACATGCAAAAAAAATATAAACATCCGAATTGATAAACTACTTTTTGAAGTCTGTTAAAAATTATAATAATGGTAAATTTGGGCTAGGCAAACATCGCATTTATAAACTTAAAAACATAATTTAAGAATATTAATGAGCTCAAAACCACCTATAAAATTTATCAACCAGAGGTATGACAAAAACAGAGGAAATCATTTTATTCAACATTATTTATATTATTTCTTAATCGTGCATAAGAAAGACCATAAAAGGACAAAACATAAACGCTACAGATTTTGTCATTCAGAACCCGTCCTGTCACGTCTGTCCTTGCGAGGAATTCGGACAAGATTATTTTGACTTGCCGTATTCCAAGAAAATATCTCATCCTCAAATATTTAATCACAGTAATGAGATGCACACTCAAGAAGTATTGTTTGTCCAAAATTGCCTTTGTTGTATCGTGAGAGAAAAGGCGCTCGGTGCATTGACCATCGAAGTGCAACCCTCTTGGAGGTAAACGACCAGGTTCCCGAGGGTGGCACCCCCGATCAGCATTAATTGCTTCACGTGC
The DNA here is from genome assembly GCA_921293045.1 of Aplocera efformata. Classification (NCBI taxonomy): domain Eukaryota; kingdom Metazoa; phylum Arthropoda; class Insecta; order Lepidoptera; family Geometridae; genus Aplocera; species Aplocera efformata. The sequence goes on from OV121061.1 coordinate 5,126,235, forward strand.
ATCGCGGCAGATGGCAGGCAAGGTGCAAACCAGGGATGCCCTTTTGTCGATAAACCTGAGGATAGAGCTTGACCATACATTTTTGATACGATCGTTTGCACGGGACATGCGATACTTGTGATAGTACTATTTCGTTTGTGGTTGGTAATTATCATTAGTAATCTAGCGAACCACCCCGGCTTCGCACGGATGTACAATGTGTGACGCAGGTCGTAATACAACTCCGTGGTACGTCATCTTGATCTAACCGGTACTTGAGTTTTGTTGACTCCCGATATTTCGATGCAGTTACATGCGTCATGTAACACGAATAATAATGTTTATAACCATAATAGTTTTAAAATTTATAACTGGTACAGTTTAGCCAGCATTATCAATGTAAGCGCCCAAAAATATGTTTTTGACAATACAATGTTATGGTGAGCTGGATCTCATGCTGCTGTCAGGGCTACCTTCAGACGCCCCCAACTCTTCAATACCTTTTTACATCAGCCATGTCGTATATAGGCTCGTTAGATTCGTCCTCGACAAAAGCTTTTATAAATGTCTCTTTTACCATTCATTTTGATATATAAACGTTTACACAGTCATACCTCTGCACTAGGATTCCCTGTGTCGCAGATGGCGTGGACAAACACAGCAACACAAGACAAACACCCAAGACCCGAGAACAAACTTCATGCTCACCACACAAAGTGTGCCCCGGCCGGGAATCGAACCCGGGACCCCTCGCTTCGGAGGCAGAGCTACTACCAACTAAGCCACGGAACCGTCAAGAATATATAAAGAATGTAAAGAATTAATGGTGATATTGGACCACGTGGCGTCGATATCGATATCGATGACAGAGTACACACAACCTTATCTAACAGGGTTGTTTTATGAATACAAAGTAATTGGAGTGACTGCATGACTTTCACACGATAGTAGCAACTGTCTAGGGTAATTACTTTAAGGATTAGACCTTTTTATAAAATTGTTTCGTAGTTCTTTTTGCTTCAGTGCTGTTGACATTTTCAGTGGCTACATTCAACTACGCAATATACGATTATGAATCGCTAATTGGTGTTACCCTCGGATTAAAAGTCAACATGAGACGATGGGAAAAAATGACAGAAGTAATTTTTTTTTTTCAAATCTCTAAATAAAATACTCTACATTATCCGGATAAAAAGTAGCCTATTTGTTAATCCAGGGTAAGAACTATCTTCTTAATATGTTTAATCCCAATCCGTTCGGCCGTGAGGCGTGAAGATGAAACTAACGTACATATTGACTGGCCTCATAGCTCAGTTGGTAGTAGCTCTGCCTCCGAAGCGAGGGGTCCCGGGTTCGATTCCCGGCCGGGGCACACTTTGTGTGGTGAGCATGAAGTTTGTTCTCGGGTCTTGGGTGTTTATCTTGTGTTTCTGTGTTTGTCCACGCCATCTGCGACACAGGGAATCCTAGTGCAAAGGTATGACTGTGTAAACGTTTATGTATCAAAATTAATGGTAAAAGAGACATTTATAAAAGCTTTTGTCGAGACGAATCTAACGAGCCTAAATACGACATGGCTGATGTAAGGTATTGAAGAGTTGGGGGCGTCTGAAGGTAGCCCTGACAGCAGCATGAGATCCAGCTCACCATAACATTGTATTGTCAAAAACATATTTTTGGGCGCTTACATTGATAATGCTGGCTAAACTGTACCAGTTATAAATTGGTAAGAACTATCTTAATAAGTTTAATCCCAATCCGTTCGGCCGTGAGGCGTGAAGATGAAACTAACGTACATATTGACTGGCCTCATAGCTCAGTTGGTAGTAGCTCTGCCTTCTGTAGGTCATGGGTTCCCATCCATCCAGTATTTGTGTGAAGAACATGTTTGTTCTGTATCTAGTTGTCAATATGTATTCACAAAAAACATACTATATGCCGAAGTATTACAAGCTATGCTTAATATCGCGGCTGTGTATGACCATGAATATTTATTTGTTAATACAGACAAACGTTCGCATTCATATTACTATGGTTTATGGCTAACGTTTTAAAATCCTAATAATAATGTTTCTATGAGGACCAGTTGAATTTCCGACCACGTGGAGACAGACCCAGTTCTTTTTTTCATTTTTTTTTTCGAATATCATTGAATGGCCAGCTGGTTTGACGCCTGCCAGACGAAACATTGTTACTTAGGGGAGCACAAGACATCGAGGGAGCGCTTTTATTCATGCCTCTTTTCTTATAAAACTCTGCGTAAACCTATTTCCTTTGTTACCACCGAGACAGATTCGCAATGGTAGCGTTACTTTTTTGCCGATTATGAATAAATAAAACACGGATTGGCCTTGTGTACATGTCAAAGTTCATCAAGTTTTATAGGAATATCGAAATATGACTGTCGTAATTTCTGAATCGGTTATCGTACCCGTGAGATTGGAAATTCAATCACTGTAAAAAAAATAGGGGACTTTATACATTTTGCGAGCTGATGCTTTACATTTAGCATAATGATTAAAAAGCATTGTTTCTGTTCCCGGAATCATTGTAGTGAAATCATATCAAGCCTAATTTTCCCTTAGAAAATATTCCTAGAATTTGTCAAAGTTAACACTTAGCAAACACCAGTTTTATTGCCAATCCACTCATGCGCATGGTATCGTATCGAAGAATCCGAGGCTCTGGGCTACATGCATTGACACTTTAATTGCAGCCAATATTCAGCGATCAGATCACGAATGTGGAATTTACGGAATTTCACATCAGTATTCGCGTAAGTTGATAATTCGTTCAATAACAGTAGAACTTGTGCCAAGTTTGTCCGGAGAAGTACTGCCTCCACGCCTGGCAATCTGCCGCCAAGCAGTGGTGCACTCGCATTGCTGTTCCGGTGAAAGGCTGTGGAAGCCGGGGCGGTGCATTCACATGCGCAACGGGTTGCTACTTTTGCGTTCTCATACTTCGGTCAGGGAGGACCTAAGTCGTATCGAGGAAACCACTTAACATCAGGTGGGCCTTTAGTTACCTGTTACCTAAGGTACATTGAAAAGAACAAGTTTTGGTTACAATTTCTCCCCTTGTTTGTGTAAAACGAAATTAAAATTCTAGCCCTTACCGGTTCCCACCCACCATTCCCAAGAAAGCTATCTGGCGCGTGCTAGCCTCGAAGTTACGGCCGACAGCCGGGTGCATTCGAAATTACTTATGCACCGAAGAGAAATACCCTCGGGCTATTCAAATGAGGTTTTTGCTATCGATGAGTCAACGCGTCTTTTTGAATACGCGGTACAGATGATATTTTATGCGATTAATTTAATTCAAGTTCATTTTACGGAAACGTAAAACGACTTGGGGTAATGGTAATGTACTGATGGAAAGCGCCTGAACGGATCTTTATAAATTATAGCTAAGAACCATTACAAACAAGTCAGCTTTCAAATAGAATCCAAATCAATGTCCATTCGTTTGGGAGCTATGATGTCACAGACACACACACACACACACACACACACTACAAACTTATACCACCCCTCTTTCGTTGGGGGTTAAAGGGAAACTGAGGCGATCCAACCTTGCACCTGAAAAATACTGCAGTTTTCATTGTTATAGACTAGAATGTCTTTACTTCCTATAACTACATGACTAATTAATAGAAATAATTATTATCAGCTGCGCACAATCATTCTTTGTAGGTTCATTTTACAATACTTGGAACAGGAAAATATCATAGTCAAAACCACTATTATTTACTAAGTTCATACATTTAAGTACAAGAACAATATATAAATAAATGTTCGTGGAAATTTAATATAGTGACATCTAGCCCAAAGTAAGCAAAGCTATGTGAGAACTAGATTCCTGGTATACAAAGCATTTTTTTTGTAATTACGAACATATAATAACATTCAGACACAGTACAAATATCTATGTTCGTCACACAAGTGCTTGTCCTAGGTGGCAATCGAACCCACGACCACAACCGCAAACATTCTTTATCACAATGCGGGTGTTGAAAGAATTAAAATTCTACTAAGGGATCCCCTATGCTCTAAAATACTGTACTTTTCTACGTAATTTGTGAGTTCGTTCTTATGTGGGTTTTTAAATAGTTATCAATACTTTAAACCATATGGTGTAAAATCGATGACAAGCTTCCTATGCCTGTAATTTTATCAGCTGTCGTAACAAAAAGGTACGGTAGCTTCTTGTTCTTTAAATTATTGATTGAATTGTAACTTAGGGTGTCAATATTAATATTATTAATAGCTGAAGAACATTCTAGAAATGTTAAATAAATAACAAAATATATAAACGAAGCATATTTACCTTGGTGGCGTCGGTATATACGTCAAAATTAAATTACGTAAGATTTCCCGTCAGTGTAAAAAGTTAAAAGATAAAATCCTAAAATTTCACCCCTTTTGAGTATCAGTATTTTCATGACAGTACGTAATTTAAACAACGTTAGCTTTTTTAATGAGTAATTAAGCTAACTTATCTTGCCACAACACAGGGGATCTTAGTGTGGGGGTGAATCACCAGAACATATGTATTGTACTTCATTATAACCATTGAAAAATATTATCACCTACTTTTAAGTTATAAGCTGCGCCCCGAAATCCGCGATTTTCCGGGATCAAGAGCATCCCATGTGTTAATCCAGGATATAAGGATCCAGGATAATAAATAAATAAGCTATTCTAGTACCAAATATCGTTCAAAACCGTGGAGCCGTTTGGTCAAAGAGCAACAAAAATACATACTTTAGCCTTTATAATATTAGTGTGATTAATAAATGAAATTATTATCATTATTATTAAGCTGTAACAGTGACCTAAAGCCCTGATCATGACCGTGTAAGTTCTCACTGAATTAATTTAACTCATAATGGGATCGTTTAGTAATTAACAACCGTGACTGCCATATTGCACGATGCCCAGTCATGACATGCGCTGTTGGCTGTGGGAATATTGATATGCATTGGGGGATCCTTACGTCACTTCTTTATGCTGTACGCGTCAGTCAAATTTCTGCCATTCTGATCACCTGTGGAGTTTGACCCGAGAGAGACATGCATTCTTAACTTCTTCCTGGCTTTTTTTGCACACATTCATTGCTATGTTTCTGAAATGGCTAATGCGTTCGGGATTACGGGACAAAAATCCGAAATCTCTCATACTGCTCAAACCTAAAAAAGTTAAATATAATCATCAATATCACACTAGCAGCGCTCTGCGGTGTTACCCGCGGTCAAAATTCAACTTGCGACGGGTAAAAACTGACAGAAGTTGTGTTTTCGGGATCAAAATTAGCCAATGTTATCCAAATCCAGCCGTCGAGACGTGAATGAGTAACAAACAAACATATACAGCCAAACTTCGCATGTATAATTCACATGCATCATTACTACCAATGCTAAATGAAATATCCAAAATCCTTGTAGCAGATGTTTTAATTAATGCCAATGGCGATAAAAATCTTACCTAATGACCCCAAAAAATATTATTGCGTGATGAAGGAAACATCCAAATAATCCCGCATCCTATTACGCAATCACGCGTGAATAGTATCAAAATACTGATTGTAATTTATTGCATTTTCATAATTAAACGTTAGGGTGGCACGGCACAGGTAATGTTCCCACGATTTAAAAAGAACGAAAACGGGGGGACTGCATTAGCTTCAGCTTGGACAGGGGCAAATCATCGATGCATATCCCTGTCCCTACCTATCCCTGTTTGTAACCAAATTTGTTATTGAATCATGGGCAGATGGGATGACGTCACTTGTGTTTTCGACATGTTATGTTCCCATGGAGTGTTTTGACCCGTGAATTAGGTCGGTTCTGAAGATGCCTTTGTTCGATTCATGTAGGCCGTGGTTTGGGGTATTTAGAATTGCATTTCTAATGCTGTAGGAATGTTTTATTATTTAGTGCACCCATACATAACATCGGGTCGGGAGACTCCTCGAAGATATTTCTCATTTCATTTTAATTTATTGTTGTGTTTGATCCTAGGTAAATAATTGAGATGGAAATGCATAATATAGAACACTAGACGTTTGAGCATACAAATCATTAATTGTTCTAGGAAACTACGAAAATACCTGGAATTTGATAAAGAAAATGTTTTATACATACAACATACATTTTATACATGCTATTAGAAATTATCCAAACCTGTTTAGTTTTTGAAAAAATACCTTAAAAGTCACTCCTTAAAATTGTTAAATAAAGATATCTTAACAACGTTCAGATATAAAATAAACTCAAGTTGTAAGCTATCCTAAGTACACTTTTGTTCCTCGCCTTGTTTGTACTAACATTTCAACACTTCAAAGTGCAATGCAAGTCATTTTGAATAAGAAAACAATAACCTGATTTTGACGAAAAAAACTTGGGTGTGTTTCTCAGTAACCCCTTCAGAAGGGGTTTCTATTGTCGCTTTATTTTAGAAGTGCATTGCCCTTTATATATTGGTCATTTGCACTTTCTGTGCCGTGTAGACCAATTATTTAAGGTAATGAAGTTTACTGAATTAACCATTGAAGTTCAAACGAATACTATTACTTTTCTTTGTTGGTCTATTACTATAGAGTGCATAGCACATGTTAATAGATAAATAAATATTCATGGAAATTTCACACAGCGTCATTGAAGAGCTAGATAACTTTACTTATACAGTACTTTTAAGGACTTATTTGCATATCTATAAGATGTTGACACCCAAAAACAGAATAAACGTCTATGTTAGTCACACAAATGCTTGTCCTGAGTGGGAATTGAACCCTTGATGGGACAGAACTACAGCACAGAAGGCAGAACTGCTACCTATTGAGCTGTGAGGACATTGTCATTTATTTGTTGCTTAGTTCTAATAGGGAAATAGGCTTTTTAGAAATGAGAAAATATTTTTTTAATTTTCTCTTATATATTTGAAATTTTCAGCAATAGTGGCGGTGTCAAGATCAAAGAACAAAAATCTTTATTAAATATCAAAATGTTCAAACTATTTACAAGCTAAAGGTGGACTGATAAAAACTATCATCCTTTTATTTTTTTTAATAAAGGAAACAAATGCCGACGTACATTAAAACACCAGTCTTCATATGAAATTACAAAACAACCCCGGTTTAATCACCTCCACATACGAAATTATACAAGAACGTCGTAAATACAATTTTTCTACGAATAGTGACGTTGCTTCGCAATCGTGGAATTCTAAACTATGTGCAATAGGTATAAGGTCGAAAGTGCACCGATGTTCAGCGCGAGTAAACGACGTTTTGGCGTACAGGAGCATCCCCCATGCGCTTGCGCAGCTGCCCGACAATCAACGTGGTTATGCGTGGGGGTCGCAGATGTCGTCGCACGCGCTCCCGCCGACTACGATAAATCGATATGTACGTGCGGTTATTTTGCTTACGGCATATGTTTTATTTTGTATTAATTTCTTTGGTATCTGCCATTGTTTTCCTGCTAATCAACCCGCCCCGGCTTCACATGGCCACAATTTACTAATGAATAAAATGAGAAGTGCACTTTGCAAGATAAATAGTATCTTTCTCTTGCTAACAAACCTTGTCAAGGCAATTACGAACTCAACAAAAAATAAATCGGTTTAATCGCTTAAGCCGTTCTGAAGTTGATTATCATACATACAAGCGGCAATTGATTTTTATTTATATATATATACTAGCTGCGCCCCGCGGTGTTCCGGGATCCAAAATTGATCAAAACCGGGATTTGTGTATGTATGCATACAGAAAGCAATAATACAAAAATTGGGTTTTGTTTCCTTATTTTGTGGGGACAATTGTCAATTCTTTGTAATGTACCTATAGTTAAATTCATAACTGTAAACATCTTGCAGAGATACACCCTTCCTAAGCGATCTTGGAAAGGGAATTGAAAGGGAAGTGCATCGTATAAAAAACTTATTGACGAAAAAAATAAAAGGTGCGACTGATTAGACACACCTAATCGATTCATCGATTATTGATCCCAACACTTATCTGCTTTTAATTAACTTCTGTGAATTTTAGCGCTATAAATTCCGCGCCGACATAAAAGGGCTTTGTTTGATGATAAAACAAATTATGTTATCGCTATTAATAGGTTCAACGGACTCCCGTTAGCGAAACCGAAAATCCCGGTAATTGGCGATCGGAGACACGCGGCCCACGCCAGATGGTTTATCACCTGCTTGTCTAAGGAACCCCGAGGAAATCGACCCGTCGCAGTGCGTCGAACTATCGAATGGCAATGCATTCTTGTTTGTCTCATCACTATTCGCGGTCGATGCTATTCGATAGTTCAAATTTCATATTGTCTAGGTATTTGATTTGTTGCTATTGCTTGTTACAACCTTTAATCTCGCGACTTCAGAACGGCTTGAGATGCTTGACCGGCTTGAACGGCTTTATCTGATTTATTTTTTGTTGTGTCCGTAATTGCCTTGACAAGGTTTGTGTGAAAGAAAAATATAGTAATTTGATAAGTGCACCTCTCAGTTTCTTCATTAGTAAAGCCGGGGCGGTCGGTTTTGTCTACTACCTAAATAATCATTCAATAAGAAATTAATTAGAAAAAAACAAAAAGCCATTTTACAAAACCTCTTATTTTGATACCGGTTTCGAGAAAAAATAAAATTTTGTACACATGATATGGCGCCATAAATCCGCCATTTTAATTTTGATATAACCAGTGTCACTCTCACAGTTAAGACAAATCTAACGACACCTCTGAACGTGCCGAAGAAATATACATACTGCAGACACTTGAAAAATATAACCCTCTTTCTGGCGCAGTCGGGTAAAAAGAGAATAAAGTTACGACTGCTTTTTGATGTGAAACATTTATCGGGGTTTGGTATAACCGATTTCTATGCCGTGACGGCAAACATGACTCTTCTGCTGTCATGCCCCCTCTACGCCACCTTCGATGGTCCATCTACCGAAACTAACAAAATAGTTTATATCTACATCCCGCCAAATCGTACAATTGTAGTACTCTTAATTCGCCTCATGACATCATTCCCATTTTTATCTGTCAAGGGGGACTGGCTAAGGAACGTATGCTGTTCTTATAACAATAAACTGGAGCAATTTTGATCTAGCGCTGAGAACAATGACCTAACGCAAGGCTCATATTTATGCCTGAACTATTATATATCTGTGGCCAGGGAAAGAAACATAGGTACGTCAGGAATTGGCCGTACAGAAACTTCTAAGTCATTTCCCTTGGCTTGCTGATTATTGTTAAGAATTCAAAAAGGAGGTGGTGAAAACCTCTTCCGTTTTTGATTGGTCGGAATCTTTTTTTATGTATGTTCACCGATTACTCGAAGATGCCTGAACCGTTTTGGAAAATTATTTTTTTACAGAGGGTATAGACCTTCCCATGTGATGCCATTGTATCCAAATCGGTCAAGCGGTTTTTGATAAATCAACAAGAATCAAAAAATTTTATACATCGATGATATTTTCGCTTACTCCGAAACCTCACTGTCTCATTGAAGCAGTGCGTTTAGTTGTCCTACCCATATTATAAAATGGTCGGCTGCGATCAACATGGGTGTCCCAGTTTTTTGGAAAAATATAGGGGCAAAAAGATCACCACTAGTCTACTTCTATAACATCTTCAACTACTTTCCCATGATGATGGTGAACAACAAATCATCTGGTATCATTGTGGAGCCATAATGACATCACGTTTCGTATCGAGTACAGATCAGCCTATTTTTAATGTAAAAGTTGTTCCATTAAACCATGTCCTTCAGAACTGGTTAGTACGTCTGCAAAAAACTATTTTCAAATGTTTTAGATAATCATGCATGCTTTACTTAAGTTCTTTCTGACTTGTCTTGTCCGAACTGATCTCGCGACCTATAATTATGAAATTGATTTGTAGCCATTTCTATACAGTGTCTATTTCGTATATGAATATAAATATTCATGTTCATTTCACGCAACGTCATTTAGCCCTAAACTAAAAATAGCTTGTAATATGGGAACTAGATAACTGATAGAATATTCATATACATATTTACCGACAAATATACTATAAAAGGGTGCTACAAAAGTATAAGTATTCTATCAGTAATTTAATTCCTATTGCACAGCACAAGCTATGCTCAGTAAGGAGCTAGCTGGCGCTTCGTCCATATAGGTTTATCTTAAACGATTTTTTTTTAAGATTTTTTATATTTATCGTAATTATACCTATTAATGTATACTTAGCTAAAGTGCATTAATACCCTGAATGTCGCCAGTAACAACGGAAAATTAATTCCCTTGCTTTCTCTAAACACCTTTCGTTGGCGCGTGCTCATAATAAGACGGTAATAATAAGGGAAGGAAGTAAAAAAACAGGGGTTGAAATGTCAGGCCATGTGGGGGAGTCATTGTACGTAGTCCTGAGACATTAATCTTGGGGTGACCAGGTGACCCGACCTTTTGTGAGCTCATTGATGGGAACTGCGATTTTGGTAAATGATTTCGGTGAGTGCTATTATTCGTGGTCTTAATATTTTTTCTTTATTTCTTGTATGCTGGACCAATCGTTGCGACAATACGCTAGAGATTGTCCGTCTGATATCTGTTCGCATAATTGCTGACTAAAGCTACTTTGAAATCTTATCAAACGCTAATCCAATCTTTCCGTATCAGCCTCTAATGTTCCCACTGCAGGGACACCGGAATACTCTTGATAATTGAGAGTGAATGGACTTTGTTCTACCACGGGAGCCCAATCCGGATTGGTAGATGTCACATGTCATCGAATTTTGTTTCTAAGACATTTCGGTTTCCTCACGATGTTTTCCTTCACCGTATGGAGAACGTGGTATTGCGCACATAGATTTTTCAAGTGAAAACCTCCTTGCACGTGTGGTTTGAACCAGCGGCTTTCAGAGCGTCGGCCACCACGCTCTACAATATTTTCAATATTTCAAAATAAGTACAATAGCTTAATATTTTTTTCGTACTTTGAAGCAATGAACTATTTAGCCAACTTCATATCGTTAAAAACACCGCTCATAATCCTTTTCAGACCAATGATAAATTAGGAGACAATAACAAACAGACGCTTAATGGCGCCAAAACGAAAAAACCTCCCACATGGCTCAAATGTGTCATCCTGGACACAGACTAACCAATAGTATGTCCCTAGCAAATTCTGGCGAAGGATAAACTATAGATTAGAAAACAGTAGGCGCATATGGCAGTGTTTGACTTACAAAGTAGCATAATATTTGTTTAATCTGTGCTTTGTTGTAGTAAAAATCCCTGAACCGTGTTATCGCGAACTCGAGTTTAATTATTTGGAAATGTGAAATGTTTGTTTAGAGCACTGATATCCACTGGTCTATATAAACCCACATTGTCATTTTGGATATCGACCAAAGTGGATCTCAGTTAGACATATCGGTAATTTAATTTTGGCTTTCACTTAAACAGAACTTTGTTTTACAATACATAGGTACACATAATATTTATCTATATAAATTTATAAGTATCAATATTAGTTAAGTAAGGGGTCCGTCCAATTGCGAATAACAAACCTAGTGGTCTACGAGACAAAAAGTTTTGTGACCTGCGGTTTAGAGTTTTGATGATATGACAGAAGGTTTAGAGTTTTGATGATACAGTCGTGTTAGCTGGAAAAAGTGGACAGCTTTCCAGCTAACACGACACAATCTTCCATACATTTTTCGAGATACGTTGCCACAAAGGAAACTTATCTCCAAAAGTATATTTGACTATGATCACAAGAGCAGATATCCGTGTAAATTATTTTTTACTAATGTGCCTGTGGCTCTTCGCTTTTGCACTTTTATGTAGATTTTGTCAATTATTTTTTTCTGGGTGAAAGGTATGTCCTCTTCTGTACCCTTAACAACGTGTTGGGGAAATTAAAATAACCAATTATTTCCAGTGATTGAACCACCTGTGACCACACGCGTGAGAACTACGAATCTTCATCCATACAATATACAAGGACCTTAATTTCGCATCAGTCCCCTATGTCTATGTTCTATGATCTATTGTCCGTGTTATCCCACAGTCCTTTGCTATTTATCTATTTTTGAAAGGATAGTAACCTGTTTGGTACCCCTGCTTAGATTTGCAGAGGTGAGGAACATTTTTGATATATTAGGGCATTCATCATCATTCTTGGTAAATTTTGGTCAAATCTATCGAAAAATATAACCTGGAACCGAATTATTTTTATGTTCAATACATTCGAATCCTGAATATTTTTTGCCTGAATATTTGAATTCAACAAATTGAAAAAAGTACTATCATCTATCTCGATATCTCAATAAAAACCGCTTAGCATTATGGCTCTGGTTCAATTCAAGCACCTCTAAAATGAGAGCAATCATAATCAACTTTGACCACGAACGCCGACCGCATCTCATGTAATATAATATAAACGTACCACTAGCCTTACTTACCATAATAAATCACGATAAAAGTATGCAACATCAATTCACTTGTGGGAAGATACGATAACAATATCATTATTATGTTATAGTGACAATATCAATATATGATACTTTTATACATTTAGAATAGTTAGATGCTTTCAATGTTGTCCACCTCTGTCTAATCTTTAAACTCTATGAGAACTTGTAAGGAAAGGGGTGCTCATATAATAGATTCTATTTATCTTACCCTGTAAAATGATAGATAAATATAACTAAGCTGTGTTGTCTCTATGGTAGTGGTCGTCTGTATCCACGAGGGGAACGAGAAAGAATACTATTTCCCCTGCGCCGCCAGGAGAGCGTGTCGTCACGTCTAACAAAACCTTCTGCTATAGGAAGGGCTATAGGAAGGATTGATACCGATCCTCATTTTGCCTCTTATTCACATTAAAAACAAGAATACTGAAAGGTGCCTTGTGTATTGTTGCCAACCTCCTGCAAAGCCTTGCTAATGTGTAAGATACTAATTTGCTAGCCCCCCCAAATTACCGAATTTCAAAAATTATTTAAAGAATCCTGCTAAGGTCTTATCGACGTCTTAGATCGTCAATAAATACCAACTAGGCAAGCTAATAGTTCTGAATGAATAGCGGGATTGACTATGCATTCAATGATTCATGTATTATAGTACTGGTAGAATATAGATCAGCGCTTGTTAATAGGCCTTTATCTCAAGAATGATGTAAGCGTCCGATTAACAGCTGACTAATGATGCTCCCTATTTGATAAGTATTATCAACGATTATTGAGGTCAAGTCGTATGTCTCTCTCGTAAAAGCTTTACTGACAGTTCCACTTCTCTTTGGCGGTAAGAGATTGATGATAGCTACAAATTCTTCATGTATGTTGTTTTCTCTTTATCATCAGCCTATCTTAGACCACTGCTGGATATAAGCAGCTGAAGGCCACTTATTCTTACACAATTTCTGTGTCCAAGAAGTACGTTAATTTCATCTTCCTGTCTTAATTGGTGAAGTTGTTTTGCTGTTCTCTTTTAGCCGTCACCCAATTTCTTATACCACCCTTCTATCCAACTTATCAGCTATTAACTTACCATTCACTTTTTCTAATACGCTCACGCAATTTCGCAACTTACTACTCTTCTTTATCCAACTACTGTTCAGTTTTCAAAACTAATTGATCGAATTATCTTTTAAAACTCGATTTAAAGCACGACCAGCTTAAAGGATGAAAACAATCAATTCCACGTGATTGGATCCTCTCGGATTTCAGCCCACCGCATGGTGAATTCCCATTGCGCATATCCCGGTGTCGTGTTGCGAAAACAACATATTCTTGTGGGTTTTTGAGCTTTCGCTCTGTAGGAAAGTGGATTAAATCCAAGAGTTAATAATATACTATGTTCAACGTCAAGGTTATATTTTTATAGAATTCAATAGGCTACGATTGACCTCCCGAAATAACTGGAAATTTCAAAAGAGGAATATTGATCACATAAGAATTGGAATTAAAAACGGATTCACTTTTATTTCTTTCCGGCTAGATGTCCCACCAAACTGACAAAAGCTTTACGGCTATTGCGTAGTAAGTTTTTAGTCACTAACACTATATTTTTGAACAAAGAAGTACCTTTACATAAAGCTATCTTTTCTATTAGGTATTAAGTATTCCCGATTCATTCATAACAACCTATTGAATGTGAAAATTGTGAATGTAATTCAAACCACCCTATCCTACGTTTATCTCATGCCTTGAACACGACTCCGGCCGAGAGCAATGAAACAGGACCTCTCATAATAACAGTTGATTACTCGGAATTTGTTGATCTAGATTTGCTATATGATTTAAAAATTGTATTGAAACTCGAAAGATGTACAATTCTACTACAGATAAATTTAAAAGTCTTGTACTTCATGTAGCATTTCATAAAGATAACGCAGTCTGTAGAATAAAAATCCAGACGACTAAAATTGTTCTTTAAATTTTACACATGCATGTACACATATTCATATAACGTGTCACAGGAACTCCCCGGGTAAATTACATGCACACAGATATGTCAAATTACAGTCAGTTCCAACCCGACCGAAGCGCACAATTGTCTCGTACGCCATTTACTTAATAATAATGAAGAGAATGTGAAATCAGCAATGAGTAAGTTGCAATCAGTGATTTTTTGGAGTTTGTTTCAATGAATCGAGCAGCTGTTTCCAATTCAGATAAACATTCACATATTGAACTCAGTGTTTCTCATGAACATGTACGAGCAAGTATGTCTAGACTGGCGCCATTTTATCGCCAAATTATTTGAGGCCCTCAAACAGTTCAATTTGTGTGTGTTTGGGTCTGTTCATTCAATTATGTCGTAATTCCCCGAATCTTATCAACTGGCCCACATCCCTCGACATACACTTTAATGAATTTGTTATATATTAAACACATTATAGATTTTATCGTATTGTTTTCTTCATATTTTGTGTCCCTTCCGAACATTTGCTGCTGTCGAATATGTTTTACACTACTAATTGATGTATATTTTTAGCTGTTAACTTGTGTCTGTCTTATGTAAGTTGTGGTTCATACACTACTATACTACGGCTTAGCTTCTCTTAAACACTTTTTGAAAAACCCGTTACAACTGGTTAACACCTCATGATGTTTTCTCAATCAGTGTACCAAGTCATCGAACTCTTCCACAATGAAGATTGTGAAACCAGAATAGAAGTGCTAATAACCAGGTCAAAAGGGGACACAGGAAGTACGGACGATGCTTTGTTTAACAGGACACTTCCTTAGGGAGTTCCCCAGGGGACGATTCTTTCTTTATGTTTTACGCGCACCGTTGATTTGCTAGGGAATTGTGCCATTCCATTTCCGTTCGTACCAATTTAATACCTTATTTATAACAAAGTAACATTTGTAAGTTAGAAGCAGTAGTAATTACCCAGCGTTGCTTGTTATTGTTGCTACTAGCAGTAGTAATTACGTAGCGACTATAAGAAGAGGTTGCTTGTCTGTTTACTCAAATAATTTCTTATTATTTTGATTTATTTTACAAACAACAACTGTTTTGTTTGACTGACATTATGCACTTAACTAATTTGAGAAGCTAATGTGAGAAGAATATGTTGTATAGATGTCCAATATACTATTAAGCATAATACTTATGCACACCTATACGGTAGAAAACATACTATTTTCGTAATGATGCGTAAAAGCGGAAAAGAGATTATTTCCTACTATCACACGAATCAGTCTTCATGGAAGGGCAACTTTACTGAGCCCATTATGTTTAAAATCAACGAAACTCATTTCTAAGCCAGAATTACATCAAGGTTTCTATTACCTCCTATAAATGTTTCCCCGATAGCGGACGCATGAACAACCTTTTTGGAGAGGAATTTACCCTCACGCCTAGCTTGACCACAACAGGTTTGATCCATCCCTTCCTTACACTTGTCTTGTCTAATGTCTTTTTCGTTTATAATCAGTTGTGAAATCAAGTGTTCGTGTGGAACAGGTGAAATGACGACACATAAATTGGCCCACTTCCTTATTATAATTAGAAACTTGATTATATCTACGGATGTTAAAATAGGTCACTACCTGTCCCCCTTAGTCTCTTCTTGAGTATATATTTTTTAATTTATTTCTTCAGTCCCTCATTTACTATATTATGTACGAAATAAAAGTCTATCATTAACCTGTACCATTCGTAATGACTAATGATCCCATAGAAAACTTTGATAACATTTATATTTGTATCAATGAGATATGTATTGTAAAGGTTTTTCAACAATCAATCTTAAAACGTGGTTTGTTTAATTTTATCTGATAATTCGATCATATCTGGCATTGCCCTTTCAAAAATCTTCACTGGCATTCAGGGAATCGTTCGTTATCAAATCATTGTATGTTTGATATAACAGGAAATGATAGAGCTTATGGCCTTACGTTTGATGTGTACAAATACAAACACTATAACTATAGCCGGAACACCGCTTATGTACCTACACGTAACAATATTTGTCGTTGCAATGCAATACGGGATACCGAATATGTATTTTTGTCTAAAAAACAAAGAATAATTTCAGTGATTTGAAATCGATACCAATTTCATATATTCAGTTCTGGTAATTAAAAGGTAAAATGTTACCGGTGTAAAAGTAATAATATTGTATTCAAATTCTAGCTTGTTACAATTTTACATCGATAACATAACATCCCCTGCAAAAACTGGATCCCCGTTATACAAAATTAGTTTAGCATCCGCTACACGTTAGCAAACCCCTCTTGTTTTTGCAGCTTTTTTGCAATCGAAAGTGCCGTTTTTATTACCAACCAACACATGGTTTCCCGTACCTTTTTCAAGACTATTCGGCATGTTTAAGTAATTTCAGTAGCTTGTACTTTATATTTTTAAGTGTATTCGAATTGTAATAAACCTTGTCGAGGCTGACCTATCCAATAGAAATGATATTTTTCTTTGTTCCTTTCTATTATAAACTTACACCTGCCTTTGCCTGTGTTGCGTCACACATTCTCATGAGTATGATTTCCGTACCTGATACTTCGTCCTTTTTATTCCCATTTCTCACGTCATTAGTTGTCCTTTTCTGGAATCATGGCGTCCCCAGGGTTTTTGTCGATCCCTACACCCTAACTTGCGTATGCGTTCCGTGTAGGAGTGTGAGTGGTTATGATTGTGTGCGTGTGGGAACGAAGTAGGGATAAATTAAATATTTCGCCCGGCCAGTGTTGTTGTGACGCTTGAACCGTGAGATTCGGAACTCTGTATGGAAATGTGATTTTGAGACGTTTTGGCGGGAAATTGGGGGGTAAATTCCTGGTTTGTTCTAAAAAGTGTTATTTAGTCAATCTTGTGAAATTACCAAAACATAGTATAATGAAAATGGTTTGTGTTGTATGAATTGAAACGCTGATAACAATGCGTGAATGATGGAGTCATCTGAATATATCACGACGCTTTATTTTCGATAACTGCACGTGATGTTACATGAGTAAGTTTATCTCCACTTTGTATTACTTTTTGAAGTAAAAGTAAAGAAATATGCTTACGACCTCAATATTAAACCTCAATATCATTGTTGGTAGATTATTTTTATCGTAATGCTTAATGAGTTGTTGTTTTTAATCGATTTATTATAATTAGAACATGTCGGTTCATAATTACCATGGTTTCCTCATAGCAATCAGTCATTTGTTCGAGATGAATGAGAAAAAACTTGTTTCGGCATCAGCTGATAGTTCCAAACTCGGTATGCATAAGTAATATTGTCTGTCGTTTTTTTATACCAGTTCTTACCTCACCGAAAGTCCATTCGGAATCGAGAATTATTAACTCCATAACCGGTAAGTGTAGGTTATTATTCCATAGTTATTTTATTTCGAGAAACCCGCTCTCCGCCATGTAGAATTCTCCTTCAGCTTTGGCTGTTTTTGATACAGTATTATGTATGCTATGACTCTTTATATTGAGTTCTAAATTCCTTTTGGGCCCCAAAAGGGCCTTGCAGGTCTCTATACTTCGAACTGTATTGTCTACGGATGATTCTGGCGCCGTATTTTCTGTGAACTGATGTTGACAATGCATTCATCATTCACAATTCGTCGTATAGCAAAAAACTGCGAAATGTTGTGTAGTTTTAAAGCACAATTTGTTAATAATGACTCTTTAAACTAGTGCTTATTAACGCAAGGTCAATTTAATTGTGGATGGGTGTATTTTTATAAGATTTAATGGGATGTTTTCCTAAAGCCCCGTTGGCGATGTTAAGTATTTATTTTTGAAGGATCTATTACTAATCCTGTGATAATACGTCTGTCAGTACTTCAAAGGGCTTTATCTTTTGAACTACATGGCGGGCTGAAATTTTCATAGATATTACTCTCAGATATCGGGTATAACAGCTAATATCAATAATCTTTTGGTGGGACATTGGAACTCTTTGTGTAGGTGTGCGAATCCAAATCGCACTAAGCTGTGTTTTTTTTTAAAATAAACTTAATAATCTCAGAGCAGATCCTTAATTATTATACTGTTAAATAAGAATACATGCGATAATCAATGTTTTATTTTTTTATTTGCAAATCTGACACTTTTTTTTCAATAAAATATAGTTGTAGATTTGCAAATATGCCATATTCTTAAAACACTTAAACTGGGACATTCCCTGATAGATTTGTTAAACATGCATTAGTCTTGCAAATGCTTAGGTTAAGACATCTGTTGGATATTAAGCCTAAGCAATATCTAATAGTCAGCAGATTTGAAAATAGTAGGTAGCTATTTGGTAAAAATCTTCAAAGTCAAAGTCAAAGTCAAATTCATTTATTCCTTTAGATCTCAAGTATCATTTGGACACGTCAAATTTTACACATGCATGTACACATATTCGTGAGCATATAACGTGTCACAGGAACTCCCAGGCACATTACATGCACACAGATATGTCAAATTACAGTCAGTTTTCATGTTTAAGCTTATCTTATTTGTTAAGTTTACGTCTGTTCCAACCCTAACCGACCAACCCGAGGGGAAGAAACAGACAAGAAACCCCTCGGAGACAGTACTACATATTCGCGAATATGGTCCTGCGTCTAGAGTGGAGCAAATTCATTCCCAAGCCTTTTTGTCATCTAGGTAATCTGATATTTTATAGTAAGCTTTTGCGACAAGTTTACGTTTGATGACAGTTTTAAATTTATTTATTGACAGTAATTGAATTTCGCTCGGGATTTTGTTAAAAAAGCGTACACATTGACCTTTAAAAGAATTGCTAACCTTATGGAGCCTAGTAGTGGGCACAGCGAGTTTATTTTTATGCCTAGTGTTTACACTATGATTGTCACTTTTCTTTGTGAACGAGCTCATATGTTTACGAGTGTACATCACATTCTCATATATGTACTGACATGTAACCGTTAGTATATTTATATCCTTAAATTTTTTCCGTAATGATTCTTGGGGACCCATATTGTAAACTGCGCGAACAGCCCTCTTCTGCAACACAAATATGGTGTTGATATCTGCAGCATGCCCCCACAGCAGTATGCCATATGACATAATGCTGTGAAAGTAGCCGAAATATACAAGCCTAGCGGTATCTACGTCTGTGAGCAGGCGGATCTTTTTGACGGCATATGCTGCAGAACTAAGTCTCTTCGACAATCTTTCAATATGTGGGCCCCACTGAAGCTTATTATCTAAAGTTATTCCTAAGAACGTTGTGGTATCTACGAGATCTAACTGTTCATCTTTTATTTTAACATTAATATCTACTTTTTTAACGTTGGGTAAAACAAATTTTAAACACTTTGTTTTCTTTCCATTAAGTAGCAAATTGTTTACATTGAACCAATTTACTACTTTAGAGAGAGCATTGTTTACATCGTCAATAACGACTTGTTGCCGTTTCAATTTAAATAAAAGCGAAGTGTCATCTGCAAACAATACAATCTCATGATCGTCCTTTACAATATAGGGAAGATCATTTATGTAGATTAAGAATAGAAAGGGTCCAAGTATAGATCCTTGAGGAACGCCCATAGTAACCACTGACCCCGGGGATCGCTTTCCGTTAACTTCAACTCTTTGTACTCTTTCACTCAGATAAGAGGAAAGAAGATCTAGAGCATTGCCCTTTATACCATAATGGTGTAGCTTCCTGATCAACGTTTCATGGTGTACGCAATCAAAAGCCTTGGACAAATCACAGAAGACACCTAATGCATCTTGTGATCCCTCCCAGGCATCAAATATATGTGTTACTAACTCAACACCAGCATCGGTTGTTGAGCGACCCCTTGTAAAACCAAATTGTTTATGATGTAGTAAGTTATTTGAGTCAAAATGATTTTGTAGTTGATTTAAGATCAACTTTTCAAAGATTTTACTGAATGTTGGCAGTACTGATATCGGTCTAAAGTTACTGGGGTCAGATGTACTACCAGATTTGAACAGAGGGATTATTTTACTACATTTCATTAAATCAGGAAATACCCCACAATCAACACATTCATTAAATATGATAGCTAGTTCAGGTGCAATGGTGTTAATTAATGGTTTTACGATGCTAACAGAAATACCCCATAGATCAGTAGTTTTTTTTACATTAATTAATTTAAAAGCTTTGTAAATGTCAGTACAATTAACATAATCAAATTTAAAATCTCTGGAACATGATGGTACATTGTCAATTAGCAATGACTCTGCCATTACATGCGAGGATTTCAATAACTTGGTAGTAGAGACTGGAATGTCAGTAAAAAAGGTTTCAAACGCCAGGGCTACTTCGCTGTCTTGTTTGATGTCTGTACTGCCTATACTCAAGTTATAGGTGTTTATATGAGTTTTGGACTTTCCAGTCTCACTGTTAATGATTTTCCACGTTGTTTTGACTTTGTCTTCACTATTTCTGATTTTAGAACTTATAAACCGCGATTTTGCTTCGCGACATACTATTTTGAAAATCTTAGAGTATTTTTTAACATAATCTTTAAATGACTCACTAGTATTAAATTGTTTTTCACTATATAATTCATACAACTTTATTCTACTTTTATGTAAACCTACTGTTGCCCACTCACTAAAAGTTGGTGTATCAGATACCATGATTGATTTGGTTGTAAATATTGAGCTAAATAATGTATTAAAATTATTAAAGAAATAATTATAAGACTCATTGGGTCCATTGGGTAAAAAGGGCATATTTGTAATTAAATTTAATTTTAACCTTTCCAAACGTTCAGTGGTAACTGGTACAAAATTTATTTTTCTTTTAACAATTGATTTCTTACAGCTTTCGAATTTAATAAATTGACCACAGTGATCTGAACTTAATTTGTTAATTACACATTTATTTAATACTAGCTGTGCCCGCGACTTCGTCCGCGTGGACTTAGATCTATCCTAGCCTAGAGGATAGAAATATAATGTGATGCTTATTATGTCTGTTCGTTACTATTATATTAAAATTATGTTATAATTAAATCTCAAAATACTTTATTTCCGTTAGATTCTTACGATATTACTTGGGTTTTGTTAACTGGGAAGGTTAAAGACTTGATTGGATGATGAACTACGTAAGTGAAACTGCAACCATTGCAAATGTATACAATAATGCTTCTCTGTAAACTATACTATAGAAGTCGTCTTTTCAGGATATTTCAGGAACGTGCGCATAAAAATTATTTGAATCGCTAAGCCGGGAAAGAGCTAAGTATGGCGGACCGTGCAAAAAGCAACTCAATATTAGGTCTACGTCTGATACCAAAAAAGTTTCTTCTTGTTCTTTGTTTCTGGTCACTGCGGAACATAGGCTCACCGGAGACTGAATGCGTTTAAAACTAAATGGGCAGTTGATAGGAATGAGAGGAATTCTCTAAACTCTTTCAATCTGGTGTCAACTTCAATTTATGAAAGAGCAATGGGCACTCCGACATTTAGTTTAATATAAATTGTGTGATGGGAGTCCAGATGCACTCAAGAAATTATACATTCGATGGAATAGTTGGTAGGGTCTTATTGTTCCCGCCTGACCGCGGCTATAGGCGGAAACCTTTTGCTGTCAACTATGGTCTCATCCATGATTGACAGCGGGAGATCTTGGGTGGCAGCTCAGTCCTTCTGCAAGGAAGTAATCTCGCAGAAGGAAGCAGCCGAGAGGATAAGGGAGGAAGAATCTCCTCACTCTGGTAGACACAGGAGAGTGGGTCGGCGTAGGCAGGCGCATGAGCGCCGCCTGCCACCCTAACGGGAACTTCCGGGCGGTAGATCCGGGGAATCTGCCGTCCGACGGATGAGGTCCTCACCGAAGGTTGGCGTGTTTTGTGTTCCGGGCACGGCACTATAGGGAGGTACACATCGTGTTGGGGTCCCGATACGCGAGGACCAACGCCTCTGGCCGGCCGGGTACGGCCGCTACCGTACCCGTAGCCCCAGCGTGAAGGCGTAGTGCAGAAACTCCAAGAGGGTTTTATTGTGTATTCCCCCAGCACTGCTATTAATATGCGCCTCCTCAAGGCGTGGGGTATAAGCAAAGTATTTACCCCTTGACAAAAAAAAGCTTCTTATTGTTCCACTTCTCTGTTAATAGAATACCATTCCCATTCCCTGACATTTATTCACTCAATGCCATTCCCTGGGTCACTGCTCAATGTTGTATCAGTGTTGTTAGATCATCATACACATATGAAATAAGTCCTGAAGTAACAAAACAGTGTTAAATACAGTGAGAAATAAGTCCCCCGTACCGATCTATTGGATCTAGTTGCTCGCGTCCGCAGGTGTGTACCCTTTGATTCCCTACACGTACCCTCTGGGTGGTGCTAAGGCAGCAACCAAAAAGTAACAGTAGAACTTGTGCCAAGTTCGTCCGGCGAGGTACTGCCACCACACCTGGAATCACACAAGCAGTAGTGCTTGTATCGTGAGATGTATCATCCCCGTCTTGGGTGATGGTCGCAGCAGGATGAGTGCGACTCAGTCTAAGATCCAAATCTTATACTGAGTCGCATTACTGTTGTCATAGGTGTGGGTCGCCACTTACCACCAGGTGGGCCCTCAGCTCGTTACGTAACTAACTCACAAAAAAAAAAGATAGCATAGCATGGTTTGGCCGCCATCTCACCTGATGGAAAGTGAAGATGCGGCCGACGATGGAGCACGCTTGTCTAGGAGAAACCTATTCACTCTACTCTTGAAGACTCCCAAATTCTAATGGTCAGGGAACACAGACTCAGGCAAAGCATTCCACTCCCTTGCAGTACGCACAATAAAAGTAGTTTCAAATCGCTTAGTGCGTATTAATGGTATTTATGTTTTGTTATTTTTGTTGAGCTGCATATTCCTTGATAGACTTCCGCTAATTTATATTGATACATTTGCAATATCTTTGCTGCATCTGAATGTCCAGATAATATCTACAAAATCGAAAACAAATGTCGCAAGGGTTATTTAATTTCACCCCTGATGATGATGATGATGATGATGATGATCATGTACCCTGAGGATGATTTACCTATGCGGCTATTTTCTGCCGGACATACGGCCATTGCGTTACTCCAGTGTACTGTAGGTCTCCGTCAAGTAAATGACTCGTTTGATAGGAAGCTTGGTACTCGTATTTAAGATACTGGTTACCATCAACCTTTCGCAGTTCAAAGTACAAAGAAAAACTAAACTACCTTTAAACTAATTACCTAATTAACTAACCTAAACTAAGACTAAACTACGACTAAACCTGTCATCTGCCTTCAAGCGCCTGCTCATATTCATATTGCAATACACCGAACCGCCACACCGAGTCAAGAACGCAGGACTCGGCAGGCGCTTGTAGAACGTTTTGTAAAAAAAATAAAATTTTGCATAAAACATTGAATAACTTTTGATTTTGTGGGTCGATTTTGATAAAATAAACGCTATTCACTATTCCAGACTCAGCTTAACATTTCTTAGTACCTAGATTTTGATAACTATCTATGGTTTTTGCGTAAAGTGCGCACAAACATACAGACAAACAGACAAAAATTTCAAAAATTGTTTTTTTGCGTTCTATTACTTATTCTTAACGTCTCCCAGTTATTATTTTGTAAAAATATTCAATGTACAGACACGGCAAGTCTACGATTTTATTATATGTATAGATGTCAAAATTAGTAAATATATTATCTATGCATGTAGCCGAAGTGGCAGTTATTCTAGTTGGCTCCATGAACAAATGGTTTAAATTATAAGATTTAAATAAATTTATCAACCTTGCGCTTGAAGGACTATTTTCTAATATATTTATATTAAAATCTCCACAAATTATTATATTCTTAGTTGATTTACATATTTTGAACAAAATTGATTCTAATGTTTTTTCAAAAATATCATATGAACCAATTGGTGGTCTGTACGCACTAATAACTATGAATTGCTCCAGCTCGACACAGGCTATTTCAATAATTCTTTCAACAGAGTGGTGGACTATATCTGCGCGTTCTTTGAATTTCAGCAATTTATTTATGAGTATTAATGAACCACCATGTATTGCATTGACTCTGCTGAAAGAGCTACCCACTTGGTGATTATTAAAGTTGAACATGAACTCATGGCTTTTTAGCCAATGTTCAGTGATACATAGTATATCAATTTGATTACTGTTCATGAACAACTCTATTTCTAAGTCTTTACTCATTATGCCTTGTATATTTTGATGCACCAAGTGAATAAAATTAATATTTTTTAACAATTGTCTATTTTTATTAGGGTATTGATCTAAATTATTTTTTGACTTTTTATTGCTAGAGACTTCCTCTATTGTCACATTATCTAATTTAAACATGGAATTACTTCCAGTGTTTTGTTTATAATTACATAATTTTGCTCAATAGAAGCAGTCTGTGTAGCCAAATTTTTGGCTGTAATATTAAAAAAATATGATAGCGTTACAGCTATTTGTCTTTTATAGAATTTTGAAAGGTAATAACTACCTTTAGTCAAATAATAATTATTAGTAACAATATTGTTACAGTCAATTAATTGTATTTTCTGACTATTGCATGACATAGTATGCAATGTCAGATTTAACTTATGTCTATATTGATTTTCTGCTTGTGACAAACTCCTACTATAAGGGAATGTAAACATAACTATTTTATTAACATTTAATGAGCTTATGGATTCATAATACTTTATGAGATCCAATTTGTTTACATCCCCCCTATTACCGTAAACATAACCTCAAAATATTGTATCATAAATCGTGATGTGAAAAGCCTCTTTTAAGAGATAAATATCCTGACTTGGTGGAAGTTGCTAATAGTAAACCGGATCAGAATGTCCTCATATACATACATCAAAATATGTAAGCTCCCCCCATCAGCAACCACGTGTTTTGATTCTAAATAAGTTCATAAGGATTACGTAAGCGCCTATTATTACTCGGGATAAGCTCGAGTCTTAGGCATAGTAAGTACATACCTTTATGTGATAATTCAAAACGTGACCAGAGATTTTAGATTATCCTGTCAAAAACATTCTTAATCAGAAAAAGTCTTCAAAGAACATAATTATTATTATTCTACTTCCTTCTACATCACTTTTACTTAGCCGACTTAAAAAAATATTATATTATATTATAAAATTCAACATGTTATATAAGTAATTGTACTTGCAATATTTTCATAGATAGATGTTTTCATAGATCAAATTCCAGTTGGAAATGTCAATTTCTAAGATATATCTTAATAAACAAAATCATGCATACTAACTTGCTTAGCGTGCGTCTTGCTGTGCGTCTGTTAACCCTACCGGACCCTCTAAGGAATAATAGCAGTTTTGTTTAGTAAATTCTCTGTAATAGGTTGGATCTACTTAGAATGATCGTTTTGGTTTTAGTCGTAAATTTTGCCGCCGTTCATATTTTCTGTTTGTTGAATTATTTCGAAAATATCATAAACAATTGTTTAAAGAATTTTTAAACATTGTTCTCCTCTGTGTGAAGCTGTCAAGTTCAAGAGGTCCATATGTAAACAAGGACATCCTTGTCTTGTAGTTTTAAGGAATGTCAAAAAATAAACATCATTCCGGTTTCTAATCAGTATATGAACAAGTCTGGTGTAACACAGAGTTCTTTTATGTTTGAAGGGAACCATATTCTTCACAAAAAATCAACTGAAGAAAATAAGTTTTAAACTGATGCCCTGAGAAATATTTGAGAACAATTTAGAAAATCTATTAACAAGGAAAACTGCCCTTGAATATGAGAGAAGCAGTTTTCAAATGTTGGAATGATGTTTTATTTTGTATTCTAGCTGTACGGTCCGTATACCTGGATAGTAACTAAGCTGGATATAAAAGATAAACTAGGAGATAAATTTTAACGGATATATTTAATCTGAGGTTACTTATGAAATGGTAATGAGGCTCGTTAGTCGGTTAACTCTTATGGTACGTTTTTCTTGTTCCAGTGAATCTGAGTCGAGCGAATACTCTGAAGACTCGGCAGTCTACGAAGATGTGCCGACTTCAACCAAAAGCACTGGGCAGAGGAAGAATATCAACAAGGGAAGGTGGACGAAAGAGGAGGTAATTTAGTTTCGCAGCACTAATGGTTAGCTTAGGTGTTCATGTCCGCACAGAGAACGGACTGCTGAGCTGTTATCGCCGTCCAGGGTATTCTACGGGGAGGGACGTTTGAATTATTTTGGACTATGAATGACGGAAACTTAAAACTCAATCAGAGTTACAAAGGTGCACGTTTTTTTGTGATAATGTGACTGAAGAACACACTCGCCTGATATTAAGCGGTATATCTGGGCCATAATAACAGCAACAGAACTTGAGTCTGTCCATACGTACGCGAAGACTTAAGTCAAATTGGATTTAACCCGTCATTTTAATGATGACTAGCAACAAGTCTAATGTGTTTGTTATTTTTTCGGCAGTTACACCTTTGATATTTGAAACTATTTACCACCCATTAGATGTCCTTATTAGTCCAGTAGACTCCACAGTCCAAAGGCATCTTTCAGTAAGAGCCACTGATCCCAATCTTCTGACTCCCTGCGTCCATATAAATTCTATACATTCTATACGTTCCATTGTCCTTTTTCAGGATAAAAAATTAAAATCATACGTGAAGTTGTACAATGAAAACTGGGATCTTATCGCGAACGAATTCAAGGACAGGTCAGACATCCAGTGCCAGCAGAGATGGACAAAGGTGGTCAATCCGGAACTAGTCAAGGGGCCTTGGACCAAGGAGGTAAGTCATTCAGCATAGCATAGCAACGGTTTTGTTTCTACATCCCACCACGTTCCCACGTTACACCGTTTCTGAATAAATCCAATCTGCTCAAAATGGTTGCGCGCAGGAAACTACATCTATCCATACTTCTATTTGATGTTATTCAGAAAAAATGCCCAAAATACCTTTATGAAAAACTTGAATGGGCTCAGGCAGAGTCTAGGTACCCCAGCAGAGCGTGCACTTTCATATTTTCCACTCCAAAGCATAGGTCAATGGCCTTCCGTGGATCTTGGAAATTTGCGGCTAGTCGTGCTTGGAATGATACGCCGCCCCCTTTTCGCACTATAAAAACAAAAAGTACTTTCAGGCTAAATATTAAAAAATATTTGCTTGAATTGCAAAAAGCAGCGAGCTAATTTGAAAATAGGAAAATACAACTTACCAACAGTGTATGCACGATGAATGGGGGAATGCCTCCCACAGACTGTTTTTGCTATTAATTCTCTTTTATTTACACCAATTTATATAAATATTATAAAAATTTTCTTGTTAAATTTACGCTCGCTGCATGACATATTTTTATTTTTATTTTACAACCATTTTTTTCATCGCTTTTGTTTCATTTCCAAGCTTAGTGTATTAGATGTATGTATTGTTTGTTTGTCACCATTAAATAGTACATTTACTGAGCCTGCATGCTACCCATTTTTTTAGTGTACCCTATTGTTTATATCTGTCATGTCACCTGTCCATAAACTATTGTATTTACTGCGTTTCACCTGTCTGCCAAAATAATTCTATAATAGCACTGTTCGGCACTTGTTTTTATGTCTTAAAATTGTAATTTTTTATTTTATATTTTATATTATAATGTTTTTTTTTGTTAATGTTGAGCTGTGTTGTGTTATTGACGCATATTTGTTTGTTTTTTTATTATTTTTTTATTTATCTATTGTAATTGCCCGTGATGTCAACCACCTCCAGGCCCTAACAGAATACCAGCGTTGCACTGCCCGTCAGTGCAACACATGCTGAGTTAGGTGCCTTTTGACTCCGGGAAGTAGGTCTAATAATATATTTCGTGTATTATTATATATTTTTTGTCTTTCTTTTTTATTTATTATATATTCTCTGTTTTCACTTGATATTTATTGTTTGTTGTTTATTATTTGTACCTACTTTTTGTGTTGTCAATAAAGTCTTTTTCTTTCTTCTTTCTTCTTTAGCTTCATCCACTGTTGACCGTACTAAAGGATCCAATGTTCCCAATTGGGGACTGTAGCTTACTCTTGACAAGTTAGATTGATTAAAAAGTTCACTCACCATAGAATTAATAAAGACGAAGAAGGAACATGGTAACCATAATTTACTGATTTAAAAATCAAATATACCAACTTCAATAGTTATTTTGCGCCCATAGGGGTGGAATTTCTTCGTGAAATGTCTATAGGACCAAAAAAATCTACTCGGATTTTATGTAATTGCTGCCGCCACGCACAGAAGATTACGAACCATGTTGTCAGTCCGAAAACATTTCCACCAAAAGCACAATGAACGAAATATCTTGCCTTGCCGTACCCAACCAGCGCATATTTTGCGAGCTTACCTTCTAGTCTAAAGTTAATTCTATGGGCTTCTATTTTAATACAGCGCACGCCAATCAGTCTATCAATGCAAAGGATGCGTGATTCACTGGGCATCACACTGCACATTACCGGTGTCCATTCATTGGTTCTGCGAATGATCGCGTCTTCAAGAATTCCGACTTGAACGCTCACGATTACGTGGACATTCTACACGGGAGTACTGCCTTCAAAGCGATTCTATTACCAACCTGTCTTTTAATTAATGGAAGAGTAACTAAACTACGATTAATTTACGTAAAAAATTGGAACGGCCTTATTAATTGTGTAATAATGACGAAAGTTTATATATGCAAAAATATCAAACTTCTTTTTAGTTTAATTTATAATACATTACAAACATATATATTTTTTTAATTTATTTATATACCTCGACAGTTCCGTAGCTTTGTAGTAGCCTGCGATTGAATCGAGGGGTCCCCCGACCGGGCAGACTTTGTGTGATATTTAAAAATTGTAAAGTTTGTTCTCGGGTCTGGAGTATATGTCTTGTGTTTCTATATTTGTCCATGCCACCTGCGACACAGGGAATCCTAGTGCAAACGTTATTATTATTAATACTAAATACTAAACTATTCTTGGATTATTCTTGAACTTTTTACTAAGAGCCAACCCCAAACTAAGCATAGCTTGTAATATATAGGAATCAGACTGCTGAGTATTTTTTTATAAATAGATACATATAATCACCATATAACAAACATCTATGTTTGTCACACAAATGTTAGTCCAGGGTGGGAATCGAACGATCTGCAGCGTAGAAGGCAGAGCTGCCAACTGACCTGTGAGGCCCGTGAAATGATGACAACCATTTTGATTATTACAATAAGCTACTCAACCAAATCTTCGTTACCTAATTAAAGTTTCTGTGTTGGCGACAGCTCAATTATATTTGGTCATAAAACGAAGTGTGCCAATGGCTCACATTACTTCTTAGATTTTATGAACGGATCTATTGTTTTGTTAACTCGTTCTGAATGTTAACGAGGCAAAAAATACTGCGGTCCCACTATATTCTATCCCAGTTTAAAATCAGGGATATATTAGCGACTGGTGCTTCTATGGCATACTAAACGAAACATTCTGTTTAACGCAAGCGGTCTGTAACGCAATCATACTGCAACGACAGCGGGATGCGGGATACATTGCTAATTGTTAGCGACTAGTGCTTTGAGCGATAAAGGATTTTGCATACCAAACGTTCTGCAACGCAAGCGGTCTGCAACGAAATAGTTCTGCAACGACAGCGGGATGCTGCGGCATTAACGTGAACTAGTGTTGAATAAGGGATTTGTTAGCGACTATTGTTTTGACCGATTGTGGATGTTGCATACCAATCGTTCTGTAACGCAAACGTTATGCAACGCATACGCAGCGGCATTTTTACGTTTAGTTGAAGAGTGCGCCCTTTTAGCTTACATAGACTCAGGTCATCTTTATTCGATGCCTGAATTGTATTTCAACGTCTGGCAGCCGATTCAAGAATGTAGTTAAATTTAATGTTAACTACGTTATAATTTTCACATTTTCGTTTGCGTGTGTTCCGCTGATTCAAACGGGAAAAAAAACCATAGAGGCAATATACAATAACTCAGAAAAAAATCGACGATTGCGTCGCGTCAGGTTTATGGTTTTGTGGTCATAGAAAATAGTTGGTTTTGATTAGAATCAACACGTTAAACGTTTCATTGGGTGGATTTAGAGTTGATATGTTTCCGCTTTTATGCTCACCTATTGCCACCTCATAAATTTAAGGAGTGTTACATGCCTACGAATAATTCACAAGGTATACCGAGATGTTTCTTGTTGGGTGACGTCAGAACCAGTTCAGATCCTTGAAATTAAACACCGTGAGAAGAAGCTATAAGCATAATAATAGAATGACTAAGTTGCAGATTTAAAACGATTACATTAAATATACGGGCTAAAAGGAACTTACATCGTATGGTCTATAAAACTTAAGTGTGTCCTCAAATTCCATAGACAATTATTTCATCAATCAGTTCATTTTATTAAATTAAAATCCCCGTCTTGGTGTGATGGTACCTAATGAGCTGATGATCTTTAAAGGCCTGAACAGATCTTCATGAATTATAGCTAAAAACCACCCATCGCTTGTTGTCCTAAGTAGTATTTCGTATTATAGCGATTAAAAACACACTAACTTGAGTATAGCGTTTCATTCAGTTATGTTAATGGGTTAAACCCAAGGGCAAAACGGTTATCGGTAAGCGTTTGTAATGGTTACCCTTGTGAATCGGTTTTCCAATCCTTATTCAAAACTCTTTGCCCTTATTTGTATTCCAGCAATATTTTTTTAATTTTCTCTAACATAACAAATAAACTATTATGATCTGTAGGCAATGTTCTAATCTACCATTTATCATTTCGACCTTGTTGAGTTTAGTCTGTGGTTGTGCTCATTTGGATCTTATCAAACGCTAGCTTGTGTCATCGCGGTTTTGCCCGCGCATTCTTTGTATCATCTATACATATAATAAAATCGTAGACTTGCCGTGTCTGTACATTGAATATTTTTACAAAATAATAACTGGGAGACGTTAAGAATAAGTAATAGAACGCAAAAAAACAATTTTTGAAATTTTTGTCTGTTTGTCTGTATGTTTGTGCGCACTTTACGCAAAAACCATAGATAGTTATCAAAATCTAGGTACTAAGAAATGTTAAGCTGAGTCTGGAATAGTGAATAGCGTTTATTTTATCAAAATCGACCCACAAAATCAAAAGTTATTCAATGTTTTATGCAAAATTTTATTTTTTTTACAAAACGTTCTACAAGCGCCTGCCGAGTCCTGCGTTCTTGACTCGGTGTGGCGGTTCGGTGTATTGCAATATGAATATGAGCAGGCGCTTGAAGGCAGATGACAGGTTTAGTCGTAGTTTAGTCTTAGTTTAGGTTAGTTAATTAGGTAATTAGTTTAAAGGTAGTTTAGTTTTTCTTTGTACTTTGAACTGCGAAAGGTTGATGGTAACCAGTATCTTAAATACGAGTACCAAGCTTCCTATCAAACGAGTCATTTACTTGACGGAGACCTACAGTACACTGGAGTAACGCAATGGCCGTATGTCCGGCAGAAAATAGCCGCATAGGTAAATCATCCTCAGGGTACATGATCATCATCATCATCAGGGGTGAAATTAAATAACCCTTGCGACATTTGTTTTCGATTTTGTAGATATTATCTGGACATTCAGATGCAGCACAGATATTGCAAATGTATCAATATAAATTAGCGGAAGTCTATCAAGGAATATGCAGCTCAACAAAAATAACAAAACATAAATACCATTAATACGCACTAAGCGATTTGAAACTACTTTTATTGTGCGTACTGCAAGGGAGTGGAATGCTTTGCCTGAGTCTGTGTTCCCTGACCATTAGAATTTGGGAGTCTTCAAGAGTAGAGTGAATAGGTTTCTCCTAGACAAGCGTGCTCCATCGTCGGCCGCATCTTCACTTTCCATCAGGTGAGATGGCGGCCAAACCATGCTATGCTATCTTTTTTTTTTGTGAGTTAGTTACGTAACGAGCTGAGGGCCCACCTGGTGGTAAGTGGCGACCCACACCTATGACAACAGTAATGCGACTCAGTATAAGATTTGGATCTTAGACTGAGTCGCACTCATCCTGCTGCGACCATCACCCAAGACGGGGATGATACATCTCACGATACAAGCACTACTGCTTGTGTGATTCCAGGTGTGGTGGCAGTACCTCGCCGGACGAACTTGGCACAAGTTCTACTGTTACTTTTTGGTTGCTGCCTTAGCACCACCCAGAGGGTACGTGTAGGGAATCAAAGGGTACACACCTGCGGACGCGAGCAACTAGATCCAATAGATCGGTACGGGGGACTTATTTCTCACTGTATTTAACACTGTTTTGTTACTTCAGGACTTATTTCATATGTGTATGATGATCTAACAACACTGATACAACATTGAGCAGTGACCCAGGGAATGGCATTGAGTGAATAAATGTCAGGGAATGGGAATGGTATTCTATTAACAGAGAAGTGGAACAATAAGAAGCTTTTTTTTGTCAAGGGGTAAATACTTTGCTTATACCCCACGCCTTGAGGAGGCGCATATTAATAGCAGTGCTGGGGGAATACACAATAAAACCCTCTTGGAGTTTCTGCACTACGCCTTCACGCTGGGGCTACGGGTACGGTAGCGGCCGTACCCGGCCGGCCAGAGGCGTTGGTCCTCGCGTATCGGGACCCCAACACGATGTGTACCTCCCTATAGTGCCGTGCCCGGAACACAAAACACGCCAACCTTCGGTGAGGACCTCATCCGTCGGACGGCAGATTCCCCGGATCTACCGCCCGGAAGTTCCCGTTAGGGTGGCAGGCGGCGCTCATGCGCCTGCCTACGCCGACCCACTCTCCTGTGTCTACCAGAGTGAGGAGATTCTTCCTCCCTTATCCTCTCGGCTGCTTCCTTCTGCGAGATTACTTCCTTGCAGAAGGACTGAGCTGCCACCCAAGATCTCCCGCTGTCAATCATGGATGAGACCATAGTTGACAGCAAAAGGTTTCCGCCTATAGCCGCGGTCAGGCGGGAACAATAAGACCCTACCAACTATTCCATCGAATGTATAATTTCTTGAGTGCATCTGGTCTCCCATCACACAATTTATATTAAACTAAATGTCGGAGTGCCCATTGCTCTTTTATAAATTGAAGTTGACACCAGATTGAAAGAGTTTAGAGAATTCCTCTCATTCCTATCAACTGCCCATTTAGTTTTAAACGCATTCAGTCTCCGGTGAGCCTATGTTCCGCAGTGACCAGAAACAAAGAACAAGAAGAAACTTTTTTGGTATCAGACGTAGACCTAATATTGAGTTGCTTTTTGCACGGTCCGCCATACTTAGCTCTTTCCCGGCTTAGCGATTCAAATAATTTTTATGCGCACGTTCCTGAAATATCCTGAAAAGACGACTTCTATAGTATAGTTTACAGAGAAGCATTATTGTATACATTTGCAATGGTTGCAGTTTCACTTACGTAGTTCATCATCCAATCAAGTCTTTAACCTTCCCAGTTAACAAAACCCAAGTAATATCGTAAGAATCTAACGGAAATAAAGTATTTTGAGATTTAATTATAACATAATTTTAATATAATAGTAACGAACAGACATAATAAGCATCACATTATATTTCTATCCTCTAGGCTAGGATAGATCTAAGTCCACGCGGACGAAGTCGCGGGCACAGCTAGTAATCTAATATTTAAGCGGTGCGAGTCTTGCCTGGATGTTCTTTACATCATTTGAGCTGAGTAACTCTCCGCCCGCCCTGTAGGATGCGAGACCGTTTAGTGGTATTGAACTTCCGTGCTTCGGAGGGCACGTTAAGATTTTGGGCACAACTAATCTAATCGATAAGCCATGTTAGAGAACTTCGGGTGGTATGAAAAATACGACACTGAGCTGGCCTCTTATTCATACGAGAAGAAAAAGTCAAAGTAAAGATTACTATTAGGTTTATCTTTCACACAAGTCTTACCTTACATGGCCTACAACATGGCCTTAGTGCCATTTTGAATGTGCCAGCCACAAAGCAAAATAGCCAAGTTGTACGGGTGATCCAGGTTTATATCGGTTACTGGTTTTCTATTTTATATATAAGTGTTTCAAAAAGTACTGACAATATTGAAAAGTGTTCATGCAAATCAGATTTTGAATCATATGCCTGAAAATCAGATTACAAAACAAAACTTTTTGTACAATGTAAAAGATATAATTATTTGTTTATTTGGACAGCCCTAATGAGCGGTCACTGACCGCGCTCATCATTCCGCACTCACCTACGCATGCGTTTACCTATATACTTATATCCCGTTGGTTTAATCCCTAATGCTTTTAGGGTTGAACCTCGTCAAGTTTTCGTAAAAGATATCCTGTGACAAACATAACATTCTGAGGATTGGGAGACCCGTAGGTGTGAGTTCTAGATCAATCTAGGCATGCGCTGTTTATGTATTGTCAACTATTTGAAACACCTTGTATAGTATTATGATATCATTTGCCCTTGATCCGGTCAAAGTTTTTGCAAATGTTTGTTCAACGCACGTGTTGATGGTTGAGCCACAGATTATATCTCAGCTGGCCAGGCAGACTTCAATCCATCCGTGATGGATAAGACCAGAGGTATCCAATCTTTTTGTCTCGTAGACATTTACCAATGTTTTGGTTGCGGGACCCCCATTGCTTACCTAAAAGCCATTAAATCAGCATCTAACCCCAATCTAAGCACAGCTTAAATATGTAAACCAGATCACTGATAGAATACTTATAAAGTATTTTTTTTTATTCCTACATATAATACATTATTAACATCCAGATACGAACATAAATATATGTTTGTGACACTTATTACGAAGGCTACAACTACCAACTAATCTTTGAAGCCATTGTGTATGTCAGGTCATTTCGGCACAGGAAATCGTTGTCCCCTGACCTATATACCATGTTTTTTTTAATTATATAATCTCATCTATGAAAGGCTTTTAATTAAATAAAGTTTGTGTTAAATGTTACAATTAATATGATTGTTACAAACGAAGCGTGCCCAATAAGTGGAACGCTTTTTGTGATAACAAAAAATAGACACGAATTGTTCCTTATTGAACGATATCACGTAACTGATAGATAACGAGTCCTGTCTAATTATTTTTAGCATCAAATATATATTTGGGGTTCCTTGTTGCTCACGCCTTTAGGTGAGTATCCTCAGTCTACATGTGTCCAATGCGTGGTGCGAAAGGAGCGGTAGAACTTGTGCCAAGTTAGTCTGTAGTAGCACTGCCGCCACACCTAATAATCTGCTGCCAAGCAGCGTCTCAGTCCCGTTGCTGTGTGGTGTAGATATAGGTGAAATTATATGCGCATGATATGTAACACCCACGTCTGACTAGGTGCGTAGTAGCGTTGCGCCTGACACTCTGACACAGGATGTAATGGTAATGGCTTAAGTGCCTGTAATTTCACTGGCACCATCGGAACAGCAATGCGAGTGCGACCGATGCTCGGTTAAAGAGAATCGGGTGTGGAGGCAGTTCTTCTCCATGTGAACTTGGCGCAAGTTCTACTGCTACTTTATATTGCTTCTTTCGTATCATCCAGAGTTCCAGACACGTGTAGAGTACTGTGGAGGCGAGCATGATATTCCTTATTACGAATAGTGGTATCAGTAATCTTGTTCCAATAAAACAAGCTATGTTTACTTTGGGGCTAGATAGCGATGTGTAAAAATGTTTATGAATATATAATATCAGTTCTAACATGTGACTGTGTTTTTTCTATGTCTGCTACATCTTAATCATTCTCCAAAATAAATATGACTCCATTTATCACATCAGCTGTGCATAATATCCAATCTATTTTTCGAATACATTTTGAATATCTTGCATTATGTCATCTAATGCTATTCCATTATTTATTATTCGCCACCGACTATTGCCACCCATGTGCTGTGAAGTCTACCCGATTTATAAAGCCCCGGCTCTATTGCTGCGCATTCTCTGCACGCCTCGCAGCTCAGTTCGCTGCTATCTTCGCTGTAGGTTGTGGGTTCCATTCCCAAATTTCACACAGGACAAACATTTGTGTGATCATCGTAGGTGTTTTTTTCTGTTTCTGGGTGTTCATTATGTTTTAATTAATAAGTTTATTAAAAAGTACTGTATGAAATGTTCATGAATATTTATTTATTTTGTCGTATCGTATCATTATTTTTCTCCTCTCCGCATACCAGAGACAACAGTCACTGTATCCTACAAAATACTTAAAAAAATAATTTATATTTAAATAAACATTGTATTGCAATTTAATTAAAACGCAATGCTATTTATCATCTAATCCATTGACAATAGGGCGGAAATACTTGCTACTCGACGAAAGTTAATATTCTATACCTTCACAGTAACCTCTAGAGAGTAGGCACATATAATATTTGACCTTGAGTTGGGATATCAAAATCGTTACTTTATATTTAGCGACTCAGGAGTGCCTATGTGTCATACATAATTCTATGAAAAATTGTCAACACATATAATGAATCGCCTTATGTATATTAATTATAAATAATTTGTCAATTGTAAAAATAATTGCTTAAATTGTTTTTACAATTAATGTTGTTTTACTTAAATCGTATTACTGTATGGATGAGTTATCGCTAAATATTAGATTGTTATGTACATTTAGCGTGCGCAGCAATGGACTCCAACCATAATACCTATTTTTTCGACTCCTACGCACCGGATCACCTTGTAGAGTAACGAATTTTCACACGGATCAGATGATCGTTGATTTTCTTTATTTTTTTATCTATGTTTTTGTCTGTTATGGACGATCCTTAAAATGTATTTTATCGCACGGAAATTAAGGTTGAATATTAACGATCTAATTGATGTATTGATACGATTTAATGTTTTTGTAGTTTGAAAAACTTAATGGATATGAATGGCATATAGATGAATGGTCATATTGTTTAGTGCCTTATTGTTTTCGACTTTTTTAGTTTAGTTTTTTTTGCATTTCTTTAAACACAGTTGTTAAATAGGTAACCTATAGGAACCTTATAGATGTCGCAACACAAATTTCATGAAGTTTGGTATAATTCATATAAAGTGAATCCAATGCCAGGGTTTCATTTTTGACTTAGTGATTATTGGGAAAATAATACCGCGTCGACTCATTCCGTAGCGTAGGGTCACTCTCGTTCTTTCGTAATACTTCGTAGTGAACTAAAATGCAAACCGTTTCGATCGTTGGCGTGCCCGTTGGTTCGCCATCCGTGTCCTAAACCGATTTACAAGTATTATATAATAATGTATGATATTTCTTTTTCAGGAGGATGAGAAAGTCGTCGAATTGGTCGCCAAATATGGACCAAAGAAATGGACGCTTATTGCGAGGCATTTAAAGGGAAGGATAGGAAAACAATGCAGGTAATGTTTGCATATTAAACTATAACTTTATTTTATTTGTAGGTTTCTAGATTTTTCGTAAATTATTTCGTAGTATATTATAATAGTTACTTTAATATAGATACACCCAATGCCCCTAGTAATATCCGTTACTTCTTGTCCATCCAAGGTTGTCTGTAAGAGATCGCTTTAAAGCGATAAGACCGCCCATTGTTTCACATTACTTGTGTTATATTGTTTTGTTATGTGAGCAATAAAGTGTTATCTATCTATCTATCTATCTATCTACGTATAATACATATTATATTAACACCCAAAACAACAAACATTTATGTTCGGCACACAAATGCTTGTCATGAATAGGAACCGAACCCCCCACCTACTCCGCAGCAGGCAGAGCTAATACCAACTGAGTTAGGAGTCAAAGTCAAAGTCAAACTCATTTATTACTTTAGATCTCAAGTATCATTTGGAGGCCAGACAAATCTGGTTTCTATTATTATTTACTAGATTGCCTATTGTACTAGATCTAAGAAGATTTCTTTAATCGATTACTATATTTATTGTAGAGCGTTATGGAAACAGACGCTGACTTCTAAATCTGAAGGTCGCTTGTTCAAACCCACACGTGTACCAATGAGTTATTCACTTGGAAAATAATTTACGCAATACCGTGGTATTGCATTCTCGAAACGGTGTAGGAAAACATCGTGATGAAATGGATATGTCTTAGAATCAAAAAGTTCGAAGAAATGTAACATCTACCAATCCGGATTGGGCTCCCGTGTTATAATAAAGCTCATTCACTCTCAATTACCGAGAGTAGACCGGTGTTCAGTGGGAACATTAGACGATGATACGAATATTTCTTGATGTACAATAAAGTG
The DNA here is from genome assembly GCA_921293045.1 of Aplocera efformata. Lineage (NCBI taxonomy): Eukaryota > Metazoa > Arthropoda > Insecta > Lepidoptera > Geometridae > Aplocera > Aplocera efformata. The sequence goes on from OV121061.1 coordinate 5,164,924, forward strand.
TTCATTAATTCTTTTCTAATATAAAATGGATGTTTATTGATTACAGGGAGAGATGGCACAACCACCTGAACCCATCGATTAAGAAGACTGCATGGACAGAACAGGAGGACAGGATAATCTACCAGGCGCACAAACAGTTAGGGAACCAGTGGGCTAAGATTGCGAAACTATTGCCCGGCAGGTTAGTAAACGCTGTCAACATTAATTGAATAAGAAATATGTTATTGTTTGTGAACAGGATCATGGTCGCGAAAATAAAGCAACCCTTCCATTACGGGTTTCTTGCTTGTTCTCCGCATGGAGGGTCGGATAGGCCCATCTGATGTCCAATGGTTCCGCCTATAACAACAGCAAAACGACTTAGGTCCTATCTGGTCTAAATATAAGAATACCGGAGTATAAGTCGCACTCCGTTGCGCCCGAGGACGTTATGTCTCATCCGCATGTTATTACACCGGCACCCACACACTTCCACCGGAACACAGCAATGCAATTACCAGCTGTGGAGGCAGTACTCCGGGCGAACTTTGCACAAGTTCTGCTGTTACTTTTTGTTGCAGCTTTAGCACCACCTAGTGATTACGTGAAAGTACTAAGTAAGTAAGTAGTGAACTCTGTTGAACGTAGTATGTTAAAAATCAAACCTTTATTTCCAGGACCGACAACGCAATAAAGAACCACTGGAACTCCACAATGCGTCGGAAATACGAGCCGGACCTTATAGACAGTTTCGAAGCGTTGCGTCGCCGTCGCGAAAGGGTAAAGGCGCGGCCCGCATTCGATATCAGTATCAATAGACCATCTACACCCTCGGAGCGGGTCATAGTAGCTTATAACGACGTTAGTGGTTTGCTTTTACGCTTTTTTATGTTTATTTTTAGTTTTATTCCTTGTTGATACATAGTACGTATCGCTATGAAACAGTCTAGTAGGCCTGTAGACTGTTTCGTAGCGATACGTCGGTGTTATGAAAGGATAAAAGTTTGCCTTGATATCAGTATCTATAGCTGATCAGAATCATGAAGGTTGCAGTGACTTCAGTCTACTTACCTTACTGGGTATTTTTTTTTGCTATATTTATTCAACCATTTATCAACCGATTTGTAAAATTCTCTTTTTGTTTCAATCAAGTAAAAGAGATAGCATTCGTTTTGTAGCTGCTAAAGTAGATTGAAGTTTAATTTGACGCCAACAGAATCGAAATCGCCTTGTCTAACTTCTCTTTTGTTTTTGTGCCCGTTTTATTTTTGTTATGTAGTTCCATTGCTTCCTTATTCAATTACTATCATTTTAACTGCCAATTTCTCTTTAAACTTCCCCCCTGCTAATAATCTTAATCAATTTAGTGCTTGCAATATTTATAGCTAAATTTTCCACAATCAAACTTTTCTTATCTTATTTATGGTTGTAGCTCAGATGTTGTGTATTTTAGACCATGTCAGTTAAAAGGTTCATATGCCTTGCTTAACATCCGAACCCAGTTTTTTTAGGGTGAGTGGGGATCAGATCGCCTTATCTCTTTCCTTCATTTGGATGGTCGTCTTGGCAGAAAGAGATAAGTTGATTCCATCCCAGTCCTAAAAAAACTGGATGGTAGTCACTGCTATTGTGCTCATAATCCATTTCTGGCTCCTATGCCATAATTAATTTCATATATTTATATTATATTAAAAATAATAACTATCAATGCTAATATTTTAATTTTGAATGCCAACAATAATTATTTTAGTCTATTAGAATTATGTTTGTAGTAGTCAATCTTAGTTATTAATTAAGAAATTATAATTATAATACACTAGCAAGTCACCCCGGCTTCGTACGGTTAGTAAAGCATCAATGTCGTATCAAAAAAGCCGGGGTGACTTGCTAGTGTATTATACATATAAACCTTCCTCTTGAATCACTATCTATTAAAAAAAACCGCATCAAAATCCGTTGCGTAGTTTTAAAGATTTAAGCATACATAGGGATATAGGGACAGAGAAAGCGACTTTCTTTTATACTATGTAGTGATAGTAATTTTTATAAAAGAGATATTTTACCTTTTCTACTTTCAACCTTCCAGAGTCAAACCTGGACGGACCCATTCAACGAGTCGACCCAGTCAAACTCCTCAAACACAAGCCAGCCTTCGAAGCAAGTGCTGCAATGCAGACAAGTGTTGCGGAGTCAGTTGAACAGTCTACAACTCAGACTGTCCCCGGACAGAAGTCTAAGGAGGTCATCGCCGGACCGAGGCGGCTTGGTCCCTGCTGATGCCCAAATCTTAGACTCAGGCTTTAAGTGAGTATTGGTATCACCCTCTATATGTATCTGTATGTTCCCACTGCAGGGACACCGGCCTACTGTCGATAATTGAGAGTAAATGGGCTTTTATCTACCACAGGCCTTATCCTGGAGAATTGATGACTTCGGATTTTTGGTTCTGAGACGTGCCGGTTTCCTCGCGATGTTTTCGAGAACGTGGTATTGCGCACATACATTTTCAAGTGAAAAGCTCTTTCAGTTTGAAAGTCGGCGTCTTTGCCCCTGGATCACCACGCTCAGTGGTAATAGCAACAGTAACTATTGGTTAAAATATAAATAACTAATCTAAAAAGTTAAACCCTCGTACCTTTTTAATTTATATTAATATATACAGTGTTTCAAAAAGGTGTGAAAATATTAAAAGGTGCTCATACAAACTAGATTTTGAATACTCCTATGAATCATATATTTTTTTTACCATTTAATGATTTGTTATTTTCCGGACAGCCCTAATGAGCGGTCACTGACCGCCCATATCATTCCGCACTCACACGCATGCTATTACATCATTGAAGGTCACCGTATGTCACCTGCTAACCTTTAGGGTTGAACCTCGTCAAGTTTACGTTAAAGTTTGACTTGTGATAACTTGTAATCTAACATGCTGAGGATTGGGAAACCTGGTGTGAATTTAAGAGCAATCTAGGCATGCGCTGTTTAAGCATTGTCACGCCTTTTAGAAACACTTTGTATGGCTTCTATAGTACTTTGGCAACTAGATCACTGATAAAATACTTATATGGTATTTAGACGGCTCCGTGCCTTAGTTGTAGTAGCCCTTCCTTCGAAGCGAGGGGCCCGGGTTTGATTCTCGGCCGGGGCACACTTTGTGTGGCGAGTATGAAGTTTGTTCTCGGGTCTTGGGTGTTTGTCCATGCCATCTGCAACACACGGAATCCTAGTGCAGGGGTATGAATGTATAATTATTTTTTTTTTGTTAATGGATGTTCAATGCCATTCACATCGGAGAACTGGCATCTCAGCAACAGGGCAACTCTTAAAGCGACGAAATGAAACAATTTTTTCTCCACTTTTATCCTTTTATTTCTTAACCTAAGTTTAGTAACATTTTCTATTTTCCCTCCAGATTCGTGAACATAGAAACGTTACCGTCAGATTCGCCTCTGAAGAATTATTTAAAGTCAACGGATAGCGGAAACCAAAATGCGGGTATGTATGATGTTTGTATGAAGTCCGATAGAAAGGGCAAAATGTTGTCACTAAAGGCCAAATAGGAGATGTATGTCGATCTCCCGATGAAAAAGAGGGGTGTTATGACTTTGATATGTGTATCTCTGTATGGTATGGTAGCGCCTAAACAAATGGATCAACTTTGACCGGTTTTTTTCTATTTCAAAGCTGGTCGAAATGGTTCTTAAGTTTACCTTAACAGATCTTCATAAATTATGAAGATCTGTTTAGGTGTTTGATGTTCATCGTTATATATCCATTACCTCAATAAGGGGGCTTTTCACCTAAAACGCACGCAAAATTTTAATCTTCAACATATATATCATAATCAACAACATCAGGTGAGATAGCGGTCAAACGATGGCTTATAAAGAATAAAAAAAAAAATATCTTCAAACTTTGCTGTGGTTATTTTGACGGATCGAAAACCATAGACTTTTTAAAACACGTCTCGATACAATAAGAATCGACTAACGAAGAGGATTAAGCGAATATGAGACTTTAATATTTTTAAATCAGCCATATGTTAATATTATATAGTATGATAAATTTATGTTTCAAAGTATTTTTAACCTTTATTATGTATTATTATATTTTATATTGTGTACACCACTGTCTAATGTGTCTACTCTTTATCCATCCAAAGGTTGCATGGAAGAGATCACTTTTAGTCACTTTAGCCTTTAACGATGATGACATTGCGTGAGACACTTGTCTGTCTTTTGTTTTTATTTTTTTTATGATTTATTTTTTGTTATTATTACTTAGGTAAACGTTTAATTTCTTTTTTTTTGGTAGAATATTAAATTTAATCCGACAACGCCCCTCTACAGCAGCTTTTCTATTATTGTTAAATCTGATTTTCATCTTTTCATCTTTTGACATTTATTTTATGTTTTCTCTTGACATTTGTAACCCGAATTTGATTATTATATATGAAAAATAAATTTATTTTATTTTATTACTATATTTTAATAATTGTTGACATTCCATATATGTTTAGTTAGATAGCTATTTTAATTTAATTATTTAACTTGTTTTTTTGTGACGTTCCTATGCTTGTCTGTTTTGAATGGCTCTGATCATAGATCTTGTGTTTAAAAGTATGTGTATAATTTTTAATTTTATTTTTAATTTTGACGTAACCAAGTGTTCATTATGGTTCCTACGGTAAATAAATGAGTATGAGTATGAGTGATAATGCCGCCCATTGTGCATCTACCAAATTGTTGTCTGTTGTCCAAATTGTGTGCAGAGACTCTCTCTGTCTCTATCTATTTATCTATGTTTATGTTTTACATTATCATTACAGTGACGTATGCAGTAGAATCGGAGCCGATTGAGGAAATAGTTGTGCCTTCAGTGTACGCTTCGCCCAAAAAGAAGCGTTTGGAAAACAGCACCCCACCCCCCATTCTTCTGCGAAGGTCGAGGAGACCCACCGCCACCCCCAACCATAATGTGAGTCTATGTATGGTATCGAGTTTTTTTTAATATTTCGAATTGACTTCCAGAATAGGTTATTTTATTGATAATGTTCGTTATTTATTAACCGATTTAGAAAGTTCTTTTTTTATTTGAAAGGATATGCTTAAAGGCGGCAGCGCCAACAGCTTGTCCGTTATTAAGGGCAGGGTGGATAGCCCCATAATTAAGCACTGGGTGGCTATTTCATTTTGACCAAAAAAAAAAAAACAAAAAAAAAAAAATTCAGTGAGGCTTACTAACATAGTGTAAGGATAAGTTTTACTAACAATTTTATGGATTTATTTGCAGTCTGAAATAAAAATTATATATTCTATTCTTCTTTAATATATGTCTCGTAGAAATTTTATCAAAATCAGTAGTTTGGTTGTTAAATCAAAATTATTGGAAAAAATCTCATCTCCATGTTAACTAAATTTGTACTTTTGCTTTCCTGTAACTTTTTTCTTCGCGTGTTGTGTACCGATTTGAGTGCTTCTTTTTTAAACGGTAGGATGTCGCCCTACCGTTCCAAACAATACGAATAATAAGGGATGGTTACTTCTGTCCGTAATAAAGCACACTTAGGTCCTCTCGGACCGTTATATAGGAAGACCCAAGTCGAATCTCGTTGCACCCGTCACCCCAGACGGGGATGCTTCGAAGCAAGGGGTCCCGGGTTCGATAACGAACTTGCCCCGGAGCCGTCTCCATCACTTTTAATATTAATCACTGATTGACGCGCGCTTTTAGATTTTGAAAGCTATTTTATGAAATTAGATTCTTAATAAACATTTTCCTTTCAGGTATGGCCTGACTCGATATCCAAGGTCCTGGATTCTCAACCCGGTAACACTCCGATCAAGGCTTTGCCTTTCAGTCCGTCGCAGTTCCTAAACTCCCCAGCGCCATTCAACCAAGTCAATTCCACTCCCCTGCGACAATCTCATAAGGTAGGAAACAATATTTTCGAAAACTTATGTTTTTTTTATGTGAAGAAGTGACGGAACAGGCAGAAATAAATTCAGTTCTCAAACCGATGCTGACGTATTCGTTGAAAACTTTGGTAAATTTTATCGTTTATTGACATCATTTTTAAATTCATATTACTGACTTATTTATTGATCAATATTATGACTTTTTAATGATTTTTAATGTATTATAATTAAATTTTGATTTTTTTTTTTTTATGTGAATAAGTGACGGAACGAGCTGAGGGCCTTAAGTGGTGACCTTCGCCTATGATAACAGCAATGCGCGCGATTCAGTATGAGATCTAAATCTTTACTGAGTCGCATTCATCCTGCTGCGTCCGTCACTCGAGACAGGGATGATACGTCTCATGCGCATGTAATTTCACCGGCAGCCACACCCTTACACCGGAACACAGTAATGCAACCACTACTGCTTGTCGGCAGATTCCAGATGTGGTGGCAGTTCCTCCGGATGAACTTGGCATGAGTTCTACTGCTACTTTTGGTTGCTCCTTTAGCACCACCCAGGGGGTACGTGTAGGGAATCAAAGGGTACACACCTACGGACGCGAGCAACTGGACCCCCTTGTGTCTTTAGCCACTCAAATATCTGCCAATGTCCGAGTTAATGCACTTTCGCAAGGTTTTTCTGCATTAGGGTTAATGTAATAAAACATTGAGTGAAATAGAAAACTTGAAATAAATGATTAAATATTAATTTCAGGATTGGAGCGCGAGCCCCTTACTGCACACACCGACACCTACGCCGGCCAATCAGATAACACCTACACTGACGCCGGCCAATCAGGTCACACCGACCCCGAGGCCGGCCAATCAGGTCACAACGACGCCGACGCCGGCCAATCAGATCACACCGTGTCACAAACTAATGAACTCCACACCCAAGTAAGTAGTCAATGATCTAGCTGACTGTAGATAGATTACCTTTTTACGGACAATCATAAGTTGGCGAGCGTGTTAGCTGATGGTGGCCAAATATCTGTGTCTCTTTCCACCATACACGAAATCTGCCGCCAAGCATTAGTGGTTTCATTACAGTTTTCCGGTGGAAGGGTGTGGGTGCCGGTGAAATCACGTGCGCATGAGACGTATCATCCCCGTCTCGGGTGATGGACGGGGATGAATGCAACTCAGTGTAAGATCTAAATGTTATACTGAGTCGCATTACTATTGTCATGGGCGGGGATCGCCACTTACCACCAGGTGGGCCCTCAGCTCGTTCCGTCACATATATACATTAAAACAAAAAAAAGGGACAACAGTTCTGTCAAAGAGATATTTTTGACAGTTAGCAATGTTGCTGTCACAATATATCTTCAGTCGTCTGTTAGTTGATTATTTTATTTTTATAATTTGGTTCAAAAGCAGTTAACAAACCATTCATTATTTATATACTTTAAAAATAAGTACATCATTAGGCTAAAATATTTACTAAGTCTGCTAACCCTATATTGTATACAGCATTTGTAATAATTACGTTTTTTTAAATGTAACATGTAATGTTTACAAAAAAAAGTACTACGGCTCTGTCTGGAATGTCCATGAATATTTTAAATATATTTACCTGATTTCTTTTCCAGAACACCAACGCCTTTCAAAATGGCGATGGCTGAGGTCGGGAAGAAGTCCGGCGTTCGTTACCAACCGTCTAGTCCGGGACTGCTAGGGATACTAGTAGAAGATATCACAGAGATGATACAACGCGAGGAGATCACGGAGGGCAGCCTGCATCTGAACGAGTCTCTGCTATCCGCTGCCCAGGACCAAGAAAATGGACAGGTAATATTTAAGTAAATGTGTATATACGTTTATAAGTGTAAATGCACTAGGATTCAAACACAGAAACCCAAGACCCGAGAACATGTCTTTTGTAATAATATTGTCCTCCTCTCTCATTCCTATTTCATATTATTGTTGTGCCCAACAGGGTCCATAATGATCTGTACCTAATAATATAACATCTACTTTTACATTGTGGAAATTTAATTTTACAATAAACTATTGAGTATTGAGTATATTTCATGCTCATCACACAAAGTATGCCTCGGCCGGGAATCGAACCCGGGTCCCCTCGACTCGAAGGCAGGGCTACTACCATCTAAGCCACGGAGCCGGAGTTTGTTTTTCTATTATTTAAAGCGGGCGATACAATTTAAACTAGAATTGGCGAAATATTCAAAATCTCACCAAAAGTAATCGATTTCAGGTGAACGATTCAGGCATAGGCAGTCTGAAGCGTCGCGCCTCAGAATCCTCCACCCAAGGGAAGGAAAACCAACCCTCGCATAAGAAGTCCCGGAAGGCGTTGGCTAGAGCTTGGGGCCACACCAGCACACCGCACGCCCACTCCGTACCAGACCTGTCCTTCATAGTGGAGACGCCGGTACGTAGTTCATAACTAAATGTAGCTAATCTCACGTCACCGGCGACCATTCACAGGCGGCCGACTATCACGTCACCGGCGACCAATCATAGAGGATCTGCCATCAGAAGTGTAATGAATTTCCTTTATACTAGACGCCGTGATTTCTTATATCACGTCACCGACCGGTGGCAGCGTTTGGGTGCTGGTGAAATTACAAGCGCATAAGACGATGACGATGTAAAATCTCAACGGGATACTACTTGGGTTTTCTCATTTCAGTAAGAGAGAACAGGACTCGTATCGCTGATGTTTATGGGCGGCAGTAACCACTTACATCAGGTGGGCTGATAGCTCGTCCAGTCAGTTTAGTCACATATTAGCTGTTTTTAAATAAAATATTGCCTTCTCGCTATTGGTTTGTCACTCAATCGTGCTATTGATGAAATAAATATATGGCGTTTAATCATCTGCAAAGTGTTGCTGTTCAACGGCTCAGAGCTACTAATATAAGTTGAATAAACTTATGAATTACAATTAACAACAAGAACATTTTTTTATTGTAGAATTGTCTTCATTACAGAGCAAAACCTTGGCCGGTGACAGTTCAGTGATGTTCTCACCGCCTTCGGTCGTGAAACACTATCTACTGGAAGAATCCGCTTCCCTCCAAAGCCTTGCGATAAGTGCAGAGAACACGCCGGAAACGCTGAAATACGAAAACATCGATATCGAGGCCGTCATATCCGAGAAAACCAAGGTACAACACAGGTCCACTCTCCCTACTAATCCTCTGCCTAACCCTAACTTTAACTTCGAGATTTACAAAGATTACGACAATCCGGGCGATAGGCAATACGGAAACTTCGAAAATCGAACGAATTATAATGAAAACGTGAACTTAGAGGTTTCGAATGATAGGCGAAACTTTGAAAATCGAACGAATTACGATGAAAAGTTTGATAATCGAAACTATGAAGGCACGAATGACAGGCAACACTTTGAAAATAGGACAAGTTACGATGAAAACTTTGAAAATCGCAACTACGAAGGTTCGAATGATAGACAAAACTTTCATAATCAAAACTATGAAAATTCCAATGACAGGCATAACTTTGAAAACAAAAACTTCAATTCGAATTGTAAACAAAATTTCGAAAACGACAGTTTCGCAAATCGCATGTTCAAAGAAATACCGAGCGTAGAATCCACAAGTCACCCATTCAAAGACATAACTAATATCGAATCGCCTAGGAGTTTCGCAAGACTAAACGCTGATAGACTTAGAACGATAAATAACTCGAACGAATTATCATGTGAGAACTTAATTGCCCCCAAAGACGTATTAGCCAATGCACTAGCCGACCACATATACAAAGTAACCAATCAGAAACCGTCTACGTCTAAAATAGATGAGATTCTGTCCAATCAGAAGACGAAAAATAGTGAAAACCAATGGTGGAACGTGGAACGAGACACCGGCCAGGAACAAATGTTTTCCACCGATTATTATGCTTATTCAAATAATATGTAGTAGAAATGAGAGTTCCAATATTAGACAGTATTGTGGACTTTTAAATTTCAAGGACAATCGAACATCGAATTTCAATCGATGTTACCACGTTCATCGGTTCGTTTCGAACTGATGAATATCGTTGGTAAGAGTATTGGGAATTTGCGAGTATGAACGTTGGAATGGAATGATTATGAGGCTTGGATTACCTGTAGGTATAGATAAAGCTAGTTTCAAAATGGTTGTGATCTGGTAACGTAAAATTTTCAATATCTTGAAAATCTAGAATATAAATAGTTTTACGTTACAAATTTAATATGTATATTTTGAAATAAACATGTTTGAAATGTTATTTGACTGGAAATCGTGTGGAAAAGTAGGTTCTTATTTTCGTCAACAATTTTGTGTTGTTCTATCAAGGGATTTAGTAATATTTTAATGTATTTTTAAACTGTCGCGATTAATCGTAAAGTAGTACAGTCCAGAGTAGTAGGCATAAAATGTTTTCGGATGATTCCAAAAATAATATTATTTGATAATTCATTTTTGAATTTTCTCTTAAAATTAATTCGAGGACTTTTACATAATTTTGAGTGATAGAATTTATATCATATTCGATGTTGAATCCATAGTCTCAACCAATAAAACGTCTAATTAGAGTTTGGTCTAAACAAGCGGAAACTAGCGCCACAGCCAGAACTTGTTACGTGAAACATTTCTCTACACTTGACATTGAAATTGATAAGAATTGTTTCTATCAAAAGTTATGTTATCGCTAGTAACTACCAGAAGGGTAGACTAATTACACTATTAGCATTGTGATCGAAAATAAATCGACTTTTTATTTCCTCTTGGCAAGATGTCCAACCTAATCATGGAAGGATTTAAAAATTCGATCAGATTTCAATTACAATTGTTGTCTCGTCAAAGATTCGTTTAATAACGGTTATTCTATCGAATAAACTGTATTTTTGATAAATTAACTTACTAATATGCTAACCAGTTGTAAATTTTTTTTTACTTATTATATTTTAGGATTAAAATTGCACCAAAATAATTTAAGACGTATGACGATAATAGTAGGCCAAAGATGAACTTATCATCAAATGAATTATGATTTAATATATTGGTAAATTAATATGTTAGCCAAAAGTTTAACGCCCTGTAGCACTGTTTCTTTATCTTGCGCTAAAACGCAATGAAATGGTAACATACAAAATGGACAGGCTGTTCTTTGATAAATTTGGCTCTTAGATTATAAATGCAAAGATTTTGATTTCTGCGTTTCGTAGCATAAATATTGCAAACGAATTTTTGTAATCAAAAAATATACCTCAAGTTTACCATGCACCAAAATTAATTTTAGTCTCTTTAGGGTTTAAAAAATAAATTCTTAAGGTTTTTTTTTTCAAGTATTAAATTTAGGTTAGGTTCGTGTAACAAAAAACAAGTAAAAACGCGCTTCTGGCAACAAAAAAACGGTTAAAATAATTGTTCTAATGGTTAATTTGTTAACAACTTATGTCAGTATTTAGAAAATATGGCTGTACAAAAACTAAAGTTAATACTAATTACCCCAGTAGTAATGAGTCACCTCCTTTCCTTTTATTTATAATATTTATTTTAGATTCTATATTATTAATTTCGCTTTGTATTTTGCCTAAGAAATATTAACATTTTTTTCTATACCTAATTTATCTGTCATCTTGACTAAATAATACAAAGTTTACTTTTATTTCTATCGCGTTGTAGGTTGTGTATTTGTAATATTTATTACGAACAATTTTTGTTAAATTTATAGCAAGTTTTATATAAATCGGCAGCTATACTTAAGAATACTTTATTTGGAATAAACAAATGACATTTGCACCCGACCTTTTCCTATCCGCCATTTTGAATTCCGTTCCCTCCATTTCCTATCCACAATATTGACAGACCAGTGTTGAATCTTCGAAAATCTTATTTATTTTTTTATTGTTATAGCAATTGTTTTTTGTTACTATTTATGTTTTTTGAAATGTTTTAATTTATTCTGTAGCGGTAGTTTTTGTATTTTGACAACACTTTGTATTGATTTTGTGTTCTTTTTCTTTTTTTTATTATGTAGTTTAGCCTCTGTCAATATTGTTTGTATTCCATTATTCCACAATCCAAAAATATCCGATGTCATTTTTTATTTCATTAAATGTATTTTCATGTATTCTGTTGGTTTCTTTTACCTTATGAACATCTAAATTTAAAAGTATCACATTCTTTCAAGTTCTAGTCTTATCAATGGCATATAATAAGCCCTAGATTAGCTAAGTATAACTATAGTAAAAGTAATTTAATTTACACGTACACAATGCACTTGTGTAGTTTATTTTTAAAATAGAAAATATGTTGATTTTGAAATTCAACTCTATACAGTATATAATTTTGGGTTTTGAGATGTAGATCTCTAAATCTCCAAACACAATTCTGTAAGGATTGAAATATATTATGGAAAACTATTTCAAATCCAGGGCAGTTCAAAAAATGCTTGCTTTTTATCAACTCATATTGGTCTACACTGTATTATTCCCGAGCGCTAATTGGATGACGCTCCTGTCCATACACACAAAATAAAATAATATTGTATGGTATCAAATACAGTCACACATTACACGGTAGCATTTTTTTTTTAACTGATCGATCACAATGAAAAGCTTGATAGTGTCACCATTGTGCCACGGAGCTGCCGTGTGTATGAAAAGCATGAGCTTTGACGGCTCCGTGGCTTATTTGGTAGTTACCCTGCCTTCGAAGCGAGGCGTCCCGGGTTCGACTCCCGGCCAGGACACACTTTGTGTGGTTAGCGTGTAGTTTGTTCTCGGTTCTTGGGTGTTTGTCTTGTGTGTCTGTGTTTGTCCATGCCATCTACGACACGGAATCCTAGTGTAGGGGTATGAGTGTGTAAACTTTTTTATATTATTATTAACAAAATTCGATACGAAATCGAATGCGATCAACATATATTTGTTGTGTAACAAAAGTGGCGGGATGAGCTGAAAGCCCACCTGATGTTAAGTTGTTACCTCCGCCCAAAACAACAGCAATACGACTTAGGTCCTCCCTGACCTAAGTATAAGAAGTTGCACCCCATTGTGCCCGTCACCCGAGACGGGGATGTGTTTCATGCACATGTGATTTGACCGGGACCCACTTTCCACCGGAACACAGCAATGCGAGTGCACCACAGCTTGGCGGTAGATTACCAGGTGTGGTGGCAGTACTCCGGGCGATCTTTGTATAAGTTGTACTGCTACTTTTTATTGCTCCTTTAACACCACCCACGGGGTATGGGGATTCAACGGGTACTCACCTACGGACCGAGCAACATGGCCCTCCAAAAAAAATATGAGAGTGTAAGAGTTATTGTACTAGTAAATAGGTAGTTCTCTGGTCTGATTTGTCTGATCTGTGTGTCTGACCTAATGAAAATTTCTATAAATTCACATTTTGCTATAAACTAACCTTCAAGGGCCTTACCTTATAACCTTAAAATATCAGTATCTAAATCCGCAAAAAATCATTCATTTCCACGAATCTAATCTGACAAAACTTCTGTTTGGTCGTAATATGATTTTTTTTCTCGCAGAGTCGGTTTTATTTTTATTTTCAATAGTTTCTTGTTGTAGAGTAATCCTAATAGGTATTCGGCGTCCTGTGTCACTTACTCCCAGTGCGTACAATCATATGTTTTAATTGTAATCCGTTTTTGGAAAATAAATAAAATATTTGTATTGTATTTGTTAATACTTCTATTCTAGCTTAATGCTTCCGGCGAAGAGACTGCGCCCAAACGCTCTGCGGTGAGATCGATCAAGTTCGATCAGGAGCCGGCCACAGAGAACGAAAAACCCGTGTCTTTCATACTGGTTAGTACAAAGTTATATATATTATCTATTAAAAATATATAAAATTGAGTTTGAATTGATATAAACCTGAATATAAATTGTGTTTGTCATGTCAAAATAACTGCCTTTTACTAAAGCACGTGGGCGACCGAGCTTTTTGTAAAATTAAAAAAATATATTATTTTTTGTAAAATTATAACTTTAACAACAAAACTATATATCTAAACACAAAATTTCATCCAAATCGTTTAGCCGTTTCCGAGATGCGCGAAATAAATATACAAGAATTGCTCGTTTAAAGTAATAAGATTCATTTGAAAGTATATACGGTATGTACTTATAACTAAACATAATTTTTTTTTTGTCTCTGTTTGTTCCGGCTATTCTCTTAAACGGCTGGACCGATTTTGGCAGGACATTCACTGGCAGATATAAGGAGGGGCAAACGGTGTGTGAAAAATATAAAGTTTCTTCTCGGGTCCTGGGTGTTTGTCCATGCTATATGCGACACATGAAAGCAGGGATATGGCTGTATAAATATTATGTGAATTTTAATATCGATATTTTGTTGAATGGTATTAAACAAAATATATTCTCAAAATGGAATGACCTAAACTTACAATTTAAATAATATTCGTTGTTTTAATTCATGTATAAAATTTCCTTTCTTTCAGAATTTTCTTGTTACGATTTTTTTTTTTTTTCCAGGGGGACAATTGGGAAACGTTTGTCTGCGGCCGCACTAAAGATCAACTCGACCTGACTCAACTAGCCCACCTGTACTTGAAGAAAACGGCCCTTAAGCCGCGATCCTTGAACTTCTGACTAGACACCGACGAAATACCTGTCAAATGGTCGTTCACACCAGCTGACGTATAGGAAAAGGCAAATGTTTTCTGTCAAAATGTAGATATTTTTGTTAACTATTTCCAGCCAAGAGACATGGTATTACTCAATTATCATCTTCCTTTTTATAATTTTCAAATGTAGTTTTAACGATAATAGAAAAATCCTATTTGCGGGAACTAGATTTATGTCAAAGTCATGGAATAGCTTTCAAAATTTATATATTTTCAGAACGAATCCGTTAAAAACTGTAATTAATAAACTTATTTATGTGTAAGATTGGATGTGGCGTTCAACTCTTGTTCTAAACTGTTGTGTAAGATAACAACTTTATAAATTATTAAAAAATAAACAAAATTATATCTTTACTGTACACTAAAACACAATAGTTTTGGGCAATAGAATTTGTAAATAAGTGTGCAAAAGTAGTGTTGTTTTACAACATTTAACTTTTTTATAATCAGAGGCGATTTCTAATTTAATATAAGGTACATACTGGTGCGGTATGAAGATCATGTAATTTTTTTTTATTTTTTTTCTGAAGCAAAGGTTTATTTTGGCCATTTGAAAGGTTTCATAGTGTGTCATTGGTGTTTTGTGATATATTTTTGTGTTTAGAATACTTATCATGGTTTGCATCTACCTATTTTGTTACATATTATGTTTATTTGTGTAAAAGTTATTCTTTGGATGTTTTTACACAAATAGGCTACAGAAGAGCCCAATCTTGTACAACGTATAAAAACAGGCGCGAACAATACAAGAATGAGCATCCAAGATCTCAGATCAATCCGAAACTCAAAGTTATTCTTTACTAGCGACCCGCCCCGCCTTCGGTTCCAGTTCCGTAGTACATTTTGACAACTACAACTTTAGCCGATCAATCCTTGAGGTAGCATCTCATCACGGAGACAGTTGTGGTGCAAATGAATTCCCATTTTTGTCATCTAGCAATCTAATTAGTTTATAGTGAGTTTTTTAATTGAGTTAACGGTTGATATAATTTTAATTGTATTTCGCTTAGGATTTCATTAAGCTTTTAAAAAGGCTTTATCAAAGATTTTCTAACTCTATCCGTACGTTCGGTTATTTGAATTTTCGGCCGACTTTGTCCGAGATCGACGTAGATGCTCGTAGTTGTGCGCGCGCGCATGTTTTCAAGCGTTGGGCGTTGGTCCGCTTTGTCTTGTCAGGTGTAAGACTTACATTACGATTTTATAACAGAATCGTGGTTCCTAGGAACGCAAGCTTTATTTATTAC
Organism: Aplocera efformata; assembly: GCA_921293045.1. NCBI lineage: Eukaryota > Metazoa > Arthropoda > Insecta > Lepidoptera > Geometridae > Aplocera > Aplocera efformata. The sequence goes on from OV121061.1 coordinate 5,180,741, forward strand.
TTTTTCGTAGTTTTTATATTTGTGTGTCTTCTCAAAGGAAGTGCTATTTCTTAGCTCAGCGGTAGCTTAAAACGCATTTTTAAATAAAAGACATTCTTTTTTGCGAGTTTTATCAAAGGACAACGTTAAAATTATGTTTAGATATAAGTTTAATTAAGTTTTGTAGATATACTGTAAGAGGCAATATTTAAAGATGTTTTTTTTAATAATATAACTTTATGATGTGTTTTTCTTTGTATTGTCTATGGATTGGGTTCTCGTTAGCTGTAATTTTGCCTGATATTTTCACTTAATAAAAACGAAATCATTATTTCTCTGAAATTGAACGGGTGCTCAAATATTTCGGTACCGTTCCGTCTTGAAATTATACTTTCAGGGCAGTCATTTTGAAAATATTTTTTTTTAATAGTTCTTGGTTTTTTATGTTATTTAATATTTATATACAATAATATATATTATATTAATTAACAAGCAATAGTAGTTCCAAAAAAAAGTAACATAAATGCCTGCCCTCTTACTTAAAAAGGATGTTTGTAGTTGTTACAAGTTTGTAGGTATGGCATCGTAGCTCCGAATGGACCGATTTTGATGCGGTATTTTGCGTTTGAAAGCTTCTGTGATCTGTTCAGGATGTCCATCAGAACAGAACATAACGATTATTCCAAGTCTATGTATTCACATTTTCGTAATCGACTTGTCAACGTATAAACGCCCTGTATGAAATTATATTGGAGCTATTAACAGAGCAAAAACAATAACAGAGTTTTGAATGTGCGGTTCACATATTGTAAATTCACGTTTGGTTAAAAAAGAGCCCTCAACTGAAAAGGCTAAATATATTGCTAAAGGTTTAAAAATAGGTTAAGGTTTTCGAAATTCATAGTTTATTTTGTATTGGGTGTGTGAATATGACTCCGCCCTTTCTCAACAGATGTCGTTTTTAGTATTGTTTACGTGGACTAATAAATGACCATACTTGTATTCGATAGTACTGAATGTCAGCTATCTAACGCATTTTATGATATTTGGTTGAAGTGTAAGCAACAATTGTTTTCACCTTTTCGAAAATGTCGGTTTTTATTCCAAATAAACGTCATTTGCGGGAAGTGTTATTACATTATTTTATTGCGAAGAAAACTGCAGCGGAAACTTATCGTTTGCTTGTGGAGATTTATGGTGAGCATGCTCCGTCTAATACAACTTGCAAGGAATGGTTTCGACGATTTCAAAATAACGATTTTAGTACTGAGGATAAAGAACATGGAAAACCACCAAAAAAATTTGAAGATGCTGAATTGGAAGCATTATTGGCGGAAGATTCTTGCCAAACTCAATCAGAATTAGCTGCAGCATTAAATGTTGATCGTTCAACTGTTGCAAAGCGTTTACAAATGATGGGAATGATTCAAAAAGCCGGTGACTGGGTTCCACATGATTTAAAAGAAAGAGACATGGAACGTCGGAAAACCATTTGTGAAATGCTGCTTCAAAGACAGCAAAGAAAAGGATTTTTGCATCGGATAGTCACAGGAGACGAAAAATGGATACACTACGAAAATCCTAAACGCAAAAAAGCTTGGGTGAAACCAGGCGAACCAGGCCCATCACAGCCAAAAATAAATATTCACTGTGCCAAGGTCATGCTCTGTATTTGGTGGGATCAGAAAGGTATTGTATATTATGAGTTGCTCAAACCCTCTGAAACTATTAATGGAGAAGTTTACCGACGACAACTAATGCGTTTGAAGCGAGCCATAGAAGAAAAACGACCAGAATGGGTGAATAGACATAACAAATTAGTTCTTCAGCATGACAATGCCAAACCGCATACCGCAGAAGTCGTAAAAAGATATTTAGAGGGACAGGACTGGGAAGTGTTACCCCACCCGCCATATTCACCAGACATAGCTCCTTCGGATTACCACCTATTCCGGACGATGCAGACAGACCTTACTGGAGAAAAGTTTACTTCATGTGAAAGTATCAAAATTTGGATTGACAACTGGATAAGCTCAAAAGACCAGGACTTCTTCCAGCAAGGAATACGAAAACTACCTGAACGATGGGCGAAGGTTGTAGCTGCAGATGGAGCATACTTTCAATAATTTTTTTTTTAATTTTGTAAGCGAACAAATGTGTTTTATTTTGACAAAAAGGGGCGGAGTCATATTCACACACCTATTATATATCCCGTGCACTTACTCAGTACAAACAATTTGAAAGCTGCGAGTTACTTTTGTGGTTTGCATTTATGGTTTTTAGTTCTAAGCATATTCTAGCGATGCGACACTATGGTTTTTTGTTTGAGTTACTTTCTCGTCTTAAAATGACGGGCGCAGCGCGGTACACGGTTCTTCTCATCCTTCGATAGCGGAGGATCTGGGTCGTATCGTCATGGGCGGCAGTAACCACTTAACAGTCCGTGGGCCGTATCGTTCCATTATATTAAATTAATATAAAAATGTGATACAGAAATGTCTCGTTGCTTGAATATGTTTGGAATTATGTATTTAATTATAGAAGTCGATGTGATTTCTTTGCCATATTTTACTCAAAGACTTGTTTTGGGACACGCTTACTTTTTAGTTTATTTTGTAAATATTTAGTTTAAGGAGGAAATAAAGGATTGCATAAAATAAAATACGATTATTTTCGTCACCGCTTGGTGGTTTACTGCCTCTAAAATTTCAGGGTTTGAGCCTGTTTAAAGGTTTAAATATACGCCATCTAGCCTAACACTAAGACATAATTTGTCTTAATACAATTATTATATAGTACTAGGCTGGGATAGATCTAAGTTCACGCGGACGAAATCGCAAGCACAGCTAGTTATATAGTAAGTTGGGGGTCGGTGAATACTTCAGACTCACTACACGTGCCCCCTGGGTGGTGCTAAAGGAGTAAAAAACAGAATAAACTCAAACCACATTTAAAGCATGACCTGTTTATAACTAGATCTGTTTTACCACTTCAGTGCCTGATATAATCAAGAAACTGAAACGTCTGAAATTGCCTTCCGTCTCGAAACCAGCGCCTATTAGCATGAAGTTGAATTAAATTGTTAGAATTGTAGGGTACGACTCGCTGATGACATTCGCGATAAACTTTTATCGGCCCCGTTTTCTAACAGCTGAGTAACGCTGGTTGGTTGGCATACTGATTACTCCGAACTCTGATTGGATATGAGAGTTGACAGTTGATTGTTACGTGAAGTTAGCTGCGCCCCGCGGTTTACAGGATCAAAAGCGTGAAGGAGTAACATACATACAAACTTTCGCCTTTGTCCAGCCTATAATGGTCCCACTGCCACCGGCTACTCTCGATAATTTTGGGCTTTAAACTACCACGGGAGACCAATCCGGATTGGTAGATGTCACGTCTTCGAATTTATGGTCTAAGACATGCCGGGTTCCTCACGATGTTTTCCGTCACTGTTTCGATAATGTGGTGTTGCGCACATATATTTTTCAAGTGAAAAAACTAATTGGTGGACCTGTGGGTTTGAACCAGCAACCATCAGATTGAAAGTCGGCGTCTATGGTCCTGGGCCACCACGCTCTACTTTTTTCTCCTTTCGCCTTTATAATATGAGTGTGATGTTGTTTTATGTTATTAAAGTGACGGCTGACAGCCCACCTCATGTTAAGTGATTACTGTTGCCCATAAACAACAGAACTCCTCAGGTCTCCCTACCGTAAGATCCAAGTCGCATCGCGTTGTGTCGATCACATTGAGTCGGGGATTTAACGTGTTATGTAATTTCTATTTCAGATCCAGATTACATAAAAATTAAGGATAGCTACAATAGTGATTTTGCTTAATGCCATCTAATTGATAGATTTGTTTAACCAATTAAATCCTAACTAATATTATTAATGCGAAACTGACTTTCTTTGTTACGCTTTCACGCCTCAACCACTGAATCGATTTCAAAAATTCTTTCACCAATTGAAAGCTACATTATCAGCGAGTAACATAAACTATATTTATCCGTGTATTCCCACGGTAACGGGAACTACTCGAGTGAAACAGCGGGGCGGAAGCTAGTAAAAAATACGTAGAAAGTCTTCCTTCTACTTATATATAGAACCACAGTACGTATCATCCTAAAATATTGGACCCAGCATAACAGTTCTACATTCTTAACTCTATGGAGTCTCATTACGAATCAGAGTAGACTTTCAATTTAATCTTTGAATAGTCTGCTATCGCTTCCCCAATAAAGCAACTGCCTTAGTTACTGGTAGCGCCACATCAGTTATCAGTTATAAACCATGCTCCAACAACTTAAGGCATACAATCCCCTGAAACCTATTCAAGCAAGTCGAATGGTTGTAAATTGGAGAAACAGAGCCAGCGGCAATTAAGATTGCATGTCACTGCCCTAAATTTAGTTTAAGTCCAGTTCAATTTATCGCTCCGTTTGTTTCAGCGCCATCTATCTTGAATAGAGACGTTTTGTGATTCATTAGCGCTGTGGAATTATTATGGTTTCGTATTCGGAAAATTTAAGAATCTGGTTAAATTGGTCGTTTGTCCTCGCATCCTAAATTGGTGGCTATATGTTTTTCTGTGCGTTAATATGTAACATTAACCAGTTTTCCGGGATCAAAAGTAGCCTATGTCTTAATCCAAGTTGACTTGCATTGGAGATATTTACCATGATTTGTGAGTTTTGTTGACTCCCAATATTCTGACGCAGTTTTATGCGTCATGATCTCAGGCAAACTGAAGTCTTTGCGAGGTGTGCAAATTGTCACTTATGTACTTTCATTTGGGCTTTTAATCAAAGTTCATCTCCAAATTATTACCAAACTTGTTCATACGTGGCACACGTTTGTGGGAGTCCTCATCAGTGTACATTACCTCACCACAAACCTTAGGTTTTCCGTGTCGTATACCATTGGCATAGGGTTTCAATTCGAACGGTACGCGACGTTGATTGGACAGGTATTGAAGCTACAGGGTGACCCGTTTAATCCGGGAGTCAGACCACACCCGGAAATGGTAACCATGATTTCGGATTTACAAGGAAATTTTTTAATGTAATTAAAGTGACGAGACGAGCTGAAGGCCCACCTGCTGTGAAGTGATTACCTCCGCCCATAATAACTGCAATACGACTTCCTCCCCAACCGAAGTGTAAGATGACCCAAGTCACACTCCGTTGCTTCACCCGAGACAGACATGTTACGTCTCATGCGCATGTGATTTCATGTAAGTTCCTCGCAATGTGCGGAACGCCTGTTAGATACCTGTTGACCTAATACGATACATAATAGATTACGAATGGTGACGTTGATTGGACAGGTATTGAAGCTACAGGGTAAGCGTTTGATCCGGGAGTCATACCACACCCGGAAATGGTGGCCATGATTTTGTATTTACAAGGACACGACCAATGAACTTAAAAAATGTATAAAAAATTTAAAAAACCGACTTCAATACTTTCAAAGTAGCTAATTTCATTTATTTAGATGACATATTTTCTCCATTAATTTTGATTTAACAACTAAACTATCGAACCGATTTTGATAAAAATTCTATGGGGCCAATCTGAAAGCATTTCCTTTCAAATAATCCCATTGTATTTTGATTTTTTTTCAAAATAGTTATTTAAAAATACAGTCAAATGAACCTCCTCCATTTTAGAAGTGTGTGAAAAAAATAATTGCTGTCTATTTTCGAAAGAATGTCCGAATCGCAAGCCTTATGGTCACACCCGTCACCCCGGTCTATTGCACTTGCGGCTTTGATGCGTAGCGAGCTACAATATCAGTGCTACGTAGGTAACTTAATCCTTTAGTTAGCTTCTGTAGATTCGTGGCGTTAAGCGTTCTTCCGTGGGTTAAATAATGTTACGGCGGGTATAAGTCTATGTGTAAAAAAAATAATTATTATAATTTGTGTTACCGAGATATTTACCATGATTTGTGAGTTTTGTTGACTCCCGATATTTGGACGCAGTTACACGCGTCATGCTTTTTGCCCGGGACCATGACGCATGTAATCGGTAACACGAATAATAATGTTCATAACCATGATAGTTTTAAAATTTAAAATAATTATTATTTTCAACCACGGGAATACTTCTCTCTTTCGGGATAAAAAGTAGTGTGTTAATCCAGGGTATAAACTACCTTGATAATAAAGTTCATCCAAATCAACCAACAAACATACACTCATAGAAACTTTCGTCTTTATTATAATAGTGTGATATTTTTTTCTTATCTTATCTTTCATTTACATTATTCTTCTATACCATATTCCTATTTCCACGCACACCACCAATTTCCGAAACGATCAGCCAAACATAAGACACTGGAATTTGTGTGAATATAGACAAAAAATTCACACACAAGATGTCAAGTTGTTCATGTGTTAAAATAAATAAATCTGAAATAAAGCATACTTTTATTCAGCGCTTGAAAATTACTCATGAAAATATACTCGTACATCTATATCTTACAGCTCGTAACAACTCTTTGAGCCGGTTGCGTATTATAGTTGTAAGATGTGATATATACAGACAGACGGTAATACAATCAATGGGTAGCATAATTCGATAATCGCGTTACACGCACTATTGAAGTTCACTCTGATTAAGTTATAACAAAATTGATTTAGCAAACTGGATTTGCCAGTATCTGGATTCCTGATGTTTGCATATACCGGAGCAATATAACTACTCACTGCTATAAATTTAACTTTTAGGGTGTCGTCACTGCTCAAATCCGTTCGTGATTACAATTACGCGGGTTCCCCTGGGTGGTGTTAATAAGTAGCAGTAGAACCTTTTTTTTTTTTTTTTTTTTCGTGGGGAAATGCACTCGCATACCGCCCTGCCACGGGGAGACAGAGCGGTTATGTGGGACTAGACCCACTAAAACCCCACGGTGTCCTCCTCTGCCGCTCAGTGGCGGGAACACGGGAACGTTAACACACACATCCGCGAACCCGCCACGGCTGTCCGTCTCCGGACCCCTCTCATTTTGGCACCGAGTGCCACGCCTTAGTTAGCGACACGCCAGAACACATAGCGTGTCGCAACCACCTCGGGGACCTGGCAAGCGAATGGGCGTTAGATGACCCCGTATCTAAACGCCCTAGGTCCCCATGCGACGGGTCAGATATGTGGCCCCATCGCCTGCCACTACGGCCGCAGAGGATAGGGAGAGTGGCGCCTCTCAATACCAACACTCTTCTTCCCCTGCGGCCCCACCGCGTCCGCCATCTAGCGGTGGCGACCCCGCCGTGGCCGCGGAAGGTAGGGAGAGCGGCGCACCGCTATACCGGCACTCCTCTCCCGCCGCGGCCCCTAACCCTCAGCTGCGGTGCCGCCCATACGACACCGCAGCCCGCCTCAGTTGCGGTGCCCCCCATAAGGCACCGCCACCTACTGTGGCCGCTCCTAGTCGGCTTGGAGGCAAAGCCTAAAGGAGCAGCCCCTCCCGGGTTCCTCTTGGCTTCACCGTGGGCAGCCCAACCACGGTTACTAAGCCCCCCCGCCCCGACAAGGCGGGAACCCGCGGGGGGGAAGTAGCAGTAGAACCTGTAGACACAAAGTTCGATTACCGACAAACATCCACACAAACATGTGTGGTGAACATAGGTAGATGTTTGTTTTGTGTCTCGATGTTAAAAAATAATTAATTGAAAACAATCTACCTTCTAGAAACAAAAGAAAATTCAAGTTACTTATATAACGTTCATTTAGTTGACTCAAAACTGCTTTATACCGTTTCTTATTGTAACATTAATAACCATTTCTGTAGCAATATAATTTATTTGTGAAGTTTATAATGAAATAGTCTGAGACGTCGCAAGTTCGGTATAGACTGAGATAGCGAGTTATGAAAATAAGTAGAAATAATGTAAGGATTCACTGGGAGCGGAATATTTTCACGGGTTTATCTTGATCGCATCTATAAGTGAGTAGTGGTCGGAGCAACCCAAAGCATACTTGAGATCTAAATCCAAGTCATACTTGAGATGTAAAGGAATAAATGAGGTTTAGTTCACTTAAAAGTACCAAGTTTCATGAGGTTAATGATTAATTCAGTTTGAGTTTGACGTATTTATTCCATATCTCAAGTATGGAAGACACTTGGTACGGAAGTATGGAAGACACGTTTGGACACGTCAAACACAACTACAATTAAAGAACTTTACAAATGTTATGTGGCTACAATGTAACTCACCACACCCTCTCAGACTGAAACACAACCTAAATGATAACACTTAATAAGTCAGCGGATAAAAAAAAAATTAAATGAAAAATGATTGAAATACTCAGTGTGTTGCATACCTTCCAGTCAGTTCACCGAAGCGTGAAATGGGCCGCGCTCAGTTGTCTTCCAACAAAAAGAGATCGCAACTTCGTTGAGACGCCTCGAACGCTTCACTGCAGCCTCCAAAATGGTTTTTGTTCAGTTTAATCAATATTGCAATGTGTTATTAAATCGCTAAATGAGGGTTCTGGGAAAAAATGCTCAAATTTAAACAAGAGATTAAAGAAATTATTCGTGTTACCGAGATATTTACTATGAATTGTGCGTTTTGTTGACTCGATATTTCGACGCAGTTTCATGCGTCATGGTCCCGGGTAAACTGAAGTCTTTGCAAGGTGGGTAACACGAATAATAACGTTCATAACTATGATAGTTTTATAATTTTGTGCGTGAATATTTTATTAAGTTGAAACATTCATACATAAACACACATATAAAAATTTTATATTTGTTTTGAAGTCCTAATAGATTAATGAATAAAAGGAAAAAAAGTATTTTAATTTCAACTTAAAAGCGAAAATCACTGACGTTTGTTTGATCTGAACCAGCAGCATCAACATTCAAAGTTGGAGTTTGCACTGGTAGGCACCACTCAATCTTCAGTTACCGAAAAGAAATCATCATTTAAAAGCCATAACAAGACTCAGTTCTCGTTTAAAGGTTCCCCTATCAAAGGGGCTCCCACAGGTCATTACCGTAAAGGGGATCAATCAAAACGAAGTTCCCGTGTAGGTATTATTCCAAGACTGAAACATACGGACACAAATTACGTTAGGCTTTTTTTATTTTGAAGGGTGGGTTTATGTGGAACGGTGTGGGTGCCGGTGATATCACATGAGACGTATCACCCCCGTCTCGTTGATAGACGTAGCAGGATGAATGCGACTAAAATTTGGATCTTACACCTTATACTGACGATACAGAGTGTTCTATATGTACCAAATTGTGAAATGAAATGTGGTTTTGATCCAGTAATCTTGCCTGTACCTACTTGTGTATTGAAACCCTGCAAACTGTTTGCGCGCAAACATACAAACGTTTAAGACTGCGAATCCAGTTCCGGCCCTCCGCCCCCCGCACCCTGCGCCCGGAAGACCGGCGAATTAAGACCACAACGCGCCTCCACCGTAGACAGTTATTGCATGGCAGTTTCTATATTTTCAATAACAGACTTTTTTTTAATTATGTACTAGACGAATAAAACATATTCCAATTTTCCTACAATTTATTTCATATTACGAACAAGTTTTGGCAAACACGAAACTAAATATCTCCCCGTGAATTATCCAAAGAACCACAAAGATTTGAAAGGAAAAAGTTACATCGGTACTTCAATTCTAAAATCCTTTTACCCTAGGGTATTTTCTTCATCAAGCAGGAATCTTGGCTTTGATGCTGAAATCTTTGATAATACAGGTGATCATAATTTTATCTTCATCACAAATTCCTACCTAAATGACTTCTCGATCATTGTAGCTTGGAATAACATCTTAAGGTGCCCTCCTAAGCTCGCAAGCGCTCATTTCAAGGCCTCAGGCGTACTCTCAACAAGCGAGGGTGAGTGGACTGTAATATACCACGGGAGCTCAACTCAAATTAATTGTCATATGATTTGTGACTGTTAATGAAATCTGTGAGGAGATTGTACTTATCCGGACTTGGCCCAAGTTCTACCATCAAGCCGAACAATTTAATTCATTTATTGAAACAAGCGTGGTGGCCCAGGGGCATAGAAGCCAACTTTCAATCTGAAGGTCGCTGGTTCAAACCCAAACGTGCACCAATGAGATTTATACTTGAAAAAATTTATGTGCGCAATACCACGTTCTCTAAACGTTGAATGAAAACATCGTGAGGAAACCGGCATGTCTTAGAACCAAAAATTCGATGACATGTGACATCTACCAATCTGGATTGAGCTCCCGTGGTAAATCAAAGTCCATTCACTCTCAATCATCGAGAGTAGGCCGGTGTTCCTGCAGTGGGAACAATAGAGGATGATACGGATTGAAACAAATACGTACCGAGTACATACTTCACATTTAAAAAGGTCAGGGTTTCAGGGTCCCCCGGTCAAGGCAAATATTTGTGTAAATGAATAATTTATAAATTCTTTGCTGACAAACTTGAGTGTGTTTAGGTCCTAAGTTTCTGTAGGATAATTTGAAACTCCTTGCCATGTGAATTATGGATTCGCTGGCCTACTCTTTACTAGCGGGAATGGGACGTTTTTAAAATAGTTTTCATCCCATCAAAAACATTATTATACATGTACAAAAACGCAAGCTCGCAACGAACTGCGTTCTGCGGCAAAATGTTGTGAAATGTAAAACTAAGTCAGTAATTTATTCAGTACCTAGCTAAGGGAGCATCTGTCCAACAGCTTTGTCATAAATTGTTACCTAGTTATTATAGTTAATTAACAGCATTTATTATATTTTTTTATAATATTAGATTGATAACGTCCCCTGGAAATCGGTTAAAAGATCAATAATGCTTCATGAATCAGAAAGTAATATTCTAAACTCCTTTGGACACTTATGAATTACTTCGCGCTGGTTCACTTTCAACAGCGAGAATGAAACTTGTATTCGGAACATTTGTTTCTGAAAAATAGTCCACTGTCCAAATCAATTCTTGAGGGAAACCACGGGAGATCAAAATAAATGGAGTTTCACTTAGGCAAGCCCTCGGACCTTTTCACTTTCAATAGCAGTTTCTTTATCAAGCTGTACATCCGATTTCCTAGGCATTATCTGAACGAGATAAGGTTGCAAACAGTGTGAAAGCTTCGGAAAAGGCTCCTTTAGGCTTTGTTGTGAATTTTATCGCTAAGTTAGAGGTTTTTTATTCAGCGCGATATGGTAACCGGCAACCAGTAACAATAGAGCCTGGTGGCAAGCCAATTTTAACTTTATGTCGATAAGTATAAAGATGTTATTTTATGATAGGCGAGGTCAACGTTTCAGTAGTTTTTTTGGTATTTTTATGCGACCTTTTGGTCAAAGAAAAACCTAATGGAGGTTTTGTGGTGGATGTGGCATATTTCAGGAATGAACTAAGCAGTAGAATATTGAATGCAACCACTTGCAAAACATGTTATAAGATTAATAATGTTTTTGTGCGTCTCTAGTAATATTGGTAAAGGCATACTTAGACATTTGGTATATATCTGCACTTTTCCCTTTGTTCCATGTGGCGTGGCGAAACACAAGACAAACATCCAAGACCTGAGAGCAAACTCTACGCTCATCACACAAAGCTTGCCCTGGCCGAGAATCAAACCTAGACTTCTCGCTTCGAAGGCACCATTATGTCGTCCGTAATTTAATTTAATTATGCATTTATAATTTAACCTTTAATATTTTTTGAAATCGTTATCTGAGTAAATGTCGCCTGGTGGTAAACGTCAATTTAGCCGATGGTGGTGCCATAAGAAATATTATTTACTTCTAAATCATTCTAACAATTAATGTTTAACTTGTGTGTCACCCACACCTTTCCACCAGAACCCAACCACGCGAGTGCACCACTGCTTAGTGGCGGATAACAGCAGGCAGCAAGGTCTACTGCTACTTTGGGTTGCTCCTTTCTCACCACCCGGGAGATAGGAGGTACTCAGGGTATTTCCCTACAGGCGAGAGCAAGATGGTTCCCATAAAACTAATACCTAATAACTAATCTGGCTTATCGAAACCATGTTACAAAACCATCACAAATCATTGAGATTATTCTTTTTTTTTTTTTTTTTTTTTTTTAATGGAGTGGGTGACGGAACGAGCTTAGGGCCCATCTGATGGTAAGTGGTGACCCTCGCCCATGACAACAGTAATGCGTGCGACTCAGTATGACATCCAAATCTTTACTGAGTTGCATTCATCCTGCTGCGTCCATCACCAGAGACAGGGATGATACGTCTCATGCGCATGTGATTTCACCGGCAGCCACACCCTTCCACCGGAACACAGTAATGCAACCACTACTGCTTGGCGGCAGATTCCAGATGTGGTGGCAGTACCTCTCCGGACGAACTTGGCACAAGTTCTACTGCTACTTTTGGTTGCTCCTTTAGCACCACCCAGGGGGTACGTGTAGGGAATCAAAGGGTACACACCTACGGACGCGAGCAACTGGACCCCCCAATTCATACATAAGGTTAAACAAAGGATATTGAATTTAATTATAATCTGAGCGTCAGTTTGTAAACATTCAGTACAATGGCTTTCGTATTGATTTTACAGCTAACTATAAACACAGCTCGTCAAAGATAGATAATAGAGAGAACAGCTAAATCACTTGTAGCTAATGTGTTAATAGCGAAATTTTTATATAACTAAGTGGCTCCCTCTAGGTATGTGTAAGTTACTCTATATAGTAATCCGTCTATGTACGAGTAAAGATTCATACATAGAGGGATTCACCTATCAATAGAATATGTCGGTGTCATATTTTGTGAAAATTTCTGCCTGCTGCAGCGTATAGTTGATTGTTCTTCTCCATGGAAGGTCGGATAGAGTTTGAACAACCGCTAAACTTGATTTAAGAGTTAAATTGTTTTTTTATAAACCTCAAAACATAATCTTATCTAAACTACTTAAAATATTTACATTTAAATAAATTACAAATAAATTTAAATAATTTACATTTAAATACATTTAAAATATTTGAATCAACATTTGCAATTTTTTTAAATTCAACAATTGATTTTTAAAACTTCGGTTTCAAAACTGGGTTTAGAATACTGGTATTTTGTTTGATAAATGTATCAATGACATGAAATGATGCATGACATTGTAAAGCCTACCATTTTACCATCTGCATTAAATGATTATTATTATTGTTATATTTAGATGATTTTTACTAGCTGTTATGTTAATGAGCTGTGTCGGTGGCCTGTTTGAAACTTGTGGAATTTGTTACAAAGGGGTTCCATACAATCCTCTCAAATTAAATTTCTGCTGAGTAGACGCTTAAAATAAAATTAAGGTACAGTGGGTTTTAGGGACTATATTACTCACAATACTTACTGGTTTACGGTACAACAGGACTGGAAGAAGTTTTACTACTTATAACTTTTGTAGTTTTTAGATATTCTTACCAGGTGTGGAGGCAGTACTTCTCCGGATGAATTTTGCACAAGTTCTACTGCTTTTTGTTGCTCCTTTAGCAGGGTACGTGTAGGGAATCAAAGGGTACTGACCAACGGACGCGAGTAAATTGACTGATTTGAAAATCAAAAGCAAAAAAAATAATTTTACTCTTGGTTTTTCGTAACACTAAAACTCACAATGTTTATTACATTGCGAGTTTTAGTGTTACGAAAAACCAAGAGTAAAATTGCAAAGTATTAACAGAATTCCAAAAAGGAGATATAACTTGTCTGTGTGTTTTACGTCTAATACTATCTTCAATTGTGTAACGATTTCGATAGTCATTTTTAATTAGATACCGCCCTATATACCGGGTTTATCTCTAAAGTGCCCCATAGAAATTCCAATAATACATATTAATATTCAAACACAGAAGAAACACATAAGTTCGTTACAGTAACGCTTGTTCTGGGAATTGACAGAGAACCTACAGCGATAAGGCTGAGCTAGTACCAACTGAATTGTGACGCTAAGTATTAGATTATCTTCACAAATAAAGCAAATTATGTTACTGTGAAATTGGAACAGTGATACCTATCTATGATATAAACCCGGCGTAGACATAGCTCAAGTGATTTTGCGTAATTCTATTCAAATGCCGATAACTCAATAAAAGTAGGATCCTAAGTCAAATACTCCGCCCTGAGCAAATCTCAGAACGTATATTCAAATAACCTAAGCTGATTTTATCGCAATAGTCCTTTCAAATGGTTGAATAAATAGGATTATTCCACCAAATCCATCCAAAGGGTCCCCGCACAGAATGGATTGAATGGAAACCAGTAGAACTAAGTTTAAGTTACTAAGGTAAGTTTTGCTTACAAATGCTTATAATACAAACGTGGGTACAAACTTCCAAGATCAAATTTCGTGCTCACGATTCATAATAATCGTGTCCCGGCTGGGAATCGTATCCGGGACCAAAGGCAGGGTTCGAAGGCAGGGCCAAAACCAAACCCTACTAAGCTACAAAGCCGTCAAAAAGAGGTTCCAAATATTAAAACAAAACCTTTTAGTTAGCCTACCACTTGGGGCAAGCTTTGTATGATGACCGTAAAGTTTGTTATCGGGTCTAGGGTGTTTGGCTTATATTTCTGTTTTCCCATACCACCTGCGACACAGGGAATCCTTGTGCAGGGGTATGAGTGTGTAAACGTTTACTTACTCTTTGAAACCCTTTATAAAGAATTTAACAATCTTTTCAAGCCCAAAAAAAATATACATCTCGAAATCCTTAGTTTTCCACTAGTTTCCCCGAAGGCAACTAACTCACTAAGATTGACAACCAGTAGCTAGTACCATTACTGCTTGTAAGAATACTCCCTCAGTGACGGGTGGAGGGTTAAATGTATTTTGTATTTCGATACCCTCTGACCCTTTATGGTGACCCCCATAATTTATCTGTTATTGAGACAGAGTCAGGACCTCACAGGGACGAGAGACGTTTTTATGGACTACTGAAATGGATTGGTGTTATATACCCCGAATCTTGAGGCTTACTTTGGAACTAAAAATACTTATTGGACAGGTTTATGTCTGCTGATTTAAGGCTCAGAATCAGATGAGAAGTGAGGTTAGCAAAATTATAATACTGCAGAAGAGTACCGTACCATCCTTTAATGTTCCCATTGTAGGGACACCAGCCTACTCTATATTGAGAGTGATAATTGAGAGTGAATGGGCTTTGATCTACCACGGGAGCCCAATCCGGATTCAAATCAATTTCAATTTTAAATAATGTTCAATTTTAAAAAATTTTACGTACGTGCAATTCCCGTGTAAATGAAATCCTAGAATTAAACAACATATCTAAAAAAACGTTTTCAAGCTACAAAATGCTTGTTAAAACTTATAAAATACTAGCTGACCCGGCCACGCGTTGCTGTGGCTAACGTTTTTGTCATATGATAATATTGCGATCATAAATTAAGATGTGAGCTATCCTATATTTCAAGTTGGATCAAACTGCACACGGTGTACAAATTTGATTAAAATCGGTTAAGTAGTTTAAGAGTCCATCGCGGACAAACATCGTGACACGTAATTTATATATAATATATTAAGATTTATATGTAACAAATAAGTAAAATTACGTATAATTATTATAATATAACAAAACAAACAAACTATTCAGCTTTATCATATAATGTAGAATTAGATTATAATTCTAGTCTAGACGTAGGCATGTGCCTGCCAATTTCTTTGTTAATTAATATGTGTTTTACATCAATTTGATAATTTATTTATTTTTACATGATTTACTTCGACTTATTTGATTTTTATTTATTTTCATGTTTTCTGTAGTATATAATATCAATAATAGACTTTTGTTATCCGAGAATAATTAATAAAAAAAAAAACACAAGAACATTATCGCTTTCAGGCTCAAAAGAGTGTTGTACAGTTTTATGTCATAGTTTTATTACAGAGCATTACAGTACAGTTCTATAGAAGGATCCATACCTTATTTCTATATAGTTCGAAATAGTTCGTATAGCGTCGAAATAGTTTTGAACCCTCGAGGGAATGCCATTTTGCCAGAAACATTGTTATTAAAAGTTTTATGCCCGGTGGACCATAATGGCTCTTATGCTTTAGTTACTTTTTAGGTCGATAACATAGGCTTTTTAAGTTTAAGTATATACTTAAACTATAACTATACTATACTAGTATAGTACTACTATACTAGTATAGTATGGAATTCACTTATCTCTTTTTACTAACTCACCTACCGCATGTACCTCACGTTCACTTTACGCTACGCGGACAAAGACAGACAGAAGTCATTTTACCTACTGATTTCAATAACCACTCTATATTTAGGTCGCGGGTTCAAATCCAGATACATATCAATGAGTTTTTCTCTATCAACATTTATGTCTCATTCGACGAACAAAAACGGTAAAGGAACTCGCGTATCCTAGAAAACTTTTCACCAATTGATAGAGAAATGTATTGTAATGAGGTTTTTTCAGAGTAGGGTTCAGGGTAGGCAACACATCTGCAGTTCAGCGGTTGCAAATCTCCACAGGCGACGGTAGCCACTTAACATCAGGTGGATCGTTTGTCTAACGTTAGCTTAAAACAAGACATTATTGAGAAAAACAAAAACCCGACTGCTTGAAAAATTCTAAAATACATATTTTTGTAAGCTATTTATAAAAACCTGTATTTTGTTACCAAACTCGACAGGTATTGACAAAAAAGAATTTTATGAAAACATATAATAAGTAATATGACGCCAAAAATAGGTGATATTATTTTTTATAATTATGATATAGCCAGCGTCACTTTTACAATTAAGATGAATCTAACGATACCTGTCAAGCTTAAATACATCAAGGCTACAGAACGTGCCAAAGAAATATACAATACATATATACACTTGTATTATACAACGTAGCCCTCCTCCTGGCGCAGTCGGTTAAAAAAACCCATACTCTCTCACTTGTCGACAGTATCAGTATCCCTGCAGTACGAACAATAGACGCTAATAGACGTTTGTTCTCGGGTCTTGGGTGTTTGTCTTGTGTTTCTGTGTTGTCCAAGCCATCTGCGACACAGGGAATCCTAGTGCAGAGGTATGAGTGTGAGTGTGTAAACGTTTAATACGGGCTCTATATTTTCAAACTCCAAACTCCAACAATTCCTTGCCCTTTAAACCAACGTGGAACATTTATATTTTTATTCCATCCGATACTATGTTTGTGATTTATTTACAAGTCCAAAGCTTTTACCTTAATTAAAAATTTAATTTACACGAAGCACCTTGCCGGGACATAAGATCCCTGTTTTTCCACTCTCAATCTGTTTAATGGAAATGAAATGCATGTCCGTATTCTGGGAAGCGTATTTCTTTATTATCTTTACATTTGACGGAGTACTTATCATGTTTTGATTTTTAGACTTATTCCAATCTGATCCCTCAATCGGATCTAATGCCAGTTATTGCCAGTGCTGTATCCCCGGTGGATCTATAGGGAGGACTGGAATAACCCCATTATGACGGCTTGGTCGTAGCATGTCATGTTTGGCTGTGTATCTTTATATCTAGGGGGTAGGTAGGGGTAAAAATAAGTATTTTTAAGCGGCTCCAAAAATGGAGGTTGGATTCAATTCTAGTATCGATATTCTTGCCACAGATATTATAAAACTACTGCAAACTGACAACGACAGATCAATAGATGTTATGTAAAATAGAAAGAAATTCCATTTGTGTATGCAAAAGTCGCTAATAATGTTATTTGCGTTGGTGGAAAACATATCTAAATGGTATGTTCACCTCTTGCGACATATCACACGAGCTATAAAAGAGCAAGTAATTTAAAGGTGTCAACGTAAATATATTTTAGGTAACTTTGAAGTCAACAGAACAGAAACCGTTGTCTAAAACTTCCAGAATATTCCCTCCATTTTTTCCATTTCAAGGCACTAAATCGGTGAGTGCTCACGTAAATGTATCGACTGAAATAATATTTACGCGGGAAAATATTTTCCAGGACGAATTTTGCGAAAACGCGAGTGCTTAAAACATTTTATGAGTCTATACCTAAGTGTTTACCCAACCCTGCTCTAAAATATTTTTGTTGAATTTTAAACAGTTCGATTGATGAAAATGTTTGTGATAGATTAGCAGTAACAAACTTTTGTGCACTATGCTCGGTGTTCTTCAGTACTGCCACCCGTTTCTGCTGCCAAGGAGCACTAGAGTACTGCAATCATGCTAAGTTACGTGGTAAAGAAACAGGCACATAATACGTTAAATATAAATGTTCTCTGGGAAATTTGCAACGGTTCACAGCTTTTTATTATTAAAAGACAGACACACAGACAAAGAATCGTAGTTGACGTTAGAAGAATGATTTAAGATGTCCATTAGGAATGTTCTACTCTCTCTATAGGAAAATAAACATGATCCAAGTGCGCACAATGATCACAATTGATAGAACAAACATCACGTCCTTTGGTTGCCCTAAGCAACAATCACAAGGTAAATAGTTTAACCAGTAGCACAAAGTAAAGAGGCACAGAGAGAACAAAACTCGAAAATTGCGCACACATGCAAAGTTGAACACGCATGTGGACAATAGCGGCCAAACTATCAAACTAAAACTTATTAATTCCTGTAGAACATAAGTAGATCTTGGATACGTCAAAATAAACGCTAATAAACATTCGTCAGAATAAAACGTATCACAGGAGTCTTTTATATTTCATTTAACTTATTTATTGAATAAACTAGAAATAAAATATATTACCCATATAATAGTGTTTTAAACGTATGTTAGATGTGATTAAACACTAGATTCTCGATATATTGCATTAAATAATTATTATACCATAAAAAAGAGAGAGCGTGGAGGCCAAGGGGCACAGACGCCGACTTTTAATCTGAAGGTCCCTGGTTCAAACCTCGTGTAGGTTAACCAATTATTATTTTTTTAGTTGAAAAATTTATGTGCTCACTACCTAGTTCTCGAAACGGTGTCGGAAAACATCGTGAGGAAACCGGCATGTCTTAAAACCAAAAATTCGACGACATGTGACATCTACCAATCCGGATTGGGCTCCCGTGGTAGATCAGAGCCCATTCTCTCTCAATTATCGAGAGTAGGCCGGTGTCCCTGCAGTGGGAACATTAGAGGCTGGTACATAGCATAAAAACATAGCTAGCATAGTAGCTCTGCCTTTTGCGCTTGATCGGAGACCACCGTTTTTCATGCATTGTAGACCTTCCCTTACCATTAGATACAAAAAGACCGTAAACGGTAATTTGGGACGCAGACATTTTAGAAAACAGACATTTTAAGAAGGTGGTTGTTATATAATTCAATTTAATTATAATCATTCAATTAATAATTTCTGATTCTGATATTTAATTGACATGATTTATTTATTTGTGTGTTAATTTAATATTATTGCAACATTGAGAACATTGTGTATATTTGTGTTTAATTGATATATTGATTGTGGATTTTAATTTATCTGAAATAAATGATGATTATTATTATTAATATATCTCTGTACCTATTTACATTGTGCTGCTATATAAACATCTTCAACACAGCGCGTTTCATCTTTTCATTCAACGATAGATTATTTCACTGCGAATAGAGTTTCACGTACACTCGATACTGAAAGTTTCTGATGTGATGAGACTCCTTGTTTGTTTTACATAGATTTATATCTTCTAGATCAGCGATTCTTAAAGTGAGTTCCGAGGAACCGAGGGGCTCCGTAGTAAAAGTCCGTAAGTAAAAAAAACTACAGTACCGCGAATAATATTTTTATTTACGGCTGTTAAATAACACCTCGATTAAGTACAAATATTGTTTGAACAGCGCAAATTCAGGTCGATATTGGATGCTTCCCTCTTCTAGATATTCTCTATATGTACAACTGTTGGAAATAAAACCATTATTAATTGCAATTATTGAGCAAAGTGAAACAATTTCATTATTCACATTAAAAGTTAAAGTAAAGATTTTAGAAAACAAGTTATAATATATGGATATATACGTATTTATACAATTTATTTAATATGTGTAAAATATACTTTAAAGTTTTACTTATTTCTCATATCTATTGTATATCATTAAAGTTAACTTCCGATATATATACCGTACATGAACAAGCCACACATTCCGCTCCATCCAAAGGTTGCCTGAAAGAGATCGCATCTAAGCAATAAAGCCACCCATTGTACATTGTTTTATAACATTCCTTGTAATTTTTTTCGTGTTCAATAAAGCATTTAAGTATGGTTGAATTGTAAAAAAATCGTCGCGAGACACCTGGCAGATGTGAAACATTGAATAACGATTTCAAAGGATCGAATAGATGAGAGCGTATGCGCACGGGTAGAGGAGAGAGGGGATAACCGAACTGAGGTGCATTACAAACGACGCGTCGCCACTGCCTCGGTCTCGCTCCCGAGGTGTTTCACATCAAAAATATTTGCTGCGAAATAAAAAATGTCCATATACAAATATGCCCCAAGTTAAGTCAAATTTATGTAATCTTCCAAGACTACATACATTTCTGGCTTAATCATCCTGCCAGTCACGTCTAGTCTACCACAAAACTGTATCCGTGTTCAATATTGTCTTCCCCATTATGATTTCAAGTCGCGGTCCATTGAATTCGCACACAATAGATTTATCCTAACAAAATGCGACAGCGTTGCTTTGTCCAACTAAATGAAAGCTTCATCCTGAGATAAATGACGTTTTGAGTTAAATTAAATTTTATAAATCAAAGCGTCAAGTGATGAAGAATACATTTATTATAATAGCGGTCCTTATCGGTCGATATCATTCGATAGTATATCTTACGTATACCTATTTTATTTTTTAATTTAATTGTTTATCTTTTTGTTTTTTAATGTTCCTATGCTTGTCTGCTTTGAATAACTCTGATCAATCATAAATTTTGTGTTGTGTTGTGTTTTGTTTTACTTTTAATTTATATGACATTGATTATGTGCTGTGTATGTGTGTAGATCTAATGTAACTAAGTGTAACCTTATGGCTGCTACGGTGAAATAAATGAGTATGAGTATGAGTATAGTTACTAAAACTCTGTTAATGTTATTCAAGTATTAATATGTATTACATGTTTGTATTAAAAAAGTAGTATATTAATATTTTATCTGTTATCTGGTTCCCGCATACTATGCTTAGTTAAGGGCTAAGTGGCTCTGTGTGAAATAAATAAACGTTTACACACTCATACCTCTGCACTAGGATTCCCTGTGTCGCAGATGGCATGGACAAACACAGAAACACAAGACAAACACCCAAGACCCGAGAACAAACTTCATGTTCACCACACAAAGTGTGCCCCGGCCGGGAATCGAACCCGAGACCCCTCACTTCGAAGGCAGGGCTACTACCAACTAAGCCACGGAGCCGTCTAATGCCTTGCCTTAATGCCTTAAATGCCTTACATATCCTTTTTTTTTTAAGAATATATTTTATTGTTAAACTGTGTATATAAAGATCTTATAAATAATGGTTTATGAAACAGTTTGTCCTATCAAACGTACAATAGATCAAACTCCAAACAAAAAAATATGAGCTAACTTGTGATTTTTTTAACATTGATAATTTTTTTGTTCCATGTTAGCTACATCCGGATACACTCTAGATATCGGGTCTTCAATATTGGTTACGATTTCACTATCTTCATCTATGTTAATTTTGTTGTCGCCCGACGCAAACATTTCCGTAACCTAGCAATATGAGCTTGTTTGAAAAATCTGTACTTTCTCCACCTAAGTGACTCCTCATTTTGGTTAGCTTCAAGAATTCCATAAATTTCCACAATTGGAAAGATTTGTAGCAAGATTTAATAACTGCTCTTGTTCCCCTAACTATTACAGGTAATGTTTATCTAAAATCACCAGAGAACATAGAACTAGCATCATCATAGCACACTCCGTCAGGCCTCGCTCGAGAAAACACGCTTGTTTATATTTAATAGTAAATCCAGTGATTGTCAAGTTATCTAAACAATGTTATTTTGCGCAGACTATGGATCTCCTGAGCCGATTTCGAAAATTCTTTTTTTGTTTCAAAGGATACTTCCCAGGAAGGAAGGCACAATTTAAATTTTATGATAATCGGTCGAGCAGTTTTTGAAAAACCAACAAGAGTCTAAAAATTTTATACATAGATGATATTTTCGCTTACTCTGAAATCTTCCTGTCTCATCGGAGCAGTTTAGTTGTCCTACCCATATTATTGTATAAAATGCTAGGCTGTACCCCTTAAGGGCAAGAAATAATGGGATGAAACAATTGAAGTCGGTTTGATTCGATTTTTATATCATCCACATGTTATTTCGTCTTCTCAAAGTTGAGAACCTTTTGTTTACCGAATTGCCGCGTAAGGTGCCACGGATTACTGAACCAGTTATTTGTTTTGCAGGCTTCTGCGCATCCAATCGGTCGTGTACGCACGCATCACAGAAGCGTCACAGAAGCGTCACTTTCATTTGACATCAGCGGGATCTGGCCGATAACAGAATGCGTATCTTTGTTAGGCGTAAACTTTATATAAAGTTATGTTAAAAAAATGCTATAGTATAAGTAAGTCTAAATAATGCACTTCTTTTGCTGCTTTTCTTTTTCATAAAACACACTAGAATAAGAAGTATCTCGTATACTTCTTATTCTAGTTTGTTTTATGTTTCTCATACCTTTGATAATATTATTTTTTGTATACTTATTTACGATTTAGTACTTGCAGCTAAGCGGATAAATTTTCTTTCATTAAGTTTAATAACGGCTTTCGCTATAGTTATCACAATATATTTAATGATGGTTTCGTATGATATTTCTTATCAAAATACGCGTGGACTTAGTACGAAATCTCATAACTTTAAGAGGAATTTATTATGAATTCATATCATATGATCTCACTTTCTGAAACATGTTTACTTGATGGTAGATCTGATAATAAACTTTTCGATGATACATAGTTATTCGTCGGGATAGAAATTATTTGAATGCGCAAGAAAAATACGGTGACGATATATTATGGGCTTTCCATCGTGACTTCTCTGCAGTAGATTGTCCGGAACAGTCTTTCTCGGCGGAGGGTATTTGGGTCACAATTTCTTTCAGAAACACTGACCGCTCATTGCATACATTACATTTTTGCACTCTATCTCTGCAGCAAAAATACCAACAATACACAGCTATGTCATTTTGCCAATAACTTGTCAATAAAACTAACTCCTACCCGAACGATATTATCGTGATAATGGGAGATTTTAATATGCCTCATGTAGACTGGATGAATGATGGTACGTTCCTGCAGCCGTCAGGTATTAATAGGGATACCTAAGTATATTTCCTTGATACTCTTGAAGAGTGCAACCTCAATCAATTAAATTTATATAGCAAGGTAAACAATAGACTTTTAGATTTAGTGTTATGTAACGTCAAGGTTTTGGTTACCGGTTGCGACGACCCACTAGTGCCTGAAGAATCTCATCAAATATCTCTAAGTATTTTTTTTAAACTCACTAGTTTTTCAACACATAAAATAAATAGAAGGAAAAATAAACTATGACTCAAAGGCTTATAAAAATAAGGGCCTTTATTGAGTTTGTATGGGAAGAAAACTTATGCAATAACATTTAGAGGATTCTGTCAATAACTTTTATCAAGTTATTTATGACTTAAGAGACATACCCCACAAATGGACTCATTCGTCGAAATTTCCTTCTTGGTATAACAGTCGCCTAAAGATTTAAAAGGAAATCACAAGGTTTTTGCAAAAATATAACAATTGGGTATAGAACACACTGTCTCTTTCAAGTGACATGGTCAGGTGCTCATTGGAATGAGCCGTCCTTCCGCCTGTCATTAATGTTGCAGCAATACCTGACTACGCAACAATATGGCTATTTTTCCTTGCGAACTAACTTTCGCTATTATTAAATTAGTTACAAATATTACGCCCGTTCCGCTTGGATTATCTAAGCATAAAAAATACAAAGGGTTTCCCATAAGTAATGTCAGTTTTCCTAGAAAATTCCTACGCCTCAATTTAAACATGTCGCAGTACGTTTTTATGGAATGCGACAAATATGAAATTCGTGTATTGTTAAGACATTATTCGCTTCCATACTATTTATTATAAAAACGTACTGCATCCTCAATAAACAAAGAGAGAATGATTAAAAGAAAGTTAAGCAATTGTGCTCTTCATAGAATAAGAGACTAGTCTTAACATGTTACGACATGTTTAAATTGAGGCGTAGGAATTTTTACATATGAAAACCGACATTACTTATAAGACACCTCTGTAGTATAATATATACTATTTAATAATAATAATATAAATGCTAAAAAAGTAACTTTGTCTGTCTATCTGTAACCTTTCTACGCTAAAACCACATAACTGATATTTATGAAATTTGGTAGACATAGTTTGAAACCTTGGTTAGGACATAGTTCTCCAAGCTTTCATCAGTCTCCATACTATTAATATAATAAAAAATACTGATCAGTGGTTTAACGTAACGTAACACATACATATTTATAAGGGATGATGACGGGATAAAAACTACCCTTAAGGAATAATCCCTCGAAGAAGTTTGTATGGTAATCGATCATTTTTACTTACATTTTGTTGCGTAGATTTATTTTTTCATATGAAACCACAGACCAGTTTTTTTTAATTATTTTAATAGTATGGAGATTGATGTAAGCTCGGTGAAAAAAATAAGCTACTCAAATTACTAATTCTAAGGAGATGAAGAAGGAAAAAGCAAGTAAAATATAATGTCTAGCCGCGCGTGCGCAGTGTAATTATGACGTTGGGTCCACGTTTTGGAATCATGGTCAGCACGTGACACGCGTTCGAGTTTTAATTTCAATGAAAAAAAAGTAAATATATTAGACATTTAGAAGCTCCGTGGCTTAGTTGGCAGTAGCCCTGCCTTCGAAACGAGGGGTCCTGGGTTCGATTCCCGGCCGGGGCACACTTTGTGTGGTGAGCATGAAGTTTGTTCTCGGGTCTTGGGTATTTGTCTTGTGTTTCTGTGTTTGTCCGTGCCATCTGCGACACAGGGAATCCTAGTGCAGATGTATGAGTGTGTAAAATTTGTTTTTTTTTTTTTTTTTTTCCCTGCACTTGCTCAGGGAACCCAGGCTTGAGTGTGTAAATGTAAAAAAAATATACCACTTATTCTATACTACTATTATAAAGAGGAAAGATATGAAGAATTTAATGAAGAAATAAAGAATTCAACAATTACTTAACCCATTTTTTAAAATTCTGGTGTAAGAATTTTATCACCAAGTAATAGGCAAATTTTAAGTTTTCTACCTAAATTACAATAGCGTAACCCAAGTTATCAAAATGTCGTCTATGTAATCATGTCTATGTAAATATGTAATGTATGTAAATGTCTATGTAAATGTAGTCATTAATTTACGTGCGCTGCGAAAACTATTCCTGATACATAGAAAAGTATAAGTTCACTTTTCTATGTGAATATGGGACCTAACGGGCTGTGGTCCCACCTGGTGGTAAGTGGCGCCCATGTTGACGTATAGAGAATCAAACACACTTATGGACGTGAGCAACTATTATTATAGTGCTCATCATTACTCACAAAACTGTCCGGGATGTTATATGCCTAATTATTATATATATGCCACAATAACCGTTTTTATTCAAATTATTAAGTTAAACAGCAATAGTGCTGATATTGGTAACATGATATTATCCTTGTCCATTTAAATGGTTTGATAATTAAGGTTGATTATGTACATGTAAATTCCAGTTTAAGTTATTCTAATCGGGCCTTTTACTTTTTTATAGATAATTTAATACTTACAAACTAATTTTATAAAGAGTTATGATTTATTTTTTTGTTTGTAATGGGTAAACTCAAAAACAAAAGAACAATTAAAAAAACTCGTTATTAGAAAGTTACTGAGTATCAAAATATCTCTGAAAAAAGCATATTACCATCATGCTTAATTTGGTAATTAAAAATGACGGTAATGATGGTTCTGGCAAGTTATGAAAAAATAAAAAAAAACTAAAAGTAAAAAAGTAAAATTGAAGTGGAACTGGGCTGGCCACGTCTGCCGCATGTCAGAGGAACTCTGGGCAAAGACAACGACGGAGTGGATCCCTAACAACGGGAAACGGCATCGTGGCCGACCTAAACGGAGATGGCGAGACGATCTTGACAACTTTATGAGAAACTGGCCCTCAAAAACGCAAGACCGGAAGGAGTGGAAGGGGATTTCGGAGGCCTTTGCCCTACAGTGGGACGATGCAGACTAATAGTAATAGTAAAATAGACACATAAATTAATATAGTAAGCATTTCATTGGAATTACATTGCTTTAATTAATAGTTCAATAATTTAAATTAATGTACATAATCAACTCAGGACGGTGCTAGTATATTATAAAGTTTGTATGTGCGTGTATCTCTATGTGTGTGTGTATGTTTGTTACTCCTTCATACCTAAACGGTTGAACGGATTTGGATGAACTTAAATTTGCATATGCTTATGCTAATGATTACAAATACTTTTATCATAATGGATTATCAATCGATTACTCAGTCTATAGCATGTGAACCTAAATTGTTTTACCACTTAAATAATAAAAATGGTGAAAACTGTTTGATGACACTTAATATGGAATACCTACAAAAATTTAGATTAATTACAATTATTATTATGTAAATACTGTGGACAATACAGATAACCAATGACCATTGTTGTGGCAAAATTGCTCAACTATTCAATAAGAAACTTTTTTAAAATAAAGTTTAGCTATCCCAAGAAGTCAAAGAATCTAAACCATCCATCCATGGATAACTGGCATAGTACTGGTATGATGAGATGCATTCGCTACAGGGATCACATGCACTTAAAACTTAGAAAATATCCT
Source organism: Aplocera efformata (assembly GCA_921293045.1). NCBI lineage: Eukaryota > Metazoa > Arthropoda > Insecta > Lepidoptera > Geometridae > Aplocera > Aplocera efformata. Next base: position 5,207,614 of record OV121061.1, read on the forward strand.
AACGATGAAGTTCTTAAAATAACCTATACTAGATATAGAAACTATAGAAACTATACCTAAAAGGAAGAAAGAAAAGATGTGGTAATAAGTGTACTACTGCTTAAAATTTACTCCAGTTATATTCAACGTATGTCATAATGAATAGAAATTGAAAATTATATAAATAGTGATTCCTGGACCTCATTTGGCGTCCCACAAGTGAATGTCCTTGGTCTTCTCAATCTATTAATGATCAATGCAACATTACCCTTCCGGTTCTGTTTTCAGCTTAAATTTCAAGGAGACACTTGGACCGAAGCTCACTTGCTTGCGGTCTAGCAAAAGTATATAAATGGTTAATACATAATTTGAAAAACCTTGAAAAAAACGAATCTCGTGACCTTTGCTATCACAAACGTTTCTAAGTCTCTTAATGCCTCCTGAGGAATTTAAATTAAAAGTTCATTGCTATCATAATAGTTCAGATAGCTGTAGCTGTTTTGAGATAATAAGAATAGAAAAATCAGGTATATCTGTGTAATAGTGGATGATTTGTGCAAATGGGACCTTCAGATTGATCTCATATCTACTAGAGTTCCAGGAATGTGTAGGGTATTCAAAAAATTAAGATCTATAGCGAATGTTGAATTGATTGTCATAGTATACAAAGTGATTTGCCAATCAATATTTCAATATTATATTTTAGTATGGGGCGGAGCTCATAAAACTCACCTACTTCAATTTGAAAGAGCAATGATGTATTTTAAAGGTTATATTGTCCTAACCATTTAGATATCCAACGCAATCTTTATATTATGATTCTAAAGTAGTTAAGAATCATAATATACTATAAGACAAGCATACATTTTACATACTACACTGAGGCACCATAATATTACGTCATTTAATAAAAAAAAAACAACCAAAAGGAGTAAACACAATGTCTGCCGCGGACCTTGCCAAGAACATCTTACCTACAAAGACAAACCACGAATTTGTCAAACTTCATTTATAATCTATACATATAATAAAATCGTAGACTTGCCGTGTCTGTACATTGAATATTTTTACAAAATAATAACTGGGAGACGTTAAGAATAAGTAATAGAACGCAAAAAAACAATTTTTGAAATTTTTGTCTGTTTGTCTGTTTGTCTGTATGTTTGTGCGCACTTTACGCAAAAACCATAAATAGTTATCAAAATCTAGGTACTAAGAAATGTTAAGCTGAGTCTGGAATAGTGAATAGCGTTTATTTTATCAAAATCGACCCACAAAATCAAAAGTTATCAATGTTTAATGCAAAATTTAATTTTTTTTACAAAACTTTCTACAAGCGCCTGCCGAGTCCTGCGTTCTTGACTCGGTGTGGCGGTTCGGTGTATTGCAATATGAATATGAGCAGGCGCTTGAAGGCAGATGACAGGTTTAGTCGTAGTTTAGTCTTAGTTTAGGTTAGTTAATTAGGTAATTAGTTTAAAGGCAGTTTAGTTTTTCTTTGTACTTTGAACTGCGAAAGGTTGATGGTAACCAGTATCTTAAATACGAGTACCAAGCTTCCTATCAAACGAGTCATTTACTTGACGGAGACCTACAGTACACTGGAGTAACGCAATGGCCGTATGTCCGGCAGAAAATAGCCGCATAGGTAAATCATCCTCAGGGTACATCATTATCATCATCATCAGGGGTGAAATTAAATAACCCTTGCGACATTTGTTTTCGATTTTGCTGATATTATCTGGACATTCAGATGCAGCACAGATATTGCAAATGTATCAATATAAATTAGCGGAAGTCTATCGAGGAATATGCAGCTCAACAAAAATAACAAAACATAAATACCATTAATACGCATTAAGCGATTTGAAACTACTTTTATTGTGCGTACTGCAAGAGAGTGGAATGCTTTGCCTGAGTCTGTGTTCCCTGACCATTACAATTTGGGAGTCTTCAAGAGTGAATAGGTTTCTCCTAGACAAGCGTGCTCCATCGTCGGCCGCATCTTCACTTTCCATCAGTTGAGATGGCGGCCAAACCATGCTATGCTATCTTTTTTTTGTGAGTTAGTTACGTAACGAGCTGAGGGACCACCTGGTGGTAAGTGGCGATCCACACCCATGACAAAAGTAATGCGACTCAGTATAAGATTTGGATCTTAGACTGAGTCGCACTCATCCTGCTGCGACCATCACCCAAAACGGGGATGATGACATCTCACGATACAAGCACTACTGCTTGTGTGATTCCAGGTGTGGTGGCAGTACCTCGCCGGACGAACTTGGCACAAGTTCTACTGTTACTTTTTGGTTGCTGCTTTAGCACCACCCAGAGGGTAGGTGTAGGGAATCAAAGGGTACACACCTGCGGACGCGAGCAACTAGATCCAATAGATCGGTACGGGGGACTTATTTCTCACTGTATTTAACACTGTTTTGTTACTTCAGGACTTATTTCATATGTGTATGATGATCTAACAACACTGATACAACATTGAGCAGTGTCCCAGGGAATGGCATTGAGTGAATGAATGGCATTCTATTAACAGAGAAGTGGAACAATAAGAAGCTTTTTTTTTGTCAAGGGGTAAATACTTTGCTTATACCCCACGCCTTGGGGAGGCGTGTATTAATAGCATTGCTGGGGGAATACACAATAAAACCCCCTTGGAGTTCCTGCACTACGCCTTCACGCTGGGGCTACGGGTACGGTAGCGGCCGTACTCGGCCGGCCAGAGGCGTTGGTCCTCGCGTATCGGAACCCCAACACGATGTGTACCTCCCTATAGTGCCGTGCCCGGAACACGAAACACGCCAACCATCGGTGAGGACCTCATCCGTCGGACGGCAGATTCCCCGGATCTACCGCCCGGAAGTTCCCGTTAGGGTGGCAGGCGGCGCTCATGCGCCTGCCTACGCCGACCCACTCTCCTGCGTCTACCAGAGTGAGGAGATTCTTCCTCCCTTACCCTCTCGGCTGCTTCCTTCTGCGAGATTACTTCCTTGCAGAAGGACTGAGCTGCCACCCAAGATCTCCCCCTGTCAATCATGGATGAGACCATAGTTGACAGCGAAAGGTTTCCGCCTATAGCCGCGGTCAGGCGGGAACAATAAGACCCTACCAACTATTCCATCGAATGTTTAAATTTCTTGAATGCATCTGGACTCCCATCACACAATATATATTAAACTAAATGTCGGAGTGCCCATTGCTCTTTTATAAATTTAAGTCTTCTTAAATTATGTTACGGCACCAGATTGAAAGTCAAGAGTTTAGAGAATTCCTCTCATTCCTATCAACTGCCCATTTAGTTTTAAACGCATTCAGTCTCCGGTGAGCCTATGTTCCGCAGTGACCAGAAACAAAGAACAAGAAGAAACTTTTTTGGTATCAGACGTAGACCTAATATTGAGTTGCTTTTTGCACGGTCCGCCATACTTAGCTCTTTCCCGGCTTAGCAATTCAAATAATTTTTATGCGCACGTTCCTGAAATATCCTGAAAAGACGACTTCTATAGTATAGTTTACAGAGAAGCATTATTGTATACATTTGCAATGGTTGCAGTTTCACTTACGTAGTTCATCATCCAATCAAGTCTTTAACCTTCCCAGTTAACAAAACCCAAGTAATATCGTAAGAATGTAACGGAAATAAAGTATTTTGAGATTTAATTATAACAAAATTTTAATATAATAGTAACGAACAGACATAATAAGCATCACACACTATTTCTATCCTCTAGGCTAGGATAGATCTAAGTCCACGCGGACGAAGTCGCGGGCACAGCTAGTAAAAATAATAAAACTATAAATATTTATAAGGTTACCTATAAAAACGTGAATTTAAAATCAGAGAATGGATTGTTACTATGAGCTACGATAAAACAGAGGATTTTATCATATACGTTACGTAAATTATTTAGTTTTCCTTGTAGATCACATTTACACCCACACTCACACGTCCTCATACATCTCAATCAATACACCTCCACATAATCTTCAAAAAAGCCACGCACACACAAAAACACATATTTCAGCACCACACACTCACTTGGTGAGTGTCTTGGTGAGACTCCTACGAGACTGGTGCTATCAGAAGAACCCACACCTAACACAACCAAGTCTCATCACATCTCTAGCGTTTCAGATATTAAGTATTGTACAGGTAAGTTTATATAATAACTATTATTAGTTGTAATGTTTAGGTAATGTATTGTACGTATTCAAAAGCTACGTTATTTTTCAATTAGGAGGGAAATTCTCAAGATACACGTACCTGGTTTCATACAGTTTCATAAATATATTTGTACATTGATTCTCAATGTATAAATATATTTATGAAACTGTTTCTTGACCAATAAAGCATTATTATTGTTACTATAATAATTTCATTTAATTGTACTTGCTTGATACTTGATATATAATAACTTACGTCTTAAAGTTTAGTTACTCCTTTCGCATCATCCAGGGTGGTAGGTAAAGGAACCCCTAAGTAAACTTTATAAGTTTTTAATTCTGTAGCAGATTTAATGAGCTGGGGGCTCACTTAATTGAAGTGGTTACCACCATAGTTTGTTTTGTGATTTTCAATATATACTAATTACCGGCAGGGCCACACTTTGTATGGTGATCATGAAGTTTGTTCTCGGGGCTTGGGTGTTTTTCTTGTATGTCTGTTAATTTTCATGTTACCTGCGACACAGAGAATCCAAGTACAGGGGTATGACAGTTAAGCGTTATAAGCGTTAAAGGCAATAAAGATTTTTTACTGTTGAAAAGAAAAATAACTTGCAAAAACATGCAATTTCACAAACAATTTAAAGTATAGCAGAAATGTTACGCCAAGGTGATCATTTGACATTATTTGAGCCGTCAAAATGAACAAGCTCAGACAACAAAAAATCTGGACCTAGGTATTCTGGTTAAAACCAAAACCACGTGTCAAATATCATCATGCAAAATGAATTATAAAGCACGTTCTTGTCTTAAGGAGATAAATAAAAGACTCGTTGGACATAAGTATTTATTTTAGGGTTCTGTAAAATCGCTTTAATTTGTCTGCGAGCGGCGGATACTTTCTCCTATCATGATCTAATATTTCTCTCTTATAAGATTCGTCCACCAACAGTTCTTCTGCAGCGTAATTTTGGATATTTTTAGCTTAGATTGGACAAATCTTTAATTTTTGAATCAATATTTAACTTGTCTTTATGATTCCCATCCCTACGAGCCATAAAGCTAAGGCACCTTCCATTTCCTTGGATTAAGAAAGAGCTCAAGAGCATGGAAGGATGGTCAAGTTACGCCGCTTCCTAAGAAAGCCGAGCCTTCTAGCTCTTCAGAATATCGTCCTATTTCCATTCTAAAATCCAAAGTTCTTGAACATCTTGTTCATCAACAACATAGCATTTTCCTTTCCAACAATAACAATCACCTTATACACTGTCATGCCTTGAACATTCATCCCAAAATTATGATTATTCTCTTTCACCCTCTCTATACACCTGAACAGGTCACTTAATCAAATAAAATTTACTTGTGTCATTCTCATAAAACAAATTTTCAAATGCTGAAGAAATTATAATTGTTTATATTTATACGGGACCGCGCTATAAAATTGGTCATTATGATAATTTACTAAATATACGACTCACAATTAGCTGCCTCAGAATCTATATATATAAGATGTGTATGGTGTATGACGAAACAGAACAGGCGTCAGTGATAGAGAGTAGACTGCAAATTAACAATGAAAGAATTCGTTTATTTGGCCCTGTGCTTCAGTTTAAATGTTATATTAACAGACTCGGCAAAAATTCTAACTGTTGTTCCTACACCGGCGGTCAGTCATCAAGTAGTTTTCCGCCCCCTAGTGCAAGAGCTTTTAAAACGAGGACATGAGGTCACCATCATCACAACAGATCCAGCTTTCCCCGCAGATCAAGCCCCAGACAATCTCACAGAAATAGATATTCATGATATATCTTACGAAACTTGGAGAGAATTGATTGTTCAAAGTGGCGTTACCAGCGGTAGTTCAAACGACATAATCACACAAGTTCAAAAAATGCTGCATGTAACATGTAAAATATTTGTTAAACAAATGAATTCAGAAGGAGTACAGAAAATTTTAAACAGTACGAGGAAACCAGAGTTTGATTTGTTGATTGTCGAAGCGTGTGCACCAATTACTTTAATTTACTCACACATATTCAAAAACATACCAGTGATCCAAATGAGTTCCTTTGGTGGTGTAATGTATAACTTTGATGCAATGGGAGCAACATCGAGACCTGTTCTCCTATACCCCACAATGTTACGCCAGAGACTAGTAAATCTTAGCATATGGGAAAAAATATTGGAACTGTATCATCACTATCTATTTGAGGACATGTTCGACAAGTTTATCATTGATCAAGATAAAATTATCAAAAGTTTATTCGGTGAGGATGCCCCCACTATTAATGAATTAGAAAAGAACGTGGATCTGTTAATGCTAAATATGCATCCCATTTGGGATTTCAACAGGCCCGTGCCGCCTAGCATCAAGTTCATAGGAGGAATTCATCAGAAGCCTACAAGTGACTTGCCAAAGGTAACCATTTTGTAATACTAATTCTTACTTTTATAGGAATCTCTAATCCATATTAGCCTGTAATGTTTCTCGCTGCAACGAGATTGGTTTACAATCGATAAGTGATAGTGAACAGTTTTTTCTACCCCAAGAGCTCAATCTTGATGTTGACCATCCTACGGGAATAGTTCACTTTTTCGAGATAAAAAGGTGCAACGGCTCTACGGTTTTATATGAAACAACCGTCAGCAACGTCTACTGTTAGGAGACGCGCGGTCAAGAGTTGCTCGCGCGGCCATGAGCTATGTTTTTCCCCACCTCGCCCTGACCGCAATGCGCGCGCCGGACTGCAAAATTTGATATCGTCGTAACTTTTAAAATATTTGAATTACGTTGTTTAGAGACAAAGTTTATCTACTTTAAATATCAGAAGCTATAAAATTATTTATTTTGATAAAATTTGTTGCTACAAAATGTGCATTGGAAATAAACTATCAAATTTTACTGTATTTATGGGTCACTAGTTTGGTAGGTTCACTATCACTAAAGATAGATGTTTCCTTTTTTGCAGATCTATTTAGGAGAAACAATTCCAGACATTATATTTGTGTAACGCCCAACAGTTTTTGCACGCCTAAATAATTTTTCCGACTTACTTATCACTTATTTTTATATTTTGGCCAATTTACACAATATCTTTATGAATTAGCCTATGTGCTATTCTGAAGTATAAGCTATATTATTGTAAAGTTTCAGTAATATACATTCAGTTGTTTTTGCGTGAAAGAGTAACAAACAACCATACAACCATACATTCTCACAAATTTTCCCGTTTATATTAATATTAGTAGGATTCTTGATTTTGCATCAACGAAATGCCAGTTTCCTCACAATGTTCTTTCACTGTTTGAAGACATGCACATACAAACTTTTCCAGCGAAAATTTGTTTGTTCTGAATTTTAACTAGCGATTGTTGGAGGTTGACAGGTGGCACAGGCGCCGACTTTCAATCCAAAGGTCGCTATCACCACACGTGCACCAATGAGATTTTCACTTGTACGCAATATCACGTTCTCGAAACGGTGAAGGAAAAAATCGGGAGGAAACCGGCATATCTTAGAACCAAAAATTCGAAGACATGTGACATCTACCAATCCGGATTTGATCAAATCCCATTCTCTCTCAATTAACGAGAGTAGAAGTGTCCTACGGGACCATGAGAAGCTGATACGGATACCTCTAGGCCACCAGTATGAAAAATCAATTATTATGTTTTCAGGATCTAAAGTCTTACCTAGATAATTCCAAGCACGGAGTTATATACATCAGCTTCGGCACTAATGTCAGTCCGTCCCAGCTACCTCCAGAGAGGATACAAATGCTCGTGAAAGCGTTTTCCAAGCTACCTTACGACGTTCTTTGGAAGTGGGATAAGGACGAGCTGCCTGGAAGGTCGAAGAACATAAGGATATCGAAGTGGCTCCCACAGTCTGATTTACTCAGTAAGTTAATCAGCATAATAGCATTGTGTGCATAGATTTTTTTATTTGAAAAATACGGCATGAAATAATTTGCGTTAAAACTACTTATTCAGTTAAAACACATCTGCTGAACAATGAATGTTTAGGAAGGGTTCAATGATTTTATGTATGTTTCGTCAAATTCTTACTTCTTTTGTTAAAATAATTACTCCTTTTGAGAAGCGTAGTTACTTTCAATTAAATATAAATTCGATAAAGTAAGGATTCAAACTTAAATCCTACCCTTCTGTACGCCCAAATTTAACAAGTCTGTCAGCCTCCTCATTTCCCTTTACAACTATGTGGAACCCATTGCAATGTATCAATAGAACTATGAGCAAGATCAAGAATTTTAATCAAATACGCATTGAACTCTAAGTATGCACTCTTACTCTCTAAGTATTCTCTCTTTATCTGTAAGGATAACTTGCAAATTGAATTGACTTCGAGTGTCATGATTGAAACGGAATTTATTTTATACACTAGCTGCGCCCCGCGGTGTAACCCATTGTTCCTGTTCCCGTTTCGTAAAAAGCAACATAAATCTATTCTACTTCTTATAAGAGAGATGTTTAAATACTTTAAAGTTCTATTAGTAGTTTCCTGCGCCTACGTTTTTCTACGAGCAAACCTGCGAAGAAAAACGTAGGCGTTCTTTTCTACGTTACGCACACGACAATCTGTTTCTCACAAGGAGATATCTTTTTTTGCATATATTGTCACTTGCATTCACTGCTTCGAGAGTGAAACATTGTATAAAAAAAAAAAATTGTTGTATAATATGATGAATATACCTAAATTTGCTGTTTAGCACAGAAATTGATGTTTTGCAAGTTCTGTGCCCGACAGCAATTTAGCCCAAACTAGCCATCCTAAGTTTAAACTATCTATTACATCGGCAAGTCTTAATGATTGCTACTAATTACACATTGAATTCAATAAATCTCCCATTGAACTCTTATATTATCGACGGAGTAACTATATGTGTTTTTTTATGATTTTAAATTTAGAGCACCCAAAGATCAAGCTCTTCATAACCCAAGGAGGTTTGCAGTCAACAGACGAAGCTATTAATGCTGGAGTACCGCTGATCGGGATGCCTATGCTTGGAGACCAGTGGTATAACGTGGAACACTACGTCTACCATAAAGTTGGTTTAAGACTTGATCTGGACACATTGACTGAAGAAAAGTTCCTTACAGGAATCAACACTGTTGCGAATGATGATAGGTAAGTTGTGAAACACTATTGTAATCATTATTTGTTAGGAAACAGTTATGATAAACCGAATTTCGATATTGAGTGATAATTTTTGGGGAGTCTAGTTGATCGCGTCTGTAGGTTTGTACCCTTTGATTCCCTACACGTACCCCCTGGGTGGTGCTAAAGGAGCAACCAAAATTAGCATTAGAACTTGTGCCAAGTTCGTCCGGAGAGGTACTGCCACCACATCTGGAATCTGCCGCCAAGCAGTAGTTGTTGTATTACTGTGTTTCGGTGGAAGGGTATGGCTGCCGGTGAAATCACAAGCGCATGAGACGTATCATCCCCGTCTTGGGTGATGAACGCAGCAGAGTGAATGCGACTCAGTAAAGATTTGTATCTCATACTGAGTCGCATTATTGTTGTCATGGGCGAGGGTCACCACTTACCATCAGGTGGGCCATCAGGTCGTTCCGTCACACATTCACATAAAAAAAATAAAAAATTAATATGGAAGACATGTTAAATCAGATCCAAAACAAACAATGTCAATGGAACAACGATAGTTAGAAGCACCGTTTCACTCAACAAAATCAAATATATTTTTTCCAGTTACCGTAAAAACATGGTAAAGCTTCGGAGCCTGATGCGCGATGAGCCTATGCCAGCTCTGGAGCGTGCCGTGTGGTGGGTGGAGCATATACTGAGGCACGGTGGCGGCAGGCACCTTCGCACTCCCGGCGCCGCCATGACCTGGGCCGAATACCTGGATTTCGAACTGCTCGCTGTGGTCGCTGCGGTTGGAGTTTCTGGCCTCGGCTTGCTAGGGGTAGTGTTGTATGTGTTGCTAGGTTTCGTAAAGCATTATCTTATAAGCAGTAAAAAGTTAAAGACAAACTGAAATTACGCTAAATTTAATTTATTTTATAAAGTCAAAAGTCTAAAATTTCCATTGATTTCTCAAAAACTAAATGGAAACGTAAATTTTTCTAAAAAAAAATGTTCAATGCGCAGCGCATGTTCAAACCCTATCCGACTATCCATGGGGAAGAATAAACTAGAAACCCCAAATGGAGGATTAATTTGTTGCAGTCACACAAGAAGCGACTAATGCACACTGAATAGTTCAACAACTTGATAACTAATTTAGGAATATTAAAGAAAAAAGCTATTAGCGATATCGAGTTTGTCAGTTAAGGTTTTGCCTTCTACATTTAAGTGAATTTTCCGGCTTCATTATTTATAATTTTCCAAGTTGCTTTCACTTTTTTATCACATTTATTTATTTTACTCCTTAGATGTAATGACTTAGCTACCTGGCAGACATGAAGGTTTTCGAATATCTCTTTAAATACAAAGCTAATGAAGGGTCGTGCAACATATATGTCTTTGCCATGTATATTTCATACAGTTTATTTATATAAACACCAGGAGTGGCCCACTTGTTTAAACCAACTCCTATTGTTGACTTGCATGTTTTCAATTTAAAAGTCTCTTTATGTTCATTATTTATCATGTCAGTGAAAAGTTTATTAAGGTCCTCCACGCACGGTAACTGCGATATTTTAGGCCAATGTTGCCCTGGAACTGTTTAATGTGGTTCTCTGTGATAGGTCTACCTATTGATAAATTCCTTAAGGTTAATTACAGATTTATAAGTAAACATAGCACTTTGACGATAGTGATTTGAAGTCAAATTTGTAATTATAGATTTACTAATTGGATTTAAATTACAAAAATATTGTCTAAACAGGTAGAAGATGTTAAATTCACTCTCGTTGGTTTCTTAAACATGTGTATTAAATGAAAACATGTAAACAAATTAATTTTTCTGATAGAAAAGAGTCATTTTAATTCAAGAGAGTTTTTCAAGAGAGTCTCGATTCGCTTCTACATTGAAATCGCACATTAGTAAGGTTTTATTTATTACAAAAGATTTTTGCAGAACTTCTTCCACGATTGATTCAAACGATGCAAAGTCAGCCCTCATTAGTACTACTGCTAATAACGAGTTTGACACAAGTTATCTACCTTATGCTATCCAGTTATAACTGGATCAAAAACATTATACTAACAAATGAGCAATTGTCATTTTACTAGTCTTACCTTTTGTCTAAGATTGTACTTTTAGTCTGTAGGCAAATTGTTTGTAAATACCATTAACGGTGTCATTAGAATAAAGTAACGGAAACATCTGAAGTTAAATGGTACTCAATACTCAATTTTCCGCAAACTATGAATTTATATTTTATAGACAACGTATATAAAATAGTATATATTAATATAGCATGCTAAAAGGGTTCCTAAAGTACTATCATAGTACGCGTTGTACGATTTCTTTAGAAATATGGCAAGTGTATGTCTCACTAGTCAATTACATTGTTTTTGTTTAGTCAACAACAAACATAATTTTACTATAGTAATAAAATTACTTTAACCAAATATTTTTTCATTAATGTTTAATCATATGATGTGTAATATACTTTCATATTGGTTCCATATAATTTTCATCTAAATCGGTCCAAATTTTAACTCAAATAAGTGGAAAAAATTATCTCATCCAAGTAAACGAAATTGCGTATTTTGTTTTCCTGTGATTTTTTTCTGCGCCCATTGTAGACAGATATGGATGTTTTTATTTTAAAATGGTAAGCGAGAACTAAGAGATGAATGGATGAAAGTATTGAAGTGAGTTTTTTCCATTTTTTTTAAATGTATCTATTATTTTCATTGGGTTAGGTTTATCGAAGTAACATATCGATAACATATACCACGTTCTCGAAACGGTGACGGAAAACATCGTGAAGAAACCGGCATGTCTAGAAAAATTCAACGACATGTGGCATCTACCAATCCGGATTGGGGTCCCGTGGTAAATCAGAGCCCATTCACTCTCAATTATCGAGAGTAGGCTGGTGTCCCTGCAGTGGGAACATTAGAGGCTGGTACGGAACATATCGATGGACGAGACAGAGGTTGTTTTATTTATGAGAGTGCGAACTTTGTACTAATAACATTCGTACAGAGGTGGATATGGGAAGGACATTACAAAACTAAGCAAATTCTGCATGTTTTCTGCAGCTAAGTTTTGAAGGGTCCAGTTGCTCGCGTCCATAAGTAAGTAAAGATAGCATATATCTCTTGATTAGTTGTGTTAAACTTAAGATCTCAGAAAAGTGTATTGTTTCATTGGGATGATAAATAATTCAAATATGTTTGTAACTCTTTCACGCTGAAATGGCTCAACAGATTTGGATGAAATTTGGTACCAAGATAACTAATATCCTGGATTAAGACACAAACTTCTTTAGATCCTGGAAAAGTGTAGTGTTCTCGTGGGATGATCAAATAAATCCAACAGCCAGAACATAACAAATTAATATCCAGTGTGGAAAGATTTTTAAACTTCAGGAATCCTTTGTTTAGGAATTCTTGAGGTTGACAATCGCACAAGATCCAAGAAAAAATAACGCTCATCACACAAAGTCTGTGCGGCCGGGAATCGAACCCAGGACCTCTCGCTTCAAAGGCGGAGCCTACGTACTAAGCTAAGGAGCTGTCTAAGTATTACAATATAATGTCTGATATCATTATCTTGTTTAGATTCATTGACAAAAAAAAACACAAACGTGGGTGTCACGTGTAAGCCACGATTCCTTAGCGTGGACGCGTCATAATTACGCTGCGCACGCGCAGCTTGACATTATAATCTTACAATTTATTTCCGTACTTCGTCTGCGTTGAATAAGCTTTCAATCTATATTCATTAATTATAATCAAAACCGATTATTGGTTTTAAAAGATAACGTAATTTATGTCTCAACTTTTGAGTAAAAACGCAACTAGACTCTCCAAAATTATCATAGTGCTCATTGATAAAAAAAAAATCCACTTATCCGTTTTCACCTTTTCCTATGCAGTGCCTTGTCGCGACTCTGATTATACCGATACCTACTACGCGTAGCACTCGTGTAGCAGCAGTAACCCACTGGATTTATCATAGAAGACGGCTCTGTGGCTTAGTGGCCCTGCCTTCGAAGCGACGGGTCTCGGGTTCGATTCCCGGCCGGAGCACATTTTGTGTGGTAGGCATGAAGTTTGTTCTTAGGTTTTGTGTTTGTCTGCCAGTACGAGTGTGTAAGCGGTATAAGCGTGATTAAACGGGAATAACTGTTTAATGTTGAAAAAAAAACGCAAAAAAATTTAAGGTATACCAGAATTTATGTGCCAAGGTGCCACTTAACATTATTTGCGTCAAAACTCAGCGAACAAGCTCAGACAACAAAAATAATTGGGCCTAGGGATGCTGGTTGGAACCAAAACCACGTGTCAGATATCATCATGCAAAACGAATTACAAACCACGTTATTGTCTTATGGAGATAAAAAAGTCTTGTTGGTAATAATGACATAAGCATTTATTTTAGGGTTCCGTAAAACCACTTTAATTTGTCTGTAACATTTACTACGTAAATTTCTGGTACCATTGGCAATGCACTCTTTTACAATATAAATAGCTTTTAACAAGTATATGAAACTAGTAACAAATTTGGGTTACACCCGTTCGTCCCCACATTTATTGACATGGGGACCAATGGAAAGATTTTTCTTGTTGTCCCCATTTAAGTTTAAAACTATATACGGGGTTGCATAAGGGACCCGCCCTTTTATGCAACCCCGTATATATGACCTTCAGAAATTATTATAAGGAGCTAAAAAAAAATAAGTATTATCAGTAATTGGGTTTCGTAGTACAAGATATATTTCGTTTGGCGCTGGGTATAATTTCCATGAATATTAATAAATTATTTAATTCAATATTTTTTTTTTTTTAATATTTTTATGTTTACATAATCTTTAACTTATAATAAAATAAAAAAACATTTCAAAATACTTGGAGTTATTTCTTCTGCACAGTATATCATTCACCTTATCATCGCCGTAATGCCTTGAAAACTCATCCCATAATTATGATTATACTCTTTTACCCTCTATTGACCTACACGAACAAGCCACTTTATCTTAATGAAATAATATTTACTCGTTTCTCATCACCCCTTTAATTACTGTGTCATTCTCATAAAACAAGTGTTCAAGTGTCAAACAAATTATAATTGTTTTATACGGGACCACGCTGTCAAAGTGGCCATTATGATAACGCTTTAATAACTTATTAAATATACAACTCATAACTAGTCACCTCAGATTCTATATATAAGATGTGTATGGTGTATGACGAAACAGAACAGTCGTTCAGTGACAGAGAGTACAGTGCAAATAAACATGAAGGAGTTAATTTATTTGTCCGTGTGCTTTAGTTTAAGTGTAATGTTAACAGACTCAGCTAAAATTCTAACAGTGGTTCCCACACCGTCGGTCAGTCATCAAGTGGTTTTCCGCCCCCTAGTGCAAGAGCTTGTGAAACGAGGACATGAGGTCACCATTATCACAACAGATCCAGCTTTCCCCGCAGATCAAGCCCCAGTAAATCTCACAGAAATCGATCTTCATGATATATCTTACGAAACTTGGAGAGAAATGATATTCCAAAGCGGACTTACCAGCGGTAGTTCAAATGACTTAATCACGCAAATTCGGAAAATGATGCCAGTAATGTCTAAAGTATTCCTTAAACAAATTAATACAGAAGGAGTACAGAAAATTTTAAATAGTACAAGGAAACCAGAGTTTGATTTGTTGATTATTGAAGCGTGTGCACCAATAGCTTTAATTTACTCACACATATTCAAAAACATACCTGTGATCCAAATGAGTTCATTCAGTGGAGTGATGAATAATTATGATGCAATGGGAGCAACTTCGAGACCGGCTCTCTTATACCCCACAATATTACGCCAGAAATTAATAAATCTCAGCATATGGGACAAAATTATTGAACTGTATCATCATTATGTATTTGAGGACATAACCAACGAGCTTATTGTTAACCAAAATAAACTTATCAAAAGTTTATTCGGTGAGGATGCCCCCACTATTCATGAATTGGAAAAGAACGTGGATCTGTTAATGCTAAATGTGCATCCGATTTGGGATTTCAACAGGCCCGTGCCACCTAGCATCAAGTACATAGGAGGAATTCATCAGAAGCCTACAACTGAATTACCAAAGGTACTAATTACCAAAGGTACTAATGCTTACTTTTAAAGGAACGTCTCAAATCCATATTAGCTTTGAATGTTCCCGTTTTACGGAGATCGGCGTACACTCAACAAGTGAGAGAGTGAATGAGTTTTATTCTACTGTGGGAGCACTATCTGGATTTTCATATGGATTTTCGTTATATTGAATCTGAATATCTAAACTTTTATATTCGATATTTTGAATAAAAAAGTTTCCTCACAAGGTTTTGCGCACTTAGACTCAAGCTATACTTTTTTCTGCTCTTGTGAATTTGAACTAGCAATTGTAGGATTGAAAGACCTCTGGGCCACCAGCTTTTCTACTACTAAAAAACAATTACTTACTATTTACTGTTTTCAGGATCTAAAGTCTTACCTCGATAATTCCAAGCACGGAGTTATATACATCAGCTTCGGCACTAATGTCAGTCCGTCCCAGTTACCTCCAGAGAGGATACAAATGCTCGTGAAAGCATTTTCCAAGCTACCTTACGACGTTCTTTGGAAGTGGGATAAGGACGAGCTGCCTGGAAGGTCGAAGAACATAAAGATATCGAAGTGGCTCCCACAGTCTGATTTACTAAGTAAGTCCTCATGATTATTTTGTGTGTATACTTTGTAGCTCAGCTATTTCTACAAAACATTGCCTAAATTATCCATCGTAGGCAAATATTAAAAGTCTTTTTTATTGCTACGTACTCGTTACATATTGGATTCAATCTCATGTTTGAAATGTTATCGACGGAGTATTTATATGTGGTTTTTATGATTCCAATTTAGAGCACCCAAATATCAAGTTTTTCATAACCCAAGGAGGTCTACAGTCAACAGACGAAGCTATTAATGCTGGAGTACCACTGATCGGGATGCCCATGCTTGCAGACCAGTGGTATAACGTGGAACAGTACGTCCGCCATAAAGTTGGGTTAAGACTTGATCTGGACACACTGACTGAAGAAAAGTTCCTTACGGGAATTAACAGTATTGCGAATGATGATAGGTAAGTTGTGATCATTATTTGTTATTAAAAAGTAAATTATGATAAACCTAATTTCAATATTGGGTATACGTTATAATACAAAATAATTAAAAAGACACGGTAAAGTAGGTCGATATTCCAAAACTAACTATATCAAACAATGTCAATGGAACAACGATAGTTAGCAGCACTGTATCAACCAACAAAATTAAATCTTTTTTCCAGTTATCGTAAAAACATGGTAAAGCTTCGGAGCCTGATGCGCGATGAGCCTATGCCAGCTCTGGAGCGTGCCGTGTGGTGGGTGGAGCATATACTGAGGCACGGCGGCGGCAGGCACCTTCGCGCTCCCGCCGCCGGCATGACCTGGGCTGAATACCTGGACTTGGAACTGCTCGCTGTGATCGCCGCAGTTGGAGTTTCTGGCATCGGTTTGTTAGGAGTAGTGTTGTATGTGTTGCTAGGTTTCGTAAAGTATCATCTTATAAGCAGTAAAAAGTTAAAGATGAACTGAAATTACGCTAAATTTAATTTATTTTAGTCTATAGGCATATTGTTTAACAATAATATGATGGTTTTTTATGTGATTTAAGCGATGAAATCAGCTGATGTTAAATGGTAACTGCCACTCATAAACAACAGTAATCACGATTCAGGTTTCATGTGCAACAAGATCGAAGTCGCACCGCTCTCGCACACTCTTTATGAGACATAGTTATTATTTAACTAATAATGATGATGCTTCTTGCATTTTTTTCTGTTACTCAATTATCCACATACTAGACAATTTAGATAACATGTTATAAATTAATATAGCATACATGTCAACATACGCTAAAAGGGTTTCTAAAGTACTATCACAGTACGCGTCGCACGATTTTTTTAATGTTTGACATGTGCAAATACTAAAAAAAATGTGATGTTCATTGTACATTGTACATAATTTTTTTGTTAATAGTCAAATTAATTTTATTATAGTAATAAAATTACTTTAAACAAATATTTTTCATTAATTTTAATTCGTATGTGCAATCTATATTCTATAATGTAAGAAATTATTTTTAATTTTGTAAAATGAAAATGTATTCTATGCTATACAAGTTCATTTTATGTAAAAAACTCGGACTCGATGGTAATGAGCTGTGACCTTGAAAAGATTGAATCGATATTGATAAAATATTAACATAAAACAAAAACCTGCTTTTAAATTAAAAAAAAAACCGCTGTCAAATCCCGTTCACCCGTTCACCCGTTTAAGAGCTACGGTGCCACAGACAGACAGACACACACACATAGCGGTCAAACTTAAAGCACCCATATTTTTGCTTCGGGTGTCAAAAATAGGTGAGAGATAAAGTTTCAATACAGATAGTTTACCTTAGTTCTATGATTTGCTTACGGTATCGTACCGTGGGTACAATAATTGACTAATTAAATAACCGACTCCAATAGATCGACTTCAATACTCTCATGCTCTATTTTTTATCAGAGTATAATTATTTATCCATATTTCTATCTACCTCTCTCTTCTATTTTTACCTTGCCTCAAATATTATCAATAAAAAAATAGTCATCAATATCGGATAACAATTGATATCGCATGACAAATATACAGCTGTATTGAAAACCTCCTCCTTATTATAAGTAGGCTACGAAACTTACAGATACCCGATGTAAAGTATCTTCGTTATCTAAGAAACCGGTCTTGGACACTAGAAAAAGTTGCAAGTCATTTCCTCGATCGATATAATTATATTCGCATGACGTTGGTGCGTGACCTTGATATACACAGATAGATCGTATTTGTTATGACGGCATCGGCGCATATTTTACGGTTCGGTTACTACTCGTATCATATACACGACTAGCGCCAGCATCCAGTCTCCTATCCCGTAGTATAACTTCAATTCATGCTAAGTTTCATTTGAATTGTGACGAGGCTTAGTCGGTAAAGGCAAGTACAATTGCTTTACTTTAATCATTCTCTCTTTATTTATTGACAACGCAGTACGTTTTTATAATAAATAGTATGGAATGCTATTGACTTAGCAATTTAAAGAAAGTAAAGCAATTGTACTTTTCATAAAATAAGAGACTAGTCTTCACAAGTTACGACACGTTTAAATTGAGGCGTAGGAATTTTCACATATGAAATCCGACATTACTTATGAGACTCCTATATTTACAGCTTGCCATACACTTCAAAAATATAACCTTCCTTTGGCGCAGTCGTGTATATACTACAATAGGACACTAAGCACTTATAATTTATTTGCCTATGTGTTTAATTGCAAATTCAGTAGATAAACAAGTTAATGGTTTCGAGTCTGCTTAAGCTTTATCAAATGCAGTCCACAGGTAAACTCTTTTCGATTGAAAAGTGGACGTCTACTGAATCCCAGAGGACTCCGTTTGAATTTATAGAAGTTGCGAGCAAAAGCATTTTAGAGAGCACCTGGACGAAGTTCCTTCATTTAGTTATAACTTGCCTTAAAATGTAGAAAGGGAACACTTGAAAAAATCTCCGCTATCTGGAGTTTGAGAACAGGCTACGTAGAACGTAGACTTTGTAAAGTACTAGACGCGCAAGTCAGTACTCTGAGAATTATTAGTTTGTGTCAAACATAAATGTTTTTCTGTATCTGGGTTTTATGATGTATTTATTTTCCAAAATATTGTATTAGAACTCTGGTCCGCATTGTAAAAGCTATGCATAGTTTTGAGCTAAATGTTTGAAATGTCTATGAATGTTAATTATAATAATTCATTAATTTTCGCACGGCACTTCGTGAGCTACAACTCGTTCAGTGGTGAGCCATTATCGATAAGTGGTATTTTCCTTTGATTTCAAATTTAGAACGCTTATTTGAATCTAGAAGAAAGGAACCCATAGATAAAAAAAAAGCATCGGAACGATCTGAAAGACCACGTGAGGCTCTAAGTGCTTACTGCCGCCCATAAACAATAGCAACACGACTCCGGTCCTCTCCTACCGAGGTATGAGAAGACTCAAGTCGCATCGCGTTACGCCAGTCACTCTGAGACTTCTCATACGCCTGTTATTTAACCGGCACCCAGACCTTTCAGGACTAAACAGTGTTGCAATCGCACTACTGCTTGGCGGTGATCAAATTCGATAATGCGATATTGTATTAACATGATGCTAATACTTAACTATAAGAAATTGTATTGTATAACAGTAAATTCTCATCAATGCGGTTGTTACCATAATGTAACTGACGCATATCCGCACTGTCAGAGATTTTGTTCTTAACTGCGCATCTAAGGTATACAAGTCTATGATGTAGAGATGGAACTGGGAGTGTTGGCTCACAGCCAGTTGGAAGATATTGTAATTTTGAATTTTCGCTCGTTGGTGTTCGTTCTATGCCTTCAGTCTTCGAGGCAGCTGTATATGAGTCAAACGAACTTCGGCGTTTAATAAGTATATTATTGAAGATTAATTACCACCGTACACAGTTTTACAATAAATTTATAATATATTATTATTCATGGCAATATATTGTAATATAACCCATCTTAAAATTGAGGTGTTAATATTAGTTTTACGGATTTTAAAATCTTCTTCAAATCCTTTTTGCATGAATGATTATTTTCAATAGCTGTTTATTGCTTCAATTAAGTTAAGGGTACGATGGGACAGAAAATCCTTAAAAAAAAATTAAGTCTTAAATAAAAATATTAATGGCTGTTTTTCTGTCTGTAGTGCTGTGGTCAATTCTATTGAGGCAAGACATCTCCAAAAAGGCTGGTCCGATTTTAAAAAGGATTAAAATCCATTTTTTTTTTAAATTAGTGGAGCCGTTTTTTGGGTCACTAGGATTCTATTTGCAAGGGATTTGTATGGCTTTAGTCTACTAATAATTGAATGATTTGAAATTCGATAAAACCGACTTCAATATCATCACATATTTTACGCCTTTATTCGAATTTCGTCATGAAATGTCTATGGGACCACGGTGGAAGTATCAAATTAAATATACCAAATTACGGAAACATTAAAGTAAATGTTTGCGATTTCAACGTTTAGTTTTCATTCTCAGAAACTTGATGGAAAGATCTCTCTCTGTTTGACTATCATTATACTGAGTTTCCGCGCGGACACAATTATGTTTTCCAACGTGCATTAACGGTTAGTAGCGGTGGTAGACACTCGAAATAATTTCGTAATGTCTATAAAAGCTGTCGCGACGCCTAAATCGGGAGGTGTCTCCACGCCTAGATCGGAAGGTGTCTCTCAAATGAGGTCGATGTGTTTGGGAATGTTTTTAAGATGAGTAAAAAGTGTTTCTTTATTTAAATAGTGACGGGACGAGCAGACTGCCCACTTTACATGTACACAATACTGTGTACATGTAAAGTGTAGTGTCTTGTACACACAAAACAAATACCCAAGATAAGAAACTTCACTGCTCACCACACAACGTGGCAAAGTGGCTCGAAGGCTACACCCTACTTAGCCACGTAGCTATAAAAAAAATATATCTATCAGTTATCCCCTAGTTCAGTCATCCATGCTACTACTCACACATAGTTTATAGTAAGTTAGTACACCAGTGTAACAAAACTCTGCCATTTTTAACACGCTGTCACCACCTACTATCGGCAGCACATCCATTATCGCGATCAAGCTTGTGATACGCGCAGGTAACAGAGCGGAAAATATCGCTGCGTTCGTACAAAGAATTAATGGTATATGGATGAGACAAGACCTCATTATTATGTGATTAATTTAAAGCGAGCTGGAGGTCCCGATAACCTCTGCTCGATAATCCCTCCCCCCACTAAGATAAGCTGTAATTTCTCATGCGCCTGTTAATTCACTGGCGCGTTGCTGTGCTCATCGTGACTCGCACCATTCCACCACATAACTGTATTGGGAATAAGGAGAACTTAAAAAATATATGTGTGCATAATAAGCAATCTTTCAAAGGGAAAAAAATCTATGTCCCTGCGATAGTCAAAAGGTTTTATTCTGCAATTCCACCTGATGATCTTCGCCCTTAACAATAATATAACGACGCGTCCCGTTGCACCAGTCACCTGAGACGGAGATAAAACATCTCTTGCGCCTGTAGTTTCACCAGCACTCTTCCAGCAGAGCAGAAGGGTGCACTGCTTGTCGGCAGATTACCCGGTGTAGCGGCAGTATTTCTTCAAACGAGCTCGTCACAAATTCTTATTCTGGGTACTTCTTTTGCACAACCCGGGGGACACGTATGGGGAAATTGAGAGACTGCACCGTACGTAAGTAATCCGTAAGATTAAAAGTGGCTTATCAAGTAATAATATATCGGGGAAACAGGTTAGAACTTATGTATGCACTTTATATCTATGAAACTGACATACAGATAAATTTATCGGCGCTGCCTTCCATCAACACCTGCAAAGCTACCACAGATAAACAGTAGTAACTGTGTACTCTACGAGTATATAACAGCTTGCTGTGTCACAAATGAGTAAATAGGAACTAAGGATTCCCATTGACAGATTCATAGTTACTGTCATATGTCCTTCCGCAAGTTGCCGCTCCACCTGGCTATGGGGCGCTCCACGCTATTGTCTAGCGATTTCCAATCTTGGTTTGGTCTCCACTCGAGATCTCGTTTCCCCCGACGGTTATCGGTTCTTCGGCATATGTGCCCAGGCCACTGTCACTTCAGCTTGGTAATCCGCTGGGCTATGTCGATGACTCAGTCCCTGACAATCTTGTCTCTCATAAAATATCTGAACCTTATTGACATTTAGGGATGGGTTGACACATTAGGGCAAGACTGCCAGTAAAATATAACAAAATGCCTTTCAATATAAAGTAATTGCTGACAAGAAGTGTAGAGAAAAGTGTTGTCCATATTTTCTGTAGCGTTTCGAATATAAATCAGTGGAATTTTATGTGCAGATATTTCTGCGCAATTCGACGACATGTATCTTGGACCTCGACGAGTTATAACCATCATTCGGTATTCATAAACGAGGATATTTCGAGACCGCTAGTACCAAAAAACAATGTACAGGGTGGGTTTTAAGAGCGTTGGCATTTTCGAGATACAAATCTAACTATACTTCACATGCCAAAGCATACGAAACCGAAATACGCATCATATTAACTGAAAAAATTACTGGGCTCATAGCTCAGTTTGTCTGTCTGCTCTGAATTCTGCGCTGTAGGTCGCTGGTTCAATTTCCACTATGGACAAGCATTTGTGTGACTAACATCAATGTTTGTTTTGTGTCTGTGTGTCATCATGTAAAAAAGTACTAACTATATAAGTATTCTATCTAGTTTCCATACTATAAGGTTTGCTTATTTTGGGGCGAGTCAGCATTGTGTGTGGTATCTATGACTTTTTATTTATTTCTTTAGTAGGAAGCTTTGCCTTCAAAGCGAGGGGTCCTGGTTCGATTCCGACCGGGGTACACTTTCAGGCATTGCCTACCTGCTATTTTACTGGCTCTTCCCACGATCAATCAATACGACTTTATATTTAATGTGACTAAACTGACGGGACGAGCTGATAGCCCACCTGATGTTAGGTGGTTCCTGCCATTCATAGACATCAGTGACACGACTCCGGTCCTCTCGTAGCACAAGCACCCACACCGACCGGGACACAGCATACGAGTGCACCATTGCTTGGTGGTGGATTACCAGTTGCGGTGGCAGTACTGTGAACTTACTTGGCACAAGTTCTCCTGCTACTTTGGGTTGCTCCTTCACACCACACGGGGAACACTTGTAGAACCCATGAATGTGGTTCCTCAAAAAAGTTTAAAACTGAGCTTTACTTTTCAGCACATCCTGTATTTAGGCTACACGACTGGTCATGAATATTCGGAGTCCGGCGCGAGATTTATAGCGGCTCGCTCCGTCTTGTTCCGGATTTATGTCGGCCGGACCGGACCGGACCGGACGGAATTAGATTTGCGACCGTCTCGTGTGTAGCACTTTAATGATTGCCTGATAACTTTACCAGAAGGGTAACTCGGGGTTCAGCTTCGTAAATTTTTGATGGGTTTGGTGAATTTTTGATGGGTAATTAGTCAATGTTATGATAACCTGGACATCTACCTGCGCGGTTCAGTGGTCCAATTTCTCGCATCCGTAGATGAGAACCCTTTGAATCCGTACAGGTATCTGTGTGGTGCTAAAGGAGCAACATCAAGTAGCAGTAGAACTTGTGCAAAGTTCGCCCGCCTTTACATTGACGTTGTGCGTGTAAATTTTGACGTGTCCAACCGATAGATGAGATCTAAAGGAATAAATGAGTTTAAGTTTTGACCGTTTATTTTGAACCAGTCAGCAAGATAGTAAGGCGTCTCTTTAAGTTTTTCCTTTAATACTAACCAAAGCAGGTAGCTTTGGTTAAATGGCGTAAAAATGAGCTAAAAATGCAAATTCTCATTTTGTGTTTAATGAAAGCTTTCAATTTTCCGGAACTAATTATTTAAAAATGCTGAAACCCGTGTTTGTTCATTCACTCCGAATTATCTGTATGCAAAGTTAAAAGAATCTGGAATGATTTTATGGACTTACTGCATTTTGGACCCGAATTTTTATCTTCAAAATTACACTGAGTAAACAGAAATACTGAGCTTAATACGGCCGAATAATCATAATAACGTGGATAACGTGATCATATTAACGTGGATGACCGATTTAAATCGGGTCACTACCGCCAACTTTAGTCGGTTGATGTCGGTAGCCGACTTAATGCTGACTAGATTCACATTAAGTCTTTTTTCTTCATTCGTGTGACTGGCCACCTTTTCCGAGATTCCAAGCCCCTCGAAGGGCTTATCGACTAGTATAGCCGGTACCGACATCCTAAAGCATCCTCCGAAGTGCGGAATGCTCAATTCAAATGGTACTAAACGGTCACCCATCAAAGATTGGCCGGGCAGCGAGTTGTGTGAGACGATCTGTACATCTCAGCAATCTATGCCATCTTGGCTCGTATATATCGTTCTCTATACAATACGGCCGACAAAAATCGAAGAGAGTTAGTCCTATGTTTCAAACAGAAACTTGTTCGTCATTAAAGTCTCAAATACAGATGGGCATTGCAATACAAATAAAGATAAAAAAAAGCTTTTTGTCCTGAAAAATCTTTCCTGTTTTCCCAGGTGCTTCTGGAAAAGTGGAAAGCATTGTCATTTTGCTTCCGATTTTATCAGCGCATAAAACACACGACGAAGCCTTTAAAATACGTCCCTCAAAAAATGCGAAAAGCCGCTCCAAAATGAAATGAGAAAAAATTGCCTGAATTCTAAATGACTAGCTTTTGACCGCGGC
Organism: Aplocera efformata; assembly: GCA_921293045.1. Taxonomy (NCBI): domain Eukaryota; kingdom Metazoa; phylum Arthropoda; class Insecta; order Lepidoptera; family Geometridae; genus Aplocera; species Aplocera efformata. The sequence goes on from OV121061.1 coordinate 5,232,323, forward strand.
TTTGTTTGCTTTAATCAATCAATCACTTTATTTCTGAATGAAAGGTATGTTCTTTTCTGTACCTTGACAATGTGTATGCACAATTTCATGGTGACTGGTTGAATAGTACGCGTGAAAGATGAACAAACAAAAAACATACTCTCATTCGCATTTATAATGTTAGGATATTAGGCGTTCCATTATATAAATTGACAATAATCCTACCCAATTACGTTTTCATTGAAAAAGCAATCTTGTTCGTGCTTTAGAATATGAAGTTTAGTATTAGAATTAGGTATATTAAACTTAATTTGAAGTCGCTACTATTTGTTCGCGAAAGTTGATTTTCCTTGGCAGGTTCGAGAGGTTTTGAATTAGGGTCCAACTTAGTGATAACCTAAATATGTTTAACAATCAAAGTAATTAAAGCTATCAAGTTATTTGAAAATTAAAAAAAATTAAAGATAAAAACAAGTGTGTTCTGATAATTAATGTTTTGTTTCTTAATAAAGATATTTGTATTTGTATCTTGAATCTGATGATCTGTAAAGAATAATATAATTCTCCAAGATTAATTCCAGGTATGTGTGGTAGATAAAAACATGGCTAATATCTCAGTTATTGTTATATATTTACTAGCTGTCACCCCACGGTTTCACCCGCGTAGTTCCTGTTCCCGTGAAAATACGGGAATCAAATAAAAACCTATGCTACTTGCTGATTATGTAGCTTTCCACTGGCGAGATAATTTTTTAAATCAGTTCTGCAGTTTAGTCGTGAAAGAATAACAAACAAATACTTTCGAATTTATAATACTAGTGGGGATATATAAAACAAATCAGATATGATTGCCGGAAAGTATTATCTGCATTACATCAAATATTGTGCTATATGTAAAACGGAGACCTAATTTTAGTTTTTTTTTGTAATTTTTGTTATAATTATTATTTGATCAGTAGGTATTAATTTATTTCACATTTGCATCAATTAGTATTATCATTTATTCAATTATCTGTAATTGAATTGAATAAATAAATTGTTTTTGTGACAAGCACACAGAAGAAAAGCTTTTCTTGCGTTCGAGTTCAGCTAACTCCCACTCGTGCGCTTGCTGGATTTAAGCGAAAATCAAAGACAAAGTCAAATCTTTGAATTCTTACAAAAAAAAATTGGAAACTTCAATTTTTATAAAATAATCATGCGTCCACAAGATCATGCGTTCTTAAAACTAAGTTTAGCGCTTTTTTAAAACCCTATCCGACACTCCATGGAAAAGATAAAGCAAGAAACCCCTGATGGTTTCAAATCGTTCGAGAACCCGTGTTTAGACACTCTGAAAGGCACACAGCGCGAGTTCTCAGTCTAAAATAATCGACTTAAGCCTGACTCAAATTCATTTATATAACGAAGACAAGCTCAACTTTATGGCGTTGCAGGAATTAATCACTTCTTTGACGGTCCTTGTTATAATTAGGAAAATGGCGGCAGTTCAATTGCATTGTATTTTAAGGGAAATGAATATTGAACGAACAAACTTCGAGGAGCTAGTGAAGCGAAACATTAATATTCTCTTTGAGGAATTGTATTTTTAATTGAAGAGATCGCTTTTAGCGACCACGCCGCCCTTATCTTAACATATATAAATTACGTATCACGATGTTTTTCCGCGATGGACTCCTAAACTACTTAACCGATTTTAATCAAATTTGTACACCGTGTGCAGTTTGATCCAACTTGAAAGATAGGATAGGTCACATCTTAATTTATGATTGCTCATATGATAAAAACGTTAGCCACAGCAACGCGTGGCCGGGTCAGCTAGTTGTTAATAGTTTATAAATAGTTTAACATTTTTTTAATGATTGGTGATCAATTAATGTTATCTATCTATCTATCTAATGCAAAGGTTTGTCCTAATCTAATGTATGTTGCTCCTTCACGTCTCAACGGCTGAATGGATTTGGATTTTATGAAGATAGAAGGTAGAAAGTGAAATATTTTTTTTTAGCTACGTGCTATTTTTTTTTAGAAGTTGTATTCCTACAACTTCTGTCAGTTTTTACCCGTGTACGCCAGAAAGAGGGTTACGTTTTTCAAGTGCAATGTATCTATGTATGTATGTATATTTCTTTGGCATGCTGTGTAGTCTAAAGGCTTGATGGTTTTTAGCTTGAGAGGTGTCGCTAGAGTTGTCTTTTAATTGTGAATGACATTTGCTTTAAAAAAATTATAATAATTAAAATGGCTGATTAGTGTGATATCAAAATATAGGGTTTTATAAATGATTTACAAAAATATTTGCAACTCATATGTTAAAAAGTAATTTGGAACTTCACACAGTCGAATTTTGGTATTTCTTAATAATTTCTCATATGAGATCGTCTCATATTATCTTTAACAGCTTATATGTTATAAAGTCTTGGTAAAAGAACTTGGTAAAGTACTTTACGCGTCCCGAATCAAATATACAAAGCTTAAATTAGTAGCTCCCTCGCGAACTTGTTACCAAATTAGATCAAGTCTACTCAAAATAAATATTGCGCTCTTACAGAAAATCTAATAACTGTTTTCATAACAGAAGATTCTAGTCGAGGGATTCACCACACCACATCCGCGCCGATCAGAATATATCCTTAAAATAAAACGGGTTACTGCAATTTGAATAATACACATACACTCATTGTATATTTCATTATCTGTAGAAGGTTCCTGTTGAGGGATTCACCTTCAGAATGCACGCAGAATCATTATTTTAATAAATCACGTTAGTGCAATTTGGATTGCACGCTAACGCTGTAATTTTATTTTTAACCACCTTCAAAAAAAGAGAAGGTTCTATGTTCCAATGTATATTTTTTTTCCTATGTTCACCAATTTCTCTGCCATTTATCAACCGATTTCAAATTTTGTTTGTTTGTTTTTATACACATATATATGTCATAAATATGTTTGTATCAAAATCGATTCAATAGTTTGGATGTTAAATTAAAATAATTGTAAAAAAAGGTTATCCATGTAAACAAAGTTGCGTATTTCGCTATTTTGCCAGTATAGAAGTCAGTTTTTTCGGATTTTAAATCGGTTACTTGTTAATTGTTATGTAAGATATAGAGCCCATTAAATGTTGAACAGCAGAAAGGCCCAGGTACAGATAGTGGGACGAGTTAGTCTCATAAATCAAAAACTGGATCTCCAGTGTTCTTTACCGAGAAGAATGGTATGCAGAAAGAAAGGCCTATGCCATTAAGTGGGACACAATGGCTGAAAAATATCGGTTCCTGGGGATATAAAGGGCTGGAAATCGTTGCTGTGAGACTGACTTTTTGGTGATTTTGCCAATTTATGTGCATGTACCTTTATCCAAGCCGGTTTCTGGGCACAATTGGGACAGGCAACCATTAGTGTAAGTTTGAATTGTCCGTGACTTGGGTAATGTGTGTGAATGAACCTTTATCTAAGCAGGTTCCGCGTCACCAAGTGTAACAACATCCCAAGATGTCAAAATCAAATTCAGCAAACGTGATTACGCCCCGCGACTTCAGTTTGTTTATCTTCGCAACGGCAGACATCTTAATTTGGTAAAGGAAGTTGTCGGTAAACTAGGGACTTCGCTCTTTTACTAGTTTGTCAAGTTTTTAGTTTGAAGGAAACAAACCTATGTATTTTCGAAAAAACTCATATAATTTTGTGTTGGTTACTATAAAAAGGAAGGTTTTTTTTTAACGTTTGTTACGTGATATCTTCGCTAACTATCGATCGATATGGATAATTTTTATTTTATTATGAGAGGGATATCGTATGTGATTTCATAGAATTTTTCTGGAAAAATTCTACAAATAGGAGATAAAAATAATAATGACAGTGTATTCGAATTTTAAATTAGTTATTGCTTATATCGAAACACGTAATGCACTTGCATTTCACTCACTGTTTGAAGTTAATGATTGAATTTCTTAGTTTGAAAACGCCAAAAGCAGAGCAGAAAGACATTTACATGAAAAATTACGAAAAAGGCGTGGCCCGAGCTAGCTTCTACCTGCCTCGACTTTTTATTTAGTTGACTAAGTTACGGAAAGAATATACTGAAACACAATAAGGCTTAAATATTCCACAATGTTACATAAATAGTTACACGATGAGAAGACCTAAACGCAAAGTTCTATGACCTTGACCCTAAGAAATGAAGTTAGAATTTTCCATTATATATTTTGACTAGCGACCCGCCCCGGCTTCGCACGGTTGGTAAAGCATCAGTGTCCTCTCAGAAACTACCTGTGCGAAGCCGGGGTGACTTGCTAGTGTATTATACATATAAACCTTCCTCTTGAATCACTCTATCAATTAAAAAAAACCGCATCAAAATCCGTTGCGTAGTTTTAAAGATTTAAGCATACATAGGGATATAGGGACAGAGAAAGCGACTTTGTTTTATACTATGTAGTGATGTGTGCTGTAAAGTAACGGAACGAGCTGGCGGCCCACCTGAAGTTATTACCGCAGCCCATAAACAAAAGTAAAGAAGCACAAGAAGACGTAAGTCACATCTTATTGCACCCGTCACTTGTTACGATGATTAAACGTAGCATGAAACTAATTTCACCAGATTACAGATTATGGATGACGTATTATTCCGGACAAACTTGGCACAAGTTCTACTGCTTCGTTGGGTTGCTTTGTACCACCCGGGGGACACGTGTAGGTATTTTCAGGGTAGGCAAGATAAATTATAATAATACGACAATAAAGTCTCAAGTTCGAAGTTTAAGAGGTCGCTTCGAAGAGTTTACTCTTGAAGTGAGATTCACTTATTGATTTACGGGAAAAGGTTCACGCGGCCGACTCGCGCTTGCCGGAAAACACAATTAGTCCTAACTAAGTTATAGTTTGTTATTGGCTTGAGCGAGTTCATCCGTTCCCGTCTTATTAATGTTCGCATTTCAGAAAGTTTTGCTTACTCTCAACTGGCGAGAGTTTAGTAAGTAAATATAGAATTTATGGTTCAGTAGCACTTTTGAGGAGGAAGAAAACTTTTAGTAACTTAATGATACGTGTCTCCAATTATACTTTTAGATGTTTTTTGGGATAATACAGAACAGGAAATAAGGGCGTATAATAACTAGCCTTTGCCTTCCGCTTCACTCGCATTAATGCGGATTTTGACAATTATGTCGTGAAAGGTACCGTACCAACCTCTGCCACTGCAAGGACACCGGCCTACTCTCGATAATTAAGAGTCTAATCTACCACGGGAGCTCAATACGGATTGGAAGATGTCATATGACGTCGAATTTTTGAAGACATGCCGGTTTCCTCACGATGTTTTCCGTCACTGTTTCAAGAACGTGGTATAGAGCACATAATTTTTTTAAGTGAAAAAATTCATTGTTGGACTTTTTGAAACAGCGACTTTTAAATTGAAAGTCGGCGTTTATACCCCTGGGCCACCTGGCTGGATGATTCGTGAAAGGTGCAACGTGCAAAAACTCAATTCAACTACTTTGCGTGAAAGTAACTTTTTTACATTCTCATACATGTACATACAAAGAAACATACATTCTCATTCATAATATTAAATTAGGATATTATTTTTAGGTGTGATACATTTGTAAATTTAATAATAGGTTGTAAGAATATTAAACAAACTGTTTTGGATACTCTGTAATGCTATTTTAATTTAATAAATTCGATTCAACTATTAGGGGACCCCTAGCAAGGCAATCCCTGAATCCGCTTGGCAGTGTTACCCTCGAAGATCCCTTGAATATTTTATTAATATTTTATTAAAATTCGGTCCATAGAATCTATAGAAAGTTCATATAAAGCGTGACATTTCAGTTTGAATAATTTATGAGAGCAATATCAGGTTCTCAAAATGGCGCAGAAAAATATCTAAAGGATAACAGCACATTCAAACCAAAAACTCCAAAGGAAGTATCACAATTTGGATTGAGAGAACGCATACCTCCTGCATTAAAGTCAAAACTATTTATTTCCGTTGAATTCTTAAAAAGTACCTGGAAGCGTTAATTTCTTTTTTTTAAATAAATAAGTAGAGCATGTTTTCTTAAAACTATGTTTAGCGCTTGTCCAAACCCTATCCGACCTTCCATAAGCAAGAAACCCCTAATGGAAGAATTACTTTCTTTCCGCGAGCATGATCCAGGATTCCCTGTGTCACAGGAGGCATGGACAAATGGAAATACACGCCACAAACTCTATGATCATCACACAAAGTTTGCCCAGGTGGGAAACTAACTTACTTTAAACTAACCTACTCAATAATTTCTCTCCCAACATCGGGAGTAGGTCGATGTCCCTGCAGTGTGAATATTAGAGGCTGATACGGAAGCTACGGAGTCCTCATATGAAATTAAATAGATATAAAAACATAGCTTGTACTCTAAGAACCAAATAACTGATACGAGTTTAATATTTATAAAGTATGTTTTTTTTTGTAAATACATAGTACATAGTAACGAAAGCACATTGATAGATGGGCAAAAATCGCCTCCCGGTACCGGATACCGGTGGCGTCAAACAGTCAGACCCAAGAAATGTTGGCATGACAAGCAAAACATTGAAGGTTGGGGGGAGAAAGCCAAAGAACGCAAGTTATGGAAAAAAATGGGGGAAACCTTTGCCCAGCAGTGGAAAAAAAACCATCTGTGTTCATCACAATAAATTTTTGTTCTGAGTGGGAATCCAAGTGCTAAAGTTAGTAATAAGAACGCATGATAGGTATACATATATAATTGAAAAAGTTCCATTTCCAAATAATTTTTAAAGAATGGAAATAAAGTATTTTTGACTTTGACTTTGACTATGACCGAGAGTGTAGAATCAGATTTAAGTGAGATTCCAGTCAAAACGGAATCCGAAAAGTTTAATAATGGAGATATTATGCTAGATAACAGTCATCGCGAGTATTTCTCATTTTCATTTAAAGCGGAACAAATTCACGTTATTTCAAAACATATTATACCAAATTGTGAACACTTTAGAATACAAAAGTTTAGCCTGCTGCCAAGTTCACAAAAATAAACAATAACATCCCAAAAGCGTTAAAACACCCCCGTTTCTGGGAAAAGGTTCAATTAATAGATTGTTTTTCTTGGGGGTTGTTTGCGGCGTTACATCATGAATAAGGGATGAGAGTTTATGTATTCGATTGTTCCCTGAATTTTTACCTGTATATTCACACTACTGGAAGAAAACAGACATAAGTCGAAAAGGCAATATAATTTTTATATTACTGAATGACTCGGATAAAAATGATTTATTGATGTTAAATTAATGTTTGTAATGAAAATCGTGTTTATTTGATTGGAAATCAAACGATAATTTAAGTAATAAATTATCTTTTGTCTTTTTCTCGTAGCTTGGGTCTTCTTATACTCATATCGGAGGACCTAAATGGATGGATTATAATCTGGAATTTCACATGGACCACTTTTTATCCCGTAAAAATGTACGGTTCCCATAGGATGGCCGTAGTTTAGCTATAAAATAATGTAAGGAAATAGAAGATTTCAATCTGATACTTAATCAGGCAACTGATCTTAAAGCCATCGCAATTTTTCACGTCGACAGGTGCCAATCTCAAACTATCTTAGGAAAATCCAATTTCGCCGATCAATATCGCGAAGTTAGCTTACATTGACGGATCACCTACCCTCTTTTCTACAAGACAGACGAGCTGGTTCGGCTAAGCTACGTCTACGTAAACTTTCTTCTGCGCTGAAGATAATGGGTTCGATTCCTACTCAGTGTAAACATTTGTGTGACGAATATTCATGTTTTGTTCTGTATCTGGATGTCAAAAAAATGTATAAGCTCTCTATCAGTTGTCTCGTATCAATATTACAAGGTAAATTTAGTTTAGTTCTATCATAGCCATCTAACTAAACTAAAGGCTTAGTTTATGGCAGTACATTTTTTTTTTGTAAGTCATACATACGAGTGTAATATATATTAACACTACAAGACACAAGACAAACCACTATGGTTGTTATTGTACACAAATGCTTGTCTTAGGGAATAGGGAATATGCGCTATACTATATGAGATGCACTCAGTCAGAGTGTAGTATACACGTTTTCTGTCCGTTGATGAAACATGTCAGTAAAACCGGCTCGTATGGCGTTACGGCAACAGCGAGACCCATTCTTATGCCGTCATTGTTCACATCTGTCGGCTGTTCCGCGGCGCCAAACTATTTATTTAGTGTTGATTTTTTTTATTAATTTAAATGTGGAATAGTTATGTACTCTTGCTCAAACAATCATGTAAATGAATGATAGAACTTCAAAATTGGCTCTATAAACTTTGTAACCACAGAAACTCGGTTGGGGTTGGAACAGTCGTAAATAACACTAACTAAATAAATACTGAAAACCGTCTGTAATTTCATATTATATGTGTGCATCCTTTGTACCCAAGTATATATTATGACATTATATGCTTTTAATGTGTATAGTGTAAATTTTCAAAACGTTTTATGCTATTAAAATAAGAATCGTTAATTGTTCTCGTTAATAAACAAGTATTTTTATTATTTCTCTTTTTAATCCGCTGCTAAATAGTAGCGCACTCGCGTTGCCATGTTCCGGTGGAAGGGTACCGGTGCCGGTGAAATTACAGGCACTTCAGACGTTACCTATCTCTGGTGACGGGCGCAACGCGGTGCAACTTGGGTCTTCTCATATATATTTCGGTCAGGGAGGGCCTAAGTTGTATAGTTGTTGAAATGGGCAGAAGTAATCACTTAACATCGGGTGGACTTGCCATATTCGCTATTTAAAAAAATGTTTTGTCGATATGTTTGCCATGTTTTGTGAGTTTGGATGACTCCCGATATTTCGACGAAGTTACATTTATATTATACATGGTCTGGGAGAACTGAAGTCTGCGGGGTGAGGAGTTCATATCATTGGTCGACCTGTCACCAATTGAACTGTCAGTAAAAATAATACGGTATCTTCTGCGAGACTGGCCACTGTGGGGATACTAAAATGGTGATCTATATGTACCAAATAGTACTGGCACTTTTCACAGCTGAATATTGTATGTGGTGGTCACATTGATATAATAAATAGGAAGATACGCCTTATTTTAACGATACCAATACAGATAAACACTTACCTACAATGTCATCTTTATGAATTTGCTTTCTTAATGTCAATGTATAGTCAAATTATTGAATGGAAAAAAGTAAGGCTTTTGTTGTCTCAAATTTTGTTGTTTTCTTGAATTATTTTTCAATACATACAAATAATTCAATCAATTAAATATTATATTAGTATAGAAGATGCGTAGCCAGCCTTTCTGTAACTAGCTTAATTAGGTAAATCTGCTCAGTATCATATTGATGCTGTAGATATAATTTATTAGATTAGAATATGCATGTTTCCTATCGCAGTATCAGTGCAATAGTGCAGTTGCAATACTAGAAAGAAGGCAAATAGTGAGCATGTACTAAATTATAACGGACCACGCCCAATGAGCTAGACACGTACCTTCTAATTTTTAATAATATCACTGGGTGGAAAACGAATTAATTTTGAATAGTGCTGACTCACGGGTTAGCCTGAAAATTTTATCAGCTGATTTTCAAGGCTTACTTTCACCGACGAAATATATTTTCAACCGATTTCCAAAGGTCATCAACTCGGTTGTATTTTCTACTAGCTGCGCCCCGCGGTTTCACCCGCATAGTTCCCGTTCCCGTGGAGAATACGGGGATAAATTGATTTTATTTTTTCGTTAATTTTCCAATGTTTTTAATAGTTATTCTGCTATTCGGGACGGAAACAAATCCAACAAATCAAAAACCATGGCAATCGGTCCAGCCGTTCTCGAGTTATAAGTGTTGTAACAAACACGACTTCCTTTTATATATATAGATATATTTTGTTGCCACAGTCAAAATAAAAAAAAAAAAAAACATAAAAATCGGTTCAATAGTTTGGTTGTCAAATCAAAATAACTAGAAGAAATTTGTCATCTAAGTTAACGAAATTGCGTATTTTGCTGTTGTTGTCTACATGTAGTTACCGTGCCACATGCATTATAAATGAATTGGCAACGTACTATTAGCTAAGCTACTCCGTAATTAAAGAATTAGGACAAATAGCGCTTTTAGGCTGATTTCTTAAAAGTATCTTACGGCCAACATTACGTTTCGATGGATATAACACGAAGTCAAATTCCCTAGATGAGGCAGCAATTTCTGTAGGTACTCATCCACTTTAATCTTTAAGTCATTGAAGTTGCTTTAAACTAAAAATTTAATTGCTTTGGTCTAAAAACTATTGATTATTAATTTTCAAATTATCTTATTGAATTTATAAATTATTGTTTCACTAAGTTAAAATTTACACATATTTGTGCGCTTATAACGTGCCACAGAGGCTCATTAGGCACATATAATGCACACAGATATGACTAATTACAATCTGTTTTCATTTTCTAGCTAGCATATGTTAATTGCGTAAATTTCTTTTCATATTTTCCGTTTCATGTAGAGTCCGCTGTTTATGTGATAAGAAAATAGTATGCCAAATTTAATGTTATTTTTTTTATAGTAAAGAATATCGAAGCTACGATTAAATTCGCATTAAACCTATTGTAACATCAAATTATTGATTTCATTTCGAAAAAATGGTTATCTTCGTGCAATATGAGTATCATGAGTATCGTAATAAAGTTTCTACATTTATAACTTTCAATTTAAACTTACTTAGGTTACTTAGGTAGTCACTTCCACCAAAACTTGAATTCCTTGCCCTCCGTCACTTAGTTAATGGATCGCCGACTGAGGAATTAATCCTCGCAAGGAATGAGGAGATTAATGGCTGGTGTATTTCATCCGAATCCTGAGTAAAGCTAAGACATTCGGTAAAGCTGTGTTCTCATCGCTTGAAGTAATCGCACGGTATTTATAAAAGTGAGTTTTATTTTAAGCTTTTACACACTCATAACTCTGCAGTAGGATTCGCTGTGCCGCAGATGGCATGAACAAATACAGAAAAGCAAAACAAATACCCAAGACCCGAACAAACTTCATGTACACCACCACCATATTGGTCGCATTCGTAGGTGAAAACTCTCCGACCCCCTACACATATCCCCCGGTAGGAAACGAGTAACTCAAAGTAGAACTTGCGCCAAGTTCATTCGGAACAAGGCCTCCACATATGTATTATATCCACCGCCAGTTAGTGGCGCACTCGCGTCGCTCTGTCCGATGGAAGGGTGTGGATGCCGGTAAAATTACAAGCACTTGAAGCGTATTATCTACATCACAACGCGATGCGATTTGGGTCTTCTCATACCCCTTTAGTGTGAGAGACCTGACTTTGATACTCGTATTTTGTTTGTTTATGGGTGACGGTGGCCACTTAATATCAGGTGTGCCGTCGACCTGTCACAGTAGTCACATATAAAAAAATGACAGACGTCATATACTTGTTTCTAATCCGATCTTTTTAAGTACGTTACGTGAGTGAATGGCCCGAGTGTAGTCATTAATAGACCACCATCTTGTTGGCTAGGTCTAGTTGTTCCTTTAATATCTATAACAAAACACAAAACACAAAGCTATGTGATAGCATGAATGCGAGCGCTTAGCGAACACAAAAAATAATGCTATTGATTTGAGATTCTACGTAAGCTCTACGAAGACTATAGTGAGAGCAACGCTGCTACAAATTGCTACGTAGACTTGCTGTAACAAAATGTAGTAGTATATGACTCATTTATTCAAATAAATTTTCTACGCAACTTTCCTTCATAAGAACCTTCTCCTAAGAAGCACGACAATTGCTTTTTTGAATAGGAATTCAATCTACGCCCTACAGCGCAAAAGCCAGGTACCAACTGAGCTATGACGTCAGAAAACAACATGCAGAACCACAAACAAACATGTTCAACTATGAGCACAGCCTTACAGAGTAATCCTCGATTTGAAATGTAATTAAAACGCAAGTACTGTATCACTGCTGAGTAAACCTCTCTTTGCGTCTGGGGGCGTCTGATAGAGGAAATCGCAGGGGTTTTAGCCAAATGTAAGCTTTGACGAAGCCAAGATGTATATGTTTAGATTGGATGCCTTTTAAGCTTGAAAATTACGTCAACTGAGGTTCACTCGGTAGGATCTATAAGCGAGATTTTGTCTGCGTAGATCATATGAGAGAGCGTGGTGGCCCAGTGGTACAGACGCTGACTTTCAAGCTGAAGCTCGTTTGTTCAAACCCACATGTGTACCAATGAGTTTTGTCACTTGAAAAATTTATGTGCGCAATACCACGTTCTTAAAACGGTGACGGGAAACATTGTGAAGAAACCGGCATATCTTAGAACCAAAAATTCGACAACATGTGACATCTACCAATCCGGATTGGGCTCCCGTGGTAGATCAGAGCCCTTTCACTCTCAATTATCGAGAGTAGGCCGGTGTCCCTGCAGTGGGAACATTAGAGGCTGGTACGGTACGGTAGATCATATATTATCAACATAAAATACAGGTTATAATGATCAGTGCTTTTGTTTCCCGTGGTAACGTGGTTTTCATACTTAGAAAGCATGCATTCTTAAGCATACACATCTTGGCTTCATCATAGCTTATATTTGGTTAAAACTATAGTGATTTCGTGTATAGAATGTACTATGGATTGTACAGTATCAAATATAACTTGCCATCGTTCGATTACGTCGATAGTAGCACGGCCAATATTGTGGTTTATTATTCGTGATATTGTAGTTTATTATTCGTAATAAACTTATTTAACTTCCTTGTGAAAGCAAAGTACTTATAATTCATAAATTTACCTTACTTTGTAAACACAATCGTATAAATCTTTACAAAACAAAATTTTTCCTCTTTCGTGTGACTTAATGGCTAAGTCTGGTGGCAGTTTTTAAACCACCTGAAGGTCTCCAAATGGTTTATCGATTGATATAGCTGGTATCGACATCTTAACGTAACCTGCGAAGCACAGAAACGTCTGGACAAATGCCACTAAACGGTCACCACGGATGGCACGTTAAGATGTCGGTCCCGGCTATGCTAGTCGTTAAACCACGTCGAAGGTCTTCGTGCGCCTTGAAGACTCCGACAGAAGAGTTGACCACTTACACGAAAGAAAAAGAAGAACGACTTTATTCCCATTAAAATTTAGCCCATAAGTCGAAACGTGCCATATTGAAAACCTCAAAATACAAGCAAATGCATTTTTGATAAAAAAAAAAGATTCATTCGGTCATTCACTCGATTCCAAACTCAAACCTAAATACTTTATTAACGCTACATGGTTTCAAAAATCCAGCCGTAAATACTGTTCATATCGCATTTACTGTAAATTCCCAGCGTGGGGGTCACGCCTCTCTGACGCGTAAAGGATATTTAATAGTACCCCATTAACCCGACCAGTCCCCAAAGAAATCAAAGCTTGGGCCCGTTTCATGTACTGTGTTCTGTGCAGTCTTCTGTCTTTGAGCTTAACGCTCAGTTGGTAATAGCACTGCCTGCTGCGCTGTAGTTTGTCGTTCAATTGCCACTTGAGATAAGCATTTGTGTGACGAACATGGATGATTGTTCTGGTTCAGGATGAAAACGGTGCATTTAAAAAAAAAGAGCTGTATAAGTATTCTATCAGCTATCCACTTCCTACTAAGCTTTGCTTAGTTCGAAATTTATACAAAAAAATTTATCTCAGACAAACAAGCCAGTATCCTGCCATCTGTTAATATTTTAGAGTCGTAAATATTTAATTTGTCTGTCTTAGCGCATACCTGGCGTGTGCTACTACACTAAAAAAAGAAATACATTTTGTGCCTAATGCATTGTTTTAGTGGTCTAAAACTATCTTTGAATTATTGCTTTTCGAATGAAACCGGTCCGGGGCACATCGGTTGGATGGTTGCAAAGTCTATAACGGACAAAGGTAGAAACAATTTCTTGTGTTTTATATAATAATAATAATAATAATTGTAGTAACGCAAAGTGGTGGCAGAGATTAAACGCAAAGGTCTATTATAATACAAAAAAGCCATTTCATTACAATTCTTGTTATGCCGCAGAAGTGGACTATAAATGCCTTCTTTTCTTATTAAATTAATTCTTCTGAGTTATATAAAACAGGGCCAAGTCCCGCGACGCATATTTTCAGCCGATCAACGCCGCACTTAATTTAAAAACTCACATAAAAACGAACGTTAATCGTCGAAATGCAAAATCTCCGGAACGTAAAAAGTTGAATCGGCAACATTCGATACATCTGTTCCGTATAATTTACGGTTCGATATCTGTTCCCGGGCGAGTTGTGGCCATTTTCGATATTTCAGCCGCAGATGTGAAATTTATAATAGTATATAATTTTGCGACGATAAGCCTCAACTATCTGATTACAATTCTATTCTATATACAATATTTCTAAAGGGCTTCATTTCAATACTCAATACTCAATCATTTATTGCATTTCGCATGGTTTATATCTGTTTCCCGGCGAGTTGTAGCGAGATGTAAAAAGTAAGTATATTATTTTTACAATACTATTATAATAAGACAAGTTTCATACAAAGTTTACGCCTCCCCTCACCCTACTCAGTTTTAAGAGTGAAAAAGTAGTCTATAACCGTCTCTAAGGTATCTATCTATATCTATATCAAAAATAATCATAGTCAATTCAGCGATTTAGACATCAAAGTGAAACAAACAAAAAACAAACTCATGTTTTGGAACACACATTTTCAAAACACATCATCTCAATAATCGATAATTTATTGCATTTTACATGGTTATTTGTTGTTGAATATATGTATATGTTGTTGAATAATATATGTTTTACATATGAATCCTAATTATGATATTGCAATAGGAGGTAGGCCAAGGTATTTTTATATCTCAATCTAAAAGCATAAATATGAAAATAACTGGCTTAAGATTTTAGGTACCTACTGGTAAAGATATATAAAAAAGATTGAGATATTTACGTCATTTCTTTATTTAATAATACAAATTCAGGTTAATCACTGATTTAGACGCGCACTCCAAAGATTTAGTACTTATTATTGCATATTGTTCATCATTTGTTCGAATATCCATCCAAAACGCGTATTGTGTGAAAATTTCAGCCCTCTACGGTAAAAGATACAGCCCTTTAAAGTTACGATAGATAATTTTTTAGGTACAGCCCAAACTAAATATATCTTGTATTATAGGCACCAGATTACTCATACAATACTGATATAGTAATTTATATATACATACATAAATACTACATGTTACCCCCAGAAATATAACATTTTAACACAAATGTTTGTCCTGCATAGGAATCGAATCGAATCATGCCTACAGTGCAAAGGCAGAGTAAAATGTGCCGTGAGGCAAATCAATTGATTTTCAATTCATTAAAATATTAGCAACAGAGGGAATAAGCTTATCGCGATTTACGTCTGTATTCCAAAAACAATGTTTAATAAGCTATATTTAAATTAAAACTTTTTTACCTTGCTTACCGCTACGGGAAAAGAAGCGTGATTGTATGTATACATTATCAGCAAACAATCTCGCCCCACTTACAAAATATCCGAAAGAAATTCGACAGTGACTGACTACGACAACCCATCCATTATCGCAAATCTACTCATCGTTGCCACACCATCTGCAGCTGACTACCCCGTATTAACAACACAGTAGGGTTCACATTCTCAAAATACATAGACAAGTAACGTGGTGAGTCAAGATAAGGCTCATTGGTAGATCGTCAATCAAATTGGACCCTATTAACGTCGTCTGCAGTGCAAAAATGACATATCAAAGGTCGAAATTAGATTCTGTATAAAATCGGATTTTCGCGAGAAAAATCGGATAAAGAAGAGGCTATTCTGTTGATATAGAAATAAAGTATAAACTAAAGTGACATTTTTAAGTAATAATATTATAGTAATTCATCAGTAATAGTAGTTTACTATTAGTGGATTATCAGTAATAAACTATTATCAGTAATAGTAGTTTATTACTGATGACTTATTATAACATAATAACACAATAACAACTAATAGAATGGATGTTTTTTAAGTTGAACAAAATATATGTATAAAGACACAAGGTAAGTTACAATATTTGAAGGTTGATTGGTTAAACATATTAAGCGACCTTAATGTTTAAATTACCTTATAATTATGAATATTATATTAGGGTCCACCTTCGAGGTATTAATTAAAATTCCAAGTAAATATTGTTAGATTACAAACTAATTAAGTGCGCATCTGTAACGATTTTGATAATAAATACGAAAATGTCAAGTCAGTTCAAAATCTAAGAAAAGTCAAAGTAAAAAATCTTTATTTGCGTTGGATTCTTAAAAATTACTTGGTAGCGTCACTTTTTCAAAATAAATGCACCTACGTGATTATTCGTTTATAAAACTTAGTTTTCCGATTGTACAAACCCTATCGACCCTCAACGTGGAAGAATAAGCAAAAAACCAATAATGAAATGTAGTAATCACGTGACAAAAAAACACTCGGAACTGTGTTTTTTTGCATGAGATCCTCCTCCTGTTTCGAACCTGGTTAAAATAAAGATTATATTTACTGAATTAGAAAAATCTCTTTTATTGAATTATTTAACAACACAACAACGCGAGTGCACCACTTAGCGGTGGATTATCAGGTTTGGAGGCAGTACTCCAAACACACAGGTTCTATTGCTACGAGTACTTCGGGTTGCTCCTTTTGCACCACCCAGAGGGACCATATAACTCAGGGTATTCACCTACCGCCGCAGTACATAGAACCCAGTGTATTCCAGAATCTGCAACACATGGCCTAGATCGGGCCTGGATAGATACACGACCTAGATTTCAGGGTGTCATGTTCGATCAAATGTAATTCAATATTCTGAACCAGACGCACAAAAGACAGGCATTATCTCTCTGTGCGAAATTCACGAATATGTCCCGTATTTAATCTATCGTAGTGCCATGGCTTTTTAATGATACGAAAGTGACGAGACAAGCTGTAGTTAATCTACGTTAAGTAGTTGCCTCCACTCATAACAATAATGAGTTATGTTGTCCCCGACGTAAGCTTGGTTATTCATGGAGAATAATCGAGAATTGAGAATAAGCAAGCAAGGTTTGAACTAGCACTCGCGTCTGTAGTAGTCCGTAGTATGAAGTCTGTAGTCCGTCGCGCGTAAATAAATAAATAAATTTAAAAAAAAACTAAATAAATAAATTGTTTTACTGTTAACATAATAGGAACTCTTAAACTAAGTTAGGTTTATTCCAGTGTTATTTAAGTCCAGTTCCAGTGTCCAGACATTGAGCAAGAGATAAAACGCATTAGCTTTTATTGTTCCGACGGCTTCATAGCTTAGTTGCTAGTAACCCGCCATCAAAGTGAGTCCTAGACTCAGCAAACTTGCTGTGATGAGTGTAAAAGTATGTTCTCGGTTCTTGGGATTGAACCTGCGAAATCCTAGTACACCGGCCTTTCGATAAGTGAGTGAATGACCTAATTGAACTTAAAATTTCAAAGCGTTCCCCGTATTCGTGTAGAAAGTACCTATTTCACTTATAAATATTGAATGTTCAAAGGAAAAGTATTGGACGTAGGTACATAAAGTTGAAAACATCTCGAGATGAAAAGTTGATAATGACCGATGTCTAACTTATAATGATGAAGGGGCGGAGTAAGGTTTAGGGGTAGATAGTAGAATAAAATAGGATAGATAGGGGGATTTCGAGTTGGGGGGTCCAGTTGCTCGCGTTTGTAGGTCCCCTTTAAATTTCTAGACGGGGTTCTTGTAGGTATTCAAAGGTGGGTTTAAGGAGCTGGGTGGTGCTAAAGGAGCAACAAAAAGTAGCAGTAGAACTTGTGGACAGTTCGCCGTTCGTTCGGTGAACTACTGCGTCCACATCTGGTAATTTGCTCTGAGCAGTGGTGCACTCGCATTGCTGTGGAAAGGTGTGGGTGCTGGTTAAATCACATGCGCAGCACTGCATTCCGAATCAGGAAAAAGGAAAAAAGGAAGCTTTGACTAATAGAGATATTTCTGAGTCAAAGACCCTTCTTCTCTGAGATTTCTTCTTATTTTTATTCTATTTTACAAAAAAGTGGTTTATGTTCAAATGAATATCAAAAACTTAAGTTGGCAATCCTTCGGAGCAGTGAAAACAAACTTCTCAAATTTCCCACTGAAATAACTTTCCGTTTTAAGTGAGTGAAATAATTGGGACTTACCCCCTTAACGTCTTGTTGCGTTCCTGTAAAACTTTCCAAGTTGTCCTAAGTCACGTTTGAGAAATATCACTCGGAGTAAGTTATTTCAAGTCGAAGTCTTTTGGGAATAAGGACCGCGTTGGGCGGGTTCGATTCCCGGTTAAGTGGACTCTTATGAAGTTTGTTTAAAGGCATTTTAAGTGGATAGAGATTTTAATACTTACGAAGTTAAGTTAGAGGCAAAGCGATGCCAGAATCAATGTTTTTTTTTATGTGAATAAGTGACGGAACCAGTTGAAGACCCACCTGGTGGTAAGTGGCGACTCCTGCCCATGACAACAGTAATGCGACTCAGTATAAGATTTGGATCTTACAGTGAGTCGCATTCATCCCGCTGCGTCCATCACCCGAGACGGGGATGATACGTCTCATGCGCATGTGATTTCACACACCCTTCCACCGGAACACAGTAACACTACGGCTTGGCGGAAGATTCCAGGTATGGTGGCAGTACCTCTCCGGACAACAAGTTTGTCCGAGTTCTACTGCTACTTTTGGTTTTGGTTATGTAGGGAATCAAAGGGTACACAACTACGGACGCGATCAACTGGACCGCCCAAAAGTACAACCCGCCTGATGTTAAAGGTGTATATCTGTGTAATCCATTGTTATTTATATATTTTTAGCTGATTTTAAAATAGAAGGTACCCTTTTGAACTGTATATTATGGTCATTATTTGTATATATGTCGCCACATAGATTTTCCTCAAATTTCACGTGTATTCCGTTTTACGTAATCGCATGGACAAAGCGACATGGCATTGCAGTTTCAGTTCACTGTACTGTATAAATTACGATACGCGTGCTGGAACCGTAGAATGGTGGATTAGCACAGGGCAATGCATTAGGTCCTCAGGGAGAATTTGTAATACAGTGTGTTGTGGACACACTGTTTTGCTGGCCTAATAGCTCAGTAGGTAGTATGTCTGCCTTCTGCGCAGGTCCTTCTGTAGATCGTGGGTTAGATTCCCATGTTAACTAGCCTTACAACTTTCGGCTTTTCTGTTAGTATGTATTATATATACAAATCTCTAGACAAACTCTAAATGATAGTGAAAACTGTATGATATCCGTTGCGTTTAAGTAAATATCGCATTATCTACGTGAATGTACTGGGCTCTGTATAAAATTCGCCATGTACAGTCGTACATAGTTTAATAGAATAAGAAATATAAAAGTACTTATTTGACTATATAAAGTACTAAGCTCCTATTTGAAATCACTATTTTTTTACGTTTCTTCTGCAATGGGATTCCCTGTGTCGCAGATGGCATGGACAAACAAGACAAACACCCAAGACTCGAGTACAAACTTCATGCTCACCACAGAGTATGCCCGGTCGGGAATTGAAACCGGGACCGCTCGCTTCGAAGGCAGGACCACCAACTAAGCCACGGAGCCGACAAATTAGTCGATAATTCCAATAACAAGGGTATAAAGTTCAAAATCAGAGAGCAAGCGCGTTACGGAGAATTTAGCGTACGCTTCGATTTCTACCAATGAAATTATTTATTCGCTACTGTACCGTTGGACATTGCATCCGGCGCAATCGAATACGTCACGAGCATGTCGAGGTAATCGGTGACGCGAACTTATAAGATTCCCTTACCAAACAACGCTCAACGCGGCTAAAGAAGTTTTCACTTCAAAGAGAAAAAAAATATATAGAACCAAGATTCACTCATGTTCACTCCATCAGTATAATTAAACGTAATTTAATCCCACAAGGGTCGATCTCCAATTCCATCGGGTTCGGACAAGTGTGGACCATGGGTTTTTCTACAAGTCAAATTGACTGACTGTCACACCGAATAATTTTTTTTCTTATTTACAACAGACTTCAAAACCAGAGGAATATTCTCAGTGTTTCTTTTGTTTTTTGCATGTTTTTACGTGATTTCTTAGCCAATTGTATATCAATGTGTTTTGAATATGAAGGATAAGTTTTCTCTCGTTTCAATGACTATGTAACGCTAAAGAACTGTATCCTAAACTGAGTGTCCAAATTGAGTTCAATATTTAATAAATTAAACGTCATGCAATCCACGCCGTATTCGTTGTATTTTCAAGTCAAGAATAAGTTGGAACATTAGAAGCTTGGAAATATACTGGAACTAAATGTTACACTACAGTCTAAATTGAAGCGAACCGAATTCTCTGGAGCAGGGATTCATCCCGCTGGTCCGAATAACAAGACAGCCGCGAATAAAACATGAGAGTACCTCCAATGAATAATTTGTTACGCGTATGTGCCAGGGTTGGCGCAGGAAATCCGGTTTGAAAAAAGAATTCTCATTAAATTTTCAAATATTTTCTGGAACATTCTCGTATGTTTACAAAAAGAATGATCGCTCCGAAAAATCATATAATATCCTGTCAAGAACACCGATTGGTTGATAAGTATCATATCTAAATTAATTAAACAGACTTCATAATATGTATATTTTTCAGATATATATATTTTTTTAGAGTATGTATGTATGAATATATATGATTTTTTCTTTGGTTTTCCTCATTGCCCTTAAACTTGCATTAGGTTCTGCTTTAGAACGGCAAACGAGAATTTGTAATATTACATCATTAAGTATATACATATAATTGATAGTAATTATTATCATCAGAACACAGAACAAACATTTTTGTTCGTCACACAAATACTTGTCCTGGGTGGTAATCGAATCTACGACCTACAGCGCGGAAGGCAAAGCTAGGGCTGCGCTGTGAGGCCCGTCAAAGTAGAAGATAGAAAAAGTACGTCCGGTCCGCGCGGCGAATTATGTCTGTAACGTCCCGCATCTAGTATCAAATAGCAGTATTAATAACAGCTGAATTTGCGTCTGTTGACGCGTGAATAGGATCGATTACCGCGCGAGTTTTTCCACCCAATCGAAGCCTAGATGCTAAAGCAATTGTAATTTTTTGACTCAATCGAAGCATGGACGCTTGAGTGGATAGGGATATCTGCTCATTCCGTAAAATTCAATTAGATTTGTTCAACTTTTTTTTCTGCAACATGCATGTCGAGCACCCATCTATCAAGGTCAATATACCTTCATATAATCCTTAATCCATTTCAGAAAACCAACGGAGTGAGTCAACCCTAGTAACAACACTGATGTTTATGCTCGATGTTACGGATCGGTGTAATGAATACGTGATCAAAGCTTTTTGATTATGAATATGGCAATGTTTTTCTTTGGATTAATGTCTTGATCATTTTAATCTCTAAGCTATTTCGGTAATGATACTCGAAATTAACTTATGCGTTTTCATAAATATGCAATTAGAAAAAATTGACAATTAATCTAAAAATCGAAAAACAAAACTGACTTTAATTCTGTCATTTCTTAATTTTTATTCCTTACCTACCATTTTAAAGAACTTCTGAAGCTAGAGCTTCTGAAACGTGGACACGAAGTGACCATCATCACAACAGATCCAGCATTCCCTAAAGGTCAAGCACCAGATAATCTAACAGAAATAGATCTTCACTATCTGTCATATTCATCTTGGAATGAACAATATTACAGAACCACCAGCGGAAGTAAAGATGATGCGTTAACTCAACTCAAAGTGTTGCTGCCGATAATGTCTCAAGTATTTGAGGATCAAATATACTCTGATGAAGTACAGAATATAATTAATAGTACAAGGAAACCAGACTTCAAGTTGGTAATAGTTGAAGCGTTCTCTCGAAACGCTTTGTTATTTTCGAATATATTCAAGAATATTCCAGTTATACAGATGAATTCTTGTGGAGCATACAACTATTATTTCGATGCGATAGGAGCTCCATCGAGACCTCTTTTGTACCCCGCACCACAACGACAAAGGCTAATTAACTTGAGTATAAGGGAAAAGGTAAACGAACTGTACAATCAATACTTAACTGAGAGATTGTTTGAGGAAATAGAAAATGAAGATGATAAAATGTTGAAGAGAATTTTTGGCGTGGATACTCCAAGTTTAAATGAATTGGAAAATAACGTTGATATGTTGCTGCTAAATGTTCACCCGATTTGGGACCAGAACAGACCGGTTCCACCGAGCATCATATACATAGGAGGCATCCATCAGAATCCTTCGAAAGAATTACCATAGGTATTTTTCTGAAAAGAAATAAAATATCTTGTTCAGATGTATTTTTAACCTCCGACGAAAAAGAGATTACTATGTATGTGTATCTGTGTCTCTCCGTGGCATCAAAGCTCCTGAACGGATGAACTGATTTACATAAAAACTATTTGGGGTTGATGACGCTGTTTCGTCCACGAATATTCTTCTTTCGAGTCAACATTCCAACCTTAAATTAGGTTTTTGTTAAATTTGAATTATCTATACATATAATAAAATTGTAGACTTGCCGTGTCTGTACATTGAATATTTTTACAAAATAATAACTGGGAGACGTTAAGAATAAGTAATAGAACGCAAAAAAACAATTTTTGAAATTTTTGTCTGTTTGTCTGTATGTTTGTGCGCACTTTACGCAAAAACCATAGATAGTTATCAAAATCTAGGTACTAAGAAATGTTAAGCTGAGTCTGGAATAGTGAATAGCGTTTATTTTATCAAAATCGACCCACGAAATCAAAAGTTATTCAATGTTTTATGCAAAATTTTAATTTTTTTACAAAACGTTCTACAAGCGCCTGCCGAGTCCTGCGTTCTTGACTCGGTGTGGCGGTTCGGTAAATTGCAATATGAATATGAGCAGGCGCTTGAAGGCAGATGACAGGTTTAGTCGTAGTTTAGTCTTAGTTTAGGTTAGTTAATTAGGTAATTAGTTTAAAGGTAGTTTAGTTTTTCTTTGTACTTTGAAATGCGAAAGGTTGATGGTAACCAGTATCTTAAATACGAGTACCAAGCTTCCTACCAAACGAGTCATTTACTTAACGGAGACCTACAGTACACTGGAGTAACGCAATGGCCGTATGTCCGGCAGAAAATAGACGCATAGGTAAATCATCCTCAGGGTACATCATCACCATCATCATCATCAGGGGTCAAATTAAATAACCCTTGCGACATTTGTTTTCGATTTTGCTGATATTATCTGGACATTCAGATGCAGCACAGATATTGCAAATGTATCAATATAAATTAGCGGAAGTCTATTAAGGAATATGCAGCTCAACAAAAATAACAAAACATACATACCATTAATACGCACTAAGCGATTTGAAACTACTTTTATTGTGCGTACTGCAAGGGAGTGGAATGCTTTGCCTGAGTCTGTGTTCCCTGACCATTACAATTTGGGAGTCTTCAAGAGTAGAGTGAATAGGTTTCTCCTAGACAAGCGTGCTCCATCGTCGGCCGCATCTTCACTTTCCATCAGGTGAGATGGCGGCCAAACCATGCTATGCTATCTTTTTTTTTGTGAGTTAGTTACGTAACGAGCTGAGGGCCCACCTGGTGGTAAGTGGCGACCCACACCCATGACAACAGTAATGCGACTCAGTATAAGATTTGGATCTTAGACTGAGTCGCACTCATCCTGCTGCGACCATCACCCAAGATGGGGATGATACATCTCACGATACAAGCACTACTGCTTGTGTGATTCCAGGTGTGGTGGCAGTACCTCGCCGGACGAACTTGGCACAAGTTCTACTGTTACTTTTTGGTTGCTGCTTTAGCACCACCCAGAGGGTACGTGTAGGGAATCAAAGAGTACACACCTGCGGACGCGAGCAACTAGATCCAATAGATCGGTACGGTGGACTTATTTCTCACTGTATTTAACACTGTTTTGTTACTTCAGGACTTATTTCATATGTGTATGATGATCTAACAACACTGATACAACATTGAGCAGTGTCCCAGGGAATGGCATTGAATGAATGAATGGCAGGGAATGGGAATGGCATTCTATTAACAGAGAAGTGGAGCAATAAGAAGCTTTTTTTTGTCAAGGGGTAAATACTTTGCTTATACCCCACGCCTTGGGGAGGGGTGTATTAATAGCAGTGCTGGGGGAATACACAATAAAACCCCCTTGGAGTTCCTGCACTACGCCTTCACGCTGGGGCTACGGGTACGGTAGCGGCCGTACCCGGCCGGCCAGAGGCGTTGGTCCTCGCGTATCGGGACCCCAACACGATGTGTACCTCCCTATAGTGCCGTGCCCGGAACACGAAACACGCCAACCATCGGTGAGGACCTCATCCGTCGGACGGCAGATTCCCCGGATCTACCGCCCGGAAGTTCCCGTTAGGGTGGCAGGCGGCGCTCATGCGCCTGCCTACGCCGACCCACTCTCCTGCGTCTATCAGAGTGAGGAGATTCTTCCTCCCTTACCCTCTCGGCTGCTTCCTTCTGCGAGATTACTTCCTTGCAAAAGGACTGAGCTGCCACCCAAGATCTCCCGCTGTCAATCATGGATGAGACCATAGTTGACAGCGAAAGGTTTCCGCCTATAGCCGCGGTCAGGCGGGAACAATAAGACCCTACCAACTATCCCATCGAATGTTTAAATTTCTTGAGTGCATCTGGACTCCCATCACACAATATATATTAAACTAAATGTCGGAGTGCCCATTGCTCTTTTATAAATTTAAGTCTTCCTAAATTATGTTACGGCACCAGATTGAAAGTCAAGAGTTTAGAGAATTCCTCTCATTCCTATCAACTGCCCATTTAGTTTTAAACGCATTCTGTCTCCGGTGAGCCTATGTTCCGCAGTCACCAGAAACAAAGAACAAGAAGAAACTTTTTTGGTATCAGACGTAGACCTAATATTGAGTTGCTTTTTGCACGGTCCGCCATACTTAACTCTTTCCCGACTTAGCAATTCAAATAATTTTTATGCGCACGTTCCTGAAATATCCTGAAAAGACGACTTCTATAGTATAGTTTACAGAGAAGCATTATTGTATACATTTGCAATGGTTGCACTTACGTAGTTCATCATCCAATCAAGTCTTTAACCTTCCCAGTTAACAAAACCCAAGTAATATCGTAAGAATCTAATGAAAATAAAGTATTTTGAGATTTAATTATAACATAATTTTAATATAATAGTAACGAACAGACATAATAAGCATCACATTATATTTCTATCCTCTAGGCTAGGATAGATCTAAGTCCACGCGGACGAAGTCGCGGGCACAGCTAGTTATATAATATAATATATAATCCACGAATATTATAAATATTATATAAAACACTCACACAAATATTAAGGTTTGTTACAAAAATATTTGTCCTGGGCGAGAATCGAACCCACAAAACAGTGCAGAAGGCAATCAACTTAAATTTATCGGTTAATAGTCAGTCCCTTTTCAAACGCTTCTTGTAAAATTTTGCTTAAATAATTAACGCGTAGCTAAGGCGGATCTTAAGCGAACGATATTAAACTAACTATTATATTGTATTTTAAAATATTTTTAAGTTATCATCATTTTCTGGGTTTCATAGGTCTTTGTGGTGTTATCGGAGCCTTGTAAAAAGATATCAGCTATATAAACACATCGTAATTTATACATTAGGGATCCGTACGTTACTGGTTAAAACGAGAAGTCTAGCCACATGACGTTTTAATACAAGCAGACGATACGCAACTCCTTGAATGTAAATCGTTGTCTGTATGTAAACGTAATGCTGGTAATCAGGTTTACGTATTCTCTTTACCTCACTATTTTGAGCTGATTGCCGCAAGATTAAAGATCATTTTAATTCACTCGGCGCTGGCGCGTTGTCTAGTTCCGTAATTTAAATGGCAGTGACTTTGCGTTCGAATTGAGGCTTCGATTCCTGTTGGGGCAAATTTAATGTAATGAATGAAAAAAAACCATCTCACGTTTTAGATGTTTCTGCGTTTAACCATGCTATCTGTGACACAGGATCCTTTTACAGATATCTGTCTTCTAAGGCTCGCGTTTGCATTGATACAAGCTACAAGAGTCGTTAGTCTTTGATACTCTGAAATCATAAATGTTGAATAATATAATGTACTAGCTTCGTCCCGCTGTGTACTCGCGATTGGCCATCCTACCGAATTACTTCACTGTTTCCGGATAATAAGTTTTTACTGTTTTAGTATAGGGTACAGGTTGCATTGCTGTTGTTATGGATCAAGGTAACTCCTTAACATAAGTTGGGCCTCCAGCTCGTACCGTCACTGATGATTCATAAAAAAAATTACCTTAGCAACGAATTTCATCCAAATCCGTTTATCCGTTGAGGCGTAAAGGAGTAACAAACATACATGACGACAATCTTTTGGATTTATAAAAATATGCAATATCAAACGAGGTTTGTCAAAACTTGATCCGGTAAAGTTTAAAAGTAAATATAATATAAAAGTTTATTACCAATACGGAACCAAAGTTCTTGAAGTGGGTTATGAAAACAAGTTTTAACAATAGTTATCAAGAACATCGCCATCATTATAAATGAAGCTCTTAAACACGAGTGGAATCATTTTTGCATTATCATCATCTCGTAGACAATCATAAGAGCCATACACATTTCTAACTGTATTCATTTATATAAATCATTGTGCGTTTTTATTCTTTAAGCGGCAGTCGTGTAGTATAAAAAATGAAGAGTTTACTATTACTCACATTTTTTTCATGTTTATCCGTAACAGTGATACAATCGGCAAACATTCTAACAGTTGTTCCAACGCCCTCAGTTAGTCACCAAGTGGTCTTCCGACCACTAATTCTAGAGCTTCTTAAACGAGGACATAAAGTCACCTTCATCACAACAGACCCGGCATATCCTGAAGGTGAATCACCAGAGAATCTGACCGAAATAGACGTCCACGACCTGTCATATGGATCTTGGAAGGAACAACTATTATACAAAGCTACAAGTGGAAACAAAGACGATATAATAAACCAACTGAGGCTAGTACTCCCTATTATGTCTCAAGTATTTGAGGACCAATTAAGCTCCAATCAAGTACAAAAGATAATAAATAGTACTAGGAAACCAGATTTTGATTTGCTGATAGTTGAAGCGTTCGCTAGACACTCATTGATATATGCGCACATATTCAAAAATATACCGGTTATACAGATGAGCTCATTTGGAGGACTAAACTACCATTTCGATGCAATAGGGGCTCCATCCAGACCACCACTCCTGTACCCCGCACCGCTACGCCAAAAACTAAACGACCTCAATATATGGGACAAGATAATTGAACTATATAATCAATATTTACTTGATAGTTTGTTTGAAGAACTAGAAAAAGAAGATGATATAAGGTTGAAAAGGCTTTTTGGTGAGGACACCCCGTCGCTTCATACATTGCAAAATAACATCGATATGTTGCTCTTGAATGTCCACCCGATTTGGGATGATAATAGACCGGTTCCACCTAGTGTTAAATACATAGGGGGCATCCATCAGAAACCAACTAAAGAGTTGCCAAAGGTTGTTAAAATATTACTAGTTGTTCATTCAGAACTAAGAACAGTTACTCGCATCCGTAGTATACCAAGTGTCATGAAATTTTGCATACACATTGTCGTAGTAGAAAAAAGAGTATAAGATTAACATCTTTATACACAATTACACTAATATATGAAGGCGAACGTTTGTGTGTGTGTGTTTGAGCATGTTTGTTTCTCCTTCCCGCTCTAACGGCTCAACGGATTTGGATGATATTTGGTACCAGGATAGCTTATATCTTGGATTAACTATTGGTTACTTTTGATCCCGGAACACCGCGGGGTACAGTTAGTAACTAATATTTGTTATTCGTATTTTCACAATATTTTTTATTTTTTTTATTTTAGGAGTTAAAATCTTACCTCGACTCGTCGAAGAATGGAGTGATATACATCAGCTTCGGAACCAACGTGAGTCCCTCGTCTCTGCCGTCAGAGAAAATTCAGATCCTGGTAAATGTTTTCTCTCGCCTGCCTTACGACGTTCTGTGGAAGTGGGACAAGGACGAACTACCTGGAAGGTCGAATAACATCAGGATATCAAAGTGGCTTCCACAGTCTGACTTACTGAGTGAGTCTATTTTGATTTTGCAATTGTATTAACATAACGAGCAGACCACCTACTAATTTATATTAAATGGTTACCGTCACCCGTAATAAACAAAAAATACGACTCTGGTTTTTCCCTACTTAAGCATGGGAAGACCCAAGTCGCCTCGCGTTGCATCCGTATCTCTGAGCTTGTAATTACAAAGAGCTAACTGCTCATACAAGAAAAAAATAAATCCGATTGCGTGAAAAATTCCATTTTTTACGCACTCGTACCTCTGCACTAGGATTCCCTGTGTCGCAGATGGCATGGAAAAACATAGAGACACAAGACAAACACTCAAGACCCGAGAATAAACTTCATGCTCACCACACAAAGTGTGCCCCGGCCGGAAATCGAACCCGGGACCCCTCGCTTCGAAAGCAGGGCTAACTACCAACAAAGCCACGGATCCGTTAAATTACATTTCAATATATAAGTTGTCTATATATTGTAAGCCATTTATCCTTGTATGTTGATACCACACACACACATACAATAAATTTGCTGTATCATGTTCAATGATTCATTTTAATCACCGCCTTACATATCAGTATATCATACTTATCAGTCTTCTTCAGACAGACAGCTATTTAACCACTTTTCAAGGCCAATATGAAAATCTAGCCGCGCCCCGCGATATTACCCGCGGTTTTCCGGGATCAAAAGTAGCCTGTGTTTATCCATATAAGCTAACAAACATACACATACATACAAACTTTCGCCTTGACAACATTAGTGTGATTGCTGTTAGCCATCGCTAATGACCGGCTGTTAATTAGCCTGACGAAAGTGTGACAAGATAAAACACGTTATAGTACATACTCGTAAATGAGATAATGAATCACACAAAGACTTGTCTTACTAAAAACGATGCAAGAATGGCAACTGTCTTCTTTTTAATGGAATATTGGTTGCAGATGGTCTTGTTAAGTTTACGCGGGCTTTTGTTGAGAGCGGAAGGCACTCAGTAAATTCTCTTCGATTTTTACTTAGAAAACAATATAAAATACGAGTCAAGTACGTTGGGTTGATCAGATCAGATCAAGGATAGCTTCCTCCGAAAGTTACAAACAAAAAAAAATTTACAAACAAACTAACAAACAACTATCAATTACTGATACTTCGTTCCAGAGCACCCAAAGATCAAGATCTTCATAACCCAAGGGGGTCTCCAGTCGACAGACGAAGCCATTGACGCTGGAGTACCCCTCATCGGGATGCCCATGCTTGGAGACCAGTGGTACAACGTGGAACAGTATGTCCGTCATAAGATTGGGTTGAGACTTGATATGGAGACGCTGACGGAAGAACTATTCTTGAATGGGATTAATACCGTGATTAATAATGAAAGGTGAGTAAGCAAATGCTAAAGGTGAGTATAATAATAATAATAATATAGTAATAATAATGTTTACTGGAATAGAAAACAAGTTAACAAGCTACAACTTAAAATGATGACATTGTTAAAACTAACAGCGAAACGACATCCAAGACATGAAACGACATTCTCTTCCAAGTGTAAAAACGCCTAAGTCGTGTCGTATTGTGTTGATTCACAATAGTTGCATTATTATTTTTTCTTTAGGTTGCAATGAATATTCAATGTTTGTATTCTTATTTTCTGTATATTTTTATCGATTAACAACTTGCTCTATTGCGTAATTGGATCTTTATGGCATGCACCATTGAAACCATTCACTTAGTAAAAAATAGGATTTATCAATAAGAAAGTGCTTTTGAAAATGAGGGATATTATCAACTGTATTTGCCGAAGATGTCAATGTATTAATCTCTTCAAGGGTATTGTAAGAGTTTTTTTATATTTCATTTAATTAGTGTATAATTTATTTTGCATAATTATGATAAAGATGATACCTTAAACTACAATACCTGAACTGCTGACAAAGTTCCGAGTTTCATCAAAATAATGATTTTTTTCATTATTTCATTATTTTGATGTACTTATGCAATATATATATATATATATATATATATATATATATATATATATATATCTTCAATATCGAACCAAAACTTAATTATTAACAGCTACAAGAAGAACATGGTAAAGCTTCGTTCACTCATGCGTGATGAACCTCAACCAGCCCTGGAGCGTGCCGTGTGGTGGGTGGAACATCTCCTGAGGCACGGGAGCGGGAGGCACCTTCGCGCGCCCGCAGCCAACATGACCTGGGCTGAATACCTGGACGTGGAACTGCTCGCTGTGGCTGCCGTAGTTTTGGTGACTGCCCTGGGGGTGTTGGGAGTAGCTTTGTATATGCTGATAGGTTTTGTAAGAAATAGTTTTGTGATTGATAAAAAGTTGAAGATCAATTGAATGCGAGTGTGAGTGAATGAGTGGTTTAGTGTTCGTTGTCGTTTTAATAGCAAAATCTGGAAATAATGATATCAACGAAATAAGTACAATTAAAAATAATTAAATAAAAACATGGGTATGCTCCCAGTCAGCATTTTGGGGACGCTTCCATAACCGAGATATTTACCATGACTTGCGAGTTTTTTTGACTTCTGACATTTCAACGCAGTTTTGATGCGACTTCCGTTTACCTGGGACCATGACGCATGAAACTGCGTCGAAATATGGTCAAAAGAACTCAGAAATCTTGTTTAATATTTCGGTTCCGTCAAACATTTGTGTGACGAACATAATATATGTTTGTTTTATGTATGGCGTTCATATGTATTATATAACTACTGTTCATGTAAATATTTACAAAATAAAGTACTATATAATTATTATTTCAATTATCTGTACAAGTTTTGCTTAGCTTTTTGCTAGATGCTAAATATAAATGGATTTTTTTCTATTATGGTGTGAAATGTTCATTTATACAATATTTAATCTTATTTGGTTAAATCATCGCGAGAGCGTGGTGGCCCAGGGGCATAGACGCCGACTTTCAATCTGAAGGTCGCTGGTTCAAACTCACACGTGCACCAATGAGTTTTTTCATTGGAAAAATTTATGTGCGCAATACCACGTTCTCGAAACGGTGAAGGAAAACATCGTGAGGAAACCGGCATGTCTTAGAACCAAAAATTCGAAGACATGTGACATCTACCAATCCGGATTGGGCTCCCGTGGTAGATCAAAGCCCATTCACTCTCAATTATCGAGAGTAGGCCGGTGTCCCAGCAGTGGGAACATTAGAGGCTGGTAAGGTAAGGTTAAATCATCAATAGAGTTTCTATATTAAATCATCAATAGAGTTTTATTTTATTTATTCAGGAAAACAAACGGCTACATAATATATATTGATACAACAAATGGTGCTTAAAACTAGATTTTGGTAATTATGTAGCTCACAGCGTTATCCACATATTTGTCACAGAAAGTTCACAAAAGAAAAATTAATTCTATATCTAGTTCTATATATCAATAAATCATCAAGAGAGTAAAGTCAATCTAGTTTTATTTCTGAATACTGTGACAGCGATAAGAACTTCAAATTCGAAGGTTATTTGCTAAAATCCAGAGGCTCTCTAGATTGAAATATCTCGGTCAGTAAACGGTAAAGGAAAACGTCGTGAGGACACGGGTTAGATCTTTCTAGAAGAGATGTGACGTCTACTAATCCTGATCGGGTTCCCGTGGTAACCCCATAATCATATTCCTTACAGCGGGCACATGAAGCTTGTGACGTAACTTGCTTAGTTAATCTTTACAGGTTATCTGTCATATCTGATGCTGCAGTTGTCAATAGGCGATGATGACTACTTACCATCAGCAGGGCCGTAAGCCTGATTGCCTAGTAAAAAAAAAAAACATAATTTTACTATTATCCCTTTTGATCCCACCAGTCGTGAGATAGGGAACAAACAAATCCATCCACATGAATGTGAAAGTATTTCTTTGTTCCTAGGTGAGGCCTAGGACTACAAAAAGTTCATCCTCTACCAGTGACTGTATAGGATGAACTTTTTGTGACTTTATTGACGCGAGGAGCATCTAATGTTTAGTAGTTACCGCCATCCATAAACAACAGAAATACGACTCAGGTCTTCCCCCACCAACGCGTGAAAAGGCCGTCTGAGACGGGGGTGGTAGGCCTGAAGTGCCTATTAGTTAGTAATAAAAACGCATGATTTGGTAGGATACTTAAATAATTTAAAAAAAAACGTGACTTTTCAAGTAATTTGTAATTAATTGTGTGTTTGTGTGTGTGTGTGTGGCTGTGTGTGTGTGTGTGTGTGTGTGTGTGTGTGTGTATGTGTGTGTCTGTCTTAAAAGTTCCTCAATTCCTCAATTTCCTCGTACGTTAAGATAAATTTACTGCTCAATATTTAATTCTGGTTTGAAACGTAATCATCGAACTAGAGAAACGAGACGCTCTCAAAATCGGAAGACACACCAAAACTGCGCTCCGATAGCTCAAACAGAACGCTGTATTTACTTACTAAACTCGGCACTGCACAGCGTCGACAGTTCACAAGCAAAGCAGCGCAACCGCAATAGTATGATTTAGTTCTTTGTAGTTTTAGTAGTCATGTCAATTTTATTGGTTGACTAATAAATTACCGCTGTATTGTCAGGATTTACACATTTTAATATGCGATTAAACTTATTAATTTGGAATCATTCTGTAATATTCTGTTTAAAATAATAATTCGGGTGTTAAGATATGCCATTTAGGGGGTTTGAATGCTCTGATCATACGAAAATTTGGCCTCGAATAAAAAGAATAATTTTAAATTAGATAGGAACCATTTCTTAAATTTTGAGAGCTAAAGATGTTTCAAATTAGTAATTACCAGTCCACTACTAGTCTACTATTTTGATCAATATCTGATTACGATTTCTACAGTATAATGTATTATGGAAGAACCTTAAAATAATCAGGTATTGAAGTTTTAATATCCCGAGTCTACTAGCTGCGGCTAGCAAATTGTTTTTTTATTATAGACGATTCGATTTTTAGTCTTTTTAGAGTTGAGTTTATTAATGTTCGCATAAGTTCATTAAGGAACACACCCTCAAAATTGCAAGTCTTGGTGAAGCAATTGAGGCAATTATATATTCTGATCAAAACATAACAGTATGATTTATTTTTTATAATTGAACTAGATATATACTATCATTATTCATATAAATACAAAACGACACTTACGTTGTTTTGCCATTCGTCGCACCACATAAGTACTCGTAGAGTGGTTTCATTCCTACCTATCGAGAACCCAGTTTGTTTTGGAGTTCCGCTGAGTGCTGTGCAAAGCCCTTGCAAACGTTACGTTGGAATGAAAACATTTTGGTGTTTGAATTAATTTTCTAAAGTTACATAGTTTATGAAAATAATTGTTTTGCACTGTTCCCATAAAATGTTTGCAGTTGTATGTATCATAATGTTGAATTAGAATTACATGTAGGTTACATGACAAAAGGAGCTTAGGGCCCACCTGGTGGTAAGTGGCGACCCCCGCCCATGACAACAGTAATGCGACTCAGTATAAGATTTGGATCTTACACTGAGTAGCACTCATCCTGCTGCGTCGATCACCCGAGACGAGGATGATACGTCTCATACGCATGCAATTTCACCGGCACCCTTTTAAGGAACACAGTAATGCGAGAACTGCTGCTTGGCGGCAGATTCCATGCGCAGTACCTCTCCGGACGAACTTGGCACAAGTTCTACTGTTACTTTTGGTTGCTACTTTAGCACCACCCAGGGGGTACGTGTAGGGAATCAAAGGGTACACCTACGGACACGAGCAACTGGACATAGATGTTTGTTCTGTGTCTGGCTGTTAATATTTATGTATTTACAAAAAAGTATAATATTATACAAAAAATTATTATATTATATTTACAACCTATGCATAGTTTGGGGCTTGATGGCGCTGGGTATAATGTCTATGAATATATATTTTTTTATTATAAATATTTATTATTATAATACACACACACATCTTAGCAATGTCCATATATTTATAGTCAATCAGTCTTGGTATTTTTACGTACGAGTGCACGTCTAACAAACCTTAGAATTATATAATAAAGTACTCCCAAGATAGCTAAGAAAGTCACTGCAGCCACGGCAGCCACAGCCAGCACTTCCACGTCCAGGTATTCAGCCCAGGTCATGTTGGCTGCGGGCGCGCGGAGGTGCCTCCCGCTCCCGTGCCTCAGGAGATGTTCCACCCACCAAACGGCACGCTCCAGGGCTGTTTGTGGCTCATCGCGCATGAGAGAACGAAGCTCCGCCACATTGTTCCGGTAGCTGAAAGGTATAGTTAAACTATCGTTTAATTTTTCTTATTTAATATGCATTGTTTGAATATTTTAACTAATGTTAGATAGATAGATAGATAGATAACACTTTATTGCTCACATAACAAAACAACACATAACAAAATAATATTACACAAGTAATGTGAAACAATGGGCGGTCTTATCGCTTTAAAGCGATCTCTTACAGACAACCTTGGATGGACAAGAAGTAACGGATATTACTAGGGGCATTGGGTGTATCTATATTAAAGTAACTAATACAATTCGAAACAATTTAACCAATTGCTCTCACCCAAAGCCCATGTAAAGTTTTCAAGGTTCAAGTTTTTTTTAGTAACTATTTACTAAAAAAAAAATAAGCTTCCTAACTTAATATTATAAATGCGAAAGCGAGTTTATTTGTTTGTTTAATATGCTTTCACGCCTAAGCCACAAAACCGATTTTTTAAATTCTTTCGACAATGGAAAGCTACATTATCAGCAATATATTTTATCCTTGTATTCCGACGAGAACGAGAACTACGCGGGTGAAACCGCGGGGTGCGAGTATATTATTATAAATGCGAAATTTTGTATGAACGTATGTTTGTTAATCCTTCACGCCTCAACGGTTGAACGTATTTAGATAAAGTTTGTTCTCATACCCTGGATTGAATAGGCTACTTTTTATTCCAAAGAAGTGAAGTATTATTTAGTGACTTGCATAAAACCGAACTGTCAGTGTTTTTCCTATCATCATGATGAATTTTTAACCGTGGGTAATAGATTTATCAAAGTCATGAATACAAAATTACTGTCACCTGTCGTCACTGATAATGGTGTTGATTCCATTCAGGAACTTGTCCTCGGTTAAAGTGCCAAGATCAAGATTCAGTCCAATTTTATGGCGAACATATTGTTCGACGTTGTACCACTGGTCTGCAATCATGGGCATCCCGATGAGGGGTACTCCAGCGTCGATAGCTTCGTCTGTTGACTGAAGACCCCCTTGAGTTATAAAGAGCTTGATTTTTGGATGCCCTGAAAAGAAATATAAACATGACATTGGTACTTTAGAATCGATTAAGTTCGTCCGGTACTGCCACCACACCTGGATTCTGCTGCCAAGCAATAGTGCTCGCATTATTGTGTTCCGGCGGAAGGGTGTGGGTGCCGGTGAAGTCAGATGCGCATGAGACGTATCATCCCCGTCTCGGGTGATGGACGCAGCAGGATGAATGCGACTCAGTGTAAGCCCCAAATCTTATATTGAGTCGCATTACTGTTGTCATGGACGTGGGTCGCCACTTACCATCAGGTTGGCCCTCAGCGGTTTGCGTCTCATTTTCACATTAAAAAAAATTCTACAAATAATTTTATTGTTCTTCTTTTCATATAAGTAGTGGGCTGACTCTGACGGATCTATCCAGTGGTCTCTGATATAGATAACCAGCTTCTGCTTTACGTATAGATGCGCATTCTCATACAGTTTTAGAATAATACGTAGAAAACTACGCAGCTTTGTCCGTTATGTAGGTAAGCCCATGCTTGTAGAAGCTATTATTTTATAAATATTATGGAGATAATTAACTTACTTAGCAAATCAGACTGTGGAAGCCACTTCGATATCTTGATATTTTTAGACCTTCCAGGCAATTCATCCATATCCCACTTCCAGAGCACGTCGTAAGGTAGCTTGGAAAACGCTTTCACAAGCACTTGAACCTTCTCTGGAGGTAGCAATGAAGGATTGACATTGGTTCCAAAACTAATGTATATCACCCCGTGCTTAGAACTGTCCAAGTATGATTTAAGATCCTGAAAAAGAAATAAAATGTTTTCAATTTGTTGCGTAGTTTCTATAATGAACGTATCTTTAGTAAACTAGTTTGAAAGTCAATATACTTTTGGCAAGTCCTTCATAGGCTTTTGATGAATCGCTCCTATATACTTGATGCTTGGTGGTACTGGTCTGTTGTAATCCCATATCGGATGAACGTTCAATAGTAATAGATCGACGTTGTTCTGCAGTTCAATAGTAGAAATATCCTCTCCAAATATTCTTTTCACTACTTTATCTTCTTCTTCTATAAAATTTTCTAACATATCATGAAGAACGTAATGATAGTACAGTTCATGTATTTTTTCCCATAAACTCAAATTAACCAACCTTTGACGAACAATTGTAGGATACATAAGGGCCGGTCTGCAAGGAGCACCCATCGCATCAAAATTGAAGTTCATTCCACCAAATGAACTCATTTGAATCACGGGGATATTTTTGAATATGTGTGAAAACACTAAATTTGATCTTCGGTATGCTTCAATAATCAACAAATCAAAGTGTGGTTTCTGAGTACTGTTAATGATTTTTTGCACTTCTTCGGAATACATTTGGGTCTCAAATAGTCGTAACTGCAGTGGCGTTATTTTTTTCAATTGAGCTACTCTATCATTTTCAATGCCAGTAGTTGGACCTCTTGCTAGTATCATTTCTCTCCATGTTTTGTATGATATATCATGAATATCTATTTCTGTTAGATTCTGCGGTGCTTGACCTTTGGGGAATGCTGGATCTGTTGTAATGATGGTGACTTCATGTCCTCGTTTAACGAGCTCTTGCACTAGTGGTCGGAAAACTACTTGATGGCTAAACGACGCTGATGGAACTACGGTCAAGATTTTTGCTGATTCCGTCACTACCACAATTAAACAAAACCACACTAATAAATCCAGTCGATACTGCATTTTTATTTATTTAAAAACGTCTGTTTCACGGTACGTCTATTTATTATGCTCTGTCACTCTTCACGTTGAGTTACTTTATAGTTTTATAAATAGTTGTTTGCTTGTTTAGTGGAATATTTAGCAACACATCATG
Organism: Aplocera efformata; assembly: GCA_921293045.1. NCBI lineage: Eukaryota > Metazoa > Arthropoda > Insecta > Lepidoptera > Geometridae > Aplocera > Aplocera efformata. The sequence continues at coordinate 5,269,699 of OV121061.1, forward strand.
GTTCCGTATTGGAAATTTCTGTAAGGGATAGGAAATTTATGTAACCGTTAGGAGCAAGATAACATTTGAATTTCAAATACAAAAGTTTAAAAACTTTAGTGATGCACCGATGCGATATCCGGTAGCGTGACGCATGAAACTGTGTCGAAATACCGGTTTTCAACAAAACTCACAATTCACTTAATTCACTATTTACTAAGACAATATGATATGTGTTTTTCCTTAATTACGTGATGGAATCATATTTACTGGCCGGTTTCTACTGGATGGGGTTGGTTACGTAATTTCAATAAATATTCACCTACAAGATTGCGCGGGATAATTACATAGCAGGTAATTAGGTTGTTACAAGAAGTACACAATTACATTCGATTATTTATTTTAATTAAATCCAAACGATAAATGAAAAAATATTAGAAAATGAAGTTAAATTTTTAACCAACTACGCCAAGAGGGTTATGTTTATCGAGTGTATGTATGTACATACGTGTGAATATTTGTTTTGGACGCTCTGTAGCCTAAACGGTTTGATGGATATTACCTTAAGAGGTGTTAGATTCGCCTTAATTGTGAGTGACACTGGCTATATCAAAATCATAAAATATAAAATGGGCCACACTTGCCGCCATACAATTCTTTTTCTTCAAATCCTATCGAGCCAAACCAAAAATACATGGTATTATACATGGCTTACAACAATATATACAACTTATTTTTTACTTTTTTTAAAAAAGCAGACGATTTTTTTTCTCAAGAAAATTGTTTTTCTTTAACTCCTATCCTTAGAAGTCTTCTTCTATTTGAATTGGTGTGTAATTAACTTTAATGTCGGAGCTTTGAAGACCCCCGAAAGTCTCCGATATTGATTATAGGCTAGAAAAGCGAGAATCTACATCTTAACGTGCAAAGCACAAAAGTAGTAGCTTCGTTCAATTACCTATTTCACTTACTCTGTTAAAAATTATTTAGTGAATATAATAGTTGCAGAACCCTAAAATAAACGCCGATGGCGTCATAACAAACATGTTCGATTATCATCTGCGGAGATCAAGGTCGCAGACTCATAGAGTTTTTAATATACAAATTTGGAGACGAATATGACTTGCAATTTTTTCGATACTTCATTACTATTTTTAGAGTTTACGAGTCTGGGGAGTCCAAAACCCAGGGGATACGCCACTGGGTGGTGCCAAACGACTAACCCAAAGCAGCAGTAGAACTTGTACCAACTTCGCCACGAGAAGTTCTGCCTCCACACCTGGCAATCAGTGATATGTGTATCAATGTTTGTAGTATTTTTCAGACTGCGCATCAGATAAGATAGAAAATTCTTTATTTCACAAAAACAAGGCGAAAGTTATTTTGTTTTTTTTTTAGCTAACCTTTTCGGAGTATTGTAGTGCTTACAGAAAATACGTAGGAACTTAATAACATAATATATAAAAACATACCTTACTGAAATATGTACAAAATATCTATGTCTATGTCTACGAAAAAATATAATATAAATACTATTATTATTAAAAAAAATACTTGAGCTAAAATTTTTTTTGTCAGTGCTATGTCAATTAATCTTTAGTTTTTGACTATTATTTCTAAAGAAACCCAGCAGTTGACGAAATGCTAAACCCAGAGATGCAAGAACCACTAATCCAGCTGCAGCAGTTACACCGACGAGTTCTACATCCAGGTATTCAGCCCAGGACATGTTGGCTGCGGGTGAACGAAGGTGCCTCCCGCCTCGGTGCCTCAGGAGGTGTTCCACCCACCAGACGGCACTGTCCATCGCTGATTCTGGGGCGTCACGCATCAGGTTACGAAGTTTCACAACATTTTTTCTGTAGCTGTAAAAATATGGCAAGGCGTGAATTTAGCGGACAACATCAACAATATCTTCAATTTATATAACAATATTAATAATAAAAAATCACGAAATGATACTATTTTTCTGCGTCGTGTTGCGCAATTGCGCCAAATGCGACAAACATTTAAATAAAAAAAATAAAAAAGAGCGGTAGAGGGTATACCGATATATGTGCCAATGATGTGCACCCATGAAACTGCGTCGAAATATCGGGAGTCAACACAACTCACAAAACATTGTAAATATCTTGGTAACTCGAAAAACAATGTTATTAACCATGATATAATAGTATTAAAATTTATAATTTTTAACAAATCCTATTATTATTTTTTACATGATTACGGGTATTTCAGTGTTAATTGAATGTCTAATCAAGGGGTTGCTGGGTGGTACGATTATTGCTAACTTATAACGATACGATCTGTCAATTGAATTTGTCATCTAACTAAATCCATTGAAATACATTTACTATCAAGTTCTTTCTTTTCTTTTTTCTTTTTTTTTCTTCTTCTATCAAGTTCTAGAACTATACGCACCTGTCATCTTTGACGATCGTGTTGATTCCATTCAAGAACTGTTCTTCTGTCAATTCGTCCAGGTCAAGCCGCAACCCAATATTATGTCGGAGGTACTGTTCCACGTTATACCACTGGTCTCCAAGCATGGGAATCCCGATGAGGGGTACTCCTGCGGTGATAGCTTCATCTGTCGACTGCAAACCTCCTTGGGTTACAAAGAGTTTGACTTTTGGATGCTCTGGAATTAATGAAAACATTTGATGAAGACACAAAGGGTCATATTTTAAAGATCTTTTTAGATATAACTAGAATAATTATACTCTGTGCTCTGAACCACGGTTGGCAATGCTACTCGAATACTTCAGATGTTTGGGATAGTAAAATAGCCTATGTGTTAATCCAGGTTTACCTTTACAACGAGTTTCATCCAAATTCGTTCACTCGTTTAGACGCGAATGAGTAGTTCTGTACCTATTTTTCGCTCTTAGGGATAAAAAAAATCATGAAATTCCCATGGACACTACTGAAAAAATATCATTCAAATCGATCCACAATTGGCGATAATATCACGTAACAAACATACATAAAGAAAATGAGCAAAATACAGTCGAATTGAGAGAAACCTCTTTATTAAAGTAGGTTAAAAAAAGGATGAAATTGTATGTAAGATTGTTGTGGTTGAAAAAAAATAGCCATAGCAGCATCCGTGTTTTGTTTCTTCCATCACTAACATCTCAGCGAAGCCATTCTGTTATCATTTTATGTTGGGTTCAGACTACTGCTGATAATTCAGTTTATATACAGTCATTATTTACAGTCATTAGTTGCGATAAAACTTAGTATTTACCTGTCACTAGACGCTAGGAAAATATTGTAATCTTATCTATAATATATTATGTAAAAATCATGCATTAACAATTTATGCATCATAATATTTTATATTTTATATTCAATGCATCCATCATATAGCCATTTGTACCATCAGATTTCTATTTGTTTCAGTATCTTCATATTTTTTTAGAAAAGAAAATTCGTACCTTACAAAGCTACTGGTAGCAATGTTTTTGACCAAAATTTCTCAGACAGGTAAATATCATAAGTAAACGTATTTAAAATTTTAAAAGGAATGAGTCTTAAATATATTTTTTTATAATTTCAGCATATGCTTATTATATAAAGGTTACAGTTTTTATGTATCTGTGTCTGTGTATTTTTCTCTTTGATGCTTAAACGGCTTAACGGATTTGGGTGAAATTTGGTACCAGGATAGCTTATATCCTGGTTAAACCAGGTTATAAGCTATCCATAGCTAATAGCTCTATAACATAGACTACTTTAGAACTTGTAAAACTGTGGTTAGCCGTGGGCGCAGCTAGTATACATACATATTTTATACACTTACGGAGTAAATCAGACTGCGGAAGCCACTTCGATATCCTGATATTTTTCGACCGTCCAGGCAGTTCGTCCTTGTCCCACTTCCACAGAACGTCGTAAGGTAGGCGAGAGAATACGTTCACCAGAATCTGAATCCTCTCTGGGGGCAGCTGCGAGGGACTCACATTGGTTCCAAAGCTGATGTATATAACGCCGTGTTTTGAAGAATCTAGGTAAGATTTGAGGTCCTGAAAAAAAAATGAGCGTTGACGCAGCACTGAGCAAAATCCGTTATGAAGAGACCGTCTACTTATCTTAAATATGCAGTATTCCAGCAGAATACTACATATTTAAGAGCAGATTGAAGATTTCAAGATTTCAATTACGTGTATTATTTAGCCAACGTCGAAAACGCAAATTAAATAATTTCGAGGTTCCGAAACCAATACAATTTTTTTTCAAAAGAACTATTGTCTTAATTTTTTTTTTCAGTATCTTTTTCTACTAATCGTGATATTAAAATTACAGTATACTATCAGCAGTGTTCGGCATGTCTGTGAATACACATCTAGCGAATGCGCCGTATAGTAGATAACTCGAATTTTCCTGATGCAGCACTCGGAATGTGAAATGATTTATTTACGCGAAAACAATGGTAATGATGAGGCTACCACTTGTCAGGTTTCCTTGGTAGTATATCCCACAAGGTGAAACATGGCCCATTAAAGTTTTGTTCCCATCAGAGAAAGGCATATACGTAAATAAAAGTTGTTTGAAACTGTACCTTGGGCAATTCCTTCGAAATCTTTGTATGGAGTCCTCCGATATATTTGACGCTTGGTGGAACCGGTCTGTTCTGGTCCCATATAGGGTTAACATTAAGCAGCAACATATCAACATTGTTTTCCAGCTCAGTTATTGAGGGTGTATCCTCTCCAAATATTCTCCTCAACATTTCGTCATCGCGAGCTACAAGCTCACTGAATAATTGTTCAAATAAGAAATGTGTGTGTAATTCTTTAAGTTTCTCCAACAAGCTTAAATTATTTAATCTTTGACGTAACAATGAGGGGTATAAGAGAATTGGTCGCGTTGGAGCTCCTATTGTATCAAAATTGTAGTTGGTTCCAAGAAAAGAACTCATTGAAATCACCGGTATGTTTTTGAATATGTGAGAATATATGACGGAAAATCTTGAGCATGCTTCGATAATCAACAAATCAAAGTTTGGCTTATTCGTACTGTTTATGATTTTCTGCACCTTTTCAGATAGTAATTGTTTCTCAAACACTTGGGACTGCACTGGCAGCAGTTTCCTCATTTGGGTGACTATTTCATCTTTACTGCCGCTGGTCATATCAGAGTGATATACAATTTTTCGCCATGCTTCGTACGATAAGTCGTGGAGGTCTATTTCGGTGAGATTCTGTGGTGCTTTACCTTCGGGGAAAGCTGGATCTGTTGTGATGAAAGTGACCTCGTGTCCTCGTTTCGCTAACTCTTGCACTAGTGGCCTGAACACAACTTGGTGGCTGATCGACGGAGTTGGAACCACTGTGAGGATTCTTGCTGGTTCTGACACAATTGCACTCAATAATATACACAGAACTAAATGTAGTAACTTTGACATTTTGTCGCGTAAATGTCTACTCTACAGCACGTATCGTTTCCTAATGTTAATTAGCATTTATCAGCGGTTTCCTCATTATATTAATATAGTACATCTGTCGTTCGCCTCTCTGAATAATCTTTGTGTCATTATCATAATTATTATAGCTGTATTAAATTATGGTTCCGTATAAAAAGTAAATTTTACAATAATATTGGGACGGGTTTATTCGTCACTTTATTACGATTATATATATTATTTTAATTGTAAGTTTAGAGCTCAGACTAAAGTTTTAGTAAAAACAATAATTGAAATTCTTCTAAAAATAATGTTTCTAGTGATTATACTATAAGCTGCAGCAATTTCTACTAAATACGGCAAAGAACTTTCCGAAACCTTGGTAAAAAAAAGCCTTTTGAAAGTATGAAATCGCTATGAACTTTATCATTTACATACATACAGATAAACCAAAAAAAAGCGGACAAAAGTATGGGGGTGTTCTTGGGTAAATAGTAGGACACTTTGGACCACGAGGGTATGTAAAATAAAAAAAAAAAGTCATGTAATCTCATGACTATTTTATTTAGTCACCTTCATTGTATAACGATACATGAAGAAAAAATAGTATCTAAGACTTGCCCCTAAAAAAGTAGGACTAAGAGAAATCCCCCAAAAATAATGTATATATAATAAACTAGCGACCCGCCCCGGCTTCGCACGTTTAGCAAAGCATCAGTGTCGTATCAGAAACTACCCGTGCGAAGCCGGGGTGACTTGCTAGTGTATTATACATATAAACCTTCCTCTTGAATCACTCTATTAAAAAAAACGCATCAAAATCCTTTGCTTAGTTTTAAAGATTTAAGCATACATAGGGATATAGGGACAGAGAAAGCGACTTTGTTTTATACTATGTAGTGATACCGTTAATTTAATGTTATATTATTTCTTCAACGGAACCCTAGGAGTAATTGCGCTGATATCATTTACTATCAGTATTCGGTTTGTCTGTGAAGTATATGTGTACTCTTTAAGGTAAGACTGCACTGAGTGGATTGCACCACAGCAGGGTAGCGCGACTCTACCATACCGCTCATAAACTGCAGCGGAGCGACATTACGCAGCAAATTTTGTCTGTCTGTTATTCGGTCACCTCTGAAAGCACAAAATTAAATAGGTTGTTCCTAGTTATAATAATAATTATTGTTTATGACATTTATAGATATTTATTTATGATTTTGATTGGTCAGCAACTAGCAAAGATCCACACCAGTAGCTCGTGTCAAGAAGCCAGGCTGTCATACGCCGTTTTGGGGGTTCCAGTTGCTCGCGTACTATAATATGTCAAGTTATATGACCTCCAAAGTGAATATTACATGAATAGTGCTCGAAAAGAAACTTTATGGAAAGAAATAGCCAAGAAATAACAAAAACAACGTTAACACACTCGTACCTCTGCACTAGGATTCCCTGTGTCGCAGATGGCATGGAAAAACACAGAAACACAAGACAAACACCCAAGACACGAGAACAAACTTCATGCTCACCACACAAAGTATGCCCCGGCCGGGAATCGAACCCGGGACCCCCTGCTTCGAAGGCAGGGTTACTACCAACTGCATTTCAACTAAGCCATGGAGTCGTAGTCGTCTTTATTATATGTATTTGTCTCATCTAGTGCGAAGCGAGGAGCCATCAAAATATGTACGAAAACGCGAGAATAACTCAAATGAATAAAATCACTCGATTCATTGTCGAGCTTGCGAGTAATGAAACTGAATAATGCATGCCCCTGAATATTGCTAGGCTAGGGTTGCCACGAGCGAGAAAATAATTATGTATGTATTTATTATGTAAATACTCATAGATTAATTATGTTGAAGTCAAAATTCTTTATTTCCGTTGAATTCTTAAATAATATTTAGAAATGATACTTCCTAAAATAATTTAATGTGTTCAGCTTTAAAAACTAATCAAGAGGCTGAAATACATAAAATATAACTTAACCTGTAACGTTTGTCTGTTTTACTTTCAACTTAAACAATACTAATTGATTCATATTGATTCATTATTCATTATGATTCATATTGTAAACTTTGACTTATTATAATTTTCCCCGTTCAAACCCAGAGGACAAGTATTCACTCTAGTGAATTCTAGGGTTTGGAAGATTTCTAAAGTACTTCTGATGACGTGCCAACCCTACAGTATCCCCTGAGAGTGTGATCACACGACGATTAGATTTTCATGAAGCTTTGAGATGCGCTTTTTGAGCGATCGAATATTCGAAGTGAGGACGCGGCATCAATATCCGCTGTGAGAGTTAGCCTTTATTTAACAGGTTCGATCCCATTTTATGCTTAGAAAACAGATGTATAAGATGCTCATGGTAAAATTTAAAAATGATAAAAATTTTGATTACAAAATGTAAATATTTACTTAGATACTGTTTTATTCAAAGTTCACAAAGTCTACATGGTTTTAAGAGACTGTTATTGGTATTGTAACGTATACAGACAATACCTTATGAATTTACAAAGTTCATTAATTTATTTCTAACAAAGCTTGGATTGATTTCTCGTGCTAAACTTTTTACAAAATGGCCGCCAACGGAAACTCAATTAGAAACTCTGAAATATAATTAGAACCAGATGGGATTTATTTATCGTGATCTTATCAGAAATTTAAGTTCACTTGGATACGCTTGGCTATACGTTTCTTCATATAATAACAAGTCTATATATAATCTAGAAACAATTAGCCTTCAACCCTGGTGTTTCAATTACCATCCGGATATATTAGCGACCTCGACCCGTACATTATTCTGAGAGATAGGTACTAGTTACACGCGAGGATAAGCATTTCTACATTATTATTATAAAGAGGCAGTAGAAATTGTGGTAAGTTTATCCAGTGTTTAGCAGTAGATTAGGTATAGTAGCAGCATACCTAAAGCGCTGCTAACAGTGTTGCTGTATTCCGGTGTAATATTCTCTTGTGACATTATATGCTCACGAAAGTTAACTTGTGTGTAAAACTCAACGTGTCCAAACGATACTTGAGATGTAAACGAAAAAACTTGTTTGAGTTTGAGAAGGGTGTGGATGCCCGTGAAATAAGAAATACAAATCATTCTTGGATATAGAAGTTTCCAAGAATGTTTTGGAGATTACAATAGGGTAAAGATGGCAAGGAAATAAAAAGCTCATGAGAAAATATAATAGGTACCAAGGTTTTTCTTTTGTAAAAAAGTCTTGGATATTTTACATTTCAAGGATATATTGAGTTAATGTGTTTTTATTAAAATTTAAAAAAAAAAAATACTTTGTCCATTTCGCAAGGCTTCGTTATCAGCTAAAGGGACACTAGCCTAATCTCGATAAGTGAGAGTGAATGTGGGCTTTGATCTGTGGCGTCGCGAGCCCAAACAGCGCAAGCGCACCGCTATGCCACAGATCGTTTGGAATTCCACCAGCGACTTTAAGATTAGAAGCTAGCTCCTGTACCTATAGCAAATATACAAATCTAAAACTAAGCCAAGTGGATCCCTGCTTTCGAAGTGAGGGGTACCGGGTTTGGTTCTCAGCCGGAGCATACTTGTGTGATGAGGAAGATGTCTTGCATGTATGTGAAGCGTGATTATGTTTTTATCCATGCTACGTTAAAGAGAATTTTAGTGCAGTGTTAGTGTGTCCGTACCAGCCTCTAATGTTCCCAATGCAGGGACACCGGCCTACTCTCGATAATTGAGAGGCTCTGATCTACCACGGGAGCCCAATCCGGATTGGTAGATGTCACATGTCTTCGAATTTTTGGTTCTAAGACATGCCGGTTTCCTCACGATGTTTTCCTTCACTATTTCGAGAGCGTGGTATTGCGCACATAAATTTTTCAAGTGAAAAAACTCATTGGTGCACGTGTGGGTTTGAACCAGCGACCTTCAGAATGAAAGTCGGCGTCTGTGCCCCTTGGCCACCACGAGTTGGCGAGTGTGTGCCGAATAATATTTTCGTCTTGCCGTCACGTTGCGTTTGTCAAGTATAGCCATCGTTAGAGTACTCTTTGAGCTAATTGTCAAAGCACCAGTTTTACTGAACATTTCCTACGTTCGAGCTTCACCATTACGAATGCACCGCTCCTACCTGTAATTAGCTGTGATTTGCATCACTCCTGTTTACGCATTTGTGTTAGATACTGGGTGATATTATATATTAAGTCAAAAGTCAAAGTCAAACTTATTTATTCCTTTAGATCTCAAGTATCATTTGGACACGTCAAAATTTACACGTGCATGTACACATATTCGTGAGCATATAACGTGTCACAGGAAGGTATTAAGCTTGATTTACGTAGTATAAGCCTCAATTATCTAATACACGCATTTACAATTAATTTCAAATTATTATCGCAGTATGGAGATTACAATAAAACACTAAAGGAATATTTACGATTTTTCGTGAAATGTGTCGTTAAACTTTGTGACTTTGTGCAAATTTTAAATGTCACATAAATTAGATTGCCCTCGAAACGGAATAAGTAACAAGTTATAAGATCTAAGTGAAATCGTAGTAGGTACCTACAAATGTATTTAAGAAACAGTGACTTTGTTACCTTATTTTTAAGGAGGAAAACTTAGTATAATTGTGACAGGAAAGTTTTCTGAGAAAATTGTGACATACTGAGATTTGAATAAAACTGACTTGTAATATTAAAATCGACAGGAATTGTTTGAATCAAAATTTATGTGTTTTTGGTCCATGTTGCTCGCGGCCGTAGATATATTTATATCCGTAGATAGACTTTGACTTTGACTTAAAGTAACACTAAATTTTCCAAGTTAATCCAGAGAAAAGGATTTCGGTGGACGGGTGTGGGTGCCGGTGAAATTGAGGCACGAGATGTTACATCCCTGCGCACTAGAGTGCGGCTTGGGTGTTCTCATAATTAAGTCGGAAAGGACTTAAGTTGCATTACCTGCTGTTGTTATATTATCACATTCGTTACAAAAAAAAAAAACACATCTGAGGGCGGAATACGAACGACTGAGGTTCAGCTCAGTAAAGAAATTTACATAAATTGGTACTCTAAACTCGACGGAATATTAAAAAGTAAATGCTACTCTACATTTCAAATTCACTGAGACTTGCTATGCTGGAGCTAAACTTATAATATCTAGAAGCAGTGTAAGACTGCATGTTAAAACATGCCATTTTAGTGTCCACTTCTACGCTGTACTGTAAAGAAACCTAACCATGGACAAAAACAATTTGTACGAGTTGCGACGTATTCCCAGATTGTGGCAACACTTCTTGGAATTTTAAGTGGTCGTGGCGTAGCTTGCTTAACTGTTCTTTACAGATCACCTAAGTTAAGCAACTCTCGGCCCAGTCAGAAGTTAGATGGGTGGCCAGAGTTGGCTACTTAGTCACACGAAGGAAGAAAACTTCTTGGAATAACTCAGTAAAAGATTTTGTTGCTCCTTTAGCACCACTCAAAGTATACGCGTAGACCTCTAAGCGTTTTCACCTGTTGATAAGAGCAATGGTATCTTAATATTTCGACGCCGAAGAAATCTATACTTATTATTATTATGTCACACACCGAGAGTTTGTATGTGTGTGTCTGTGTGTGTGCGTTTGTTTGTTACTCCTTCATGCTCAAACGGCTCAACGGATTTGGATGTAATTTGGTACCGGGATAGCTTATATCCTGAACTAACACATAGACTTTTAGTCCCAGAAAACCGCGGGGCACAGCTAGTAAGAACATAAAAGTGAAGTGTAACTATACAAGGAATTCCATCTTCAAGAATATTAGGCTAGGTTTTCCCATACCTGAATAGCTGAAGTGGATTCTCAGCAAAGAGAAGAATATGCTTAATAAATCAGATGGGCTTTTTAGAGCAAAAATAATATGCGTACAATTATTTAGTCAAATTTTACCTATACATCCATTTTAGAAACGCATATGGCTACGTAATTATTTTTGTTTCAATTCAAACACTGAAAATGAAACTCGGATACTTTTATCCGCCACTCAAAACGACATTTCTTCAAAGTTAATGCAACAAACTTGTAACAACGTCGCAAAAACACCGGATGCGAGCGAAGGTCATTTTGAAGCAATTTAGAGTTTTTTGTTGCAAAGAAAAACGCGAATTTGTCCTCCGGGCGATGGGCAAAGCACTTTAGAATTCCTCTCGTTGCTGCCTTTGCTTTGTCTTTCGAAATTCTTTTTTATTCGCAGCCTTATGTTTCTGAACAAGATCATTTATTTATTTATTTATATTGTTACATCAACATCACAGTAACTATATAATAAATAAATATAGTTTCATCATTGGTTTTATTGGTGAAATCACCTAGATAAATATAAAATCCTAATTAAAGAATAATCTATTCACAATACAAACATTAATAGCGGCCATCAAACTTGATCGTTTTGTGAATTCAGGAATTGTTTAGAATATTGGACTACCTCAGTTCATTCGTACGCTAACGACTAATCTTTTTTCAGTATCTAATACTAATACTATTATTTTTTATGGTAAATACTAGGATTTAGCGGGAAAATGTATCCCTATTCTAAGCCTAAAACGAATGTCTGGCTGTAGGCTGTATCTTATGATCCATAAATTGTAGCGGGCTGAAATGTTCACAGAATATGTAAATAGCGTCGGTGAGCGAGTCCGAAGAGCATTTAGTCAGTATTTCATTGTCATTCCTTTACGAATCGTAAAGTGAAATATTACGGATAGATAATCATTCGGGTTCATTTTTTTTATTATTCGTTTTGTTGTATAGTAAGCATACAATAAAACGAATAGTTATTGTATAGTAATTATTGGCATTTTGAAGACTGAATAGCTAGTTTTCTTTAAACTTAATTTTGTTTCTTTCTTATTGTTTATTATTGTATTCCAACTTTATTTTGTTTTATACCATTTATTGATAAATCTATTCTATAATTGCTACTATTAGCAAGAACTCTTTTTCATAATACTTTTACTGTAAGTTGTGGATAACGGTGTTGGTTATACATTAATTATTATTCTTGATTTATGACTGTACTTTACTTCTAATGTATAACTGTTTGTTAGCCCTAAGAAATAAATAAATAAGCAGAATTGTGTTAAATTAGTTTTTTGAAGGATTATTTTGCATTTCATTTCTAAAAATTACTTATTGGCTTGTTATACCTAATTATCAATTAATTATAATGAATTTTTAATGATGAGTAAATGACACTAATCTGTTGATCTTTCTGTTTTATTCTTTACTGTCTATTGTATTGGCATGGGTCAAATAAAATATATTCCATTTTATTGTATTCTGTATGTATATTTATAAAAAAACACATATTAACACCCACTTTATTATTCTAGGTGGGAATCGAACTCACTTTAGTCGCGTTTAGTCACTTTAGTTTGACGTTGGTTACAAAAGCAGAGCTACTACTAGCTACTTTGTAGCTTAGTTGGTAAGCTACAAACTGGTTTATAGTAACGAAGTATCGAATGCGTAGACATTAACGAAAGCCTCTCGGCTGCAGACTAATGACCGAATTCACTGAGTGGCACTGCCGCTTCCATATTCATGCGCTCCGGGAGCGTGCATTAGGTAATTGATAGCGGACATTTCTAGTATAGATAGTATCTGTGACACGGATTAAGTTGCCAGTAAATCTAAGAGTATAAATTGTCCATCAATTTTTATTTTATTTTACTACTAGCTTTTGATAGTCCTAGTTGCCGTGGCTTCGCTCGCGGTTATAAACATTTTTATTCTTTGAACTTATTGATATAATAGATAGAACAAAAAAGAACAATAGAAGTAGAAGAGAGTTTTAGTAGCAGTAGAACTTGTGCCAAGCTCGTCCGGAGAGGTACTGCCACCATATCTGGATTCTGCCGCCAAGCAGTAGTAGTTGCATTACTGTTCCGGTGGAAAGGTGTGGCTGCCGGTGAAATCACATGCGCATGAGACGTATCATCCCCGTCTCGGGTGATGGACGCAGCAGGATGAATGCGACTCAGTAAAGATTTGGATCTCATACTGAGTCGCACGCATTACTGTTGTCATGGGCGAAGGTCACCACTTACCATCAGGTGGGCCCTCAGCACGTTACGTCACACATTGAAATAAAAAAATAAAAAAATAAAAAAAACAAACGTTTGAGTTGTTATGAGTAGCATATCAAACTTTAAGCGTAAAACAAAGACTTTTAGGAGATAAAAGCTCGGCGTATATGAACTTCCTTCATAATAAATTTCATCCAAATTCGTTCAACCATTAAAGCGTGAAGGAGTAACAAACAAACTTATCTTATTGACACTAACAGACTCCATGTTTGATCTATCCTACTAATATTATAAATGCGAAATTTTGTTTTTTTTTTTTGTTTTTTTTTTTTTTTTTTTTTTTTTTTTTTTTTGTTAATGCTGACATACTAATATCTTTATTTTTATTTAACTAAGTATTATTTTATTGAATTTGCATGCTGTTAAGCAGAAACATGTACCTTAAATTATATTCTAAACTGTCATCATTGTAACCTATGTTTCGCGAATAAATGATTTGAATTTGAATTTGAAAGTTTGTAAGTATGGATGGATGTTTGTTACTCAATCACGCCAGAACGGCTAAACGGACCTGGATGAAATTTGGCACAGAGATAGAGTATAGTCTGGAATAGCACACAGGCAATTTTTTTCCCCGGAAAGATGTACGGTTCCCGTAGGAAGTCCAACCGCGGGTAACACCGCGGGGCGCAGCTAGTTTAAGTTTATATTTAAAAATTGCTGTTCATCAGTCTCTCTAAAAATTGAAAATGGCTGGACTATTTTGTTTTGTTCGTAATAGTATAGAAAAGTTTTGTATAATATAATTTCTATCGAAAATTCACGGGACTATCACGGGAAATCATGCAGTCCTTCGTCCGTGGTCTGATCGTGTAGCCCTGGAGACTGGGCTATCAGAGCACGAGCACGAGGTACCGTACCAGCCTCTAATGTTCCCACTGCAGGGACATCGGCCTACTCTCCATAATCGAGAGTGAATGGGCTCTGATCTACCACGGAAGCCCAATCCGTATTGGTAGATGTCACATGCCGTCGAATTTTTGGTTCTAAGACATGCCGGTTTCCTCACGATGTTTTCCGTCACCGTTTTGAGAACGTGGTATTGCGCACATAAATTTTTTCAAGTGAAAAAACTCATTGGTGAACCAGCAACCTTTAGATTGAAAGTCGGCGTCTATGCCCCTGGGCCACCACGCTCTCGAGCACGAGGTATGTAATGATATTTTTTAATTATCAATTTAAATTTCTTTTTTTTTGGTTCTAAGCAATTTCTTCAATGAATATGGATATTGTAAACCCCCCCGTGTATTAATGTCTGAACTAAATGATTATTATTATTATTATTAAAGGCATAGACAAACAGATTAGTAATAGCATTTTATTAACTGTAGATACTGAATCCTAAACAATTTGAACAGTTTAATGCAGCTGAAACGAAACAATATTCTGTTTGATGAATAATTACCAACTTTATTGAATGGCGCTTAATGCACAGGACCGTGAGCAAGCATTAATTTATTATTTACTATCGCTTCTACTGTACAACGCATCTGGGATACGGATTATCATTCTATAATAATATTATAAATTTGAAAGTTTGTCTGTATGTTTGTTTGTCTTCACGCCTCAGCGGTTGAACGGATTTAGATAAAATTTGTTATAAAGGTAGATCATACACTGGATAATAATAATATATAAATAATAAACGTTTACATACTCATACCTCTGCACTATGATTCCCTGTGTCGCAGATGGCATGGACAAAACACCAAAAAAAACAACAAGAGAAACACCCAAGACTCGAGAACAATCTTTATGCTCACTCAATCACCACGGGAATCGAACCCGGGACCCCTCGCTTCGAAGGCAGCGCTACTACCAACTAAGCCACAGAGCCGTCTAAAAGCACATAAGCTACTTTTTATGCTGAAAAAGTTAATAATCTATAGGCACATAAGCTACTTTGTTATGCTGAAAAAGTGAATAATTTTTTTAGTTACTTGCGAAGAACAACATTTCCGTCAGTTTTTTTCCATTTTTAATGCAAATAACAATGCAGGATGCAGCTAGTTCGAATAAAAACTTACACACTTGCTGAGATAACCCTGTGTTGGAGATAGTTTGAACACAAATACACACTTCTGTATCTCCCTTTGAACTCGTAGACCTGGGTGGTGCTAAAGGACCAACTAGGAGTAGCAATGGAACTTGCCTGAAGTTCGTTCACCACCAAGTAGTGGTGCACTTGTATTTATGTATTAGTGGAAGGGTGTGGGTACCGGTGAAATCAAAGGTGACGGGCGTGACTTGAATCATCTCATACTTAGCTCGGGGAGGACCGTAGTCGTATTGTTTCAGGTCATAAGGGTTTCCTTCACTATAAGGGCAAGCAATAATATCAAACTAGTTTACATATGTCCGAAATTGAACCAAACACCTTCAGATTGAGTTGTTGTCTGTACCCCGCCACCTTCTTTGGTGTTCCTATTGCGACATTAAAGGCTAGTTCGAATAGCGCAACGATTCCCAACCATTTTATGTATGACTGAAATTCAGTCAGTATTATCCGAATAAATTGATTAGCACTTCCATATTCATGAAATCTGCGTACGTATTAACCTAATTGATAGTGGACATATCTAGTATAGATGGCATCTGTGACACAGATTGTTTGAGTTATGTCCAAACATAACATTGATTTAGGTGGTTCGTGTAGGGTATAAATCTATGTCTATATGATATAGATAGTTTGGACGTAAGTCTATTTTAATTTCTTAGAATACTATTATTTTTAATTGGACGCAAGTAGATATAGTTCCATATATAAATTTTAAAACTATCTTGGTTATGTACATTATTATTCGTGTTACCGGGATATTTACCATGATTTATGAGTTAGGTTTACTCCCGATATTTCGACGCAGTTTCATGCGTCATGATCCCGGTTCAACACTCACAAATCATTGTTAATATCCCGGTAACACGAATAAAAATAGTTCTATATTTTCTAAAGCTAATTTCAGTTACGATGAATATATCTTGTGCATTCTCTTAATGCACATCGTTCCACAAGATATCTTGTAAGTCTCCATGACGCCATGTTCGCTCAAGGTACACGAATGCAGTTGTACAATACGTGATCAGGGTTTATTCCTTAAGCTACCAATACTCGGCGGAGGTCGACCGAACCCTGCTTTCGTGTGCATAATCTAGAACAGTTTAGTACATTAAAAGATTTTAACAAACCTCATAGCTCAGTTGGTAGGAGGACCTTTTGCCATGGGTTCGATTTCCACCCAGGACACAAGGTTTGCTCAAGCATTTGTGTGACAAATCTTTAAGTAATCCTTATAATCTTTTGTTTTAGTGAATTTCATTGATGGGTTTTATAAATAATTTAAAGGCCCGCCCACGCCCGGTCAACGCCCCACCACGCTCGATGAGTTTTAGCATTGAATAAATAATTAAATAAATATTCATGGACATTTCACATAGACCATTAAAACCCATAGCTTTTACTATGATAACGATCTATATCAACTTCTAATGCTCCCACTGCAAGGATCTTTTGCCATCAGAAAATCCAAAATAAAATCTTATTTCAAGTATTTCTCTAATATTGAAGATGAACGACCTCAGAATTTGTATTCATAAACCAAACTTTCTTAGTAAAACAATTATTTGAACTAAACTTTCTACCTCGAAAATAAAAGCATAACAAAAGTCATAGCATTTCATTACTCCTTCAATTTATTGTTCAACTCTAAGACTTCCTAATTATAAATTTGCAAAACAAACAAAAAACTCAATTCTCCCTTATTTTACCTTTTGTTCTTGGGCTACGGAAGGCAATGAAAGAGGACTCGTAGAATTAAACTCAGCAGAAATGATAAAAATTTTATCAAGCTGACATAAATTACTTGTTAACGGTATTCAATAATATGCTCAATATTATCCATTTTTATACCAGACAATATTTTACTAATATAGTTCTATAAACTAATATATTCCACACCGTACCTGATGTAAGTTTGATTAGTGCCTGATGTGAG
Source organism: Aplocera efformata (assembly GCA_921293045.1). Lineage (NCBI taxonomy): Eukaryota > Metazoa > Arthropoda > Insecta > Lepidoptera > Geometridae > Aplocera > Aplocera efformata. The sequence goes on from OV121061.1 coordinate 5,287,199, forward strand.
TTGTTGCTGTAGGACTACTTAAGATGGATTTTTGGACCACGATTACTCCTTTTAGAGGCAGGGTTAAAAATACTTAGCTTCACAATTAGACAGCTCCGTGGCTTAGTTGGTAGTAGCCCTGCCTTCGAAACGAGGGGTCCCGGGGCACACTTTGTATGGTGAGCATGAAGTTTGTTCTCGGGTCCTGAGTGTTTTTCTTGTGTTTCTGTGTTTGTCCATGCCATTTGCGACACAGGGAATCCTAGTGCTGAGGTATGAGTGTGTCAACGTTGTTTTTTTTTTTTTTACTAAGTGCATCCTGCGCCTGAGGCGGGTTTGCGCGCGGTTTCCGTCGTGCGGACGGCGGCACTTTCTATGAAACAGTGACGCGCACGATTCGTCAAATCCGCGTGCGGATATGCGCCGCGTTACCCGTCGCGGTTTTACCTAACAATGCGCACCTCACGTTCCAAAGCCTATTTTGAGAAGCTATTGAACCATACTTATGAAAACCCATTCTACCTCGACTAATGTCTCCCGAGGTTCCATTCAAAAATCCACCCGAGGTAGACCACTAGCAATTATTATTGTAGCGAACAACAATAGCGCATTGTCCGACCGGTCGGGAATTAGTGACGGCTTGAAGTCATTCGGACGCCTTGAGACCCTGGCTCATTTTCATTTTAATTGTTTTCGAGTTACGTTCTAAGTTATTTTAAATTGAAGTTGAAGTTGAACTCTTTAGTTTAATTCGGAATCCTGCCTGTAAAAGGAGGTTGGTTCATTCTCGAATAGAGATATTTTTTTTTATGTGATTGGGTTACGGAACAAGCTTAGGGCCCACCTCATGGTAAGTGGTGACCCTAGCCCATGACAACAATAATGCGTGCGACTCAGTATGAAATCCAAATCTTTACTGAGTCGCATTCATCCTGCTGCGTCCATCACCCGAGACGGGGATGATACATCTCATGCGCATGTGATTTCACCGACAGCCACACCCTTCCACCGGAACACAATTTCGAATGAATTACATTACATTAAATTGAATTAATAATAAATATTTAATGGACATATCACACAGCGCCATTTTGCCCTGAACTAAGCATGGCTTGTATTATGAGAGCTAGATCATTAATAGAATACTTATAGAGTATTTTTTTATAATGACATGCATATACATTTTAAAACCCAGAACCAGAACAAACATCTATGTTCGTCTCACAAATTCTTGTTCAGAGTGGGTATTGAACCCCCGTACTTGGTATTGCGTACTCACTGGTATAGTTTTAGCAGATGTATTATTGATAGTGACGCAGTCATGGTGAAACTTGCTTCGCTGTTCTTTACAGATCATCTAGTTAAGCAAATCTCGGCCTGGTCAGATTTTGGATGGGTGATCACTTAGGGGTATTACAATTTTTGTTCGTTAAGATGTCAGTCCCGGCTGTGCTGTAAAGCCATGTCGGAGGCCTTCGGGTCGGAAAACTTCGACACAAGAGTTACTCATTCGAAAGAAGAAGAAGTGTAGTGGACTTCAACCAACGACCCTTGGGTTGAAGGAGTGTACCACTGAGTCAGCTCTCACTACCATCTAGCGAAGACATTGAAGATGATTATCACGAAAATAGCGAAAATAACCTTCTCATTTATCGCAAACCAGCAGGAAGCTATTCTTCAACGCTAAAATACCTGATCTATCTTTCTTAACGGTTTCGATCTAGGATAATATTAGCTCGGCATTTATCGGATGACATGACTTAGCGTTGATTGCGTCCTTCTTACCCCACTCCACCATCCGAAGCGTACTTAATCACTTACTACCCTCTCACTACGCCGGCAGAATTCAGCGAACAATGCAGCTTTTATTGAAAACCTGTGGAAGTTATATGAGGAAAGAAAGCAATGGTTGGGCGGCTTAGAGATTGGGTCGTATTTTTTCATTTCAGGGTAAAGAAAAGAGGATTAACTTAATAGCTCTTACAGAATCTTTTCTATCGAATGGCGAAACAAATCTCTTCCGTACATTAATGGTAATAAAACTAAAACTTTCTGAAATTCTCAATAGGTCCTTGAATAGTGTTCATTGCGATGGCCTCATAGCTCTGATGGTTGTAGCTCTGCCTTCTGCGTTGTAGGTCATGGGTTTGATTCCCACCCAGGACAAGCATTTGTGTGCGAACAAAAATGTTTGTTCTGTGTCTGGGTGTTAATATGTATTATATGTATATACTAGCTGACTTGGCCACGCGTTGCTGTAGCTAACGTTTTTGTCATAATATGATATTATAATTCGCAATAAAATAATATTGCGATCATAAATTGAGATGTGAGCTATCCTATCTTTCAAGTTGGATCAAACTGCACACGGTGTACAAATTTGATTAAAATCGGTTAAGTAGTTTAGGAGTCCATCGCTGACAAACATCGTGACACGTAATTTATATATATTTAGATTTACTGAAAAAAAAGTAATTTATGTATTCCATCAGTTATCTAGTTCCCATATTACATTTTCTCTATTTTCACCTTATAGGCAAATAAGGTGAAAATCGTCAACCTCGGAATTCCAGCTAACCAGCCAGATTTTTGCATGGACCTTAAGGTTGTCTCAAAAATATAATATCATATCCCGCCGGCCACCTTCAATGTCTACAATGTCTCAATACACCGGCACCATATGATTGGTACTAGATTTTTAGCTCGAATGCCGAGGTAAAATCTTTATTTTCTTGGACTATAAAAAGACTACAGATCTACAAATTCGTTTACAGGATTATATCAATTCACGGACCCTTAGCGAAATCTCCATCGTCTGTTACTAAGCCACTAATGTACGCCTACTCGTTTCGGGATTCGTAATCAATTAGCGGAAATTCCTTTTCCTTAGCGAAAAAAATATTGCGTAGCTGTGATGTTTTCGCAATTTTCCGTATTTCTGTATAATTTATTTGCAAGTAAACCCGGTGTTTGTAAAATTTGTAAACACCCACAATTATACTTGATTGATTGTAAAATTGAGAACACTGACTTGAATGTTTTTATCCCTTGCTTATCGCCCTAAGGTGAAATTTTTTCATGAGTTTTTTTATGGAACTAGCTTAGAGTAACAATATTTTTTTAACGGTAGGGACCGTTAAAAAAATATCATTCAAATAGATCCGCGATTGGCGAAAAAAAATAATTCATATATTATATATAATATTATATACATACAAACAAACTGAGAATCTGAGAACTGAGAGGAAAAATTTATGTGCGCAATACCACGTTCTCGAAACGGTGACGGAACACATCGTGAGGAACGGTTTCCTCACGATGTTTTCCGTCACCGTGTCTTAGAACCAAAAATTCGACGACATGTTTGTGACATTTACCAATCCGAATTGGGCTCCCGTGGTAGATCAGAGTCCATTCACTCTCAATTATCGAGAGTAGGAACATTAGAGGCTGGTACGGAATCCGCCGCCAAACATTGGTGCACTTGCGCTGTGTTTTCTGGTGTAAGGGTGTGGTCGCCTCTGATATTACAGGCACTTGAGAAGTACCATACCCGTCTTATTCAGACTTTAGTATAGAAAGACCTGAGTCGTCATTTTATTGTTTAACATCAGGTTCGCCGTCTGACCGTCCCCTTACTTTAGTCACATAAAAAAAATAGTTTAGTGACTACACTACGTATGTTGCAAGAAGGTTTGTCGTCGATCCCAAAGGAATCTAGGACGGATTGTGTGTTTACCGATTCTAGTTACGTACGGTCAGCAACAGAAGTATTGTCACTTCAAAAAAGTTAGGTTTTATCTTGTTGATATTACGAAATTTCAGTTATCCTAAGGAATGAACTGTACAATACCATCAAAAAATAAATAAATTTATTTTTCATGTTTACAAAATAAGTAGGTTTTCATAAGAATATTTCATTGCTCAGTTGTATCTTCAGCGCTATAGATCAATTACCATTCAGAACGAATATTTTTGTATGAAAATTCATTTTTAGTCTCTGTTTGTTTTTGTCTAGGTGTTATCACATATCAACACCTAGACAAAAAACAAACAGATCAGATTATTGATAAAATAAAAATACTAAAATTACTATGTTAGTATTTTATCAGTAATCTGGTTCTTGGGTCTAGATGACGCTGTGTGAAATGTATATTTTAACAATTATTTATCATTTATTTTTATTTACCTAAACAACACATTATTTAATCGCCAGCAAAGTTTTTACGTAACAAAACTTACGTGCATAAAAACCTGCTGTAGAGAAGTACCTCCGCCCATAACAACAGAAGTACAACGTAGGTCATTCCTGACTCGAAAAACCCGTGTTTTCACGATGCTTTCCCAACTTAGATGATCTGTAAAGAACTAAGCAAGCTACGCCACGAGCACTTTATGTTCCCGTTGTAAGAAAGTAAGAGTTAATGGGCTTACCACGGGAACCCAATCCGGCACAATTCTTCTAGATCTTTCGAGAACCTTAGAACTTGGATGTAAAGAACATCTAAGCAAGCTTCGTTATCAGCCTTAGTATTAGTCATCACCATCATCATCACATACAAAAAAGGCTTTATCACGTGACCGACTGTACTTGTATGAAAACTACGTTTGTTTGTTATTGAAATTGTCTAGGTGTTCTGTGTTAGCTCACATGAATCTCTTTGTTAGTTTGTAGAAACGATCCTACGGAACCAGTTTTATTGTACAAGAATGGGTCTGTGTTTCACCGACTTCAAAAGAAGTAGGCGGGGCTGTAAGCTTTTTTTTTGCAATTATATGATGGAACGAGCTGAGGGCCCACCTGGTGGTAAGTGGCGACTCCCGCCCATGACAACAGTAATGCAACTTAGTATAAGATTTGGATCTTACACCGAGTTGCATTTATCCTGTTGCGCCCATCACCGGAGACGGGGATGATACGTCTCATGCGCATGTGATTTCACCGGCACTTTGCTTGGATAATTGTTCAAATAACAGCTGGTTTTTGATTTTAGTATGGCAAATTTACCACGAAGTTGCTACCACGCTCTATTGCTAATTATTCACAGACAACAGAAAGAGCAGACAGTTGTGTGTCTAAATAAATAGGCGCATTGCGCATAGAAGGTATGATACCAACTTATTCAGCAAACCACATTGCAGAATTTGAGAAATTTAGCTCACCAAGAACAATAAGCAGTAGAAGTTCGTGTGGCGATGTCTCAGACCTGGTAATCTACCGCCAAACGTGCAATTACTTTTAGAAATTAACTTAAGACGTTTCATCCCCGTCTCGGGAGAATGGCGCAACAGAACTCAACTTGGAGCTTCTCATGTTTGGGTTGGGAAGGACCTAAGTCATATTTTCTATTTTATGTGTATAAAAAAAAAACAAACAAAGCCTATGTAGCTTTGACTTTGACATAAGCGTTAGTTGTTTGATGTTTTGATGGTGATTGTACTGCAAGAAAACTACGTTTGTTTGTTATTGAAATTGTCTGGGTGTCATGTGTATCGACGAAACGAATTATATAATACAACAATGTATTTTTTTGTATCGCAATAACATATTCCCCAGGCGGGTTCATTCCCCAAATCCCTAATGGAAAACATCACATTTTCTTGTCGAAATTCCCAAATATACTGTATTTATGATGTAGAATGCATTTAAGTAACGCTAGCTTAGTTTCTCGCGTTAGGTTCATTTTCACAAGAGATTTAGTTTGCCGCCAATTCACAAAAACAAATGACAAATGAATGCAATAAACTACATTAGGTTACTAAAGAGTTCTAAAATTGAAATTCAAAAAAAGTTTTCATTAGCAATGTTTTCAGTGTTACCCACGCTACACATATTATGATATCATTTTGTAGTCTATCTATTGTTTGAATATTAAAATAGATTATATGTGGGTGGCTGAATAAATATTGAAAACTCCAAATACCTTTTTATATTCGACGTCCACTTCCCTAATTCCCTTTACGGGTAATCCATTAAAATCCGCACCAAAATCCATTTGGGAGCGTAGTTTTAACGTAAATTCAACTGAATTTATTTATGTACCAAAGTTCGTGATTTAGAGGACTGGAGGTCTGCTCGAAAAACGAGTTCAGGAGGTACCCTGAACTTTTGTAAATAAAAAATGTAATGCCGGGCAGAGGCCTACATAAATCCTAGGGATAGTTATAGTGGTATCTTTATTGTCAGTATCTGAAAAGGGTCTATGATAATTGCATCTGTAAGTGAGAATTTTTGAGTCCCTACGTGTGATGCTAAAGGGGCAACACAATGTAGAACTTCTGTCAATGTCATCCGGAGATATACAGCCACCACACTTGGAAATCTGCCGCCAAGCAATGGAACTAACGCTTATTTTATTTATGAGTGCGGGGGAGTCAGCCTGCACGTGCACTTTCACTTGCATATTATTATGTTTCGGTGGAAAGGTGTGGTTACCGGTGAAATAGGACACAGAACAAACGTATAAGTTCCTCACACAAATGCTTGTCCTGGGTGGGATTCGAACCACCTACAGTGTAGACGGCTCCGTGGCTTAGTTAGTAGTAGCCCTGCCTTCGAAGCGAGGGGTCCCGGGTTCGAATCCCGGCCGGGCACACTTTGTTTGGTGAGCATGAAATTTGTTCTCGGGTCTTGTGTTTTTGTTTGTCCATGCCATCTGCGAAACAGGGAATCTTAGTGCAGAGCCACTACTAACTTAGCTGTGAGGTCAACTAAAAAAAACTTACCACCGGCAATATTCCATTTAAACTTTTTTGAAATATCACTGATTCTGGCGTTGGTGGAATTAGTTTAACTCCAAACACGTAAAGCCAAAAATAATAAAGTCTCCTTTTAGTTCCTACCTTCGCCTTTGTCTGTGGCTGGGATCATAATAAAAACACATTAATCCAATACTTCAAAACATTTATTTCCACGAATCTAAAAGTCATACTTTTATAACAAAACCTAACTAACACTAGACGTGGAACTTTGTCCAAGTACCGACGCAAACCAGACCGTTCCCAACTAATAATTACAGTAGCTTTCATTATCATAGAGTAATACAAACAAGCTATAGTGACACAGGTTGTCCGAGTATGAACAGTAAGCGCTCGCAACAAATTTTGCTTAGATCTTGCTTAGGTGATCGTTTAATGGTATTTTAATTGAATGCTTTCAGGCATTGCGGTTCCGGGCATACTAGTCAATAAGCCTTGTCCAAGATCAAACCTCTATGATAAGACGTGAGTGTTTATGTTAGTTTTATATTAGTCGTCCAAGGCAGAGTGGTGCCAGGCCGCGCGGGAGGTCACCCATGCGACTGGCCAAATCAAATCTGTGGTGGGCGGTCCTTTGCATGAATGCACAAGAATGACCGCTAATACAAACCGATGGCGTGACATCGTGAGGCGCATAACGTCTGCCCCCTGGAAGAAAACTACATGACGATCACCGATGACCGCTCTGTCAAGATCGTAACGATGAAGAAGAAGAATATTATTGGTTTTGTTAGTTCATTACCATTACTATTGCCAGCCTACTGACTAAACCCATCAACATTCCTGCTGTTCGAACTACTCATCCTATGTAAAGTAGATCAACGCATGAGCTAAACATAATATGGGTACAAATATTTAATGAATTGCGTTGCGTCCCGTTCATACTCGCATAACTTCTATAGCTAGCTTATAATCATTCACAAGTTGGAATCGACAAAGTTGTAACTCCAAGGAAGATGTTTGGCAGTTAATATACTTAATAATTTATGTAACTAAATCATAACTTATATATCTATTATAATATAAACGTTAAAACATCAGTCTTATAAAAGATAGTCGAAATTATAAAACAAATTAATATTTATTTAATGAGATCAATGCATTCTAACAAATTAATACGCAGAACTTCGCGAATATGTAATACTGTCTCCGAGGGGTTTCTTGGGTACTTCTTCCCCTTAGGTTGGTCGGTGGAACAAGCCTGTAATTTAACTACTTGTGTGCATGTAATGTGCCTACGAGTTCCTGTGACACGTTACATGCACACTTGTACATGTTGCAGCTTGATAGATGTAACATACGTTTTTCAAGTGTCAAAGTTATTGGTGCACAAGGGGATTGGAACCTGCAATCTTTGGTATCAAAGCCGAACCCTTGGCCACCCCTCTCTCTAAGTTTCAAGATATCTTGTCAAAACTTAATTAAAATTTTAATGGTTGCCATTCCCCTCTTTTCCTCCAAAGACTTATTTATAATGTGCAAAAAGATATAAAATTACAAGAAAGCTTTTAATTCTATTGGAGTTCTTTGGCATAAGAAAAATCAGCAAGTTTTGGTCCGAAGGAAATTGAATTCTAAACATGAAGAAAAAAAGTATAATGTTAAAATTTACAATCGGAGATAATTATCCTTAACTGTTACCATCAAATATCATTTGGATGGGTATTTATTGATATGCTTATAAACAATTAACTACAATTAAATGATACAAAGATTTTTACAATAATTACTTTTATATGTATTCTAGCCGATTTGTCTGTTGTTATCTGTTATGGTGAGGTGTTCTGCAGTGTCCTGTAACAAATAGTCAGTTATAATAAAAAAAACAATAAAAAAAATCAAAAATACACCAGAAAATTAAGGCTCATTAAAATACAAAAAAAAAAATTATACAAAAAAAGAGAAACTCTTGACTAGAGTTATTCGTTGCAAACTGTTAACTGGTGTGTTAACCGTAGTGTTACTAATTATTGCAATTTTTATTGACTGTTAACTGCAGTATCACTAATTATTGCAATATTTATTGACTGTTAACTGCAGTGTTATTAATTATTGCAATATTTATTGACTGTTAACTGGAGTATCACTAATTATTGCAATATTTATTGACTGTTAACTGGAGTATCACTAATTATTGCAATATTTATTGACTGTTAACTGGAGTATCTCTAATTATTGCAATATTTATTGACTGTTAACTGCAGTATCACTAATTATTGCAATATTTATTGACTGTTAACTGCAGTATCACTAATTATTGCAATATTTATTGACTGTTAACTGCAGTGTCTCTAATAATTGCAATATTTATTGTCTGTTAACTGCAGTGTCTCTAATAATTGCAATATTTATTGACTGTTAACCGCAGTATCACTAATTATTGCAATATTTATTGACTGTTAACTGCAGTGTCACTAATTATTGCAATATTTATTGACTGTTAACTGCAGTATCACCAATTATTGCAATATTTATTGACTGTTAACTGCAGTATCACTAACTATTACAATATTTATTGACTGTTAACCGGAGTGTCACTATTTATTACAATATTTATTGACTGTTAACTGCAGTATCCCTAATTATTGCAATATTTATTGACTGTTAACTGTAGTATTATTAATTATTGCAATATTTATTGACTGTTATCCGGATTGTCATAACTGCCGTGATGTTTATTGACGTGTAGGATGCACCTGGCGTACACATGATCTCTGACAACTAACATTAGTGGGGCAACCTATTTAAGCCAGTAAGACTCCGGCATCTCGTTGCGGGGGCAGTGAGGTAGTACCTCACTGCCCCCGCAACGAGATGCCGTTTACATGTGGATTTTAAAATATAATAGAGGGACCCGGAGTGTTTATAATTACCGCTATGTTTAATTACTACTAGCCTAATTAACTATCGCGATATTTAGTGGCATAGGGTGGGCCTGAGCCATTGATCCTGAGTGTTAATGTTAATCGCTATATTTATTGTATTAGCCGTATCATTAATTATCACGATATTTATTGATTGGGTGTTAGTAAGTTAATTTTAGCAGTAGTTTCTTTTGTTTTTTTCTTTTATTTATTTACAATAATTGAACACTCTGTTTCGTCAAAAAACTGAAAGGTAAGTCTTATATACTCTAGAAACAGACCAAACACCACGAATAAGGCTATAGATGCAATAAGAATGGGTTACGTAAGTAATGAAATTAAATTTGTATTGCGAACATAATTTTTTTATGTGAAAAACTCATTGGTTCACTTGTGGGTTTGAATCAGCGACCTCCAGATTGTAAGTCGGCGTCTATGCCCCTGGGCCACCACGCTTACTATTTCAGATACTCATTTCAGTTTGATACTTCGGATAAATATAAAAAACTGTAGGGTATGCCTTAAAACTTACGTCTTGGAACAACATTGACTGTGGCCTTCGATGTGCTGTCACTGTCATCAGACTCTGAGCGAGTTTGGAAGCTTGTTTCTGTAACAAATACATTTTGTTAAGCGGTGAAGACGACTTGGATCGGAGGATCTAGGTTTGATGTTGTTATGGGCGGAAGTAACCACTTACCATCGGGTGGGCCCGTTCGTCCCGACATTTCGGCAGTAAAATGCTCAATCTCCTCTATCGTATGAGTTATCAGCTCTGATTCCCTGGCATAGTTGGTATTAACCCTGCCTTCGAAGTGAGGGGTCCCGGGTTCGATTCCCGCCCGGAGCACACTTTGTGGTGAGCATGAAGTTTGTTCTCGGGTCCTGGGTGTTTGTCTTGTGTTTCTGTGTTTGTCCATGCTATCTGCGACACAGGGAATCCTAGTGCAGAGGTATAAGTGTGTAAAATTTAAAATAAAATATTTTTTTTCGTTCATTCATTCATTCTTTCATTCATTACTTTACCCTTTGGTTGTGTTACGAGGCTAACTTCATATAGGTATGATTGCCTACCAGATTTACGGGCTTGTATTATTAAATAATCGTATGAATTCGAGTTATTTCTAAAGTTATCCAAGTATTTTCCACTCCAAGAAAAATATTTCATATGTGCATTATTGCGAAATACTTGGGCTAATATCTGAGCTTTGTACTCCATAATAGTTGAATTCCTTTATCTAATAATTAGATATTAGATAGAACACTTTTTCATTTGTTTTGTCTGTGTTGACAATAAAGAGTTTATCTGTATACGACTAAACCTATTAGATGTAAGACAAATATACCTACAAGGTTTATTAATAGGATTATATTGTTTAATAGTACGAAAGTGAAGGGACGAATTTCTTATCGTGTGAGTAGCCAAATTTCGTATTGGACTATTGTAGCTGAAGGCCTTTCGAACTCCAACGCTACACGAAAGAAGAAAAAGGCCGTATAAAATGTATATTATAAATATAATAACATAGACCCATAGAATACCTTACAGACTAACATACTTGAATATAATAAGTCCATATTAAGAAAATGTAAAACGCCCGTCTTTTGGAAATGGTAATACAGATGAATATTAAACGCAGGAACAGATCTTATTAATTACTAGCTGTGCCCGCGACTTCGTCCGCGTGGACTTAGATCTATCCTAGCCTAGAGGATAGAAATATAATGTGATGCTTATTATGTCTGTTCGTTACTATTATATTAAAATTATGTTATAATTAAATCTCAAAATACTTTATTTTCATTAGATTCTTACGATATTACTTGGGTTTTGTTAACTGGGAAGGTTAAAGACTTGATTGGATGATGAACTACGTAAGTGCAACCATTGCAAATGTATACAATAATGCTTCTCTGTAAACTATACTATAGAAGTCGTCTTTTCAGGATATTTCAGGAACGTGCGCATAAAAATTATTTGAATTGCTAAGTCGGGAAAGAGTTAAGTATGGCGGACCGTGCAAAAAGCAACTCAATATTAGGTCTACGTCTGATACCAAAAAAGTTTCTTCTTGTTCTTTGTTTCTGGTGACTGCGGAACATAGGCTCACCGGAGACAGAATGCGTTTAAAACTAAATGGGCAGTTGATAGGAATGAGAGGAATTCTCTAAACTCTTGACTTTCAATCTGGTGCCGTAACATAATTTAGGAAGACTTAAATTTATAAAAGAGCAATGGGCACTCCGACATTTAGTTTAATATATATTGTGTGATGGGAGTCCAGATGCACTCAAGAAATTTAAACATTCGATGGGATAGTTGGTAGGGTCTTATTGTTCCCGCCTGACCGCGGCTATAGGCGGAAACCTTTCGCTGTCAACTATGGTCTCATCCATGATTGACAGCGGGAGATCTTGGGTGGCAGCTCAGTCCTTTTGCAAGGAAGTAATCTCGCAGAAGGAAGCAGCCGAGAGGGTAAGGGAGGAAGAATCTCCTCACTCTGATAGACGCAGGAGAGTGGGTCGGCGTAGGCAGGCGCATGAGCGCCGCCTGCCACCCTAACGGGAACTTCCGGGCGGTAGATCCGGGGAATCTGCCGTCCGACGGATGAGGTCCTCACCGATGGTTGGCGTGTTTCGTGTTCCGGGCACGGCACTATAGGGAGGTACACATCGTGTTGGGGTCCCGATACGCGAGGACCAACGCCTCTGGCCGGCCGGGTACGGCCGCTACCGTACCCGTAGCCCCAGCGTGAAGGCGTAGTGCAGGAACTCCAAGGGGGTTTTATTGTGTATTCCCCCAGCACTGCTATTAATACACCCCTCCCCAAGGCGTGGGGTATAAGCAAAGTATTTACCCCTTGACAAAAAAAAGCTTCTTATTGCTCCACTTCTCTGTTAATAGAATGCCATTCCCATTCCCTGCCATTCATTCATTCAATGCCATTCCCTGGGACACTGCTCAATGTTGTATCAGTGTTGTTAGATCATCATACACATATGAAATAAGTCCTGAAGTAACAAAACAGTGTTAAATACAGTGAGAAATAAGTCCACCGTACCGATCTATTGGATCTAGTTGCTCGCGTCCGCAGGTGTGTACCCTTTGATTCCCTACACGTACCCTCTGGGTGGTGCTAAAGCAGCAACCAAAAAGTAACAGTAGAACTTGTGCCAAGTTCGTCCGGCGAGGTACTGCCACCACACCTGGAATCACACAAGCAGTAGTGCTTGTATCGTGAGATGTATCATCCCCATCTTGGGTGATGGTCGCAGCAGGATGAGTGCGACTCAGTCTAAGATCCAAATCTTATACTGAGTCGCATTACTGTTGTCATGGGTGTGGGTCGCCACTTACCACCAGGTGAGCCCTCAGCTCGTTACGTAACTAACTCACAAAAAAAAGGTAGCATAGTATGGTTTGGCCGCCATCTCACCTGATGGAAAGTGAAGATGCGGCCGACGATGGAGCACGCTTGTCTAGGAGAAACCTATTCACTCTACTCTTGAAGACTCCCAAATTGTAATGGTCAGGGAACACAGACTCAGGCAAAGCATTCCACTCCCTTGCAGTACGCACAATAAAAGTAGTTTCAAATCGCTTAGTGCGTATTAATGGTATGTATGTTTTGTTATTTTTGTTGAGCTGCATATTCCTTAATAGACTTCCGCTAATTTATATTGATACATTTGCAATATCTGTGCTGCATCTGAATGTCCAGATAATATCAGCAAAATCGAAAACAAATGTCGCAAGGGTTATTTAATTTCACCCCTGATGATGATGATAATGATGTACCCTGAGGATGATTTACCTATGCGGCTATTTTCTGCCGGACATACGGCCATTGCGTTACTCCAGTGTACTGTAGGTCTCCGTTAAGTAAATGACTCGTTTGGTAGGAAGCTTGGTACTCGTATTTAAGATACTGGTTACCATCAACCTTTCGCATTTCAAAGTACAAAGAAAAACTAAACTACCTTTAAACTAATTACCTAATTAACTAACCTAAACTAAGACTAAACTACGACTAAACCTGTCATCTGCCTTCAAGCGCCTGCTCATATTCATATTGCAATACACCGAACCGCCACACCGAGTCAAGAACGCAGGACTCGGCAGGCGCTTGTAGAACGTTTTGTAAAAAAATTAAAATTTTGCATAAAACATTGAATAACTTTTGATTTTGTGGGTCGATTTTGATAAAATAAACGCTATTCGCTATTCCAGACTCAGCTTAACATTTCTTAGTACCTAGATTTTGATAACTATCTATGGTTTTTGCGTAAAGTGCGCACAAACATACAGACAAACAGACAAAAATTTCAAAAATTGTTTTTTTGCGTTCTATTACTTATTCTTAACGTCTCCCAGTTATTATTTTGTAAAAATATTCAATGTACAGACACGGCAAGTCTACAATTTTATTATATGTATAGATAATATAGCTAAGAACCATCTTGACTATACCAGCTTTCAAACAGAAAAAACCGCATCAAAACCAGTTCATTCCATACACACTATAAACTTATAACCTCGTTTACATCAGGGGTTAAAAATTTAAAAACACAAAATAACACTTAAGTGACATGATTTGTCAGCGCCGTATTACGCAATGGCGCCACAAAATTCTGAAGGCGTCCGCGGAATCGTCTGAACTATTTCCTTTCAAAAATTCAGCATTCATGAAGGTCGAAAAACGAGCAGTCGGTAGTTTCATTAACAAATACTTGAAGTTCACATTATGGCGAGACACCAGATGCTCAATCTATGGCGAAATAATGTTAAGATTTCCTGTAGATCTATCGATCAATAATGCTTAAAAATTAGTAATGCTACCAGTCTGTCTAACTCTGAAAACTGGAAGACCGAGCCATCAATTTAATGTTATAAGATCAAGATGAATGGGGGCCGGAAGAAAATCTTGTCGCGAATGGCAGCCGTTTTGTTAAGTTACAGGACACAGACTTTCAATTGAAAGGTAGCTTGTCTATGGTCCTGCTTTAGAAACATTAGAGGCAAGAACGGTCAAAATATTATTGGAAATCTAAATATCGAATCAAAAACCCATAGTTAATTGGTATAAATTAAAAAAAAGATCTCACTGTTGAAACACACTGAAATAAAAGACAACATCCAAGACCCGAGAACAAATTTAACACCTAAAACTGTACCTATATTCACGCAAATAAATAAATTCTGACTCTTGTTCATACTATACCAACATCACAGAACATTTGCCCTGGTTTTGATTGAATAAAACCGGTGACTTAAGCCAGAGTTACTACTTACTAAGCTACGGAAGCGTCTTTAATAAGGGTTTTAGCTGGAGATTAAAACAATATTAGTATAAAACTAGGTTTCTTAAATGAACTATTTTGGGTAAATCCGACCTTTTCAAAATAGTTCATTTAATAGTTCATATATTGTAGTTCGTATCATACTAATATTGTTTTAATCTTTAAGTTCTGAAAAAGCTAGCTTGCTTTTAACGTCTTTATATGATTAGATGTTTGCGATGATATTCTTTCTATTATTCTATGTAATTTTAGAAAGAAAGGATTAAATACATTTGTTTAGTTTCACAACAAATACAATGATTCATAAAGATAACAGAACAAATATTAATTAATGACTCTTCTAAGATTTCAATGAAAACTAACTTTGGACGCTGAATGAAAACTTTAAATTTGAGCTGTGTGCTTGAAACGTGCCTAAGGAGCTCCTGTGACACGTTAGTTACTCACGAATATGTTTAGTTGTGTGTGTAAAATTTAACACTTGAAATATACAGGAATAAATGAGTTTGAGTAAGTTGAGAAATTACCTTACCAGGATTATCTATTTTTGACATATATCTTTATAATATATGTCAAAAATATATTCACCTTTTTACATAAAACGATGATGTTTTGATTACGCAATGAAAGAATGAACGGCCGAAGGGATAAAAGCATTGAAACCACTTCGTCAAAGCTCATAATGAAATCGAGATTGATAAATTCTTCAAGGCAATTCTCAATTTTCTTAGAAAATTAAAACGTCGAAGTTTCATTATTTCCTCGTAGCAATTAAACTTGGAGTCGCGATCAAATTAAAAAAGGTATTTCATAAAAGTTGAACAATCGGAATTAATTAACGTAAACTGAACTGCGATCGTCCGATCGATCTTTGAAATCGTGAGAAATAAAGTGTTTTAAACAAAATAAAGCTACTAGGTGTACTTCTAATGTATGAATGTATGTATTTATGTACATACATTCATAAATTACATGTATGTATGTATTTTTTTACCACTTTATTGCACATACATATATCAAAATATATAACAAAAGGTGGGCTTAACGCTAAAAGTGGCTTTAACTGTCTATTCTTCTCATAAAAAGTGTATAATAAGTCCAGAATATTACTTGAGGGTCCGTTAAGAAACAGGCGACAGAATAGAGATTAGGTATCAACCTTTATTAACTCTTAATGACCCAATAAAATATAAGTATAAGACGAGATAACCTTAAGAGGGTCTTAATTGATTTTTCTAACTAGCTGTGTCCCGCAGTGCTACCTGCGGTTAAAAAGTCGGCATGAGACGATAGGAGTCTGGAAGCCCCAAAAAAAAATACTTCACTTTTTCATACACACACATATACATACAAACTTTCACCATTTTTATATTAGTGTGTATTTAATATTTTCGAAATCCGTTGAAAATTTACAAGATCTTGTACTAATGATTTTGTAAAATGATTAATTTATCCTGTGAATGGATGTTATTGATCACTTTGAAAGAAAGGCGCTCTCAAAGTGAGGGGAACCGGTTCGATTACCGGTCGGTGCAAAATATGTGGTGAGCGTGATGTTTATTCTCGGGTCTTGGGTCAATACTCAATACATTTATCCCGTCTCAAGGTATATTGTTAATTTATTTTCTGAATTTAACATTCTGGACCCTTATTGCAATATTAATGGAGTAGGTTGTTTATGTTGCGAGATTTATTTTTATTTCAATGATGTGATTGTGTATATCCATGCCACCTGCGATACAGGGAATCCTAGTTTCCTGCACTGAGTGCGTAAGATATTTACCTACTCACTCATACTCCTTTACTTTGTAAGAAACCTAATCTTTTCTTGAACCGAAAGTTCGAATAATTTGTCGTAAAATATCAAAAGGCATCACCATCGAAATGTTACATCTACAAAAAGATTTTTGCAGAAAAGTTATATTACTACGAAATTCTGCTTCAGCACATTTTCTTACGCTACAGGGTGTGGAAAACTGGAAATTAATATGATATAGGTAAAGGTAAATGTTATATGTTGGTAAATGTTGTAATATGTTGGTATATATAGGTTAAATGGTGGTGCTAAAGGACCAAACAAGTCCAAGTCCAAGTCCAAGTCCAAGTCCAAGTCCAAGTCCAAGTCCAAGTCCAAGTCCAAGTCCAAGTCCAAGTCCAAGTCCAAGTCCAAGTCCAAGTCCAAGTCCAAGTCCAAGTCCAAGTCCAAGTCCAAGTCCAAGTCCAAGTCCAAGTCCAAGTCCAAGTCCAAGTCCAAGTCCAAGTCCAAGTCCAAGTCCAAGACCAAGTCCAAGTCCAAGTCCAAGTCCAAGTCCAAGTCCAAGTCCAAGTCCAAGTCCAAGTCCAAGTCCAAGTCCAAGTCCAAGTCCAAGTCCAAGTCCAAGTCCAAGTCCAAGTCCAAGTCCAAGTCCAAGTCCAAGTCCAAGTCCAAGTCCAAGTCCAAGTCCAAGTCCAAGTCCAAGTCCAAGTCCAAGTCCAAGTCCAAGTCCAAGTCCAAGTCCAAGTCCAAGTCCAAGTCCAAGTCCAAGTCCAAGTCCAAGTCCAAGTCCAAGTCCAAGTACAAGTCCAAGTCCAAGTCCAAGTCCAACTCCAAGTCCAAGTCCAAGTCCAAGTCAAAGTCAAAGTCAAACCCATTTATTCCTTTACATCTGAAGTATCATTTTACACATACATGTACACATATTCGTTAGTGTATAACGTGTCACAGAAACTTCGTAGGCACATTACATGCACACAGATATGTCAAATTACAGTCAGTTTCATGTTTTATATAATCTTAATTGTCAAGTTTACGTCTGTTCCAACCCAAGTACAAGTGAAGTGAAAACTTGCGAAGGTACATTAACTCGGACATTGGCAGAATTTGTGTAGCATAAATCACACAAAAGGCTAAAAATAAGAAGAAGTGAAGCCAAGAAAAAGTTAAACTTTCGGAAAAGTCCAATTAATTCGTACCTCCCTGTAGGACATTCTAACCAAACCAATTTTCGATTCGCATAAATTTAAAGACGCAGCTCTCATTCGAATAATCCTCTGAATGGAGTCGTTTCTATAAATTGTATTCTGTTATCAACTGACAAAGTGTGACATTGTATCAGTTAGGTAGAAGCGAAAACTTCACTTCATATTTTATTTTTTACTAGCTGTGCCCGCGACTTCGTCCGCGTAGACTTAGATCTATCCCAGCCTAGAGGATAGAAATAAAATGAGATGCTTATTATGTCTGGTCGTTACTATTATATTAAAATTATGTTATGATTAAATCTCAAAATACTTTATTTCTGTTGGATTCTTACCATATTACTTAGGTTTTGTTAACTGGGAAGATTAAAGACGTGATTGGATGATGAACTACGTAAGTGAAACTGCAACCATTGCAAATGTATATTTTATAATAATGCTTCTCTGTAAACTATACTATAGAAGTCGTATTTTCAGGATATTTCAGGAACGTGCGTATAAAAAATATTTGAATTGCTAAGGCGGACTGTGCAATAAGCAACTCAATATAAGCACTACGTCTGATCACTGCGGAACATAGGCTCACCGGAGACTGAATGCATTTAAAACTAAATGAACAGTTGATAGGAATGAGAGGAATTCTCTAAACTCTTGACTTTCAATTTGGTGCCGTAACATAATTTAGGAAGACTTAAATTTATAAAAGAGCAATGGGCACTCCGACATTTAGTTTAATATATTGTATGATGGGAGTCCAGATGCACTCTAGAAATTTAAACATTCGATGGGATAGATGGTAGGGTCTTATTGTTCCCGCCTGACGGCGGCTATAGGCAGAAACTTTTCGCTGTCAAATATGGTCTCATCCATGATTGACAGCGGGTGATCTTGGGTGGCAGCTCAGTCTTTCTGCAAGGAAGTAACCTCGCAGAAGGAAGCAGCCGAGAGCGTGAGGGAGGAAGAATCTCCTCACCCTGGTAGACGCAGGAGAGTGGGTCGGCGAAGGCAGGCGAATGAGCGCCGCCTGCCACCCTAACGGGAACCTCCTGGTGGTAGATCCGGGGAATCTGCCGTCCGATGGATGAAGTCCCCACAGGAGGATGGCGTGCTTCGTGTTTCGGGCACGCCACCACAGGGACTTACACATCGTTTTGGGGTCCCGATACGCGTAGACCAACGCCGCTGGGGCCGCTACCGTACCCGTAGCCCAAGCGTGAAGGCGTAGTGCAGGAACACCAAGGGGGTTTAGTGTGTATTTCCCCAGTACTGCTATTTCTTAGTGTTGGGGGTGAGTCACACATAACCTCACGCCTCCCCAAGGTATACGCAAAGTATTTACCCATTGACAAAAAAATATCGTCTTATTGTTCCACTACTCTGTTAGTGATGTTGAATGGTGTTCAATGCCATTCCCTGGAACACGGCTCAATGTTGTATCAGTGTTGTTAGATCATCATACACATGAAATAAGTCCTGAAGTGAAAAACAGTGTTAAATACACAGGAGGTGTGTGGCCGCATGTTTAGTGTTCAATGCATTGGTATAACGTTGTCCCACAGACTCGAACATTAAGACATGCGTTAATTTCATCAACCTTAGTATCTCCATTTATAAACACCACATAAGAGCATGGTGATATCTATAGGTGGATCTAATATATCGCAGTGAGTTCGGTCCATCGCTTTAACTGTTTTACGGGTGGGTCAAGTTTCAAGTTCCAGATTTCAAGACTTCCAAGTTTTTGGGATTTTAAACATTTTGTTGGCGGTTTTAGTTTCATGTAACTATGTGTATAGCTGTTTTACCCGATTAGGAAACAGAAGGAGCAATTTTATTTCGGTTGCGTATTTGGGTCAAGACGGCTTTGGTGAGAAATAAGTCCCCCGTACCAATTTATTGGATCTTGTTGCTCGCGTCCGCAGGTGTGTATCCTTTGATTCCCTACACGTACCCTCTGGGTGGTGCTAAAGCAGCAACCAAAAAGTAACAGTAGAACTTGTGCCAAGTTCGTCCGGCGAGGTACTGCCACCACACCTGGAATCACACAAGCAGTAGTGCTTGCATTACATTCGCATGAGACGTATCATCCCCGTCTCGGGTGATGGTCGCAGCAGGATGAGTATGACTCAGTCTAAGATCCAAATCATATACTGAGTCGCATTACTGTTGTCATGGGTGTGGGTCGCCACTTACCACCAGGTGGGCCCTCAGCTCGATACGTAACTAACTCAGAAAAAAAAAGATAGCTAGCAAGCATCGATTTATGTTTCGTTATCATTGTTGAGCTGCATATTCTTTGACAGACTTCCGCTAATTTATAATGATACTTTTTCAATATATGTGCTGCATCTGAATGTCCAGATAATATCAGCAAAATCGATAACAAATGTCGCAAGGGTTATGTACAATACTTTCGCCCCTGATGATGATGATGTACCCTGAAGAAGATTTACCTATGCGGCCATTTTCAAAACTTAATCAACCTTTTGCAGTTCAAAGTACAAAGAAAAACTAAACTGCCTTTAAACTAATTGCCTAATTAATCAACCCAAACTACGACTAAACGTGTCATCTGCCTTCAAGCGCCTGCTCGTATTCATGCTGCAATACACCGGCCCACCACACCGAATCAAGCATGCAGGATTCGGCAGGCGCCAAATTAAAATTTTGAATAAAACATTGAATAACTTTTGATTTCGCGAGTCGATTTTGATAAAATAAACGGTATTCATTAGTCGAGACTCAGCTTAACATTTGTTAGTAATTAGATTTTGATAACTACCTATGGTTTTTGCGTAAAGTGCGCACAAACATTTTTGAATAAAACATTGAATAACTTTTTATTTTGTAAGTCGATTTTGATAAAATAAATCCTATTCATTATTCGAGACTTAGCTTAACATTTGTTAGTACCTAGATTTTGATAACTGTCTATGGTTTTTGCGTAAAGTGCGCACAAACATACAGACAAACAGACAAACAGACAAACAGACAAAAATTACAAAAATTGCTTTTTTACGTTCTATTACTTATTCCTAACCTCTCCCAGTTATTATTTTGCAAAAATCTTTAATGTACAGACACGGCAAGTCTACAGTTTTATTATATGTATAGATATAGACTAGCTTCGTTGCTTCGTTCGCTGTGTTTCCCATTCTACGGAAACATTACATTGTTTCGGGATTTATCTAAGTAAAATAATAATAGAAAGTATTGACTGGCTCTCTATCCATTTATCCAATCTTTCTCCTTTATAATAGTATTGGTGTGTGAATATGACTCCGCCCTTTCTCAACAGATGTCGTTTTTAGTATTGTTTACGTGTACTAATAAATGACCATACTTGTATTCGATAGTACTGAATGTCAGCTATCTAACGCATTTTATGATATTTGGTTGAAGTGTAAGCAACAATTGTTTTCACCTTTTCGAAAATGTCGGTTTTTATTCCAAATAAACGTCATTTGCGGGAAGTGTTAATACATTATTTTATTGCGAAGAAAACTGCAGCGGAAACTTATCGTTTGCTTGTGGAGATTTATGGTGAGCATGCTCCGTCTAATACAACTTGCAAGGAATGGTTTCGACGATTTCAAAATAACGATTTTAGTACTGAGGATAAAGAACATGGAAAACCACCAAAAAAATTTGAAGATGCTGAATTGGAAGCATTATTGGCGGAAGATTCTTGCCAAACTCAATCAGAATTAGCTGCAGCATTAAATGTTGATCGTTCAACTGTTGCAAAGCGTTTACAAATGATGGGAATGATTCAAAAAGCCGGTTACTGGGTTCCACATGATTTAAAAGAAAGAGACATGGAACGTCGGAAAACCATTTGTGAAATGCTGCTTCAAAGACAGCAAAGAAAAGGATTTTTGCATCGGATAGTCACAGGAGACGAAAAATGGATACACTACGAAAATCCTAAACGCAAAAAAGCTTGGGTGAAACCAGGCGAACCAGGCCCATCACAGCCAAAAATAAATATTCACTGTGCCAAGGTCATGCTCTGTATTTGGTGGGATCAGAAAGGTATTGTATATTATGAGTTGCTCAAACCCTCTGAAACTATTAATGGAGAAGTTTACCGACGACAACTAATGCGTTTGAAGCGAGCCATAGAAGAAAAACGACCAGAATGGGTGAATAGACATAACAAATTAGTTCTTCAGCATGACAATGCCAAACCGCATACCGCAGAAGTCGTAAAAAGATATTTAGAGGGACAGGACTGGGAAGTGTTACCCCACCCGCCATATTCACCAGACATAGCTCCTTCGGATTACCACCTATTCCGGACGATGCAGACAGACCTTACTGGAGAAAAGTTTACTTCATGTGAAAGTATCAAAATTTGGATTGACAACTGGATAAGCTCAAAAGACCAGGACTTCTTCCAGCAAGGAATACGAAAACTACCTGAACGATGGGCGAAGGTTGTAGCTGCAGATGGAGCATACTTTCAATAATTTTTTTTTTTAATTTTGTAAGCGAACAAATGTGTTTTATTTTGACAAAAATGGGCGGAGTCATATTCACACACCCAATAATAACGTAAATTCCACTCAAAACATTAATTAAATAAATATTATTCAAATGGTTTCTATGTAATCGGGTAATAGATTAAATATTAATGCGAGCAAATTCAATTTCGTGGCGTGAATGTGGTTCTACACGATATGGGTTTGTTAACTGTCACACTTAATTAACTGGGTTTGTACAATTATCACTAAAATAACACGATATCGGGTATATCAAACATTGTTATCTAATTAATGTCATTACACAATGGTTAATTTAATTATAGCAATCAAAGACAGAGCCACGCCTTTTTCCGTAGAATAATGTCCTCGCATTATGCTCTGCCACAGAGCGGTTGTGTTCAATTAGATGTTAATTAAATACTAAAACCCGGGAATGTTTGCACACTTCCACAAATCCATCGCAGCTGTCCGTTTCCAGACCCTTGTCTTTACTGATGCATCGGGTGCCTCCGATTTCACCGGCACTCACACCCTTCCGCCGGAACACAGCAATGCGAGTGCACTACTGCTTGGCGGCAGACCACCAGATGGTGGAGGCAGTGTTTCTCCAGGCGAACTTTGCACAGCTACAGTACCACAGCTAGTTCCCTTACAATTAGATTAAGATTTTATTACCTTTGAGAACAACCTGAGATATCCTTAAAATAGAAGATCTTCCACTGAGCGTGTGTTATTCTTGGAGTGCGACAGTTGATGACAGGAGATTTACATATGCTTAAACTAAGCGGATGCATTTAGCCGTAAACGGACGCAGTTGATGAGACAAGCAGAAATAATCAGTTCTGAAATAATTCGTTGTATTTTTCAGCCGTTTTTTATGCCCAACAGTAAAACCCGGCTAAAAAAAAACTAAACAAACATCTTAACTGGTTTCAGTTGGTTATCTACTCACCGGTGTCAAACCGTGGTCTGCTGGGTAGTCTGCTGGGCAGGTCTTGGTTGTCAACGTGGTCGAATGTCCTGAAGCCCAGTGCAAACTCCGCGTATGGACTTATCTCGAACATTTCTGAACAGGGACCATTTTTCAGGATTTTAGTCATGCTTTGGGCGTAGCCAGCTTTAATAATAATAGCTTGGTATTCTAGGAACCTTTAATCTACCCTCTAATTACCTAGCACAACGATCCCAAAACGTTAAAATAGATAATGAGGTTATTAGCACAGATATTTGAACTTCCCAGAAAGGTGTTCCCCAAGGAAGCATCCTTGGGCCGACGTTATTTCTAGCCTACATTTTTATTTAATGTGATTAATGAAAAAAATAATTTAAATTATTATTATTTAGGTATTTTATCGATTATTTTAATAATACTCAGGTATTAATATTAATTTGCATACTTTTAATTCACACTTTATTTAATATATTAATGTAACTGACCTGTAACTCATGTTATCAATATATTATATAATTTGAATCTGAATCATGAGTAAACTGAAATAACAACGTTATGAAAACCATGGGATGCTAGATTAACACTGTTTATTATGAGCAAGTACACATACATAATATAATACTCGTACGTAACAGGTATCCATACTTTTATACACTACAGAACTGCTATGTGGAATAGCACTGTGCTCAGATTTTCAGCACAGGTTTGCGTGAAAACACGAATGCAGAATGCAGTAGGTACTCACCGCTCTTCCCGCCTTTTACTTGATGAGCAGGCGACGTGTATATCCTCGGGGCAGCGTACCTCTCCTTGTGTTCACTTTGTGACGTCACGCTCTCGTGTCGAGACTTCTCTTCAGCTATGGAGTGCCGGTACTGGGACGCGAACGATTGTCTACAGAAACAGAAACTACTAATTAAAGTAGTAATTAAATAACTATTCATGGACATTTCACACAGCGCTCAATAAACGATCAGGACATGCTCCACATAAATGTGGTAAGCATGAAGTTTGTTCTCGGGTCTTAAGTGTTTATCTTGTTTGTCCGTGCCATACGTCCGTGAGACAGGGAATTCATCACTGAGTAAACATATTTTTTTTTTTATCTTAAATGCTTAACCACAATACACAAACTCTTTTTGATTATTCTAGACATTCTGATTATTTTAGGAGTCCGTCAAATATTTCGATTTCTAAAAGGGTTCCGTCTCTAAAGACGTTTGAGAACCGCTGGTGTAGATGAATACGAAATTTGAATACCCCGTATTCAAATATTTGGGTTCATATTATTCAGATGAAATTTGCCCAGAACTAGTTAGTGGTTGTTAGAAAAGTTTTATTTTGTCTGACGAAATGTTATGGAATGAATAATTTTACTGTAGAATATATTTTCACGGCTTCCTAGCTTAGTTTATAGCGTCTGCGAAGGTCCTAGGTTCGATTCCCGACCGGGACACACTTTGTTGGTGAACGTGATTTTTTTCGGGTGTTGCGTGCTTGTTTTATTTTTATCTGTGCAACCTGTGGCTCAGGAAATTCTAGTGCAGATGTATGAGTGTTTAAGCGTTTATATTTATTGGATAAACAACTGAGGCAATGAGCTCATCTTTTACAGGTCTACGGATGGGTCCAGGCGATAGTGCGAAGGGAGCAGCCAAAAGTAGCAGTAGAACTTGTCAAAGTTCTTCTGAAAAGGTACTGCCTCCACACCTGGAATCTCGTAGGGCTCTGGTAAACGCATGAGACGTAACATGCCCGTCTCAATGAGACGGGTGCAACGCGATGCAACTTGGATCTTCTTATATTTGGTAGGGAATTACCTCACTTGTATTGCTATTTAACATCAGGTGGGCCCATCAGCTCGTTCTGACAAATAAGTTATATAAAAAAAAATAGAGCCAATCATAAGGATTGCCGATAGACTGAAAACTTAAAACAATGAAATACATGTACACAGGCCTCTATAGGCGTCTGGCGCAAGCGCAATACGTCACGAGCATGTCAAGGTCATCGGTGACGCGAACCCAAGTTTTTCCCCTACCAAAAATCACTCAACGCGGCTAAAGAAGTTTTAAAGTGCATGTAATGTGACTCACCGATGCCTCTTCAGCAGGATGCAGACGAAGGCAGTAAGACACACGACCAGAAGGATTGAACTGCAGATGATGACCAGCATGTTGAGGTCAAACAACTCTGAGGGCGGCCCAATCTCTTCTGCCAACAAATAATTTAGCTTTAGAATTAATCACTGGCATCCGTGAGTACCCTTTCAATCCCTTCACATACCCCGTGGGTGGTGCTAAAGGAACAACAAAAAGTAGCAGTACAAATTGTGCAAATCTGGTTATCAGCCGCCAAGCAGTGGTGCACTCGCATTGCTGTCTCGATGGAATGATGTGGGCGCTGGTGAAATCACAGGCGCATGAGACTTGGGTCTTCTCATAATTTGATCGGAAATCACTTGAGTCGTACTGCTGTTGTTACAGGTGGAGGGCCAACCTGTTGTTATGTGTACCCAGTTAAAATCAAGTTGGCCTTCGACTTGTGCCGTCAATTTTCTAACAAAAACCATAGGCTGTTCTATGGGTACCACATTACTGACAGAATACTTATGTAGTGTACTTTAGCCCAGGGGCACAGACGCCGACTTTCAATCTGAAGGTCGCTGGTTCAAACCCACACGTGCACCAATGAGTTTTTTCACTAGAAAAATTCATGTGCACAATACCACGTTCTCAAAACGGTGACGGAAAACATCGTGAGGAAACCGGCATGTCTTAGAACCAAAATTCGATGACATGACATCTACCAATCCGGATTGGGCTCCCGTGGTAGATCAGAGCCCATTCACTCTCAATTATCGAGAGTAGGCCGGTGTCCCTGCAGTGGGAACATTAGAGGCTGGTACGGTACTTTAGCAAATGCATATTTATTATTGCCTCTGATTGGTCTCATAGCTCAGTTGGTTAGTTCTGCCTTCTGAGTTGTTGTTCGTGGTTTCGATTTCCACAAAAAGCATCTGTGTTAAGCTATATATAAAAATTTACGTTTGTTTGTCTGATTATTAGTATTTCGTTTGTTCGTTCGTGGCATAGCTTGCTTAGCTGTTTTACAGATCATCTAAGTTAAGTAAGTTTCGGCCGGGTCAATAGTTGCATGGGTGACCATTTAGTGGCATTTGAATTTTGAAGTAATCTATCAGTTATCTTGTTTCCATAGTAAAAGCTATGCTTAGTTTGAGGCTGTGTGAAATGACCGTGAATTTTTTAATTTTTTATTTATTTGTACAACCAGCCAGATACATAACATACATCTATGTTTGTCATACAAATGTTTGTGTATGCTCCAAGTTCGATGTTTGACATTTCCAGCCATTAAATATCGTTCAAGTCATTCATTACCGTGTAATTTCCCGTCATTGTCATTTACCAGATTGACATGGACAACAAAACTCGCGACATTTTGTCAATCAAAACTTTAGTCATCAGCGGAAAGCGGTGGAAATTTGTAACGTCACCTTGAGTTGAGTTGTTCTGACGTCGAGTTATGGATTATGTATTTTGTGTATTCGAGTACGAGAGTTTACAAAGTTATAATATAAACTGATTAATATCCGTCATTGTAGTTTAATACTTGAACTCTATTAATCTTCGAACCCACTGGTGCATATAATAACTACTAAATCATATTACTTAATACTAATATCATAAAGCTGAAGACTTTGTTTTTTTATTTGTTTGAACGCGTTAATTACTGGAACTAACAGACGGATTTGAAAAATTCTTGTTGTATATATTATTTATGAGTAAGGCTATGGGCTATCCTTACGCTAAATTTCTTTAAGTTATACGCGATTGAAACCACGTGGCATAGCTTGTATATACAATAATATGTATGTATATATTGACCACTTCGTATTAACCCTTCCTTCAAAATGAGGGGTTAAATTCCCAGCCGTTGGACACTGTGTGGTGAGCATAAAGTTTGATCCCGGATCTTACGTATTTGTTTCGTGTTTCTGTTTGTCCATGCCATCAGTGAGAGGAAATCCTAGTTCTGGGGTGTATAAGTAAGCATTTATAGACGCCGACTTTCAACCCCAAGATAGCTGGTACAAATACAGAAGTGTGCTTATCTTAGCAAAATTAAGCAACTCAAAAACGTCTAACAGATTTTCGCCATAAGCGTTTCATTATATGCAATATCATAACTGTATACATCTAATAAAACAGAAACTTACCTCCATCAACATTCTTAGTGGCGTAAACATAAACGGTATTTGCTACCCCGGCATCGTTGGTGGCTGAGACCCGAAGCTGATACCAACTGCCTGGAGACAAGTCGCCGACCGCGAACGAAGTCGGGATAGACCTTAGTGGGGGCGCCTGGTAGTGGCCCTCGATATAACTCCACCCCAAGTTTACTTCCATTGGCTAGATAAAGAAAAGAACACTTGCACACCCAAAAACAAGCAAAATTACATATACCCAATTGATAGGCGAGACACGAAGCTGGTACCAATAGCCTAGAGACAAGTCTCTGACCGCGAACGAAGTCGGGATAGACCTTAGTAGGGGCGCTTAGTGGCGCCTTTGATATACCTAAACCCTAGATTTACTTCCATTGGCTAGATAAAAAATGAACAGTTGTACACTCAGCAATCAGCAGTAGAACTTGTGCTTAGTTTGTCCGGAGAAGTACTGCCTAAACATATGGTTATGTGCCGCCAAGCTGTGATGCGCTCGTATTGCTGTATTCCTGTGGAAATGTGAGGGCGCCGGTGAAATCACAGTTGCATGATACGTAACATCCCCGTCTCGGGTGATGAGCGCAACGGAATGCAACTTGGATCGGAGGACCTAGTAACTGTACTGTTGTTATGGGTGGAGGTAATCACTTATCATAAAGTTATTAAGCACCATAAGGCTCGTTCTGTCACAGTATTTAGTCTTGTTTAGCAGTATAACAGTCCTGTTTAGCAGTGTAACAAAAAAATCTTACCGCTTTATTCTCCGCTCTGATCCACACGTTGGATCCTAGTGGTCGATAGTCAACGTCCCATCTCGTGACGTCACATCCCCCGTCATCCCACCCGCTCAACTGGATGTAGATGTGAGTCGCGTTGCTCCAGAGCCAATCGGTAGATGGCGGTGACACTGGGGCTATATACAATGAAACCAAACCATGTACTTCTCCTCATCTTATTGGGCCACAGAGAGATAAAGAGCATACAGTAAAGAAGGCATTAGAACTCCTGTTAAATGGTGGATACACATGACTCAACTTATAGAGTAAGTGTAGTTATAAAGAGTAAGCCTAGTTACAAGAAAAGAGAGTTCATTATGACACAAGTCTTCTTATAATATTTTGGACACTTCCTGACTTTCGCAATCTCTCCGACTGCCAAATTTGCAACCATTTAATGAAACAAAAGATATTTAAAAAACCCTTTGAAATCGATTAGTCATCATAATGTATTCAATACAAAAATGAATGTTCTCGCCAGTCCAGAGTGAAAACCAGCTATGATAAACCACTCCCCAACTCACCAGATCCTAAGGTTGTGACGTCAACATGAGCAGGAGCAGAGGTCCCAATATTATCCGTAGCGGTGACCCTGATGGAATACTTGGTCCCACACTTTAGACCCGATAGTGTGTGTTGCTGTGTGCCCTGTATTCTGGTCTCTTTGGTGACTGGCCAGGCTTCCAGCCAAAGCCCATCATTTTCACGATAGGTTAGGTTATAACCTGGTGGAAGAAATTTGATTTAGTCCGAAAACAAACGCTTGGGTATTGTAAAGATGATAAGTTTTTCGGATTTTAGTCATCAAACGAATGCCAAAGCAAATCGTAAATTTTCGCATGAAGTAACTTTAAAAAACCTATTCATTTACTTACTGATCCCATAAGTAAGTGAATCGTTGCCAGTCGAGATCTCATCCCATTCCACTACGATATAATCCTTATATGGCGTCGCCCGCAGTACTGGTGGGCTCGGTAAAGGCAGTACCTTCACTGAGTAGTCCACAGAGTCTGAACCGTACAGGTTCTTAGCAAGGCATGTGTAGTTCCCACTTAAAGATTGGTCGATACCTGAAACCGTAGCCTGGTTTGAGCACAGACTAAATAATAGTACCAGGTACCTGAAATCATTCAAATGTCATTCACATGTTCTTTAGTGATGAATTTGAATTTCAATACAAGTTCTAAAAGTTTCAGTATTCGAAGACCCAAATTGCACCCAGTTGATTCCGTCACCCGAAGGTACGTCTCATGCGTATGCGACTTCACCTGCACCCACACCCTTCCACCGGGATACAACAGTGCGAGTACACCGCTTGGCGGCAGATTACCAGGTGTGGATTACTTCTCTGGGCGAACTTTGCACACTACCTAAAGCTCTTTTTGTTGCTCCTTTAGCAGCACCCAGGGAGTACGTGTAGAGATTCAAAGCGTACTCACTTACGGATACGAGCAACTGGACCCCCACTTAAGTAAGAACTAATATAAAGCTTTTTGCCTCGCCCAGTTTCATCTTTCAATCAATCGTGCTATTTATTTATTTTGTTTTATGAGGAGAACCAACAGAACCTAATAATATGAACAAAACATTCAAATATACAATTGGTGACCAATAATAGGTTCCCACTGACAAAAAAGGTATATAAATAGCTGCACACATCAAACAAAGTACATAATTGTCTCGCAAAACTTAGGAAAACATAAAACATGTTAACAACAAACATATATAACTATGGTTAAGCCTTAATTTCTTATCTTATCTTGCTGCCAATCTAGACGAGCATTTTTAAAAGCAGGTTCTATTTTCATTCGTCATCATCGCGAACATCCAAAGTCCATTTAAAGCGAGAACTTTGAAGTTTCCAAGTTTTAAAACTTATTGTGTCCTGGACAAAGTTTATTTTTGCATTGCAAATTTCGCTGCACTGTTTTGACTGCCCAGAGAAGTTTTATGCATTTCATATTATGAAACTTGTTGTTCGGAACTTTTAAACTCAGCGTTCAAGATTCAGACGTGAAAGTTGGGTGATTATATTTTATCTTGTTTAAACTCCAAAGTTATGATGAATGGCACTTATTACGGTACTCGTTTTCTATGAAATACGAGTTAAAAAAATCTGTAATTAAAATAATTTGGAGCGTTCGTAAATAAAAATAGGCTGCGTTTACTGCAGTACACCTTAGCAATCGAGATCGTTAAATAACTCAACGTGTTCTGCTATATTTAGGAGAGTTTTTAGTTAATTAGTTCCTCCTGTCTCCATTTCCGAACCAGCACCATATTATTATTAGATTATTTTATTAAAATGTAATATAAATTAATAACATAAGGATTCTTAATTATACCTCATTCGTACGGGGTCTACACCAATTATCACACAACCAATTAGTGTTATAGAATTCCATAACTAAATTAAAAGATGGTAAAAAAAATATGGTTCTGGGAATTACAAAACACAATGCTAAATAAGATTACACAGAGTTATACTTACTTTTGATAAGGAGACTGTCATCCCGATTTCTAGTGAACCTCGGGTGATGAGTGATGATGTTTTGATTGTGGTACCACACCGTCCGCGGCGGAGGTGAACCCACGCTCCGGCATTCGAGAAGTAGAGAATTCCTTACTGCTACGGTTATCGTACCACCTAGAGATGCTACTCCTGCTACAACTGAGGAAATATTGAAATTTAATTAGCACAAGTTTGTGCAACAGTATTTTTCAAGGTAAGTAACCTCGACAGTCAAAGAGTCCAGTAATAGCATCACGTAATGATGCTTCTCCAGCTATAACTGAGGAAAAATTTGAAAAAGTAGGCAATACGTTGTTCACTAGCATTGGTATGTTTCAGTTTGAAGGTCAAGAAGTTTGTCCTTGAATCATATGTACAAGTTCTTCAAATCTCAATATAAATTGATATTTTGATTGTGATCATTGGGCAGGCCTTCAAACATTGATCAGTTTTTGAAATGCTGATACTGAGAGGCTAAAAAAGTACTGCTCTGGCACTGTAAGATGGAGGACTGAATGGGGTAGAGTTTAATTGAAAAACACTTTAATTCAGGACGTTAGTGCAAACCTACCTCCTTACAAGGGAGTATGTACCCGTTGGACCCTCAGGACTCTTGCCCACAGCAGTGCTAATGTAATGCTAATGTAATGGCGCTTATCAAACAGCCCGTTTTACTTCCAATGTAGATGCAAACAAAAAAACCCTTAAACGCAGGATATCAGTCCAGGCCTACCTCGCTCCATTCAGAATAAGAATATAAAAACTTAACGATAATTTCATTGGTAAAATTCCTGTCCTGGCTATCAAATCATTAAAGAATTAAATGAAAGCAAAATATGTGTTCGTAAACAATGACCTAGCTGTCACGTCAGAATGTGACCTACAAGGGGAAGGGGCCAATTGAGATTCTGCCTAACATTTTGGGGGGGCTAGCTTACCTCGTTGTAATGGCGTGTTGGTGACTCTCTTGCTCTCAGGACCCTCGCCCACAGCAGTGCTAGCAGTCACCCAGACATCGTACTGGCGTCCTTCGATCAGTCCTTTCAACTCAACCGTCTGCGAGTCTGATGAGGAGTCCGCGTCCACCCGGATAGCTTTGGGACCATCATTGCTAAGGAGAAACAGGAATTTGGATTTGATTTATGTCATCTTTTTTTAAGGGTTTTGTAGATTAGTTGTTAGGAGCGATGGTGTAGAGGAATATTTCTCGGCCAGGGTTTTTATCTGATACATAAAGATTGTTTTCGGATTTTGGGTGTTTCCATGATCCATGTATCAGAATCTGTATCAAAAGCATGGCGATCCATGCTTCTGATACAGTGTAACCGTTTCAATATTATATTTAATATATTTTCACAAGATTTCCTGATATAAAGATGAGAAATTCTACTACTCACTACTCGAATTGGAGTACCCAAAATCCAAACTAACAACATTTGTGTGACGAATATAAATGTTTGTTCTGTGTCTTAATTTAAGTATTATGTGTATATATTTACAAAAAATACTATATACCATATGTATTCTATCAGTTATCTAATTCTCATAGTACTTCTCATACTATGCTTAGTTTGGGGCTAGATGACGCTGTGTGAAATATCCACGATGTCCACATCCATGTCCAATTAGAATTTCGACTATCCTATACCAACCCAAATCAAAGGTACTTAGAGTATTCCTCGAAAAGCGAAGGAATTTCATTTGACGGTTTTCCAACGATGAAATTCTAAAACATTTGCGAATATTATCAAATTGTTTGATCAACCAACCGGACCATTATTGGACATTTCCCATGTTTTTGCCCTTCGTCTTCTTGGAAACAATTTCGTCTTCGTCCATGATAAATATTAAATGAGACGGCCGCTCCGATCAAAACATTCTTTAACGAAGTTACAGGGGCGTCAAATTTTAGGGTCTGCTGCTCCCTGTATTAATTTATTCAAAGTTTGAGATCAATCAATGTCATTGGAATTTAATAGACAGGTCTCACAGCTCAGTTTTTAGTAGTTTTACTTTCTGCGTTTTAGGTCCTGGGTTCAATTCACATCCAAGACAAACGTGTGTGTGAAGAATATTTATATTCTTAGCTTGTTCTGTGTGTGTGTTAATATGTATTAAATGTGTATTCACAAGTATAAAACTATATGAGTATTCGGTCAGTAATCTGGTTGTTGAATCTATGCTTAATACGCGGAATTCTAGATAAGCGAATCCAATCACAATTAATAGTTGAAAAAAAACAATTTGTATAATAATTAGTTCTCCAAGTCCCAAAAGCTAAGCTTGTTAAAAGCTTGTATTAAGTTACTTTTTATGAATTTCTTGGCATAACATAAAGTAAGAATGAGGACATGTTTGAAGTTACTCTCTACACTTACCTGGAAGTGGGCTTGCAGTAGACAGTGTAGTGGAATAACCTTCCATTGGGCTGTCTAGGCTTCTTCCAGCTCACCAACAAGGTGTTCGAAGACTGGGACAGTAGTTTGATTTCGGCTGGCGCTTCAGGCACTAGAACAAATGTCGTAATTACACCATTGTTTGATGGTTTAGTTGATAAAAGCCTTGACTTTTTTATATTGTGTGGTGAGTATACTTTTTTTCTCGGGTTTGTCTTATATTTATGTGATTGCCCATGCCATCTGCGACACAAGGAATCCTAATGCAGAGGTATGTTATTTTAAATTTTTATTTTTGTGCTTGCATCGTATATTTACTCATTATTATTCCTGAAAACCCTGTCTGATACGTGAGGGTAAATCCCAATCAACCAAATAAAATAAGAAACAAAATATACATATCAATTGCATTGAAAATGTACGAATTTTGTGCCCGAATTTCCCAAAAAAATTTACAAATTATTAGAATGTGACTACACCATCAACATGTGAAATCTTATAACGTTTCTATACCATTTCCTATATTCAAATAACAGATATTAGTCACAAAGCTTTGAATATACTATTTGCACGCGAACAACCAAAATAATATGGCATTTTCTGAACAAAATTAGCATCGACAAATTTAAAAGATACTTTTTTTGTGTTTGTTGCTGTCAGAAGTTTTTATGAAAGAAAAAATAAGAAAATTCCTGGATAACCGCGGGTCGCATAAACCCAGTACTCACCATCTTGCAGCGTGGCACAAACTATAGGATAGGAAAATGGCCCTAACCCGTAGTTAGAGAAACCGGCCACTTTCACCGAGTAGTTAGTGTACTTTAAAAGTCCTTGTAGTCTCAATTCTGTCACTAGCGATGTTGCGTTCACCCAGTGGCGACCTGCAGATAAAACAATAACGTGAGCCCGAAATGTGTTTTTAAGTGGTTACTGCCACCCATAAACAACAAAAGTACTACTTAGGTCTTCTTTAATTAAAGTATGAGAAGATCTAAGTAGCAAGTCACTTGATATTCTGAGACGGCAATGTTACCTCTAATGCCTCTAATGTTATGTAAAGCGCAAATTAGGCTTGAAAGCCGATTTTATGCTTGTAATTACCTTCTTCGAAAAATATAAGTGGCCACTTGCGACTTACCTTGTATGGATTTCATTTTGTCAAGTTTCATCGTTGAAATGGCACAAACTATAGTGGAATTGGAAATTCTCGAGTTGGAGAAATGTCCACTTGGCTTTCCCTTGCACTAACGAGCGACACAGGCTATTGTCGACCTGACAGCATTTACATAACAGTAATATTCAAGATACAGACATCAAAGGGCAAATATTTGAGTACCTATACAAATACGATTGTGCGCATCAATATTTTTACATGTGCATGTAAATTTTGACATGTTAAACATTCCTTTTATATGAAGGAGTTTACCAATTTATTTTCTTGCATCTATTACTTTTATTATAATTGAAATAGTAAGTTTAAAGCAAAGGCTAAATTTATCAAGTTATCAAGATGCTACCTTCAAAGTTCTTTTTTAAAAATGATTAATTGTCGAGGAGCCCGGAATCGGCTGTATCAATTTTCCACTATAATATCAATATATTTCAACAAACTTAAACAAAAGCCAGATTAATAATAATATCCTAAAATATAATTAATATATAATAATTAACCAAAACATAATCCAGAAAACACTAAGTCATTAATTTATACATTTAATAGACTTTAATACATTAATGAATGATGAAAACGTAAATAAAAGCTAATAATAATAAGTTTACTCAGATTTGCAAATTGAGGACTAAACCACCAATTGTGTTTTGATAATAATCGCTACTAATTTTCCACACACGTTCTATAATAACTGTAAGTCCGCTACGGCTAAGTTTCCGAAACTACAGCCTTTCAAACGTAGAACAAACATACATAACGTTGTAAGTTTGGTAAAAGGGTTTCCTTTGCCTTTTGTGTACGGAACTCTAAAAATGCTAGGCCACTGGACCACAACGTTGTATAAGTTCTCAAAACTAACACAATACCCTCGAAACAAAGTTGGGCATCAAAGCCAAGCTCAAAATTACTCAAGTTGAACTCTGGCACAATCAATGTTATCCAAAACTTGAGGGCTCTATTCACAAAGTTGGTTATGCAAATATCTTAAGGACAAGTTCGACTAAGTTGATGCTTAGGTCAAGAGCTGCAATGATGGATTGGCTAATTAATTTTAATGAAAATGTAGCGAAGGTCTTAGTTAGGTTTAAGACATGAAGAGGGAAGTACGCCAAATAAATAATGTTTACAAAAGTAATAAATCATAATGAGGGAGCACCAGGTGTCAAGATACAAGTTTTAACAAAATAATTTGGCTATAAACTGGCCTCATAGCTCAATTGGCAGTAGTTCTGCCTTCTACGCTGGATTGGAATCGTTCGATTCCCACCCAGGATAAATATTTCTGTGACGAACATGTCTGTATCTGGGAGTGACAAGACGAAGGCATGTATGACGAACATATTAGTTATACAAATCTTCGTCCCAGGCGGCAATCAAACGATCTACAGTGCAGAACGCAGAGCTACCGCAACTGAATTGTGGGGTAAGTTTACATGAATTATATTTATGTACAAAAAAATAAGTATTCTATCAGTAATCTGCTTCCAATGGCCTGGTTAAATGGCGCTGTATGAAATGTTCGTAATTATAAATGATTATTAAGATAGGTAGTATACAATAATACCTATTTTAACAAATGTATTTTCTTTCTGTGCAATAAAGAATATATGCATAGCTAGGATACAAATAGAATCTTACCTTGAGCGGCGTATAAGACAGTGTATCCAATCAGAGCGCCTGCTTGTTTGTGTGGAGGTATAGGCTGCCAACTGACCCTTAGAGCGGTTGACGTAACAGCACCGCACTCTACCGAGGTTGGACCTTCTTCTGGGGCTATAATAGATAACAAACTTTTTATAAAAATGTTTCTGTATAAGGTACAGAATCTTATACAGAAATATATAATACTTTCAGAATATATAGAAAAAATATGTCTGGAACAGACGCAAATTTAATAAATAAGACTAGTTAGAACATGAAATTTGACATATCTGTATGCATGTAATTTTCATTTTTACAAGTTTTTATTTAACTTGCAATGTATTTATGTTTGTCCAGGTCGAATCTTACTGAATTTTAAATCAGTTATCTTTGACCGATTGAGCTAAATTTTGGTATTTTATGCATACTTAATTATGTAACGTCATTCTAATTCCAATATGGCGGATCATCCAAGATGGCGGACTAGTTATTTTTTCTGCACTACCAAAGTATGGGTTTCAAATGAAAGGTCTTGCTGAGGAGAACATGAAAAAAGCTTATTATTAAAAAGTTTTTTTTATCATTAATTTATTTATTTTGTGGGTGCCAGTGAAATCAGTTGCGCTTGATAACGTATGAAGCGCAACTGACCGTCTTGGATAACGGGCGCAACGGGGTGTGAATTCGGTCTCCTCATACTTCTTAAATTTAATATTACTCACTAGAAGATAATTGAGTTCAACAATATAATCCTTTCAACCAGACATCTTTTCACATTAACAAGAGCGGGCGCTACGGGACAAAGGAACGTGAGAGATTAATTGAAAAATGTACTCTTCAATCTGAGGAACAAATTTCAAACAGTTTTAATTACATTTTGCCTAACCCTACAATTACGAAAGGCTCGCGACCTTAAACAGAATGATAATGACATCGCGGAGATGGAAAACATGATAGAGTGCCCGTCTTTGGTACAAGTTCGCAAGAAGCATTCGCGCAATGTTACGCGAAGTACTGACAAAGGCTTACGATAAAAGTTATGTAGAAAAGAACGAGAGATCAATATACCATATATGACCAAAAAAAATTGTCAGTCTCTGCAAATAATAATAGAAGACTTGAAAATAAGCGAAGCAAGAAAAAGATATAGTTTCTAGGAGTAATATTGACTGAGGCACAAAAGCAGGGCGATAAACTTTTAATGTACAATATCTTATACTCTTTATAACGACGCAACGAGGTGTGACTTGGGTCTTCTTATACTTCGGTCGGGGTGGATCTAAGTCGTATTACTGTTGGTAAGGGTGGAGGTAACTACTTAAAATCAGGTGAGCCTTCAGCTGGTCAAGTCACTCTCACCACATAAAAAAAATGCACATAAGACGTAACATCACTGTCTCGGGTGACGGGCGCAACGGGGAAAGGACCCACTTGTTGTTGCCCAAAAAAAACCCTAAAATCGGGCTTAAAAACTCCGTCACAGCCTTAAGAAGGGCACTTGTGGTCTGTCTTATCTAAAGACTTGTTAGATAAGACAGACTACATGTTACGGGTCATAACGCTACACCCTCCACCATTACTCTTCTAGATTCAACGAAACAACTTTCGCGAAAGTTGGTCATAAAAGCCAGATTTATGACCACGGCACTAGACGAATGGTGAAAATAAAGCGAAAAACTTTTGATTTACACTTTAAAATGCAGAATGTACTTGCCGTTTTAAATTATAATAGCAAGTAGGAATAAAGTAAAATGGGACGTAAGGAGGCTTTTAGGTAAACTTCGAAAAATGCACCGTGGCTCGGCGCAAAAAGCTTTTAGGCAAAATGCCTGTCTCACCTGAAGGCACGGTAGGAAAATTTTAGGACGACAAAGTAGGTTATTCTTTGAAAGATACCTACTGAATCACCCAACAAAAAGATTACTCACAAAGTTTTTAACATCCTCCAAAATATGAGGTTCTAAAGGAGATCAAGTAGATATTTTGTTGCTTTTTTATGTTTATCTTGCAAATCGTACTAATTACATGATTAATTTATATGAAACTCCATATACTTTTTCAATTAATTTCTTAATTTGTTACCACCGACCTAAAATGTCTCGTATGTTTCTAAAAACTAAGAAGGAAATCGTATTTTGGATACCCGCGGCACAGGCTCATTGTAGTAAAGTAATTTTTGAAAATAAACTTTTTGTATTTCTATGTCTTCAACTCTCACTATCACGGTTCATAAGATACAGCCTGGTGAAAGACGGACAGACGGAGAGCGGAGTCTTAGTAATAGGACTCCGTTTTAGCCTTTGGGTACGGAACGTTAAAACGCCACATTAACTAAAGCCTAGGGGAATTGCTAGTTTATAAATAAATTGACCCCACAGACATACGCAACCATTAATCTTATACCCCTCTTTAAAATAACAACAAAATTAGAATAAAAAAGTCTGTATTAATAATATACACTTTCATATAACACGAGATTCGTTAAAGTAATTACTAAACAAAAACTTTCCGTTCAGTCGAAGGACGATAAAATCCAACTGCCAACAAAGTTTTGTATAATTTACTCAGTTTTCACGATAATATTTTCTGTTGGATTGAAAGGAATCGAGTGAAAATTAACTCGGCCCTTGAATTTTGATATTTTTAGAAATCTAAACTGAGAGTTGTAGAGATTTGCTAAAGGCATAACGTTTGGTATAACAGTTGGACTTTTTCTTAAAATATCACTAGACCAATATTAAAATGAGACTGTAAGTTTTTTTAAAACGTATGTCTCAGCCTCATTTATAATATGACATTTTTTTTTAAAGCTTTAACGCCTTTAATACTTCTCCGCTCCTCATAAAATTTTACATACACGTTATCGGTACAGTACAAAAGGCACAATTAATCCAGAAATTAGTAATAGTTTAAAAATAAAGGTTAAACTAAGAGCGAAAAATAAGTGACGAAAGTATAAAAGTCAATAGAAATGAGTGATTTGAAAGTTGAACAATGCCTGGAAGAAATCACTAGAAGCGATAAAGACACCCATTGTGCTTTGCTTTTTTTATATAAATCATGTCTAGTGTGTATGTTTTTTTTTGCTTTAATATGTAATGTACAATAAAGAGTATATCTATCGATCTAACAATGCATTGGGTTTTTATATCAGTTATAATTTTAATAAATTACTTACCACCCTCCCTTGTATCCTGGAATAGAAGCACGGAGTATGGTCCCACCCCGGCACTATTGTATGCCGCCACCGACACAGCATACCTAGAGAAAAAACACTAATATTACCAACTTTTCTAACCCTAATTATTTTTTCACTGTCTAAAATAGCCTAATTACTCCTTATAACATCAGCTATCTGCCAGTGAAGGTCCCGTTAAAAATCGGTCCAGCCGATTCGGAGATTAGCCGTAACAAACAGACAGAGAGACAGATAATTTTTTTTTTTTTTATGATATAATTATAAGTTCCGATATATTTTCAAATGCATTTTGTAAATAGATACTTGTAATGCATATTAAATAAATAAATAAACATTTACAAACTGATACCTCTGCACTAGGATTCCCTGTTTCGCAGATAGCATGGACAAGCACAGAAACAGGACAAACAGCAAAGGCCCGAGAACACACTTAATGCTCACCACACAAATTCCCCAGCCGGGAATCGAACCCGGGATCCCTTGCTCCAAA
Source organism: Aplocera efformata (assembly GCA_921293045.1). Classification (NCBI taxonomy): domain Eukaryota; kingdom Metazoa; phylum Arthropoda; class Insecta; order Lepidoptera; family Geometridae; genus Aplocera; species Aplocera efformata. The sequence goes on from OV121061.1 coordinate 5,326,933, forward strand.
GGCAGGGCTACTACCAGCACACACCCATGTTCCTCGCGTCTGTACGTGAGTACCCTCAGAATCCCTATACGTGACCCCAGTTCATCCGGAGAAGTACTGCCTCCACACCTATTAATCCGCCGCCAAGCGGTGCACTCCGCAATCCGGTGGACGGGTGTGGGTGCTGGTAAAACACGGGAGGACCTAAGTCATGTAATTGCTGTCTATGAGCGGCTGTAACCAGTAAACATCAGATGGGCCTTCCGTCACTTTAATCGCATACAAAATAAATTTCGTTCGTCACACAAATACTTGTGCTGAGTGGGAAACAAACCTACTGCTTACAGCGCAGAAGCCAGAGCTACCAACTGTGCTATGCCAGTCATATGATTAACACTGACCTCTGTCAGTACACGAAAGGAGACAACAGCCGTTATTTTACAGGCAAAGGCCGTTAATCAAGCATGTCTCAGTTAAAAGCACATTGTATCATTATTATCCAGCCCGGGTTAATAGGGATTTATACCAAGTTTCATTTTTAATTTCCGAAAATGGCTGGTTCAATGCTTTTTTGTTGTAAGGTAAGGTAGCGTTTCAGTAACAGTGGCGAGATCGTTACTGTAACCAATAGTATTTTTAAATTCCCAACGGCCACGGAAAGATATGTTTTAATATTTGACATGGTCATAATTTGATTACATATACTATTTTTTTCCAAATAATTTTTATATTTTTCTGAAAGTTGTTGTATTTATTGTATTTTATACTTTATTTTTTACCTTTTTTTCTTAAATTCTTCAATATATTGTTGTAAATGATTACCTGTCTTATGTGATAGGTTGTGTTAATTTTATTTTAGTAATTGTATTTACCATTGTTTGCATTAAATTAATTGTAGTTACATTACTTGGTAATACTTTTAAAAAATAAGCTTTATTCGTTAGAAGTAGTTTTTCTATTAGCTATGTATATAAATTTACCATTAAAACACCATTGTTCTTCCAATGTGGTTTTTATTCTTAATGTGAATAGTTAGTCTGCAGGGATGGTAATCACGAACGAAGTCGCGGGCACAGCTTGTTTATTATGTTTATTATTATTATTCTTACCTGACCCCTTTCAGTAGTCCTGTGAGTGTGGTTTCCTGTTTGGAGAACAGGAACCCAGTTTTGATCGTCTTGGCGCTCGCCTCTTCAGCTTTTACCGGAAAGATATAATTTCTTTATCTAATGTCTATAAGTATTGACTGTTCCAATCATGCTCCAACATGATTTTACACTGAGTCGCATTCATCCTGCCATCGCCCTAGACTGGGCTGATACGTTTCATGCGCATGTGATTTCACCGGACCCACATACTTACTTACTTATAATACATACTTACCCACATACCACCGGAAGACAGTAATGCGAGCACTACTCCTTGGCAGCAGATTTCAGGTGTGGTGGCATTACTTCTCCGGATGAACTTGACACAAGTTCTACTGCTACTTTTAGTTGCTCCTTTAGCAGCCAGGTGGTACGTGTAGGGAATCAAAGGGTACACCTACGGAAGCGAACAACTGGACCCCCCAAAAAACTGTTAGTAAATGATAACAATGCTATAGTGATCTAGCTTCAGTAATCTGCTAGTACATTATAGGGACTGACTATAAAAAAATTATAACATAAAAAAAACGCTTGAAAATAACGGTCATTAATAAATAAAGACAGTGATGAAAAAGTTATTTTCTTATCCGTTGACCGAAATAAAAGCCAGCATTACTTAAATAAGTAATTATTACTTTGTCGGATTGTCGCCCAAAATTGCTGGCGATGTTTTAAAATATAAAAGTTATTATAATAAAAGATGGATGGATTGTGCGAAATACATACAAAAATAGCCCACAAATAAACTAAGAAAAGGGCAAGATGATAATTGGTGTCAAATGATTATCTTACGCGACTAATCTGGAGGAATTATTATTTTTTTTTTTATACCACTTAGGTGGCAAACAAGCATACGGCCCACCTGATGGTAAGCGGTTACCGTAGCCTATGGACGTTTAAGGATAACCAATTGTGGAAATTCAATTGTGTTACCGTCGACAGACCACAGAAAAGAGGGGGCTCTTCTAATACAGGTCTATTATGGGCTTACCAGAAGAGATCCCACACTATCAATACCTATGTAACGCTTTTTTATAACGTCAATAAATAATTTATTATTGTTATTATTGTTATTATAACCGTACGCCAATAACCAGGATATTATCATTAGGAAAACATTATTATATCTTACTTAAGGTTATGCCACTAAAAACCGGGATATTCCAACGTCAATATTCAAGACGATATCATTAAGATACGTTGTGTAGCCTCTAACGTTCCCACTGCAGGAACACTGGCCTACTCTCGATAAGTGCAAGTGAGTGAGCTTTAATCTACCACGGGAGCTCAATCCGGATTTTTAGATGTGTCTTAGAGTTTATGTTTCTAGGACATGTCGGTTCCCTTAATAATTTTTTTAAATTGAAAACTCATTGATACTCTTCTTGGTTTGAACCTTTAGATTGAAAGTTCTCTCTTATTTTACCTTCAATGCCTTAAATGCTTCTCAATCAATAACTTGAACGTCCTAAATATAACACAAAAATTGTTTCTACCTATGTCCGTTAAAGACTTTGAAACTATCCAACCGATGTGCCCCAAACTCGTTTCATTAGAAATAATACGAAAATGGGTTTAGACCACTAGAACAATGCATTAGGCACGAAATGTATTTATTTTCTTAGTAGCACACGTCGGGAATCCGCTAGTTCTGAATAGAAATTATTAGGAAAACATTATCTTATCTTACTTACCTTTTATACCGATTAGCTGCGGGATGACTCTGAGTATATATCCAACGATCTGCCCGTTGTGACTCTCAGCTGGAGGTGGCAGCCATCTGACCCTCAGCTCACCGGGAGCGTCCGTCTGCTCTAGCTGGACTCCAAGAGGTGGTGATGAGGGAGCTACAATAAGTAGTGTTGCTTCATCCTAGTTTGGGTACCAATGTTTTCCCACCAGGTATATTACATTTAAAAAAACATGTTACTATGAATATTATCAATTCTGTTTATGCTAAATATGTTGTAATCTCAATAAATTTCATGTCATTTAACGACGTAAAAAGACAATGTATCAATGTTAAGTTATCAATTCGACACATGTATTGTATTTTGTATGTATCGTGTCCATACTGGAACTCTAATATATTCACATGTGATAATCTATGAGGGCTTTCATACAAATATATACATTTTAATATGTATATTTTATTTATGTATTGATATTTATGTATGTTTCGTTTTCTACCTTCTCCGTCGCCGTAGATTCGACTTCCACCATTCGTCATACAAGCATTTGTATGACGAATATAGACTTTTATTGTGCGCCTGTTACGTATGTAAATTGAACATTCTTCTCGATCTTCATTTAAAGACTTTGGAGGTGTTTTTTAATAATTACATCCTTAATTCTCTCACCTTCCTCAGTAGTTGTGAATCTGACTGGAGTAGAATAATGGCTGAGGTCCGCTTGATTCCCGCCGGCGACTCTCGCCACGTAGCTTGTAGCAGGTTGCAGATCTTCGATCTCAACTGAATTACGAATTTCATCTAGCCTGATAATTTAATAACATGTTTAAAAAGGTGACAATATTGAAAAGAGTTCTTACAAATTTTTTATTTATCAACGTAAAAAAAGGTTTTTTGACAGCCCTAATGAGTGGTCGCTCATACGCATGCGATTATCCACATCAATAAAGGACAAGGCACCAATTATAATACTATTAGCTTTTAGGGTTGAACCTCGTCCAGTTTTTGTTTGACTTGTGATAACATGTGATCTTATATTCTGAGGATTGGGAAACCTGGTGGGGTGAATTTTAGAACAATCTAGGCATGCGCTGTATAAGTATTGTCATAAAATTTTGAAACACATTATATAATACATTTTGGGGCATCCTAAAAACTTTTTTACAGACCGTCTTGAATAAAAACGCTTAGTAATATTTTTATGTAACTTTATGGGTCAGACTGAGAGAATCGACAAGATGCCTCTCTTGAGGTGGGGAAAAATTAATTTTGTTGTTGTTGTGGGCGGTCGTGGTTACATAGTGTCAAGTGAGCTGTCAGCAGTTCTGTAAAAATGTACACTTGAAGACCGAAAACAAAAAAAACGAATAGCATAGCTCAGCTAATTAAAGAATAATTATAATAAGGTTTTCATACTATATATCTTATAAAAATATTTTTTTTATATCCTAGGTTATAACTATTTAGTGACGTGACAAAGGACTGCAATAAGTTCTTAAATGGGGTATTTTTAAATTTTAATTAGAAGTCTCAGTAGTCAGACGTTTATCCTTATGCTAATTTTAATTTAATGATTAATTCAATAATTAAATAAATCACTCGGCAAGTTCATAACACCTCATTTTAAATCGTTTACAATAATTACCTGGTAACATTGACTGTCCTAGCGCTACTCCAAGATAACCGCTGCCCGCTTGTTATCTGCAGACTGTAGTACTGGGCTAGAGACCGCGCCATATCTCGCCAGGACAGTTTCACTGACCGACTCTCAAGCGAGTCTATTGATAAGTCTGATGGCGGTGTTGGCGGCTCTAGAAAATATAAAACTCTATGTTGAACTATTTCAAACACACCAAAACAGTTTTTTTTTTTTTTTTTCAAATTGAATGGTAAGTTGCTAGTTTGGGCGGTATAGACGGCTCTAGAATACATAAAACTCTACATTAAACTATTTAAAAAAGACACGGTTAATGTAACTTTTCGAAATAAATTTAGTACGTAGGATAGGCGGTGTTAGTTGCTCTAGAATACTTAAAACATTGAACTCGTTCAGAAATAATCAGAACAGTTTCTATTACTTTTTAAATATGCATACGCTTGTGATTTCACCAGCACTCACACTCTTCCACCGGAACACAGCTATGCGAGTGCACTGCTTGCCGGCAGATTGCCAGGCAGTACTTCTCCGAAGTTCTACTACTATCGTTATAGTAACTTGGTGCAACTCACTCTTAATGTATCTGACATGACAATGTCTTAAACTCACCTAAAATAGTGAGATGCACGTTATAAACGTCAGCACCGTGGGGGTTCCCCGCCCTGCATTGGTATAAGGCACCATCGCTCGTATCAGTTTGCACCAACTCTAATATATTCGTCAGTCCCTCTTCAGACTTCATCTCGGATATCTTGATCCTGATCATAATATTTTAATATTTATAAATGGTGATTTATTTCGCGGAGTTTACTGCCTTGGGAATGATAAGTATTTTATCATCAACTGACCCTACTTGGTCTCATGCGTTATTTATGAGTTCTGACAGTTCTTTAATAAATTATTCAAAAATATGAAATAAGATAAACAGATCTGAATTAATGTTTCTGCAATGTTTAGACCATACTAGACCAGACCAGAGATTAACTTTCCATTTTAAGATGGATATGTTATGCCTCATGCGTATGTAATTTCACGGGCGAGTTGCGAGTTCACTACTTGGCGGTTGAAAATCTGATCCAGTGGCAGTAGTTCTCTTTGCGAATTTGACCCTTACCAAACCTACCTTTGGGTCAGAGGATTGATCGGTATCCCATTTCTGGTCCACATGATTCTGATAGGGTCATCACCCTTCGCCTGGCATTCAATAGTTACTTTCTGTCCTAGTTTAGCAGTCACATTCCTTGACCCCACGTCGAATGTAACTGGTTCTGTTAAGAAAAACTTACAAGAGTCAAAAAGGTACAGAAGGGGCAGATGGAAAACTGCGCATTTCGCACGTAAGTAAGACAACATCCTCCGCCCATAACAACAGCAATAAGACCCTCAGCGACCCAAGTAGCATCCCGTTGTGCCCGTTATCCGAGACGGGCATGTACCTCATGCGCCTGTAATTTCACCGGCACCCATACTTTCCACCGGAACACAGCAATACCAATGCACCACAGATTACCAGGTGTGGTGGTAGTCCTCCAATCGTGCACAGTTCTACCAGCATAAGTTCTACTGCTAATTTCGCACTAGCAAAACCTTCGACAACTCACAAGATGGCGGGGTTAGTTTGGCCGCGTTCACTATATTTTTTGCCGCACTACTGCGAGATTGTCATATGTTCGTCATACAGTTAATTAGCCTATGATTCATATATCATATAGCTTTCGGCAGCCTCCAACCATATTAAAAAATACTTACTATTAACAGAGATCCACACTGTTTTGCTCAAAGCTTCCCCTACACCGTTCTCCACGTGACAGGTGTAAAGGCCGGCGTCTGTCAGTGCTACTGAGTCGAAGATCAACGAGCCATTTGATAAGCTCAGTACTCCACCGCCGGCGATCTCCAGTACTGGTCGCCAGGATTCCAATACTACTGGAATTAAATATCTAATCAGATACATCATTTAAAGTTAAGTAACGGACGAAAATCGCGAAGGAAATCCACGCAATTTTTTGATTGTTTTAATCGACTTCAAAACAGGTGGAATTTATCATTACGACTGAGTGTTTTTTTTTGGTACGCTATATCTTTACTTAATGTGGACCGGTTTGGATCTTTTTTTATTTGGTAGTGCTCTAGGTTCTTCCAGGTTCTAGGAACTTCTCCGTTGCCCCTTAGAAAATTCATATTTATGAGAAAATTCAAAACTCACCGTCTTTCTTCAACCAATGGGTCTGCGGTTGAGGGTATCCGTTTGCATTGCACGCTATGTGCCCACTGCGACCTAGTAATAACGACGTATTTTGTGGTTCCTCGTTCCATTTTGGCGCCACTGAAATGGAGATAAAGCTTGACAAAGTTCTCTACATCAGAACTCAAATTATTTATGCGATGAAAATGACGGAGCTACTTGTCTTTCCACCTGATGTTAAGTCACCACCTCCCATGGACAACAATGACACGAGTTAGATCCTCTCCGAAGTAAGTATGAGAAAACCCAAGTTGCATCACGTTGCGCCCGTCACCCGAGACGGAGATCGTCACACGCCTGTGATTTTACCGGACCCCAACCCTTCCATCGGAGCACAGCAATCACTGTGCATCACTGCTTGGCGGCGGATTACCAGGCGTGGTGGCAGTACTTCTTTGGACTAACTTGGCGAGTTCTACTGCTACTTTGGGTTGCTCCTTTCGCATGAAGGAAATAAGACTTATTTCCCTTTTTAATTTGCCATTTTACAAGAAGGCGGGAAGCTACATGGCGAAATTGGCTACAGCTACAAATTTGGATAGCATTAAATAACAATAGAACATTTTAACAAACACCACCGAAAATTTTAATTAGTCTGTCGAATAAAGGACTCGTATTTTCGGATAAATTCCTAGCGAAAACATCTGCCGCATTTTGTAAGCAGGGCTTTAGATATTTTCTTTGTTAATTAAAGATTTTGAGGAAAAACGTGTCTTTGAGCTTAATGTTTGTGTAACAAAGAATAAATATTAGAGTGTTTTTCCTCTTGAGAGTAAATAATGTAAATTTATATATAGGTTTACCTTTGAAATATCAAAGTGCTTATTATGAAAATTAGGGAGCTGACGGCAGCGTTATAAAATTCGAATTATTCAGTAACTTATACGGTAGCGATACATTCCTCGTAGAATTAGATTAAATTCGTCAAAATAACGTTTTATCTTTTTTTGATGATATTTTTAGACATTTCTTAAACCAGGATAATTCTGATAAATTATATAAAGGTAATTTTCGTTGGATTATTTGTTACAAAGCAATAAAGGATGTTTTTTGTATGCTGGCATTATTTCCGTTGAATAAAAAAAAAAAAATATATAGACACTGACGTATTTTGTGTATTTGGGGTATAGTATATCTTCAAAACTAATCAAAAGATTTAAAATAATATTACTTATCATGTACGAGTATCTAAAGCTACATGGTTCGTCACAAGACAAGAACGTTCTAGAACGTTCTCGACATATTCTTTATTATTATTCCGCCGCCACAAATATGAATCTAATGAACTAGTGCTGAGGTTTAAAATCAACTTCCGTACCAGCCTCTAATGTTCCCACTGCAGGGACACCGGCCTACTCTCGATAATTGAGAGTGAATGGGCTCTGATCTACCACGGGAGCCCAATCCGGATTGGTAGATGTCGTCGAATTTGTGGTTCTAAGACATGCCCGTTTCCTCACGATGTTTTCCGTCACCGTTTCGAGAACGTGGTATTGCGCACATACATTTTTTCAAGTGAAAAAACTCATTGGTGCACGTGTGGGTTTGAACCAGCAACCTTCAGATTTAAAGTCGGCGTCTATGCCCCTGGGCCACCACGCTCTTACTTACCTTTTATATAAAGATTGACTGTCCGGTTGACCTTTGCCACGTGGTTCGCCGCAACACAAGTGTACGTCCCGCAATGTTCCAAAGACACATTCTTGATTATAAGTACGCTGAACACTTCTAGACTTCTCTCGACTATCTAAAATATAATGGAACTACGTTAAAAAAATATATTTTTAGCAACTATAATGACAGAAAGAGGCAAAGTCGCAACTTATGTGAGGTTACAGCCGCCTATGACAGCAAAAAAATGAAAAAAAATTAACATACATTTCTGTTCGCACGTAAATGCTTGTCCTGGGCGGAAATCGAACCCACGACTACTACAAATTGAACTTTGAGCCTGAGCTATGGATCATATAACCTCCACCTTTTTTGAAGTCGGTTAGTTACGGATCCATCATAAATGCATCCCTCTCCACAGTAACTTTAAACTATCAAATTTCATCGAGAGCCGAGCTGAGCTGCATTTATTCAATACACGCGTATCAGGGTTGTGCTGTGTTCAAACAGCGCAAGTCACACTTTAACCGACTCCCAGAAGAGCAGGTTGACTGTGTCATAGCTCACAGTGGCGGCCTTAGGGGGTGGCAAGCAGGGCAACCGCCCGGGGCCAGCAATACCACCTAGCAATGGGTCCTCTGAACCAAGTCGTATTCCGTTGCACCCTTCGCCCGAGACAGGCACCTGTGGTTTCTCCGACACCCACAATACGAGTGCATCACTGCTTGGCAGCAGACTACCAATATTTCTCAAGATAAACTTGGCACAAGTTCTAAGGCCACTTTTCATTGCTCCTTTTATGGAGGGTTTTTATCTATTATCCTTTATAAGGAAAATTTATCCGACACCCACAATACGAGTGCATCACTGCTTGGCGGCAGACTACTTGGCACAAGTTCTAAGGCCACTTTTAATTGCTTTTTTTATAGAGTGGATCATCTATTATCTTAATATATAAAACAAAGTAGGGTTTGTTCGAACACTTATAACTCGAGAACGGCTGGACCGATTTTCATGATTTTTGATTTGTTGTATTTGCTTGCGTCCCAAAAAGTAGAATAACTTTTAAAAGATTGGAAAATTGACGAATAAATATAATAAATTTATTTCCGTATTCCGACGGAAACGGGAACTATGCGGGTGTAACTGCGGGGCGCAGTTAGTCCTTTATAAGAGGGTCCTCCTTTCGTAGATGAGACCTATATAGGACTAGCGTTGCTCGCAATGCTCGCATGTTCAAAGGAACATGCGAGCATTGTGTGGGTGGTGCTAAACCACCCAGAGGGTACGTGTAGGGAATCAAAGGGTACACACCTACGGACGCGAGCAACTGGACCCCCCAAAGTACTTCCAAAATACACTAAAAACCTAAATCATATAGGCGCTTACGCTTCCGCTACACAAATTAATTATAAACTTCAAATAGGAACGCCCGATCAAATAGGAACAAAGTAAATCCAAAAAGTTTGTTATAACAGCTGTTTCGCGACTCTTGTATAACAGAGACATAAGCTTTATAACCTTCGCTGTTTTCCTACTCTCTCCATCTAAATCACCCCTAAGTATTCTCGGCACGTAGAAAGGGATTCTTAAGGAAATTAATTCAGCAAACAATTTCCTTCATTAGGATGTATTACGAATAAGGGAAAATTCTTTTGTTTACCCTTCCCTTTCAACTTGAAAATGTTGGCGATATTTATAACCTTTTTTATGTGAATAGTGACGGAACGAGCTGAGGGCCCGCCTGGTGGTAAGTGGCGACCCCCGCCCATGACAGTAACACACTCGTGCTGCTGTTTTCTGATGGGAAGGTGTGGGTGCCGGTGAAATTACAGGCACATGTTACGTTATATCCATAGCAGCAACTTAGGTCTACTATTACTGAATTTCATCGGATCGCTGAGTACCCTCTCACCATTATACATCAATGCTCTCACCACACATTATATTACTAAAGTTACGAACCGGAGTTGTGATTTGTGGTTCCTATATAGGCTATAGCCAATAGTCCTGGAATTTCATAGTTACGAAACAAAGTAAAACGAAGACAATACGGCAAAATACAGACCTGATGTGAGTATTTTCGGGGTAAAATCCCATTCAAAAGCTCTTTCGAATGATACATTCCAAAATTCCTTTTGAATTTATTTGGACATTGAAATACCTTTTAGTAAATGGCTTTGGCACAGATTTAAACCGAACCACGGATAAATTTTCATTCACCCAATCAAAGAGTTTGAACGACTGAATCCTCTTTGTTACAAAGAGGATTCAGTCATGACCAATGAATTTGATCGATATCAACGCATCCGAATGCTATTCGTGTAACAAGAAAAAACAAAGTAATTGATACGCCATTTTGCACTCGAATGTGTTGTCATTTGTAACTATCGGATTCCCGGCTTGTACAATACTACTACGCTAAAAAAAAGAAATACATTTTGTGCCTCTTGCATTGTTTTAGTGGTCTAAAATCATCTTCACCTTTCTAATGAAACCAGTTTGAGGCACATCAGAATGGTGGCAAAAGCTATAACCATTTTTGTGTTATATATTAGGATTTCTAATTTAAGGATACTTTATTACTTATTTATAATTTTACTACTTTTTGCCCGCGGGTTCGCTCACATTATTATTTCTGGATGAAAGATATCCTATGTTCTTTTCTGTGCCCCTGGCAACGTATATGCAAAATTATGAAATTACAAGCAAACTTACATTTGTATATTATATGAATTAAGAACTCGGTTTAAGTCGGTAGTATTGCTTTCGAATCACGAAAATTTGGGTTAAATTCCAAGCCGAAGCAACGAGCGTGAAGTCTATTCGTTGGTATAAGCTATGTGTGTTGTATAATCGCATTTGTCTAATGCCTAAATTTTAAGGAACCTACTAAAAATATATTTAAAAAATTACATTTGCAACGAAAAGTTTCACTCACCTTTAAATGGTTAGGAATCTTCTTTCCGTCTTTCAACCATGAGTAATAGACCGGGGAATCACCGCTCTTCAAGTTGCAATGAATTTGAACGATCTGCCCCTCCTGTAGATCCGGCGCAAGTAAGATATCTTCCAGTTGAGGTGCCTCGACAACATTCAACTCAAACGACCGCTTAGCCATCTCCCCTGAAGGACTCCTTACTATACAACTGTAGAACACGCCATTGTCAGCTTTCGTCACTTTGGCAATGTTCAGAAGCCCATCACTTGTGGTCGCGTCTCGCCTTAGCCTTAATTTGGGCTTTCGACCAAAGATCTCTATGCTCTGAGTAGAGTTGTTTATGTTCCGCTTAAAACGGCTCTGGTCGGTAATTTCTTTGCCCTTGTATTCCCAGGTGATGTCCCTGTGGAAGAGGTTCATTAAATAGCAATATACTTCTAGGCCTTTGCTGATAACAGGTCCGGTGGTGAAAAAATATGTATGGGGATCACTATAGACACTCGCATTTTTTTCATATTAGGATACAATTTTAGGATTCTGAAACCTACTAAACTGGTTAAAAGGTTGTGTCTGTTAACCATAAAAAGTACCGTACCAGCCTCTAATGTTCTCGCTGCAGGGACACCGGCCTAATCTCGATAATTGAGACCGAATGGGCTCTGATCTTCCACGGGAGCCCAATCCGGATTGGTAGATGTCACATGTCGTCGAATTTTTGGTTCTAAGACACGCCGGTTTCCTCACGATGTTTTCCGTCACCGTTTTGAGAACGTGGTATTGCGCACATCAATTTTTTCAAGTGAAAAAACTTATTGGTGCACGTGTGGGTTTCAACCAGCAACTTTGAGATTGAAAGTCGGCGTCTGCCCCTGGGCCACCGCGCTCTCTTGTAAGTTCTATAATAAGTAAGTGATTGAAAATCACAAAATATGCGTTACTATTGTAGATATCCCCTCATATAATCAATATACATAAAGCACTTTACAATGGCTTAACCGATTCGAATAATAATTTTAAAAGTGAATAATGGAATATCACTACATAGTATAAAACAAAGTCGCTTTCTCTGTCCCTATATCCCTATGTATGCTTAAATCTTTAAAACTACGCAACGGATTTTGATGCGGTTTTTTTTTAATAGATAGATTGATTCAAGAGGAAGGTTTATATGTATAATACACTAGCAAGTCACCCCGGCTTCGCACGGGTAGTTTCTGATACGACACTGATACTTTACTAACCGTGCGAAGCCGGGGCGGGTCGCTAGTTCATAAATAATGCATTTATAAAAAGTTTAGTTTATTTTTCTACATAGTTTTATCTATGAGATGTTTGGTGTGGTAAAAATCGTTCTGTCATATTCTCAACCAATACAGGACAGTCTGTCAGATCAACTAGTAAAAAATACAATCGTCTGTACGGAACCTTTAGTGCGTGTCTGAATCGGAATTAAACGGGTTTTTTCTTTATAATACACATTTTTCTTGCTTTATTTTAGTTTGTTAATAAATGAATTAATAAATATACACGCTAATATTTATTTATTCATTGATTATACTTACTATTTACTATATATTACCATCGAAGGTCTATTTGCGTCTGCGCGACAGAGTTTATCGGTACACAGCGTAAATAAATAACTGACAGTTTCAGCCTAGGGTAAGATACAATGTATTTCGAAACGAGTGAAATCGTAAAGCACTGTGTAGTAATAGTAAGAGATATACTTTGTTTGTGTACACGTTGTGTGTTTAATATTACACGAACCAAAACTGGACTGTGTAAAACTAAAATAAAAAAGTACTTTAAAAGTATTCATTCAGTTATCTGGTTTCAATAGTTTTACCCTGCACTGTAAAGCCGGAAGAGTCCCCCCCCCCCCCTTCAGGGCAACCAGCGTAAAGGCCTTCGTCGAATAAAAAAACAGTTCGCTTAGTTTTGGGCTACACGGCGCTGTATTAAATGTTCATCAATAAAAAAAGTTATGTAAAACATACAAATATATATGATAAAGGACATAAAAGGACATAAAAGGACATTATAATGAAACTTTTATTAATTACTACCATTGTGTACTAATAGATTGGCCTAGAGTTTCAGATATATAGATCTTGTTTGTCAATAGCGTATCTTCATTTCGCCCTAAATATTACGAGCAGAGTGGCGCAGTGGAAGCGTGCTGGGCCCATAACCCAGAGGTCCGTGGATCGAAACCACGCTCTGCTATTGGACGCAATCTTTGTCATTTTGGGGATTGGTTTTTGTGAATATAATTGCCTTATACGCCCTATAGACGGATAAAATAATATTTATGGTGAATTTGTAGGCCAATACTGGATTTTGCGTTTTTGAAATTTTTCTTGTTTTGGGTTCTATCTCATAGCACTGAATTATCCAACTCAATTTTGACAAATAGGGGAATACCAAAATAACAAACATTTGAATTCTATAATTATTCTATAAACCCTACATTTCTACTATTATTTTTCAAGAGTGTGCTGGATATCCTGGCTGCAGCATCAGACCAAGAATCCCGTAATCTTAAAACTCATAACTCAAACTCAATTATTCCTATAGATCTCAAGTATCTTTGCATAGTTATATAGCGTACATGGGTGTTACAAATTTTAAAACACACCTCTGTTTGAAAGTAAAGTAAATACACATGCGTCTAATAATTCTGATGCCGCTAACAAAACAGCTGTTGACCTTAAAACGGATGAACTGATTTTGATAAAACATCCAGATCCAACGCTAGAAAACTTTCTTTTATATAAAATAAACCACACCCAAATCGGTTGACCCGTTCGAGAGCTATACCACATAGAATATTACTTTATTGTACACCATAACATCAAAAGTACAATGGCACAATGGGCGGCCTTATCGCTAAAAGCACATACAGACAGACAAACACACACACATAGCGGTCAAACTTATAACACCCCTCTTTTTGCGTCGGGGGTTGAGAAACGTTTTGAAATTTACTATGCCTAGCCAGGAGGATTCATGGAGGCCTAAATTTAGGTTCAGTTAACCAGCACTTATTGGCAATATTGCTGTGTATTTGAACAACTCGTTATTTTTAAAATTGTTTTCGAGTTGCTGTATTTTACTCTGTTTTAAATCAGACTTGATTTAAAAGGTTTTGTATTTATCCGGATGTATATTTTTGTTATTCTATTTTTTTCTGTAGTTACGGAACTTGCAGATGTATCCATATAAGCCTGTAATGGCATGCATTAACACCGACCACCGACATGCAACACTAATAATGCATTAACACCGGCCTACTCTCGATAAGTGAGAGTGAGTGTGCTTTGATCTACCACGGGGAATTGTAGATGCCAAATCGAGATTGGTAGATGCCAAATGCCTTCGAATTATGGACATGCCGGTTTTCCGTTACTGTGTTGAAAACCTATTATTTCGCACATAAATTAAAAGTTGGCATATGTACCCCGGAGCCACCACATTGCAATTGTGTATTAATTAAATAAATACACAATTCCATAGGAGTCCATATTACTCGCGTCCGTAGGTGAATACTCTTCGAATTCCAATGCGTACCTCTTGAACCACCCAGGGGGTACGTGTTGCGATGCTAAAGAAGCAGTAGATCTTGTGTCGAGTTTATCCGGAGAAGAAATGGCACCACACCTTGTAATCCACTGTTAAACAGCGTTGCGCTCCATTGCTGTGACAGGTGAAATCACAGGCGCATGAGACTTTAAAATCTACACTTAACTTTATACATAGTATGTCCCATACGTAGGTAGGTAAGTGTAGAAGCGGCGATTTCAGGCAGTGGCAGTCCACTTGTGACACAGAAACTCTGTCAGATTCTGGCCGTATCGCCTTATACCGAAACCACTGACATTTGATTGGTCTGAAATACAAATACAGGTTAGGTGAATCTAGTACTTACCTCACTGGGTAACCATAGTATGGACATCTAAGGGTAACTGTTTGACCACTCTGAGCTTTAAATGGTGGCAGCGTCCGAATATATGGTGGACCTGAAATATTTCAGAAGAATTTGAGGCACTATTTAAAGAAAAGCGGGTATTTCTAAGTGACTTGAGTTCGCCTTCTCCGAATAAACCCTCTCACAAAATCTTATACCTGGGAAGGGATTGGCGATTCTTTGTCCTCCTACAACTGATATAACCTTTGATTAAGTTTTCGCCTCATTAAGCATATTTCGTGAGTAAATCGCCAATCGCTGTGTCTAGAAGGCCTCCACCATTAACTAGGACATGTGGAGGAGCTAATTTTATATTCTCTGAAAAAGGTTTTAAGAACCAACCAGACACAGAAATATCAAAATAAATTTCTAAATTTATCGTATTTCGTACGTTCGTATGACAAAAGCCATGAACATGGTAGAATGCTTGGAAGTGAAGATTGATCGCGCAGTGTGGCTTGCTAAACTAGGTGCTAGACATTACGCCGGTGCGCGATGCCTGTTCACTCGGATACTGACTGTTTGTGATACGAAAGTTTGTGTGTATGTGTGTTTATGTTTGTTATTTCTTCACGCTCAAACGGACTCGGATAAAATTCGGTACTAGGATAGCTTAGCACATAGGCTACTTTTGATCCTGGAAAACCATGGGTAACACCGCGGGGTGTTACCCACCCACCTTTATGGTAAATTTGACATTTACCATAAGTAATTTTACGGTAAATGTCAAATTTGTATTGGATATGCAATATTCAGTTTCATTTCGGTAAACAGACGCTGTATATTTTGAATCCAGTTTCAGTGAAGCTCTATAGACAAAGCTGGAAATCGACGCTTGCTACGAACATTCGTGGAACTGGACACTATGACATAAGCAATGACACGTCAGATACGAATATTCGTAGAACTGCTACATATTATGTAGAACACGCCTGCTACGTACAGTCGTTGCACTATTTGCCTATTTAAATGCAAATGCCGTCAATATGTAATATAAGTAATTATAATAGCATTATTAATATGCATTATATATTTTGTATCAGTGATCTAGTTCCCATAGCACAGCGCTATGAGAAATGTCAATTAATATTTACCTATTAACAAGCTGCGCCCGCGGTGTTACCCGCGGTCGGCCATCTTAAGAGAACATATCACTTTTCCGGGATCAAAGGATCGAATCCTACGTGTTAATCCAGGATATAAGCTATCCTGGTACCAAATTCATTTCAAATCCATTTGAGCTATTTGAGCGTGAAGGAGTAACAGACACACACAAATACACATACAAACTTTTGACTTAATATAAGTGTGATTGTAATTCTGTGGCATATATATAAACTCACCATAGACATTCAATCTATCATCATGTCTCACTGTATTCTCTCCTTGATGCGCCACACAAGAGAATAAGCCCCCATCTTCCACCCTCAAATTTGATATGTTGAGTTGTGTAGTCATCCCTCCATCCGGCGACATTATCTGCCCGGTCGCATACCTAAAAACAACGATTAAAGCCTACCTCCACAGTGGTAGAGCGCATTTTGCTACGCCACGCCGTCTGTGGCATGATGCGATATTGTTACCCTCATACGCTTTTATATCTCCGCTTGAAAATGTCGCGACGATATCAATAGTAAATGCTTTTTACTTTTCATGGAAACATTTTTTAAATACTGACAAATTATCTTGTGAAATACAAGTACACCATTATTGGGAGTGATGTTTCAGTTTTAAATATGCAACCTACGTATTAAAAGATTTTAATTCGTAGGATTATCTCACCATTACGCTACGCTCTTGCCCATAAAACTACTAACACGTACCTCGAATCAGTATTAGATGATATTACGATACCATCTCTCTCCCAAACAAATCTAGCTGAATGCGGTCCGTTCACGGTACATTGAAGACTTATCTGCAAGGGAAAACATACGTTATCTCACCGGAATAAAGATCATCATTGAAATAAATATGAAATGGTGCTTAATAAAATTGAAATTTATCGTGAGGTGATACGGTTTATATTATCTTGACAGAAGCTGGTAGGTACGTGAAAAGTTTTGGGTAGTAAATTTTGTGCAAGCAAACATATTTTCAGTGGATTTTATTGCGTTATATATCTGTTTACTGTCCATTTTGGGATTCCGGCTCGTATTTTAGCTTTAGAGTCGCGTTTGCATAATTTCGGGTAATAAAATATACTTTCTCGAGTAGGCAAGTTACGAAATCGAGCAGTATAAAGCAAATTAAAATTAAAATACTTCCAAAATAATGTCAAAAACATCTATTTTTTAATAAGAGAGCACGAAGTCGCTTCCTGTCAGGAAATTAGTTGAGTTTAGTGCTTAAGTGCGCTATTAGATTATTCACATAAATTATATTCATTTTAGGAATCCAGTCTACGTACCCCGGGCACGCTAAAGTAGCAGAAGATCTCCCAAGTTTGAAGCCGGGAGAAGTACCTACTGCCTTCAAACCTCGTAAACTGTCACCAAGTTGTGGTGCTTTCGCATTGCTGTGTTCCGGTGGGTGTGGGTACCGGTGAAATCACATGCGCATGAGACGTAACACCGCCGTCTCGAGTGACGGGCGCAACTTGGGTCGGGAGGACCTAAGTTGTGTTGCTGTTGTTAAGGGGTGGGGTGGGACTGAAGCACGTCACAATTTTTTTTGTTATAATTACTTTTTGAGTAGTAACTGATTTTAAAATCGAAAAAAAAACCGACCTCAATACTTGAATGACACATGTCTATTTATTTTGATAGAACAACTAATCATTAAAACCGATTTTTATTATATTTTCCAGATTGGTTATTATAATATTGGCGTAGAAATAGGCGAAAATAGATAAAAAAATAAACATCCGAATTGATAACCTTCTTTTTGAAGTCGGTTAAGAATGTGTGCGCTAAGCAAACGATCCAATAGCGATACTTACGTCAACTCCAGGCATGACCGTAGTTTCACCAAATTGTTGGGACATTACCATCAGAGCGCTCCGTTTCACCCGAACTGGCTTTATATCCGTATCTGCAAAAGGAGTATTCCTCAAAAGGATTAAAAAACAAAAAAAAAACAACGTTAACACACTCACACCTCTGCACTAGGATTCTGTGTCACAGATGGCATGGACAAACATAGAAACACAAGACAAACACCCAAGACCCGAGAACAAACTTTATGCTCACCCCGGCCGGGAATCGAACCCGGGACCCCTCGCTTCGAAGGCAGGGCTACTACCAACTAAGCCACGGAGTCGTGTAAGTAAGTATATTCGTATCGTTCATTTCCACGAACTCAAAACTCAAACTCATTTATTCCTTTAGATCTCAAGTATCGTTAAACATATTCATGAGCAAATAACGTGTCCAGGAGCTCCTTAGGCACTTAACATGAACACGGATGTTTAAGCTAATCTTATTTTATTAAGTTTACGTCTGTTTCAACCCTAACCGACCCGAGGGGAAAAAACAGACAAGAAACCCCTCGGAGACAGTATTACCTAGCGTTCGTGGAAATGAACTTTATCTAAAACTAGTCTCGTTAAAAAGTCACTATACGACGGACAAATACTGACAGTTGTGTCTAGTATATGTCTAGTATATGTATATTAGTATGTGTATATAACTAGTAAGAACGCAGTTTTTTACAGGTAATTTATTATACATCATGTCTTAGAGCAAAACATGTTATAATTTTGATATAGACACTGTTTAAAAAGACGCCTAATGCTTTTTTTATAAATCCTCCAAAATCTATCAACTTAATATAATAATAGGTAGGTTCTATGTTCATAGTGAAAAACGAGTTATATCAATAGACAGAGAGTAAATCCACATCCAAAATTGGAGAACTTTATGATCAATACACAAATGGTTTGAACCCACGTACCTCGCTACGGCAAGCCAAACCAACATAGCCATCTATTAAATCAAAGTAGGAAAATAAATCGTGATTTCTCAGTTGGGGCAAAGGACCGGTATTTAACAAAAGCTAATAATAGCCGGTAAGACCCTATTAGCAAATGAAAAGGTTATATTTTAAGATCTTCAAAGTAAGCTCGTCACTTAAAGAATATCTAAAAAAGACTCACCATTATATACATGATCCCACCAAGCGTCGAATTTCTCAAAGGTCTTATTATCTTGGTTATTAGACACCGACCTGCAAAAATGGAAGTTGGTTTAATTGGGCAAGCGCACGCCGGGTTTGGAGGCTGGATTCTGCCCGATTTATTTTCAGGGTTCGTCCGGTTAAAACGCGATTGCGTTATTTTTTTGACATTTTGTTAGATAGGTTTTTAAATACATCAGCTATGCTTAATTTTGGACTAGATGGCAATGTATGAAATAATTCTTTTTAGTGTGAAACATATATTGGTGAGTCTTGGGGCCAAACTAAGCATAACTTGCACTATGGGAACCATATTACTAATCGAAAACGTAAGCATTAACGTAATTGTAAAAATTAATATTACCTCCCAGGCACAGAAGAAACATAGTCATACAAATGTATGTCCTGGGTAGAACTCGAAACCACGACCCAGCGTAGAAGACAGAGATACTACCAACTGAGTTTTGTATGTGAGTGAGGCCAACGCTCGTAAATATTTCGCTCGTAAGTTCGGAACTTGCAGATCGCATAGCTTGACCGAATACGGCGCAGGAGCAACGCGCGAGTATTTCACACTACGTAATCCACACAAAATCGCGATCTTTTAACAAGCTCATTTGCAACGTATTTGTCAGATGTGTACACACCCTAAGAGCTAGTAAGATTTATTCGTGCGAAAACACAATCATGGCGTTAAAATATACGCGCGTTAATTAGGGCAAACATTCGACACTTGTTCGTTTGGTCGCGGCTCGCACGAACGAAGCTCGCGCGAATTTACGCTTGTCGCGCAATCGCGTTTTAAGATGAAGCCATTTTTGTATGTGAAATTATTATTACATCATCCACCTTAAATAAAATAGTGATAAGGCATTACATTCGTTAACTTTCTATGTTTAGTAAACTCTATGTCTTATGTATATATTTCTTTTGAAGTAGATAGTACATATTAATTTATTTATTTATAATCGAAAAAGATAGTATTATATCATTGTTTTAGACGTTTACACCCTCATACCCCTGCACTAGGATTTCCTATGCCGCAAATGACATGGACAAACACAGACAAACACCCAAGTCTCGAGAACATACTTTATACTCACCCCACAATGTTTGTCCGGCCGGGAATCGAACCCGGGACCCCTTGCTTTAAAGGCAGGGCTACTACTAAGTAAGCCAAAAAGCCGTCTATTCATTCATAAGTAGACCGAACGTGGATGATAGAATTACAATTTCAGTATTTCGTATAATGTCTACGTCTAATGTGAAAACATTAATTTCATTCAATTTAAGTCAATTAAATGTACAGAGATATATGCCTTTTTTATTTTAAGATAATAATATTTATTTGAAAGAAATGGAGTTTATTA
The DNA here is from genome assembly GCA_921293045.1 of Aplocera efformata. Lineage (NCBI taxonomy): Eukaryota > Metazoa > Arthropoda > Insecta > Lepidoptera > Geometridae > Aplocera > Aplocera efformata. The sequence continues at coordinate 5,347,655 of OV121061.1, forward strand.
AAAAAATTGAGATTGGGCCGAGAAAGATCGGCTTGAGCACCTTGAGATCAAAAATCGTAATCTCAAATCAATCCTCATAGCTTTACTTAATTCTCATGATATGTATGTAAAAGTGGTGAGTTTATCCTTCGAACTAATAGAGAACGGTACCCTAAAAAATGTCAAAGAAAAAACGATATTGAAAAGCAATTATTTTTAATGGCTTGTAACCAAAGCTTTGGAATTAACGAGACTAGGTAAGGAGGTATCCGGTTCCACTCCTTGTAAGGTTTTCAACGATATTATTTCGAAGATCAATAACAATATAAGCAGTTGCGTTTTACCGGCTTAAAATGAAGGAGTTTCTCATTCAGCTGTATTTTATGTAAACAACAGTGACTCCCCGACTCAAGTATAGGAACGCCCAAGTAGCACCCCGTTGCACCCTGCTCCACAATAACCGCTGTGTCTCCCCGTGGCAGGGCGGTATGCGAGTGCATTTCCACAAGGAAAAAAAAGGTCCTCTCCGACTCAAGTATAAGAATACCCAAGTCACACCCCATTGCACTCGTTACCCGAGACGGAGATGTATGTCTCATGCACATGTGGTTTCACCAGCACCACCGGAACATAGCAATGCGAGTGCACCACTGTTTAGTGGCAGATGACCAGGTATGGTGATTCTCCGTGCGAACTTTTCCCAAGTTCAATTACTACTTTGGCTGCGCACCACCCGGGGGACGTGAAGGCCCTCTAACATAGATCTTGGGTCTCTTGATTATAGTTTTAAAACGTATGCTCTCGTAGGTACTTATTTATTTAAAAAAAGAATTGACGTTTCCAAGTAATTTTTAAGTATTAAACGGAAATAAAGATTAAAAAAAAAGAAATTGACGTTTTCAAGTAATTTTTAAGAATTCAACGGAAATGAACTTAGACTTGGTTATTTATGACTTAGACTTGGTTTTACTGGCAACGAGTATGGCTTAGCTACGAAGCCGTAAAACCATTCTGAAATAATCACCAAAAAAACATAAAACATTTTTCGTGGCTATCCTACTACTATTATAAAGGCGAAAGTTTGTAAGTATGGATGTATGGATGTTTGTTACTCTTTCACGTAAAAACTACTGAATGGATTTGAATGAAACTTTACCACAATATAGCTTATACATCAGAATAACATATAGGCTACAATTTTTGAGGTTTCTATAAAATCTATATATATAAAAGAAGTCGTGTTTGTTACAACACTTATAACTCGAGAACGGCTGGACCGATTGCCATGGTTTTTGATTTGTTAGATTTGTTTCCGTCCCGAATAGCAGAATAACTATTAAAACATTGGAAAATTAACGAAAAAAATTAAATCAATTTATCCCCGTATTCTCCACGGGAACGGGAACTATGCGGGTGAAACCGCGGGGCGCAGCTAGTAATAAAATAAGTATGGCAATCTCATTCGTTTGTGCAAATCAAGGAAACAAATTGGATTCGACTCTCGGGTCGACAAATCAGACCCTTTTGTGTTATACTTTATATCTACTTAGGGCTCGATGGCACTCGCTACTTTTGGTCGCGACTATTGACGATTTTGTGACTGTGTTTTTGTTGTATTTTAAACCCCGACGCAAAAAGTGTTATGAGTTTGACCGCTATGTATTTTAAAAAAAAAAAACAATTTTTTTCAAAACAAGTGTTTTTTTCAGTTTTTTTTTCTTTTGATATTATTGAGTGAAAAAAATTACGAAAAAAACTGGCTATGGTGCTATTAATTTTAAGATCCGAGTGACCTTAAACGTAAATGGAATGCTTGCCTTGCAAATATTCAATGTTAGTCATATTTTCAACCCACTTCAATTATGTTTTTTCAATTCAATTTTGATTTTTTATGTTTTGTTACGCATATTCTTCGCCAATTGTGGACTGATTTGGATGAATCTATGTTACTTTGATAGCGTAATCCTTAAAGGTGGTTCCATAGAAATTTCATGACAAAATTCCAAACCTAAGAGCGTCAAATAAGAGAATATTGAGGTAAGTTTACTAGATTTTTAAATCAGTCAGTTACTGTTTCTAGAATGTCTAAGTTTGTTCTTGCCGATAAATTTATAAGTAATCACTATACTCCAATATTTTAAGTTTAAATAGACAAATATTACCAACCATTATTAAGGTATGAACAAGATTTTACATAGCATAAATATAGAAATGAAAAAGAATAAAATAAGTTTTTCACCAATGACATCGATACATATTTTTTAGCTTACAGTTTACAATAGGGGTAAGTTCGGCACTGTACTGCGTAAAACAAAAAAATTAGGCAGGGCTGGTTTTCAGCATACTCCTTGCTCGAACTTTGGTGTTAGTCGTAGTGTTAATTGATAAGTGATTTAATCGCCCCGCTGATGAAAATCGAAATAATATTATATAACGGAATACCAATTCTTTGATGATAAATGTAGCGGATGTAATTTGCCCCTCAGAGGCATCTTAGGGGAAGATTCGATTAAATTTCAAAGGGCCGAATACTCAACGGATCAGTGGCTCGTAAGGTTTATTACTCATGAATGCACTTATCTGTTGAAATCTGTTCAGACCTAAGGCTTTACTGTCGCAAAACTATTTATCAACCGAATTTCAACGGAGGTTATCGATTCGGTTGTATTATTCTTTTATAATCCGGCAGCGCATCCGTGGCTTAGCGAGGGGTCTCGGGTTCGATTCATGGCCGGGCATACTTTGTGTGGTGAGCAATAAGTTGGTTTTCGGATCTTGGGTGTTTTGGGTCTTGTGTTTCCTTGTTTGTCCATCCCATCTGCGACACAGGGAATCCTAGTGCAGATATATGAGTTTGTAAACGTTTATTTACTCTGGTGTTGTAGATATCCACGGGCGACGGGGCAACAGTGACAGTTTTCCATCAGGAGACCCTTAAGCTCGTATATATCATTACATTTTTTTTTTAATAATTTTTTTCTTAACCGTACCGTACTACTACCGTACCGCCTACTCTCGATAATTGAGAGTGAATGGGCTCTGATCTACCACGGGAGCCCAATCCGGATTGGTAGATGTCACATGTCATCGAATTTTTTGTTCTAAGAAATGCCGGTTTCCTCACGATGTTATCCGTCACCGTTTTAAGAACGTGGTATTGCGCACATCAATTTTTCAAGTGAAAAAACTCATTGGTGCACGTGTGGGTTTGAACCAGCGACCGTCAGATTGAAAGTCGGCGTCTGTGCCCCCGGGCCACCGCGCTCTCTTGTCTCTCTCACGTTTAGTTCTTAACAAAAAAAAATTATGACCTGTTCAGTTAAATAAAAGTGTTATCAACTTAGTGCCACACACAAAATTATTGGTAGTGACAGTTGATGTTAAACTTCAGTGGTTTCCCAGCTAGAACATGAACATGGTTTCCGTTCATGTTCTAGCTGGGAAACTTAGTTCAGTTCACTGATGTTAAAACGGCTAGAATGGTACAGTCATTTTCATTCTGTGATGTCATATGGAGTTATGTTGTGGGGTAATGCTGCTGATTCCAGAACTATTTTATATTACCTGGACTTGGACCAAGAGTTTCTCTGAGGAATATGTTTAAAGACAACAATATTATAACTATGCATTTTCTATACGTATGTGTGCGTATAATTCATGCACGTAAAAACATTAAGTATTATAGTCGTTTGTGTGATTTCTACCACTATGAATGTAGGCATAAAAATTAATTAATACTACCCCGGACTACATTGTCAAAAGTAGATAAATGTTTTTAAATTAACTATGTTAGGTTCTATATTGTTCTACCAGAACATATTATAAACCAAAAGGCTTTTAAGAGTATTGTTAAGAAAATCTTGACTCAGAAAGCTTATTATAGCACAAATGAATTCCTCTTAGACAAAGATTCTTGGAAAAATGTTGACATCCTCATTCTCAATAATTCCCTTTTTCTGACATAATTACTTCTTTCTCTATATAGAATCTTTTGATATATTATTATTGTTTTTGCCATTGTACAATATTATTTAGTAAGTACTACATTCGTAGTAGATTTATTTTATTTTACTTGTTAATTTTATGTTTATTTAATAATAATTTGATATTTTAAGTGCAATGTATACATGCCTAAAAGATCCAATAAATTAATTTAAAAAAAAAAATTGCTACCTCAAAATTTCAGTCGTTTATTTGTTACGCTTTTACGCCTTAATGCTGAATATGATGAATATTGATATGGAGATAGATGAGACCCTGGAAACAGATATAGGCTACTTTTCCCGCTAAAAACTTAAAGTGGGTGGGGTGAGGAGAGGGGTAAACTTTGTATAAAACAACCGGAACTGGTTGACAAAATCAAAATTTGGTATGGACTAACAGATTATAAACAATTAATAAACTAAAATAAACTGAATAAACGTTATCTACTGAATATTGTCCACACAGGCAGCAGAATCCAACTATTATTAATACTATCAACAATTTCCAAAGGCCTTGTCAGATGTTCAACGATACGGAAGGATGCCTTTTCACTGATACGTTAAAACGATTATGTCGTCAAAAGATCGGATTGAACGGATTCTTGATATAGAAGCCCTGTAGTTTTATATGTCACTTATTATATGCAAATAACGGGCATTATAGACCTTAAATAATGAAAAATTCGATCTGTTTTCATGGTTGGATAACAACGTTAACACACTCACACCTCTGCACTAGGATTCCCTGTGTCGCAGATGGCATGGACAAACACAGAAACACAAGACAAACACCCCAAGACCCGAGAACAAACTTTATGCTCACCACACAAAGTGTGCCCCGGCCGGGAATCGAACCCGGGACCCCTCGCTTCGAAGGCAGGGCTACTACCAACTAAGCCACGGAGTCGTTTTTTTTATAATTTCATATAGTATTTTTGGTTCCGTCTTTACCTTAGATAAGAATAAAGAGTTTCATTCGTTAATGAAACATCTCATATGTTCAGGCGTTGATTCGTGAAGGAGTAATAAACATACATACAAACAAACTTCGCAGTCAACTGCATAAATGCTTTGAGTTGGATGGGAATATCTTGAAAAAGTTTTTTTTGTATTCTAACTATTTTTCAATTCACTTACAATTTTTGAAAAACTTATTGTTTCCTAGTAGAAATTACAGGCAAGTAACATAAAATCAATTTTGTTCCTCTCAATATAACGATTGCAGTATTTTTGTGACTTTCCGGAACTTTAACGACCCACCTTGGTGTTAAGTGGTTAACAGTCGCCCATTAGCAAGCAATAAAACGACTCGAGTCAAATTTAATTGGTTCAATTTGGTCAATTTAATTAACTGGCTGATTGGGTACGAATTACACACATATTAACACAATATATGAACTCCTTTTACACCTTCATTACATTTTTTCCCAACTTCCAAAAAGGATAAGGTCCTTAATTCAGCAATTTTAATATTTTCGCCAATTATGGACTGTATAAGGTAATTATTTATTTACTTAACAAAGCGTACAGAGGTGATCCCATATAAATTGGAATTGGAAAGTGGAATTTCACCCTTAACGACAAAAGTAGGGGATGAAAGTATGGCAGACGGTTAATTATATTTTTATGGTCACGAATATGTATATATAAAATTTCAATATTTCAAACGATACTTGACACTAACGGAAAATATAATATAAGTTTGAGTTTTTAGTGTAAAAAATTACTCGTATCTAATATATTATTATATAATATATTATGATATTATATTATAAATATACAGATATATAACACTTTATTTATCACCAAATATAAAAAAAAATTGTTAAACAATAAATTATTAACAATAAGGTAACATTTTTAGGCGAAATGCAATAAAATTCCGCTCACTACGCTTATGATTCAAAACAATAAAGTTGATAGGGTAAAAGAACTTAGCTAATCCCTTGCCTTTGAGCACAGGAAATCAAAAACCGCAATTAAATTAAAAACAGACGGTAGTTAAAAAGAAATCAAATAGCCACTTGGATTATACAAACGCCGGCGTTATTTATCCCCGGGCCGTTAGCGCACGTCACTCGTTTTATTGTGACTATAAACCCTCTGTGTCTTCCTTCTCGTTCCCCTCAAGCGGTATGAGATGTTACTAAGGTAACTCGAATAAGAATAATAATATATTTTATTGTTAAACTGTGTATATAAAGATCTTATAAGTAATGGTTTATGAAACAACAGTTTGGCCTCTCGGACGTACAATAGATCAAACTCCAAACAAAAAATTATGAGCTAACTTGTGTTAACAGCTAAGTATTCATTAACACTATAATGAGCTTTACTAACTAGCCATTTTTTAAGACTATATTTAAATATGGTTCCCTTCAATTGCTTAAAATCGATAGATTATAGATTTTGACGGCAGTTACATACATACTTATATAAAATTTTGCATTATTATAAATATACGTAAATGAGTTAAAGTCCACAAAGATTTGGAAACGGCCTCCATTACTTGAACAACAAAACAGAAAGACTCAAATGCGTATAGTTACTATACTAATACGCATTTTAGTACTATAGACTCAAATGCAGAAACTCAAGGACTATCAAAAGATTTGGGGATGAAAAAGAAAGAGGGCTTTTAATAATTTTCAAGAGTTTAAAATCATGAAAATTATCATCATTAATTAAGTCTCCAAACCTTTTGTCTCGTAGACTTCTTGCTATATTTTTTGGCATTGTTGAGACCTTTATATTGATAAATCACGGTAGGTACCTACGTATTGTAACAAAGTTCTGTACAAGGACAAATGTAATCATTGGTGTTTCCACACATGGAAAGCCAAAATTAATAATTCTCGCGATCAACGAAAATGACAATGTAGGTCTGATTTTTGTTTCGCTGACATGAGCACATATATGTCATCGGTGACCCCTGGGGATTGATATAGACCACTTTGGGTACCAGTGGTTTAAACTCATTTATTGTTCAAATGATCCTTCGCGAATCCATAGTAGTGGGCCATCCCAGACAATTCCCGAAGGCTCATGCCGACCCACTCCCTATCACTTGTTATTATTGTTGTACATTATATTACATTGTTATGGCTAAATTAAGCCTCTACAATTATATATGTTTATCGTCCCTTCAGAGAGCGTACCTTTATTTAGCATGTGTATATTAATAACTCAAATATGTTTATTATTTTAGATTTCAAGTGTCTTATGCGTTTGGACACGTAAAGCACGCACAAGTGACGACTCCGTGGCTTAGTTGGTAGTAGCCCTACCTTCGAAGCCAGGGGTCCCGGGTTCGATTCCCGGCCGGGGCACACTTGTGGAGAGCGTGAAGTTTTCTCGGGCCTTGGGTGTTTGTCTTGTGTTTCTGTGTTTGTCCATGACATCTGCGACACAGGGAATCCTAGTGCAAAGGTATGAGTGTGTGTTAACGTTAAGTAAACATTTTCGTGTGCATTTAATCAGTTTGACAGCATGACAGTCAGTTTTTATGTTTTAGCTAGTCTCATTTGTAAATAAGCTACCTAGTACTTATGGCTTGACAGAGTTTTAATAATTATGGTGACAGTACTTCTCCGAACGAACTTATCACAACACCCCCCGGGGGTACGTGTAACGTCACAAACGGTACGTACCTACGCGCGAAACAACATCAATTTGTCTGTTCTGGTATTAAAATGTCCCTATATTAAAAGCTACTGTATAATAAAATTCGACCGGCCTTACAGCTCAGTTGATTGTAGCTCTGCCAGAAGGCAGAACGCTGTAGGTTTTGTGTTCGATTCCTAGTCAGAACAAGCATTTGTGTGACGAAAATAGTTGTTTGTCCTGTGTCTAAGTGTTAATATATAATATAATTATGTATATATGTATTGTATTTACAAAAAAATACTATAAAAGTATTATATCAGTTATCTAGTTTCCATAGTTATATACAAGAATATATACAAGAATAGATATTCTCCAAGACTTCGTGGAATCCAAAAATTGTTTTGAGCGAAAACCTATTATAATTACTTTTCTAAAATAAAATTTTCTTAAGTTACTCCTTATAATTTCAGCTATCTGCTGAAAGCCCTGTCAAAATCGGTTTAGCCGTTTTGGAAATTAATCGGAACAAACAGAAAGAGTTTATTTTTGTTATAACTGCCGTATATATAATACTAATACATTCTTCTTTTCATTTCTAATACTTCTTGTGCATCCAAAGGTTGTCTGTAAGAGATCGCTTTATAGCGATAAGACCGCCCATTGTGTCACCTTTTTATTATTTAAGATTTCTAGTTTTAAGCTATTGTTATCTTTCGGTGTGTAATAAAGTGTTATCTATCTATCTATATACTTTCAAATGCATTTAGTAAAAAGCTGTTATTTTGACATTACAAATAAACACTTTTATCTATTTGTAGATAGTGCTGTATATAATTCCTGTTAATACTTTAAGTTAATTAATAATTTATTGGGTCAGAGATTATAATGGAAGTAATTACGGCGATAAAATTGTAACAAGCGAAATGAAACGCACAAAGCGTCTCGTTTTCCAACCCGTTGCGCAAAACGCTGTTATCGTTATAAAAACTGTTTTTTTCCATGCCCCTATTTAACAGGCACTACCCTAGTGGCACAAAAAGGTTTTATCAAATATTGGGTGCATTGTTTTGTTATCTTTGAGTAAACAATGAGAGGAACGGCTCGGGATATGTTCTAATGCCACGGTGCTGCTCTATCCAGATTTATCGTGATTCAGCATCGACTAAATCGTTACAGGTATAATTTACTTATAACGATTTAGTCGATGTCGATATTCAATACCACAGGTAAGTAAATTATAATTATATTATATAATATAATATTATAAGTATTATTATTAAAAGTAAAGCTATCACAATTATAAATAACTAGCTGTCCCATGCGACTTCGTCCGCGTGAAATTTAACATTTTTATGCGTGGACGAAATCGAGGACATTTCCTATTTCTTATATATATTTAAATAACAGTATCCAAATTATTCCTTATAACATCAGCCATCTGTCAATGAACATCACGTCAAAATCGGTCCAGTCGGAAAAACAGACAGACACACAAAAATTGTTTAATTGTTTTTTCTGTTAAATGTACAGTATATCTTATAAATGCATTTATTAAAAAGTTGATGTTTTGACATTGCAAAGAGACACTTTCATTTTATTTATTTGTTTATTATTGTTAGGTATATACAATAACAAATAATTTATTAAAATCATATAGGCATATTCAAACGACATAGGCCGTTAAAAAAAATAAACAGACAAACAGACGTAAGCTTAGTAATAATAAGGTTTCCTTTGTTATTACGTGGTTATAAACCACTTTAAACTTTGTAATATTTTAGAGAGATAAAATATAACTTTCTAGCTTTAAAATAATTATAGTAAATACCATTTTAACTCAACGAGACTTCAAAAAATTTAAAGCGGAGCGAAGAATATTAAGCACTTAGCGAATGAATTAAAACTTTCTGGGCTTACCTCTGTAGGATCCCGTCTACTTCCTCAATCGTGGACTGCACTCTTGAAATTAAACCTGTAACGAAAGTCAAACTTTCAATGGATAATGAACTTTGGATAACTCACTGATTGGGAAATCGAATAATTACATTAATATCAAATTTTAAACGATATATACCTATATATATATATATTTTTAATGTGAATAAGTGACGGATCGAGCTGAGGGCCCACCTGATGGTAAGTGACCCTCGCCCATGACAACAGTAATGCGCGCGACTCGATATGAGATCCAAATCTTTACTGAGTCGCATTCATCCTGCTGCGTCCATCACCCGAGACGAGGATGATACGTCTCATGCGCATGTGATTTCACCGGCAGCCACACCCTTCCACCGGAACACAGTAATGCAACCACTACTGCTTGGCGGCAGATTTCAGATATGGTGGCAGTACCTCTCCGGACGAACCACCCAAGGGGTACGTGTAGGGAATCAAAGAATACACACCTACGGACGCGAGCAACTGGTCCGCCCAAAAATTCCAAGGTTATCAATTTAAAACTTTGCTTTTGCCTATTTGAGCTAATAGCCAAATTTCTTATAAGTTTAAGTAACTCAATTTTCATAAATAACCTCAAGATTACTAAATAAAATTAATAATTTCTTTATATCTCAATTCGAAATAGTCCTCGCAACATAACATACAATGTTGCTTATGTAACTACTACATATGAAATGAATATTCTCATAGCAGACCTCCGCTAATGCATTGCGTCTGTCACTAACATGCGAATGGTTCCTGGAATTCACATGCCTGAGATACATAAACTACAATACAGTAAGGGCGTACGGATATGATACACATGGTATTATAATAGTTGTTTATGCCACCGTACCAGCCTCTAATGTTTCCACTGCAGGACACCATCCTACTCTCGATAATTGAGAGTGAATGGGCTCTGATCTACGACGGGAACCATATGTGGATTAGTAGATGTCACATGTCGAATTTTTGGTTTTTAAACATGTCGGTTTTTTCACGATGTTTTCGGTCACCGTTTCCAAAATTATTTGTGCACATGTGGGTTTGAACCAGTGACCTTCAGATTGAAAGTCGGCGTCTGTCCCTCTGGGCAACCACGCTGAGTCTATGCCACGTGCGATCCTAAATAATAAGGCTACCTCAGACTTACAGACTTGGATGAACTCCAGCTGACCTGCAGAACAGCTGTTTGGTCTTATAACAACCACAAAAGCAAATTGTGTGCATGCATGTAATTTAATCGCGTATCTCCTTAGTTTTGATAACATCACTCCTAACACTCTAAATAATGACACGCTTTGATGTAAGTACATTGTGGCTCACAGAGTACGTTAGCACTTAAAACGCTTGTTCAGACTTGCACCAACGGGACTCAACAGCCATTAACAAGTTGAAACTTGTCAATGCACCAGTAAGCTTTGTCATTATAGTTAAACTCAGACTATTATGAAATTATAGTTAAACTTAGACGGTCTTTCTTTGGTTTTACATGAGGCATGTTGCTGTAACTTGAGTTTTGATGCAAAATTTATTTCCAAAAATAAATAATTATAAATTTAAATATTGTGTCAATAAAACTCACAAATGTTAAACATATAAATTAATTAAAATAAATTATACATTACAGTTCAAAAGTTAGTTTAAAGGTTAAAGGCATTTAAAAACAGACAAACTTACAGACAGACGTTGTGGGCTTAGAAATAAAGTTCCCTTTAACCTTCGAATAAGGAACTTTTGTATTAAACGATAAAAGTAAAACTTTCCACAATGGAAACTGAACAAAGACATGTTAATATTTTAAAATTAATGCCTACACAATAAATTATTACAATAATATTTATTGAAAATCATCACAAAAGATAATAATATAATACGTAAATAAACCACAATTACGCATTTCATTTGCACAAACGAATACGTAGAATAGTCGATAAATATCAATAGCTAATTGAAATGTCAGCTGACTCATCCAGTTTACATAAATTAAATCAATTAATTTAATTAATGACTAGTAATTATTTTTTAATGTAAAGTTCAAGACTCCAAACTACACATCGTTTCTACTATGGGACTAGATAACTGATATAATACATATAGTATTTTTTGTATTTACATATAAAAATATACTGATATAATACAAATAGTACTTTTTGTATTTACATATAAAAATATACTGATATAATACAAATAGTATTTTTTGTATTTACATATAAAAATATACTGATATAATACAAATAGTACTTTTTCTATTTACATATAAAAATATACTGATATAATACAAATAGTATTTTTTGTATTTACATATAAAAAATATACTGATATAATACAAATAGTACTTTTTGTATTTACATATAAAAATATACTGATATAATACAAATAGTATTTTTTGTATTTACATATAAAAATATACTGATATAATACAAATAGTATTTTTTGTATTTACATATAAAAATATACTGATATAATACAAATAGTATTTTTTGTATTTACATATAAAAATATACTGATATAATACAAATAGTACTTTTTGTATTTACATATAAAAATATACTGATATAATACAAATAGTACTTTTTGTATTTACATATAAAAATATACTGATATAATACAAATAGTATTTTTTGTATTTACATATAAAAATATACTGATATAATACAAATAGTACTTTTTGTATTTACATATAAAAATATACTGATATAATACAAATAGTACTTTTTCTATTTACATATAAAAATATACTGATCCTGCGTATCAATCGAACCCACGGCTTAAGGTACAGAAGGCAGAGCCATAGCCAACTGAGCTGTGAGGCCAACTGACTGTAATTTGGCATACAATGCATGTAATCTGCCCGAGTCACATTTCTGTTGTTATGGGCGGAGGTAACCACTTAACATCAGGTAACCGAAAGTAGCAGTAGAGCATGTGCCAAGTTCGTCCGGAGAGGTACTGCCACCACATCTGGAATCTGCCGCCAAGCAGTTGGTTGCATTGCTGTGTTCCGGTAGAAGGGTGTGGCTGCCGGTGAAATCACATGCGCATGAGACGAATCATCCCCGTCTCGGGTGATGGACGCAGCAGGATAAATGCGACTCAGTAAAGATTTGGATCCCATACTGAGTCGCACGCATAATTGTTGTCATGGGCGATGGTCACCACTTACCATCAGGTGGGCCCTCAGCCAGCTCTGCTTTCGACTAGTCCCGTCAATCTATTTACTTAAAAAAGAGCTCCTGTGGTACGCTACACAAGTAGCCATATTTGACATGTCCAAACGATACTTCGGATCTAAAGGAATATAGGAGGTTGAGATTATTACATGAAGCTCTTTTGTATCTGAAACTTATTAACATGTATATGGAGTAAGTTGATATTGTGAATTTATTAATGTTTCTGACGAGGCCCCTTTAAAGCTTAAATAAATAAATATTCATGGAAATTGAACACAGCGCCAAAGTAACATAGCTTGTGAGACAAGGATGTAACTCCTCATGTATCTGTAACTTCACCGACATATCTTTCCACAGCAACGCGACTGCGCTTAATCCGCGGCCCATTATCAGGTGTGGTAGTTCTCTGGACGAAATTGGCACAAGTTTTAAATGGCCGCGTTTGTTTTTTGTTTTATACTATCCTTGGAACGTAGACGTGAAAATCAGTGAGTTGCTCACCACCATTTCCTTCCCACACATGTCTCGCACCTAAATCATTTCATAATAATATAGTGACAAGAAGACCAAGTATTTTAATGTTACGTAAATGACGGGACATCCAACTGATGTCAAAGTCGAAGTCAAAGTCAAACTCATTTATTCCTATAGATCTCAAGTATCATTTGGACACGTCAAATTTTGCACATACATGTACACATATTCGTGAGCATATAACGTGTTTCACGAAATTAAATGTTAAAAGGTTACCTCCGCTCATAACACCAGTAATGTCAAGTGATCCAACGAAACTAATACAAGCTATGTGTATGTATACAGAAAACAGATTGCAAGCGGAAAATGATCGAATATCATTAACTGAGTGAATAGCTTTGTAGATTAATTATAGCATCAGAGATATCGTATTTGCTTCGGCCACTGCGTTTGTATAATGTCCCAGTTATGAAATGAGGGTATTTCAGATATTCTGACGTTGATATGCGGTACAAAATGGCTATTAGTTGTTTATCGTCCTATGTCATAATCATAATAATATTATAAACTAGCTGCGCCCTGTCGTGTTTACCCGCGGTTTCCCGGGATCAAAGTGATCCGGGATATAAACTATCCTGATACCAAATTTTATTCGGATAAAATTTGGAAGAAAAGAAGATATACAAACTTACGCCATTACAATATTAGTGGGATGCGAAAGTACGCGCAGTATTTTTTCGGGATAAAAATACATACCGGTAGTATTTTTATCCCGAAAAAATACTGCGTAACACTAGTTATAAATTGTTTGATACTTAAACGAAAAATTCAGCGTGGGTTTTCTGTGGTCAAACAGCATTATATATTTACTTAGAAAAGTATTAAATAAGTGAAGTAAAACTAGCGTGGGGCGCGGGTTCGATTCCCGGCCAAGGCACACTTTATGTGGCGAGCATAGGTTTATTCTTGGGTGTTTGTCTTATGCTTCTGTGTTTGTCCATGCCATGTGCGATCCACAGGGATCCTAGTGCAGGGTATGTGTGTGTAAGCGTTTATTGTTATTGTATTGTTAATGAACAAATTCATGTTACTTCACAACAGAATATAAAAATTAATAAAGATATCTAGGGAGCGGAGAGCGTGGTGGCCCAGGGGCATAGACGCCGACTTCAATCTGAAGGTTGCTGGTTCAAACCCACAGGTGCACCAATGAGTTTTTCACATGAAAAATTTATGTGCGCAATACCACGTTCTCAAAATGGTGACGGAAAACATCGTGAGGAAACGGGCATGTCTTAGAACCAAAAATTCGACGGCATGTGATATCTACCAATCCGGATTGGGCTCCCGTGGTAGATCAGAGCCCATTTACGCTTAATTATCGAGAGTAGGCCGGTGTCCCTGCAGTGGGAACATTAGAGGCTAGTCCGGAGGGAGCCCTCAGCGTGCATTACTGTTGTTATGAGCGGACGTATATTAAGAGGTATATCAACCTTGTGGTTATATATCAACAATGTTATATACGTATTATATCAACAAGCTATTTCCATTGCAAACGGGATTGTATCACTTCGATGGTAATAAAAATACACAGATTCTATCACAAAGTGTTTTCACACTCGAGCGCGCTATTCAAAAGAATTCCACACAAACTTATCTAGGTTAGATCTAGACTTTCTATTGAGCTCAGTTTTTAAGCACAAACCTTTTTAAATTCTAACAGATGCACTTTGTTTTTGGGAAGCGGAGATTTTGATACAGATTTCATGTGTGGGTTTTTTAATGAGGAAGTTTTTATGTAATCTGGTTTAAGAGTACAAAGAGAAACTAGAAATTTTGTTACGTTTTAATAATTTGTGAAAACCGTTAAAACTGGATATGTACCAAGTAGTAAATAAATAAATCAACATTCATGGACGATACACACAGCGCCATCTAGCCCCAATCTAAGCAAAATTTGGTATGGGAACTGGATAACTGATAGAACACAACATATATTATAATTGTTTTTGTAAATTAAAACCTAGACTCATTCGTTCCCCAAATGCCCTGAGTGAGAATTGAATCCTCGACTTAATAAGACTATATTATGAGCTAATTATTTATTTTTGTTTTATACTATCATTGGAATGTAGACGTCAAAAGCAGTGAGCTACTCACTATCATTTCTTTCCTATACATGTCTCCTACCTAAAGTAGATCATTTCATAATAATATATATATTGGCGAGAAGACCAAGTTTTTTTAATGTTACGTAAATGACGGGACGTCCACCTGATGTTAATTGGTTACCTCCGCCCATAACAACAGTAACGCAACTTTTATGCCCTCCGACTGAAGTATGAGAAGACCCAAGTCGCACCCCGTTGCGCCCATCACCTGAGGGATGATACGTCTCGTACTCGTACAAAAACGAAAACATTCCCACTCCATCGAAAGCAGTAACAATAATTCCAAATGTAATGTTCTATGTAATAGGGCCTACGGGGGTCGTGCTGAATGTTTGTTTCGGTCGCCAACCGGACAGGCGATTATCGTTAAACTTTACAGTATTATCAATATTTTAACTTGTGTGGAGTTGCGTGGTGGCCCAGGGGCACAAACGCAGACTTTCAAAGGTCGCTGGTTCAAACCCACAAGTGCACCAATGATTTTTTCACTTGAAAAATTTATGTGCACAATACCATGTTCTTGAAACGGTGACGGTAAACATCGTGAGGAGCCCCTTCACTCTCAATTATCGAGAGTAGGCCGGTGTCCCTGCAGTGGGAACATTAGAGGCTGCGGTACGGAGTTAGATTGTAGCCATTACTGGTTTGCGAGATAATTTTTAACATGAAACGCATGTGAAATAGTCATTGGTACAGATGTTTTTGATTTTGATAAAATTTCGATGAGACCAATCTTAAAGCATATCCTTTAAAATAAAAAAGAATGATATTAATAATAATCTTTATTTGTCAATACAGTTACAAAGCACTCAAAGTAAGTATTTTAACTAGATGTAGGTAAATACTACGGGGTTTTCCTGCCGCTTAAAATTTACCACATCGATTAATAACAAGTATATATATTATATAAAAAATCTTGTATACTTTCAAAGTAGCAAAATACGCAATTTATTTTAGTTAGATGACATATTTATTCCAGTTATTTTGATTTAACAACCAAACTACTGATAGCATTTTGATAAAAATTCGATGGGACCACGGAAATCATATTCTTCCAAATATTTTTTTTTTTAAATTGGTTCATAAATGACGGAGATCTGAGGTAACAAACATAAAAAAATACAACCTCCTCCTTTTTTGAAGTCGGTTGAAAATATGACCCAAATTAAAATCTCCTTCAAAGTCGGTTCAAAAATTCTCGTCTCTGTTAAACACAAACAGGGTCATTAAGGCGTACCAAATTTCTGTCCCGTACCCCATGGTACCCTAAAGTGCTCGCAAATATTAATCGTGTGGTCCTCGAAGCCTCTAATATGGGGGTCATCTTGTTTGCAATAGCCTTTTAACCTTTTTGGGTCTATTCTAAACCCTAAGCGGACCCAAAAGTTTTTCCATTGTATTCTTTCGTAAAAATACGAATACAATTATACCTAATGGTCTTTGGTGTGTATTTGCTCAGAGCTCTAAAGTTTTATTAGTAACAAAACATATCCTTTTTTAATGTGAGTGGCTCTGCTGTCGGAGTTTGCGAGCTACCTCAAGGCCTCCGAAACGGATTATCGTAGCATCATATGCCCTTCAAAGCAGTCATCATCATCAGTTCATACAAGTCCACTGCTGGACATAGGTCTCTCCTAGTAAGCGCTAATGAGTCCGATCTTTGGATTTTCTTAATTTTCTTGGTTACCTCTTATCTTTTTCAAAGCAGTACTCAGTTCAAATGCCATCAAACGGCCACACATCCAACTAACTGGGCAGAGAGTTGCGTAACTCAAATGATCTGTCAAGATCATACAGCAAGCTTCGCCACGAAACAAAGAAACTAAACATACTGTAGTATTAAGTAGTTCCTGTTACCTGTAACAGAAAATCTAGTGCAGGTATATAAATGTGTAAGCGTTTCCGTATCATCACAGAATTAATTGAATGTTCCCTTCATTAAGATTTGGTACTCTTATTATAAGTCACTAGCTGGTCCCCGTAACTTTGTCCGTGTGGATTTTTTTGCAAAGGACCTAGCATTTTTTTTTTGTAAAATATAAGTAGCCTATGTTGGCTCCTTATAACATCAGCTATCTGTCCAGCTGTACCTCTAATCGGTCCAGCTGTTTAGAAGATTAGCAACAATTTATAAATTGTTTTTTTGTTTTAATTACCATAAATACTTTCAAACTGCTTAGTAAAAAGCTGTTATTTTGACATTACAAGGAAACACTTCAATTTTATTTATTTGTATAGATGACCCATGAGTCTCCCCTGGGTGTGAGTGGGATGGGTCTCAACTAATGGCCGGCGACTGCTTGAGAAACCCAGGAGGAGATTATGAGATGACGTCGACTCCTTTTCAAAGCATTGCCTCCAATAGATCAAAATAGGGATGCTTTGAAAGAAAGTAAGAGTGGCCTATGCTCGGGAAAAAATTAAGCTTATAACAATAAAATAAGACTGAGTCAGTCTGAGACTAAAGGACGGAATGTCTCATATCTGTAATTCAACCGGCCGAGAACGTTTTACTGTAATTCTCAGGCCTGAAGCTATCCACTTGATGAAACTATCAGACATCAACATTTATGTCTATTGCTTTGTTACCCTCTAAAGCGGACGAAGTTGCGTGAAATGGGGCCATCGAAGGTTCCATTCCGCGGTTCTGTTCTTTAGACATCACAAGTGACAGATTAAGGAATATTAGATACTAGCGACCCGCCCCGGCTTCGCACGGTTAGTGAAGCATCAGTGTCGTATCAGAAATTTCACGCGTTCGAAATCGTGAAATATTATGATTAAAAACCACATTTGAAGAATTGGGTGTTTGCTATTGCTATCGTGTTTTTTAATTATAAATTTATCACAATAGCTTATATAAAAACTTACTCCTAACGATTAAAGATTATTTCTTTACAACAATAGTAAAACCAACGAATGTACCTACAATTAATTCAGCGGAAACAATGGTAAGTAAAACTTCCTAAAAGAAAATTTAATGATACCAGGCTAAATATTATAATTGCAACAAAAAATGCTTGACTATACCCAAGCTATAAAATAACTATGTCCAAAAAATATAGAAGAAACCAAGTAATGTTAATCGAAGAACAATAAATAAGTAAATAGTTCTGAAAATAACTTTATATCCGAATTTACATACAAGAAATATTGAGATTTGGCTGTATCTGACTCCTTTGGAATGGTCTGACTTTGACAATAGATCTATCCATTAAGCTTATAGGATAAAGTATAGACGCCGGCTTAAGCTGAGCCGTACGTGCAGAGGTTCCTGTACATTTCGGGGTTCAAGTTATATATTTGGACATAACTGAGGGCTGTGATTTCCAAATTACAAAACCGATTACCTTCAAATATTTACGCCACAAGCTCTAAAGTACATCCTTTCTAACAAAAAAAGAATAATTAAAATCGGGCATCGCGTTAATGAATTACAATGAAAAACACATATTGACTTTCATCCCCTTTCCCAAACGAACTGCGCTGAATTTCAGGATTAAAAGTATCCTATGTCCTTCCTCGTAGTACGACCACAAATCATGCCAAGTTTCATTTCAATTCAGAAAGGCAGACAAAAATGAAAAAAATTACAGTTATGGCTTCAGTAACAAACGTAGAGTGCACACCAAAAAAAATTTCTAAATATCTTTAATGTACAGAATCGGACCTATTGCAGTTTTATAATAAGTATTGTATATATACAATACTTTTTAAGTATATATACTTATTATTTTTGGTGTGCACTTTTATGAAAATTCACAACTTTACTCACCAAGGTAAAAACAAATCATTAGTGTCCACGAATCCATTTTGCCACAATCACAAACTGCACAATACAATCACAACTCAACGTCAAAACTCATTTTTAAACGCAAAGTTCAAGTTTCGCGTGCGGGATCTAAAGTTCGCGGTCGTTTCCGGGAACAGACGTGCGGTCCGCACCACGTCTGATGAAATACTGAGGATGGAGTACCGGCTGGCCAGCCAGCTGCAGTACTAAAGGTTACACACACGGCTAAAAAGTGAAGCAAGAAGAAAAAAAAATTATACGAAATTCAATTGCGATTTACTTCGTACAAACTATTGTTTATGGAATAAATTTAATTCCACGGCAAATACATCGATTATCATATTTACGATGGTTTTATCGTCTCTACCGATAAAACCATCTAAAAATTTTTTTGTGTTTGGTTGATGTCCAGTATAAAAAAAATTATGTTCATATATTGTATAACAACTTTTTCTAATAGCTTTGGAAAGACAAACATGACAACAAAAACACAATCATATTGCCCCGTCTTTTTGGAGATTAGCCGCAACAAACAGACTGTTAGAAAAAAAAAAAAATGTTTTGTTTTTATAAATGCCGTATGTACTTCCATATGCACATAATAAAAGCCTGTTACTTTGACATTACAAAGCATTTTAATTTTATTTATTTGTATAGATCAAAATACTTTTAGAACATTATAAGGTAAAATAATATATTGATTCTTTTTAAAATTATTTTTTATATCATTTTTTAATATTTGCTTTCATACTTATGAATAATATCTTATAAACACTACTTAAAACTATATCGACATTCATGAGTGTACTAACATTTTATTGTCGATTTCAGTATCCCAAAATGGAGAAAAATAATGCATTGTATTGAATACAGAAGTTCTCCAACTTTTTTGACAGTGTTCACCAAGAACTTACGACGTGAATATGATGTGCTGATGAAACATGAAAATGGGGCGGAAAAATTATGTAACTTCATAAGTTTCGGGTAAAACGAGGGTTACACTGATGTAAAACTCCAGTTTGTAGCCGTGAACGAACATTGTGCTTACAACCCCGAGTAAGTTATTGGTTCAGGTGGGAGTTTGCTGCTAACACTTTTTTTATGTATGTTTGTTGAACGAAGTGGCTCTGTATATAACAGGTAGAGAAGGTACTAGAACATAATATAATTTTGTTTTACGGCAATTTCTTTTGGTGATAGTATCTTGGTACACTTTTTATGTTTTAAGTAATTGAGCAGAGCTGTGTTGAGGTTTCGTTTTTGACACAAAAAGAGGGGTGTTTTAAGTTTTACCGCTATGAGTTACTGTTTGTGGCACCTAGCTCTTATACGGGAGAACCGATTTGGGATAATTTGACATATCTGTGTGCATGTAAAGTGCCTAAGGAGCTGCTGTGACACGTTATATGCTCATGAATATGTTTACTTGTGTGTGTAAATTTGACGTGTCCAAACGGTACTTGAGATCTAAAGGAATAAATGAGTTTGAGTTTGAATTTGGGTGTGATTTTTTTTAATTAAAAGTACGTTTTGTAGTGGTGGTTTCGAAACATGTTTTATCAAAATCGGTTCAGCCTTCCAAGGAAATCAGCTCTTTACTATTACAGCGAGAAGGGGGTTTATAAATTTTCGTAATATGAATTTATAATTTACCTCACAGTTCTGTTGGTAGTAGTTCTGCCTTCTGCACTGTAGGTCTTGGAATCGATTCCCACCTATAACAAACTTTTATTGATTGTTTGTGTTGTGTTTGGTTGTATTTTGAAAAAAAAAAAAATTCTGAAAATAAACGTTTTTGATGAGTACATAAACCCGGATCATTTTAAAAACTTAAAAAAATGAGCCGGTTCTAACGGTGAGCTACACTCGTATGTATCAATCAATTTCAAAAACAATGTTTTACAATATTCACTGTGTTTTACAATATCAACAAATATCCACTGTCGATAATACCTATGTATATATTTTATATTTATATTATTATATAAAAAGTAGAAAATAAGTACTTTATCAGTAGTCCGGTTCCCATAGCTATGCTTAGTTTGGGACTAAACGGCGCCGTGTGAAATGTCCATGAATATTTTATACTAGCTGTGCTCCGCAGTTTTAACCGCGGTTTATCGGGAATTTTGTGTAATATGACTGAGTTCTGGAATTTTTTATTATCCAGAACCCCAGTGCATTACAATATCGTTTATAATAACCATACCATTAATAGATCCATTCCCATTGAAATCTTCAGTTCCTTGGCTTAGTTGGTAATATACATACCTTCGAAGCGAGGAGTCCGGGGTGCGATACCCGGCCGGGACAAACATTGTGTGATGAGTGTTTGTTCTCGGATCTTGGGTGTTTCTGTGTTTATTCATGCCATTTGCAACACAGTGAATCCTAATAATCATAATAATGAGTATGTTAACTTGTATTTCTTTTTTTTTACGTTTACGGACATACTCCGTATATAAAACGAAAACGTGGAAGTAAAATAAATGTAAAAAATGCAAACGGGAATTGTATTATCCGCTCTGTATGCATTCCCGTTAGATGAGATCATCTTTACAACCCTCGCGTGGCTCTTTCAAGTGATTGTAGCACTTAGCTTCAGCGCTGAAAGTGTTCGTTTGAGTTGCTGTTTGAAATGAATATAAAACTATCTGCTTAAATAAGCATCTCAGTATTGAAAAGCGCAATTCGAAAACGATATAGCATTTCAAAAGCGTCAGTTATCTAATGTCTCTGTAGCTTTGTTGGTATAAATATTGCTTGAAGGTAAGGGTTCTAGGTTTAATTCGCGGGGCAGACTTTGTGTCTGACTGTTGAGTATAGTGTTTCTGTTGTATGTTTGTCTATGTTATCTGCTACACAGGGAATCCTTATCCACAAATGATTAAGAGTAACCGAGCTTCGCGAATTTTGTTTTTGTAATAAATTGCGTTTTACAAGAAATACAATACGGGTAAACATAAATAGCAAAACCCTATATATTCACCGAATTTCATCCAAATGTTGGAGCTGCTTTCGTGATACGTGAAATAAATATAAAAAAAATATTCGTTTATAATAATAAATACAAATCAAAACCAAAGCTATTATTAGAAATTTAATGAAATTTAAATTTAATTTCTCTGTCAATTTAAAAAATATTATGAATCCAGAATTATTATGAAGTTTTCTATATCTGCTACGTAGAAATTATTTTATTTTTATGACACAAAAGTGACGCAACCAATCGGCTCTGATGGTAAATGATTACCGCAATCCTTAAACAATAGCAAAACGATTCCAATGCTCCATTAGCGAATATGAAAAGTCCCAAGGCTACGCATTGCGCCCTCTGAGACGTGGATACGCCTGTAATTTCACCAGCAACCTTTAACCGAAACACGGCAACGCGAGTGCAACACTGCCTGACAGTACATTGTGACAGAGCAGTTGTGGAGGCAGTAAGTCTCGAGAAACAGATGCAAATAACCCAACAGAAACAAGTTCTACTCATTGAAGCTGCCGTCCCCAAACGCGTCCCCAAACATTAGAATCCCCAAACTTCAGCGTCCCCAAACGTCAGAGTTCCCAAACGTCAGCGTCCCCAAACGTCAGCGTCCCCAAACGTCAGCGTCCTTAAACGTCAGCGTCTCCAAACGTCAGCGTTCCCAAACGTCAGCGTCCCCAAACGTCAGCGTCCCCAAACGTCAGCGTCCCCAAACGTCAGCGTTCCCAAACGTCAGAGTCCCCAAACGTGCCGGGTGGTGTGATCACACACTCGTCTCTGAGTGTATTCACCTAAGGACGCGACATACATCCGTACCAGCCTCTAATGTTCCCACTGCAGGGACACCGGCCTACTCTCAATAATTGAGAGTGAATGGGTTCTGATCTACCACGGGAGCCCAATCCGGATTGGTAGATGTCACATGTCGTCGAATTTTTGGTTCTAAAACAAGCCGGTTTCGTCACGATGTTTTCTGTCACCGTTTCGAGAACGTGGTATTGCGCACATAAATTTTTCAAGTGAAAAATCTCAATGTTGCACGTGTGGGTTTAAACCAGCGACCTTCAGATTGAAAGTCAGTGTCTGTGCCCCTGGGCCACCACGCTCTCATACATACAACACAACATACATGGGCTACCAAAATTATCAACTCTGTATGCATCACGTCAGAATTCATGTTTATAACTCTCGTGTGGGCAATCCAAGCGATTAAAGCGCTTAGCTTCAGCGCTTAAAGTGCTTATTTGAATTATAACAAACGCTTGGCATTTCAATTATGGAAGTTTTGTATCGGAATCTTGTTACATTGGAAACAATTTTCGTATTATTCTGTGATGGAATAGAGTGAAGAAGATTTATTAGAGTTTCTTATCCGTTGCGTATCGTCTTTCCCGTCTGAGCATGTACTTATTGATCGATAGTCTGATGAAAAACATTTAAATTTCAACTCTATAGACGGTGTCCATAAGAATTAATGGAAACTCGTATTTGTCAAACATGACGGAAAGAATTGGTATAATGTGGTTGACTTTCGTATAATACTTTTACATAGATGTATATCTATATCAGATAATTATATATCAACTAGCTGACCGGGCCACGCGTTGCTGCGGCTAACGTTTTTGTAATTGTGACTGTCAAATAATAACAGACAAATAATTAGCAATAAATTAAAATTGCGACTATAATTTGAGATTTAAACTATCCTATCTCTCAAGTTAGATCGAACTGCATATGGTGTGCGAATTTTATTATAATCGGTTTAGTGGTTTAGGAGTCCATTGAGGACAAACATTGTGACACGAGATTTATATATATTAAGATTGCCGAGCGTCTCGCAAAATGGCTTGACAGATTCGAATATTGTTTTATTCTCTTCAGTACTGGGGTGGTTTAGGAAAAATCTAAAGTTGGAATTGGTAATTGCAATGAAAACAGTTTTAAGTAGTACGAAGTTCACTGGATTGTCTAGTGGATTATATAAAATGATCGGTAAAAGTGTCTATGACTCGCGATAAAAAAAATATCTTTTGGCCATTTCACACAGCATAATCTAGTATGAAAATATGTGTAGCTTGATAACTTGAACTATAGGAACTTGATTACTAATCGAATATGGTAATACATTAATACATATTAACACCCAGATACAAAACAAACAAGTAGGTGGGACTGGCGTGGAAAAGAACAGTGCGGATGGCAGAGTTACTACCAACTTAAATGTGAGGAAATTCGACAGCTTTGCAGCTAGTTTCTTGAAAAATTTTACACTAATCACAACTTTATAAACTGGAAATTTCAAAATAAATTAAATCGGTCATTGACTTCAGTCTGCAAACTCGTAATTGACACCGGAGAAAGTTCTTCCAAGTTTTAATCAATCATAAGTTGATTAAAACAAAGTAGGAATTCGGATGGCCAATCAAAAACAGATTTCAGAGTTTTGGAAGTACTATCGCAACCACAAAACTTTGCTATCTGTTTCAGAGTTGCATCATCACGAATAATTAGACGAGGGGTTATAATAAACTCTAGAAGTTTCTCCTACTAGAGTTTTTTGGGCTCCGAATCACAAAAGTTACTGGACGAAGCTGAAAGTTCACTTTAGTCTAAATGGTTACCTCCGCCCATTACAACAGTTAGTATGAGAAGCGCATACTATTGCACTCGTCCCCGAGTCGGAAATGCCTCAATTGGCTATAATGTGCGTGCACTGTTTGGCGGTAGATTACTCATCTAAATACATATGTGAAAATCGTGAGGAAAACATGTGAAAAACATCAACTGGGTGTAAATACATATCATATGTATTTAGAAAAAAACATAAGTATTCAATCAGTCATTTATTTCCATTTATTTCCAATAGTGCAAGCTGCTACCCTTTGTTTGTAGCTTTTAAAAGCGTTTAAAAAAACGTATCTATATCAGTCTCTAATGTTTCCACCAGACACTTTCGTTAGTTTAAGTGAATGGGCTTTGATCTACCACGGGAGCCCAACTGGACCCAACATGACAGATGTCACATGTCTTCGAATTTATGGTTCTTAAATATGCCGGTTTCCTCACGATGTTTTCCTTCGCCATTTCGAGAACGCGGTATTTCGCACATACATTTTTCAATTAAAAATCTTATAAACAGGTTTAAACCAGCGACCTTCAGATTAAAAGTCGGCATCTGTGCCCCTGGGCAACCACGCTGTCTAAAAAACAGTTTTATTATATCAATTCAAGTTCGGCTCCCGTGATAGATCAAAGCTAATTCACTCTCACTTGACGAGAGTAAGCCGGTGTCCCTTCAGTGGAATTAGACGCTGATACGGATGCTCACGAATATTCAGATGAGGGCTTGTAATTAATGAACTCCTGGTAGGGAGAAAAGCTCTTTGTGTTGAGATTTGGAAGGTACTACAGTAATACTTTGCTCCAGATTGAAGGATAATGAGGTCCGGCGCTATTACAAGTACTTTCAATTTCATGCCGCAGGGTTTGACCTCAATTCCTTCCTGGAATGTGTGATGAACATAAGGATTTTTCTCAAGGTTTGGGTGTTTTTCTCTTATGAGTTTGTCCATGCCACAGTACTTTAGTGCAGTATACCGTAGTACGAGTATGTAAACATTAAATTTGACCTTTATCTATCTATGACCTATGGAACTGAACTAATGGAACTATGGAACTGGATATATGTTCATTTTACGAAAATATAATAATCCACGACTTGTAATGGTAACTAGCTGGTGATCTTCAAAAGCCTGAACAAATCTTCACAAATTATACAATATTATAGCTAAAAACCATCTCGATAACGTCAGCTTTAAAACAAAAAACTGGTTTGAAAAGGGCCTATTCGTTTGGAGCTACGATGCCAAAGACACAGATTCACCGACGCACAGACACACTACAACTTTATACGACCCCTCGGCTTCATTTTTTTTTCAATGTTATTTAACCCACGAGCCGCGCTGAAGGCCCACCTGATCTATATCTCCGCCCATAACAACTGCAATACGACTTAGGTCCTCCCCGACCAAAGTATGGTAAGTCACACCTCGTTGTGCCCGTCACCCGAGACGGAAGTGTTACGTCTCAAGCGGATGTGATTTCATCGGCGCTCGCATCCATCCACCGGAACACAGCAAGGTGAGTGCATCACTACTTGGCGGCAGATTGCATTAGTTCTGTTGCCACTTTTTATTACTTCTTTAGTACCACCCTAGGGGTATAGGGATGGGGTGTAGGGATTGTGATAGTATTCACCGACGGGAGCAACTGGATCACCTGACGGGGATGTATACAATTAATAGCCATTAATCAAAACCTTAACAACCCTCATAAATTCTTAAACTAAAAAATTATGAGACGTGTTTTACTGACCATCTCATGTATTGTATGTGTTTCTAAGATTAGTGTATGTAAATAAATGGCTTTTCTAAAACAGATATTATAATAAAATATATTTTGTATTGTGTGTGAACAATTCGATGTATTATCTTTCTTTCTTTCGCACTCACAGACAAGATAAAATACGTTTGATTAATTAAAAAATCCATTAAAAATTATTAAATGATACGACTATAATAACAATAATTTTTTTAAATTATACGCGTGTAAAACCGCGGGGCATAGCTAGTTGTAATTTTTATAAGAGTTATAGCTGAGTTTATAGCTTTAATATTAAGATTTATCTTACCCTTAGGAGTATAATTTTTGATGAAATTAAAGGTATATACACTCTAGAAAAAAACAATTACAACAATGTGAAAAAAACAATTACAGAATGCTTCACATTGTTGAATGAATCGCTTAATACACATACAAAAAAAAACATACTGTCGAATTGAGAAACCTCCTTTATTATGAATCGATTAAAAATGGCGTAATTTTACTTTTCTCTTTCACGGGCAAAATAAATTACCACCACTTTTAAAATACAAATGATAGAGACCGATGTTATATTTCAATTTTGTTTTTCCGCTTTAATATCAACAAATATTTTGTGAGAATTTTACCTAGCATCAGAAGGACTTTGTAGATAATCTTATTATGTCTATATATTGTATATAAATAAATTTTATCAAAACATAGTATGGTTTATTTTATCATCTAAGCACCTTAGAAATATGTATTGAAAAGAATAAGTCTCTAAGAATTTATAACCGTAATTCGGAAGTTTCGATACATCGTAAAAATCTAATACGATAAGATATTTCTAGAAATCTTTCCTAATTATATCGGTGTAGAGACAAAGTTAGAACGCGAAAACTATAGCCTATTCCCAAAAGAATATAATAAAACCTCAGAAGAACAGGCGACAAAGATCATAAAACCGCACACCATAGGGTCCGAATTGGTCTGTTATTTAATTAAACCGACACTAGGACCGTATGTACCAATTTTGGAAGACAGTGTGTGTGTGAACTAATTCTCCCATGTTGGCGGCAGATGGCGCTGCAGCCATTACTGTATGTCATCTCGGTACTATGCGCGGGAGGGGATATATCGATATCCAAATGGTATATCGACCAACCTTACTAATATTAGTGGTCTTTTCGATAATTTTGACCCTTGTGAGAAAGTGGTATTGCGAAATACGCCATATTAAAAATTAGAGCTATTAAATGTGACCATGATTCTAACCACCTTACGATTAGTATGTTTAATGGACGGCTCCGTGGCTTAGTTGGTCGTAGTCCTACCTTAGACGCGAGGGGTGCCGGTTTCGATTCCCGGCCGGGGCACTCTATGTGTGGTGAGCATGAAGTTTGTGGATCTTAGGCGTTTGTCTTGTGCTTATGTTTGTCCATACCATCTGCGACATAAGGAATCCTAGATTCTAGGAACCAGATTGCTAATAAAATACTTAGCTGAGCTTTATTAGAGAGAGTGGTGGCCCAGGGGCACAGACGCCGACTTTCAATTTGATGGTCGCTGGTTCAAATTCACAAGGGAAAAAATCAGTATTCCACTTGAAAAAAATTATCTGCGCAATACCACGTTCTCGTAACGGTGAAAGAAAACATCGTTAGGAAACCGGTATGTCTTAGACTCAAATATTCGAAGACGTGTGTCATCTACCAATCCGTATTGGGCTCCCGTGTTAGCTCAAAGCCTATTCACTCTCAATTATCGAGAGAAGGTCGGTGTCCCTGCAGTGGGAACATTAGAGGCAGATACGGAGTTTTTGTGTCATTTTCAGATACCTTTGGATTTTGTTTTATACTCACGGCACTAAGTTTAGTAAGCGATCTACCCCAGCACGGGTAGCAGATCATTAATGCGTAGATTTTTTTGTCATAGTGTAATATCAGGCTGTTGCGTCGTCGAATGCATACAAATGTAATAACACCCTGCACGGTGTAGTTACATACATTTTTATACATTCGACGACGCACGGAAGAACTACAAAGAGCGACTGATAGAGCTGACTATTAGTCTTGAGTAATCTAATTAACACTCATTAGTTATTGACTCACAAAGAAGAAGAAGCGGATATCAAAATCACTTATTCAAATCATCGATATAATAACGTCTAGACAGAACAACCGCGCGTCTCTACAACGGCGGCTGTCTAAAAGCTATTAGCAGTTCGCGACGGAAGGCACACCTGTGACTGTCATTTCCTACAGAGAGATTACAGCATTAACTTACCTACGTATAGGACCTGTCTATATAATTACACGGTCCATAAAATCGAGAGGTAGCGCTCATTTTATGAGTGTTGAAGGTTTTCGTTTCCTTGCGAACCTGAAATAGATTTTGTTTGTTTCACTATTTTGGCCAACTTCGTTTATGAAAATATGAATAACTTGCTGCGGTGGATAATATAGACGAGCAAGTTATACTTTTGATGAATGATCTGGATGAATTCACTCCAAAAATGGTGTTCGGAGTTGACTTAACAAACAGATCAAACTGTCAAATAGGTATATAATTATTATTGTGTCGAAATATCGGGAGTCAACAGAACTCACAAATCATGTTAAATATCTCGGTAACTCAAATAATAATGTTCATAACAATAATAGTTAAAAAAAAGGTATATAATTATCCTTAATTATATTTTATTTATAAAATAAAAATGAATATCTGAAATAATTATATTTAATCAAGAATTATTTAATTATTTTGATAATAATCGTAATAAACTATATCTTTTTTGACTAATTATACTAAATAAAAAACCAAATCTTTCCGTCTACGAGTATGAAATTTTTTTGTTATAACGTATAGTTTGTATTTTTAAGTTCAGACAGCAAATCATTTTTCAATTTGATTACATTCTTAATCCGTTTCTTTTTAGTCCGGGTTTAGAACATCCTGGGTCAGGGTCGTTATGTTGTGAGTATCAATACGGGCAGAAGTGAAAGACAGCTTTTATAATAACATACGCTCTATAAACCAGGGACGCAAGATATCCCTTTCAGAGTTTAATGTTTTATCAATAATGTGCGCGTAAAAATCACTCGCAGTCGCTACTGCGTGCGTGAATTTCTATGCGAGATACATCATATCTATGTGAATTTCTATGTAAAATAAATAAAGTGATATTTGTGATGTATTTCACATAGAAATTCACAAAAGGGTGAACGGAAAACTTGAATATCTGCACTAGGATTCCCTGTATCGCAGTTGGCATGGACAAACACAGAAACACAAGACAAACACCCTTCTGTCCTGTAGGTCGTGTGTTCGATTCCCACCCAGGACAAGCATTTGTGTGACGAACATAAATGTTTGTTCTATTTTTGGGCGTTAATATGTATTATAAGTATGTATTTACTAAAAAAAAGTACTATATTTATTCTATCAGTTATCTACTTCCCATATTACATAGCATGCTTAATTTGGAGCTAGATGACCCTGTGTGAAATGTCCATGAATATTTAATTTTATTTATCAGGTATATCTGCTCGACCCGTCACATATGTTATAAAAAAGAACAGACAGATAAATTGCAGGCTTAGCAATAGGCAACGTCAAAATTAATACCATATCTAAAATTAAGTGCATCTTAGTGTTTACGTATCCAGCTACCTTTACTGTTTGGGTGCGGAATCCTAAAAACTATTTCCGAGCCGAGCAATAATGACGTAACTTGTTTGGGTATGGAATGCAGCAAAGTTACAAGCACTCGAGACTCAACATGAGTATGCATACTCATGTTGAGACATTCTAGAGCGAAGCACCCAATGCAACATCTCTATACCTCCGTGTATCTCCACGCCCGGAGGGAATAACTGGAATATCATGGGAGATATTAGTAGTGGCAGCTCAATTAGTAGTGGCAGCTCAATTAGTAGTGGCAGCTCAATTAGTAGTGGCAGCTCAATTAGTAGTGGCAGCTCAATTAGTAGTGGCAGCTCAATTAGTAGTGGCAGCTCAATTAGTAGTGGCAGCTCAATTAGTAGTGGCAGCTCAATTAGTAGTGGCAGCTCAATTAGTAGTGGCAGCTCAATTAGTAGTGGCAGCTCAATTAGTAGTGGCAGCTCAATTAGTAGTGGCAGCTCAATTAGTAGTGGCAGCTCAATTAGTAGTGGCAGCTCAATTAGTAGTGGCTGTGCCTTCTGCGTTGTCGATCGTTGGTTCGATTATAATGTGTCTGGATGTTAACACCTCATATCAAAAGTATGTATTTTCCACATTAAAATTCTATTTATGTATTGTATAAATAGTCGAGCTTAGCTTAGTTTCAGGATAAATATTTAAACAAATACATGTTATACATACTTAAGTATTTACAAGTTCTAAGTATAGAATACATGTATTCTATCACTAATCTGGATCCCCCAGTTTGGGGTTGGGGCTATGTGCTCTTGAATATTGTTTTTGTCTCGTCTATAATGAAATCAATGCAAAAAATGGTATAATACTCTAATACCCGTATCATCTTTTAAGCGAGAGCAAGTGAAATGTCACAATTCTACGACTATTTTGATCTAGGACATGTCGTGAGTAAACCACTCACGATAAATCCACTGGGCATTTTGAGAACGTAAACGCACCCAAAAATATTTATTGGATAACTCTAGAACATTCGCCCAAGAACAGCAAAGACTTACTGCTGTTCTGTGCCGGTACGGAACTTATGTTTGGTAACCGAAGGAAATCAATATCGTGTTTGTTATATAGATTATTCTTTATTGCACACCATAAAATACTACAAGCAAGTTATATAAACAAACAACAATTTGGTAGATGCCCTATTGTGCATCTACCGGAGGCACTTTAAATGGTCTCCTCCATGAAACCTTTGGATGGATATGATAGACAGTAGACTTATTAGACGACTACCAAGAATATATATTAAAATAAAGTAAAACTGGTAAAAAACCTTCGAATATAGTTAGGTACGATATAAGACGGTCTACCTAATAGGTGATTACCGCCACCCATAAACAACATAACAGCATCAAGTAGTTATATCGTCATTGGTTCCAACTCAGTGCCGATATTGCCTATTACTGTAAAGCAATTGGCGTAGCAAACTCGCAAATGTAATTGTAGCGACTTACTTCGTCGTTAGTTGCTACGGCGTAGTGTCTACGGCGTAGTCGTTACGAGCTACGATTGGATTGAAATGAATTTGCCTTCTTGTGCAAAATTGAACTTGGCGGCCAAGTTGTGTGGCCGTTCTTATGAAAGGTTCTTGTATTTAACACAGAGCAATTTATATTACAATATAACACTAGCTATGCTCGTGTTCCCCTGCATTCTTCTTCTTCGCATTATTCTTATACGCATTAAGAATTAAAAACGCGAATAAAAAAACAATGTTGTTTGTTTTTTTTGCTTTAATTTGTTTTTTTTTTATTTATCATTTAACATTAAACAGCTAATATAATAATTACTCCTAACAAATAAAGCTTATTTAAAAAAACAAAAATAAACCAAATAATGTTCCTACAACTAATTCAACGCAAACAATGGTAAGAACAGCTTACTAAAAGAAAATTGAACACTGCCTAATAAATAAGGCTAAATAATAAGGCAATTTTTTTACAACATTTCGTTGTAAATATAATAATATTTTTACAACAAAAAACCCCTGATTACACTATGGACCTTACCTAATTTTGTTGATTATCTAAACATACAGAGGAAACCAAATAATAATTATAGAAAAGCAATAATTAAGTAAATAGTTCTTAAAATAACTTTTATCCGAATTTACATTCAAGAAATAATGAGATATGGCAATATCTGATCTCCTTTGGATAAAATACACATGCCAGCTTAAGATGAGCCGTACGTTCAAAGTTTTCTGTACATTCAGGGATTCAAGTTATTTGGAATTAATACTCAGGCTGTTATATCTGTAATTTTTAACTACATAACCGATGAAGGTTGCGGGACAATCTTTGAAGTAACTCCATTCTAACAAAAAAAGAATGTCTGAAATCGGACAACGCGTTCAGAAAACATTTTGACTTCCATGCCCTCTTCCAAGGAAACCGTACTGAAATTCGGTATAAAATGTATTTAGTGTCCTACCTCGTAGTATGAACTCAAATCATGCCAAGTTTCATTTGAATTCATACAATAGTTTTGAAAAATACAACAATTAAAAAAAAAACAGTTTTGGCTTCGGCATCGATTATATATCCATAAAAAATTCAAAATATCTTCAACGTGCAGAATTTGACTTGTAACAGTGGGTTATTTAATAAAAAGATTTAGAAAATTGTAAATAACAGATTACTTGATTCTAATAACAGATTACTTTGTGTTCCCGTCAGTTTGAATAAAAATATACTCAAATTTAAGCTATCGCTTATCGAAAGTAGACATTACAGGCTGAAACGGAATTATATGGACAACAGTATTTTCTAAACCAACTAAAAAGTCAGGTATAAAGTAATTCTCATATATTATGAGTATCAGCTGCTTCTATAAGAATCCTCTCACCTGAGCACTTTTACGGCTCCTCTGAGAGTACCTACCCAGTGACGTCAGCCGAGCACACCTGAGACTAATGCTTATACTATACACATAGTTAACACAAGTTTAATATAAATTTTAAAACTATCATAGTTATGAACATCTACTATATAAAAATAAGTCGGGTTTTCCTTCCTGACGCTATAACTCCATAACGCACGAACCGATTTCCACGGTTTTGCATTCGTTGGAAAGGTCTCGGGCTCCGTGTGGTTTATA
Source organism: Aplocera efformata (assembly GCA_921293045.1). Classification (NCBI taxonomy): domain Eukaryota; kingdom Metazoa; phylum Arthropoda; class Insecta; order Lepidoptera; family Geometridae; genus Aplocera; species Aplocera efformata. The sequence continues at coordinate 5,380,918 of OV121061.1, forward strand.
GCAAAGAAAATTCAGGACAAATTTCAACAGAAAAGCGTGAAAATCTTTTTTCATAGCATGTACTACAAACCAATCTATCTATACATATAATAAAATTGTAGACTTGCCGTGTCTGTACTTTGAATATTTTTACAAAATAATAACTGGGAGACGTTAAGAATAAGTAATAGAACGCAAAAAAACAATTTTTGAAATTTTTGTCTGTTTGTCTGTATGTTTGTGCGCACTTTACGCAAAAACCATAGATAGTTATCAAAATCTAGGTACTAAGAAATGTTAAGCTGAGTCTGGAATAGTGAATAGCGTTTATTTTATCAAAATCGACCCACGAAATCAAAAGTTATTCAATGTTTTATGCAAAATTTTAATTTTTTTACAAAACGTTCTACAAGCGCCTGCCGAGTCCTGCGTTCTTGACTCGGTGTGGCGGTTCGGTGTATTGCAATATGAATATGAGCAGGCGCTTGAAGGCAGATGACAGGTTTAGTCGTAGTTTAGTCTTAGTTTAGGTTAGTTAATTAGGTAATTAGTTTAAAGGTAGTTTAGTTTTTCTTTGTACTTTGAAATGCGAAAGGTTGATGGTAACCAGTATCTTAAATACGAGTACCAAGCTTCCTATCAAACGAGTCATTTACTTAACGGAGACCTACAGTACACTGGAGTAACGCAATGGCCGTATGTCCGGCAGAAAATAGCCGCATAGGTAAATCATCCTCAGGGTACATCATCACCATCATCATCATCAGGGGTCAAATTAAATAACCCTTGCGACATTTGTTTTCGATTTTGCTGATATTATCTGGACATTCAGATGCAGCACAGATATTGCAAATGTATCAATATAAATTAGCGGAAGTCTATCAAGGAATATGCAGCTCAACAAAAATAACAAAACATACATACCATTAATACGCACTAAGCGATTTGAAACTACTTTTATTGTGCGTACTGCATGGGAGTGGAATGCTTTGCCTGAGTCTGTGTTCCCTGACCATTACAATTTGGGAGTCTTCAAGAGTAGAGTGAATAGGTTTCTCCTAGACAAGCGTGCTCCATCGTCGGCCGCATCTTCACTTTCCATCAGGTGAGATGGCGGCCAAACCATACTATGCTACCTTTTTTTTGTGAGTTAGTTACGTAACGAGCTGAGGGCCCACCTGGTGGTAAGTGGCGACCCACACCCATGACAACAGTAATGCGACTCAGTATAAGATTTGGATCTTAGACTGAGTCGCACTCATCCTGCTGCGACCATCACCCAAGATGGGGATGATACATCTCACGATACAAGCACTACTGCTTGTGTGATTCCAGGTGTGGTGGCAGTACCTCGCCGGACGAACTTGGCACAAGTTCTACTGTTACTTTTTGGTTGCTGCTTTAGCACCACCCAGAGGGTACGTGTAGGGAATCAAAGGGTACACACCTGCGGACGCGAGCAACTAGATCCAATAGATCGGTACGGGGGACTTATTTCTCACTGTATTTAACACTGTTTTGTTACTTCAGGACTTATTTCATATGTGTATGATGATCTAACAACACTGATACAACATTGAGCAGTGTGTCCCAGGGAATGGCATTGAATGAATGAATGGCAGGGAATGGGAATGGCATTCTATTAACAGAGAAGTGGAGCAATAAGAAGCTTTTTTTTGTCAAGGGGTAAATACTTTGCTTATACCCCACGCCTTGGGGAGGGGTGTATTAATAGCAGTGCTGGGGGAATACACAATAAAACCCCCTTGGAGTTCCTGCACTACGCCTTCACGCTGGGGCTACGGGTACGGTAGCGGCCGTACCCGGCCGGCCAGAGGCGTTGGTCCTCGCGTATCGGGACCCCAACACGATGTGTACCTCCCTATAGTGCAGTGCCCGGAACACGAAACACGCCAACCATCGGTGAGGACCTCATCCGTCGGACGGCAGATTCCCCGGATCTACCGCCCGGAAGTTCCCGTTAGGGTGGCAGGCGGCGCTCATGCGCCTGCCTACGCCGACCCACTCTCCTGCGTCTATCAGAGTGGGGAGATTCTTCCTCCCTTACCCTCTCGGCTGCTTCCTTCTGCGAGATTACTTCCTTGCAAAAGGACTGAGCTGCCACCCAAGATCTCCCGCTGTCAATCATGGATGAGACCATAGTTGACAGCGAAAGGTTTCCGCCTATAGCCGCGGTCAGGCGGGAACAATAAGACCCTACCAACTATCCCATCGAATGTTTAAATTTCTTGAGTGCATCTGGACTCCCATCACACAATATATATTAAACTAAATGTCGGAGTGCCCATTGCTCTTTTATAAATTTAAGTCTTCCTAAATTATGTTACGGCACCAGATTGAAAGTCAAGAGTTTAGAGAATTCCTCTCATTCCTATCAACTGCCCATTTAGTTTTAAACGCATTCTGTCTCCGGTGAGCCTATGTTCCGCAGTCACCAGAAACAAGGAACAAGAAGAAACTTTTTTGGTATCAGACGTAGACCTAATATTGAGTTGCTTTTTGCACGGTCCGCCATACTTAACTCTTTCCCGACTTAGCAATTCAAATAATTTTTATGCGCACGTTCCTGTAATTACCTGAAAAGACGACTTCTATAGTATAGTTTACAGAGAAGCATTATTGTATACATTTGCAATGGTTGCACTTACGTAGTTCATCATCCAATCAAGTCTTTAACCTTCCCAGTTAACAAAACCCAAGTAATATCGTAAGAATCTAATGAAAATAAAGTATTTTGAGATTTAATTATAACATAATTTTAATATAATAGTAACGAACAGACATAATAAGCATCACATTATATTTCTATCCTCTAGGCTAGGATAGATCTAAGTCCACGCGGACGAAGTCGCGGGCACAGCTAGTATTTTAAATAGATGGCGCCGGTGCGTGATACATTGTTTGACAGCTACTCATTTTTGTAATCGAAATGAATTCATTACTGTTGTGAAATGAAATAAAATTTTTCCTTTTCAAATATAAAACAAAAAAAAATTTTTCTTCTTCTTCTAATCTCCAAACGAAATGTTACATAAAACGAAGCCATCTGGTGGCGAAACGGAGTTCGCCGGGTTTGCTAGTTATATATAATTGTGACAATGAATACAAAAAAGATATCTCCTTGTGAGAAACAGATTGACGTGGCGAAGGCTTTGCTCTCAGAAAAACGTAGGCGTTAACTCTCTGGTACAAATAAAGAACATTTTCACTATAAATTTTGCGCTAAACTATAGAGCCTAATAAATATAATGGGTCATAATGTGAAGGGTAATAAATAAAAGATTCTGGCAAGCGTGCTACACTACGAACCGCATTATCGATCCCCTAGATCATGGTTTCGTCCTGCCAATTCAAGCTGTATCTAATTCATCGGGTATTACAGTCACCACAACACAATGGTTTAGCTCCTGCCTCTGGCAACACAATATCACACTAATACTAGTGTAAGATTTTATAATGTGTGTGTGTTACCTCTTCCTCTCAAGAGGCTTAACAGTTTTCGATGAAATTTGGTACCAGGATAACTTATACCTGGATTAACATATGGTACTTTTGTTAATGAAAAACCGCGGGTAACAAGGCGCGGCGTAGCTAGTTGATTAATACAGAAAAGGTAGCGAGATGTTTTTCATCCGAAAGCCACTTGCGTAGCCAGGACAAAACTTTAAAGAAATCACATGCACATGAGACGTATCATCCCCGTCTCAGGTGATGGACGCAGCAGGATGAGTGCGACTCAGTGTAAGACCCAAATGTTACATTGAGTCGCATTACTGTTGTCACGGGCGGGAGTCGCCATTTACCACCAGGTGGGCCCTCAGATCGTTCCGTCACATTTTCGAATAAAAAAAAAAGTCTAAACAACGAGGCGCTGAAGGGAGCTACTTTCTTTCGAATATCCTTTATCATACATAATGTTATGTTATACATAATGTTTCCCATTTCCAATTAGGTGGAAAATACGAAAATTAATAAATTCAAACAAGTTCAAAAACCAATTTACTTAGTTCGGCTAATTCGTCATTTTTCAAAATTATAATAATTAATTTGACAGAAGCAGAGTAAATTTTTTGGTATTTGGGTCAGGGAGGTCTTACGTTATAAAGCTAAATAATGGGATTTTTGGGAACCTTTCCTTCCTCGACTGTTCATCAATCTTCCATGTTTTTCTAATTTGTTAAAGTTCTCGAAAAAAACATAATATAGTATTTTGTTTTCTTCGAGATATTGAAGCGATCTTTTTGTGAGTTGACTAAAATGACGAACAATCTGACGCCCCATCTAATTTAAGTGGTTACTGCCGCCCACAACAGAAGTTTTCTGCCGCCCAGAACACAGTGTTTCCTGGCTGGACTCGAACCCGAAACCCCTCGGTTCGAAAGCTGGGAAAACTAAGCCACGAAGCCCGCAACATCATGTCAGTACAATGATTAATAAATAAAAATAAAAAGAAACTGCGAGCAACAACTCCATGCACCTGTTTCATCACTCGGAAAAAACAATACAAAAAAACTAAGTGTATCAAATGCAAACACATCCGAATGAACTATAAGGAACGAATGGAATGGCTCATGTATTATTCATTCCACTACGCGTGGGGTTACCAGTAACAGTTGTAATCGGGAATTGTCACTGTCACTTTTGTGACAGGAAAATTGGCGGGAAAACGTTCCATGCCTCGCATACGTGACCTTCTGAATGTAGGGATTTGTTTTTCATTTATTGGTTTGGTGGATTTACTCGAGGATGAATATCATGTGAGTATTACGCTTTCTAATATTAGCAAAGAAACGGAGCAATGCGTTTTAGACAGTTAAGTAATAAATGTTCCCCACAGGCTGTTGGTTTATTACGAAGTTTTTTTTCAACAAATTTAATAGATACTTATTTACTTTAAAAAATTACGTTTCGAAGTATTAAATGTTGGCGGAAGGCAGCGTTAATTCACCATTTGTCACTCTTATGTATCTAAGGGAAACCCGTAAGGTTAATTAAGCCGTACCATTTAAGGTTCAACCTAGCCTTTTAGACACGTGAAGGCCGTGAATCTATGTATGTATTAGTACCTTCTTTAAAACTACTTAAAAATAATTGTTATAACCAAATATTTTTTTATTAAATATTCAAGGATAATTCAAACAAGGTACATACTTATAATATTTATTTTGGCAGCTCAGTAATGAATAGCTCTGCCTTTGTGCTGTAGGTCGTATGTTTGATTCCCAGACACGGTAAATATTCGTGTGACTAACATATAAATTTACTACTGTGTCTAGGTGTAAAAATATTCACTTGTTATGTCAAAAAAAGTTCTCCCAGTATTTTGATTCCCTTGGATTTCCTGTGTCACATATGATGTGGACAAAAACTGAATAAAAAGAACAACACCAAGACCCGAGGACAAACTTCATACTCACCATACAAAATGTGACCAGGCCGGTAATCCAACTCGGGACCCCGTCGCTTCGCAGGCCGGGCAACTAAGCTACGAAACGGTCTAAAGAAGCGGTCTAAAAAAACGAATACGTTTTTAAGTTCGATCGTTCATTAGCCACGCCTTCATTATATTTCCCACATTTTCAATTAAATAGCAAAAAAAATATCCCCGCTCCAGTCTAATGGAAATTTTTATCAACTGGCAACACTAACAAGTGCAAAGGCCCGCTTCAATAAATCCGATAGGTATAAAATACGTATCGGTGTTTACCTTGTTCCTCTTATATTTCCCACTTTTTGTTTATTTTCTCATCTCGTTCTATTGCGGGAATTCCCGGATATGTTTAAACATTCAATATTATTTCGTTGAACTTAAGTTTGTTTATTTAATTGATGTTTCTATTCCCGAAATGCCTATTTCTTTGCCGACAGACTACCAGTCGATATTATCATCACTAAACATTACGTAAACGGAGTGGAATGCTTTGCCTGAGTGTGTGTTCCCCAGCCACTACACCCTGGGAGTCTTCAAGCGTAGAGTGAATAGGAGAAACCTAGACAAGCCTACTCCATAGTCAGCAAAATCTTCTTCCATCAGGTGAGACATATAGACAAGGGTTTGGTTGCACCCTTGTATATAATCAATAAAAAAACATATCGGAAAAAGTGAAAAAAAGCCTATCATTGGCGTAGTTGGTAGTAGCCGAAGCGAGGGGTCCCTGGTTCGATTCCCGGCCGGGGCACACTTTGTGTGGTGAGCATGTAGTTCTCGGGTCTTGGGTGTTTGTCTTGTGTTTCCGTATTTCCAGAGAATCCTAGCGCAGAGGTGAGTAGGTGATGAGTGTGTAAACGATTATTTATTTGTTTATTATTTCGGGTAGTACAAAAAAACTCGCTAAGTATAATACATAAGCTTCAAAACAGCCTTTAATAGACTTTTTACAGGATTAGCTTTTACAGAGTACAGACAGACGTTAGCAATAAAATATATTATTGTACCCTTGGGTACGGAATTGTAAACATAATTTTATTTTCGGACAACCAGGTAATTAATAACTCAAGTTAGTCTCTGCATTTTAAGGCCAATATTCAAATAAGCATATCTAGAAGTACCTAAAGGGGCTAGTGACCACAAGTAAAAATCATTTTTTATGCATAATTTTAAATCTATAATACTTTTTGTTACACGAAATACAAATTACCGTAATGTAAAGTCAAAAATCTTTATTACCGTTGAATTCTACCCAAATTAATTGGAAACGTAACTGTTTATATAATTATGTACCTACTGGTTTCTCATTTGGGACTGCAGGATACAGGAGTTGACAAGCGAGAGTGAAATTTAATAAACTCAAACGAATTTATTCGTTTAGATCTCAAGTATCGTTTGTATCGTTTTTATTTGATATACCACAGGAGCCCAATTTGGACGGGTACATCACATTTATTCGATTTTTGTTTCTTGGTCTTGGTTTTCGATAATTTTGACCATTGTGAGAAAGTGGTATTGCGAAATACGCCATATTAAAAATAAGAACTATTAAAAATGACCATGATTCTAACCACCTTACGCTTAGTATGTTTAATGGACGGCTCCGTGGCTTAGTTGCTAGTAGCCTTCGAAGCGAAGTCCCGGGTTCGATTTCCGGCCGGGGCACACTTTGTGTGGTGAGCATGAAGTTTGTTCTCGGGTCTTGGGTGTTTGTCATTGTGTTTCTGTGTTTGTCCATGCCATCTGCGACACAGGGAACCCTAGTGTAGAGGTATGAGTGTGTTAACGTTGTAACATTGTAATTTTCATAATTACCATGACTGTATATCATTAAAAAACTCGAAAAAGGAACAAATGTATTTTTGTTTATATATAGTTGTTCATTCATTCTGATTTTTGAGGTACATTTTGTGTATTTTTTAAATATTAATTTACCGCAATTTATTTTTGAAAGCCGAAGTACAGGTCAAAACTAGGATCCATAATGGGAACATAACTGAACAGGTAAAATATGTATGAAGTACGAATCGAATAAACTGGGCGGTGAATTGTTTTCGCTGATTGGCCTCCGAATATTCAGATGGCATTCAAATGAAACTGTTTCTAGAACCTCTTTGATTCCTCGCTCTCATATTAAAACTGGTAGAATAGAATAGAAAAACATTTATTTTGACTCGACATAACAAATAGGTACACATAATAACACTGGACAGAATAGGTGCCAGAAAAAAACAGTAACAAATAAAACAAAGTTAATAACCAGATCAGAAAAGAGGCATGGCACGGTGGCCCAGGGGCATAGACGCCGACTTTCAATCTGAAGGTTGCTGGTTCAAACCCTCACGTGAACAAATGAGTATTTTTACTTGATAAAATTTATGTGTGCAATACCACGTTCTCAAAACGGTGACGGAAAACATCGTGAGGAAACCGGCATGTCTTAGAACCAAAAATTCGACGGCATGTGACATCTACCAATCCGGATTGGCCTCCCGAGGTAGATCAGAGCCCATTCACTCTCAATTATCGAGAGTAGGCCGGTGTCCCTGCAGTGGGAACATTAGAGGCTGGTACGGTTAATAACCAGACAATTAAGAACATGACATGTTAATGTCGTATCCCAACTTCTTATAGTAAATATTAAATTGATATATTTTTCCAGTTAGTACTTTGATCTATTAATTTTCACCCAGAGGTGTACTTTGAAGGTATACCTATACAATTATAATTTAAATACAAAACCTTAAGTTTGGTTTATCCTCCATAATATTATGTGATAGTTTAATCCCGCTTAAATTAGAACAGACAGTAATTATTAGGTTTAGTAATAGGGCCCCCTTTACCTGTTGAGTATGGAAATCTATAAATTTATGTAATAAAATATACAACGCAAATACTTTTAAAGACATTAAATATTTTCGGCTACCATATTTATGACACATAATTTAATTATATGTGTTTAATTGATTAGTTTCTAATAAATTAGCTTCCGCAAAAATCAAAATATTATCTAATACACAAAGAGTACCTATAAATTGAAATGGAAAAAAATCATGTGAACTATTTTTTTAACTAGCGGTAAATGTTTTAACATAATAATAAGTTTTTAAAATTAAAATGGTGCCAAGATGGGCCGAAAATATAAATGAAGAATTGCATTTTAAAATACAAAATGCAATTCAACCTTAACCGAGAAATAATGACCGGTGTTACGTCCAAGCAAATAGTGTACATGGTAATTTATTTAGGCTATTACTTCGCTGTGAGTGGACTTAAATGTAAAGGCTGTCTTCCAGTAAAATAAATCTTAATATAGATACTTATAATTAAATATTAATGGACGTTTCACACAGCGCCATCTAGCCCAAAGCTATTACGTTTAAAGTTTCTATACAAATAAATAAAATTGAAGAAAAAATTAAAAATAACGTTAAAATAATAGTGTTTTTCTAAACGAGTTTCAAAATATAAATTTCACTTATAACAAAAACAATTAATTTTTGTATGTTCGTTCCAGCTAATCTCCGAAACGGCTGGACCGATTTCGACGGAACTCGCATTGGCAGATAGCTGATGTTATAAGGAGTAACATAGTCTGCTTTCATTATAGAAAAAAGAAAACGAATTAGGGTTCCAAGCAAAAAATTAACAAAAACTAATAAAATTAAATAACACGCGGTCGAAGTCGAGGGGAACAGCCAGACGTGACTAAAAAGTATTAGTTTGGAATATCATCAATTTTACATAAATCACCATAACGAAAAATCTGTAATATCTAGTCTCTAATCTCTGAGCTTAACGCTGAAATTTGGCATTAGCATTTATGACACAACGAACGGGAACAGTTGAATACTGAGGTTTTTTATTTCAACCCCAACACTACACTAAATTTCAAAAATACCTTACATTAGCTCTCGTTAATTTACTAATAATGTTAAAGTCAAAGTCAAACTCATTTATTCCTTTAAATCTCAAGCATCATTTGGACACGTCAAATTTTACACATGCATGGACACATATTCGTGAGCATATCACGTGTCACATCTCCCCAGGCACATTACATGCACATAGATATGTCAAATTACAGTCAGTTTTAATGTTTAAGCTACTTATTTGTTAAGTTTACGTCTATTCCAACCCTAACACGATGTTGAATGTGCTCATACTTGTGAATAAATATTCTCATCCCAAATAACATGTTTCATTACCCGATTAGAGATAATAAAATCTTTACTTGGCAGCGAAACATAAAATAAAACATCATTGTTGGCAGCTCTGACAAGGCTTTGTTTAAACCTCCTGGCCAGAAAGTAAAAGAACAATGGTCATTTATTGTTATAAAAACTATCCAATATGAAATGAATTATATATTATATTTATAATCGCAGCAACTTTTCTTAAAAATCATTTATTTTATCGCAATTAGCGATAAGGCCGCCCATTGTAACCTCTTCTTTTTTTGTGACTGTTTTATTAATTTTATTTTTATTATGTATATTTCTATCGAGGTGCACAATAAAGGGTATTCATTCATTAATTCATACCACACTTTTTGGGGGTCCAGTTGCTTGCATCATTTCAGTCCCATGTACGGTGCTAAAGGAGCACCAAAAAGTTACAGCAGAACTTGTAACAAGTTGGTAGTACTACCTCCTTGGTATGGATTGATTACCTACCTTACCAGGTAGGTAATCAATCCATACCAAGTAGTGCAGTCGTTTAGCTTGTGTTCCGTTGGAAAATGGCAGTAACTTAGGTGAAGTTCCTTTCTTTGAAGTGGTTTAAAAACCAAAACGCTTCACGAGTCCTCTGAAAAGATAGCCTAGCTCCATTTACAGTGAAAAGCAACCCCCGCCATTATAAATAAACCCAACTAAGAGGCTTTTCGGGGTCTAAACAATACAGATTGTAACAAGAACAATAAATTCAGGGCCTGGGAGCCTATTGTTCTTGAAATTATGTTATCAGCGCTGTTGTGTTCAATATTGTTCTGATTTATGCGTCGTCTTGTTGTGAGGGAATTACCAGTATAACAGTTTAATTATTACCAACTAGCTTTTGCATGTGGCTTCGCTCACTTGAGCTAATATTTTGGTATGCCATGGAAACCGTACGATTTTCCGGGATAGATTGTCAATTGACAATATTTATAAGCTGGCTTATAATTGACATAGCCAAGAGTTTCCCATGGCAATTTGGGTGTCCATTTGCTCGCGTCCGTAGGTGAGTGACCCTTTAGATCCTCTGCACGTACCCCTGGGTGATGCAAAAAGAATAAATGGCACTTGAAATTATGCTAAGTTCGTTGGAAAAAGTACTGTCTCCAACCAGGTAATCTGCCGCTAAGCACTGATGCACTCGCATTGCTATTTTCTTGTGAAGATGCAGGCGGCTGAGAAGTCACGGTTATATAAAACGAGACATCCCCGTCTCGGGTGACGGGCGCAACGCAATGCATCTTGGATCTGAATCGTAATCGTCGTTGGCGTTAGTAACCACTTAATTTCGAGTGATTCCTCCTAACTTAAAGTACGAATTCTGTTTGAAAACTTACTAAGTACGTGTATTCTGTAAACCGGGAGATTAGGTAAGTTAGTTAATAAATGAGATAGTGTGTACGCCTTGCAGATAATCTGCTTTCAATGGAGGGTGGACGCAGGGGGATTGCCAGATAAGGGTAGGGGGTATGTTAGTTGGAGAAGCGACTTTGAACAGCTTATGCTTGTCAGTGTTGAGTTGAAAAATGCTATTTTCGATATCATTTTTTAATCTGCCGCTGTACGGTCAGTTTTTAAAATGTGTAAATATATTTTGCTGATCTCCAAAACTCGAAAAATTTACTTCAGTACTTTAATCACTTATTTTTCGCTTAGGGTACACCCTAATTTTTGAAAAAAGAAATATCCAAATCGGTCAACAACGGGCAAGGAAAAATGTAACAGGAAACCAAAATATACAATTTTGTTTAGGTTGACATAGGTATTTATTTTTTCAGTTATTTCGAACTGTTCGAAATTGCATGTTTTATTTTCTTGTAACTTTTTACTTCGCCCGTTGTATACCGATTCCGATGTGTTTAAGGGTGAGGAATAAGGGACGACAGATTTTTTTTTTAAATCTGTCACTTTTTATCGTAATATAAACGGAACCGTAGCTTAGTAGGGTACCGGGGTACCGGGTTCGATCCTGGTCGGGACAGACTTAGCGTGATGAGTGTAAAGTTTTGTCCCTGGCCTTGAATTTTTGTCTTGTGTTTCTGTTGGTTCATGCCACCTGCAACAGGGAACCCTATTCCAGGGGCATGCGTAAACGTAATAAAAAGTGTAATTTACAAATCCCGCGTTTCTTACAGACCCTGGTCACCAAACTACTTCCAGTAATGAATTCGAGGGCCCAGATTCTTTAGAACTCAAATCGCTCCACCTTCCCACAAAACCCTCAATCGATACGTTCACCGACCGGTAAAACAGAAGGCTATTGTCATGTCTCCTCTTCAGATAACGGAAAAAAACAATATTGTCATTGCCATCACAAATAACAATCGACCGCCTTTAAAACCATTAGCATAAGGCTCATTTCGCATGCATATTTAAATTTGCCAGCATTGTCACATCACCGATTTCCGAAGGATTCTGTTCGAAATTAAACCTTCGCCAATTGTGATAAGGGTGATAAAGGAGCAGTGAAAATTCTCAGAAACGTTAGGCACTCAATACCCTTTATCTTAGATTAAAAATAGGGGATGGGGGTTCCAGTCAATAAAAGAGAAGTGCAAGCACGGTGTTGGTTATTGAACCCTGACAATACCTCACGGCATAGGGGTTGGAAAATATTGTGAAGCTACGCTTTGAGGTTTGTTGAGCAATGGGGTGAGGGATTGATAATACCGCAAAATCAAATCCTTTTTTAAACAAGCTCTCAGTGAACCGACCTCCAAAGGAGGTATATCTTACTAATATTATAAACGCGAAAGTTTGTAAGTATGGATGTATGTTTGTTACTCAATCACGCCAGAACGGCTGAACGGACCTGGATGAAATTTGGCACAGAGATAGATTTGGTTTTTAAATCTGGAAAATATGTCGATATTAAAACGAAATTGCGTATTTTGCTTTTCTGTAACTTTTTACTGCGATGTTTTGATGAATGTTTTCCAATAGGCTGGTTATAAAATCAAAACAACCCAGAACAAAATATAACATCCAATAAAAAGAAATTGCGTAATTTGCCACTCTGAAGTATTGAAGTAATTTTTTTTCGATTATAATAAGTTATAATTATTATAAACACCCAAATACAGAACAAACAGCTATGTTCGTCACACAATGCTTGTCCTGGGTGAGAATCGAACCACAACCTACTACAGAGAGAGATAGCGAGAGAGAGAGAGAGAGATATAGAGAGAATACTATCAACTGAGTTGTGGGGCCAGTAAATTTAATTTAACAATAAAAATTCAATCTTTTCTCTGCTAAAAGAATGTACTGACAAATAAATTCTTTTATTGCTATCGGCTACGAGCGACAAACGTACACTCCAAGACTAAATAATGGAACACGTAGATTATTTAGATGGCTGTGTGTTGCCTATTATTATAACCTGAGACACAGGTACAGCGGCATGAGTGTTTAACTGTTTGTCTTTAATATAGTGATAGCTTTGTGTTGTATTTATTTAGCTGCCTCATTCACAACAAACAAGTAATTTAATAGACTTCAAATAATTAAGACGTCTTGTGATAAATCAACACATCTTTTTTAAACCGAATTCCAAAGGAGGATGTCATCAATTCTTATGAATACTTCAGAACTTCGTACTAATCTAAACTAAAGCCTACACACACAAACCCCTGCACTAGAATTCCCTGTAACGCAGGTGCATGGACAAATACAGAAACAAGACAAAGCCTAGATCCGAAAACAACCTTCGTACTTACTACACAGTGTGCTGTAGGAATCGAACCCGGGGCGCTTCGAAGGCAGGCCTCCTACTAAGCTATAAAGCCATCATAGACCAATTTTTTTTGTTTTATCTAACTAAAGTGACGAGACGAGCAGAAGACTTACCTGATGTTAAGTGGTTACTTCCACTCATAACAACAAATACAACTTAGGTTCTTCCCGACCGTATATGACAAGACCCAAGTCGCACCCCGTTGCACCCGTCACCCGAGACGGGGATGTTACGTCTCTTACGTACGTACCAGCCTCTAATGTTCCCACTGCAGGGTCACCGGCCTACTCTCGATAATTAAGAGTGAATGGGCTCTAATCTACCACGGGAACCCAATCCGGATTGGTAGATGTCACATGTCGTCGAATTTTTGGTTATAAGACATGCCGGTTTCCTCACGATGTTATCCGTCACCGTTTTGAGAACGTGGTACACATAAATTTTTTCATGAGAAAAAACTCATTTGTGCACGTGTTACGTCTCATGTGCATGTAATTTCACTGGCTCATTATTTTGCTCCCAAGTGTAATATACAATAGATGTCACGACCAGACTTCCCCCGTCGCTGCCACGCGTTTTATTTCATTTTATTATCCACTCGATCCTGTTTGTTCAAATGTATCCCGTATATTTTCATGAAATGAAAATTTATATATCTTTCGGAGTGACGAACAGAAAATCAACCTACCGTTGGGGATATTCGGAAAGTTGGCAACACTGTGCGGGCTTGTCAATTTCATATCTGTCAAAAACGATTCGAACGGATTACGGTCACTTCGAGTTGAGACACCGAGCTGTGAGGACCATTTGCCAACCACACCCTGCGTTTGTCTTGTTTCTGAGTTTGTCCATACCATCTGCGACATAGGTAATTCAAATACATGGTACGTACTTTGGTTAATTATATTTGGCGTCAGTGGAGTGAAATTTTGTTTGACACTATCCTTCTACGTCTTTGTAATTCTACGACCACTGTATTCTCAAAAGCGTGTCCAAAGCTTTACCCGATCAATCACAGCAAACGTGTCTGGGGTGTAAACGAGGCACTTTACGGAGAAGGCTACGATTAATGCAATTTGTTATAAACGGACCCCCTGTATAATGGGGAGAGACGGGTGCCTATATTTATTTACTGTATTTAATATTTAACTGAGGTTTTACTGGCTAATGGATTACATATCAGAAAACGAATGGAGTGGTTTTATTTTTTCTTTCGATTGCTGGCTGATGTCAATTAAGGAAAGTATTTATAATAACTTTTTATTAACTGGTATTTACTATTGTTTATTCTGTGTCTATAGCAGATAAGCAGGTAGTAGGTAATTGGTATTCTATAGGTTATAGGCCTATCTACTTACGATATCTAAAGGTGCAAAAATTGCAGGCGTATAAGACGCAACATCCCATCAAAGTCCAAGTCAAAATCATTTATTCCTTAAGATCTCAAGTATCATTTGGACACGTCAAATTTTACAAATACATGTACACATATTCGTGAGCATATAACGTCAATATCTTCAACGAGATGTAACATTTTGTGGGCTGTGGCTTAGTTGGTAGTAGCCCTGCCTTCGAATCGTGGGGTCCCGGGTTTAATTCCCGGCCGAGACACACTTTGTATGATGTTGAATTTTAATGAGGTTTGTTCTCGGGTCTTGTCTTGTCTTTCCGTGTTTATATCATGCAATCCAGGCTTATATTTATCTTGACTTGCCTTAGTCCATTTGGCAGTAGCTCTGCCTTCAGCGTAGTAGGTTGACCCAGGACAAGCATTTATGTGAACAATAGGTTTATATATCTGTCGTGTCTGGATTTTAATACGTATTATCTGGTTCTCACAGTACAAAGCTATGCTAAGTTCGTGGCTAGATGGTGTTGTGTGTACCTACACTACACACAACTATATACAGTAGTAATATAATAGTATAATAATTTATTGGTAATCACTATTAAAGTCATAAAACAGATATAGATACATCCTTGTATCAATTCATAAAATCACAAAAATATAAATATTCGTGGGAAATATCAATTTTTACCTACCTAGTTGGTTTCTTGTATTGTATTATAGTCTATTATCTACACTAGATAAAATATAGATATTAAGTGAGTACTTTTTTTTCTTTGCGAAAACGTTTCCTGTATATCAAAACAAACCTATCGCTAGTAGCACTTTATATCGATACACTCAAAAATGTTTTAGGCAATGCCCGGTGAACTTGATACCTAAAAAAAACCTTTTAACGAATTATTTGTTCACAAAAAAGATCTCGCATTGAATTAAAAGTATAAAGCAAAAAAACTGTACATATCTTTGTTTGCGAAATTGTGTTTTGAAAATCGCAACAAAGTTATCGCGAATAGTACTCGTATAGAGCTATTATATAGAGGTTCGTATAGAGTTTCATATTTTTTTTATATGCCCACTCAGTTTGACATTAATCCTACTAATATTATAAACGCGAAAGTTTGTAAGTATAGATGTTTGTTACTCAATCACGCCAGAACGGCTGAACGGACCTGGATGAAATTTCGCACAGAGATAGATTATGGTCTGGAATAGCACATAGGCTACTTTTTATCCCGGAAAAATGTACGGTTCCCGTAGGAAGTCCAACCGCGGGTAACACCGCGGGCGCAGCTTTTCAGTCATAAAATTACCAATAAATATCTCGAATTAATAATCAGAATTTTATCATGTAAAGTAAATAGACTAAACAAGAAACGCCAACGGAACTAGTCTCAACTAAATTAAATTCTTGCGAGAAACGGCAAATATCTCTTGTTTATTCTAAACATCGCATCGTGCAGATTTGGGAATGCGAAGACTGAATACCAACTAGCTACGATACGACACCCAAAGGACACATACTTATAGATGATCCCAAACTGGAAACTATTGAACTTTATAAACTAAAAGTAAGTTATATATTTTTTTATAACACATTTGCTCGTAAACGGTCTATTATTAGATTGCAATAACGCACTTGTGCGTTATTGTAAAGTAAAACGCACGGTTTATCAAGAAGGTCCGTCTACAAAGAACGGTACTTTTTCAAATCTTAGCAAAGAGTTTTTATGTCAGAAAAATGGTCAACATTTTATGAAAAAAGTAACTTTGGGAGACAAAATATAATAAATAAAATTAATTAAATTAAAGAATTAATCTTTAATTTAATTAATTTTGACAATAAATTACAACCTGTATAAATTTATCTGTAACAAAAACACAAAAATATGAATTTTATTTTATTAGTAATAATGGCTATTTTTTGTGCCTAATTATTACGCGCGTTTATTCTTTTCGTTTTTATTTTTATTTGAAAATGTCTTCAAGTACCTAGTGATGAATTATTTCCTCGCAAATATGTTATAAAACGTCGTATGACATACGTGCGCTTTGATAATTACAGCCTCTGCTTTCTTGTAGCAATATCGCCTCGGCTGTAATTTTCAACTTACCGCTCTTGTATCAACATATCATATATTCATGGAAACCAAACCAAGCTTGTATTATGGGAACTAGACTACTGATAGAATATTTAAACTAAGTACATGTAATACTTATTAACAACGAGACAGAACAAACATTTATGTTTCTCTAATGTTCCTACTGCAGGTTCACCTACTCTCGTTAATTGAGAGTGAATGGGCTTACCACGGGAGCCCAATCCAGTAGATATCACATGACTTTGAATTTTTGGTTCTAAGACATGCCGGTATCCTCATGTTTTTCTTCACCGTTTCGAGAAAGCGGTAATGCGCACATAATTTTTTTCAAATGAAATACTGTTTGGTGCGCGGGTGGGTTTGTACCAGTGACCTCCAGATTGAAAGTCGGCGTCTGTGCCCGTCAATACCAGCACCAAATGTATTCATTGCAAAATTGAATACATGCAGTAGTAATACAGTCCTAGGACCGTATAGGTTATTTGAAATGAAACCTACACTCAGTAATGGAGTATGCATGTACTAGTTCAGTTCTAGTGTTTAAATTACAGGGGGGAGTGGGGTGGTTGGAGGTACGAAGAAAATGTAAAGGTGGCATATACCAAATGCCACCTTTACATTTTCTTCGCTGCTTCGCAAATAATACTACTGATTATGAATGCGTGGCGGGACGAGTTGCAGGCCCACCTGATGTTAAGTGGTTACCTCCGCACATAACAACAGCAATACGTCAGGTCCTCCCCGACCGATGTGGTAGCAGTACCTCTCCGGACGAACTTGGCACAAGTTCTACTGCTACTTTTGGTTGCTCCTTTAGCACCACCCAGGGGGTACGTGTAGAGAATCAAAGTGTACACACCTACGGACGCGAGCAACTGGACCCCCCAAAGGAAGATGTAATCAATTCGTATGTATCAATCATAACTCCGTACTAACCTAAACTAAAGCCTACACACACAAACCCCTGCACTAGAATTCCATGTAACGAAGGTGAATGTGTAAAGGTAGGTACACAAAGATCCTCGTACATCCTTGAAGACTGGGAGTCACCACTTGAACTCGTCGTTTTGAACTGTAATTGCCCGTGACCCAACTGCACGGTTCTAGCAACACGAGTGGTGCTTAACTTTCTAGCTAGTTTTAAACTTTAATGCAAGTTTCAAACGAGAAAACATTAAAACACAGGTCTGATGCTGCTCAAAGAGGGCTGGCCTATGGTTGTCGACCAGACAAACCCTATAATCAACCAACAGATGACGTGAGGAGAAAATGGTACCTACCTACCTGGTGTGAAAGTACCCATATATAACAAAAATACGACTCAGGTCGACCCCTACTAAAATCTGAAAAGACCCAAGTCGCATCGTTGCGCCCGTCACCCTGAGACTGTGTGTATGTGTGTGTGTGTGTCTCAAAGGAATTAAGCACAAAACCTTAAAACCATAAAAAAAGAAATTAAAATAAAATTGTTACATCCCTCCGACGTGGCTTTACGACTAGTTTAGCAGGGACCGATATCTTAACATGCTCTCTGAAGCACGGAAGCGCTCGGATCAAATACTATTATATGGTCACCCATTTCGCTGGATCATCAGACGCTTCTGAATTCCGAAGTTGCTTAAACAAGCTACACAATAGCGCATCGAATTAAAATAGCGCTTATCCCAGACATCCAAGATCCAAATACAAACTTCAAGCTCATCAAATGTCGGAACATCGTTTATCCGTCAAGATCTACAGCCAAATCTGCGGAGGGTTTAAATCTGTACGAAATATTAACAAATAATGTACAAAAAAGCATTTATTTTTCGTAAGCCGCGGTAAGCACAAGTACCTACATCCTCAGTTGAGGTATCGCATAATACACTGCGATATCCATCTAGATCTATCACTGAGCCACCAATTTATTGATATTCTAGAGAAGTGACTATTTGTTCTATCGCCATCGATAAAAACTAAACTATTTTTTTTTATGTGACTAAGGCGACGGGACGATCAGACGGCCCACCTAATGTTACGTGGTTACCGCCGGCCATATACAATAAAAATACGACCCCTTCTAGTCTGATAAGACTCAAGTCGCATCGCATTGTGGCCGTCACCCTGAGACAGGGATGGTACTACTCAACTGCGTACGATTTATTTATAGGTATATGATTTTCGTTAATGTTATTTCCGAATACAAAAAAAAAATGTTTATGGAATAAATAAATAAAAATCAATTATTGAAATTGTCGCACTTATATCACTATACCTACATATGGGTCTAACGAAACTTAGAAGCAACCTACTTGAAAGAAAGATTTTTTTTCGTATTCGTGCGAATACTTTCAGTCTTTTACCCAAATGCTGCATTTCCACGTCAAAAATATTTGAAGAAAATGTCTTGATGTATGCACACAATGGTGGAAATTGAACGCACGACCAGTGTATATGACAGAGCAACTACCAACTGAGATGATTTTAGTATTAAGTTCATGCAATAAATCATTTTTCAACTCTATTCAAAACCTTTTTTTTTTATACCAATCAAGCATACGGCCCCCCTGATGGTAAGCGGTTAAAACACCCCTTTTGAAGGACTTTTGAACTTATCGACGAGAACTTGTCTATACAAGTAAATAAAATTAAAGGGTCTGTTTGTAATGTCAAAGCTTATTACTAAATGCATTTGAACGAATATACGGTACTGATAACAAAAAAAAACTATTTTTATAATTTTTGTTTCTGTCTGCCAGTTCTGGGTAATCTTCGAAAAGGCTTAACCGATTTTGACGGGACTTTCAATGGCAGATAGCTAATGTTATAAGGAGTAACTAAGACACCATTAATTTTAGAAAAAGAAAAAATTATTAGGTTTCCTCGCAAAAAAACGTTGACACGCGGACGAACTTATTAGAACAGTTAGTTTCTTATCGATAATTTTCACGTTTACCTACCTCGACACTAAAGCAATATCAAAATATTCATATCCTAAACGTATAGCGGCACAATCTCCACAGCTATTCCTTTCTGGGTGTTGTAGCGAGTCGAGCGAGTTTTCTTTTTCAATTTCAAACTGTCTCCTCGCTCGAGACTTTGAAACAAGTGCGGAAATAAGGGTTACGAAAGTCTGAATACGGATAATCCACGAAGAATTTACTATCACTGGCTTTCGCGGACAGTCATGGGTTCGGTTCCCACCCAGTACAAGCATTGTGTCACGAACATTGACGGCCTCGTAAGTTAATAAGTAATAGCCCTGCCTTTGAAACTTTGTGTTGTGCATATATTTTGTTCCCGGTTATTGGGCGTTTGTCTTGTTTTTTTCCATGCCACCTGCGACTAAGGGAATCTTAGTGCAAGAGAATGAATGTGTAAACGATACTTTACTTTTTGTTACATAGATTTTATATGTCTACATGTTTATATGTACCAATGTATAATTACAAAAAAGTACTTCATACATATTGTAGTGTATGTGTGTTTGTTTGTTACTCCTCCAAGCTCAAATATATGAACACTAGCTATGTCTCGCGGTTTTACCCGCGGCTGGCCATTTTACGGGAATTCCGGGATCAAAAGTAGTGTGCTACTAAGTGTGTTCGAGGATCCAGGATATATGCTGGTACCAAATTTGATTTAAATTCGTTCAGCCGTTAAGGCGTGAAGGAGTAACAAACATACAAACACACAGGAACTTTCGTCCTTATAATATAAGTGTGATTTAAATCTGTTCCATGAGTGAGGCAGCTTGTGGGGGTAAATTGGGACTGCCCAGATTATCCATACAATTCTTTCCGCTATAAAAGCAGGAGGACGCTAAAATTTGCTATTATAAGAAGCGTCTAAGACAAAAACGTATGCCCCTAATGCAGTAGAATCCCAGCAATGTTAATATTGAATCAGAAACTTAATTCTTCCGGGACATTTTGGAAAATTGCATAGCGTTTGTATTTTGTTTTGAACCTTACACTGTCCGTATGGGTAGTTATTTACTCTCGACAAGTCTGAACAGAACAATGGAATCCAATTAAAATTGGTCCGTCCGTACCAGCCTCTAATGTTCCCACTGCAGGGACACCGGCCTACTCTCGATAATTCAGAGTGAATGGGCTCTGACCTACCACGGTAGCCTAATCCGGATTGGTAGTTGTCATGATAATGCTTCAATGTAATCCTCACATTTGGCCTCGGGTATTGTTTCAATTTGCAGTACCATGGTCAACCAAAATGACTGTACGAACTGACCAGAGGGTTTTGGAATTAGTATCCAGCAGTCCTAGCCAGTGTTAGTTCTTAGTTTTATTTTATACATTGTTTAAATTTTATTGTTTGATTAAAACTTGTGAATCATAGCTTTAAACTATCACCATTGTGAAAATATCCTTATGTGAACCAAATATCCTTTATAAAAAAAAATAACCCTTCCCTACTACTAATAATATGCCTTCTTATAATATTATTAAGTTTAGCTTTTACGGTACTTTCACTTTCTTTTCAACGCTTAAAAAGGAGGTTTTCAATTTAGTAGCATTATGTTTTTCTACCAAAATCCAATTGGCCTCTGTTTGGATGACTTCTTTATTTGATAGAGGTGACTTTTCAAGGTAATTTTCATAAGAGCAATTGATTTTTATATCAGTTCTTATTCAGACAATGGACAATGGTATAAATTCTGGCGAAAATTATTTGAATCTTGGGCTATGCTGCAAACAAAATAATTGCAAACTGATTTACTCCATAAAAATAGAATAATCCAACTTCATTACTTTTGTATTACATCACTCTTGGATGCAATTTTTTTATGAAATTTTATTATACCACCTCAGCAATACACCTATAAAATTAAGAATTAATTCTTTCTCTCTGACCAAGTCCACATTGGCAAAGAAATTGTATAACAAACATATAATACAGACAAATTGAAAACCACTTTTTTGAAATTAGTTAATTAAATATAATAGATAAGACCCATTTTGTTTTCCTTTTTTTGGTCTATCATTCAATCGGCTCGTTGCTGTGGCTAATTTAACCTAACAACTAGGTGTGGATGAGAAATACTTATTTAACACTTTGTTCTTGTTCACTTTGTAGTCTATTACTCAGTTCATACTCAAACTCATTTATTTTTACCATAGGTACACTTTGGAACACTTGGAACTAAATTCCTCATAATCAGTTTAGTAATTTAAACTATTAGAGGATTGTTGTTACTTCACAAAAATAAATGTTCTTATACATGTTCTAATGAATCTGAAAGTTAGGCTTCTTGTTTCTACCTGGAATTTATCATAGAATAAACAAAAAGAAAACTTACCTCACTTTTTTTATTGTTTGCCTTTTCATTCAATACCTATTTGCTAAGTAGATAGCAAAAGCATGTTAGGAGCAAACTTTATTTAGTTAACATTTAATTAAAAACCTACATAGGAAAAGCGAGTTTGGAAATCAAATCTGTAAATGTTAAAAATAATAAAATGAAAAAAACAAATGTACACCTATGATGATTAAAAAAGGTCATCGAAACTTCAGTCATTCACAATCATAGAATTTTTCTTTTCCGTTCCGATGTGGATGAATTGTGGAGTTGATATTGGATATTGGAAACAAAATTATTTACATTTGGTGTAATTGTTGACTTGTCGGTGCCAGTGTTGCCAGACGGCCAGTGAATTTCTCTACAAACTTTTCCCAAAATGCCCACGATTAGATTTAATTTTTTAGATAATTGATATAGAATAATAATAGAAAAATAAGATTAACTACCAAATTCTAATTAATAGGCTACACTCAAAATACAATTTTAATTTTTTGTAATCACATTTTTTTATAATGAAGCCACACCCTAGGTGAGGTGGTGCCACAAGAGCAGTGACATTCAACAATGTTGGTGGTAAACCAACTAACTGCTCTGAGCAGTTGAATGTCATGAACATGAATCTATTTAGAAAAAAGTTCATGGTTATGATCTTAAGATGTAGGGTGTTTATCCTTTATAAATTCAACACTACTTTTCCTGATATCAAATGAACCTCAAGTCAATTGCTGTACTTAGATACACTTTGAGATTGGTACCTTAACAATTAACCCATGGTAAAGCCAGTTTTCGCTCGTTAAACCTAATAATATCTGTGGGAACTTTCTTTAAATATACTTAAATAACATATAAGTGATACTAAACACATACTCACCTACATATAATCACCTATTTTATATCACCAAGTGATATTAACTAGGCGATTATGTGTATATCACATTTTGAAAGTCAGATTTTACTTAAAGTATTTAATTAACAAACAAAATCAGTTATTCAATCGATAAGAGTATTAAGTGGATTATATCACACACTCACATTTGTGATGTAATCCACTTAATACTCTTTATAATAATAGTGATTGCGGGTCCTAATTATTCGTCTTCTATCTCAAATTTCATTTCAGGTATTGGAGTAAAGTCACTTTTTAACTCTTCTTTTATGGTTACTATGTAACCCTCGTCATTTTGAGCCATGTTTTCTATACCTGAAGAGCTAGGGCACGGCACTTTTTTTTCAATTGCGAGGCTGGGTTTATCACTCGCCAAATCTTCAGATGACTTTTGTTTATTAATCATTTCGCTATCTTCATCTGCACTTTCTGTGACGGGTTTAGTCATCATTTTGGGTTGATCACATGCAAATACTCGTGAAAATGGAGTTATTCCCTGTTTATCGGGAGTGTTATTCAATTTCCATTGCACCACATAACAGCCTGTTCCCCAATTTTGACAATCTTCTTCTTCCATCCACTTGATAATATTTTTTGTAATTCTTTGGATTAGCTTATCATTATCTTCGACATTGAACTTAGCAAGGGCAATTTTTCGGCCACACAGTGTTGTAACTTTGTTTAATACCATATTGTATAGTTCCATGTTTTCTGGATCAATAGCTATACATTGGGGGATACTAAAATCCATCAATATTTTAATCAGTTCAATGGCGATGTCAGCTTCTGCATTATTGTTCATTGGCCTTAGTTGAATCAATCCAGTTTTTTTATCCTCATAAATAAGTAAAAAATTATAATAGTTATCTGGTCTGGTGGATAAATCCAAAACATCTAATGTTACAACATGTTCATATGTATCTAATTTAGATTCTAAGGTCTTTATAATTTTAGGTGCGCCGGAATTAGGCAGTGGTGGCTTAATTTGAATGTTTGACGATGTTTGTCGTTTACATTTCACACATAATTTAAAATAAGCTGGAATGCACATACTATGCATTAAGTAATGATTATGCTGAATCCATTTTTGCATTTCTTCCTGCGTTCCATGGTTTGTTCGTAAATGAGCATCTTCAACCACTTCGAATGTTTCTTCTAATGGAATAATGATTTTTATTTGATTTTTATCGTCGGGGTCAGGTTTAAAAACCAACACTTCTTTCTGATTTATAACTGAGATATCGTAGTTTTTCAACGTTTCCTTGACAGTCGCGTGTAAAGAATCGTAAGAATTTTGCAACGCAATAATTTTTTTTGCATTTTCTATTCTTTGTATCATAATATCAACCCATCGTTTTGACATCAAATCTTTCTGTGTAACGTGTTTGAAGGAGTTTTTGTAATCAGACACAACTTTAAAATATTCTTCTTTTGCCACAGATGTCAGCGAATCGGACGCCATTTTAGCGAGTGTTCACAACTTGGCAGTCGCGCACTAACTAACAGCAACGCGCTTGCTCTCTTCCTCCCTTCCTTTCATCCAAACAAATTAGGTAGCTATATGGCAATGTCCGTAAACGTTCGTAAAAACTTTCTTCCTAAAAATATTCACAAGTACATTTAACGAATTGAGAAGCAAAGAAAATCAATGAAATAGCAACCCACTCACCAAAAATTTGTAGTTTTATCTCTCATTCGCATGAAGCTACTATAATCGAAGCTCACCGTTTACGTGTTGTTTGCCTCTCGCTCATTCGCTATCGTCGTCTCGCGTCGCTTGAAGAAACCGGTCTGGCAACAGCGCGTAGAGCGGCAACAGCAATTTTGTATACCTACGCGCATGCATTTTGGATTGTACGCGCGAAAATATTACATTAATATTATTTAGTATGTATTATGTACATACGCAAAGTATTCATATTTTATAAATAACAATCAGTTGTATGGTATGAAGGAATTTCACGTCTTGAGAACGGCTAAACCGATTTGGATGTTTTTTTATGTGTTCGAAATTGTCAAGCCAAGTTAAATTTATTACAAGCACAACCACCCATCTTTGTTAATTGGAAGTCAATTCTAATTAGGTAACATTACGTTTGCCCGTGTTGTATCGAATTTATTTGTGCAATAAAAAATTTTCAACTAACGAAACAGCTTTAAAACAAAAATATATACCGGCTGCAAATACCGGATGAAAATTGCAAAGGTATTTTTATACCAAAATTTTAATGAATGAAGCTATGCAAATTCGAAAACGAGCGCTAATCTCCCTAATGCAAAAAGGGTGAAATCAAATTATGACATCACAGCTAGAGCAAAGTTATGTAATCGCATTACCAATCTCGCATCTGGATGGAAAATTTTATCCAAATTTCTAGTAAAATTACCACGTATTACCCGACGAATGCGGGTTTCCTAATTCGCTAATGAGTTGCGACAGCAATTTCCTAAAACAGGGAATTGTTTTTAAACAATTTAAGGTCGCGGCCACGCGTTCTCTAATAATACGTCCTAATTAATATTTAAATAATCCAGGCGAAGTTTGCCTTAATGATCTTTCCAGATCATTTGAGTTAAGCAACTTTCCGCCCGGTCACTAGTTGGATGTGTTACCTTATAGAGGCATTTAAGCGCTTCCGTGCTTCTGGGCACGTAAGATGTCAGTCCCAGCTATTCTAGTCGATAAGCCATGTCGGACGGGCTTCAGGCAGCTTGCAAACTTCGATACCAGAGTTGGCCAATTAGAAGAAAAGAAGAAGATTATTATACATGGGAATGTGAGTTTGCTTGTTTGCTTGATAAGTAACAAGCAAACTCACATTCTTTGCTTGCTTGACTTTGTATGTCTGTAAGTAAAACGCAGTGGATATTAGGATTCTAATATCTGTGTCAATACTCATTTGTACCATCCTATTCATGTTTCATAATGAACGATTTATATTTTAAAGTGGCAGCGTACACCCTAAGGGTAAGAGATATACATAGAATGAAAGTACTGAAATATTTTTTTTTTTTTAAGAATTTGCAGATTCATTCTAGCCGTGCACGCGTGATGCCGTGACCAAGAGAAATAGGTATAGATTTTTATATACTTATATGATATGTATTGTATGTGACCGTGAGATATTTATTTGTTGTAGCTAGCAAGGTAGATAAATCGTCCAATAACCGAAAAACCTATAAGTATTACGAGATATTTATAGGTATTTTGGTAGTAAATTTAGACAACACACACCCTCCCAAGGTGTCTTTGTGTGCGATTTGATTGTGAATGTTTGCGAATACGTATTATATACATGTGTTTAACGATTGGGTATTGGATTGTTGCGTGACCATTTTATTTTAATTTTATTTACCTTGATTTTAAGAAACAAACAGTACATAGGTAATGAAATAGAAACTACATAAAAAATACAGACCAGCAATTTCTAAATTGTGCAACCTAAAAGGCGACACTTTGCTTTTTTATGTAGTAGGTACAATTTAGAACTTAGCTACGGATATACCATTAATTTTGCTACGGAGCATAGACCGTAAAAAGTTTTATATTTAGAGGTAGGTACTTACATCATCAAAGTACCTCGCCTACCTACGTATTCTGAAAAATGAGAGCCCTTGGTTTCAAACAGAATGCGTAGGTAGTTGAATCCAAATAAAACATCCACATTTGAAAACTCGGACTAGAATTTTATTAAAAAACGGGCCAAGTTGAAAGTAAGCAGACAGTGATAGTTAAGTGCTTAATGTATCCGTAGAGAGAGGCAGTCGCGAAGCTTGGAAATTGAAATTGCTTAAATCGCTGTTTCAGTATCGCTACTTCATTTCGCCGCACGAAGCGCCTGGCAAAATTGTAATAGCATCGATAGGTACTGCGTAAAACTATTTTATATTAAGGCTGTATGATAGAAGTGAGTCTAATTTAGACGTTCCAAAATCTTCTTGCAATTTGATATCCGAAGCAGGCAGATAGATTAAAGAGGAATTATTATGTCCATAAGTAAGTAATTGTGTTTTGAGGATTTCGTTTCCAAAGGGTAAAGGCTGGCACTCACCATGCACGCAGTAGGAAGCTACGTCGTAGCGGGCTGAAAGTATCACAGATTATTTAATTTGGTTTAGGAACCGAAGTTTAAACAGCACTGAAGCGATTTTAAAAAACAAATTCAGCTTTTATTCCTCGTTATTCTATGTGTCATGATAAGTTCATAGGCATACACTGAAAGCCAACGGAGCAAATAATAAAGCTGTAAGTAATTAATAAATAAACTGTGTTGTACTTAAATCTCAACCCCCATGTTTTTTGTGTCTAGAATATAATAATAAAAATAACTGTGCTTTAAATCTGTGTAGTAGGTAAGAAGAAAAAAATATCGTTGCAGTCAAACGGCGGTTTAAGCAAAGTCTACTTTATGAGAGTTATTCAGTTTTAATATTTTGCTAGCGAACTAAGCTTATGGCAAACGTTTATGATAAACCATTCATTAGTAGTGAAGAAGGTAATCTTTCACTCGGAATTGTTGGTAATTATCGTTGGTACCTATAGTAATTCTCATGGCTACATGTCATACTATAGTACTATATATATTAAACTATGCTATATAGCTATATATACCCAATACTATACTATACATTTAGGTCACTATTGCATATAAAATTAATAAATGGGAATAAGTGGCCAACTCTGGTCCCGCAATTACCGACTAGCACATCTGGGACTAAACGACCCCTCCGAAGCACGGAAGAGTTCTGTTCAAATGTCGCTAAACGGTCACCCATCCAAATTCTGACCGGGCAGAGAGTTGCTTTACTTAGGTTATCTGTAAAGAACGGCTAAGCAAGCTTCGTAGAAGTGCGTAGTAACAAAGATGAGAGTAGATGGGGATGATCACCACCCAAATACCTAGCTAGTTTCAAATCAACTGGAGCAGTGTGCATTTCTTTTAGTAGGTATAAGTACCTATTTACACGTAAATTTTGTTATTTTTTGTTCCATTACGAAATTCTGTGGTGCAAAGCTCCTCTCGCTGTTTGCAAACATGCAGATCTCGTGTCCCAGTTACGAAAAGTACAGTCAGAATCTGATATCCTAAATACAAATATACATATTCTATTATAAAACCTTATTTTAAGATTTTTTTCGTTATATTTAAACACTGGAACTAATTAACAAGAAATTGATTAAAAATAGAAAAAAACTTCAATACTTTCAAAGTAGCAAAATACGTAATTTCGTTTACTTGGATGACATATTTTTTCCACAACATCCGAATTGATAAACTTATCCTCTTTGAAGTTGGTTAAAAACAAAGATTTATTAACAGCAAAAAAGGCTACCACCACGTGTGCTCTGCGCTGGTTTTCTGTGGCACCATAGTGTGCACGTGCATGCGACAACAGAAATACACCCGCTTTAAATAAAAAATCTTAGTTATGTCAACTATACTCAATACTTCACGGGGATCTCGTTCGTTGCTCGCGTCTGTATGTACCCAATGAATACACGTACCCCCTGGGTGGTGCTAAAGGAGCAGTAGGACGTGTGCAAGGTTCGCACGGAGAAGTACTGCCTCTACACCAGGTAATCTGCCGCAGCGATGCATTCGCTTGCTGTGTTGACAATTGCGTACGGAGCTAAAAAAATACTATTAAGAAGGTCATCGATTGTTTTGCTGACTGTACAAGCGATTCTCGCTCCCCGTATGTCGCTGTTTGCTCTGCTACAGCAAACACACGAACATACGTACCGTTTATATGTATTCGTGTTAGTTGGAATGTTCCATTGGGATTCGATGATTATGTAGCTTAGTTGGTAATAACCCTGCTTGCAAAGGGATTGGGGTAAGTCAAAGTCAAAAATCTTGGAAGCTTGGTAGCGCTTTCCAAAAATTTATCCAGAAGTTTCCAATCGGAGAACCGTATCCTTTTTAACCACCGGCGAAAAAGAGGGGTGTCATAAGTTTGTAGTGTTTGTCTGTGTGTCTATCTGTCGCATCGCAGCTCCCAAACGAATGGACTGATTTTGATACGGATTTTTCTGTTTAAAAGCTGACGTAGTCGAAATGGTTCTTAGCTTTAATTTATGAAGATCTGTTCAGGCGTTTGATGTTAATCAGTAAAATTGATGTTCATCAGTTATTTTTACCCCAATTAGTAATAATCGAAGTAAAAATAATTATCCCAATTTGGGAGTTTTTGCATTTTCGTAAAATGAATTTATTTTGAATTCGGATACATTTTTATTTAACGAAAATGTAAAAATACCTAACTTGGTGCCTGGACTGGTCTTCATAAATTAAAACTTAGAACCATCTCGATCACAGCTTTCAAACAGAACAAACCGCATCAAATTTGGTCCATTCATTCGGGAATTACGATGCCACAGACAGACACACAGATATATACACTACAAACTTAAAACAGCCCTCTTTTTCTTCGGCGGTTAAAATTATTTGGGCGCGTCTGCTTGTTCGATAGAGAATAGAGCAATAATTTCCAAAAGACGTTAGTCGTTTGACAAAAAATACTTCCCCAGTAGATATGCCTAGTAGACTTCCCCATAAATTTCCCCAAGTTATTCGCATCCCCAAAAGTTCCATAAAATAAATATTTTTCCCCAAAATTGCGAAGAGCCCTCAGTTCAGAAAGCCTGGCAGCTGGTTAAAGTTATGAGTTCTTGTCCGAATTGATGAGAAAATTTCACTTAAGGATCTGTTTTTTTTATTATACAATATATATTTATTTTAGCCAATATTTTGGCCAATTTATACAAAATCTGTATTAATTATAGCCTATGTGTTATTCTGATGCATAAGCAATATTATCGTAAAGTTTCAGGAAAATCCATATCAGTAGTAGTTTTGGGATTGTATTATATTGTATAAATTATTTAAAGATTAAATATAAATAAATAATAAAAAGCAGATATACAAACAATAACCAAGAGCCAAGAACAAACTTTACGATCATGATACAAAGAAATCGAACCCGAGATCTTTCACTGCGAAGGCAGCCGTATAGAAATGAAATACCATTGATAAAATAATTGTACTATCAAATGTATAATGTAATCATAGCGTATAACAAGATTCACATGTGCAACTGCCTTATCCTGTCGCAGACTAAAACCTGGCAGTAATTTATGGTCTGTGGCATCCCTAAGCATGCCATGGTTGGCTAATTGTAAACGCTAGGTTGCAGCTGCTCCTAGCCGAGCCAAATCACTGCCTTCAATCTATATATAAGGTGTTTCAATATTAAAACGAGATCATAAAAATTAGATTTTGAATCATTTCAAACAATGAAAACCAGAAACAAAATCAAAACTTACCATACTAGGTAATATTAAATGAATGGTAAAAAAAACCTTTTAAATAACAAGCTTTTTTCGTGTTCTCCTCAGCAAGCCCTTTCATTTGTGTACTGAGTACTATGGGAGTGCAGAAGAAACAACTAATCCGTCATCTTGGATGATCCGCCATATTGGAATTAGAAAGACGTCACATAGCTAAGCATGCATTGTCATCCAAAATAAGCGTGTATACCAAATTTTAGCTAATCGGTTTAAGATAACTGATTTAAAATTCTGTTGCTAGATTCCACTCGGACAAACATTGCAAGTTAAATAAAAGCTTGTAAAAAATAATTACTTGTTGTTTTTCGGACAGCCCTAATGAGCGGTCACTGACCGCGCTTATCATTCCGAGCTCACACACGCATGCAATTACATCAATGAAGGTCACTTTTTAGGGTTGAACTTTGTTAAGTTTACGTTAAAGTTTGACTTGTGAAAACTTGTGATCTAACATGCTGAGGATTGTGAAACCTGGGGGGTGAATTTCAGAGCAATATAAGTATGCGCTGTTTAAGTATTTTATTGTGTCTCATACCTTTTTGAAACATCTTGTATATGTATAATATATGTAATGTGCCTAAGGAACTCTAGTTGACACGTTATATGCTCACGAGTATGTTTACTTGTGTGTGTAAAATTTGACGTGTCCAAACGATACTTGAGATCAAAAGGAATAAATGAATTTAAGTTTATGAAGGTAGGAACACATCTAGTATGCACTGCCTGCTTTTTACCTCCAACTAAAAGGGGGGTATTATTTTATAATATTTTATTTTTTTAACACACTTATACCTCTGCACTAGGATTCCCTGTATCGCAGATGGCATGGACAAACACAGAAACACAAGACAAACTCGCTTCGAAGGCAAGGCTAAGCCACGGAGCCGTATTGTATGTTTGTTGTGTGTATCTGTGAATCTGTGAATCTGTCTGTGTCTCTGTCTGTGGCATCGTAACTCCCAAACGAAAAAAAATCATAATAAAACGACTGCCAGATCTTTGAGGCGGAAAAATCAAAAAAATCCAATGATATGTACTAGCATAGTATTGAACTCGCTTAGTTTATACTAAGCGAGCTCAAATTCAGCTCCAAAATCTGAGCCCCTTTGAAGAACGGACTACGGTCAGGTCTCCAAACCATTAGAAATTTTCAAATACCTATTGAAACACGGCCTGATCCAATCAAATACGAGCAAAGCCGAGAGTAACCCAAATCCATGCATTTTGGGAAATGGACCCGCACCGGACATGTTACATGCTTCAATCACAGAGCACTCTCTAGGGAGTTGTGTTTGCTGAGTATGTAGTGCGCATGTTTCCATTTTCCATTTATTATTCTAATTCCGAGTCTGAGTGGGGTGATTGTGATTTCACCAGCACCAACACCCTTCCACCGGAACACAGCAATGTGAGTGCACCGTTGCTTGGAGGTAGATTACCAGTTGTGGAGGCAGTACTTCCCTAGCGAACTTTGCACAAGTTTTTGTGCTACTTCAGCACCGCCTTTGGGGTACGTGTTGGGATTCAAAGGGTACTCACCTACGGTCGCGAGCAACGGGACCCCCAGGCGGGCCCCTGAGGCGTATTTTTAGGCACCGCCTAAGGCAGATGTACGTCTCATGTGCCTGTAATTTGACCAGCAGCTTTCTTTCACCATAACACAGCAATACTATAGTGCGGGATATCGTACGATATCCTTTGAGGCGGCGACTGTCCTGGGGCGGTTTCCACCCCTGGACATCTTGGCGGAGATGGACGCACGTGTGTACGATCGTCTCCGCCAAGATGTAGGAACTGCACCTGCTGAAGTGCGATGGCAGGAGCATCGACGCGCGCTCGATCGCTGGCGTGAGAGGCTCCACGAGCCGAGATCTCTGCGCCAGCGCAGCGTAGGAGCTGTCCTGCCAGTCTTCGAAGCCTGGCTGAGAAGGAGGTGGAACGTCACCTACAGGCTGACTCAGGTACTTACCGGGCATGGATGCTTCGGTGAGTACCTGACTCGGATTGGTCGCGAACCGACATCGGTTTGCCACCACTGCGGGGGGGACCAGGATTCCGCTCAGCACACACTCGAGGAGTGCCCTTCATGGGAAGCTGAGCGACGAATACTGGTAAACCGGATCGGGCAAGATCTCTCTCTTCCAAGCGTAGTTGCGGCTATGCTGGAAGATGAGGCGGCGTGGAGGGCGGTGGTCTCTTTCTGTGAGACCGTTATGGTCCAGAAAGAGACCGCAGAGCGGGATCGCGAAAGGTCCGATCCCGCTCGGAGACGGCAGGGCCGGGTTGCTCACCGAGTTCAGCCCGGACCGCAACCCCCATAGGGGTTGCGGTGTCTCTCCTGCCCATAGAGGGAAGAACTTCTGGGCCCGAAAGCAGCCTGAGTGGGGGCTCCGGCTGCTGTGCTTATCGGGCCCAGGGAAGGCTGCCCTGCACTGTGGCGTGCAGGGTACGCGGAGTCGGGGAGGGGATCTTTACACCCTTCCCCGGGAGCGGGCCTCATGGCAAAGTGCGAGAGGGTCACTGGTGAAGTTCCTTTGGAGAGCCCAGAGACCCTCGAATGCGCAGAGGTCGGCCACCGGAGGGGTTTAGTTAGGGTAAAAGTCCCACATAACTCGGTTGTCCCCCCCAGGGCAACCGGTGTATCTGTTGCAGATTCCCCTTCGTCAACAAAAAAAAAAAAAAAAAAAAAGCATTACTATAGTGCAATCCTTAGTGGCAGGTGTGGTGGCAGAACTTATTTGAACGAACATTCCGCAAGGTCTGCTACTTTCTGGGTTACTCCTTTAGTACAACCCGGAAGTTACGTGTAGGGACTCTCACCATAATTAATAACACCATAATTACCGTAATTAATAACATAATTAATGCTAATCGTTGTTTTATGTGATGTAAGTAACGAGACGGGACGCCCACCTAATGTTAAGCTGTTACTCCGCCCTTAATAACAGTAATACGACTTAGCCACCGAAGTATGAGTAGACCTAGTCGCATCCCGGTGCGCCCATCACCCTAGACGAGGTGATGGGCGTGTGACGTTTCAAGAGCATGTGGTTTCACCGGCGCCCACACCATTCCAATGGACACAGCAGTGCGTGTACACCACTCCTTGGCGGTAAATTATCAGGCGTGGAGGCAGTACTTCTCCTGGCGAACTTTGCACAAGTTCTACAGCTACTTTTTGTTGCTCCTTTAGCACCCAGGCGGTACGTGTAGAGAATCTGAGGGGGGAATCTACGGACGCGAACCGGACCCACCAAGTCGTGCGATAATGGACACGAACCATTTCCCTTGCAGTGCCGAGTCAACATAATGGATGAGCATTGCATTTGGCTAGCTCCCAAATTTACTACCGGATAAAGTATAGGTATATGAATACTAGAAGTACCCATGTACAAGTATGTATGTACTGTACATGATATTCGGGTTTAAATTAACTCTGGCACTGATTTTAGGTGACCTACATTGTGGGATCAGATTGGGTAGGATGGTAATTAGCCGTAATATTGAGGGTTTATTTTTAACCAGGCCCGCACTATTTTATTATTTTAATCGCACAGTTAGTAGAGCATCAGTGTCGTATAAGAAACTACCCGTGCGAAGCCGGGGTGAATTGCTAGTACTATATATAAAGCTTCCTCTTGAATCACTCTATCTATTGCTGAAAACTGCATTAAAATACGTTGTGTTGTTTAAAAGATCTAAGGGTACTACAATTGTTTTATACTATGTAAGGAAGATAATATAATATATTGGTTGGTATATTCTGGTATATTTTGTATACGACGTAAATTATTTCGGTCAAACGACGCTGACTTCGTATGAGCTTTACCTACAAACAAATTTACTACAGATACTAACGGACAATGCCACCTAATGAGGATTTAAAGTACTACCTGGACAGAAATATAATGTATCTGTCTCGCACTGAGAAGGCCATGAACTATTTCACCACGTGGTTCCGAAAATCACTCACAGATGGTGCTTTCAATCCATAATAATAATGAACAACCGTCATTTAAAAATGCTTTGAATATGTTCCAATTGTAAAAAGAAAACGTAAGTAAACGCCTAACGCTTTAGAGCAAGAAACCCGATAGATGAAATTCAAAAATTACTTACAGGAGTCTAAATAGATTTAATACCGCCATCTATTGACGGTGGTTGGTACTTATTCAGGTTACAAAAGTAGAACCCGGAGAAAGGTATTGGTAACCGATGAAAGAAAAAGGAGGATGTTCTCTGAGACACAGCTAGTATACATAATATATATATATAGTCTCAGCCTCAGTCCGTTATTTATGATTCGATTTGAATGTTTTCGTAGTGAGCTTTGAAACTAATAGTGATGGTATTGCCTGTTTATATTTTTCACTGTTACTTTGAATACTTGGTACCTGGGCGACCGAGCTTCGCTCGTTTTAGTAACACAAAAATTGACGAGATGGCGCTGTATTCAATTTACTATAAAAACGGTGTTTCTTAAAAATATGCGTTTTTACAAGAAATACAATTAATCAGGTTTTATTTAAATTATTAATTAATTTCGGTGTCGAGACCCTTGGTCCGTGGGGTCCTAGCGCTATAAGACTTTTTAAAGAAATAGCAAATAGGTTAGTCGACATCACAGGAGACCGAAGAGCTGGCAGTTACCTCGGACAAAGAATAAGTTTAGCTATTCAAAGGGGGAACGCTGCCAGTATCTTTGGAACCTTGCCTAAAGGGACTCCTTTTAATAATATATGTTAGTTCTTATAGTATATTTTTAAGATTTTAGTTTTAGATTTATTATTGCTTGTAATGTGTAATCTGTGTCTAAATAAATTTTGCAGTTGAATATAAAAAAAAAAAATATATTAATCAGGTAAACTTTATAACGAATCCCTATCTACACACAAAATTTTATCCAAATCGTTGGAGCCGTTTCCGAGATACACAACATATATATACAAGAATTGCTCGTTATATTAGTTCAAAATATTAGTTATTAAATGAAAGATATAAGTTTAAACATATTTTTGAAAAATTTACAATTCGAAGTAATTTTAAGAATTTAACTGAAAGTAGAATTTCGTCTTTCAAATAATATTCAAAAGGACTCTTAACGATCTCATTTTTGGTACAGAGCGTGGTTTCGATCCACGGACCTCTGGGCTATAAACCCAGCACGCTTCCACTGCGCCACTCTGCCTGATTTATATAAACCGAAATTATTCATTGCTTACGATACAAACACAAATTATTTCAGGTTAGGTCTTTATGGAAAGAATAAATTAGAAAAGTTTTGCGAATAAATCGGGAAAAAGGGAATCTAATATTATTTTATGGAATGTTTTATTCATACATATTTTACAAACTAAGATTACTGATATAATAGTTTTAAAGTGATATAAGTGGCAGAACGAGGTGATGGCCCACCTCATGTTGAATGGTTGCCACCGCCCATACATAACCGAAGTATGAGGAGACCTAAAAATAAAATATATAATAGACGTTTACGCACCAATACCCCTGCACTAGAATTTCCTGTTTGACAGATGTCATGGACAAACACAGGAACACAAGACAAACACCCAAGACCCGAGAACAATCTTCATACTCATGATAAAAAGTGTGTCCCGGCCGGGAATCGAACCCGGACCCCTAGCTTCAACGGCAAAACTTCAAAATCAGCAACTAAGCTTAATTCATGATGTGACACCTCAAGTGCCAGTAACTTCACCAGCACCCACACCCTTCCACCGGAACATAGCAATGCGAGTGCACTGCTGCGTGGTGGTGGATTGCCAGGTGTGGTGGCAGTACTACACTGGACGAACTTGTCACTAGATCTATTCCTACTAAGATGGAATAAGGATGGAGTAATATGGACCCCCAAAATGAGGCATTTCTTGGCTAAAATAACTTATGTTACATGTTCTAGTCATGTAGTCTAAGTCTAATATCAAACATCATTGAAAGTAAACAGGTACCTACCTATATTTTTTTAACTTATTGGAATTGGTAACAACTTTCAATAATTTTTAATGATAGGTACGTTGAACTGGTCTAGTTTTTGTTGTCCTAGACTACTGCTACTGCATATCATCATACTAATAGTATAAAGGTGAAAGTTTGTCTGTTTGTATGTCACTTCACGCCAGTGAAGAAGTGACTCCTTCTCCCATCCTCTTCATGACCACAAGGTGGTACCTGCCACTTGTACGAATTCGTTTCCGTACCAGCCTCTAATGTTCCCACTGCAGGGACACCGGCCTACTCTCGATAATTGAGAGTGAATGGGCTCTGATCTACCACGGGAGCCTAATCTGGATTGGTAGATTTCACACATGTCGTCGAATTTTTGGTTCTAAGACATGCCGGTTTACTCACGATGTTTTCCGTCACCGTTTTGAGAACGTGCGCACATAAATTTTTTCAAGTGAAAAAACTCATTGGTGCTCGTTTGGGTTTGAACCAGCAACCTTCAGATTGAAAGTCCCCTATGCCCCTGGGCCACCACGCTCTTCGAATTCGTTTCTCTCGCTAAAACACGAGAGCGGCTGGGCCGATATAGCTGATTTTGGTTTTGATATTATGATAGTTCAGGGAAGGCTTGTATGAAATAATTTCTTTGAAAAATTCACGAGAAAAGTCGGAATTCGAGAAAAATTGTTTATAATATCGTGTTTTATCTGATACAGTAGATTACCAATCAAGTACCACAAAAATATACAAGATGGCGCTGTAATAAATCATAGTTTATTTTTTCTTAAAATACGCCTTGTGTTACAAGGTAAACTTATATAGCAAAACCCTATCTATACACAAAATGTCATACGAATCGTTAGAGCCATTTCTGAGATACGCGAAATAAATAAATAAATATATATAAACAAGAATTATTGGTAGTAATAAGGTAATAAGGGGTAATAAGGGTCTTGGGTGTTTGTCTTGTGTTTCTGTGTTTGTCCATGCCATCTGCGATACAGGGAATCCTAGTGTAGAGGCATGAGTGTGTTTTGCACTAATAAGTCCATTAACAAGTAAAAGTTATTTAGGGCTAATTGAAATAAGCCCTGTAACACTGGGCCACGCCGAGGTAACAGTTAATTCGAAAATAACTGATTTTTTGCAACATCGTGTTTTATCTGAAATTATAAATTTCATGTACCACCAAACAATAGATTAGCAATCAAGTACCGCAAACATTTACGAGATGGCGCTGTTTTAAGTTTTCAGCATAGCATTATAAAAAACGGATTTTTGTAAAAATATACGTTTTTACAAGAAATCAAATTATACAGGTAAACAAGAAGCTTTTGTGACGAGGACGAGCTAACAGTCCATATTTTTATTTAGGCATATTACAAGGATAAAAGTTAAATACCTGGATTTATTTACCAGTTTTGATCTGGCTTGAAACATGACTTATAAAGGCTCAGTAAAATTAATTTAGGTCAAGTATTAGGTAGACAATATCGACTTCCGAGAAAAAGCAACGAGACTAAAATCTTATAACTTTAAACGAGCTATTCTTGTATATTAATTTATTTTGCGTATCTCGGAAACGGTTCTAGCTTATTAATTTAATTTACCATCTGTCCATCTTAACAGATAATTAAATTTTTTTTTTTTTTTATTCGTTAAAATATAGATTGATAAAATATAGATTATCTATCCAATCTGCACGCATATCCTTTGAAATAAAGAATTTTCTATATCGGTTGAAAAATTATGGAGAACTGAGGTAATCAAAAAATTCAGCCGAATAATTATCCTCCTGTAAGGTTAATAGCGGAGTTAAATTTATTTGCGAAGTTATTTGTAGAAATACAATGGCGGCGATGAATTCACCGCTTATCACATCTACGTTCCAACAAGGTTTATTACATAATTGATGGATTATCATGTAAGGATGATCTGGTTAATATACATGAGTGTTTTCAATATTATCCCCTATTTAAATCATGAATGTATTTAGATAAATATAAATATTCAGGAATATTTCACACAATAACCAGACATGGGAAAACCAAAAAAACCTAGAAAAGAGATAGGAAACTTTTAAAATAATGTACAATGGGCGGCCTTATCGCTTGGAAGCAATCTCTTCCAGACAACTTTTGAAGAGTACCCATAGTACTTTTTCTATGTTTGTCACACAAATGTTTAACCTGGGGAGAATCATCCTACAGAATTCATGCACATTACACACAGCGCCAACCAGCTGTAAAAAGTAGATCCTATTATCTAATTAGTGCCCAAACTAATCATAATTTTTACTATGTGAACTAGACAACTGATAGATGCATAAGAGTGCTTTTTTGTCCGTCACACAAATGCTTATTCTCAATGGGAATCGCACCCACGACCTCCAGCGCAGGTCAGAGCTTCTATCAACTAAGCCGTGAAGTCAATAGAATTTATAAATATATTATATTGGTTTGATTATATAACAAAAATGTAATACGAAAAACATATTTACTCACATTTTGTGTACCCACTTGTTTAAGGACCTAAAGTTCCGTCATATTAAATTCCATTGAAGGGACAACTCAAACATTACCCGATTCGATGATAATATAAACAAGAAAGAGATAGTTGTATGCTCTCTTTAGCTTCCTGCAACAAACATTGATACAATAACGCCAAAAAGTAAAGGTGATCGGCACTGAAGAGGTGTGGTTGCACTTATATAAGGAAAGAGGTGTTAATACCACCTTTTTTTTATTTGTTGAGATCCTAATGTTCTGACCAAAAGTCCACGTAAAGTTGTCAAGACCGTATAAATTGTATGCCAAAAACAAACTTCCGAATTACTCATCCGAATTGTGCTATAAAGACAGTTTACATTTTTGTTACATCTTCGTTCACTTGTTTTTTAAAAAAGAAACATTCCTTCACAGCAACGTATGCAGCAACGTTGCTGCTGCTGTATAAATGTTACAAAGTAACACTTGTTTAGAAGTTACAGCCATCTGCGCAACATTCATAATTACATATAAAAAAAAAACGATTAAAATATTTATGAACGTAGCAATCTTGCAGCCGGATCTTGTACTTTTAAATAAAAATATTATATAATACAAAAATGATTGTTTCATTTAATATGCATACTTTAATAAGTAATAATGTTTAAAAGCATATTCTAGCTATATGTTTTCGTTATTTTATCAACGCTAGATAGTAACGAAAAATTATAGCAACGCTATACGTCTATCTTCTGGTCAAGACATAGCGTTGTTACAGTTTTTTTAAAAGGGCTTTTTATAAACAAAACATGGCACTTTATAATATGGATCAATAATCACCAACTAGACTTTAAGCATTTTAAAATCAGTCCCAAATATTATAAAATTCAATCACCAAGTTTAATAATCCATCAAATGAACCGCATTTAAAATTATCTATCATTCACAAGCGTACAATAAACTTCGATTGGAAAAGGGATAAGATGGATCCAAAAGTTGAATAGCCATTCAAATGAACCCAAAATGTAAATTTATTTTACCGCCGGAATTATCTGAGGGTTCAGCCGAAATAAGCTTTTTTTTGAACACGACTATTTGTCGCTGCATACAACAACACTTATTGTTGCAACAACTATAAGTGTATTGTTCTATTTATTGTTTAACCTATTCATAAAATTAATATTTACATCATAATCGTAATAGCAAACTTAGATAAAAGAATGTGGTGAAATTTTATTCAGATCAAGAAAAATTGTATGTTATACCATCTGTTCATTTTTTTAAAATATTTAATTTCAGTAAATTGGAATGAGAAAGTTCTGGAATGTGATTAACTAAATAAGTATCTATGCACTAGTATCGGTGCAGACAAAATCAATTTACCTATAAAAAAAGTATCAATATACCTTTAATGGGTATACCATATAAAAAAAGGACTAAATAATCAATTAATAATTCTATCAGTTATCCAAACGTTACTTGAGATCTAAAGGAATTAATGAGTTTGCGTTTGAGTTTAATCTAGTTCTTACACTAGATGGTGTAGTGTATAATTAATGACCGTGAATAAAAAAAACTCTTTGAATAAAATATAAACAAAATGTAGAAACGTTTTTATAAAATTAAATTAAATAGGAAACGCAACCGCCTTTTAATATTCTTAAAGCAGGCATCTCAATAGATTTTGGTAGGCCTTGCGATACTTGGAAGTCGCGACCTAAGTCTGAGTTTCTAGTTTTGTATGCTCATCTTATTTATATTCATTGGCTTATTCGAATAATGTCAGTTTGATTAGAAAGGGTAATAATATTGTCATTTTGTAATTTTAACTCTGCAACTTTGCAACTTGTTCGGTGCAACTATGTTGGATGAATGTTGGATTCAGGACATTATAAAATTAATTTTCTTTAAGTGAGCAATAACTGTTAACTATCTATATACTCGTATTTCGTGGAATTATAATATAAATAATAGACTTCTTTGGAATTAAACTTGTAACCCTAAAGTTATTTGGGTAAAAATGGAACTCTCTCGAATATTCGAGAAACTTTTATACTATCTCGTATATATACTAACTGGGGTTGGTTCCAACCCTTACCAGAACACACGTAAACTTAACAAATAAGACTATAGGTTATTTCTGTGCATATGTTCTGTGTCTCATGTATATAAGGAGCTCCTGTGACACATTATATGCTCACGTGTGTACTTGAGATCTAAATTATTAAATGAGTTTGAATTTTGGTTTCCGGTAAATTGTTTTTTTTGTCGTTGTATTTAATGACACATTACGTTTAACATCACTCAAATACGATACATAAAACCCTCACGACATTAGTATGCAAAAAAAAATTAAATGCTGTTTATTAAATGCTGTCGTGTTTCATTATATTAAATTTTACTATCATTATAATTAGTGAATTACTAACAAATTATGGATTTATACGTATTTAGAGTATTTTATTAATAGATTTAAAAGTAAAGATATGTTGAAAATAAAAATTTAATAGTCCGAAAAATCAGAAATATTGAAAAACAAAAAAAAACGGAACGCATGTTTTTCTATAGGACTTTTAATATTGTACTTTGGTTCTAAAATGTAGTTTGACAGCTGATAGTCAATTTGTTATTCAAAACAGGAAGTCTGTGGGTCAAAGATTTGCAAATAAAATACGAGCACCTTTCGAGCGTTGTAACAGCTCCATATAATTACCAAAAGCAGCCTTTCTACGCAGCCTCCTCAGAAAGACACTCACTTCCGGCCACTATAAAAATGTTTGTGCATTTACACAGCACCATCACTCCTCCGGTGTAACGATAGCGACTATTCGCAACCCAAGCTCGGACGACATGAAGACATTTGTAAGTGCACTTTGTGAATTTTCAGGCGATCCATTCCAGGATTGCCAGGATACGAATCTAAAAAATTTATAAGAATTTTTTTCGCTCCTGGTTTTCCAAAAAAACTATTTTATTTTAAGTACTTACTTTTAGCTTAGCCTACAAAGGCATTTTTAAATAAACTTTATGTAACTCATATCAGTGATATAATGATAATTTAAAAAACATACAGTGCGAAAAAATACTTAAAAAAAACAGCGATACATTACATAAACAAAAAAATTACGTGATCATTAATTTATACTTAAATAACAAAGTGATATAGTGTCCAGTGAAATGTACAGCATTGAAAGAATGTGTGTCAAAATTTACATTACAAAACATGGCGGACAATACTTATTTACTGAAAATTAAACTACCAGTGACCGCATTGTGTAAATTACTGTATTATTTTAATTAACCAATTTATGAAAAATATTTTAATATCGAGTAAAATTGTGCATAAATATAATAAGACAAAAATTGTTTGGATATTAAGACAAAAAGTTCATTGATCCTTTGAGGTACAAGCTATATCTACGTTCATATGTATTGACAATGTGAACTACATGGTATACATATTAGCTC
Source organism: Aplocera efformata (assembly GCA_921293045.1). Classification (NCBI taxonomy): domain Eukaryota; kingdom Metazoa; phylum Arthropoda; class Insecta; order Lepidoptera; family Geometridae; genus Aplocera; species Aplocera efformata. The sequence goes on from OV121061.1 coordinate 5,423,206, forward strand.
TAGATTTAGTTAAACAGTAGTTTAATCGTAAATTACAAAGTAATATTAGTAAATAACTCAATTCATTTAAACTAACTCCATATTTCATGGTGTTAAATATTTCAGTGCCCAATATTAAAATAATAGCCCATCATAACTAGATTAAATTCTACCTACTTTAATTGTTCTAAGTAGTTAAGCAGTAGCGAATATTCTAGAAAACTTGTTTTCGAAATACTTCCAAGAGTTTCATAAAGATACTTAAGTTCTATTTTAGTTAATTAATAATATTATAACGCGACCATAACATTAATATTTCAACATTAAAAACACTTTCAGAGTAATTATGATACGCTTCGATAAATTAAAAAAGGTATAATTAGAGGGGATAATTTATTCAAAACAAACAAATTTATATAAGAGCTTACGTATATATAATGTTAATAATATTCAACTATATCATTGACGGAAATAGCCAAATTTAGATCAGTAAATGTGAGAATTCTAGATATCAATCTAGAATGTTACGTGATCAAAATGATGGCCAATTGATGCCGTAAGATTATATAATTGAAAGGAGCGCATTTAAATTTTACAGTAACAGCCGAACCAGTTTGACAGGATTAAGTAGAAGGGATAGTACCTTCACTTTCCGCAGTCAATCGTGAAAGCTCATATTGCTCGAGCGCAATTTAATTAGTGGGTTGTGTCATTAGTAAGTTGTATATATTATTAGCAAAACCTTGTATTTTGATCACTGGATAGATTTTGAGGAATATTTGAAGTATCATTTTTAATTGGCCATTTTAATTTTTATAATATAATTTTGATTAAATCTGTGTCAGTTTCACGACGAATCTAACGATACTGCTTAAGCTAAAATACATCAAGCTTTTTAGGGTACAGAGTGTGGATATAATAAACATACATACGAGTAAATGCACTCGAAAACCCCGTTCTGGCGCAGTATTCATAATTAATATTATGTTAATGTTTTTAAAAAGTTATTGTTTCTAAAAAGATGGGACAATCGTAACTTGCTTTTGTGCGCTTATCAAACCACATAATTATAATCAAATTGATTGTTCGCGTGACTTTCGGGAACAATCAATTTGAATGAAAACAATGATGCTAATATTGCAAGCGCCATGTTCCCTTCCATTATTCTGTAGTATACTAATGATGCCTTTATAATTAACAATACATAAAACATTCATTATTATTTCAAACGTCTTTGAGTTCGTTTTGCGCCGATAAATGCAGAAAACCTCAGCTTTGTTTATTAAACAACAAGTATAGTATTAAATGCTTACCATCTATACAAATATAATACATAAAATTGAAGTGTCTGTTTGTAATGTCAAAACAACAGCATCTTACTGAATGCATTTGAAATTATATACGGTACTTATAACAAAAAACAATGTTTATATTTCCCTTGTTTGTTTCAACGAAACAAATAGAAGGAAAAAGGCTTGACTTTCACTGGCAACTGATGTTATGTTATGCTACTTTTATTTTAGAAAAAGAAATAGGAATCCGCGCTAAAATAATTGTTAAATTCAACGCGGGTAAAATCGCGGGAAACAGTTAACAACATAATCATATAGGTAAACTAAATTGTGCTATTTTCTAACTTCAAGATTGAAATAAAATTCTAGAGTTGCAAGGGAACAAATCTAGAGCTCTTACAATTTAAATTGCTACAGTTTAAACTACTAAAAGGTGCTTGTAGTTCCTAGACTTAGCAATTTTCAAGACTTCCTAGTCGTTAAGTACTGGATTCAGACAGACCGGTACGTAATTTGGAAGCAGCTATTAAACGAAATAATTATTGTTCGCGTCTGCAAGATATTAGGTAAGGCTTAGCAAAATCTCTATTAGTCCTCCTTAATGGACCTATCAAAAGGTATTTGCATATTTTCAAGTTAAGTAATTGAAGTATATTATTTTGCTGATATCTAACGAATTACTCAGAAAGGTCAAAAGGATTGGGTCTTTAAGACTGAAGTTTTTAGGGTCAGTCACTTTTGTTGCTATATTAAAATTTTAATGATTAACCATTGACTCGCAAGAAGAAGAATGATTTCGTTTTAAATTTTCATTGTAAAATGACGGCTCCGTGGCTTAGTTGGTAGTAGCCGTGCCTTCGGAGCGAGCGATCCCGGGTTCAATTCCCGGCCGGAGCACACTTTGTGTGGTGAGCATGAAATTTGTTCTCGGGTCTGGCTGTTTGTCTTGTGTTTCTGTATTTGTCCATGCTATCTGCGACACAGGGAATCCTAGTGCAAAAATATGAGTGTAAAAGTTATAAAAAAAATACACCTGTTTCCAATATGTATATGATATCATAAAAAATTATGTTTATAATGCTTGTGCTGTTTGTATGTATGAAAGCGTGATTTATCTCTTACTTAATTGGTGTTTTAAAGTAAGTGATAGTAAAATGTCACCTAATACATTAACTAGGCCAATAGACAATCGATATAACTAAATTGTGACTTTAAATTACACTAGGTAGTTGATTTGTTCTGGTAGGTGACTACAAAATGCATTTTGCAATCTACATCGCGTGTTGCAACCGATCATATTAATTTACACGCTATACATTGCTAACGAGATTAACAACGTAGATCGAATTGCTCGCACTAAATGATCAATGGATCAACAACACAATGTAATGGTCGAAAATCTCCACAGTTCGTTGGTTTTGTTCTCATTATGCCATTGAACTTCCCGACACAATGCCATCATATTTACGTAAGATGAGGTAATAAATTGCGTGGTAGGAAATTGTGTCAAATTCTTTTGTAAGCCTGCCTTTTATTCCTGTGGAATATTTCTTTTGATGCTCATTAGGGGAGAATTATACGTTTAAACAGATCAGAAGCTTGCCTAGATGATCTATACCGATCTGGGTTAAGCAACTCTCTGCCCAGTCAGTAGTAGGATAGGTGAGATGAGAAGGAGATTACAGAATTTTGATCGAAAATTCCTATATTTTTTTGATCATACGCAAAGTAGTTTGACGCAAAATAAACAAATTAAGATCATATAATAATAAGAATATAATGTTTTTTAAATAAAAAAGCAAAGGAATAATACTACTACACTAAAGCGATTACTTTTTATAGTAACCTGTTTAACATACATAATAATGGAATTGAAAACTTTTAAATCGAAACACTTAAAAAGCGTCTAAGTGTTTTTATAGCCATTCTTAAGGTAGAACGGCACGTGTAGTGTTTTGTCATTTTCTTTAATTAAACATTTGCTGTGAAAAATTAGATTGATCGACCTATGCATTGTATTTTAATTCAAAATGCTGTTTTATAATGTTGATGAGAAACACCTGATTGGTGCACCGTGGCAAAACCGGTATGCCGTGATGGCAAACGGCATGATGCTCTCTTATGCCGCCATGATTCACATCTGCCGGGCTTCCCGTGACGGATTTTTTTTTTATATGTCCTTTTCCCGCAAATTGCCATTTCACATTTATTATTTTCCTCTTTTATTGGGGTTACTGACGACTTAGTTGGTAGTTGACTTACCTTCGATGCGCGGGTTCCCCGGTTCGATTCCCGGCCGGGATACACTTTGTGTGGTGAGCATGTTGAGATTCTCTTGGGTGTTTGTCTAGTATTTCTGTTTGTCCTTCCCGTCTGCGACACGAGGAATCCTATTTTAGCCTCATTATTATATTTCAAGTATCGTTGCTATAATATTTTCAAATGACTTTAATATTCATAGAAACAAGGCTATTAGAAAGTCATAAAAACATACGTAAATAATTATAATTCTGCGAAAATTAATAGAAAACGCATTAAAAATTACATTTGTCAGGATATATCAGCCTTAATGTCAATATCCTGACCGGTTTCGATACTCAGACGAACCGACAGGCAGTAAAAAATTGATTCAACTAATTTGGCACCAAAGGAGACATTCACTTGGAATTGTCTGGGGCGTGGATGAAGACGTGATAAGGAGAAAGTTGATTGCACTTTACCTCCTTTTTTGACGTTCGCCACTTTATTATGTTAGAGTAATTTTGAGTTGGCTGAGCGAAAAGTCGCGCGACCAGTCGCTTTTAATAAAGGCTTTATGGAAAATTTCCCTTGTACTATCCATGATATTGACACAGCGCCATCTAGCCTCAAACTAAGCATAATTTGTATTATTGAACCATTTTACTGATATATAATAATATTTTTAAAGTACTTCTTTATATACGTATAATGCGTAATTTCTTACGAGTCAATAGCGTCTTCTTAAACCAATAATAAACGTACGTCTCATATGCATGTGATTTCAACGGCAACCACACCCATCTACCGGAACGCAGCAGTACAAATACACCACTACTTGGCGGCAGATTACCAAGAGTGGAGGCAGTCTACGGGCGAACTTTGCACAAGTTCTACTGCTACTAATATGTACAGATTATGTAATACTAGCTGCGCCCCGCGGTGGACTTCCTACGGGAACCGTACATTTTTCCGGGATAAAAATTAGCCTATGTGCTATTGCAGACTATTATCTATTTCTGTGCCAAATTTCATCCAGGTCCGTACAGCCGTTCTGGCGTGATTATGTAACAAACATCCATCCATACTTACAAACTTTCGCATTTATAATATTAGTAAGATTACGAAGGATATTATAATCAGAAATATTAATTCAATACTACGGAACCCTCGAATCGCACTTCTTTTCTTTGCCGAGAGCGCCTTACTTTCAATTAGATTATTTTTTGGTTGTGTTTTGAAGTTACAATGTAACCATGTAATTTGGTTCGTAATGGAATCTTTGTGGTTACATGTTACAAAATAATGTACGTAATGGTTTTTTTAATATTACGGACAATAATATTGCTTCATATGCGAACCTATCTTTATTATTATAATAAAAAAATGTATTTTGTTAAGTATATACGTAAGGTTTCCAGTATAGTAATGCGTACCTTAATACTTTGCATAAACGACACTATTTTAGTAATGAATGTATTATATATGTTAGGGTTTTATATAATAGTAGTATGCGCGACCCGCGTGCAGCCGCCTTCTCCCGCCACCCGCACCCACACTCACACCCGCACCTTGAAATGGCTACTCGTTGAAAATAAATGATGAAATTATTGTGCATAAAAGGTAAATACCTTTTATGCACAATAATAAATCAGGTCTTGGATTGTTGTTGTTGGTCTATGCCACCTGCAAAAGGATATTTTATGTGACGGAAGGAGCTTTAGCCTAATTTTTAAATGGTCACCTCCACCCATTTAACAATATTAATTCGACTCCACATCATCATTCTGAGATAATGATCTGATAACAGATACATATGCTCTAATCTACCACGGAAGCCTAATCTGAATTAGTAAACTGCGCAAATAAGTCACACAGTTGCATTTAAATATGCGACCTTCGGGTTGAAAGTCAGCATCTAGGTACAACTCTTGCATCACTGCTTAGCGGCAGAGTAATAGGTAAAACTTTTTGCAAACGTATATTAAATCATCTTCTCTTCTTTGCAGGTTTGTTTATTGCTGGTAGCAGCTAGCTGCAATGCCGGTTACATAGGTGGCTTCTCAAACGCCATCGATGGAGGTCATGACTCAGGAATCCAAAGTCACACGATAGCCCTTACACAGGGTCATGACCTCGGAGGCCAAGGCCACGATTTTGGTGGCCAGGGACAGGGACACGATTTTGGCGGCCAGGGACAAGGCCACGATTTTGGCGGCCAGGGACAAGGCCACGATTTCGGCGGCCAGGATATCGGACACGGACAATTCGGAGGCGGTCATGATCAACAGCAATTCGGTGGTGACTCTTACCTCCAAGCTGCTCATGATTTTGGAAACCAGGGCCATCAGGATGGCGGGCATGGACAACAACTCCAATCCTTCACACTCGAAGACGCTGGTAGCGAGTACGGTCACGGCCAGGAATTACAGCAGGACCACGGATTGGGACAGCAGAACTTCGGACACGATTTTGGACAGGTCCATGACTTCGGCGGACAAGGACAACACGGCTTCTCCGGGCAGGGACATGACTTCTCCAGTCAGGGTCACGACTTCTCAGGTCAAGGCCACGATTACGGCCACGGTCAAACCTTCGCGGTCGGTGAGCACGTTGACGTCGAGAGCCCAGTGGAAGTACCTCTGTACAAACACGTTACCTACCCTATTCACAAGCCTATTCAGGTGAACGTACCCAAACCGATTTTAGTTGGAGTACCCCAGCCATACCCAGTGAAAATCCAGGTCCACAAACCCGTCGCCGTTCCAGTTGAGACGGAAATCTCCATTCCTTACGAGAAGGTTGTCCCATACCCTGTAGTCAAGCACATTCCGTATCCAGTCGAGAAACACGTCCCGGTTAAGGTGGAAAAAACGGTGACGGTACATGTACCTCATCCTTACCCCGTTAAGATCCCCGTGTACAAAACTATCCATCATCATAAGAACCACCACCACTATTGAGTTCCCAGCCAGAATCGACGAGGAGACATGTTTGACCAATAGGATGTCTTCAGCAGATTGTTAACGGATAATTGTGATATTAAGGCGATGTCCTATTGGTCAGCCATTTCTTCAGGGAAAAGGCAGATTGTGCCAAATTGTAAATATTGTTGATTAATTTTAAGTCATTTTCAACTGTCTTCATGTTGTAGTTGATTTATTTATTGTGTAATTGTTGTTGATTGATTATAGTAAAATACTGTTAGCTAGTGTTTTATCTGCTTTCCTAAATCCATTCCATTATACTAAAGGTGTTAAAACGGTGAAGAATGTCCGATATCTACTTAATTTATTATTGAATAATCTAGACTAAAATCGTTTAGTCAGGAAACAAGACCATATGTTTTGAGATGATGCAACCCAGTCTCCTCTCCTAAACTTAACAATCTAATAGACGGCTAAATGTTTGGAGGCAGCATGGCTAATTAGAAGTATTCATTACTTTTAAGTTCACTAACAGATATTTGCCTGTTATTTCACAATTTGACAATCAGCTATGACGTAGGGGCAAATATCCCATATTCCCATTGCACTTTAATTTTTTCTCTAATTCACGACAATTCCTTCCAAATTTCAAGCATGTTCTGACAATTATGAACACAAAGAAATGGAAATTAGCCAAATCGTTCTAGCCATTTTTTTCGAAACTCAAACGCACTGCATAAATACCCGCGGATTTTCAATCTTAGTATCGGGATAAAATTAGCCTATGAATTACATAAGAGTATCATCTGCCTGTATTCAAAATTTCTGTCAAATTTATTCCGAACTTTACCGCGAAAGTAACAAACATTTACGACATACTTTAGGATTCATTACAGCAATAAATATTCGTGGACATTTCACACACAACCATCTAGCCCCAAGGTAAGCAAACTATTGGGGTGTCCAGTTGCTCGCGTCCGTAGGTGTGTGCCCTTTGATTCCCTCCCTGGGTGGTGCTAAAAGAGCAACCAAAAGTAGCAGTAGAACTTGTGCTAAGTTCATCCGGAGAGGTACTGCCACCACACCTGGAATGCCGCCAAGCAGTAGTGCTAGCATTACTGTGTTCCAGTGGAAGGGTGTGTGGGTGCCGGTGAAATCACATGCGCATGAGACGTATCATCCCAGTCTCGGCTGATAGACGCAGCAGGATGAATGAGACTCAGTGTAATAACCAAATCTTATGCTGAGACGCTGTTGTCAAAGGCGCGGGTCGCCACTTACAAAAAAAACCATAGCTTTTACTTTGGGAACTGGATAACTGATAGAATACTTAAAAATTTTTTATTATAAATATTAACATATAATTTGTTTTATCACTCAACATCTATGTTTATCACACAAATGCTTTTTGGTTTGAATCGAATCCACGAACTGCGCAGAAAGCAGAACTACTACCATCTGGGCTGTATAATGGGAAGTGGTATTGTTATATATTACTTAGGACCTAATTAAGTGATATCTTTCATAACTACCTGTTTATAGTAATCTCAGTCAGTACCTCTTTGTTACGTAAAGATTATATGACGCAAATTCGATTGTATTATGTAGAAAGGTGACAGTGATATACATTCACGTTCCCTGTGTCCGAATCTGCTTTGTCTACTCTAATATTATAAAGAGGAAAGATTTGTACCCATGTTTGTATGTTTGTAATGAATAGGCTCAAAAAGTACTGGGCCGATTTAAAAAATTCTTTCACCAATAGAATGCTACATTCTTCCAATTTGACATAGGCTACATTTCATTTTGAAAAAAATTAGGGATCCTTGGTAAAATTTGAACAATGTAACCGAAGGTGTAGAAAAATTAGTCTTAAAATGTCTTTCGTCGAATGCGCTGCCGAAACTATTAGCGATAGAACAAAATAATGTACAACAATATTGAAGAACATCATAATGTCTACAAAAAACTCCGCGGTAGCATATGTCCAACTATTGTAGTTATGTCACTACCCCGTGCGAAGCCGGGACGAGCTGCTAGTAATAAATATTTAGACACGACTCCGTGGCTTAGTTGGTAGTAGCCCTGCTTTCGGAGCGAGGGCAGTACATCATTTTGATCTATCTCGTACGGTTTATCCATATTGGCAATACCGTACCAGCCTCTAATGTTCCCAATGCAGAGACACCGGCCTACTCTCGATAATTGCGAGCGAATGGGCTTTGATCTACCACGGGAGGTCAATCCGGATTGGTAGATGTCACATGTCATCGAATTTGTAGTTCTAAGACATGCCGGTTTCCTCACGATGTTTTCCGGCACCGTTTTGAGAACGTGGTATTGCGCACATAAATTTTTTCAAGTGAAAAAACTCATTGGTCTACGTGTGGGTTTGAACCAGCAACCTTCAGATTGAAAGTCGGCGTCTATGCCCCTGGGCCACCATATTGGCTATGTAGCGCCTAAAATAGTCTTTTAACGATAAATCTTTGAAAAATCATTTATATTACAAAGCATCGAAAGTTTTGGCTTTCTCTACCGGTATAATAATATGTATATTATACCAATATAATCGGTATAATATACATAAGAACTTCCGGAAAAAAATCCTTGAATGATGTGAAATTCGTATGCATGAATTTGTATAATGAGTCCCATTACTGTTGTCAAAGCGTGGTGGCCCAGAGACATAGACGCTGACTTTCAATCTGAAGGTCGCTGGTTCACGAGCACCAATGAGTTTTTTCACTTGAAAAATTTATGATGAAGGAAAACATCGTGAGGAAACCGGCATATCTTAGAAACAAAAATTCGAAGACATGTGACATCTACCAATCCGGATTGGCTCCCGTGGGAGATCAAAGCCCATTCACTCTCAATTATCGAGAGTAGGCCGGTGTCCCTGCAGTAGGAAACATTGAGGCTGGCACGGACTGTTCTCAAAGGGCGGGGGTCGCCATTTACCTCCAGGTGGGCCCTCAGCTCGTTCCGTCACTAATTCACTTAAAAAAAAATAGTATTAATCTTCGCTTGTTCACATCACTACATAGTATAAAACAAAGTCGCTTTCTCTGTCCCTATATCCCTATGTATGCTTAAATCTTTAAAACTACGCAACGGATTTTGATGCGGTTTTTTTAATAGATATAGTGATTCAAGAGGAAGGTTTATATGTATTATATAATACACTAGCAAGTCACCCCGGCTTCGCACGGGTAGTTTCTGATACGACACTGATGCTTTACTAACCGTGCGAAGCCGGGGCGGGTCGCTAGTAAGTTATACTACAAGCTAGTAGCAAATTCAACAATAAACAGTCTGATTCATTACTCACACAATAGTCACCTTCTACGTATTTGTTCAACATGATATTTTCAACGTAAGAAAATTTACGAGTTCCAAGGGAATAATTCTTTGAGTAAACAGCGGAACCCAGCACATTGTGAGGAAATTAATTTTCTCACTGCGCGGGTGACGTTTTGTTATTGCGCGTTGTCTGTTGTGGAACCCTAGAATACAGAATATGGAAGTGGCACCGAAATTTCTGGAAAACAAAGCTTAATTTGTGATAATTGTTTTTGTTAGTAATGATAGTTAATATTTAGAGGGTTATGGTAATGGAATCATTACGAATCATTTTCTAACATTTTCGTAGCGAAATATCCTTTACTGATCGTCTCAAATGGTGCATGTATTTTAATCTGACGTTTTCCTGTCTTGATTGACAGTTTGACAATCAGCTGTCAAACGAAATTTGCGCACGTTTTCTTGAACTTCAATGAACATTTAAATTCCGTTCTCGAGTTTTGCGCTTAGCTACACATTTAGCCGTATTTTTTTTATATAATAGACTAGCTGCGCCCCGCGGTGTTACCTGCGCTTATCCAGAAGTTATTCTGCATAACTTTCTTATTTTTTTCTTACACAACAATCTTCTCTCAATAATAAAAACAACAAAAAATAATTAGCAAAATAGCTAATTCGTTCACGCGTGATGCAGTGACCAAGGGAAATAGGGATTCATTTTATAATACAATAGATAGATTAGAACATTTATTTAGTTGACATAGTAATCTGACAGAAATTAGACTGCAAAGGAGTGGAATTCGCTTACTGCGAGTCTTGTTCCTGAGTACTACAATTTGTGATTTTTTTTTAAGAAAAGTATGAATAGGTAGGCGTCTCCTAGACGATCAGGTGGGATAGCCAAACGTTCGTCTATAATTTATTTACGAAAATTTTATCTTAGTTAAGAAGAAAAGTACAGGATTTTAGTTTCTACGAAAATACGTAGAGTAGTGCTTTGGCTATGAGAAATAATGTAATAGACAGATGATTTTCACAAGTTTTAATGCGATTACCATCATTAAATTTACTATTTTAAGCCATAATAGTACACAGCAGAGTATTTCAGCGTATTGCCAATCGTTAACCTTAAACTAAAACATTATTGCTCTACCCTTTTCTGAACTTATTTACCTAAATGATTCACAGAAAAGGAGATCTTCCGTTATTAGGAAACCACAGAGATTTGTGCTACCGCTAATTACAGATTACCGTACCAGCCTCTAATGTTCCCACTGCATGGACACCGGCCTACTCTCGATAATTGAGAGTGAATGGGCTCTGATCTACCACGGGAGCCCAATCCGGATTGGTAGATGTCACATGTCGTCGAATTTTTGGTTCTAAGACATGCCGGTTTCCTCACGATGTTTTCCGTCACCGTTTTGAAAACGTGGTATTGCGCACATAAATTTTTCAAGTGAAAAAACTCATTGGTGCACGTGTGGGTTTGAACAAGCAACCTTCAGATTGAAAGTCGGCGTCTATGCCCCTGGGCCACCACGCATAACGTAACCAACATGAATAACGTAGGTAAACGTACAAAAACAATTTGTTGATTTCAACCACAGATAAATAAACATAGCTTCTATCAAAGTATCAGGTATCTATAATTTGCAACAATTTAGCAAATTTTACAAATGTTTACATTCTACGCAATCACAGCAAAGGTAACAATTTAGCCGAGTTCCGCGTTACGCAATGTAATAGCGACTTTACTTTCAAATATATAAGTCACGATTTTAAGTGAGAGGAACAGTTATTAGAACATAGCTTTGGATTGCAAGCAGTTTTATGCGTCATGAAACCATGATCCATGGGTATAATCATATCCTGTTAAATATCACAGTATGGTCGCTTGGCCATGCTTGATCGGTAGCTACCCTGCCTACGAAGCGAGGGGCCTCGGGTCGGTTTTCGAGTCCGGATTCCGAAAAAAAAAAAAGAAATTTTTTTTTTGGTTTGGATGTTTCTTTTGTATAATGATAGAGTGTACCCCTAAGGGTGAGAAACAAGGGATGAAGGTATTGGAGTAGGTTTTTTTAGATTTTTTAAATCAGCTACTTTTATAGTCACCATGGTAAACTTAACGTTATTTCCAGTACATTTGTGCTCAATGTATTTTGCTTGAGACATCTTGTTGCGGCAAGTGTGAGTTGTATATGGGTAATATTTTACAACATGGCTGTCTGAACATAAAACGTGTTAATTGAAAATAAGTTCATTTTACAGAAATGTAAAAACCCCCACTCGGTGTAACGGTAATGAGCTGATGACCTTGAAATCGATTTTGATAAAACATGTCTATGAACCACCGCTAGAAAACCTGCTTTTACATAAAAAAAAACCACTATGTCACTCACAGGTCAATTAGTACCAGCTGACCGGTGAGTCTTACTTGGTAGATCTAATTTCCAGTAGGTCATGGGTTCGATTTCCACACAGTAAAAACACTTGTCTGAAGAACATAGGTTTTTGTTCGGTCTGGGTGTTAATATGTAATTTATTATACGTATATATTTAAAAATCAGTAATCTGGATCTCATTGGACCAGCTATGTTTAGTTTGGTACTAGATGGCTGTGTGTAATGTCCATGAATATAGTCATCATTTATGAAGCACTGAAATTAAGCGCTTTCTTAAACTTTGAATACTACATCTATAGGCAGTTTTATTAGCAATTTACGATCTAAAATTTTATTATCAGAGATAGACGATATTGCTTTATCAAACCCACGAAAACAAAAAGGCTACATTATCACCGGTGGCATCAAAGCTATTTAGATTATAGAGAAAATTCTGATTGAAGACTTTTTCTCAAAAGACTTATTCAGCATCAAAAGATGAGTGATAATGAGCTTATTTTCAAAAATAACCTAAGCGTAAATAATATAGAAAGTTTCGTTAAACAACTTTTGAGATTTCGAAATATTTCGATATCTATTTATTGCATGATATAGGCATTCTTATGCTAATTAATATTACATGATCATATTAAAATTAAAATTTATTATACATACAGATATAATTTAATTTTAATATTATGAAATGTAGTAACGTAGTATTCATTTAAAATCGCTCTATATTTTTGTTATTGTCAATCATGAAATTTTGGAGATATGACAAAAACTTCCATTCAATATTTATTAAAAAAAAATAATCTTTCCAAGTAATTTTTAAACAATTCAATGGAAGTAAAATATTTTGACTTTGACTTTGACTTTGATATATTTAATTGCATTGCATTAATTTTACTTAATCGGGTCCAATTTGGTTAATCCCTATCTAATGTCAGTAATGAGGTCTCCAGAAACTTTGCATAAGAGTGTATGCCACCTGTGACACAGGGTATCCTTTTTTGTGAGTGACCAAGAGTTTCACAAGAATATATTTCGGCCTAACCTGTTCCAAAGCACTTTTTAATTAAGACTGTCTGACGACAGTAATACAATCGCCAGAAGCTCTTCATTGCAATTAATGGTAGATTAGTGTTCTGAAGTGGAAATCAATCCCATTTCCACCGTCACACTCGAATAGAACAACATAGAAGTGAATAAATTACATGCTCCAGTGTATTTGGTAATACTCATACTGAAGCGAAGCGAGGGGTCCCGGGTTCGATTCCCGGCCGGGGCACACTTTGTGTGGTGAACAAGAAGTTTGTTCTCGGGTCTTGGGTGTTTGTCTTGTGTTGCTGTGTCTGTCCATGCCATCTGCGACACAGGGAATCCTAGTGCAGAGGTATGAGTGTGTAAACGTTGTTGTTGATATATTTCAAGCATAGGAACTATCATGGTTATGCCAAATTTATATTTATTTTATAACTTAATAGGCTAAGAAAAAATAGAGAAAATATGTGTTGAAATGTATTTTTTTTAAATTTGAAATTAAATTGAATTAAAAAAAAAGTGGTGGGTTTTCAGATCGTCTCGTCATTTTAAAATATATTATATAATACTTATATAAAAAAATATCCCCATAGGCTGACAGTATTTGCGGGAGTCTTCCAATCGATTGTTTATTATGTATAGTTTCTGATTTCCGTATTAGCATCTGATGTCCCCACTGCAGACATCAGCTTACTTTCGATAAGTGAGAGTGAATGGGCTTTGATCCACCACGGGAGTCCATTCCGGATTGGTAGATGTTACATGTCTTAAATTTTTTTGTTCCTCATGATATTTTCCTTCATTGTTTCGAGAAAATATTTTTTTCAAGTTAATATTATATATTTTGCTCAAATATATTTTTCAAGTATTTGCGATCTTTTTGGTTGAATGTTGGTGTCTTTGATCGCCACGCTCTCAATTTTAGGTTTTCTATTCATTTTCTGCCTTTTGTCTTCACTATTTCTGCGATCGGTCGATTTTCGCTTCTATAAAGATTGATATCTGATGAAAGTGGCTTCAACAATTTGCATATGATCTAAACTAATGGTTTCCTAACACTGCATACGTAATTAGTCTTTCAAAGATACTCGTTGACAGGACTATCAAAGGCTGTATTTAATTTTCTATCTAATGGAATTAGCTGAATGAGGGGCCCGATATTAAGTGGTTATCTCCGCCCATAACAACAGCAATACGATTCAGGTCCTCTTGGACCAAAGTATGAGAAGACCCAAGTCGTACCCCGCCTGTGATTTCACTGGTACCCACACCGCTTGGCGGCAGATTACCAGGTGTGGAGACAGTACTTCTCCAGACGAACTTTGCACAATTTCTACTGCTACTTTTTGCCCTTTATTCTTATATGGGGATTTAAAGTGTAATGCACTTATACTTTCCTTGTAGTCTCACATCCTTCCACAAAGTTGCAGTAGAATTTTTCAATGTTCTCCCGGAGAAAGTTCTCTTAGCATTCAGAGTTCCTAAACGTACCTCACGTTTAAGGACTCTGAGAGTCTTCACCTACGGACGCGAGCAACTGCAATTAAACATAGAACTGACTTGTAATACGACCATTTTGGTTAAATGAGGTTTACCCAAGCGAAGACACGAATAGGAGCGAGCGTTGCCATAAAATAGTTCTCCGACGCATCTCATAAATTTCTACTTCGTAAACAAAAAAACATACAGTCTTATTACATGGTGATAAAAAACGCTGCTTACGTATATAACGAACGTAGACTATCACACTAATATTATAAAGGCGTGTGTATGTGTGTGTGTTTGTAACTACTTCACGCTCAAACGGCTGATAATGATGAAATTTGATACCAGGATAGTTTTATACCCTGGATACATAGGCTACTTTTGATCCCGGAAATATGTTGTGTTCCCTTAAGATTGCCAACCGTGGGTAAAATCGCGGGGCGCAGCTAGCAGTTACTCGTATGCAAAATTGTATTGGCCTCACGGCATTTGTATACATACATATACAGTTTTTTTTTTTTTTTGGGTATTTGGGTATATATTAAGTGACACAGCTGCAATACTATGATGCGATTTAGATCGGTTTATCAATAGTAAATGATAAAGTTTTTCCGTTGAATTATTACGTGTAATTTTAGTAGTTTGAGACCTTGACTTTGAATTACATATAAAGTTGTATATACAGACCCATAATATACATTTAGTACATTATGTGTCACAGAATATACATAGGTGGGGATATTATGAATTTAAGCATGAATTTAAAAACAAAAAAAGTATTATACTAATTGTTTGCTAAGAGTTATCTAGTTTCTATAGAACAAGCTATGCTTAGTTTGGGGCGAGATAGCGCTTAGTGAAATATGTCCAATTCCATGAATGAAAATTTTATACTATCACGATGTAGACTAGTAAATCTTTTTTTTTTAAATCATGACTGTTTTTACGTATATTCGGTTGAGACGTATATTCAGTTTACTACATACAACAGGAAAAAAAAAAAAATAAAAAAAAAAAAAATTAAGATTTGTTTAAACCTAGATTGCTGTAGCAACTAATGGCAGCTCATATTTAATTTTGTCAATTTGATTTGTATTATTATATATTATATGATTAAAGATTTAATTTGTTGAATTTTTTGCCTAGACATATGTCAGATAAGCTGGTGCGTACGCCTTCGTTTGTAGGTATTCGTTCGCGATCTTTCGATATACGTGTGTATTTACACATTATCTCCCCTTTTTCCGCAAACGGTAATAAATGTATCTTAGTTTAATAAATGTACCTTAGTTTAATTTACTGTGTTGTTATGGTACAAATAAGGAAAAAATAAACGCGTACTTTCACACAATGTATCTGCCTAGGTATCGCGATCACGTAGGTGCAACATATAGGCGTAGGTTGGTTGGATGGATGACCGTTTCGTGGCATTCCGCTTCTTGTCATGTGAGTGGCCATCCCTGGTGTCGGGGTATTCAAGACGCCTGAAAGCCTCCGACTCAGCTCGTTGACTAGAACAGCCGGGACCGATATCTTGACGTGCCCTCCAAAGTACAGAAGCGTACAGTTCAAATGCCATCCAAATAGCGACCGGGCGGAGAACTGCTTGTCTCAAATGAATTTTGTTATGTCCCAAAAAAATCAGAGGAAAAAAAAATCTGGCATCCCTAGCGTTGGCCCAATGACGGAGCCACTCAAGGCCTACAAGACATTTCTAGGAATCAAACTACCTTTAAAGAAATCAACAATTGACGACTCCGTGGCTTAGTTGGTTATAGCACCTCGGGTCCCGGGTTCGATTCCCGGCCGGGCACACTTTGTCTGGTGAGCATTAAGTCTTGGGTGTTTGTCTTGTGTTTGTCCATGCCATCTGCGACACAGGGAATCCTAGTGCAGAGGTATGAGAGTGTAAAGGTTTATGATTTATTATTATTAAGTATTTAATTATTTTTTTTTACATTGACATCATAATTTTTTTTTATTTAAACAAAAATTAATTGACAAAATTGAAAAACGAATATCCCTTAGTTATTTTAATTAGGCCTCTAAAACCGGAGGAAAGTTAAAAAGGATTTCGTACCCAAAAAAATATGATGGGATTTTCAGAGTACGATAGATAATAATTAATTTTATTTGTTCAATTAGTGAGGCATGGGTAGGATTTATGATAATGGCATGTTGTTTCCCATAAAGAAGCGTACTCCATATTTTATTATGAAATTCTATGATTTTCTTCGTAGCGATTTCTAAATGGAAAATGATGTAGTTTTCAACTGGAATATTTTATAGGAAAAGGAATTAGTAAGAACGCTGACTGTTCTTTGATTGTTTGTAATATTTTAATGTTAAGTAATATGTAAGCTATTTATTATATAAATGTTAAAACAATCACGGTTATGAACATTATTATTCGAGTTACCAAGATATTTATCATGATTTGTGAGTTTTGCTTACTCCCGATATTTCGACGCAGTTTCATGCGTCATGATCCCGGGCAAGCATTTGCTCCTTATTATTAGTGATATTATTTGCGACACTATTAAGTGAATATACCTATCTTGTACTTAATCGGATTCGTTAGTGTTTCGCTGTTGGTATTATATAATATGGGTCAGCTGAGTTATTCGTGGTTTGTTACGCGATTTCATCGCCAATTGTGGACCAATTTGCATATTTCTTATTTAATTTGATAGTATTTGCCTACGAGTTTGTTGTCCATCTGTTTGTTTGTCAAGACTACTTTTCTCAGAATCGCGTGTAGGTATCAAGATAAAAGTAATATCAAATACTCAGATATATGCAATCCCTGGGAGCTGTGAAATAACGATACTTCTACATAAATCAACACAATCAAAAGATACTGCCGTTTTTGTCGCATATTTTGACAGTCGCAAGGGAATCTGAACCTATAGTGGAACCCTCGATGCGCGAATCCGACTCGCACTTGGCCGGTTTTTGTTTCTGTATAAGGTATTTCTGCGTACATGCAAAGAGACACGTAGACTTATGATCCAAAGAATTCGAGATTATGATTTATATTTTAACCTATCACCATCTTATTATTTGTGTTACCGAGATATTTACCATGATTTGTGAGTTTTTTTGACTTACAAATCATGGTAAATATCTCGGTAACACGAATAATAAATAAATAAATAAACGTTTACACACTCATACCTCTGCACTAGGATTCTCTGTGTCGCAGATGGCATAGACAAACACAGAAACACAAGACAAACACCCAAGACCCGAGAACAAACTTCATGCTCACCAAACAAATTGTGCCCCGGCCGGGAATCGAACCCAGGACCCCTCGCTTTGAAGTCAGGACTACTACCAACTAAGCCACGGAGCCGTTAATGATAATGTTCATAACCATGATAGTATTTTTTATATATCACTATCTACCAATTTAGTAGAACAGTTTAGAACACCATGCTACTAGTATAGTATTCTTATATCTTACACTGTATAAAAAAGTGGAGTCCCTGGGAATTTATATACCTTTTTGTTCCACTAATGCAAATGAATAGGTTGGTTTGAAATTAAAATAACAAACAAGCGAAAGGGAACAAAAGTTATAATTTAAAAATTTTAGAGAGAATTTCTACATAGCACCTTATAAAATATAGTCCCAACGGACATGGTTTCTAAACTAGGTAATTTTACACAAAATTACTTTGCCCGTAACATAATTTAGCAAAGTTAGCAAATCTTATCACCGTACTTTGAAAAATTCACTGAGATCCAAAGTTTCTTGGGATAAAATTAATTTTCAACTTTCCTTTTGGTAACAGATTTTAGTTGATATTTCTAAAGAGGATTTGGTATGAAAATTAAGGATCTGCGGTTTTTATAAATGACAATATTAGCTTATATCATAAATGTTTATTTGTTTGTTATGTTTTCTCGCCGTTGTCAGGTGTACAGAAAAGGACATAATTAAGGTATCTTCACTACATAGTATAAAACAAAGTCGCTTTCTCTGTCCCTATATCCTATGTATGTTTAAATCTTTAAAACTACGCAACGGATTTTGATGCGGTTTTTTTAATAGATAGAGTGATTCAAGAGGAAGGTTTATATGTATAGCAAGCAAGTCACCCCGGCTTCGCACGGGTATTTTCTCATACGACACTGCTTTACTAACCGTGCGAAGCCGGGGCGGGTCGCTAGTAATATATAAAAGTAAAGTCTACAGTAAAAGTAGCCTACGTTACTCCTTTTATCAGCTATCTGCCAGTCCCGTCAAAAACGGTCCTTTAACGTTTACACACTTATACCTCTGCACTAGGATTTCCTGTGTCACAGATGGCATGGACAAACACAGAATCAGAGGACAAACACCCAAGACCCGAGAACAATCTTCATGCTCACCACACAAAGTGTGCCCCAGTCAGGAATCGAACCCGGGACACCTCGCTTCGAAGGCTACTACTAACAAAGCCACGGAGCCGTCCTGGTGAAGATAAGTAAAATACGAATATAAATAAACCGATAAATTCAATTCAGGTTATTTCAATAGCTTTTAATATTAGCTTCTGAATATTAGCTTTTTATATCGAGCAAGAATTTATTGTAATATAGAAAATTTCGGAGCAATGGAAAGACGATGCTTCAAATTGGTACATTCTTTTCATATTCAACTTGTAAAAAATAGAAATGTCTCCGAATCTGCTCGTTCAATTACTTCCTGCTTTTATTTCGGACAAGCGGATACCCGGCGTGTATTACTACTCTATAAAAACAAGTACATTTTGTGCCTAATGCATTGTTTTAATGTCTAAAACCATCCTCGCATTATAGCCATTAATGAAACCGGTTTGGGGCAAATCCGTTGGATGATTTCAAAGGCTTTAAGGGTTATTAGGATTCAGATCAAGATCCTTTATTCACCCTTTAAATACCTACACATGCCCGAGGCTTAAAGGGTTCTCAGCTATGGACACCATCCTGAAGGATAAAGCAAAATAAATAAGTAACTTTTTTTTGCAGCGGTTATTTTACGACCAAAAAGTCATTTTAATAGGTTACAAATTTATATTGATATTATATTTACCGCACCATCAGGGTATAGACTCTCGACCCGTATGTGGATCACGCAGTGAATATTTGATTGAATGTGTTTAACGAAAGAAGTCACGGGCTTGGTGCGCTAGCTTCTACGCTAAGCTTTGCAAATTGAACCTTTCTCTTTATATCTACGTTAGTACTTGTAACCGCCACGGGTCATCTCTTTTGGGACAGCCTCTATGCATATTTCTACGAAAATCGCATATTACTTTAAACTTTATTGCAATCTGATTTACGAGCTACATCGGTTTAATTTTGAGAAGGTATAAATTATACATTACTAGCTTTTACCCGTATTACCCCCTTTATTCCGATTGTTTTATGTAAAGTTTACCCTTCTCCTCACCCCTTCCCCCTTCATAAGTTTATAGCAAGAAAAAGTAGCCTATATAACCGTCGCCAGGGTTCCATCTATCTCTATATAAAAATTTATCATAATCCATGCAGCGGTTTAGGATTGGAAGCGTAACAAACAAACAAACTCACCTTTGCATCCTAACTAATATTATAAATGCGAAAAATTATTGGTTTATTTGTTACGCTATAATGCTGAAACCACAAAAGTGATATAAAAAATTCTTTAACCAATGAAAAGCTACATTATCAGCGAGTAACATAGGCTATATTTTATCCCCGTATTCTTACTGGAACGGGAACTACGCGGTTCCGCGGGCCGGCGTTAGTTTATAATATTATAATACTAGCTGCGGTTTCACCCGTATCGTACCCATAGACAACCTAAGCAACTTAGGTTGGCCCAAAGCATGAGGAGGCTAAAGGCGCGATGCGTTGCGCCCGTCGCTCTGGAACGGGTATGTAAGGTATCATGTCGCTGTAATCTGGACGTTCTCTTACGTCGGAACACAACAATACGAGTGAACTGTTACTTCGTGGCGGTGTAGTGTCAACTTCGGAAGAACTTAGCACAACTACTGCTATTTACTTTGTGTTGCCCCTATCGCACCACCAGGGGACACTGAGGCACGCACCATACCCCAAAATCATCTACGTTTGTATGAGCTACCCCAAGAAAGGATGCCTTTTTTTGTCAAGGGCTAAATACTTTGCTTATTCCCCACACCTTGGGGAGGCGTGGGTTTATGTGTGACTCACCCCAACACTACTCAGAAATAGCAGTGCTGGGGGAATACACACTAAAACCCCCTTGGTGTTCCTACACTACGGATGCCTAGTGCAGGAGCAAGACTGTGAAAGCGTTATTTATTATTATATTTATCACGTAGAAAGAATTCGGGGTAGATTTGTAGCATTATTGAAATGAATGTAAACATTGAACTGCGAGAGCCATAAATCTCCAAGATTTATCCCAGCCCAGTGATCTGATATCCAGAATTATGTTTAGGATCGTGTTACGGAATAAATTTCAATATCTCATCGTTCTCGTGTGTACTTAGTTGTTTAGTGTAAAATTAATTAGCCCCGTTGATTGTAAGGATTCGTGAAAATTAATTGGTGAACGCTATTTTATAAGCTATGAAGCAAAAAGTTTTTTGTGTTGCGTAAACGACAAAATAAACGTGATCTACAGGGACGAGAAATTTTAAGAACAATGATTTAATATAGAGTAGTAATGGTAATTAATTTTTCGGCAGCTTTCAATTAGATTTATTTCAAAACAATTTCATCAAAGCTAGGTATTCATTTACAATTAAAACGCGGCTTTATTGTAATAAACAAAAAAATATTTCGATTATTATTTTAAAGGTTTGGCGGTTTGCTTCAATAATAATGAAAGTGATCGTTTGGGAGATATTTTAATTCAACCATCAGGTCGAATCTCATATAGCCTACGTCTTAACAGGCTTTCAATAGTACCTGGACAACAGGCGGTCCCCTACGATGGTGGGGGAGGGGGTTGGTCCCTTTCTGACACCACACAGCCTAGTTTGACTAGTAACTGCCTCATTAAATCAGACCGCGGTAATTAGTTTGGCCTTATTTCTAGCCTTTAGGGAATACACCGCACCATTTTAAAAAGAAACATCCAAATTGTTATACAACGGGCGAAGAACCAGCAAAATATGGCCTGAAATGTTAGAATGGCCACATAGTTCGTTCCGTGGTAGCTCTGCCTTCTGCACTGTAGGTCGTGTGTTCGATTCCCACCTAGGACAAACTTTTGTGTGACGAACTTATATTTTTGTTCTGTGTCTGGGTGCTATTATGTATTTAAGTATATATTACAAAAACTATACTACTTGTACTATATTACTATGTAAGTATCTAGTTCCCATATTATAGCGTTAAGTGTAGTCCAAAAAATTCTTTGAGTTACAAACTGGGACAATTTTCAAACTCACGTCACTTTGAATACAATTTATAACATCCTAACATTTCAGTCGATCATTTCAAGCACATCCTCTTGACGGGGATAAGAGCCCAAGAAATTGGTAATGCAATTCAATATCCCTCATAAACCTCCCACTCGAGCCACTGAGCGACATTGAACAATACCCTGCCAGTTTAAGGTCCACGTTCCAGTGATCTAGGGCAAATATAGTGGCCAATAATCGGATGGAAAAATATGAACCCATTTTTGGGAGGAAATGATTTTTTTCGAGAAAATTGAAACTTCTGTCGAATTCTGATGTTGAAGATTTTTGTGTGACCATTTTTGAATTATATTTTGGTTCCGTATCAGCATCTAATGTTCCTACTGCGCTTATACCCCTGTATTATTAATAGCCAAGACCCGAAAACAAACTTTATGCTCGTCACACAATGGAATGAAATCTTTGACCTTTCTTACAGAGCCGTCGTTTATTTAAAGCTATAGGTTTATCCCCTCTTTTACATGTCACCTATCACGTATGTACGATCCAAAATAGTTCGTCTATTGTTCTTGTCTGATGACTAGAAAAGTACAAAATTTGTTCTTGCGTCGCCTTATGTTTATTTGTCCATGTAATGTGTTCCACATGTAATGTAATCTTAATGCAGGGCTAAGTGCAACTAACCAACCTCACTATATGTACGAAGCTAATCTCCTGCCTGCATGACTTGGTAATGGGTCTTTTACACGGAGCGAGTTCCCCATCTCAAAGATACGGTTATCGTGTTTAAAGAGTGTATTCGAGAATGTGGGCGATTCTGCGTAGCAATTGCCTCGTCATTGGATATTTTTACGTCTCCGTAAACAGAACTTCAGACTTACAAAAAAATCATTGAAAAAAATAACAATTTGTAAGATAGAAGCTGGTCAAAAATATCATACGAACTCCTGTTTATACAAGCCGAGAACTCATAAACAAGAATTTCATTTCTATATATGTCGTTCTATATATGTTGCACTGTGTTTCAAATTGCTTCCTAATGTTGTATGACATAATCTTAGGTAAGAAGGCATTAGTACACGATTTATTAAATACAAGCAAAACAAACAAACGCAAAAGTATGAAAAGATATCAAACTCGCATCGCGTTTCATTTGGCACCCTGAGTCAGGGGTGTTACGTCTCGAAACAAAACAATTCTTCCCCTGCTGGGCAATGGAATTACCAGGTGTTGTGGCACTATTCTTCGGACGAACTACGCTCAAGTTCTACAGTTACTTTGGGTTGCTCTTTCGCACCACATCAGGGGTCTGAGGATATTTACTTACACACGCAAGCAACATGAACCCGAAAATACGATAATCTTATCACGATTATTGTTTGCATTGTAGAGTACAATTTGTCACTACTCTCTACATATAAATGAACCTTAAATGTTGCTACCAAATCGATCATTCGAGAAGAAAATCTATCGACCATTACGGATATAGCAACGTCCCCAAAATCAAAATATGAGCAATTCCACAGAAGTATTGAACACAATTTAAACTGAATTTAAATTTTGTGGCTGCATTTGCATAGCGGCCACCTGCTGCCGTCCCATCTTACTATCTTGGTCACAGATTTATAACAAGACAGAATATTTGAGCGTGAGCAAAATATGCAATTACGTTATTTTTTTAATTGGATAAAATATTTTTGCAGTGATTTTGTTTTAACAACAAAATTATTAAACTGATTTTTATAAAATGTCTACGCGAATAATCTGAAAGCGTCCATTAATTAAAAAAAAATCTAATTCGTTTGATAAATTATGGAGTTTTGAGGAAACAAACATCAATAAATACATTTGAATTGATGAACTCATTTAAAAGTCGATTGAAAATAATGATAAGTATTAGATGCTTCGATGCATGTAATCATACATTGCGCAGCCCCCAAAGAAATCAGAGTAAGAACAGACAAATAGGATCTGATTCACCAAAGGAAACGCTGAAACAGTACTGCCAACAAACAAATAACCCAGAGTCCTCCGATATATAAAGGAGTTGGGATGGCTGGCGAAGGGTTTGCGGGACGTAAGTGCAGGCCTAGTCACTCCCACCCAGAATTAGAATTAGATGGGGCGAGAAACGTAAAGATTGATTTTCACCAAACATGGCTAGAACCTATTTTTAGTAGTAAAGATCGCTTTGAAATTGAAGAAATTGGGAGAGCGTGGTGGCTCAAGAATATGCACGCTGAGTTTAAACACAAAGGTCGTTTTTTCCAAAGGTTCTTTATGCTTCAAAAAGTTATATACACAAAAGCAAGTGATGGAAAATTATTCGAAAAAATTGGCATGACTACAAATAATCTAAGATATCATGTGCCATCAATGGTTGGGGCTCCCGTTGCAAATTAAAATCCTAACTATTCACTCTCGTTGACAGTAAGCTGGAAACAGCATCTGGTATGGAAATAAATTGACCACATCTACAGCTTTTCCGTATAATTCTTAACAATAAATATGTACTTGATGATCACGCGTTCTTATTGCTAAACGCTTATTTAAACCCTATCCGATCCTTCACGGTGAGAATGAGCAAGAAACCCCTAATGGAAGGATTACTTTCCTTTCACGACCTAAGACTAAATAACATTTCCCTTATTACTATAATATTAGTGCGTATATTTTTTTATTTGTGGTGAAGAATAAATAATGTTTTAAATTTCTTTAATAAATTATTTCTTGTACATTATTGTATCTGATTCAAATATTTAGATTTAGCTAGGTAGAATTCTCAGGATCCTTAACAAAGAAAAGTTTATTACCCAGTTAAAAATTATATAATTAATGATAAAGCATATGCGATTTAATTTCCTATTGATTAGTACCTGATATTCTATTCTACTAAATCTTGCTCTGTGGTTATGCAGAGCGCTGTGGCATTTGGCAGGTGATACCAAACACGATGGAATTTATAGCGAGAATTCTGGGGAATTAGCAATGGACGTGTTTGTAATATATCGAAACGTCGCGACAATAAATTGGATCCGTTGCAGTAGAATTACTAGAATTAGCACACCCTAAATAATTATATTTTATCTGATAAATGATGGAACGAGCTGAGGGCCCACCTGGTGGTAAGTGGCGACCTCGCCCATGACAACAGTTTTGCGACTTAGTATGAGATTTGGATCTTACACTGTTTCATTTATGCTACTGCGTCCATCGCCCGAGACGGGGACGATACGTATCATGCGCATATGATGTTACCTTTGGTTGTAAGATTTTATATCTACCAAATGCTATAGTGCTTTCAATTTTCTGGATTACTTTTTTAATTGCCAATTAAATTGTATTTATCAATGCTAATATTATGAAGCTGAAGATTTTGTTTATATGTTTGAACACGCTAATCTCAGGAACTACTGGTTGGAATATGAAAAATGTTTTAGTGTTTGATCGTCCATTTATCAAGGAAGTCTTTAGGCTATATAACATCAAGCTACGACCAATAGGATCGGAGTCTAATTGAAAAATGTTGCAAATGCGGAATCATAAATAACTTTATTGCAGTAACAACATTTTGGTAGTAGCAGCGTAATATTACTTTTAATAATATTTTTGTTCTGCAATTGGCGGTCTGCAATTCTATCTAAAATGTATCATCCCGTATACGTACCGGACGCAACAGGGCAAATTGAATCTTCTGATACTTTTTTTTTTGTTGACGGATGGGAATCTGTAACAGATACACCGTTTGTCCTGGAGGGGGACAACCGGGTTATGTGGGACTTTTACCCGAACTAAACCCCTCCGGTGGCCGACCTCTACGCATTCGACCTAAGTCTACTACTCTTGTTATGGGCGTAGGTGACCAATTAACATCAGGTGGGCCTTAAGAACGTCCAAAACAACAGTTACACATAAAAATATTAATAGAATGAAATATAATCTACTTAAAAACTGTTTTTGTGATGTTAATGAATCCCTAAAGCAAGCTTTGAAAAGCTAATTAGTACGTATCTAACATTTACCTGCCTATCTATTAAGTTCAAAAAAACGAATTGAGGTAAAATAATCTACTTCTATTAATTAAAACAAAATTAACGAACTCATTAAACACACTTTATATAATAGTACCTGGCCGACCCTTGCTTGGTTTTTTTGTTGTAAAATCGTGTTTTATCCGGAACATTATATTACCAATCAAGTACTCCAAAAATTTACAAGATACCTTTATTAAATTTTCAGCATAGTTTTAATGTGATTTAAAGATATATGAGACAGGAACAATACGACACAAATACATTTAAAACAATAAACAAAATGAATATTGAGTCCCTATGCGTCTTTTATAAAGCATGATATAATCAGCGTACGAATACGGTCGTGTGTTTTACGTGATTACGTGTACATTATGAGTAACAAAAAAAAAAAAAACCGGCCAAGTGCGAGTCGGACTCCGCACAAAGGGTTCCGTACCATTACTGGAGTTGCGCTCCACAAGTCATATCGATACCGAAACGCAATGATAGCGCTAGCTAAAATACAAGTAGGGTACTTACCTACGGACGCGAGCAACTGGACAATGTCAATAAAAATTTTGTAGTGTTCTGAGATTATATTATTTTTGTCCTTGGATCGTGTCTAAGAATAAGGACTCCGAGACTAGCCGCTAAACTCAAGTCAAAAATGGGCTACGAAACTTTCATGGTGTTGTGAATTTCTCGGAGAAAATTAATTTCGGCAAAGTAAAAAAAGTGTATTCGTATTTATATATAAAAGTTTATAATTGAGTTAAAAATCCGAAGACTGTTCTAAGTGGCGTTGACACTATTATTTAATCTGGTTGTCGCATATTGAGAAAGTCTTTATATTAATAATAATAATTTATTTATTTCAGACATAACATCCATGAATTAATTATAATATATAATAATAAATAAAAATAATAATAAAATAAAATAAATTACGCACACAGAAAAAATTAAAATAAAACATTAAAACATTACAAACTCTAATGACCTCTAACTTTATGTCCAGCAGTTGACTTCTTATTTCGTGTGAGTAGCCAACTCTGTTGTCGGAGTATCCAAGCCACCCGAAGGCCCCCAATGTTTATATTTTTTTTTCATGTATGCTTATCGATTTCTCCTCCATCTATCAACCGATTTGAAATATCCTTTTTTTTTTAAAGAATATGCTTTCAAATTGGTTCGATAGAATTAATATCAAAATCGGTTTTATAGTTTGGTTGTTAAATCTGCAAAAAATATGTCATCCAAGTAAACGAAATTGCGTGTTTTGCTACTTTGAAAGTCGGTTTTTATTCGATTTTTAAATCAGTTACTTGAACAGTACTTAAAAAAAAAAAAAAAAAAAAAAAAAACGTTTAATTTGTCTTTTTAATGACTATCATTTATACGTGTCAGAGCCGAATTCGATTTCGGCTTTAAAGTACATCACTACCCTATCTTTTTTATGGCGAATTGTCGGACGAAGGGGCGTGGGCGACTACCGAAACTTATTCAAATTACTTGGCCAAGTAGATATTACTCGAGACCTCCAAATTGTTAATAATTACCTGGGGATTTCCCTTATTATTTCGGAAAGGTAAGGTGTCGGCTTTTTAGTCAACTGAGCCCGCTCAAACTTATCCCGCGGGATCAGTTGACCTAATGAATGTTTTAAATCGGGCAACTGATCGGGCAATATCCATTAAACTATTATTATATGACTTTGACAACTATGACAAAAATGCGTTTTCTATTACAATTCTCAATTTTCTTTCTCTGTCTATGTGAACCTTACAATATGATAATTTTAACCATACTTGACTTGAATTCTTCTTTATGACTTTTTGCCAGTGTCAGTTTTGATATGTATCTGAATTGTTTGATGCTGGCAGGTGTCATAAAAGTGTCAACTCGTAATAAGCGCGAGACAGTGAGTCAGCGATTGAAATATTAGAAAGAAATAATGAAATGTGTCTGAAGTTGTGGACACGGCTGTGTGTTTTACGTGAATACGTTTACACACGCATGGTTACGTCACGTAATCTCGGATATTTTGTGACGCAGCGAAACGATTTAAAAATGGCGGGCCTTCCCCCTCCATCGCAAGCCGCAGTTCTCACTCAACGTCACAAATTATTTGATCCTTTAGCTATCAAGTGGTATAATTAAATTTTGAATGTAGATAATAAATATCAGCATCATGTTGTGTTATACCTAATTGTATTTTTTTTATATTTGTTACCTCTATTCTACGACATTTATAAACCGATTTGGATTTTTTTTTGTATTGAATAATATGCTTTCACATTTCTAACATAGAATTTTTATTTGATTATTTTGGTTGTTAAATCAAAATAACTGGATAAAATATGTTATCAAAGTAAATTAAATTGCGCTTTCCTGTAATTTTTTTTCGACCGCAATATCTTATACATGTAAGGGAAACTATTGTAGTCGGTTTTTCTTCGATTTATTAAATCAGCCACTATGGAAGCAAATTAAATACGTATTCACGTTAAAAATGTTGGCCGTCACGGGACGCCCGAGAGATGTGAAACGTGACGGCATAAAGAGCGTCACGCCGTTTGCCGCCACGTCGCACGATTCGGTTTCACTGCCAAGGCGCGCATATATTGTCACATCAAAAAACTCTTCTCATAGCAAAACACAACACCATCTAGATCCAAACAAAGCATAGAAACGATATTACTGATATGTACCTATAGATTGCAAATGAGACACAAGGACACCTAAACACAGAATAAACATTAAAGCATTAATAAACTTATAACACCCCCTTTTTGTAGGGGGTTAAACTGGGACCTATGTAAAATAAAATTATTTCAAACCAACCTACTTATGTAAAATTTATACGTAACATTGGGAAGGCAAAACCCTTGCTGCGAAACGGTCTCTCAATTTTCCAGCGCCCAACGTTTCATTTCAAAGGGAAATCCGAGAGCATTCATATTACATCCAATTAAAAAACTGGTTCAGTACCTAGTTTGAAAACGTGGCAGAGATTTTAAAAAACTTGTTACCGAAATCAATGCGTGGTAGCTGACGAAAAAGGAGGGAACGTTATCTAATTTTTAACGATGTAGAGCTGACATAACCTATAATCCAACAATATTACATTAAATTACATGAAACTAAGTCTTGACCGGGCTGGACTGAGTTAGATTCGTAACTCTACTATTTTAAAACTTTCTTTATTAGCGGAAACCCGGCGTGCGCCAACGCTACAAAAATAAATACATTATGTGCCTAATGCATTGTTTTAGTAGTCTAAAACCATCTTCGCATTATCGCCTTTCTATTGAAACCGGTTTGGGGCACATCGTTAGGATGGTTACAAAGTTTATAACCGACATAGGTAGATACAAATATTGTGTTTTATATATATAGGATTTTTATCTGTAAAAATTGACATAGCGTTCTTATAGAGAAAATAAATGAGTAAATAATGAAACTCTATTGGATCCATCTGAAAACATGTCGGTTGAAATAAAACAAATATATTTTCCTAATCAGCGGAATTAAATTGAATCCTTTGGAAATTGGTTGAAAAATGAAACGGTGATATCTAGTTTATTTACAATAATTAAATATTTATGTAGTAAAAACAACATATTCAATAATTTTGATTAAGCTGTATACGAGGTTTCAATTCACAGCTCAACGCAACTATTCTGCAAAAAATACAGACCAATCAAGTCGGAATCCATTTCGTAAAACAATTCGAGAACTCGACTTAGCAAAATAGAGCAAAAATTTTATCCTTCCGCACTGCAGTTGAGAGTATAAATCATAAAATTTAACTGGTATAGGGCTTGGTGCCTCTATGTTGATGGTGACAGGGTAGAAATTTGTGAAGCATTTTGTCGGGAGCTCTGAACGTCTCGACTAGGGTAGTGCACTACTAGCTTATGTACGATCGGTTGGTTCACGTTAAGGTTGTATCGATATATCGATGTATCGATTCCGTGCTTCAGAGGCGTTAAGATCTCGGTCCCTTTATCCGATAAGCCTTCAGAATACCCGAGTACATTTACTCACACGAAAGAAGGGAATAAATTAAATTAATTATAGAATTATAATAACAGGTAGGTAATATAAAATTTAACCTGACTGTCATAGTATTTTTGTAACAACTTCAAATATCCAAGTCGAAGTCAAAGACAAAAGTCTTTTATTTCTATTGTATTCTTAAAAAATGCGTGGAAAACTTTAGTTTTCAAAAATTAATATGTAATAACGAGATCTTTCTTTGTATGTCCATCACACTTATGAACTTAATATTAACACCAAGTTGTGCTATTAAAAGGCCGTTATCAATTGGATGGTATTATTAATTCTAATTCTCATAATATATTTAAGTATAATTTAATTCTATAATATATTTAATTATAATTTAATTTGATAATTTATTTAGTTTTCCATCCGAATGTCTTGAATAATAATTAATGTAATTTATCAATATGGACATGAGTCTGAAATAAATAAATTGAATTGCATTATTAAAACCTAGGTTGGAATATTCTGTATCATAACATGAACCAGCCATGATAACTTCCCTACATACGAAGGTAGGTTAAGCATTGTTTTGGACGAAATTTATGCTGTTTTGCTTCCAAAGATACTGTCCCATCCTCTTTGCTGTAAATTCTAAGTTATCCACAGAAAATCTGCTTCAATTTATTTAGTCAAGAACGTAGTCTGAGAAGGTTATGGGTGCCTAATGCGTAGTTCAAAGCCAAAATAGCAACTAAAGCTTTCTGCCTCGAAATTAGGTAATCTATATTTTAAATTTTAAAACTATCATGGTTATGAACATTATTATTCGTGTTATCGAGATATTTACCATGATTTGTGAGTTTTGTTGACTCCCGATATTTCGACGCAGTTACATGCGTCATGGTCCCGGGCAAACAATAATAATAAACTATATTTTGTTCTAGTTTACCTAATTTCCTAAATCCCAAGGTTTTAAACAAGTAAGTGATTTAAAACTCACTCAGTGGCTTTTAGAAACGGCTCAGTGGCTTAGTTGGTAGTAACCCTGCCTTCGAAACGAGGAATCCCGGGTTCCCGAAAGTGTGCCTCGGCCGGGGCACATTTTGTTTGGTAAGCTTGAAATTTGTTCTCGGGTGTTTGTCTTGTGTTTCTTTATTTGTCCATGCCATCTACAACACAGGAAATCCTAGTGCAGAGGTATGAGTGTGTAAATGTTAAAAATCGAAAAAAAAAAGTCTTCATTACTTTCAAAGTAACACAATACGAAATTTTGTTTATTTGGCTGACATATTTTTCCCGTTATTTTAATTTAACAACCAAACTTATTTTTTGTTATCCATTATATACTGATGGTATGTGATGATGTGGTCGAAGATGTAACGCACTGGTCTAGAAGATAACTATTCACTCTATGCCTTCTTGTGACTTTTTCTTCGCCTGTTGTAGACCAACCGTGATTTTTTTCAATCGATCTCTTGTTTCCCTTCGTCTCATGTTGACTTTTTAACGGCGGGTTAACGCGGGACGCGTCTATCTTTAAAGATCATGTGACCTCATATACGTAAGAAAACTCAATGCAACGCGTGTTTCCTTCTAATACACTTTACATAGGGTAGAGATACAGTAGAATTTTAACTCATAAGCTTATCTAGTTGAGGTACGCGGTGCCGTAGAATTATTTGGATTTTTGTACCTCACAAAATGACGAAATTGCTGATTAGAATATCAAACTAACACCACCATAGCATATTGGTTGAGACGGCACTTTTCAATGTGAAAGTAAATCATACAGAAGCAAAGATAAGACGAAAGTAATCTGGGGACAAAGCAGCGCCTCCGCCAAGCTTCTTAAAAACAAACAAAGAAAGAAAGCCGTACCATCCTTTTGTCGAAGCCATTCAGGACATTTTCAACCCCTGTAACTACGTTGTGGATGAAGCCAGAAGCCTGAATTTTTAGTGACTAAGAGGGCTTAATATAATTAGATATATTTCCAATTTACATTCAATTTGAACTTGCTGTTTATGATTCATGTCACAGTTCCTCAATTTTGTCACTCACTCACTCACCGATCAGCAGGCAAATTTTGAACACAATTAGAAATATCTTTGAAGATCATATGACCTCATTTAAGTAAGAAAACTCAATACAACGCGTGTCTTCTGTAATACACTTTACATAGGGTAGATTTGCAGTAGAATTTAAAGTCATAAGCTTATCTCGTTGAGGTATACCGCGCCGTGAGCTTATGTGGCTTTTTGTACTTCACAAAGTGAAGAAGTTGCTATTAGATTACAGACTATTATTAGAATTAGAATTACAGACTGTGTACTGCCATAGCGTGGTGGTAGAGACGGCGACTTTCAAGCTGAAGGTAGTAGTACAAAATCAAAGTCAAAATAGGTACTTTATTTGGTTGAAATCTTAAAAAAATACGTTGAATGGTTTCTTTTTGAGTGGCTTTACTTTTCAGCTCAATTTATCGTAGCTCTGCCTTCTGTATAGGTCATTGATTTGATTTCCATTCAGGACAAACTGTAGGGACTCGGAGGCAAGTGAAATGATAGAAATTGAGATGGAAACTAACTCAAAGATATTGATCTCAAACTACATCTCAAAGCATTTGTGTGACGAACGTAATACATTAATTATGAATTTAAATCTCTTTCAAGGGAATCGTGCTAAATTTCGGGATAAAAAGCATCCAGTGTTACGAGTTTATACTACGAGGTATGAACTCAAATCATGCCAATTTTCATTTGAATTATTATAATTCAGTAGTTTCGGCGTGATACGCGGTCAAGATGCAGACACAGACAAAAATGAAAAAAAATACAGTTTTGACTATAGAGTGCCCTCCAAAAATTTTTATTCTAAATATCTTCGTTGTACAAAATTGGACTTGTTACCATTTAATTATAAGTATAGATAGATATTATTGATTATTGTGCCCCGGTTCTCCCCGTACACTATACACATGACCTAAGAACGTGCTTAAACGGGTCACAAGTCGCTCGTGATGCTGAATAATGGCACGCAGAGTTTAAACTGTTTTACTGGCACAATATACCATGTTAATGCGTACTTTTGTATGGCGTCTTGGAAAAATGCATCTTGAAATATTGGCATGGTGACAAAACTTAAACTTGTAGCTCAGGTAGTAGCCCTGCCTTCGAAGCGAGGGGTCCCGGGTTCGATTCCCGACCAGGCACACTGTGTGGTGAGCATGAAGTTTATTCTCGGATCTTGGGTGTTTGTCTTGTGTTTCTGTGTTTGTCCATGCCATCTGCGACACAGGGAATCCTAGTGCAGAGGTATGAGTGTGTAAACGTTTATTTATTTAGTTGTTTAACGTGTAACGTTTAACGTTTAACGTTCATTACACAATTAAGTTCTGGTCTTGGGAACACCAACAGCATAGAAGGCAGAACTGCTATCAATTGAGCTGTGAGCCAGTCAATAGTTTGTAAACATGGGTTTTTCGGTGGGTGGAATAGACAATCTGAAGGTCACCAGAGAACCACTAAGGGTACCTGTGACTCGAAGATCACGTACAGACGTGCGTACCGTGGATCCTTTGAAGGTTAAAAGATACCTTATGACACCTATTTTAAATGATCCGAGAAACTAATGTTCTGTCATCGAGTTCTTGAAGTCCATTAATCCAGACTATCTTATCTTGACGGCTTAGCCTGGTTATAAATCATCTTGAGAATAATGTACCTCGATTATTGGATAGTCTGCGATTAATATTAAATTATGTTCAGTTTATTGTGATCCACATAGCCCCAGAGCCGCCTGCAAGATTACTACGTTCATTGTTTTTAATCTAAATCAATTTTTTGTGTTAATAATGAATGCGAGAATATGTTTTTGCCAATCAAAAAGACTGCTAGTATGTTCAATTTAAATAATATTAGATGATTAATCCGAAAATACCTGTTCCAAAAGTAATGAAAATTCGTCTAGATTCCTTTTCACTCAAAGAATTGCAATCATATCTAAAAATATATAGATCCGTACCAGCCTCTAATGTTCCCACTGCAGGGACACCGGCCTACTCTCGATAATTGAGAGTGAATGGGCTCTGATCTACCACGGGAGCCCAATCTGGATTGGTAGATGTCACATGTCGTCGAATTTTTGGTCCTAAGACATGCCGGTTTCCTCACGATGTTTTCCGTCACCGTTTTGAGAACGTGGTATTGCGCACATATTTTTCAAGTGAAAAAACTCATTGGTGCTCGTGTGGGTTTGAACCAGCGACCTTCAGATTGAAAGTCGGCGTCTGTGTCCTTGGGCCAACAGACTATGGAAAAAAAATATAGGTTAGAAGAAAATTCTGCAATGTGATATTTTCAGAAGTCGTAAAGTCAAGTTACAACTAAAACTTTACTCAGACCACAGACGCATTAAATTCAGTTTCAAAAACTTGCTTCACCATTCGAAAGTGGGAAAAACGCAAGTTTAATCAAGGTTTAAAAGCTGCGGAGAGGCTTACAGTAACTCAGCTCCATTCGAAAGTTTAACTAAAAGTTTAGATTACCAACGCTATTGTCACTATTCCGCGAAGTGGGTTTATTTGGCAGGTAAATTAAGCTGTGTCCCAACGGAGTACGAGACCATTATACAGGTTGCCTTATATGTTTGAACCTGTACCAGCCTCTAATGTTCCCACTACAGGGACACCGGCCTACTCTCGGTAATTGAGAGTGGATGGGCTCTGATCTAACACGGGAGCCCAATCCGGATTGGTAGATGTCACATGTCGTCGAATTTTTGCTCCTAAGACATGCCGGTTTCCTCACGATGTTTTCCGTCACCGTTTTGAGAACGTGGTATTGCGCACATAAATTTTCCAAGTGAAATAACTCATTGGTGCACGTGTGGGTTTGAATCAGCGACCTTCAAATTGAAAGTCGGCGTCTGTGCCCCTGGGCCACCACGCTCTTATATGTTTGATACCGCCGATAAAATTAAAACTATGTTTTTTTTTTCCTTTTTTCACAGACTTCAAGAGAAGAAAGAGGTTTTTAATTTAACTGTTTATACGAATAAACAAATTACGGCTATACCTGCACTAAGATTTCCTGTGTCGTAGATGGCATGGATAAACACAAGATAACATCCAATACCCGAGAATAAACTTCATGCTCACGGTACCGGGCTACTACCAAACTAAGCCATGGAGCCATCTGAGTTTTTAATCCCTTCAGGTCCAGGGGAAGTTCAGCTTCCCCTGGGTTATTTGAGGCGTCTACAGATTCTGTCCTACTCACGAAAACCCGTGGGATTCGTTGACTGCCATGATGGGCTTTGATAGAATCAATCTAGCATTCACCATCCTGCTTTAACAAACAGGACATCCTGTACAATTCTGCGTTTAAACATTTGGGTGTCCACAAGTTTGAAGTGAGGCAACTTTGGCTGTTAACGCGAAGCACAGTTTACTGAATATATTTCGAGTCTTGTGCTTACATATTTTTGCTTATTACAGCAGCAACTGGACACAAAATCCTAACTTAATATAATAAATGCGAATGTGAGTTTGTTTGTTTTTGCTTTCGCCTTAACCGATCGTCATGAATTTGCATACGTTGTCAGGGGTAAAGGAGAGGGTACCGTTCATCCAGAAATAAGTTAGTTAAAATGCGAGCAAAGCCGCGGTAATCTTACTTACCTATATTATAAAGGCGAAAGTTTGTATGTATATGTGTGTATGTTCGTACCACCTACACGCTCAAACGGCCCATCGGATTTGGATAAAATTTGGTATCCAAAAAACACAAAAACACATACAAACTTTTGCCTTAATAATTAATGTAATTAATACCGAGACAGAACAAACATCTACGTTCATCACTCAAATGTTTATTCTAAGTGAGAAACAATAAACGTTACTCTACGTATGAGAAAACAAACTGATAGGAATCCTGTTCTAACTGGTTTCTGTAATAAGTCTATTTATTTCCCACATTTTGAAGTCTTGTCAAGTAATCAGCACTATTAAACACATTTCTTGGAATTGTCAAAAACCCCGCCGCAGTCAGATCCTTTAAATAGGTCCCTTCTGTTCTTTTTTTCATCTCTTATTATTTTATTTTATCCATGAGTGACAATTTTTGTTATATCATTCTGGTTGTAAATTGTAGCTTTTAAATAAACTGGCCATATTTTGTCACAATTAACCCTAATGCATACAAAACTTGCGGACGTACATTAACTCGGACATTGGCAGAATTTGTGTAGCATAAATCACGCAAAAGGCCAAAATAAAAGCAGGTCCCTACTGTTCACCCAGTATGGCTGTCTCACGCCTTATCGCTCCATCTCTTTCTCTTTCACTATGGTTTATTTAACGAATGATTTTAATATTGTATCCGTATTTTTATACTACAAAACTGGGAGCTTAATTTGTAATATATTGATATTGCATTACATCGTTAAATGAGTTGTATAAATATAGATACAACATTACTTTTTGAAGCTGGCTGTACCGTACAAAAAGTATTATTTGGACAAATCCCCAAACGAGAATAAATGTATCATAAACAGAATGTCTTGAAACTAGACTTTTTACTAAGCATAATAAGCGGGTTTCCAAATGGGAATGATACCAAACGGGAAGTAGCCATTGCCCCCAGAACTTACAGTAAGCGGGTTTGATCCCACACTATGCTTCAGGCCTATAGTGGAAACCGAACAAGATTCACAAACTCCATTTAATGAACGGACGTAAAACAAATACGACTCAAGTCCTCCTAACCGAAGTTAGACGCCATCTTATGCTTTATTACTTCTTGTGGCATATCTTGGGTGTATCTTGTACATCGAGGATCATATTG
This sequence comes from Aplocera efformata, assembly GCA_921293045.1. NCBI lineage: Eukaryota > Metazoa > Arthropoda > Insecta > Lepidoptera > Geometridae > Aplocera > Aplocera efformata. The sequence continues at coordinate 5,460,094 of OV121061.1, forward strand.
ATGTAGTGCCGTTTAAAAAGCGGCATTGCAATATAATTAAACTCGCACCTTGAATGGCTAAATGCTAAACACCAGCAGAAATACCAGCAAATATTCAAAAGTCAAAATATATAAATACTCAGTTTAGTTTTACTTCTGGCCAAATGGGTACTATGATGCTTGCGTCCTTGGGTAAGTACCCTCAGAGTCCCTACACATATCTCCCGGGTGGTACGAAAGGAGGCACCTAAAGGAGCATTAAAACTTGTACCAAATTCGTCCAGAGAAGTACTGTCACCACATCTGGTAATCCACCGCCAAGTAGCGCCAAAATCGAGCTTTTTTTCGTATTTTATTAAGAAGGCTTTTAATTACTCTTACCTACGCTAAAATCCATCAAGTCTTTAAGGGTTCAGGGCGTGCCAAAGAAATAAACATACACACTCGAAAAACATTACCGTCGTGGCGCAGCCGGTTAAAAAACTATATTTATTTTATAACATGACCAAAGACGCGTCGTGTTACGTTAGCAGATTTCCAATCTCGTGGTCTATTTGTAAATAGAAGCTATCATCTTTCAGGAGTCGAAAGGGTTTCGTGCTCGATGGGACATTCCAAAGTTTGTTCAAACTTAGCCTGTTAATGCTCAGATTGTTCAGAAACTGGCAACTTGAGTTCTGTTCGAGTGCTTGTTTGAGTGTACAATAATGAGACATGCTTTCGAATATTGTGTCGTTAGGAATTCATTAGTTTAAAGATTGAGTTTAAAATAATTGATGGATTTAAGTGAAAAAATCCAAATTAGATTCAAATATATGAGTTCTATATATTTATGCCATTTATATAACTCTGTATTTTGATACCAAAGAATGTTTGAAGACGTAATATGCAGATAAAAATCTGGTTTTTTTTTTCCTATTTTAGTATAGCCAGTGACACTCTCACAATTTCTAATAACGACAGCCAAAGAAATATACATTTAAATATTGTACATACAATTTAAAAACATAACCCTCTTCCTCGCCCAGTCGGGTAAAAATGTCGGAAATTTGTATGGTAAGTATTTTAGTTATATAACAATAAAGAATTTAATTTTCTAATACAACCTTCCGGGGTTTATAGTATCCGGATAAAGTCTGAAATCTCCTATAGTTCACTAGAGTATGTATCTCGTTTGTTTATACGCATACAGGTAAAGGCGCGTTTACACTGAGCCGTATCGGTGAACACAGCTGTAATTGTGTCGCGGGTGATAAAGCACGCCCCGTGACGCCATGGATAGTGTTATGCAGCATGTATCGTAATCATAATCATAATCATAAATGTTTATTTACGACACATAGGCTACAGAGGTTGTTACAATGGTAATTATAAATTCAGCCATGTTCTGCATAACAGCATGCAAAGATAAATAAATTTGAAATAATAAAACAGTTATTAAGGCATATCATAATTTCACTGCTAAAAAATGACAAAATATTACAAAACAATACTCATTGGTGATCAAAATGTTGGTTACATAATTTTCCAATGTATATTGGAAAATATTATAAACTAGCTGCGCCCCGCGGTTTCACCCGCATAGTTCCCGTTCCCGTGGAGAATACGGGGATAAATTGATTTTATTTTTTTCGTTAATTTTCCAATGTTTTAATAGTTATTCTGCTATTTGGGACGGAAACAAATCCAACAAATCAAAAACCATGGCAATCGGTCCAGCCGTTCTCGAGTTATAAGTGTTGTAACAAACACGACTTTCTTTTATATATATAGATTTTATAGAAACCTCAAAAATTGTAGCCTGTATGTTATTCTGATGTATAAGCTATATTGTGGTAAAGTTTCATTCAAATCCATTCAGTAGTTTTTACGTGAAAGAGTAACAAACATCCATACATCCATACATCCATACTTACAAACTTTCGCCTTTATAATAGTAGTAGGATGAAATAATAAAACAGTTATTTTAAGGCATATCATAATTTCACTGCTAAAAAATGACAAAATATAATATTACAAAACAATACTCATTGGTGATCAAAATGTTGGTTACATAATTTTCCAATGTATATTGGAAAATATTATAAACCATATCAAAAATTTAAATTATAATTTATCATCCAAATACTCAGACTCACTGTGGTACGCTTTATGTATTAAAACTCTTAGGTTTATGTTTTAACATTACAAATGAATCATCACTGTAAACACGCCGGTCTACTCTCGACTAATAAGGGCTTCGATCTACCATGGAAACCCAAGCTAGATCTGTCAGAACATCTATCAATGTCACCATTGAGAATTTGTAGAAATTGGATGGGTGACCATTTAGGTGCCGTGCCATTTCGGTAGGTGCCGTTGGCCCGTAATAGTATTGATTCGTAAATGATATGGTCCCATAGAAATTCTATTTAAATCATAATAAATAGAAAAAATATGTTATCCGAGTAAACGAAATTGCATTTTTGCTTTCCTGTGACTTTTTTCTTCGGCCGTTGTACACTGACTTGGATGTTTTTCTTTTAAAATGGCAAGAAATAAGGGATTAAATTAATTGAAGTCGGTTTTTTGCGGTTTTTTAAATCAGTTGCTTGTAAGTATTTATTATTATTATGAAGTGCCCTCTGTGTCTTTGTGTGCGTGCATCGTATTCGCGCGTTGAACGAGACCAGCTCTCTGTGCCGATTTATTTTGTGCTCCTGTCTCCTTCCTTCATAACACCGTCCCGAGCATTTGGTACAGTTGCCCAACTTGGCAGAGATAATAGCGTGCGCAAGAATTAATTAGCTAACTAAAAACTTGACTCATTTCGCATGCCGCCACCCACGGAGAGGACGAAGTTCGGATTTCATGGGGCGCAAACGCAATGCGGTCCAAAGTGGAGATAGGTTTGGAAACTGGTGAAGATATGAAACATAATATTATTATTATTACTTCTGAATCTGTTCAGCTCGGCTCCTTGGAGATGGTAATTTTTTTCTTTTTTTTATGTGACCTAATTACGGAACGAGCTGAGGGCCCACCTGGTGGTAAGAGGTGACTCCCGCCCATGACAACAGTAATGCGACTCAGTATAAGATTTGGATCATCGTGTTGCGTCCATCACTCGATACGGTGATGATACGTCTCATGTGCATGTGATTTCACCGACACACACACCCTTCCACTGGAACACAGTAATGCTAGCACTACTGCTTGGCGGCCGATTCCAGGTATGGTGGCAGTACCTCTCTAGACGAACCTGGCACAAGGTTCTACTGTACACGGCCCTTGTTGGCAATAAGTTTTATGCCTCTCCCCTGTTCGGGGAGTGTAGGGGGGAGGCATTAAACTAACATACCCATGTTGGACTCTACGGCAACTGTAGCACTTTTTTTTATGTGAAAGCGTGACGGTACGAGCTGAGGGCCCATCTGATGGTAAGTGGTGACCCTCGCCCATGACAACAGTAATGCGTGATTCAAGTCTTTACCGAGTCACATTCATTCAGCTGCGTCCATCACCCGCGACGGGGATGATACGTATCATGCGCATGTAGCACTGGTGGCGACTGAGAACGCTATCCTTGATTGCCACCACTGGTGGCGGAGATGGTAGCATCTGGCAATAGACGATTTTTTAAATATACTACCTACGAGATCCGACCGACCATCCATGGGGAAGATATAACAAATAAGAAAATAACAAATACTCATGGAGATTTCTCACAGCGCCGTCTTACTTCAAACTAAGCATAGCAAGTTAAGGGGATATAAAATTTTATCTCAATGCATTTAACTTTAAATTTTGAGGATCACTAAGTGACATTATTTGAAATTATTTGATCATCCCAGGGGAATACTTGATGAACTTGACGAGCTCAAAATTAGCCTCAAATTTTTCCGGACGAATACAAAAAATTCGTTGTCTAAATTTAATATTTTCCTCCTATTTTGCATCCAATATAAACAGTACATGGCAACACTGTCCCTTCCGTCGACGAGCTCCGAACGTCCCAAAATATTTGTCTGGAGTGGGCAATTCACTGCCCGTTCCAAAATTAAACCGGCCAAGTTTTTGGCGCGAATTTCCAACCTTTATTTTAGTTGGTGTTTCACATAATTTTCTTTTTGGCGTAATAGGCCTATCTTCGCTCATTTAACTTCTGTTTGTTGGTAATTTCAGAGTTGGAAGTTTACTTTTGCGAGTTCCTTATTGTACTGAAAGAGTTTAATAAAATATATAGATGCCAAAATTTCTGGTGAAAGTGACGGAACGGGATTACGGCTAACCTCAAAGTTAAAGACGAAAATACCTCACACATACCTCAAAAGTAAAAACGGAACCCTTGTAGGATCCCTTCAATGTCCGTCCGTCTGTCTGTCAAGACCCTTTTTCGCAGGAATGAGTGTAAGTACTAAGTTGAAGTTAATATCAAATATTCAGGTCTGCAATCCCTAGGTACTAGTATACTATTTTTATATCTATTCTCTAGGTATGAAAAAAATCAATGCTATCAAAAGATACGGCCGTTTATGCCACATATTTGACTCTCGGAAGGGAATCTATACCTATAGGGTTCTTTCCTTTGACATATATGACAACTACATACGCCTTAAGATATTATGCACGGTTAAAGTCAACATTAGACGATGGAAAAAAAACTAGTAAGACAAAATTACAATGCAAACTGATGCTTTACATAATATAAATGAATATAAGGGCATTTTATTATTATTATTATATCTTAGCAACTAAATCTCAAATAAAATGAACCTGATAAACGGAAAGATTTTTTTTCATATTTAAGTAATTTAGAATAAAATATAATAGTATTAAATGCAGTACTTTGTAGAGAAAATATAAAAACTATAAATATAAAAAAAGTAATAACTTCTCCTATTTTTATTATTATCATTTATTTTTTTATTTAACTGTAAAATAAAGCTTTTTTATGGTAAATACGAACATTTTGCCATAAAAAATTCAAAATTAGTTTAGGAGTTACATTAGTTTGAGAGATAAATCAATTAAAATAAATAATTGTATGATTACGTAAATACATTACGCTCACTGTGTGAGATATTTAGCGATAATTAAATCAGAAAAAGTTGGCTGGTTGGTTCAAAAGAGAATATATTATTAAAATTACTGTGACATCACCTATATATATTGTACATAGAACCTTTCATATTCTGAACTAGTTTTACACTTGATACTTATATACATTTTTAGTAATTATGCCCCTTATTTACTGCATACTGCATTTTCGTGACACGTTAGTTAACGAAATTAAGATTAAATTAAAATATCTGGAGCGTAATGTAGGGTCCCAGATTTTGAAGTGGATCCTCCACTCGGATATCACGAAAAGACCTTACTTATTTCAATTTGAGGACCACTAAATGGACACTTTATCTTATCTCATTTATAAAGGGCTCTCCACACTTTACAAAATGAAAATCCAATCCAGTTTAAAAGCGGAAAAGATTCTGCAAGTGTGCTGATTCTGACAATAAATGATCATTCCCTTTTTTGTCCCGGCAACAGAATACGTAATAGTATCTCTGGTAGAAACCTCACTTTCTAATTATGAAATTATTTAAATGTCATTTGTATGGCTTTTTACTTGCTATTCATTAAAACCTGACCTTTTGAACGCTACTTGACCTCCATCATAAAGTTTCATATATTTGTGTATGATTTACTTTATCTGTCAGTATATTATAATAGTATAGTATATTACCAGTCAGTGTATCTTCGAGCGAGCTTCGCTCGTTTTGTTTTGTAAAATCTTGATTTATCTGGATTATGGATGTTTGAAGTACCAGTAGATTACCAATCAAGTACTACAAAAATTGACGAGATGGCACTGTATTCAATTTTCAGAATATTTTATTAAAAAAAAAAAAGTTTTTTCGTAAAAACACAATTATACAGGTAAACTTATATAGTAAAGTCTTATCTAACCACAAAATTTCATCCAAATCGTTAGAGCCAATTCTGAGATACGCGAAATAAATAAATAAACAAGAATTGCTCGTTTAAAATAATAAGATATATCTCACTAGTTTAAAATGTAATTCGGTTTAATAGCTGAAATCCATTTGCGTTGAAATTTGGTATCTTTATAGATACCATTTTCATTCCAGGAATACATTTTTGAAAAATAACAGATTAAATTGAAAAGAGCACTCATAATATCCCGTTCGTTTTGAGCGCACTGTCATCCTGTGTGAAAAGTAATTATTTTTATGGTTATGGTAACTTATGTTGAGGTAACATTACTAAACTTATAATTTTTTTTTTATATTTTTTTTTGTAATATTTCTCATATTTCATATATAGATTCATATTACTTGAATTTGTATTTTTCTCTTTGTTTTAAAATTTAATTTATTTTGCTTGTTGGCAACCATTTGTTTGACATTTGGTATCGATAAGCGCGTTCACGTAACATAAAAGGCAGCTTATTACGGCTACAACCATCACGGATGCAGTTCATTTTGGAAGTGTGTGAGCGAAAAATCATTATAGGCAGTTTAATGGCCTGATGATAGAGTTAAGGCGCCAACTTAACAACCAACTCAAAAAGTGATTTAATATCGTCAAATTAAAGTCATCGTCATTTTGTTTCAATGATTTATTGAAGCTTCTCTATCTTACCTCTTAACTTAAAATTTAATTAAGTATTCTTCAGTATTTTTATAACATTTTCTAGTAGAGATTCCGAGATAATAAGCAATGTATAGTATTATCCAGTGAAATGGGACTGTCTCATTTAGCCACAATTCCCTTTTCGTACTGCAAAATGGCTGCAAAAGATAAACTTGGTTTTATCGGGCGATAATTTATGTTGGATGAAACCGCAATGTGTTTTTAATGGGACACCTGATTTTTTGGAATTTCGGGTTTAAATTTGCTGCGTTAGATTCATGCTATAATCACACCTCGTTTTGGTACAAGACCTTTTCTCTTAAGCTTGTGGTAAGTGGGTGTGTGAGACAGTTAGGTGGACAGAACAGAGCAAACCCAAGTGGAAGGACCACACCTGGTAATCTGCCAAACAGTGTTGCACTTGCGTTGTTGTGTTCCATTCCATTCTTTTTTATATCGATAGATATGGTTTCAGATAGGTAAAAAAATATTATAATAGGTTAAATAGTTTGACTGGCAAAAATATGTCATCCAAGTAAACGAAATTGCGTATTTTCCTTTCCTGTGACTTTTTTCTTCGCCCGTTGTAAACCAATTTGGATGTTTCTTTTTAGAAATGGTACAGTGTATACCATTTTTAAAAAGGGCAAAAATTATGTGATTGAAAGTAGAAGACAATTTTTTTCGATTTTTAATCAGTCACTTGTCTTGTGTCCCATCAGTAGGTCTTCGAAAGTATCTCATCAGTGGTACTATATAGCCCTTATATTCTTACTTCCCTACCCAATTATAGATACCTATTTATATCTCCAATAATAGAAGATCCCAATAAAAGGAACAATTGTTTTGTGATAGTTTGATCGAACGAAGCTTTTTATTACTGTTTTGGGACTAACTTTTCGTATCTTTGTTTGCCATGTGTATCTTGGCCTTTTCAATAAACTTACTAACTTACTTACGAACTGATCAAGTAAATGGTTTCTGATTTCTTTGGTAGGTAAAGGTAGGCCGTGTTGGATGAAGATATTTATAAAAATGTTTGGTAAGTCATTCTTTTTGTGTATATATTTGTTTCGCTCAAACGGCTCAACGAATTTGGATGAAATTTGGTACCAGGATAGCTTATATCCCGGATTAACACATAAGCTAATTTTGATCCCGGAAAACCGCGGGTTACCCCGCGGGGCGCTGCTAGTATTATAATAAAATTCAGGGTGAAGTATTATTTTTAAATGACGATTCCTTTGCTTAGTTTCCCTGCCTTCCAAGCGCGATACTGGTTTCGATTCCCGGCTGGGGCAACCTTTGTGTGAAGAACGTAAAGTTTGTTATCGTCTTGTGTTTCTGTATTTTTCCATACCACCTGTGACTCAGGGAATCCTAATTTAGGGGTACGAGTGAGTAAAAGATTTAGAAAAAACGGTTACTTTTGTCATTCGATGTCAACTAATTACTATATTATATTCTGTGCTGGATGCATCAATTAACAAATTATTTAATCTAGCAACTGACGAATTAATCGAGAAATTAAAATTTATTCATACATTTCTGCATAATCCGAGTTGTTCGCTTAATTAAATTGTTCTTGAAGAATAATCCCATCTCTCATATGACTGTGTAGTCCTGCATCCACTTGGATTATATAATCTCACGGTTTTATCTTCTCGGTTCTGTTAAGTTTATGTTTATTATTAACAGTTATTAGTATTATTATCAGTTGATAAATGGTAGAAATATAACGCAAGTCCCAATGTTTTGTAAATAAATTGGTTTTATTATAAACTACCTGTTCCTCGTGACTTTGCCCGCGTGCAATTTAATATTTTTTTTTTTAAATAAATTTAGTTACTCTTTATGACATGAGCCATCTGTCAGTGAAAGTCTCATCAAAATCGGTCCAGCCGTTTCGAAGATTAGCGGGAACAAACAGACAGGCATACATACAAAAAATGAATTTCGTTTTATTTTGATTCATTAATTGACAATCAGCTGTCTACTTACGCACAAAGTAAGAACAATCCCATAGAATAAAATACACTCAGTTTTTGCTAATATTTCCAATTTTCCGGGTAAGTTTACCAATTTTTCTTTACATAAAAGCCTAATTTGGTATACATATAATGAATATTTTTATACAAAAAAAAACTTAATTTCTCCAACCGTTCTCGAGTCTTTCGCTGACACATTTATCCATTAAATTTTGTTTATGTGGAAGATAAATAAAATTAAATGGATTTACCGAGTTTATTTTGAAGATTTTCACTGCTGGGCAAAGGGTTGCCCACTTTCTACTCATGGAGTTTGAGCTTCTGTCTCCCAGTTAAATTAATATTTGTTGAGGAAGTGTCAACATCTGTTGTAGTATGCCGCGTCTTCTGTTGGAGTCAGGGTGGCATATAGTGGCAACATTAGCCCATAGCTCATCCGATATGCGTTAGATGTGGCCAACCCAATTGCAATTATAATTTTTTTTTATTTCTGGCGGTTTATTCAAAACTCCAACGAAAAAGAGGGGTGTTAAAAATTTATAGTGTGTATCTGTCTGTCTGTGGCATCGTAGCTCCGAATTAATGGATCAATTATATCCCGTTATATCCCATTTTTCTCTTTGAAAACTAGTTAATGAAGATTTGTTCAGGCGTTTGAAGATTACCATTCGACAAGTCGAGGTCCTTACATTTTCTTATATCGAACTTATGTTTCGATTATTAAACCACTAAATTGTAAAACCCAGTGACAGTTCTGATAAAACCCACGTCATGGGCCTATGTTACCAATTTCATAGCTCATTTCTGATTAATGGTCAAGGATCGAGCGTTTAGTTCAAACTAATGGGTTTGGATAACATACGGCACCCTTTCACCCTTTCTGTCGATATAAAAATATTTTTTTTGGACAAGGATGGGATATGAGTGTGGAATTTTGGCTATTTTATGAGATTTATGAGTAATGCCACTGATGACAATGGGCTGGGTAATTTTAATTTCCATCACTTTACTTATATGACATAAGGTGGTTCCGTACTATCAATAGTGTAATTAATTATAATGTACTCTATCAGCATTATGTTCCGCAGATATTATATTAAAATTTTATTTTAAGCGTAGGAAATGATACATGTTCTTTTCCTCTATACGAACTTAACAAAAAAAAAAACATTTTAGTTTTAATAATATTTTAAAGAGATATAACGTAACAGAGAGCTTCTTTAGTGTTTAATAGAATGAAATTAAATAAAAACAAACTTTATTGCAATTCCGCAAAAATAGTTCTAAAGCCCCTTTAAACGATGGAAGGTGGGAATAATATACCAAAAAAAAGTTTTCTTGATGCTTATATAAAATCGCTGTAAGATTCTACATATCCTTTTTTGTCTTATGCGGCTAAATTTGTCATGAATTTTTTGTATTTATTATTAGTGTTGTATACAATAAAGAGCTTACCTATATAAATAATTTAAAAAAAAACCTCTAATATAGATGATAATTTATGTATGATTTTATGATTTAGTATTAGCATTAAAATTGAAGGTACAGAGCCTGAAAAATATCAGTCAATTTCATACCAGAGCTGCAGACCTACGATTAAGTACATGCAAATAAATTCAGCCAACTAACTTCAGATATTTGCATAATCGCCAGATGAAATGTAAATATTCATTCCTCGACGTAGGTATATGTTTTTTTATAGTATTTGTTTGGGTTCCGTGGTCAATGTGAAAACGAGTGGTTGTTTTTTAAATAGGTGTGATACGGACAGACTAGCTCACAGAGTTTGTATTACATACGGTGTTGTTTTATTAACACAAAAATGAATTACCTTACTTTTGACAATTCAACTTTTGTTTATTTTTTATTGTAGATATTAAATATTAATTTAAATTTAAAAGTTATGTATTGTTTTATGTTGTAAGAAGGTAGGTACAGTGCATTTATAATTAAATTACTATTATTGTATTGTATTATTTTAAAATACTAACTGTAAGTAGGTACTAATAACAATTTGTGCATTTTGGATGACAATAATGCGGACTCAACCTTCAAAATAAGATTTTTTTTTGGTGTATTCAACACTAAAACATAGGTTGCTTACAGTAATCAGTAGATTGTCAGTATAGTGGTTATAAAAAAATACTCATTGTTAAATTACTTGACAGTTGAATGCCCTGTTTGCGCGACCTTGGCGTGTGACGCTCGGCCATATCGTGCATCTCTCTCACGCGCGGGTGCATTATCGCTCATCGCGCTCGCTCGCACTATCGGCCACCGGCGCCAAATCTCCGCGCGCCGAACGCTCAGTAATAATTTGTTTTGTGAATAGTGAACACGTCGCGCGTTTCAAAATGGCGGGTAATATTGAGTTTGACCATCAATTATCAATGAAGGAGTATATGAAACACGTTTGGGAGCATTTCGATAAAGACTCAGATCACAGTGATGCCGTTATTAAGAGAACCATACACCTGATTAAGACCGGGAAGACGCATCTGAACAGAAACTACGAAGTGTATGCTTTTACAGGACGTGACGTTTTAATGGAGAAGCGAAATACAATACTTAACCCCGTAGTCCAAGTTTTGTCTTATGAAGATGTTTTTACTATTTTCATGAAGCACCACATCGAAAACGACCACGAAGGCGGTTCGCATTATTTACTGCTGATCGAAAAAGACAAATACAAGTTTCCCGAGTTATGTTTGGAGTTATTAGTGGAAAATTGTAATGTCTGCAAGTCTAAAACTAAAAAGTCAGATGATTTATTTTCGAAAGTAAGTTCAGTTCACATCACAGTCATGGTAGACAAACGAGAGTGTCCAGATTTTCGCTTTTTACTTATATACGTCGATAAAGCTACAAGTTTTGTTATAATCAGACCGTTGCAGAATAAATCTACACTAGAAATTACGATGGAACTTTTCAAAATTTTGATGCAGTTTGGCCCGCCGCAGAAACTTTGCTTGTGTGGATATAATAGAGAACTAAATGAAAAAATAGCGGAATCACTAGAACAATTGTGTCCAATGTTCAATTTCACTATTGAATTTGAGCCTGAAGACTTTGCTCTCAGTGCAAATGTTGTCGAAAAACTTGAACAATGGTCGAATCAAACGGGCAGTACAGCGTGGGAAATAGGGTGCTTTATTGTGCAAAGAAATATGAATATAGAAACTAAAGTTAAAACAGAAGTAATGCCTATTACCGCAGAAACTAATCTGAAACATCTTGATACTCCACATAGCCTTTTTTACCGAAACCTTGTCAAAATTGACAGCACACGTCAGGAACCAAGCAATTTTAAAGATACACAGGAGTCAAATAGCCATAAAAAACAAGATACACAGGAAAGTACACTACAACGGGAAGCTGACAAAGAAACTGGCAATCTAATCGTGGATGACAATGCATCAGAGATTGTTCAATTATCGATACCAAGCCCGGAAAACTATGAAGACGACACTTTGAGTCAACTAGGTTTTGACGAGCTGAACATGGCTGAATCAATAAACGAGATTAATGAATTTGAAGTTGGAAACAGAGCATCACCTGGTATGGATTGTGATCCATTTCTCAAAGCTGAGATTGAAGCAGAAATAGCTAAAGAAATCGAAGAATTGGACGACGAGTGCGAAGAAGTTCTCGAACAGAAAATAAATAAATGCCAATGAAAATTACGTTTTTGCTTGGTTATATACAAACCCTATAGGTGATATGGAAATTAAGGAATAAAACAACATAGCAAACGGTTTAGCTAAAGAGGCTATTGTAATTAATGCTGAAAGCGATCTCTGAAGAGAGAGAGAGAGAGAGATACAAAGACCTGGATAAGATATAAGTTTCGAATAAAAGAACGAATTGATAATTATTTAATTTATAAATTCAAACTTAATTATTATAATAAAATGTGACAAATAAAAACTCGAAGTCTTTTAATCTTTGTAAACTTTTGAACTTTTTGGCCACTCCAAAGTTTGTTTGTTTGCAATGGGTTAACTCAAAAACGAATTAACCAATTTTCAAACTCTTCAAATTATATAAAGGTAAAATATATGCGAGTAACATGGGCTGTATTTTATCTTTAAAAACTACGAAATTTGCTGTAAATTAACCCAAGGTATCAACAATTGGCATATAAAAGTATTTTTTTTGGCGTACGCCGCTAAATCTATTTATAGATGATACATAGAAGAAGTTAATTTTACTCGTATTTAGAATCGCATTTATCTTAAAAGTTTTAGCGTATTTTTTTGAAAAAATGCATATTTATACAAAAAAATATGTTTTGTTATAAAATAAGCTGATAATTGAATACAGCGCCATCTCGCCATTTTTTTGGTACTTGATAGGTAATCTACTATTTCAGATAAAACTCGATTTCCAAGAAGAAAACCAAGCGAATCTCGGTCCTCTAGGTACCAAGTAATTATTTGTACAGAAATTCACTATTATAAAATTAACTTCCAAAGTTAACAGTGTACTCCGATATTTGAACGGCCGCAATTCACCTACATTAAAGTTCCTATAGATTCAGTACAGTAATTAATAAACTTATGTTAATTTACTACTAAAGCGCCTGAGTAAATAATTAACGCAAATCGCAACGTTATTTGCTTTCAAGTTTTCAAGCCCGCGAAACCGTCCACCATGGTTTATCCGGTACATTCACGGTTTCAACGGTTAATGGTTATCATGGTACAGCCGGGATCGATATTCAAACGTGCCCTCTGAAGCACGGAAGCACTCAGTTTAAATGCCACTAAATGGTCACCCATCCGTAATTAGAGTTGCTTTATGGAACCATATTGCTCGCGTACGTATTGAGTATCCTCAGAATCCCTACACGTGACCCACGGGTGGTGCTAATAGACCAACCCAAAGAAAGTAGAACTTGCCAAGTTTTTCCGGAGAAGTATTGCCACCGCACCTGGTAATCCGTTGCCAAGCAGCGGTGCACTTTTGAACATCCTATCGTAAGAAGCACACGCACAATTTTTTCATAAACCACCGTTCAAATGGTGCAAGCATTCCCTATCTTCCTTCTAAATTGCAAGATGATTGCATAAAAACGGATTGGGAATTTCGGTCGGACAAACCCACATGGAAACATTCCAACATTGCCGATTAGTTCAAGTTGAACTTAAGAACTTCGGTCTCTCGCTATATAAATCTATACCTAAATACAGTGCATCACGTCCACTCGAGGCGAAACCACATGTAGTTTATAGGAACCCGCCATAGTTTCTCTCCTATCTATCTTCTATTTCGCGAAGTCAATCTCTAAGTCCACCAATGACCTACTCGTATGAAGTAAGGATGCCTCACTTAAATGCCTTACTCTGCCTCACGGATACGGAATCGAAAAAACGTATTTACTGCGATTTACTAGAACCTTTGCCAAGTTTGTCCGAAAATATATCTAATATCACCACATCCAATGACGCCAAGGAGTGATCCACAATTACAGTTGGAGTTACAGGTCCAAAAAAGGTTACTTTGCGGTTTCAGAGTGAAAGACGTAAGGGGATGAGGCTTGGGTAGAATACCCAAGACCCATTTAGAAACCTTTTACGCCTTAGCAACGCAGGCAACTTAAGTCTTGCTCTAAAGAAAAGGTCAGGCGCATATAGGTTGGTTAGTAATTATATAGCAACTTATTTGCGGGATTAGCTCTTAGTGGCACGCTACAGATTACAGAGCCTTTCAACTGTGCCTTCGGGATTTCACAATTAAAACATCAGAACGTACAGTGCAGTTAACAGTTTCGGACAGGCCGCAATAGAAAAGAAAGTACTTAATGATTAAGAAATAACTTAATGATTTTTATCTAGTCTACCTACATTTATATTACAGTAGTGTAATACTGTATTGTAGAAACAGTAACTGTTGGTGACAGATGCCTCCCTCCCAGCAGTAGGTTGTAACGTACCTATGTACACAACTGGCCTCACTAGTAGTAATTGTAGCTTTTGTCATCTTGTTTTTTATTGTTACATATATACCTAAGAATATTTGACGGTCCTGTAGCTGATTAGTAACCCTGCCTTAAGCGAGGAGTCCTGGGTTCGATTCCCGGTCGGGGCACTTGCGTAAAGTTTGTTTCGGGTCTTGTGTATTCGGGTATTCGCCCATGCCTGTAACGGAATCCTAGTGCAGAGCAAAATGGTTTTCTAAAAGTGTTACTGATACGGATACGGAACAGCACATCCCTATCCGTAATAGTGTTCCCATAAATTGCTGTGCTATCGCTTTCCGAGCGAGTAGCTCGCGCATTGGAACAATTGCGGCGGTAGTGGTCAGTTTATTACTTTATGAACAGGACCGCGTTTGGTTCCCGCTATTTTGTGAAATTTTGCTGCATAAAGGGAGTTTTGGTCGGTGCAGTTAACTTATGATTCTGGGCATACCCGGAGAACAAAGTAACAAGAATTTATTGAGGAAAAACAAAATTTGCGTGAAAATGTCCAAATTACTTTTAAACAACTTGTATATATTTTTGTAAGCCATTAATATAAACCTGTAGGTATTTTCCAGACTCAATAGGTTTAAAGCTAAAATAATTCTTGAAGATATAATATGGCGCCAAATTTGGCCATTTTAATTTTGTTATAGCCATTGTCACATACTCAAGTTGAAAACCATCAAGTCTAGAGTGTGCTGAGAAATATACACTCATACACTCGAAAACCTAACCCTCCCACTGGCGTAGTCGGGTAATAACATTAGCATAAAACAAGTGAATGATTAAAAATTGATTAAACCCTCTACATTTCTTTCACCTCTACTTTCAAAAATTTTTAGCAAAAAAATTTTTTTTTTTGATAAATTTCACTAGTACTCCTAAGGGCGAAAATTGAAGTTACAATGTATAAAAAAAAACTCTACATCATCCAAATCGGACCACATTTGGCGAAGAAATCCCGCAAAATACAACTGAATTGATAGCCTCCTCAATTTGTAGTAGGTTAAATATTATTATGTTATCATATAAGGTCGATTTTGCAAACAAGTTACAATTTATATTTTCAATTCATATTTATTTATCGACGCATTTCAATAAAATGTGAAATGCCGGTACAAGATATTTTAACGACGCGCAGTTTTCTCCGCCATTACGTTACATAACGGCGTTATTTTGACTCTATACAAACAGACAACGATACAATTCAATCTAATGCGCATAAAGATCGTAATGGTCCATTTGTTCCAGTTCTATTCGCGGACGAGGACTGAGGAATTCGTACCGTTTCAATTTAGGTGATTCGTCACAGGTATACAACAGGAATTCAATTACAAAAATTTAGAATCCATTACCGCCTTGAAGAAATGAGTTGGATGTGTTAATAAAATATTCATGGACATGCATTCACACAGCGCCATCTAGCCCCAAACTAAGCAAAACTTGTAATATAATAACTGAATAGAACTATAATTTCTTTTTTGTAATTAAATATGAACACAAAGACACAGAGGAAACATTTATGTTCGCCACACATATAGCTGTCGTGGCTGGGAATCGAACCCATGACCTACAAGCTCAGAAGGCAGAGCTACTACCAATTGAGCTATGAGGCCAGTCAAGATACGTTATCATGAAATCTTCCAATAAGATTTCGGTTGTCCATATGTACCGTACCAGCCTCTAATGTTCTCACTGCAGGGACACCGGCCTACTCTCCATAATCGAGAGTGAATGGGCTCTGATCTACCACGGGAGCCCAATCCGGATTGGTAGATGTCACATGCCGTCGAATTTTTGGTTCTAAGACATGCCGGTTTCCTCACGATGTTTTCCGTCACCGTTTTGAGAACGTGGTATTGCACATAATTTTTTTCAAGTGAAAAATCTCATTGGTGTACGTGTGGGTTTGAACCAGCAACCTTCAGATTGAAAGTCGGCGTCTATGCCCCTGGGCAACCACGCTGTCCATATATGCTAACAAGTAACTAAAGAATGTAATTGATTTTGTAATTACATTCTTTGTGTTCTTTCAAGGTCTTGGTTCACGATAGCCACAAACAACCTTGCATAATAGTCATAATAATCTTTATTGGTAATAAAATTATAAGCAGTAAAAACTAAATATAAGCATAAGCAGTAAATATTATTTTTCGTTAATATTTACAAAGAACACAACAACAATTTACTTTTAATAATTCAAATTAATTATTATTGATGGTGAATTACAATTATACATTTAATTTCTTGTTCTGTAATATTCAAAATGATTTTTATTTACCTTTCTTTTCAGTTCTTCAAAGCGTTTCATTAGACATAGTAAGTTCACTGTGTGCCTTCTACTGAATTTTTTATACTGACTTAAACCCGTATTATAAATGCGAATGTGAGTTTGTTTGTTACGTTTTCACGCCTGAACTACTCAACTGATCATCATAAAATTTTGCATACACGTTTTCAGGGGTACAGAAAGTACCATTCATCCATAAACATTACATTAACCAGAGCGTAACCGCTTCAAAAGCTAGTTTCTTAATCCAATAATTCTAGATTACTCTGTGTATGAATAGCGTAATCGCGAAGTCCTGGATATAGAGAGCCATTTTATATAGCCACGTGCTTAGACGGTACAATTATACATAGCGTCTTAATACTTCCGAACTTCTGGATAAAGACGGTGGCTATAGAAAACCATGGTAATCCTTGTGGTACCACGATTACCTTGGTTTTCTATAGCCACAAAATGACGGGCTTTGACTGGGCAATTATACATAACGTATTAATAATCCCGAACTCTTGGATAAAGGGGGTGGTATTGGTTTTATTTATATAGGCACAAAAAAAGCTTGCTTTGATGGTGCATATATCTATGTCCCTGTGCGTTCTTACCATTTCGTAAGGCAGTTTATTGTTACTTACTGTAGTGCCAAAGTTTTTCTGATATTGGATCACGGAACATCTGCAAATGGTAAGCTATTGTTTTTATTATCATCATTGTGTTAGGTTTGTCTAATGTTGAATCTCCTTTAAAATAGTTTTTGTCATATTGTTCCATTGTTGTCGCTTTTAAGCTCGGTGTGTTGGCAACACGGACGGTGGCGAGATGGCCCCTGTGGACGATCGAGGGGACATTCTGTTGAGAGCCGCCGTCACTGTTGGTCGCACATCGAGCATTGTCCTAGAGAACCACGTGGTAGTCCCTATAGTGGATTTATATTTGAGCTGGTGTATAATAAAGAAACATCTGTACGTGTGGAGTTTGATTACAATTGTGATCGATATTTATTACAATTCATCATTTTTAGGGTACCGTACAGTAGTGGCCTGATACAGAACCCTTGTTACTAAGCTTATAAATACCAGTTGTGGTTTGTGGAGGTGCTAGAAATCCTAATCCAGCAAACTCAAACTCTATTTCTTTCGATATCAAGTATCGTTTAGATACAAGCAATTGTATAAATATTATGATCATTTTTAAGATAGTAAATATTTTAAATTTATATTTAAATGAACAGAAATAACAAGTCATTGACGCGGTAGAGGAGAATGTTCACATGTTCACATGCGGTCCCGCAGCCCCGTCCTAGTCAGACGTTTGAGCAACGGTGGAGTCTTATTCGGTAAAGGCATAACAACAAACAACATCAGCTGAGCCCAACATACCCCGCCAAGACCCCCCATCGTGGCGGATATGTAATCCCCACGGCAAAAAAAAAACATATTCTAAACCCGTCACTATAAATAATTGACAAACAATTGCGTTGCGCCAGTCATTCTAAGACGATATAACGTATAATTTCACAGTTTGTTCATGAAGGCCCAAAATAAACGTTTTGTTTATGTGGTTATAGTGACGGCACGAACAGACCTAGCAGGTGGGTACGTCTGATGTTAAGTGCCACCACCGCCCATAAACAACAAACATTATCTGGATGAACTGGGCACAAGTTCTTATATCTGATCTATAAACAAGAGTTTAAATACCTTAGATATTATTAACAGTAATGACTTTTAGCAGATAAATTAATAAATACCTACAGATAATTATGGTAAATATATATCTGTCTATACATAATGTACATAGATATAAGCAATGATTTGAATATAATGAACATTTATCAAGTCATTACTCATTCTAATAGTTTAAGTATGGATGATAAGGAAAAACTTAAACATCATAAATAGCATAGAGCATAAAATGCATTGCCCATTCATTATGTTGCTGTTCATCATTATAGTTCTCTTTGCAGAAGCAAATGGAGCTAAAATCTTGGCAGTATGGCCCGTTCCGTCTATCAGCCACCAAGTAGTCTTCCGACCTTTAGTTCAAGAGCTAGCAAGAAGAGGCCACCAAGTGACCGTCCTCACACCCGATCCAGTATTTGAAAGGGGGATGGCACCACCCAATCTTAAAGAAATCGACTTGCATGACCTGTCTTACGACATATGGAGAGCTGGCTTCTTCAAAATGACGTCAACGGGGTCTAAAGATGATTTGGCGAATCAGATAAAAGTTGCGATGGACTTAATCCTGGAAATATTCGTTAAGCAAGTACAAACAGATGAAGTGAAACGTATAATACAGACTGAAAACTTCGACTTGGTGCTTCTGGAAGCGTGTGCGAGACCATCTCTGTTGTTCGCTCATATATACAAAGTGCCAGTAATACAGGTAAGCTCATTTGGTGGTTTCATGGACAATTACGAGAGAATGGGAGCACCAATTCACCCGCTCGTGTACCCTCTCAGCTCCCGTCAAAGGATTTATAACCTGACGATGACTGAAAAAATTACAGAGTACTACAACTATTTGCTGATGGATATTGTATATCAAAATCAAGAAGAAGATGCAAATAGGGCGTTGAGGAATTTGTATAGTGATATGCCTTCTCTGAGTGAGCTGACAAACAGGGTACAGATGATGTTTTTGAATGTGCACCCAGTTTGGGATGGGAATCGTCCAGTGCCTCCCAGTATTGTATATATTGGTGGAATTTATCAGAAGCCGAAAAAGGAATTACCACAGGTATTTAATTTAGGTTTTTAGGTTAGATTTATTTTTAATTTTAGGGTTCTGTATTCAAACCTAAAGCCTACAGAGTCTATATACAATATCATTCGTACCTTTAAGGGTACCTATGTATGTATCTTTGGTAGGGCACGCTGTATCAGGCTGAAATTTTCACAGTATACAAGAGTATATTGTGTTATTTATTTTCAACGTGTTTTTATGTTTATGGTGGTAACAATATATTTATTGTTAACACCATTTTTACATAAAAACATATTGAAAATAAATAACACAATGGTGGGGGCACACTGAGCTCTAAAAGCGATTTCTTCCAGACAACCTTTGGATTGACTTGAATTAAAAGAACGAAATAGGGGAGGCGGTGTTAAGGCAATAAGGGGAAGCCTACGTTTTTTATACCTACTTACATACTCAGCGTATTGTATAAGATCTTCAAATCTCGTTATTGTCGCAATTGCACTAAACCACTTCTTTATTAGTAGTAATCTAGTAATTACCTGCAATCTCAGATAATGACATGTAAGTAACGGGATGCAACTTGGCTCATCTCATACTTAAGTCAGAGAGGACCTAACTTTAATAAAATACAATACGCACTTTCGTTTATTCGGATGACATATTTGAATTTGTTATTTTGATTTTTGAACCGATTTTGAATTTTCCTTTGGGACCAATCTGAAAGCATATCCTTTAAATAATTAAATTATAGTTACTATAAATCAGAAAAATGCTAATTATTTACTGAAAATGGCAAAATATTACTCTTTAAGTAGACATGTGGGCTTGACTGATTACTGCACTTAGAGACAATATTTACAAATACAGATAACCTGTCTTATCAATATAATAAAATAATATTCTAACCAGATAACAGATCACGAATAGGTTATATAGATTACACATATTAAGTATAAAAGCAAGCCAGTGATTCCGTTCAAGTGGCTCGGCCGAGTAGACGGGAGAGTCGCATTTTAAACGACTTTCTGAAAAAGTAGGTTATTAGTTCAGCTGTATGTTTTTTTATGTTTGTTACGCGATTTTTTCGCTATTTAGTGGACCGATCTGGATAAATATTTTAAATTGGATGTATTTTTTATTGGACGTTCGATGTGGTCCCATAGAAATTTCATGAAGAAATTCCATTGGAAAATGATGTAAAACAAGTAAATGAAAGTATTGAAGTCGGTTTATTCGATTTTTAAATTAGTTAATTATTTGAAATGACAACATATTGCCAACATATTTGCAGTTGGCACTTGACCACCTTACAACATTTAACAGAGGCAACCGAGTGACATTCGCTGCCAAAGACTAAAGTAAATGAAAGCACTTGCTATTCCACATCATACTCACCTGACTTGCCAGGGCTTAACTCGAGGCAACACGACAAATACGAGTAATTATCCACTCGTCCAACGTAGTCTCTCGGTTAAGTACCAATTTGCTGTCTCATCAACTTGGTACGTGTAATCAGTCCATTATCTAGGCTGTTTTTATTTATATATAAATTGCAATTAATTGATAAAGATAATTATTTTAAATCATGAAGTAGGTATGTCTCAATGTTTTGAGTTTCCTAACTTTGAGAAATATTTTAATAGCTCATTTGGTAGTAGCCCTTTTTTTTTTTCGTGGGGAAATGCACTCGCATACCGCCCAGCCACGGGGAGACAGAGCGGTTATGTGGGACTAGACCCACTATAACCCCACGGTGTCCTCCTCTGCCGCTTAGTGGCGGGAACACGGGAACGTTAACACACACATCCGCGAACCCGCCGCGGCTGTCCGTCTCCGGACCCCTCTCATTTTGGCACCGAGTGCCACGCCTTAGTTAGCGACACGCCAGAACACATAGCGTGTCGCAACCACCTCGGGGACCTGGCCAGCGAAAGGACGTTAGATGACCCCGTATCTAAACGCCCTAGGTCTCCATGCGACGGGTCAGATATGTGGCCCCGTCGCCTGCCACTACTGCCGCAGAGGATAGGGAGAGTGGCGCCTCTCAATATTTGGTAGTAGCCCTGCGTTTTGTGGTTTGTGGCTTCGATTCCTACCCAAGACAACATAAACGTTTTTTCTGTGTAAATTATAATTATTTTTTCTTAAGCAATATTTTTTCCATGGTACAAATTATGCTTAGTCTGGTGCTGTGTAAAATGTCTTTGTATCTTTATTTTGCTTGGCAGCGGATTACAAGTTGTGGACAACGGCAGTACTGCTCTGGACGAACTTGGTACAAGTTCTACGTCTAGTGTTTAAGAAAAAAAAAACTCGATTTTAAACTAGCGTGGAATTCAAATAATTTAGCGCAGAAACCTAAATTGTTTTTTTTTTTTCGAAACATCAGCTACATCCCGATGAAAGTCCCGTCAAAATTGGTCCAGAAAGACAGACAGAAAAACAAAGAGATAAAAATTAAAAACTTTTTTTTCTAATATGTCCCTTATTTACTTTTATATATTTTTATAGTGACCGTATCTTTTCAGGATCTTAAAGACTTTCTCAACTCATCCAAAAATGGCGTGGTTTACGTGAGTTTTGGAACAAACGTCAATCCTTCATCGTTGCCACCAGCAAAAATCAAGATACTAGTCAGCGTGTTGTCTCAACTGCCTTATGACGTTTTATGGAAGTGGGACAAGGACGAACTGCCTGGGAAAACTGATAATATTAAGCTGTTTAAATGGCTGCCGCAGTCTGATCTGTTGAGTAAGTGTCTATTAGCGGCTTTGCATGGATAGCAGAGCTTATGTGCCTAATTTTTTTCTGTCAAAATCGTTTTTCATCATTGTTTTGCATGCTAAAATATGATTGCGAAATAATCTGATTTTAGTAACATATTTTATTCTGAGATAACAAACAGCTACAATAAAATATATCCCATTATGAAGTATTGACATCAGAAATTTACTGTATATGATTTAATAGCATTTGGTAATTAATACTCATTACTAAAAGCCCCAGCTTCGCACGAGTGAAATTTACTAACGATGAAAACGAGAAGTGCGATTAGCGAAATTTTTTTTATTTGACAGCCGAATTGTCACCTCCAAATTTATGATTTTTCCAAACATTTTCATGCATTATTAACATTATTAGTTTAATAAAAAGCTGACCTGACAATTAGAAACACAACAAAAAAACAACAGGCAAACAGGTCGACCATTTCTCAAGTGGTCTCAAGTGTCAAGTGGTCTCATACAATTGATTGTTATGTAGTTATAGATAGTAGAGCTTTTCATCATCATATCAGCCGACAAACGTCCACTATTAGGCCTCCCCCATAGATTTCCAAATTGTACGATCTTGAGCCACCTCCATCCACCGTCTGGCCTCAACGATGTCATCGGCCCATTGAGTGGGGGATCGTCCTACGCTGTCTGCCGTAGACTTACTGACATCTTGAAAATAATTATTTCATGGATTAAAACTTCACTCATATAGCATTTCATTTCAAAACAAATAGTCCGAGTATTGGAGAAACACTAAGGAGATATTTTTAGGGTAACGTGCTTCAAATGTAAAAAGGGAACCCCGCGGTGATTCAATACTCTTCATGGTTCGTCTGTCTGTCGAGGAACGCGTCATCAATTTGTATTTAATATTAAATACTGATCTGCAATCCGTAGGAACAGTGGAAAAAGCAAAAAAAAAAGAAAAAGCATAGTCATCGCAAACAAAAGATGATGTCCTCTATGCCACATATTTTGACTCTCGCAAAGGAATTCTAACCTATAGGGCAGTTCCCGTTGACCTGGAACCATTTAATTTGGTAAGAAGCAATGCCATGTAGCACATGTAAAGGAATAAATCCGAAATCCAAAAATGTTTTAGTTATATAACAAAAAATAAAATACATTAAAAAAAACTATAAGTTATTAAATGTTTACCTATAAGTTCGCGCGGAACCTTCGGTGCGGGAGTCTGACTCGCACTAACTCGGTTTTTTGATTCCTTGTAAGTAACTCATGGCATTTTTTCAGGACATCCCAAAGTCAAGATGTTCGTCACACAAGGTGGTCTTCAATCCACTGATGAAGCGATCGCAGCGGGAGTACCACTGCTTGGTATACCACTGCTTGGAGACCAGTGGTACAATGCTGAGAAATACGTGTACTGGAAAATTGGCGAAAAGATTGATATTGATCATTTTAATGAGGCTGACTTCAATTCGTCACTTTATAAAGTCCTTAATGATGAAAGGTGAGTACATCATGTTCACAATTTTTTGAATTTGAGGACTTCTACATGAGTAGGTTGGGCTATTTGTGGTTCGATAACACTTGCTTTGTCCTGAGAGGGAAAGACGGGCGAAGAAACCAACAAAGTTGCAGTAGAACTTGTGACTGAGGATTAGGTCTTCGGCAGTAACCATTTAATATCAGTTGGACTGTCAAAATGTCACTTCACATTAGCCAGAAAGAAAATAACTAAGACAGTGCTGGCCAGTGTTCTTGTTATCATGTCAACACTGAAATTAATGTAAATCAAGAATTCCAAGACTTCAAAGAACTAGATTGCTAGATGCGAGTTCTAAGATTTCGGATGAAGCCTCCATGGTAGATTAAAACTTGAACCGCTCCATCTTTTTAAGAATACCCCCGCAATGATAAACTTTATAGGCTCGTTAGGTTACCAAAGAGTTATTTTAACTCTCAGAGACTCAAACCCTCATTACATATAAATGTTTTTTATTATACCACTGAAGTGACGGGTCGAGCTGAAGGCCCAGCTGATGGTAAGTGGTTACCTCCGCTCATAACAACATTGCAAATCAAGTCCCCGTCTCGGGTGATGAGCGCAACGGGATATCCGTTGCGCCCATCACCCGAGACGGGGATGATTCAACTCATGCACTTGTGATTTCACCTTCGCCACACCTTTCCGTTGGAACACAACAATACGTATCACTGTTTCGTAGCACTGTTTTGTTCGGCGGCTACTTTTACTACTTTTACTGCTACTACTGCTAATTATTGTTGCTCCTTTGTCACCACCCAGGAGGTACGTAGTATAGTACTAGAGAGTGATCACTTACAGACGTGAGCAACTGGATCCCCCAACATAACTGTCATTTTATTTTCAGTTACCGCAATAATATAGCTGGTCTTCGGTCTCTCATGCACGACCAGCCGCAGTCAGCTCTGGAGCGTGCTATGTGGTGGACGGAACACGTGCTGCGTCACAATGGAGGCATACACTTAAGGTCACCCTCGGCCAATATGACCTGGGCGGAATACCTAGAATTCAAATTGATACTTCTGGCTTTATCTTTAGCTGTAGTTCTAAGTGGTATTGTCACTTGTATTGTATGTTTCTTGAGGAAACACGGCAAGGCGGTTAAGATTAAAGATAGTTAAGTTGATTCAGAATCACTTTTGTTATTTCTTCGAATTAAGAGATAAGTGTTAGAAAGCAGTTTCTGGTAAAAAGGTATTGCAACTTGGACATTCCAATATATAAGTTTTAAATGTTAAATCCCTTATTTTGTTTCCAAATCTTTGTCATTTTGTCTTACTTGTTGGAGCAAGCGTGTTCCTTCTACTAGTCTTCTTGGTTCAAGTAGTGTAACTCGAACTACCATTTCGTTTATATTTCAGAATTTGAAACTGTGTTTAAACTCTTCTTGCGAGCAAAATCCTCCTTTCTTCCAGTCCTTTTCGTTCATGTAACTGGTGGTCTTATTAGTAAACTGTAGAAGTCTAACCTAGGCCGCCATCTACGCATCGCCATAATTTAGAATTTTAATTTTCCTTTGTTTTCTTAATAGTGCGTCATGACAGCGCTTCAATACAGATTCCATGCTTCCCTTCCCCGCTAGCCACCACACAACCCGCAATAGTTTTGCTAGTAAATGCCACAGCAGACTAACGAAGTCGTTGACAGGTATAGCATCCAATGGATACTGGAAGCGTGGGAGCGAGACAGAGAGTTAAGAAACGCTAGAGACCAAGGTATTAGCCAACGTCATAAGCGAAATTACTGGTGCATGAGGGGAAAATCTGAATCGTATTGCTGTTGTTTATGGGCAGCAGTTGCCACTTAACACCAGGAGGCCGCGTAGATAAATAATAGACCATCTGCTCATCCGTAACTTGAATAACATAAAACTAATTTGTTACGTTGGCTAAAGTTGATGGGAAAACCCAAATTTGTCTGAAATTAAACAAATTGCGAGAAGTTTTGTACAATGAATTTGGGGAAAGTTTATTTCGGAAAGTTGTTTCTTGCAAACTTTCGCTAATAGTCCAACATTGATCTTAGAGTGTAAAGAAGCAGTCGGCAGTTTTTAAAATATATTTTTAGGGTTCATTACCCTAAACATAAATCCTTTACAAAGTAATGGGTTCGCACTTGATCATTTCTTAAAATATATTTTTGCGTTATCTCGCACCTTCTACTGAAGGTTTGAGATGACGCATAGATGAGATAGACAAGACAGGAGTCTTGCATCACGCCTTACGACACAATTACTTACACCTCATGAATTCTTTAAAAAATCTTATTAGATCGCAAAAGCCCCGCATTTCAAGCACAAGACAAACACCCAAGACCCGAGCACACTTCATGCTCACCACACCAAGATACTACCCTCGATACTACATTAATAAAAACAATAGTAGCCTCTTGCGCAAAAAAAATGTTAAATTCCACGCAGACTAAGTCGCGGGGGACCGCTAGTTTAACATAATTAATGTTTTGACATGAGTAATTAATTATTATTGACATTAAAATATCGGCAGTATTTCAAATAACCAAAAGTAAAGTCTTCTCTACATTTTGCGGCTAATGACCGTTACAATAAAATAACATCATAAAAAAAAAACAGACCAAAATAAATAGTCAATTACGCGAAAATTTTCCCCGAAAACATTTACAACTCCGTATAAAAGGGCAAAACTCGTACAATTTTCTGCAAAATATTGTATCTTCTACAAGGGAACCCAACTTAAAATTACAATATTGAAAATAACCTTATTGGAGATCTTGGACAACGTAATATTATACTTGTTAAACTCCATTTTACCATCATTATACCAACTTAACAAACCTCAATTCAATTTCCTTATTCTTACTACGTAGAGTTTAGTTTTCAACGATTCCTGGTTGTAAAAAAATTGTGAGGCTATGGAGCCATTATATTGGACAAAGCTACCCTTCAGAGGTCATCAGGGGGGACAATAGTAGCCCAATTGCTATTGTCAGCAATTTATGGTGGAATAAGTATGGTTTACAATTACAACCTTTTTGGCTCTCGAGTTTAGAAGAACGAATGGGGTGGGCGAAAGGTTGAAATTGTGGAACAAGAATTTTGGCTTCAAATAGAGAGGAAACAGTTTTTTTAAGGAAAAAATTTCTCTCACCTGTTTTTGGCGCATTTTAATTGGTTAATCAAGTTTGAAATAACATGCAACCATACAATTAAATTATTAGTATTTGTGATGCATTTTGTAATACATCTCAGAATTATCTCATCCCAGCCCAATGGGATGCGGCAAACGGTACTTATTATAAGCAATTTTCAAAATTCAAACTTTACATAATGATAACAATAATAAAGTTATTACATTTTTACGGTTTGGCTTTGTATAATACTACCTATTTAAGTAAGTTTAGTAATATAATGTCTATCCTATTTTTGGTAGCATTACATGGCGGATAACAGAAACAATAATTAAAATAGAATTACTGCCTCAGTGCCAGTAATTACATGCAATACGTTTACAAATAAATAATTGTAGCGTAGGAGAAACTGAATTAAATACAAACAAAAACGTGGTAATTAAGAAAAATAGCTGTGAAAACGATCTTATTAACTCGTTGAAATGAAAAACTAGTTAAGCATAAAAAGGACACAAAACAAACAACTACTCATATTTGTCTTGTTTTACTCTGTTTGTCCATGTCACCTGCGACACAGGATATCCTAGTGCAGGGGTATGGATATGTTAAAGTTATATTCCGATCCAATAATCGGGATTAATAAAATGCGAGACTATTTTTCCCAACACTTGCCGAATGTCTGCCATATATAGGCAATATGTGTCAGAATCAGATCCTCCCTAGATCGTGATTTGTGGGATATAAGAATTCTCATTGGAAATACCTCACGAAACGTGGGGTTACCCATACTAAAAATATTTTGTGGACGAACCACGCCGATCTAATTACATAGATTAAAAGGTAGATATCGTATTGCACGCTCGATCTAACACGATATCTGCCTTTATATATATATAGTAATATTGTTTTAATGTTTCTTTTTACACAGCAATGTTTGCTAGCTAGAGCAATGGGTCGCCTACTTTGGCAGCAGACCAGATACTTTTGCTGTTGTTCATGGGTGTCAGGACCACTTAACATCAGATGGGCCGTCAGCTCGTCTTGACATCTAGTAAGTTAAATAAACAATAGGAACTTAAATCAAGAACACAGTCCAGAGCCTTCTGCTATCCCCAAAAGCCTGCGTAAAATCGTCACGACCATCTGCAGCCAAAAAGGTATAACCCAGTAAAAAACAAAAAACAAGAACCGTAAAAGTGATGCTACGAACTCTCTATATCTACTAAACTACTCGTTTACGATGAAAGTAAACTTCCAAGATCAGTGCTTTTATGATAATCGATCGCTGAAACCGTAAAGTGGTAGATAAGTACTATGAGGTAGGTACAGGATGGTAGATAAGGCATGTTCTACCGTTAATTGTAGTAACAGACTAGACACAAAGACTAATACTGATAGAAGCGATATCAACCCAACTATGAACAAAGCTATGATGTTCTACAGTGCTATGAAGTTCTAATATTAGAATTAGAAATTAATGTTAGAATTTGACTCGTTTTAATTCAGTTGGCCTTTAGATATATAGATAACACTTTATTGCTCACATAAACAAAATAACAGAAATCATAAAAAAATAATACTATGCAAGTAATGTGAAACAATGGGCGGTCTTATCGCTTTAAAGCGATCTCTTATAGACAACCTTGGATGGACAAGAAGTAACGGATTTCTACTAGGGGCATTGGGTGTAT
Organism: Aplocera efformata; assembly: GCA_921293045.1. Lineage (NCBI taxonomy): Eukaryota > Metazoa > Arthropoda > Insecta > Lepidoptera > Geometridae > Aplocera > Aplocera efformata. The sequence goes on from OV121061.1 coordinate 5,488,729, forward strand.
CTATATTAAACTAAGTAATACAATTCGAAATTATTTAAAATAATATAACATATATAACATTTAACATTTATTAATATGGCATTGTGTGACGAACATAGAGATTTGTTCTGTCTCGAAGTACATATGTAATATAATTATGTATTGACAAAAAAAAATGGTTGTCTGTAAAGTCGGTTTACGGACGATAATTTTAGTTTTGTTTTCAGGGACGCGTGTTATTCCATAAGAAAGTAGGTACAAATCCAAGCGTAAAAATTTTTGCTATAATAATTTTGTGCAGTATCTTAGTTACGAAACGGCGAAGGACTTTTCTTGAGGAAATTGTTTAAGCTTGTTCTAAAAATATTTTACTAAATATTCTTTCATTTACTTTCAACATTTAATCGTGGTCCAACTACGTAAACATGATGAACCATTGATGTGCACTGTATCTTGAAAGAAAGACAATATACGTATAATTCACTACATAGATACAAGTAATCTAAAACCACCACTAAAATAAAAGGTGATTGTATTTGTAATTGCTCTTATTAGAAGGCAAATTAATAAAGCAATCAGGTCTCCACTTGTCACGTCTACGTTCCAATAGTAGTGTAGCCCATGCAGCGAAAAACTATTATATAATCTTAAAGTGTCCTCCAAAGCATAAAAGTTCTGATCGAATGTCATTGCCGTTCACCCGATAAATAGGATAGTTAGAGTGATCCACCAAGTTACGATAACGATAACAAAAGGTTAACTTAACCAAAAAAATAACATAGCGATTGGTGAAACTCACTCTTAGTTGATTAGCTTAGAAGAACTACTGCAAACGCCTCAATCTATGAAGCTGTCAAGACACTTGATCGTTGAAACCATATACTTGCCATAACCCAGATAAGACATGTTCAAACGTGCGCTGTTAGGAACACGGCACGGCGTAGAAGCGAATATCTTTGCTAGTAACCATCTTAATTTATAAAAGTACTAAAAGTTAACTTAGAAAAATCTGACTTCACTTTTTCGGAATAAGAAGTAGCCTATTTATGATTTAATCTAGGATCCGTCCGTACCTCTAATGTTCCCACTGCAGGGACACCGGCGTACTCTCGATAATTGAGAGTGATCTAGGATATGAGCTATCAACTCCGAGACATTCTGCTCCCTCGTGCAGATGAATTCGAAAGAGACTCCTTGTATCTGTCAAGCGCTAATGCCTCGATTCACTCGTCCAAAGAACAAGCAGTAGAACTTGTATCAAGCTCGTCCAAGGTCCTGCCACCACACTTGGAATCTGCCACCAAGCAGTAGTGCTCGGTGAAGTCACATGCGCATGAGACGTATCATCCCCATCTCGGGTGATGGACGCAGCAGAATGAATGCGACTCTGTGTAAGATCCAAATTTTATACTGAGTCGCATTACTCTGGTCATGGGGGGTCACCACTTAACACCAGGTGGGCCCTCAGTTAGTTTCATCACTTATACACATAAAAAAAAATGTCGATGGGTTGTTAGTGTCAGTAAGCCGGTAACTGTAGTGTCCCCGCCGCCATACACCTGCAATTCCAGAGGCAATCCGTTGATCTGTTGCATTCAGAAAATGATTAACCCACCTTTTCAAGGATCCATATCCAAGTTCAGTGGGAAAACCGTAGCAGTGGGAACTCCACAATCGACATGTACGCAAGGAAACGCGAGACAGGAGCTTCATCTCAAGATGTTACCATATCAAAGGTCACACACACCTAATTTATGTGAGATGACTCATTTATAAGAAGTTTAGAGGTGTACCTGTCTTTTCATCTTAACATTGACTTGCGCAAAGAAACGCATGAAACGCGAGACACGAGTGGTTGCGGAAATTAAAAAATTACTAATGACATCTTTTACTATTGTTGGATTGACGCGTTTCTTTGCGTAAGTCAATGTTAAGATGAAAAGACAGGTACACCTCTTAACTTCTTATAAATGAGTCATCTTACGTAAATTAGGTGTGACCTTTGATATGGTAACATCTTGAGATGAAGCTCCTGTGGATATGACCTTCCGCTGAGGTAAAACACGTGTCGACTCTATTGTTGAGATTTTTGTTCCCTTTTTTCGTACCACCCGGACGGCACGTGTAGGGTCTCAGAGAGTATTTACGTACGAGCAACATGGACCCTCAAAATATCTTGAATAGGTTAAAGGAAGGTTTCCCTTTAGTATTGAATGTTGAAATTCTGCCTTTGTTTCTTATTTCTTAGAACAAAATAACTGCTTAACAAATATTTGTTATTATGCAGCATGAGCGAGAGATCATGTTTGCCTTATGACCTGATGTAAAGTGGTTACTGACGCCCATAGACAGCAATATGAATTAGGTTCTCCCCTACTGAAGTATGAGAAGAGCGAAGTCGTATTACGGTGCCCCTATCACTCTGGGAGGGGGATCACATGGATCTGGGATGTGGGAGGCACCATCGTCTCATGTACCTGTAATTTCACCGGCACCCGTACCCTTCCGTGAGTGTGTCACTGCTTGGCGGTGAATTACACAACACAGATGTGTTGGTAGTGTTTCTCCGGATGAATATGGCACAAGTTCCACTGATAACATTAATCAAATTAAGGTTTTATGTACTAGCCATTATTGTATAATATTTCAAAATTTAAATATTGTTATTATTATCTGCATTTCAATCGTTACAACTAAAAGTGATCCGGTGACATATAATAGCTATTTCAGTTAACCCAAGCCTGGGATTAGCAGGAAAAAAAGAGACAGAAATACAATAAAAAAAAAAATGTGTACCGTGTATACGTTTGTATACACGGTACACATTTTTTTTTTTTATATTGTATTGTATTTAGAAAAAAGCTGTTATTTGGACATCACAAAAACAGCTCTATTCTTATATATAAAACATTAAAATTGTTTCTACCTACGTCCCCAAACTGGTTTCATTAGGCAGGCAGAAGATGGTTTTAGACAACTAAAACAATGCATTTGGCACAAAATGTATTTCTTTTCAAAGCGGTATCCGCTAGTTTTATTTATTTGTGTAGATTTGAGATATCATTTTAAGGTAGTTTATACTGGCACCAGAATAATTTGCACTTTAATTTCACTTCTAAATAGTTAGACAGTTCCTTAACTGCAGTAGGTTATCTAAAGCTTAGTTTGGTTCATTAGCTCTTAATTACTGTGGTATTCGGCTACATAATGTGGAAATGCAAGATGGTTTCCACAGGATCATAAGACAGAAGTTATGCTCGGTCTTTTTTTTTTGTATGTGGCCCACTCTAGTGTCGGAGTTTTCAGGCCGCTCGAAGGTCTCCGACACGTTTTGTCTACTAGTAGCGCCAGGACCGATATCTTAATGAGCCTTCAGAAGCAAGAAAGGGTATTGTTTAAATAAAAAACATTAAAACACTATATGAGCGTTTTAAGAGATTAAAATGGCATGGACAGAATCACAAGACAAACAACCAAAACCCGAGAACAAACTTCATTTACAACATAAAGTCTGTCCCGGTTAGGAATCGAAAACGGGACCCCTCGCTTTGAAGGGAGGACTTCTGATAATTAAGCCATGCCACTAAGCAGTCAAATGCCACTAAACGGTCTCCCTCCACTTATTGACTGGGCGTATAGTTGAACTTAGATTACTGGTAAAGAACTTAAACACAAGCTTCGCTTCAACTTCATTACGGAGTCATAAAGTAAGTATAAGTAAGTACATCAAATTAACAATATTAACTTACAAATTACCTACATGAACCCCATTTTAAGACAACACGCGCTATTCTGAAACTCGTATGCAAAATCTTCAGCATATTTTAAACTTAGTTGCTTTCAAGTCACGTGACGACATAGATAGTAAGTTATGCACAATATTACGCAAGCAGAAAGGATACTCATGTGTGAATTATGAGATGTTCAAACGATACTAGAAATTAAAGAAATAAGTATGAGTTTAGCTTGTAAACAAGCTAAAAAATATTAGTTCTGATACGACGTGAAATGGTAATTGTCGTCATTACTTCAGATGAAACATTTGTATCAAATCAATAAACATTAGTGGTAATTTCACACACCGTTATGTAGCCCTAATGTAAGCAAAGATTAGGGATTCGATAACTGATAGAAGCTATATATATATGTGGTATTTTTTTGTAAATACATACATATAATATATATAGACACCCAGACACAGAACAAATATTTATGTTCGTCACAAATGCTTGAATCTTGAATCAAACCAACGACCTACAGCGAAGAAGGCAGAGCTACTACCAACTGAACTGTGAGGCGAGTCATTAAACATACAAGTTCATTTTACGAAAAGTAAAAACCCCCGATTCGGTTGAATGCTAATGACCTTGAAACGGCTGAACCGATTTTGATAAAACATCTCTAAAAAGAAGACCAGAAAACCTGCTTTTAAATAAAAAACAATCGCTGTCAAATTGGTTCAAGCGTTTAAGTGCTACGGTGCCACAGATACACACACAGCGGTCAAACTTATAACACTTCTTGTTTGCGGCGAGGTTAACCTACTGCTGGCACTCTATATTGTGTTGGCAGTCTATAGAGATTATTCTCAAAGTTGCACCATTTGGTGTGGGTGAGCACGCACGCAGAATACTTATGTCCATATGTCTTGGAATTTTCACTAAATTTTTACAGATTTTTCAAGAACTTTATTTGAACATCGCAAACTCTGGTTTAATATAGAGTTACGGGAAAAGATTGAGTAGATCGCATATTATCGCATTGCATTTTATTTTATCGACTCCGTAGTTGGTATATGCTGCCTTCGAAGCGAGGGATCCCGGGTTCGATTCCCAGCCGGGGCAGACTGTGTAATTTTTGATTTTGACACCATTGCTTGACAGATTGCAAGTGGAGGCAGTACTTCTCCGGGCGAACTGCAAAGTTCGCTAACTTCTGCTACTACTTTTTGTTACTCCTTTATCACCACCCAGGGGATATGTGTAGGAAATCAAAGGTTACAAGATGCATGTTTCAATATTAAAAAAAATAGGTAGATCAGAGAGATAAACGTTGTACGATTAGTGAATGTATTCAAATGCTTGTATCCAACTATGTGCTAACGATTATTTCGCAGTACCCGTATCAGGTAAAGGCATGTCCATCATCGCTTATAATTTAAATAATAATATATAACTTGTATACTAATTTAATAATTCAATAAAGCTGAAGAGTTTCATTGTTTGTTTGAACACGCTAATCTGGAACTACCAGTCCGATTTGAAAATTACATGATAGTTACATATGTACATGATAGTTACATTCATGAGGAAGGCTACATGCTATCTAGCATTACGCTTATTTTCTTTGAAAAAGCTTCTTCTCTTTTTCAAACATTATAAGAAATACAAACATTATAAGAAATACCACCCATTCGTACGAAAGGCTTCGCTTTGTCAGCATCTGTTTTTCCTGAAAACTTCAATCTGGGAATTTTCTGGGATTGACGTTATTCGAACTCCCAGTGGATATTTTTCTAGATATTCCAGTTAGTCCTGGGAACCACTAGTTAGAAGGATGTGGGTGCCGGTGAAATTATAGAAACATCAGACATTATATGAAGGGGCACTTTCAATCTGAAGGTTTGCTTCAAAAAGCGCTGGTTATGTGTTTTAAGTATGTTGCATGTACCCGTCGCTGAGTGATAGGTGTAACTAGGTAGGGAAGGACCAGAGCCGTTTTACTGTTGATATTGGGTAAAAGTAACCACTTAAACTAGGTGGGCTTACAAATCGTCCGTTCATAACTTCATAAAATTTTCATAATAGCATTTTAGTCTTGCACTGACAACCAATACAAATGTTGCCTTTAAAATAAATAATTGTTAATTAATCTTAATAAATAAATCTTAATGGATGAAAATAGCCTTTTTTTGCAATTCTACTTTGATTTCGTTAAAATTGTAACCTTTGTGTTCAAATTATCAAAATCCCTTCCAAAAGTTAATCACACTTGTATGTTTCACACACAAAACCTCCAGTGTGTCATGATGATCCAGAATGAATCCACCAAAGATGGAATGGAACCATAAAAAAGCATTCTGAAATCGGATTATCTCTCCCAAAAAATACTTTGCATGGTCACAAGTTGACTAGACATACGCAGCATTGAAACTTTAAAACATCTCTTTCACTACAGGATTAATTTTACACAGACTGAAGAAACCATTATCCAAGATCTTTATTGTTTCGCTTGTACTTTATCGTGTGAACACGTCTTTATGAAAATCCCGAGGAAAGTCAGAAACGTTCAAGTCCTAATTACTGTTCGGTAAGTTAATAAAAGTTTCAGATAAGAGGAAGCTCCGAAGGTCGTTGATACTGATCTTAATGTGAGAATGTGCCACAGTGGAAGACACGGCTGGGTTAGTTAACCATCGGGAAGGAAACAGCCTGATAATAATATTATAACAGCGAAACATTACAGCATTAAGGAACGGGCATTGGTTTGGGTGTCAGTTAGGTGGTGTGGACGTTACGATGAAAACTCGCCCGGAGTGGGTGGCTAATGAGGTTCTTTGTTCTGTGTCGATGACAGGAAAACTTGCAAAACAGATCCGGGTAGGAGAGATCATCTCGATTGACAGAAAGAAAATACTAGGCAAAACTAGTTTATCCAAAACGGTATTGGTTGGTAACATACTTATATATTATTATTATTTTTAATTTAAATTTAACTGACAAGGCCTTTCTACAGCCACTAATCTACATACTTCCTACAATTAAATTGAATTGTGTTTATTTTATATTTCTTTACATTGTTTATTTCATGACAAGGCCTCTCTACAGCCGTTTAAAGAATCAATTGTTATTATCTAGATACAATTTGATTATTTTTACATGAAGAGATATTTTCTCATGTTTAACAAGGCTTATGTACAGCTGCTACAAAAACTGTTGTATTAACGAAACTAAGTGTCCATTGTGTCCTATAGTGAATAAATGAATGATGATGATGATTATCTACGGTCATCTTGCGTATTTATTCAGAGCTTCAATAAACCCAATGCACATTTCCCTGCTATCAATCTTAAAGACGAGGTTCCGCTCCATTAGGAATTTCTTTAAAAGCCAACTTGAGCTCGTGGTTCATTCAGATGATCAAGCGCAAACTTATTAAGATATCCTCTCTAGTGGCTCATTTTATAGTTCCGAACCCATAAGTGGCAACCCTATGACTATTATTAAATACTTAAATACTAATTGGACAGAACAGTTTCTTAGCTTAGTTGGTAGTAGCCCTGCCTTCAAAGCGAAGAGTTCGTTTCCCGGCCGGGACCCACTTTGAGTGGTGACGATAAAGTTTGCTCTCGGATTTTGGGTATTCTTATTGTTCTTTCTATGTTTGTCCATGCCATTTGCGACACCGGTAATCTTAATTAAAAAAACACCAAAGAGAACAAACTTCATGGTTACCACACAGTGTCCCGGTCGAGAATCGAACACGGTATCCTCATTTAGAAGGCATGGCTATTACCAGCTAAGACTAGAGCAGTTTTTAGCTTGAAAAAATAACTAGTTCACGTGTGATTCAAGTAAAAACCATTAAATATTTTATCACAGTTTAATCAATGTGTTTAAACCAGAGGATGTTTGACAGCGTAAATAATATTTTAAGACACTTTCAGATAAGAGGAAACTTCTTTTCAATCTTTTCTTATTGCTACTTGTTCTATTGGCTGCTGCTTTTGCATTTCAACTAGACAGTTACAAGCTCGGTGTAAACGATGCACAGTGCTTTGTACACATGTGTCACACGAATGATCGATCACTTCGTATACGGCTAGAAGCAATTTTACCGTAAGATGTGCGCCATGCGATTCCTTCACTTTTTGTACGATTAAACTCGATTTTATTCTATGATTAATCATATACTGAATGCAGAATTAGCTTAATCATAAGTTACAATGTTACTGGTGAAACGAGCAAAGAAGGGAACTGAGCGAATGAAAATTACAATGCATTTGTCACTTTAAAACAGTGTTTTTCAATCTGTGGGTCGCGACCCTTAGGGGGGTCGCTGGCAAAAAGCAAAAACACTAGAATAAAAAAATAATTTCAGCCAGCTCTGGATATTTTTGTGTCCTCGCAGCTTCTTGCAGTGTAGGTCTTTACATAATGGTAGAAAATCATAAACTTCTTTAGTTACTAACTTTGTTTGTCTATGGTCCGAGGGGGTCGCCAGAATTTTTCTACCTGTAAAGGGGTTGCGTATTCATAGAGATTGAAAAATACTGCTCTAAAACTATCCTAGTAAGGTGTCGCTAATATTAAAGGTATAGGAAACCGTGAAGACCTAGATATCTATAGACCTGTTTCCATGATACCAGCGATTGCTAAAGTCCTGGAAAATTGCCTTAGCGATCGCCTGGTTGATTACTTGTCAACGAAATTCTTTCTCAGCAACGTATGAGCAGCAGCTTTCTCGTTTGAGGTATGAGCGTGTTAACGTTGTTGATGCGCAACCGATCCCAGATTTTAGAAGGTGGGTATGTAAATCAGATCCTTTATGTCCAATGGGTTTGGCGCAAGGATCAGCAGTCTCCAACATTTTGATCCTTCTAAATGATCTCTCGGAGGCTGTAACGATAGTCAATACTTATGTATGCAGACAACGTCGCGGCGATTGTCACATGCCTGTCTTTGGACGACTTGGAGACCAGACTCAATAAGGCGACCCACCATCTTGTAGAATGGTTCATAACGGTTTGGGCCATAACCTAAAGATCCATTTTCTTCATTTCAACTTTACAGGACGCGGCTTCTTGCAGCGGTGGAACGCCCATTAGTCATACATAAACCACAACCTTCCTCGGTTTTGAAATTGACAGGGGGTTGACCTATACGTTTCAAATTGACAAACTGTGTGGTAGAATGGGTAGTGCATGTTTTATAATCGGACGGGTGACTTGTCTTGCCAGCGCTGTACTGCAAAAGTGAATGTACTGTATTCACTATTGCAGTACGGCGCTGAGCTATGGGGACGAACTGCAGATTAAGATTATTCTTTTGGCAGCAAAAAGGCGCCGTTTGGGCACTAGAATACGTCGTGACGTCTACGTCAGGTACCCCCACTTTCTTTTTGCAGCCAAAAAGTAGCCTATGCGCTATTCAATATAACTTATCTCTGTGTCAAATTTCATGCAGATACGTTCAACCGTTCTGGCGTGATTGAATAACAAACATCTATCCAAACTTTCGCAACAAACATTATTTATTTATTTATTATTTTATTAATAAGTGTCCTATTAATAAACACAGGATTACACTGAACATACAAATATTAGTTTAAGTTGTTTACAGGCTTAGTGTACCCATAATAATGGGGTATCACAGCTTGCGCAATAATGACAGGTTGACAGCAAAAAATAAAGTGTTATGTGAAATTTAGAAATACATTACAATAAATTTACAAATATCGTTGAAATAATGTCAAAAATTATTCATCCTACTCAAAATATCAGTGACACAAGAGTTGAATACTAGAGTTTGAATAATAGATCTTGATTTTTCGTGTCTGTAGGTAATACTACTGGAAATGCCCAAATTCGAACCAACTTGCCATTGACGTTGAATTATTGCGTACAGAATTTAGATGGCACAAGTTGAAAGTTTAAGCGGCGCAAAGGCCAATACAATTAGAATGTATGTTTATATATTATAACTATTTCTGAGGGGTCCAGTTGCTCGCGTCCGTAGGTGTGTACCCTTTGATTCCCTACACGTACACGTGCTAAAGAAGCAACCAAAAGTAGCAGTAGAACTTGTGCCAAGTTCGTCCGGAGAGGTACTGCCACCACATCTGGAATTTGCCGCCAAGCAGTAGTGGTTGCATTACTGTGTTCCGGTGGAAGGGTGTGGCTGCCGGTGAAATCACATGCGCATGAGGCATATCATCCCCGTCTCGAGTGATGGACGCAGCAGGATGAATGCGACTCAGTAAAGATTTGGATCTCATACTGAGTCGCACGCATTATTGTTGTCATGGGCGAGGGTCACCACTTACCATCAGGTGGGCCCTCAACTCGTTCCGTCACTTATTCACATAAAAAAAAAATATTTATAAAGAAAAGTCAATGTATTCTATCAGTTATCTATTTCTTTTTATTAAATGTATTTGTAAAATATATACGGTAGGTACCAATAACGCAAAAGCATTTTTCAAATTATGTGTCTGTCTGTCTGTTTGTTCCGGCTGAACTCCGAAATGGCTCTACCAATTTATGACCGGCATGTCTTAGAACCAAAAATTCGATGACATGTGACATCTACCAATCCGGATTGGGCTCCCGTGGTAGATCCAGAGCCCATTCACTCTCAATTATCGAGAGTAGGCCGGTGTCCCTGCAGTGGGAACATTAGAGGCAACATGAAACATGTACCGTACCGTACCCGGTACGGTACATGTTTCACATTAAAAACGCTTTCGCCTATAGATTGAACTAAATTGAATGGGCGGGGTTTCTGTAATGGCGTTTTCGGCAGAGCTTTTCAAGAGAAATCTCAATATTTCCTTCTGGGCCTGAAAAATGGCCAATCTTATAAATACATTCTGTATAACAATGAACAATTTATTAATACCTCTTTTATTACGAAAGGAGATCGTTCGTTTTGGACCTTTATAAACAAGGTGTTCAATTTTACCAATAAATCATGTATTTTTTTATATTATGTACAAGCTGCGCCCCGACAAACACCCAATACCCGAGAACAAACATCATGCTCATCACACAGTGTGCCCCGGCCGGGAAATGAACCCGGGACCCCGCGCTCCGAAGGCAGGGAGTCGTCAATATTATGATAGAAGCTATATGTATCCATATACTAGCATGAAGATATTTTTTTATTTAAATAAGTGACCGAACGAGCAGAGGGCCCACCTGATGGTAAGTGGTGACCCTCGCCCATGACAACAGTAATGCGTGCGACTCAGTATGAGTATGACATCCAAATCTTTACTGAGTCGCATTCATCATGCTGTGTCCATCACCCGAGACGGGGATGATATGTCTCATGCGCATGTGATTACACCGGCAGCCACACCCTTCCACCGGAACACAGTAATGCAAACAATACTGCTTGGCAGCAGATTCCAGGTATGGTGGCAGTACCTCTCCGGATGAACTGGGCACAAGTTCTACTGCTACTTTTGGTTGCTCCTTTAGCACCACCCAGGGGGTACGTGTAGGAACCTACGGATGCGAGCAACTGGACCCCCCGAAGTATATGGCATACGTGCCTTTTAGTCACCTCCTGGTTTACATAAACCACTCTTGTAATCACCAGCTCCTAATCTATTCCTTTGGATGAGTGTTCTATTGTTTTCAAGTAAACAATGCTTCTGGCTTTGTGAGTTGGACAAAGGTTCTCATTCCATTCGACAAAAGAGGTCATAGTGGATTCCACTGTAGTTCTTTAACGGTGATTTTAGATCGCAGATTCGAATCTTGTGTCGGATGCGTATAAGCAAGTTGCGTCCATAGTCCATATAATACCCTTAAAATCCCTAGACGTGTCTTCCAGTTGGTGCGAAAGAGCAACTTATAGTAGCAGTAGAACTCGTGCCAAGTTCGGCCGGAGAGGTACTATACCATATATGGAAACTGCCGCCAAGCAGTAGTAAGTATGCAAGTCGGTGAAATCACAAATATATGAGACGTGTCATCCTTGTCTTGGGTCATGGATGCAGTAGGAGTTGGATTGCCAGGTAGGCATTTAACAATGTACACATTTTTCTCTCATTTCAAATTTATTGTACATCATAGAAAAGCGCTAATTGCAAAGTTATACAACTTTCCACCCAGTCAGTACTTGGATGGATGATCATTTAGTGGCATTGAGCGCTTCCGTTCTTTGATGTACTCATACAGATGCAGATCCTAGGTATACTAGTCAATAAGCCATGTTTGTGTCCCTTCGAGTAGCTTGAAACACTAATACAGAGTTAGCCACTATCTCTCAAATGAAGATCACAGAGGTATTTGTTTCCTTCCCTCTACATGAAAAATACATCATTAAAATCGCAATCGCAATTAAAAATTTCCGCGTCCTTGTTTAATGTATTGTAAGAGTATGAGTCAGTAAATGTTACTTCAGTTGAGATTCGAAGTAATTTTTAAATAATTCTATGGAAATAAAGTATTTTTGACTTTGACTTTGATATTTGGTGAATCCAATGAGTTTCATCTGGAATTTCTCAGTGCATTATATCTCCTTATTTTGAACCGTAATTGAAAAAGCATTAACAAACGGAAAAAGATAGAGGATAATAGGCAAGAACTTATGCCAAGTCCGTCCAGGTACTGCGCCCGTACCTTGAAATCTGCCAGGTAGTGCACTTGCATTGCTGTAAAATCACAGAGCCATGTGACGTTAGGCATTTATAAAATTAGTTATGATAACCAATTATGTACAAAAAAGTGCTGTATATTAGTCATATGGTTATAGTATCAACAAAAAAACAAGCAAACAAACTCTCTTTTGCATTTATAATATTAGTTAGGGTTAGGATTTTGAACAAGCTGTGCCATGCCTGCAGCTAACTATTTGCATTACGAATAAAAAACACAAAAATAATTAAAAACCTCTTTAAATACTCCTTAGTAACTACAGAACTGACCATAATTTGTTTCGATAACTACATGTAACCTGTGGCGCTATATATTTTACTGGCAAAGTCATTCCTTAATTAATAATAACATTTGGATATTTAATGAAAAAATTTCCGCCCAAACTATATAATTACAGTAATTCAAATTCAGACAAAACAAATTTTAAATATTAGACCAGGGTTAAAATTGGAATAGAATTCAAACAAAAGATATTGTAATTTCACAAATTTTTCATCGTTAGGTAATTTTCTTTGATCCCAAAAGTTTCGGCGTCTCGAACCAGAAAGGCTATAAATAAGAACATAATGGATTTTAATATAAAGGTATTGTTTGAGAGTCCCCTTACCTAAAGAATTAAGGGATTATTACTAACCTTACGGCACATATCCGTATTACATTTTTGGGGTTCACCCAGTTGCGTCTATATGCTACTCAATACCTACTCTTTCAAATAAAAAACAAATCCAAATCGTTTGACAAGTGACAACAACGACAAGCGACAAACTTTAAAAAAAAACACCAATTGAGTCAAGTATTTTTTTTTATATCCGTTGAATTTTCAACAATAAATTGGAAACGGCAACAGTAAAAAAGTATATCTCTACAAAATCATGCATTCTTAAAACTAAGTGCTTTTTTACGCGTAGGCTATGATTAGTTTGGTTCTAGATGGCAATGTATGAAATAACCATAGATATTTTTTTATATACTAGTATATATCAGAGCATATATGCCTAAATCCGTTCGGTAGTTTTTGAGCTTATCGCATACAGACAGACGGCGGGGGAATTTTACAATTACATATATATACAAGCATCGAACTAGGTTACGTTAGATGAATTGTGGTATATATCATTAAACTTTATCAGGGTGCGGGATTGTTCCAACACCCTCAAGTCCTATTTATTAAATATCTCAATATCAATTACTGGGTGTTTGAGCAAACTTTGCCAATTACCAATCCAGTTTGACTGATTGATGAAAGTATTTCTAAGATTTAATGTAACAAGTTGGGCGGAAAATTGATTATTCAAATCATTGTTTCATTTGAACAGATCCCGAATCAGCGCTAAACGATGGTACTTTTGGCTTTTAGGAATCAACCGGTAAAATGTAATTCATATTCACACACAAAAATTCGAAAGCAACAATAGATTTTTGGACCAAAGAAGAAAAATAATACTTAACATTTTTATCATAACATTTTTTTTTTTGGTTTAAAAGTGACGCCCCTGTTAAGTGGCAACTCCCGCCTATGACAACAGTAATGCCACTTAGAATAACATTAAGTACAGATTAATTTGTTTTCTTTTCGTGTGAGAAAGTGACTATCTCTGGTATCGGAGTATTCAAGCCGCCTGGCCTCCGATATGGCTGATCGACTGGTATCCGGGACCGACATTTTAACGTGCCCGCTGAAGTACGGAAGCGCTCAGTTCAAATGCCGTTAAAGGGTCACCCATCCAACTACTACGGGCGGAGAGGTTCTTAATTCAAATGATCTATTTGTAAAGATCATCCAGACAAGCTTCACTTTGAGCGTAACTTCTATAAACCTGATAAAAATGGCATTCATTCTTTTTCTTGTTACAAAGGAGGTACTTTAAGATTGTCTCGATCGATTTCAAGGTCATCGGTTTTGTAGTTTAGAAATTACAGACATCACAACCCTTAGTATGAAGTCCAAATGACGTTAGAACCCCGGAATGTATAGGAACCTTTGAACGTACGGCTCGTCTTAAGCTGGTGTTTTTACTTTATCTTATAGGATTAAAGGATAGGTCTATTATCAAAGTCAGAACTCTTCGAAGAAGTCACATAATGCCAAATCTCAATACTAGTTGATTGTATTGTATTGTATAAATCCGGATAAAAAGTTATTTTCAGAACTATTTACTTAATTTTTGTTGTTCTTTATGACGTGGTTACTTTGTACTGGTGTATATTTTCAGGGGTTTTTCGTTGTTAATAATTAGACTAATTCCCTGTGTCGCAGATGGCATGGACAAACAGAAACACAATACAAACACCCAAGACCCGAGAACAAACTTCATGCTCACGGAGCCGTCAAAGGAAGGTTTCGTAGGTAGTGTTCAATTTTCTTTTAGTAAGTAGAAGTTAGCATTGTTTGCGTTGAACTAGTTGTAGGTACATTGGTTGGTTTCGCTTTTGTTGTAAAGAAATAAGCTTTATTGTAAATGAATATTTTTTTCTATTAGCTGTGTTGATAAGTTTAGTTGATGTGTTTCTTAGTTTGCAGGAATGGCACAGCTTGTTCAAAATCATAATCATAATTGCAGCAAATAAAAGCAAAAGTGAGTTTGTTTGTTTACGCCTAAACCACAGAACCGATTTTAATAACTCTTTTACCCGTGGAAAGCTACATTATCAGCGAGTAACATAAGCTATATTTAATCCCCGCATTTCCACGGGAACGAGAACTATGCAGGCCGCAAGTAACTCAAAAAGTAAAGAAAATATCAGTCGCCTCTGTCAAGCTTTGGTAGGGGCCAGTTCTATTGCCGCGGAAGAGTGCAAGTCGTTCCCGTAGCCCCAGCAATGGGCGTCTAGAAGGGACCGTGGGGTTTTTAGCCGGTAAGAATCCGGCATTACCCGTCCAACGTCCCCAAGGGGGGGCGGATACAGATGAAGGTTTTCCCTACGAAAAAAAAAAAAAAAAGGTGCCAGTTCTATTGCTATTGTCTATAGGTGGCGGTAACTTCTTAACATCAAGTAAGCTGACACCTCCGTCACTTGTAACACACAAAAAATACACAAGCTTTCGTTACGAAAACGGACTAACTTATTTTTAACTGTTGTTCAGCAATTTATTTTTGTCTACTTGAACAAACTGCGTTCATTGACTTTTTCAAGGTTCTTGCCGATACTTATTTAAGATTGACAGGTCAAATTGGCTCAGTTCAGTGACTTCTTTTCCTATTCATTTCGTTGTCATATTTGCGTAATGAACCGGTGTAGATATATATTTTATGCTGCAAAAGTACACCATCATGAAAAGCACTAGCGAAAATACACGATAAGAGAAACACCGTTTTTATGAAGGTTTATTTTTTGTAAATTATTAAAAATGATTGGGTTTCTCATCAGATCTAGCCTTAAAGTCGCATCTCGTTCACTCGTCGCACTTCTGTCGGTACTCCCGAAGTGCCACTGTTTTTTTTTATATATAAAGATATAGGTCCTTGTTAGGAATATATGATAGAAATAAATAAACCGCATCTGAAGTATATGTTTCGCAGAAACGAAGGGAAATTATAACGTAATTTGTTTGACATGGATTGATGTCGGTGAACTAATGCTGCCCATTGGTAGCGCGACTTTACAACACTAGATAATCTAACTAATATAAATGCGAATGCGTTCGCTTGTAACGCTTTCAAGCCTTAATTAGTACTCAACCGATCGTCATGAAATTTGCGCAAGAAAGGATATCCAGAAATAAATGAAAGGTTGAAAATCTACATTTTAGTGAGCGAAGCCGCGGGCAAAAGCTAGTAACTTTAATATATGTTTGTTATACGATATCTTTACCTGTTAAACTTCGGAACTACTTCTTATTAGAAGATATCTCTTCAATTTCAAATTACTTATTGCACTTTTGTACTCGTACGAGTAGTTAACATGGACGTAATTTTATTTAAATACGGGCTCAAACTTAAACCCTACTAGGGCATAGTAATGCTTACGGTTGGGGGCGAGTACCTTTTGAATCCCTACATGTAACCCCGGGGTGGTGCTACAGGAGCAACAAAAAGTAGCAGTAGAACTTGTGCAATGATCGCCCGGAGAAGTACTGCCTCCACACCTAGTAATCTGCCGCCAAGCACTGGTGTTCTCGCATTGCTGTGTGGGTACAACGCGGTGCAACTTGGGTCTTCTCATACTTGTCATACGGCCGGGGAGGTCCTTTATTTTGCATTGCTTTTGTTATGGGGGGAGGTAACCAATTAACATCAGGTGGGCCTCCAGCTAGTCCCATCACTACTGTTACATAAAAATAGTTCTAATAGGTGTGTGAATATGACTCCGCCCCTTTTTGTCAAAATAAAACACATTTGTTCGCTTACAAAATTAAAAAAAAAATTATTAAAAGTATGCTCCATCTGCAGCTACAACCTTCGCCCATCGTTCAGGTAGTTTTCGTATTCCTTGCTGGAAGAAGTCCTGGTCTTTTGAGCTTATCCAGTTGTCAATCCAAATTTTGATACTTTCACATGAAGTAAACTTTTCTCCAGTAAGGTCTGTCTGCATCGTCCGGAATAGGTGGTAATCCGAAGGAGCTATGTCTGGTGAATATGGCGGGTGGGGTAACACTTCCCAGTCCTGTCCCTCTAAATATCTTTTTACGACTTCTGCGGTATGCGGTTTGGCATTGTCATGCTGAAGAACTAATTTGTTATGTCTATTCACCCATTCTGGTCGTTTTTCTTCTATGGCTCGCTTCAAACGCATTAGTTGTCGTCGGTAAACTTCTCCATTAATAGTTTCAGAGGGTTTGAGCAACTCATAATATACAATACCTTTCTGATCCCACCAAATACAGAGCATGACCTTGGCACAGTGAATATTTATTTTTGGCTGTGATGGGCCTGGTTCGCCTGGTTTCACCCAAGCTTTTTTGCGTTTAGGATTTTCGTAGTGTATCCATTTTTCGTCTCCTGTGACTATCCGATGCAAAAATCCTTTTCTTTGCTGTCTTTGAAGCAGCATTTCACAAATGGTTTTCCGACGTTCCATGTCTCTTTCTTTTAAATCATGTGGAACCCAGTCACCGGCTTTTTGAATCATTCCCATCATTTGTAAACGCTTTGCAACAGTTGAACGATCAACATTTAATGCTGCAGCTAATTCTGATTGAGTTTGGCAAGAATCTTCCGCCAATAATGCTTCCAATTCAGCATCTTCAAATTTTTTTGGTGGTTTTCCATGTTCTTTATCCTCAGTACTAAAATCGTTATTTTGAAATCGTCGAAACCATTCCTTGCAAGTTGTATTAGACGGAGCATGCTCACCATAAATCTCCACAAGCAAACGATAAGTTTCCGCTGCAGTTTTCTTCGCAATAAAATAATGTAATAACACTTCCCGCAAATGTCGTTTATTTGGAATAAAAACCGACATTTTCGAAAAGGTGAAAACAATTGTTGCTTACACTTCAATCAAATATCATAAAATGCGTTAGATAGCTGACATTCAGTACTATCGAATACAAGTATGGTCATTTATTAGTACACGTAAACAATACTAAAAACGACATCTGTTGAGAAAGGGCGGAGTCATATTCACACACTCAATATATAAAGAACACCCTTAAAAACAAACGGGATAAAAGTATAAAAGTCGATTTTTAAACCTGTCTATTGTTCATGATAAACAAAATTTTACATTACACTATATTTGAAAATCATCTTTTTAATGTCGCTCCGTGAATGGATGGCTTTGCAAGCCGGGGGATTTACCGTAGTACATTATATGTAACATTACACAATATTCTGATGTATATTGATTAATATTCTAAACTCCCCTGTCTTATATAGCTTTATGACAAATTAATTATATCTCTTCGTAGCGCGTGCTAAAACTTTGTAACATTCTATTGGATATTCCAGGAAATGTTCTAGAAGTTGCCGTTTCATCGCGTTAAATTAAACTAAAATGGTCGGCTCCGTAGCTTAGTTGATTGTAACCTTACTTCGAAGCGAGAGGTCCCAGGTTCGATACCCTCATTGCTCTCTTCGTATGCTTACACAAACTTACTGAAAGTTTCAGTATATAGTTTGACTTATGATTCAAAGAATTCCGCCCTTTGAACTTAAGCCAGACAAATAGACGTAGGTTTAGTAATAGGCATCACTACAGTACGATACCCTAAATACCACGTTATCTGTGGTGAACTCTGATTGGTCGATTTCAAGTTTTCCTGAGCGCTGATTGGCTAATTTTAAATTTGACCGTTGATAAACAAATTTCATAGATTGGCCTTTCAGTAATTGGAGCTCAAATCTATTTGCTTTGTCTCAGTCAGTGATAAAAAATCCGGCCTACATGTAGCGACGATCCTGACCGGAATAGGATACGACAGGACTGGAATTGGGTTTATCTCAATGACCCCAGAAATAATTGAACAGTGATGTGATGTCGCGTGATCTGTAAATAAGTAGACGTTTGAATGTTTAAGCATTTTGGGGTCGAGACCCTCTATGTCAAACGCAAAATTATTTATTACCATAGAATTCCTAAATTATTTATTACCATGGCTTCAATGATGTCGCTGGTTTAAATCCTTTCCTCAGGCTAAGGATGAATTTAACATTTCTTTTGCCCCTTAATATTTTTTTATTTTTCTATGAAAAGAAGCTTCGTTACTCTTTATATCATCAGCTATCTGCCAGTGAAGTCCTGTCAAAATCTGTAAAGCCTTTACGGAGATTAGCCAGACAACATTTTTATAAATGGTTTTTTCTTGTTAATACCTTCGGTGTATACTTTTAAATGCATTTAGTAAAAAGCTGTTACATAAAGACAGACACTTCAATCTTATTTACTTAAATAAATAATAAATAAACGTTTACACACTCATACATCTGCACTAGGATTCCCTGTGTCTCAGATGGTATGAACAAACATAAACACAAGACAAACACCCAAGACCTAAGAACAAACTTTCATGCTCACCACACAAAGTATGCCCCAGCCGGGAATCTAACCCGGGACCCCTCGCTTCGAAGGCAGGGCTACTACCAACTAAGCCAGGGAGACTTCTTACAGACTTATAAAATATATTTTAATTATAAATGCTGTTTCATGTTTTTCACAGTCTGTCTCTTTTAATAAGAGTTTTTTTGACTTTCATGTGTTTTTTGCTATTTTTTAGTGATATACATGTAAATTTGATTATATTAACCAGGTAATAACAAGGTAATAATTTATGAATTGTTTATCTCTTGGTATCTTTCGTTCTATCTGATAATCTATATTAATTGCTGTTCTTTAGTTACGCTAAATCTCGAAAACGGGTCGACACATTTTGTTGATTTCTACGAAATAGAAATCCACGAAATAGGTGTTTGTAATTGTTAACAAGGTTAATAAACAATATTTGGAAGCTTGGGAAAAATATAAAGTGCGTTTTTCTAGGCGATTTTTGCAATCAAGACCGAAAATTGTAAATCAAGACAGAAACACATTATATCGTGTCAGCTATCTAATAAAAATACAAAATTACAAAAGTATTAGGAATTCTTCACTGAGTCACTCAAGACCCGAATACTGAGAATTGGCAGTTGCCTTCTCTTTGCACTTGTTAATAATCATGCCGCTATGCTGACAACGCCTTTAATTAACTAAATCAGCCAATTAAGCCGTGTCATTACTTTGTGTGCGCTAATTTCTATTGGCGAAATATTCCAATCTAATTATAAATCCATCTGCTGTCGTATGTTATGTTAATTGAAATTATTAATTGGATTGCTTTGCTTATTACGACGTGTCTTCGCTTAGAGCAGCAATTCCTTAAGTATGCCTCGCGCCCCACAGCGGGTCGCAAAAGATATTGGTGGCCCCTGAATAATAGTTTCAATTTCAATAAATTATCGTAATTCTGTCTCATATTTTTCCCTGTATGATGAAACTGTGAAAATCCTCCTTTCCTTTACCTATTCGTGAGGTCGGATTTCAGTTATTATTACTGAACTAAATTCTGAAATAGTCTGAACGTATAATAAGCTATAGCTTTAATTTAAGTTGATGCTTTAGCCTTAATGGCATAAAAAATAGGAAACAAATGCTAATTCTAATCTGCACTGTCTGTATTTAAGTATCCAAATGTTCAATTGGAACTGTTTTTTTTTCTTGATCAAACAGGCCGAAAACTGAATTATTGATGAAAACTGAATTATAATACATTGCGTAGTTTAAAATATCTAAGCGATTTTGTTTTTGAAATAAATATAAACATTTTATTAATAATTTATATAATATTTATGTAAGGATGGTATTTAAGGGTATTACGAAGCTGCCAAAAAGTTTAAGTACCACTAAACTGTCACCTATCCAAATTTTGGCCAGGTCGTGTAAGCACGTTTCACAAGTTCTACTTTGCTCCTCGTATTTTGACTTTCGCAACCACAGCGTCAGGGACTCAAAGGGTATTTATTTATATAATAAATATATGGAACCATGGAACCGAGCAACACGGACCCCAATAATTTTCTTAACCAAAATTTAATTACCTTCTTAGTTGTAAAATAGCAGAGATATGGAACCCTGATTAGACAGATTTATCAGATACAATATAAACTATTTAACTACGCAATAGCCTCTATCAGTCACCTCCTAACTTGATTAAGGATAAATCTTAAGTAATGAACCTAACTTAAACCTAAGATAAATCCAATACCGAGTCTGAATCTAGACCCTTATTTAAGGCTGAAACCATGCAGGCTTTAAATCTATACTTATTATTATTATTATTATAAAGCTGCAGTGTTTGTTTGTTTGTTTGTTTGAACGCGCTAATCTCTGGAACTACTGGTCCGATTTGAATGATTCTTTCAGTGTTGGGTAGTCCATTTATCGAGGCTATAGGCTAAGTTTAAAAAAAAAAAACTAGAAAAACGGTGAAACCGCGGGGCACAGCTAGTGATTGATAAAGCTATGCCAAATGATGATGTGCTCTTGAAATCTCATCATCACGCAGCATAGCTATTTAGATGAAATTTCGATTCCATGCAGCTATCGTCCTACATGTGTCGCGTGGGTGGGGCAAAAACAGCAACGAAAACCAGTAGATCTTTTGCTAAGTTCGTCCGAAGAAGTACTGTTACCACAACTGGCACTCTGGCACCAAGCAGTAGTGCATTTGTTCTGCTGTTCTGAAAGGGTGTGGGTGCCAGTGAAATCACAGGCATTGGAGACACAACATCCCCGTCTCGGGTGACGGACGCAACGGCATGCGATTTTGATTTTCTCATACTTTTAGAGGACCATAGTCTTATTGCTGTTGTTATAAAGTAGAACTTTAACTTTTCCTATTAAAATATGCTCCTGACTGTGTGGTATTGACCTAAGGAACTGACCTTGCTGTAGGCAGAGTTGATTAAATAGCCAACTGCTTTAAATACTTTGAACAATCCAATCTGTACGATTGGTTTGTGTTATTGTGCTGTTGCTGCGTAGCTATTTTGGTACTACGTAAACTTGTGACAGAGTTTTTAAGACCAAATTTGGTCTAGCTAGCCACATTAGGGCTCATAATAGGGATTAACTATGAAAAGGGTTCGCTATAATCGAAAACGATTAGGAGGATATTATTATTATTATGTTTACTACACTGCATGCAATATATTGTAAGTCCCAGGTTTAAATCCCGGCTGGCATATTTTGCGTAACGGACGGACGGAGAATGATCTTATAGGTAAACTAGTTGCGCTTCGCGGCCAAAAAGTCAACATCAGACGATGGGAATAACTGACAGAATCACTTGACGAGGTTCAACCCTAAAAGTATTAGGGATTCAACATAAGCGATAGATAGGTACCCGCATGCGTGTGAGTGCGGAATGATAAGCGCGGTCAGTGACCGCTTATTAGGGCTGCCCAAAAAAAAACAAAATTATTATATTTTTTACATTGTATGGTAAAAAAAGTTTTGACATGTATTCTGATTTTCAGGCATGATTCAAAATCTGATTTGTATGAACACCTTTCAATATTGTCAGAACTTTTAGACACACTATATAAAAGGACTCCAGCGTGTCATTATCTCTCCGTCGACCGAGATATATCCTCGGTGACCCCAGTCTCGAGTTCACCAACTTATTAAGCGTTCTTGTTATCAAGACAGAACAGAGTAAACACTGCACCTTTGCACCGACCCCGCCGGCTAAGTGGAATAATCTCTTTATCCATCCTGAACAAGTATCAACTCAGCGAGCCAGCCTTGGTTTTTTAGGGTTCCGTACCCAAAGGTAAAAAGGGAACCTATTACTAAGACTCCGCTGTCCGTCTGTCTGTCTGTCTGTCAGCAGTACCTCATGAACGTGGTATTGCGCACATAAATTTTTCAAGTGAAATAACTCATTTCTACACGTGTGGGTTTGAACCAGCGACCTTCAGATTGAAGCCACCACGCTCTCTAAGTAACTTAACTCTAACTTCCTTAAATACTTAATATTCAATTCAGACTAATAAATTGAATTCTAGATTTAGATTCTCGACACCATTTTCAATCTAAGCAATCGAGACGCTCAACTGACTAACTTCCGGTATCCGGAAGTGCTGCGCTAACTTCTGACAGCTCTCAGGGTGAAGAGTTTGCCACAGAGTAACAAACCTAACCGTATATCAAATACAGCATTTGTCATCAAATATAGTTAAGCATTTGACCGTGATCTGTGGTGGTAAGTGACTCGTACTCAAACTCATTTTGTTTCCTTTAGATCTCAAGTATCGTTTGGACACGTCAAATTTTTCACACACAAATATGATTCTAGCAAATATGTAGGTCCCTTAAAAGCACGGCAGTCAAAATCAAGAATGTATATTTACAATGAATTATTTACATGGAATCGTTACTACGAAACACAACCAAAATGAAAAATGCCATGCCCACTAAAAAATAACCCATGCGATGATTTGAACCAGCGAATAATCATCCAGAATTAAATTGACTAACAAAATCTACATTATTGTGAGCAAAGCGAGAAAAAGCTAGTAATATTACTATTATAGTTCTTTGTTTGTTCTGAACAAAATACGAAATATTATTTAGGTTGTTTCAATTTAAAGTTGCTTTACTGAATATTCGTTTACAAGAGAGAGAAGAAGCGCAGACAAGACAATGCAATCGAGTTAACTGATGACAACCGACGGCAGAGATTTTAAATCCTTAAGAGGAAGACCCCTTGTTTTGTCCTTAACTTCGTTATTGAATTATTGATCCAAGAAAGCTGATTCAAATCCAACCATTTGTTAAATATAAGAACACTATAAGAAATATAATAATACTAGCGACCCGCACCGGCTTCGCACGGCTAGTAAAGCATCCGTGTCGTATCAGAAACTACCCGTGCGAAGCCGGGGTGATTTGCTAGTGTATTATACATATAAACCTTCCTATTTAATCACTCTATCTATTAAAAAAACCGCATCAAAATCCGTTGCGTAGTTTTAAAGATTTAAGCATACATAGGGATATATGGACAGAGAAAGCGACTTTGTTTTATACAATACTATGTAGTGATAAAAAGAATATAAGAAATATACTATTATATAATAATGTTTTGTTTATTCGTAACATACTCATTTCTTTTTTTTTCTGTTGAAGATCAGATAGTTTAATTAATTTACATTTATTTACACATAATTCTTTTTTAAAAAACATCATAATCTTAAAGGCTACTTATAAAGAACAAAAATGTGAAAATTATTATATAATATTGTACAATAGAAAATTTTGATCGTGGGGCCCACCCCTTGGTGCCAAGAACATACTCATTGGTAGAAATATAATAAAGAAATATAATAATTGTGTCAAAATATTAGTAAGTAAAGAATTGTGTCAAAATATTAGTCCAATGTAATTGTTATAGTCATTAATAATTAAAAATTAAATTAATTAATTAATTCAATATTTAGCCGCAATATTTAGACGGCCCCGTAGGTTAGTTGGTAGTAGCCCTGCCGTCGAAGCGAGGGGTCCCGGATTCGATTCCAGGCCGGAGCACACTTTGTGTGGTGAGCATAAAGTTGTCGGTTCTTGGGTGTTTGTCTTGTGTTTCTGTGTCTCTCCATGCCATCTGCGACACAGGGAATCTTAGTGCAGAGGTACAAGTAAGTTAACGTTGATTTTATTTTGTGTTTTTTTTTTTTATATAATCTCTTTAAAAAGATCAGGTTCTCAAATTAGCTGTTTATTATCGCTAATTGCGAACTAATTACGAAGGTTCTTTATTAATTTGATATTGTTTAATTCTCAAGTGGAACAATAGAAATATCTTAAAGATATTCGATGGAAGCTGGAATATTCGATTTCAATTATTCGAGTATAATATATATTTAACACCTGTAAATCTTTGATTGTACCTAAGAGCTGTTGATTGTGTTTTTAAATAACAAAATATATTCTGAGAAAATTTCTGTTCAAACACGAATATTCTATAAAAAAATGTGTGAGTGTGTTACAAAGATGTTGATACATTATTGCGGGCGAATAAATATCAGGTTTTGGGGGTACGCGTGTACCCCTAAAACTTGATATTGTACGTACGTAGGTGAGTGCCCACGCGTGTCCCCAGGTTGAAGTGAAAGGGGCAATCCAAAGTAGCCGTAGAACTTGTGCTAAGTCATTAGTCATTAAGTCAAAAAGCTGTGTCGGAGGCCTTCAAAAACTCTGACACTAATGTTGGCCTCTTAAACAACTATAAAGGGTTAAAACTAATTTTCACGCATAGCCTAAGTTCTAAAATGTTATCAAAATACTCGTAGCCCGTCTTATAAAGCAATTTTCAGAGAAAATTTATTATCGGGAAGTTCGTTGCATTGTAATACTGACTTTAAATACGACTCGCTTGTTCCAACGCCATTGGTGGTGTAAAAACAGTTACTATATCCTGAAAATTGTGCAAAAACGTTTGCGAAATAAGCACAAGTGCTATTACGGTTCATTAATTGAATTAATCTCGCTGCGGTATGTTGAGTTTATGGACCGGTATAATTTACGGTTGGCAACGATTAACAGTTTCGGATAAACTGTGCAAATCTGAGAGATATTAAACAGTATTGCAAAACTATGAGCGCAGATGGTCGATTTTAGTCGGCCCAACAACAGTCTGTTGTCTGCCCTCTAGAGGATATTGAATGAACTAATTTTGACAAGTATATAGGTTGTAATTTCACTTTCTCGTAGTTCGTGCGTGTGTCTATGTACAGTACTGTGTGATCCATATAATTACAAAATAATTGAAACAGTGTTTAATTCAAGTAATATAAAGTTACCACGCTCTGCTTCAAAATCAGACCTTACTGGATCCTACCATAATCAGCCAATATAGAACCAGTTTTACGTCCACATTGACGGATGATGCAAAACGTTTGTATGATGAGCATAAAGTTGTTCTTTGTTTTTGTTATTTTTGATTGTTCCAAAGCCTTCTCATTTCTAATACTTCTTCTCCATCCAAAGGTTGTCTGTAAGAGATCGCTTTATAGCGATAAGACCGCCCATTGTGTCACCTTTTTATTATTTAAGAATTCTAGTTTTAAGCGATTGTTATCTTTTGGTGTGCAATAAAGTGTTATCAATCTATCTATCTATCATAATACGATTTTAAAAAATTCCAATAATTTTGCTCCCATTCTTAATACATTTTGTCCATCAATTTAATGCGTCGTAGCATTCGCTCGTGCCCTTTGCCTGCGTCAACTGCTCTGCATTGCCAATTCTGAGCTGCGTTGCCTGTATACGCTTAGCCTTAAAATGGCACTTTGTGTTATACCCACTGTAAATGTAATCTGATAAATTCCAAATTATAAAGCCATTATCTCTATAATCCGATTATAATTAATCACGAATTGTCTGAGAACGTAAAAAATAGACTCAAATTTGAAATTGATTGTTCTAATCACAATATTCGATAATCCTTTTGCTAACCAGAATGATTCGATAAATTTGCAAGCGATGAAATTGCGGTCGGCCTTTTGCCTACTTCGCACTATTATCTTTCGTTTCACTACACTAATTTTGTATGATTTGATTAATTTTGGTTGGCCGGGTTTTCGATAAGTGTGAGAAAATAGGGTAGACTTACTACATACCTACATAAGTACTAGACACGCAGTTCAAAACTAAATCTCAGTCATGTGCTGACAAAGACAAAGATTTTGTATGAAGGCGTACGGTAATCACATAGATAGAAGACACGGTTCGAGTTCTGATAGTAGATGTTAACAAAACTAAATAAACGACTAACCCGCCTTTTGAAGGATTCCATATCGAATTTCAGTAGCTAAACCACAGTAGGAAGTAAATTCCACAATCGACACGTGCGTGGAAATAAAGAACGCGAAATTCGAGCGCTTGTGGAAAACCAGTCATCTCGATGGTGCGGATTTATTCCAGTCAATATGCCTTATTTGAATTTATAAGCAAAGCGTTCATTAACCTTGATCAACTAAGGCTCACGGATGACTAGATTAGACAAGACTGAGCGAGATTTACAAAACTTACCTAAAGATATCAGTACTGAATTGCACGTCTAGTATACATGTATGTTTATGGTAGATAGATATATGAACGAAAATAATAAAATAAATTGGTTTCAATATATTTACTGGGTCTAATCAACTAATAGCTGCTCAAGATTTGTATAATGAAGGATTATTGAATAAAAGAAATGAAATTTTGTTGATGAATATTTTTTTTATAAACCGACGCCATTTTGTTCTGGCTGTAGGAAACTTAAGATGCAACTAATTATTCTTTCTAATTATTTTAACTGGCCACGCAGCTTGACATGAGTTTGATTGCAATCCAGAACAAACATTTTGTATGACGAAATTACCTATGTTCTGTGTCTGGGTGATAGTATGTATGTATTTACAAACAAAGCGACCATATCAGTATTCTATCAGAAATCCGGTTCTCATTGTCAACCTATGTTGTATTTGGGGCAAGATTTCAACGTGTAAAATGTATATCACTGATCTATACTTCTAAAAGTATTATATGGAGAAAATATTTGGTTTTATATTTAGTTGGATAGACTCAAAACTACTTGACCGATTTTAGAAATCCTTTCACAAATAATATATTTCACACTCATACCTCTGCACTAGCATTTCTTGTATCGCAGATGGCATGGACAAACACAGAAACACAAGACAAACATCTAACACCCGAGAACCTCATGCTCACCACACAAAGTGTGCCCCAGTCGAATCGAACCCGGGACCCGTCAAAGGCAGGGCTACTACCAACTAAGCAGAGCCGTCGGAGGATTTGTATATATAAACTGCACTAGTAATTAAAGAAAGAGAGGCATATGAAAGTAGGACAGATAGATGTTATATTATACATCTTTTACGGTACGAAACCCATAAAATATTTTTGACTTACCTACACACAAAAACACGTGCTTCCGTTGTGTGAAAAGGGAATTTATCACGGGGCATGAGAAGCATAAACTGATGAGTATTTATTATTTCAACCCCGAAATAGTTTGGACAAGTTAGTTTATTACAAGGGTAGGATAAGAAACGA
Source organism: Aplocera efformata (assembly GCA_921293045.1). Lineage (NCBI taxonomy): Eukaryota > Metazoa > Arthropoda > Insecta > Lepidoptera > Geometridae > Aplocera > Aplocera efformata. The sequence continues at coordinate 5,516,636 of OV121061.1, forward strand.
CTATTAAGATAGCGTTGAAGCTTAAGGCGGAGTGGCACCTATCATTTTTGGCATGCTTGATACGTACTTACAGTCCAAAAGGCCCTTGTACAGCAGCCAAATTTATTATTTTGTAGAATTAAATTGTGGTTTTGTTAAATCTCTGATATGTATTTATTTAATTGTTATTTTTGTGAAAAGAGTAGTTCGTACCTCCCAAGATTCTTATATTAGGTTACATAAATCAATATCATTATAAAGAAACTTAAACAAAAGTCAAATAATAAACATCACCCCAAAACTCTATCCATTTACTATCAGAATTCAATTGGGCTCGAAAATCGATTCCCCTTCACATATCGATAACAAAATCGAGTGTTTGCGTATCCCCGAGAGCTACGCAAATAGAGATGACCTATAATACACCGACTCAAAAGAGGAGTGTTATTAGTTTGGCGGGGAATTTGTATTCTGACTGTTTCTGACATTAAGCACAAGTAAGAGGCTTTAATCTTCAACGGTAACCTGATTCCGTACCGTACCGTACCAGCCTCTAATGTTCCTTCTGCAGGGACACCGGCCTACTCTCGATAATTGAGAGTGAATGGGCTCTGATCTACCTCGGGAGCCCAATCCGGATTGATAGGTGTCACATGTCGATGATGTCAGATGTAGAGCGTGGTGGCCCAGGGGCACAGACGCCGACTTTCAATCGGAAGGTCGCTGGTTCAAACCCACACGTGCCAAAGAGTTTTTTCACTTGAAAAGTTTATGTGCGCGACACCACGTTCTCGAAACGGTGACGGAAAACATCGTGAGGAAACCGGCATGTCTTAGAACCAAAAATTCATTGTACGGGTGCAATGTATTAAGATACAATGTAGATACTGATATATGGAGTATACATTACTCGTAGTAGAGTGGAGTGATTACGGGATGTAATCGAACGGCCAGCCACCGTGCCTTCGCTTCTTAAATCTCTGATATCAATACTCAATACTCATTACATTTATTGCTTCTCATAATGGTACAAGGTAATACTATTGGTTTACATTCTGAGTTTCACATTATGGACCCTTGTTCAGGTATTACAATATTAATGGAGGCAGTCCGAGGTTTTTCAGATAGCGTGTAGGTAGGTCTAAACTACCTACGCACTATAGTCAATTTTATACTTATACATTGTTTGTCTGAATAAACATTGAATATTTTCTTGTCAAATTATTATTTTCTTTTATTTGTATTCTAGTCAATTTGTTTGTTATTATGTATTACTAGCTGCGCCCCGCGGTTTCACCCGCATAGTTCCCGTTCCCGTGGAGAATACGGGGATAAATTGATTTTATTTTTTTCGTATATTTCCAATGTTTTAATAGTTATTCTGCTTTTCGGGACGGAAACAAATCCAACAAATCAAAAACCATGGCAATCGGTCCAGCCGTTCTCGAGTTATAAGTGTTGTAACAAACACGACTTCTTTTATATATATAGATTTTATAGAAACCTCAAAAATTGTAGCCTATATGTTATTCTGATGTATAAGCTATATTGTGGTAAAGTTTCATTCAAATCCATTCAGTAGTTTTTACGTGAAAGAGTAACAAACATCCATACATCCATACTTACAAACTTTCGCCTTTATATTGTAATAGTAGTAGGATTGACAAGCATTAGTTTTTTCTTTTAAGTATTCGTTTATGTCATAATAGCATTTTTCCACGAGATTTTTTTTTAATTTAGTTACAAAATGTGAATATTTGTTGGTATCCTTTATATCTATGGGCAACTTATTATATATCTTGATGGACATAATCTTAATGGACAATATCTTCTAAGATATCCATTTTAATGGAACGCTGTTAAGGGCAGTTTTGATCCACATGAAACGTACAACGTATGTAATGTATTTAATTGAATAAGGTTTAATACTGTATTCTATAAAATAGCTTGGTAAATAACACGTTTTTTTTTTGTAATATATTAAAGATAAAAATGGTTACTCTGTTAGACTTAAGAGATAAATATATACTTTTGCAGACTTTTATATTGATCATTTTAAGATATACAATTCCGTGGTACATTAATTTGATCTATCGTAAGGTTTAGCCAGCATTTGCGATTTAAGCGCACAATAATATGTTTGTTACGACATCACATTACAAATCTTTGAATTTTTATAATTCTTTCTGTAATATGCATGTATTATATTTATATATAAAATTTATTCTTGAACACTATCTATTGCTGAAAATTGCATTAAAGTCCTTTCGGTAGTTTAAAAGATCTAAGCGAACAGACAACGGAAGTGACGTCATTTTATACTCATACTCATACATTTAATGTAAAATCTCATTTGTCTCGTCTGGATTTGAATCAGTGAATGTTAGATAATAATAATATATCTTTATTTAAGGCAACTTAAAAATAAGTATATTGGCCCATGGATAAATAACTTAGCCAGCCTTCATATTTTTTGCGTAATGGTGTCTATAGTAAGCTTCTGCTAGTCAGGACATTAAAGATGTAAATAAACTAAAGCTATACAAATAATAAACAGATAAAGTTTGCTATTGAAATTATAATTATTGTCTAGTCTTAATAAACCCAGAGGAATTGTATTAGCTGTGATAATAACCTATATTACTCGTAATAAATTCTAATTTGTTTACTGTAATTGTAAAGTTCGGTGCTATCAATTATTTACCAGCTCTAATTTACCCAGGTTAAATAATCAGACCTTATTCCTAGAATCTCCGGATCTACGGATCTGACGAAGGGTTATGTCAAAGCAAACTTTTCTGATCATGTGTTACTTCATAGCAAACTTTTAATGTTTCAAGATATACATAGGTCTTTTATATTATGTGATATCTGATGTGAAGTGATTACTGCCGCCCATAAGCAGCGATACGACTCCGGTCTTTTCTTACTGACAGACAGTTTTCATGTTTAAGCAATTTTTATTTCTTAAAATTATGTCTGTTTCAAAGCAATGTCAGAATCTTAAGCTATGAAATCGATTTCACTTTAGTATGGATAATAAAATCGAGTGTTTGTATTTACCCAAGAGGTACGCAAATAGACGTGGCTTAATTTTAATAGGATTTATTAAAATTCCGATGAAGACAAATATTATCATAGAACAGATGAACTCAATTCGGGGAAATAGTCTGTTTCTATAATAGTTAAATCAGACAAAATTCAGAAGTCTAGGTAAATTGGAAATACGGTAACAACTTAAAACCTTACATACATTAAATAATTTTGAAATAATTAATGAGAACAAACTTCATGCTCACCATCCAAAGTATGCCCTGGCCGGGAATCGAACCCGGGGCCCCTCGCTTCGAAGGTAGGGCTACTAACAACTGAGCCACGGAGCCGCCTTAGCAGGAGGATTCGTACCTTGTTCGAGTAACTTATACACATACTAGCTGACCGGGCCACGCGTTGCTGTGGCTAACGTTTTTGTCATACGATATTATAATTAGCAATAAATTAAAATTGCTACTATAATTTGAGATTTAAACTATCCTATCTCTCAAGTTGGATCGAACTGCACATGGTGTGCGAATTTTATTATAATTGGTTAAGTGGTTTAGGAGTCCATTGAGGACAAACATTGTGACACGAGATTTATATATATTAAGATTTTGCACTCATATAACACTATTTGACAGCTTTGATCGTTCAACAGAATACTATTTATGATGTTAATGAGATTGACAAACATTTTGGTCCGTTATTTTCTTTAAATTTGTGCAGCGCAATATTGATGTATTCCACAAGCGTTCAAAATTTCATCGCATTATTGTCAACTCGAAGTTAATTGAACATTCCATGTCGATTTTAAATTATGCATTATTGCTGTCGTGTTGTAATATCCATGGCTGTGTTTCTCTGCTGCAGCAGTCCATTTTATTTACGTACATTACACACAGCGCGATCTAGATGAACACTAAGCATAGCTTGTACCATGGGAACTAGATACCTAATAAATATATTATTTGTATAGTACTTTTATTGTACAAAAACGAAGATGTTTGTTCTGTGTCTGGGTGTTAATAAATAAGCATTTACACACTCATACCTCTGCACTAGGATTCCCTGTGTCGCAGATGGCATGGATAAACATAGAAACGCAAGACAAACACCCAGACGCGAGAACAAACATTCTCACAAGACAGTGTGTGTTGGCCGGGAATCAAACGGGCTACTATCAACTAAGCCATATAGCATATGTATGAAATGTGAGTATTGACAAAGAAAAAGAGAATATAAGTAGCGTATTTTTCCCTGTGTAAACAGTATATAAAAATGAATATAACTAAAATTTTATTTCAGAACTTGTTACGAAAACTAAAGAATACTTCTCATAAATACAGCATCTTGCTATGTATGGACAAACTACACGTTCTTTACGACTATATATACACAATAAAACCAGAGACATATAAACACCTTCTTGAATACAAATATTTGTTCGAAGCACGCATTTTCCACGGCGTTTCGTTCGTTTCGTTCCACTAGGGCTGCCAGTTAAGAGGTTTTTTTTTCCTGGAAAGTTAATGAAATAGTCGGTTTGCGAAATTATCAGTGTAGTATAAAATCTCCTTATAAGAAACGTACCCACAATTCTAGTGATTCCTATGAGCGATCCCTATGAGATTTTGATATGGAAAACATAGTGAGGAAACCATAGCGTGGTGGCGGGGCTTATGGCAGCCCTAGATCAGACAGACTTTGTAATAAGATTCCCCGTACGGTACGGATCCCTGAAACTATTGTGTGTGACAACCCTAACAAAACACACGGAAGGCAGAATACGAATAGTCGAATCGTGCTGAAAAGATCGTCTAAAAACTAAGAAAATCGATGAATTATTTATTTCGTGGTTGCAACCGCAGCGACTGGAGTGCTGTTGGAAGGATTGAAGGTATTATCGGCAGAATTACCACAGAGCCAGCGTAGACAGCTGCTTTAACCGACTTCAATATAAGGAGGTGTATATATTGGGGTTTCAAGTTGCTCGCGGCCGTAGGTGGTGCCAAAGACGCAACAAAAAGTAGCAGCAGAACTTATGCCAAGTTTGTCCGGAGAAGTAATGCTGGTAATCTGCTGTCAGGAAGTGCTGCTCGTAATGCTGCGGAGGAAGGGTGTGAGTGCCGGTGAAAACATGTGAACCGGTGAAAGGTGTATGAGACGTAACATAGGTGATTTCGGGTGATGAGCGCAACGCGATACGTTTTGGTTTGAAGTACTTTTGTTGTTTTGCTGTTGTTATGGGCGGAATTAAACACTTATTATCGGGTGGGTCTTCAGTTTGTCCTGGTTCTTCAGTAGTATAAAGTAAAATAGATTCTCATTTTTGTATGTTTGTAACCCGAAATCTTCACCAATTGTGGAGTGATTTGAACGATTCCATTTCTTTACCTATGACCTAATTATCTGTATTTGGTGTGAGTGCACATTGCACAGGTTGAAATATAATCTGCACTGCAAATTTTAGTGTTAATTTATTTTGTTTTACCTACTATTTTTGTTCTTATTTATATACTAGCTGTACTTCGCGTGGATTTTTTTTTTGTGCGATACCATTGCCATTTGAGGTCCCGTCAAAATTGGTCCAGAAATTTCGGAGATGTAGGATGTAGCACCAAGTATAGGCACTCTGAGGATATTACAGGGACCTACAGACGCGAGCAATTGGATCCCCCAAAACCTATTATAATTTTCTGGTTGACCTATAATAGTTCTATAACAGCCTTTGGTAACATATAAACCTATTTCGGAATAGTCCAGTCTACCACTCAATCATACACGATCGCATGAAAGCGAGGCGAACCACAGAATAAAAACTGGTGTTTCAGAAAAGACTTACCTATCAAAGTTAAAATAATTCACTTCACGTCACTTCATTAACTTAATTTACGTTGAATTTTTTTAAAAATACTTGAGATTATTACTTTTTTATTAATGCAAATTAATATATTGTAATAAAATTGTAGTTTCTCTTTGTAATGTAACGGAACTTTCACTGCCAGATAGCTGAAGTTATGAGGCAACTTTTATTTAAAAAAAAGAAACAAAATTAAGGTTTTTGTCCAAAAAATTGCTAGTACAAAATAAATGCTTGTCTTGGCTGGGAATCGAACCACCCACGCAGAAAACAGAGCTACTTACAACTGAGATCTAAGGTTAGTCGAAAAAGTGACTGAATATTTTCTATTGCGATTTAAAACATATTATTTTGGGTGTCCTGTTGCTCGCGTCCGTAAGTACCCTTAGAATCTCTCACGTATCCCCCGGGTGGTGATGGTAATCCACCGTCAAATGGCGGTGCTCTCATTGCTGTGTACCGGCAGAAGGGTGTGGGTGCCGTTGCAATCGCACGCGTATGAGACGTGAAATCCCTGTCTCGAGTGACGGACGTAACGGCATGTGGTAACCACTTAACATCAGATGGGCTATTAGTTTGTCCCGTCACTCTTATAACATATAATAAAAATATTCTTAACCTGACACATCTGTAGATATTCGAAGATCCTGATCCATACATTCGCTTCTAGAATGATGGATGTCGGGCACAGGATTGCACATATCCGGTCAAAATAGAAAATTGATATCTCTTCCACGTCATATCAATCTTGGCACAGAGCAGGAAGCGTGTTTCTTACACCAATATGGCTAAGCAACGTTTAGAGCGGTCATAATTTGAATGGGTGGTCAAGTGACAGTAAGTTACAATATGTTCCAATTGGTAAATCGTTGAACGCGTGATATTATAGGTACATTCACTGATCAGTTCATATTGTTGTATTGAAGTGGAAGGTTAGGGCGCCGGTAAAAGTAACTAATATTGATGTTATGGGCGGAGTTAACCACTTACCATTAAGTGGGCCATCAATTCATTCCTTCACCTCGGTTGTATAAAAAAAAATATTGATATCCTAATCAATATTATAAAAACAAAAGTGAGTTTATTTGTTATGCTTTCAAGCCTAAACTACTTAATAAAAATTCCTTCACTAATGGAAAGCAACATTATCAGCGAGAAACATAGGCTATATTTTATCCCCGTTGGTGGCGCTTGTAATTTAAACACCTTCGATAGCTATGGGAAAGCTGAGTTAATTGTGGCTCGTCGGAGATAGTTGGAATATGTAAAAGGAATGTGCAGCGTACCTGGACTCGACGTATGCGGCGGGCAATCCAGGGGTATAAACACTCTTCCACAACACAACAGTTCACTCACGAGCCGCGGAAGGCCACCATAGAGAATTTACACGAATTTCAGCGGTTCAGCGGGAGCGGTCAAGGCAAAATGTATTGATATATATGCGCGTACGGCGATCGGTGCGGCGGGTGGTTTTGCACACTAAATTAGTATGGCGGACTGCGGACGGCGGATCCGGACATGTCACGTTGGTGCTTCCATCTTGCGGTAGTGTTTCCAACGCGTGCACATAGGATTGGGAAATGGTAGGGTTAACTCCTAAGCCACAATAACTTGAACATAATAATTTAATGTCGTAATAGATGGCGTTACCATTTCCGGCCGCCTTTAATGGGTCACCATTAAAAATGACAACCATAAGGTGAGACTAGGATGGGACCTAATATCTCATAACATAAATTAAGACGAGACTAGGATAAGACCCAATATCTCAAGAAGAAACTCATAATTGAGCAAATTATATCTAACTCATGAGACTAGGGCAATAAGAACTCATGAGTGCGGTTACCTAATGCTAAATAAGATGAGGTGTTACAATGTATGGTCTAAAGCTTAAACTAACGTAAAGATAGAGTAATTAAATTTAAAACTATTGACGCGGTAGGGGGCATATGCGGACGGTCGGACGAAGGTAAGTTGACCCACTCGCGGTTCTAATGGTACAAGTACGGACTACGCCGTCCTTGGAGGGGTGAACCTTCTCTACAATCGCTAATGGCCAGGCAAGAGGCGGCGCCGCATCTTCAATAACGACTACCACTAATCCCGGAGTTATAGGTGCGGAACTCGTGTTCCACTTTTGCCTAGCCTGCAATCCATGAAGATACTCCGTCTTCCACCGCTGCCAAAATGACTGAACTAATTTGTCCAGTAGCGAGTGCCTTTGAAGAAGGCCGATATTATCCGTACCTACTTCAGGCGCGGGTATAGAATATAGCGGCGCGGTATGTAAAAAATGACTCGGTGTAAGAGCAGAAGGCTCTGCGGGATCGGAGCTCAGTACTGTGAGCGGACGCGAATTAAGCAAGCACTCAATCTTAGTGACGACAGTACAGAGTTCCTCATATGCGAGAAGCTGCTGTCCGATTACTCGGTACAAATGCGTCGGGATAAGTTGGAGACAAATATTACACATGTGGACTCTTTGTCTAACAATGCGGCGTGCGGACAGGATCCAGAACCTTTGACGAAGGAGTGACAATAATAGCTCTGGCCCGGCGTGCAAATATTTTATGTGATAATAATCTATCAGCAAATTAACAATATGATCACTGCGGGGTAAAATAACTGGATGCATTTGTGCATATTCTAGCGTAGAGTTAGCAAGGCGACCGTCAACGCGGATCAGACCGTTGCTGTCTATGAAAGGCCTTAATTTATTGAAGGCGCGAGAGTTTGACACATCATTACGAAGATTATCAAACTCCTCTGCAAAGTATTTCCTTTTTAGGGCGAGTATTAATTTATTTTCAGCGTATTGCAGATTATCAGCGGTTACCGCGAAAGTAAGACGACGCGGCAATATTTTAGTAAACGTGAAAACGTAAACAAGAGTACGTAGAAGCTTGGACCACGAAGACATACGTAAAGCGAGGTCATAAATAACGCATTCTTTCACAGGTGTACATATCGCATGAGACAACACCTTTTGTTCCGGCATATGATCCAATGGCTGACCGTCTAAGTCACGGAGCGGCCACTGCGATGGGTCAAGTGAAGCCCAGGGAGGTCCATATAACCATAGCGGATGCGAGACTAGCTTCTGCGGCGTAGTGCCGCGCGACAGACAATCGGCCGGGTTATCAGTACCAGAGACGTGATAGAAATGTTCAGCCGGAATATTGTCCGTCACTTGAACCACGCGGTTCGAAACAAAGGTCTGCCACCTGTGAGGCGAGCTTTTGATCCAATATAATGCGACTTTAGAGTCGGTGAATGCGTACGTCCGGATTGGGAGACGATTAGCGTAACTATCTAAAACTGAGCGCAGTAGCTTTGAGAGCAAGACTACTCCACAGAGTTCCAGTCGTGCGATCGAGAGTGGTTTCATCGGTGCGACCTTTGACTTGGCGCACACGAGGCGTATGGTATTGCCACTGTCGGAGCTGACATGCATGTATACTACACCACCATACGCTAGCTCTGATGCGTCCGAGAAACCCAATAGGGTGACAACGCATTCGGAGGACACACCAAGGTGGCGAGGAATGCGCAGCTCATTGAGAGCTGGCAGCTCGGCGCAAAACTGTCTCCACACTTTAATAATGTGGGGCGGGGGCAAATCATCCCAATCGGAGTTGAGTTGCCAAAGCTGTTTTATTAACAACTTGGCGTAAAGAACTGTGGGAGCAACGAAACCCATAACATCCCACAGTCGGGCAATAGTAGACAAGATAGAACGCTTAGTGCAATTCTCATCGGCGGGAGCGGTTATTTTAAAATAAAAACAGTCAGTGTCAATTGACCAATACAACCCAAGTATTTTGTGATGTACTGATTTATCGAATTCAATATCAGTGGAAAGCTTATGTGAAGCGGGAACATTATTTAAAGCGGCGGGAGAGTTGCTATTCCACTTGACTAAATCCCACTGAGCACCCCTAAACAACTCGATCAGCTGGTTTGCTGTAACGGCTCCTTCTTCATCAGACCTGACAGAATAGACGATATCATCCATGTACAACGATGCAGATGCTATCTCACTCGCACGCGGACACTTGGAACCGTCATCTTGAATCAGCTGTTGGACTGTGCGTATCGCGTGAAATACTGATGAAGCTAGACCAAAACAAACTCTATTATAAACATACAGCGTCAGCGGGTCTTGCGGTTTAAATCGATAAAGTATACACTGAAAACGTCGATCACATTCACGTACAACAACTTGTAAAAACTGCTGGCGACAGTCCGCGGTCATAGCGACGGCGAAAAGGCGGAAATTCAGTATAATTTTAAATAAATCGCCTTGCAGGTTTGGTCCGTGATGCAGGATATCATTTAGCGAGTTTCCAGAGCTGGTTTTACAGCTAGCATCTAAAACGATGCGAAGACGGGTCGACGTCTTATCCTCACGGATAACTCCGTGGTGCGGTATTACATAATGCGGAGACGCGTCATCAATGGTATCTGGAGGCGCGGGTGAAATATAATTTTTCTCCAGATATTCCCTAATGACGTCATCATAAGCTGCCCTTAATTTAGGCGAAGCTTCTAATTTTTTCTCGAGACACAGAAAGCGTCGTCGGGCGGTTTCATAGGACTTACCTAATGAATAATAATCACCACTAAATGGCAGTCCAACAACGTACCTACCACTAATGGGATCGCGGGTTGTGGTTTGTTTATAAAACTCTTCACACTCAACGTCAGCGTGACACTGAGCGGGCGGTGCGCGGGGAAGCTCTTCGAGAGCCCAAAATCCTTTAATAACATTTTCTAAGCCATGATCCTGCACTAAGCAGCATGTCAAAGGCTGGCGGGTAAATAACGTAGGTACAGAACCCATTAAAACATATCCTAATACCGTACGCAGAGCTTGCGGTGACGAGATCGCCTCAGAAACGCGATGTTCGTCTGATAATAATAAATGCATAAAAAGTGGCGCGCCTATTAAAACATCTATTTTATTCGGCGTACCAAAATCATCGTCAGCGAGAGGTAAGTTATGCAAGTGCGATAAGACAGACTTATCTACTGCGGTACTAGGTAGCGGGTCGGTAATTCGATCGACTACTAGCGGTGAAATATTAAATTTTATATTATTATCGAAGCGTGAATAAAACTCTAAATTGACGGAACTTGAATTAATAATTTTCTCTGTGCCTCCGAACCCCTTAACCATAGTACGTTCAAAGTTACGCGGTGCAATACCTAATAAATCACAAACCTCCTTTGTAATAAAGTGGCTTTGAGACGCGGTGTCTAAAAGAGCGCGCAACATATGTTTATTCCCCGTACTATCATACGCAACGACTTGAGCGGTCGCAAGTAACACGGTGCATTGATTACCTTGCACCGGCTCGCACCGGTTTGAGGCGATGGACGTCGCGCACAATGCAACATCTGTTCGTTCGCTAAGTAAGGGCGCGACGGGCGGCGGCGGCGGCGCATGAGACAGCGAGCGCCTGGTATCTTCACCGCTCGCGGGGGCGGGAAGCGCGGGTTCGATTCCCGACTTGAAGTGCAACATACTGTGGTGACGCGACTTACATACGCGGCAAGTGAAATCTGATTTACATAATGACACACGATGTTTTATACTGAGACAATTCAAACACGCGCTGTTGTCCTTCACGTATTTGAAACGTTCTTCGGGAATCATTTTATGAAAGTCAGGACATTTATATAAATGCTGATGCGTTATATTTGTGCATAGACACTTATAAGCGGTTTCGACCGTGCTCACATACGCGTGATACTTCGGCGGCGGTTTATTTATATTTTCCTTTAAGTGATAGCGAGGTATTTTACTCTGTACATTAGTATTACCTGTAGGAGCGGAATTATTTATTGGTGTGCGTTCAAACACCTTAGAACGTGTTTTTATGAACAGCACGAGCTCATCAAATGATGGAATATTAGAACCTACACTCAACTCAAAAGCGCGGGCAGATTCTGAATCTAGTTTTCTCAATGCGATTTGTAACAAAATCATATCTTTTAAATTATCTATCTTTAAATTATCCAGGGCGCGAGCGGCGCTGACAAACTGGTCTATGAATAAATTATAATTAACAGCCGATGCCGTGCTTAAACCCTTAAAGTCAAATAATTGATTTAGGTAAGCGGTGGCGATCATTCTTTTATCTTCATATTTATCGATAAGCGCTTGCAACAGCAGATCATAATTCTCAGCACAGGGACTAATTCCTGCGCACACATTAAGCGCTTTTCCGCTTAACTTTCCTAACAAGAAAAACATTTTTTCTGCTTTAGTGAGCGAAGCATTTTCATGGATTACAGACTTAAAATTAGCGTAGAACAATGGCCATGAGCGAATGTCTCCTGAGAAGGAAATAAGTTCGATAGGCGGTAAACGGATTTTGCTTTTTTGCGGTGCGACGCCGTCCAGCGGGGACGACTGCGAGGACTGCGATTGAAGCCGCTTGATTCGGCTGTACAATTGTTCGAAGGCGACCATACATTTATAGTCAGGCTTCGCCGCGGGTTTAATTTTTAATAAACGAGAATTGTATGCGTCTAATAGGTTTAAAAACTCACTACGTAAAGTGTCAATAGTAGCACACTCAGCGAGAAACAATTCTCTCGTCTCAGCGTTTAAATTTATATTCGCGGAAGAATCGTAAATATTTTGGATAAGTTCAAAGATAGCTTCTCTTTTAGCTTGAATTATTAACAGCTGGGTGTCTTCCATAACGGAGGCGGTATCAGAATTGTCACTATCAGGCTTTTTAGGTTTCGTAGACATTATTATGCGTTAATGTTATGCAACTAATAACTAAAAAAGATAAAAAACTGATCGTGACGCGCGGGGTAATGACCCGATCGGCTGTTTACGGCCGGCCGGCGAATTAACGTAAAGCGGGTGGATTGAAAATATGAATGCGAAAGTATCTAAATATGGTTAAATACGTTATTTTAAGCGAAAGACTTATCAATACATTTATGTAAACACCTTGGTAATGCTAGAATGCAAATATATATATAGCGTGAGGTAAGATTGGTGTGATTTTGTGAGATTTTACGACACAATGTCGCATGCGGTTACGTCTCAATGACAAAGAAATATCACAAAATGAATTGAAATTTATGTTAAAATAATTACTTTAGCGGTTGACTGCGGTAAATACACCTAAATAGACCAATAACTTAAGTCTAGATGGGGCGGGCGAGTAAATAAATGAATAATTTGAATCGTATCCAGCCGTCACAATGGCGACGGGTACGAGATAACTGCGGAATTTCGGCTCAAATAAAGAGAATCCGGTTCGAAGGACCATATTATGGTGGCGCTTGTAATTTAAACACCTTCGATAGCTATGGGAAAGCTGAGTTAATTGTGGCTCGTCGGAGATAGTTGGAATATGTAAAAGGAATGTGCAGCGTACCTGGACTCGACGTATGCGGCGGGCAATCCAGGGGTATAAACACTCTTCCACAACACAACAGTTCACTCACGAGCCGCGGAAGGCCACCATAGAGAATTTACACGAATTTCAGCGGTTCAGCGGGAGCGGTCAAGGCAAAATGTATTGATATATATGCGCGTACGGCGATCGGTGCGGCGGGTGGTTTTGCACACTAAATTAGTATGGCGGACTGCGGACGGCGGATCCGGACATGTCACGTTGGTGCTTCCATCTTGCGGTAGTGTTTCCAACGCGTGCACATAGGATTGGGAAATGGTAGGGTTAACTCCTAAGCCACAATAACTTGAACATAATAATTTAATGTCGTAATAGATGGCGTTACCACCCGTATTCTTACGGGAGCGGGATCCGTGGGTTAAAAAAATGCTTGTCAAATTTGTTTCAGTTTCAGTTTCACTGCCAAAGCACGCTAATACTTTCACATCAAAAAAATTCATTCAAATTATTGAATGGTTTTATTTAGCTTGCATTATTTGTGTCTTGTATGGGTCAATCCAGTCATTAGTACATTATCTGCATCATTATTATGTTGGTTTAAAATAGAAAAGTATAACTTAAAAAAATGTACTGTTTTATTTTATTAATGAAAATTATCTATGCCATGTAAACACTCTAGTTTTATAACAATACATAGTAAATCCAATTTCTTCGGGACCTATTTGGAATGCTCCCAAAACCTCCGCACAGTAAACTCATGAATTTGAAAGACAATGAGGCTAAAAATAAGACAATGGAATTCGTTATCTACATCATCATATTTTTGTCATATCCATGATGAGTTTCTTAAACTACTGAATAGATTTGTTATGGCAATCTTGTTAAATAAATAAATATCCATTGACATATTTCACACAGCGCCATCTTGCCCCAAACTAAGTATAGCTTTTAATATAGGAAATAGATAACTCATAGAATACATTTAGTACTTTTTTTTTGTAAATACATATATAATATATAGTAACACCCAGAGACAGAAGAAACATTTCTGTTCGCACATAAATGCTTGTACTGGGTGGGAATCGAACCCACAACCACGAAGGTAGAGCTACTACCAACTTAGCTATGAGGCTAATCTTGGGGTGTAAAAAATACATACTGTCAAAAATACATACTATAAAATGCTGGTAATTAACTAATTAGGTAACAATTTATGACAAAGCATTTGGATATTTGCTCTCAAGAGAGTTATTGAATAAATGAACTAACTTAGTTTAAGATTACATCTCGCTTCTTTATGCGGCAGAAGAACTGCGTTTTTTACATTTTATGTTTATAAGGGATATTAAAATACATGAAATAATATTTTTTTGTATTTTCCTGACGTATAAACACTTTAACTAAAACAATAATTAAATTATCCGCATTTGGAAGTAATGCCTAGAAGCGTTGAACAAAGATCCATTCAACTTAGTTGAAAATTAAAACAACTTTTCAATATTGCAAACCCTGAATTTGTGAGTACTTTCTCTTGGTTGAACATTTAAAATTCTATCTGAAACATAATCTTTTATACAAATTTAAGACAGCTGCTGTAAAGTTGCAGAAGAAAAAAAAAATATAAATAATATTTGGTGCAAACTTGTTCAATAAATCTTGGAGGCAAAAGCTCGTGATAAGTTCCAAAAATGAACGGTAGAGGGCGATGTGGGTTCTACGCACAGTCGTAGAACCTCTCTCGTAGCCGCGCCACGTAGCGGCCTACGAACTCGCGTAGCGACGTAATCGTTAGACTCATAATAATTATGAATAGTGTTGTACCTGTACACAAATAAATACGTACTGTTGCGTACTATGCAAAAGTGATTTTTTTTTATGTGACTTATAGATGTTTTTTGGAAGTGAAAAGTTTTGAAACTAGGACGTGATTTAAAGTGTTTTGTGAATAAAAGTTGTGATTTCTCTCAAGTCTTCGGTGTTTTGGCAGATATTTATAAGTAAAGGTTAGTGGTTCATTTTCTTACAAGAAACGAATTATATTTTAATCAAGCATCATTAAAACTCAAGTGAATATACTCAAAATAAAATTTATTACATTTTCAGTAGGGTCATGCTGTTTTTTAATGAGCTAATTTTCAGAACAGTGTTTTCGGTACATGGTAATTTTATCATATCGTATGGATCATTAGTTCTCAACTATTGTGCGGATAAATATATATTTTAGATAAACGAATATACATTGACCTTAATTCCCACAAGACATTTTTGTTAGAAACTTCGCTGTTCTTTCCTCAGGTTACCGTAAATAAAAAAACTATCCCCAAGTTCGGAAAAACCATTTTATTCCAAATTTACCTAAGTTGTCACAAAAGGTAAAAGTCCGGACTAACAAATTAGGGACTCTCATGAGGAACTTTCGTCTCTTCCAATAAAACTTTTATTTTAAGACAATTGTTTAAATTGTTATGAAACAAGACACGCCTATTGTTAGCATTGTTTTATATATTATTTTGTAAAAGAAATGATAAATTAAAATTGCCTGACTGATTAATAATAATAATAATTTAGTCGGTGGTCGTCCGTTTTTATATATTTTTACTACAATGTTTTTATACTGTTTATTTTATAAATAATGTATTATTTTGTAGTAAAAAAAAATGTTTTTCAAATGAGAATAAAAATAAATAATGTGGTATAATAAATAATATAATACGATTTAATTCTTCTTCTTTAACCACATTTGTGATAAGTTAAAACCTGTAGTAATGGTCACCAGGCCCTCCCAACCATGGATATCCGAATACGACAACAATCTAGTATTAATTATTAACAAGATAAAATAAAGTTAATTAAATACTAGCTGACCCAAAAGGCGTTGCCTGGATTGAATACTAGACAGCCAACTGTTAAAAGACATTTGCAAAGGATATAAAAAATGCTAATAAAGTAAAACAATTTATGGTATGAAAGTTTATCAAAATTTGGCTTGGCTTTTTATAATTGTGCCAATTAATTCTGTTTTGGAAACCAATTAAAACTACTCAGTTTGATTTCTTTTGATTGTCCTCAGTTGACTGTCATTCTCAGCCATCGAGAGTAGAATATTATTAGGTAGGCAATGAGAATATTATTAGGTTCGTTTATACAAGCGAGAGTAACATTATACAATAATTATATTATAGTAAAATTACTACTGGACCACCACGTTCTGTCATACTTATACTGACAGAGCATACTCATAAAAATTGTACTAAAATATGAATGAAAAATATTTATACAATTTTAAAGAAATAAACAAACATATCAGAATAAATTTACGTATTTCAAAGACAATATAGAAACGGCTATGAAGTATAAAAGCAAAGATACATACAAAGATGTGTTTTACATCAGCAAATGATCTTACACTAAGAATTGTGCTCACTGTTTCATCAATGGACGCTTTTATTCTATTTTATATTTGAATACATCACAATAATATTGTACTTTACTTACTGAATCGTTCCAAACTGAACCAGTTTGTATTTCTCAGAAATTATTACTCTTAACTCCCAATCGTACCTTCTCACAAGTTACAAAACAATAGACCTTGTGGTAAATTGCGCGTGGAATAAGATTGATGTTATTTTGGGCCTTTTTGATTTACACATGTTTACAGTCAATAGCCTTACAGATAGCAGTAGCTCTGCATTGTAGGTTTTGGGTTCAATTCCCATCGAGGACAAAATTTGTGTGATGAACATTTGCTATGTGTATGGTTGTTATTTTTTTTATCTGAATATGATTGTGACGGAACGAGCTGCGGGCCCACCTGGTGGTAAGTGGCGACCCACGCCCATGACAACAGTAATGCGACTCATTATAAGATTTGTATTTTACGCTGAGTTGCATTAATTCTGCTGCGTCCATCACACGAGACCGGGATGATACGTCTTATGCGCATGTGATTTGACCGGCACCCACACCCTTTTACCGGAACACAGTAATGCGACCACTGATACTCGGCGGCAGATTTCAGGTGTGGTAGCAGCATCTCTGCGGACGAACTTGGCACAAGTTTTACTGCTACTTTTGGTTGCTACACCCAATTCTGTTTACCCACCCACTACAAAAAACACTATATAAGTATTACATCAATAATTTATTACCCAAGCACAAACTATGCTTACTTTGGGGCTAGATGGCGCTGTGTGAAATGTGCATGAATTGTATATGTAATACTGTGTTAATGTTTGTTGGAAAAACTACCTTTGTTCTGTATAATTTCCGTATTATGCTTTTTCTCTATTATATTGTTGGCCGCAGATGATCTAGACTATATTATATTTAGAAGAGAGTGGAAAGTTCTTAATTGGTATTAAAATTAAAAGCTAACCGCAATGACATTAATGGAATCTCTTGGGTATGGACCTCGGCTTGGGTCGTTCCGAAATCAGGGATTGGGAGAAAATACGTCCAGAGCAGGCGGAAAGGGAATTTCTTCGATGCCACCAGGGAGTTGGTGAATATTTTCAGTGTTTGATTTTTTCTACGGAAAGGTCTAGAGACCTACTGATAACCTGGCACAGAAGATCCTGGCATTGTAACAAATAATAAATTGCGTGGATCCACGTTCCAACAATTCAGTGTTACTGACGTAATTAATAAACCTTATTTTTTCTACATTATTTTTTATATATCTATATACATCAAGTATACATTCATTTACACATTTATTTCCTTTGATTAATATGACAAAATAAAAATATTTATTTTTGTTTGTTCGAATGGCACTGATTTTCAGCGATTTGCTGTGTCATCTTGAAAAATATTCAGTATTTTTTTTATTAATATATTAGTGAATTAGTTCTAAGATCACGGTTCTATGATATAAAATGAAATAATTATTAATGTTTGTTATATTAGGTTATAAAGGTTAATTACCTTAATTATGTTTTCAATCGCTTGAACTGAGCGTTCCGTAGTTCGGAGGGCACGTTAGATTTTGGTCCAGACTATAGTAGTCGATAAGCCATGTTGCAGGCCCGAAAACTTCGACAGCAGAGTTAATCACTTACACGAACCGCTCCTGCTAATGTGATATACAAACATACAATACATCCTGTCACAATATCAATGATCCTAACATATTTATGAAGTAACTTTCAGCCTGATATTTTGAAAGGCGTTGTAAAAACGTGATGCTTTTAGCAGATTTGTCCCAAATTTATGTTTGATACAAGTTTCAAAATGGCTTTGGGGTAGTCTTTGTAAAACATAAATAAATACTACCTGTTTGTGATAGTTTATAAAAACATTTTAAGAACTCCGCAGCTTAGTTGATAGTAGCTCTATAAAGTAGATTCTCTTCTAGAACATTTTGTTTGATGAGCATAAAGTTCGTTGTAGTTTTGGGTGTTTGTGTTTATGTGCTTCCATGCCAGCTTCGATACAGGGAATCCTGGTCTTTATATAGGTGCGAAAGTGTTTTATCGTTCGTTGAGGTCCCGTTTAGTCAGTTTACAACTATTTTTTTCTATAAACTTTACGTAAATAAACTATGGGAACTAGATCACTGATAGAAGAATACTTATATAGAAGGTACCTATTTTTATTTTTTACTAATACTATTTTTCTAAATGCATACATAAAATATTTTTTTTGTATGTTAACACCCAGACTCAAAACAAACATCTATGTTCGTCACACAAGTTGTGGTTCTGGATGGGAATCCACGACCTCCAACATAGAAGGCAGAGATACTACCAACTGAGGTCTGAGGAAAGTCATACAGATTTGTATTATTGATAGGATTTGTAGGAGAAATCTTGATAAACAATTTTAAATACATATTTTACAAAACAATTTCTGTTGATATTTATGTCTCTTTTCAATGACATAAACATTTCCACTACTATACCCAATTTAATTAAAGGGCAATCAACTCAATCTCTTTTCATGAACATAAACATTTCTACTACTGTCCCTTATTTAATTAGAGGCCGATCAACCCAAAAATTTAATTAATCAAAGTTCAAAACTATCCAATCGACCCTCAGGAATTTTAATGTCAACGAATCAGCGATCTTGATAGGTCTTAGCAAATATTTCAATTGTTAAACTTTAAGGAACTGTGCCAACATAAAATTAAGTTATATTAACGAAATATTATACAGTATTTACAAAATATAACTAGTTCCCATATTACAAGCTATGTTTAGTTTGGAGCTAGATAGCGCTGTGTGAAATATATATGAATATTTATATGGTACTCCAAAAAAATGCTACGTTCATAATATAACTCACTAAACATGAACCGTTCCAAACCAAATTCGCGTCTGAATGTCCATTAAACCCATTGGCAATGCAAATGAACGTCAAACTGTGGTAATTGTAATTAGGAATAGCAACGCTCTATTGGTTTTTGGACTTTACATCGAAACGGCAGCGCAATACAAATTGACTGAAAACTGTTCTTTTTTATGAAGGGAAGGGAAGGCTGAAAGCCTGGCGTTAATTTACCTAGAAAATATTATAGAAAATATTTTCTATAATATTTTCAAATTCCGGTTCCTGACTTGTCGTTTATAAACACAACGAAATAGAAATCAGCTCAAACGGTCGAGGCATTTTACAGTTTTACGAGACTTACGCGCGTCAATTGAATTTTATAATATGTAAAGGTATTTTTAATTAAAAATTGTGTTTTGAATTTACGCTTCATGGACTTCGTACTACCAATTTTGCTTTTTATTACAATATTTGTTAGGATGTATATGGATTTGCTGGTAATTTTCAACCGTCTCTCAGATGAGGTTTCAATTCAGCTGTATATTTTTTAATTTATTACCTCAGTTCTCCGTCATTTATCAACTGATTTCGAAAAATATTTTTTTATTTGTCATTATATGCTTTAAGTTTGGTTCCATGGAAATTTCATCAAAATCGGTTCAATAGTTTGGAAGTTATTTAACTACCAAACTATTGATCATCCAAGTAAGCGAAATTGCATATGTGACTTTTTTCTTCGCCCGTCGCATACCGATTTGGATTTCCTTTTTAAAATGGAATGGTGTAAAATAACGAGAAATAACGGATTAAAGAATTGAAGCCGAATTTTTTTTCGGGTTTTAAATCACTGACTTTGTTTCAAACTTATTTTCACTACCCTTCATTATATTATTATCGAAAATTATTTGGATTTAAAGACATTTATTCTCATAAAAAAACTCTTATTTGTACTTGTGTTGTCATGTGATCTTTCTTGGCAGTTAAAGTGTGTTAGGTTAGTAGCTTTTGTGAGAAATAAATGGTGAAGTAACCTACAAATGAAACGAGGTTAAGTAATGATTCTAGAATTAGGAGTTGTTTTTTTTACCTGAATAAAGTAACGGGAGTCAGGCGGCCCACTTAAGTGGTAAGAGCCGCTCATTAACAACAAAAATAAGACTCTGGTCTTTCCCTACTAAAGTATGAGCAGACCCAAATTGCATATCGTTGCGCCCGCCACTCTGAGTGATGCCTGTCTGTGCCTGATTTTAACCCGCATCCAGACCCTTCCACCGATACACAACAAGAGTGAAATATTCCTTCGTGGCGGATTACCAGGTGTGGAGATAGTACTTTTTCAAATGAACTTGGAGTTTTACATTTACGTTGCTCCTTTTGCAACACCCAGAGGACACGTGTAGAAACTTTTGAGGGTATTCATCTACGGAAGCCAGCAATATGGTCTCCCAAAATGTTAGCACAATAAAGTATATTTTTATATGCTACAAATAAATGGGGATACGTAAATATAAAAAAATATATTGTATATTTCTCCCAAAAAGCCCATTTTAATTCTTCCGTAACTCAATATTGTGGACAAATATCTCTGGCTTTTACCACTTGTGGCCATTATTGTTCAATTATATTGAATAACAAAATTAATTTCGATTGTTATTGCAAATATTATTGTTAGCTCGAGGTTGGGTCCCGCATCTGAAATAAGCCCTGAAATAATAAAGCTATTTCCTTTCTTAACCTGAGTTTAGTAAACCTAAAAGTAAGTAGATAATTAATGTTAATTGGGAATGATAAGTCAAATTGAGAGGCAATTGCTTAGTTTTCTTAATGTAATAATTTATGTAAATGGGGATAGATAAGTGAAATTAAAACGCAATTTAATTATATTTAAACAATGTTTATACTATAATAACTTATAGATTTCGCTAATTTTTCGATTGTTATTTTTTATACTTTCGTCATATTATAGTGATCTTTGGTACAAGTTTTTCAGAAGAAAAATATGAGTAAACCATGTCTCATATATAACTAGGCTTAAAATTAGCTACCACTTTAAAAATGTTTCGTGACAGTTTCATTACATCAATTGATTTTTATTATTCTGTGACAAGATATATTTTAACCCACGACGAAAAGAAGGTATATTATAAGTTTGTACTGTGTATTTATGTACCTGTGTATCTGTGTGTCTGTCTGTGGCTTCGTAGCTCCCGAACGAATGGACCAATTTCGATGCGGTTTTTTGTTTGAAAGCTGATGTGATTGAGATGGTTCTAAGCCATAATTTATGACGATATCCTTAGCTCATTACCATTACACCAGGTCGGGGGTTTTCACATTTTCGTGATGTTAACTTATAATATTATATTCCATGTATGTCATCAAACATGCGTCCACAAATTTCGACCTAGAATCATCTCAATATTTGGCCAATAAAATAAATATGTTTTCCATCATATTGATACCCGCGTCACGTCAGAGCCTACTCTTCAAATAGAGATATTGTTGTTATATTTGAGGACAATCCGATCGGGGCTCTTGGGATGCTTGGCAGTGATTTCGATCCTAGTTTGGGAATATCGTCTGGATTGTAGTATTTATCTTGATGTAATACAGAGCGTATCAATAAACAATAACTTATTTATTATTAATACTAGTTATTATGCTAACATACTTTACGAATCCCTGTTGCATGGACTAATAGATAATCTACTGGCCTCGCAGCTTAGTTGGTAGTAGCTTTGCTTTCTGCGCTGTAGATTCGCATTCGTGGGTTCGATTTTCACCACAGGACAAGCATTTGTGTGGCGCCAACTAAAATAAATATTTTTTTTTTATTTATTTATTTATTTATTTATTTACTATAACAACTATTATTACAGGTTTACCCTAATGCAATAGCGTAGTCAATATATTTAAATACAAATTATATAACATTTTAATAATAAATTTCAAAATAAATTATTACATATATTAAATTAGTGAGTTATTTAATTATTATTGGGTGTGTGAATATGACT
Organism: Aplocera efformata; assembly: GCA_921293045.1. NCBI lineage: Eukaryota > Metazoa > Arthropoda > Insecta > Lepidoptera > Geometridae > Aplocera > Aplocera efformata. The sequence goes on from OV121061.1 coordinate 5,539,186, forward strand.
CCGCCCTTTCTCAACAGATGTCGTTTTTAGTATTGTTTACGTGTACTAATAAATGACCATACTTGTATTCGATAGTACTGAATGTCAGCTATCTAACGCATTTTATGATATTTGGTTGAAGTGTAAGCAACAATTGTTTTCACCTTTTCGAAAATGTCGGTTTTTATTCCAAATAAACGTCATTTGCGGGAAGTGTTATTACATTATTTTATTGCGAAGAAAACTGCAGCGGAAACTTATCGTTTGCTTGTGGAGATTTATGGTGAGCATGCTCCGTCTAATACAACTTGCAAGGAATGGTTTCGACGATTTCAAAATAACGATTTTAGTACTGAGGATAAAGAACATGGAAAACCACCAAAAAAATTTGAAGATGCTGAATTGGAAGCATTATTGGCGGAAGATTCTTGCCAAACTCAATCAGAATTAGCTGCAGCATTAAATGTTGATCGTTCAACTGTTGCAAAGCGTTTACAAATGATGGGAATGATTCAAAAAGCCGGTTACTGGGTTCCACATGATTTAAAAGAAAGAGACATGGAACGTCGGAAAACCATTTGTGAAATGCTGCTTCAATGACAGCAAAGAAAAGGATTTTTGCATCGGATAGTCACAGGAGACGAAAAATGGATACACTACGAAAATCCTAAACGCAAAAAAGCTTGGGTGAAACCAGGCGAACCAGGCCCATCACAGCCAAAAATAAATATTCACTGTGCCAAGGTCATGCTCTGTATTTGGTGGGATCAGAAAGGTATTGTATATTATGAGTTGCTCAAACCCTCTGAAACTATTAATGGAGAAGTTTACCGACGACAACTAATGCGTTTGAAGCGAGCCATAGAAGAAAAACGACCAGAATGGGTGAATAGACATAACAAATTAGTTCTTCAGCATGACAATGCCAAACCGCATACCGCAGAAGTCGTAAAAAGATATTTAGAGGGACAGGACTGGGAAGTGTTACCCCACCCGCCATATTCACCAGACATAGCTCCTTCGGATTACCACCTATTCCGGACGATGCAGACAGACCTTACTGGAGAAAAGTTTACTTCATGTGAAAGTATCAAAATTTGGATTGACAACTGGATAAGCTCAAAAGACCAGGACTTCTTCCAGCAAGGAATACGAAAACTACCTGAACGATGGGCGAAGGTTGTAGCTGCAGATGGAGCATACTTTCAATAATTTTTTTTTTTAATTTTGTAAGCGAACAAATGTGTTTTATTTTGACAAAAAGGGGCGGAGTCATATTCACACACCTATTATAATAAAATAAATTAAAATACACAGCCTTTTTCAGTTCTGCCATAGAACCGGCAAACAAAAAAAAACAAACAAAACAAAAAAAAAAAAAAAAAAAAAACAAACAAAAAAAAAAAAAAAATATGTTCGTTCAATGTGACAGTTTAAGAAATTGTACACAACATGGATTCCATGTGAGTGATATCGCGCGTGTACGCCAATTTAGATAATATTGAAAAGAGTGCGTCTCCGGAGGAAGAAACAAAAACAATAAAAAGTTGTCAAAGGAGGTTTCGCGTCACAAACGACAAAGCATTGTAACAAGCGGAGGAGTATCTGGAGCAAATACTTTGCAGATGACGTGAATGTCGTTTGCAGTTCAATATTGCAAGTGCAGAAGCGTTAAATTACTTGACATTTATTTGTATCTTGCAAGGAATGCTTTTTGCGGCCATGTTTGCAACATCGATACCAGATGGCGCTGCTTCGTTGCAGGTAGAATTTCAAAAATAAAATCAACGTTATATCTGACAGGCAATGTCAACATTCGATTGAAGCATTTTTATTTTAATCAAATCATCTATACTAATAATATTATAAAGCTGCAGTTTGTTTGTTTGTTTGAACGCGCTAATCTCTGAAATTACTGGTCCGATTTGAATGATTCTTTCAGTGTTGGGTAGTCCATTTATCGAGGAAGGTCCATTTATAGGCTATGTTTTTTTTCAAAATTAGGGATCCGTAATAAAATTGCTATTTTGTAACACAAGGTGTAAAATTGAAAACCTATTTTTGGGTGCGCTGCAAAAACTATTGACAATAGAACAAAATGATGTACTACGGGTTTGTAGATCCCATTAAGACCTACAAAAAAGTCCGCGAGAACATATATCTAGCTATCATGGTTTAATCACAATAACCAATTTTGTGTTCAATATAATTATTAAATCATCTGAAGAAAAAAAAACTAGAAAAACGCGAGTGAAACCGCGGAGCACAGCTGGTAATAAATACGAGGAAACAACAAAAAGGTTGTTTTTTTCCATAGAGTGCATACGCTTTCGACAGCAATCAAATCCATTTGCCGTGTACGTAATATATTAAAGTGTATAACTACAAATAAATACCTTTTTAGCTTATCGAGCAGTGCTTTTATAAAATGAAATGAAGGATACAAAAATAACTTATTTGTGATTATTTCTTATAATTATTGAATTGACATTATTATTATTAATTTACTGTAGGTAACATTTATTTTTTATTTTTATTCTGACTTTATTTTCTATTGTAACTTATTTTATTTTTGAATTTTAATTTGACCATCATTTAGGCCTAGAAAGTCATTAAAAATTTCCTGTTCCCGTGGGAATACGGGGATTAAATATAGCTCATGTTACTCGCTGATAATTCAGTTTTAAATTGGTAAAATATTTTTAAAATCGGTTAAGTGGTTTAAGCGTGAAAGCGTAATAAATAAACTCACTATCGCATTTAATATGTTACTATAACTCATGTGCACCTTTTGTAGTATTTGTAGCATAAACATCTTTTAAGGGTAGTAATCTTTAAGGATTAAGTATTTAATCAATTATCTAGTTTCCATTGTATCTACAAACTATGTTTATTTTGGAGCCAGATGGTACTGTGTGAAGTTCCATGAATATGTATAAGTGTTGTTTCAATCCCACTCAGGAGTTCTGTGTGTAGATGTTATTATGTATTAATATCGATACCTCCCACGTAAGTTGTTGTAACCCCAAAACTACAATTTTACAGGAGAGCGTTTTAAAGATTCAAGTTGTTCTAAAAGCTGCATTTCTTAAAGTATCTTTGTAAAATTTGGTATGTGAATGTTATTTAAAGTTCTCTTGACTATATTGAAAGATAATTTAGAAAAATATGTATATTTTCTGAGATATCGTTCTTACAACATTTTACCACGGAATACAGGCGGCGTCAGTTGTTGTATCTCATACTTACAACATTATACCGCGGAGTACAGGCTGCGTCAGTTGTTGTATGTCATACTTACAACGTTATACAGCGGAGTTTAAATTACGTCAGTGTGATAGTTACAACAATATACACTGAAAACTACAAGTCTCATTCTACTGTAGGTTAAAAAATTAAGTGTGTATGTGACCAATAATACATACTTAATTTTTTAATTGATAATTTGTGATTGTTTTATTGTTGTGTATAAAATAAAAATAAAAATGTTATGAAGTTATATAAATGTCTTTAATTTTTTTAATAGGATCGGCACTTGAACTAAATCCATATTTTTTAGGAATGTTTAAATGAATATTGCAATAAAAGACCTTAAAACAACTTTAAAAAAGATTTTAGAGTTGTTTTACTGCCAATATATGCATATAATTACTTCTATTGTAATATTCATTAAAACATTCCTAAAAAATATATACAAGTATCGATAATATAAAAAAAAATAGTTACTATTACTAAAATAGATAATGATTTTTCATTAAAAGTTAATCAAAACCTATTGAAAATTAAACAATCATAGTAAGGTTCTTGAGAAACATAGAGAGGATCTTGTAAATTTCTGACATGATAAGAAAATCTAAACGTAACTTACAATACTTTAGTAACTTAACAAATTCTTTCTAAGAACTAATTAAAATATAATCAACAACAATCAACTTAAAATCAACATAATTAGGATTCGGGTAAGTATTTATAATTATTAGCATCTTTGGTTTCATTCGAAGTTTAAAATAAAAACAATTTTAGTTGACAATTGACTTACTTTCAATTAAATAAACCTGAGTTTTGGTTTCACTTTAACCTTAAAGTAGTAAAAACTAATACGATTACAAAACGTGGACTAACTTTAGTACTAGATTTAAATCACCAGCAGATTCCCCTTCGTCAACAAAAAAAGGTTTAAACCACCTATATCCATGTAATATTGGTGGTTTAAACCTAGTATAAAGTTAGTCCACGTTTTGTAATAAGACTGATATTATTTTCATGAAAATCAATAATAAAACGAAGATGCATAATAAAAAAAAAGAAAAAACGAACTAGACCCAGAAAATTCAACATCATTATGGGAGCCTACAATAAAAGATAGACTACTGAAAAAGTCGTGATATGTAGCTGGAATAATTCCTCTGAGACAGAGACTCAAAGTCATCATATTTGCTTTTGTGAAGGGAAGATGGTTGGAATAGTTTATCTGTACTATTTCTTTGTCGTCTTTAGGTATTGGTATTAATGGCAATCGTCATAGCACTACTATTTGCCAAATCGTTATTCAATTTTAAAAGGATATCCTGCACATATCCGCTCTTCTTTTATTTTGTTCTATTTTACTACGTCAATACTTCTATTTTTTAACTAATTACGTCCATTCATAAGTTCTTTATAATTAAAAAAAATCGGTATGCTTAATTTCTATCAAAGTCAAAGTCAAACTCATTTATTCCTTTAGATCTCAAGTATCATTTGGACACGTCAAATTTTACACATATTCGTGAGCATATAACGTGTCACAGGAACTCCCCAGGCACATTACATGCACACAGATATGTCAAATTACAGTCAGTTTTCATGTTTAAGCTAATCTTATTTGTTAAGTTAACGTCTGATCCAACCCTAACCGACCAACCCGAGGGGAATAAACAGACAATAAACCCTTCGGAGACAGTATTACATATTCGCGAATATGGTCCTCGTTGAGAGCGTGATGGCCCAAGAGCATAGACGCCGACTTTCAATCTGAAGGTTGCTGGTTCAAACCCACACGTGCACCAATGAGTTTTTTAACTTGAAAAAATGTATGTGCGCAATACCACGTTCTCGAAACGGTGAAGGAAAACATCGTGAGGAAACTGACATGTCTTAGAACCAAAAATTCGACGACATGTGACATCTACCAATCCGGAATGGGCTCCCGTGGTAGATCAGAGCCCATTCACTCTCAGTTATCGAGAGTAGGCCGGTGTCCCTGCAGTGGGAACATTAGAAGCTAGTACGGAATATGGTCCTGCGTCTAGAGTGGAGCAAATTATGACATTAATTACATCTCAAAAATCTTATTTCTATCTTCTTCGCTAAAACACTTCTTGGGGGAGCGACATGATGGGCCTATTTTTCTTCTTGCTTGTATTTTACCTTTTCTAGATATATTTTCCCAAATTTCGTAAACACTTTCACTTATTATCCATCCATTCATTAAAATGTCTTTTTCTAACATTCCCTTAAAACTTATTGGTAATGGAGATTCTCAAACAGTTAAATTTTATTGCTAATAAACCCAATTTTTTAAAAGACTTTTGACATACAACATGGAATTTAAGTAAAAAAAAAGTAATAGCTACGTAAAGTATAGCATGTCATCATACAACAAAGTTTTTAATAACAACTCCCGAAGTAAAATGATGTATTTATTACATACAACAATATTTTTATTTTAATGTAAACGTAAAATGTTATATGTGTTACATACAACATATTTAATGATCGCTCAACGACGTAAACTGGTGTAAGTAATCCATACAACATTATAAGTTGGTATCACCACAAAAAAGTAATATTAACCTAAATAATGGTAATAAATTAATGCAAAAAGAAACATACATCAAATATTTTGAAGGATTGAATCATGAAAACTGTTTAGTTATATTTCATCTAAAGAAACATTGTTATTTTCAATGGGTGTCCCGGAGGTACTATTGGTGTAATTGAATTATTTACCATAGCACATAGTCTAAGGCCTCTAGTTATTATCCCAGTACGTTTATTTGTTATGTATTTGAATTACTGCTAATTATGTTAGTCAATTTTAGAGAACTAAAACTATATAAAACATATAATAGGTGTGTGAATATGACTCCGCCCCTTTTTGTCAAAATAAAACACATTTGTTCGCTTACAAAATTAAAAAAAAAATTATTGAAAGTATGCTCCATCTGCAGCTACAACCTTCGCCCATCGTTCAGGTAGTTTTCGTATTCCTTGCTGGAAGAAGTCCTGGTCTTTTGAGCTTATCCAGTTGTCAATCCAAATTTTGATACTTTCACATGAAGTAAACTTTTCTCCAGTAAGGTCTGTCTGCATCGTCCGGAATAGGTGGTAATCCGAAGGAGCTATGTCTGGTGAATATGGCGGGTGGGGTAACACTTCCCAGTCCTGTCCCTCTAAATATCTTTTTACGACTTCTGCGGTATGCGGTTTGGCATTGTCATGCTGAAGAACTAATTTGTTATGTCTATTCACCCATTCTGGTCGTTTTTCTTCTATGGCTCGCTTCAAACGCATTAGTTGTCGTCGGTAAACTTCTCCATTAATAGTTTCAGAGGGTTTGAGCAACTCATAATATACAATACCTTTCTGATCCCACCAAATACAGAGCATGACCTTGGCACAGTGAATATTTATTTTTGGCTGTGATGGGCCTGGTTCGCCTGGTTTCACCCAAGCTTTTTTGCGTTTAGGATTTTCGTAGTGTATCCATTTTTCGTCTCCTGTGACTATCCGATGCAAAAATCCTTTTCTTTGCTGTCATTGAAGCAGCATTTCACAAATGGTTTTCCGACGTTCCATGTCTCTTTCTTTTAAATCATGTGGAACCCAGTAACCGGCTTTTTGAATCATTCCCATCATTTGTAAACGCTTTGCAACAGTTGAACGATCAACATTTAATGCTGCAGCTAATTCTGATTGAGTTTGGCAAGAATCTTCCGCCAATAATGCTTCCAATTCAGCATCTTCAAATTTTTTTGGTGGTTTTCCATGTTCTTTATCCTCAGTACTAAAATCGTTATTTTGAAATCGTCGAAACCATTCCTTGCAAGTTGTATTAGACGGAGCATGCTCACCATAAATCTCCACAAGCAAACGATAAGTTTCCGCTGCAGTTTTCTTCGCAATAAAATAATGTAATAACACTTCCCGCAAATGACGTTTATTTGGAATAAAAACCGACATTTTCGAAAAGGTGAAAACAATTGTTGCTTACACTTCAACCAAATATCATAAAATGCGTTAGATAGCTGACATTCAGTACTATCGAATACAAGTATGGTCATTTATTAGTACACGTAAACAATACTAAAAACGACATCTGTTGAGAAAGGGCGGAGTCATATTCACACACCCAATACTTACGGCCGGTTAAGAGTCCGGCGTATTCTGTTGTATGTGACACATACAAGACGCGAGCGCATGATTTTCCCCGCTCCGCACCCCGCGTAAACCATTGCAAAGGTTTATACAATGTTTTAGTCCGTTCTTGTTAGAAAGATACAACAGTTTACGTCTAGGAAATCCATGAAAAAATTGTATTTACGCTATTTTTTCACTTTGAATGCATTCATTAAAGTAAATTATGATAGTTTTTAATAAAAACGCAAAATGGCATTTTTGTGGCTTACAACAACTTACGTGGGAGGTATCGATATGTATGTATTTACGAATAAAAATTACTATTTAAGTATTCCATCAGTCATCCGGTTCAAATAGAAGTTTCCGAGCTATGGATGAAAAACAAAATCTGACCTGAATAATAATAACGACAATTTCATTTATTTATAAGAATACATGCTTGATACTGTACTTATAAATTAAAAGGCATCTATATTTTTAATAGTTATGATGAAGTACAATATATATAAGTTCTGATGATTATTAGCCCTCAAACTAGGATTCCTTATTAGTAGTTCATATAAATAACAATTGAAATTATGCTATAAGAAATTCTAATTTAGAAATGAAGGCGGTGGATTGTGACAATATCAAAACATCTTATGTTTTATTTATACGAAGCTTCGAAGTTGGTACTCGAACTACATTTATCACCGACTTTTATTGATAATATTAAATTTATTACAATTTCTATAGATTTCGCCGGGCCATCTATTCAGAGAAATAAAATATCGCCCAGCCTAAATGTATTTGGTTGGTCCCAAAAGTTTCATATGGAAAATATTTTGGAATGGGTTATCGTCTTTTAAGACACACTGTCCACTAAACTTTTCAAGGTAATTTTAACTTTCATATACCGTGATACTTTTTTATTGAACTATTGGGACAATCAGAAACTTTTGTAAAACATAAAAGATATTATTATTGTACCATAACAAAACATAATTTTAAAAACCATCATGGCGCTTTTTTAACTTTTTTCACTGTATGTTTTGTTCATAATTTATAAGTTAATCCGCTGTGATTGTTGTATGTAGGTATAAGTTTTGTCCTGTGTTAGTCGTAGAAAAATAAGACTTGAGTGACGTTGAGCTCACCATTTGTCAATCTTTCGGGGACAAGATAGATAGATAGATATAATAGATAAACTCTTTATTATTCACACCAGAAATTGTACAGAAAAACAAATAAAAAAGAAGCAAGAGCTTAAGTATATGTTATTCGCTATTCTGCTATTCTATTTCACAGTTGGCAATCACACTTTTAATGAAAAGGCGAAAGTTTGTATGTATGGGTGTGTGAGTGTGTTACTTCTTCACGCTCAAACGACTCAACGGATTTGGATGAAATTTGGTATCAGGATAGCTTATATCTACTTACAGCTACTTCCGATTACGGATTATCGCGGGTAATACCGCGGGCACAGCTGGTACTCTATAAATACTCGTATGTCCGTATTTATGTAATTAACTCAATAAAGTTTTTCACGTAGCGACTGTTATCCGCCAACAAAATATCTCTCATAACAACTTTTGCTATTAAATGGTAATTTTCCGACAATTTGTTTTGTCCATCATTGAGGTACCAATTATTACTTTATGAAAACGGTAGGTACGTAGTTTAATGAGAAATTACGAGCTAAAAACTAGTTTGTGGTATGCTCTCCCTGTTATGATTTTCCCTGGAGACTAATATAGAGTTCTTCAAATAGGCGTTCTAAAATTAGTGTCCCACCGAATTTCGATAGTTCGTTCTTTCGACACGTCAGTTACTTCGAAAATAAATAGTTCGGCAAGTCATACAGGCTAAGTTATATGTGTATTATATAAATAACTAGCTGCGCCCCGCGGTTTCACCCGCATAGTTCCCGTTCCCGTGGAGAATACGGGGATAAATTGATTTTATTTTTTTCGTTAATTTTCCAATGTTTTAATAGTTATTCTGCTACGGGACGGAAACAAATCCAACAAATCAAAAACCATGGCAATCGGTCCAGCCGTTCTCGAGTTATAAGTGTTGTAACAAACACGACTTCTTTTATATATATATATTGTAATAGATTTTATAGAAACCTCAAAAATTGTAGCCTATATGTTATTCTGATGTATAAGCTATATTGTGGTAAAGTTTCATTCAAATCCATTCAGTAGTTTTTACGTGAAAGAGTAACAAACATCCATACATCCATACTTACAAACTTTCGCCTTTATAATAGTAGTAGGATGTACTGTTTTTAACAAAGAAGATATAAGATATTATTTAAAGAGCGCGGGTACAGATGACTTTTAAACCCACGCGAGCACCAATGAGTTTTTCACTTGTATGTGCACAATACCACGTTTTCAAAAATGTATGTGCGCAATACCACGTTTTCGAAACGGCGAAGGAAAACATCGTGAGGAAACCGACATGTCTAAGAACCAAAAAATCGAAGACATGTGATATCTACTAATCTGGATTGATTAGATTAAAGCTCATTCACTCTCAATTATCGAGAGTAGGCTAGTGTCCCTGCAGTGGGAATATTAAAAGCTGGTATCAAGGTATTATTTCTCGCCTTTACCAAAACATTAAAAAAAATGGAATACCCAGATCAGTTTACATTCGGTGATTGCGGCTCTGAATTAACATCAAAAGCGATAATTACCGGTGTGGTCAATCATTAATAAAGCTTTTAAGTTTAGTTCAATCATTACCACAAATACTAATTTAACAAAATACAAATTAATCAAAGGGCATATTGTTTATAGCTTTATGGTGATGCTGTCAGACCTAAATAGGATACCATTCCATACATAGAATTTCAATAGTTGTCTCAGATGATTATAATCTATGCCATTGATATATGGTCTATGGATGTCATAACTTTGAATCAATTGATATACCGCCATAGTGTCAACCCTAAATGGTCTATCTCTGCTGCCATAATCTAGTACAATAACTATATTATCTGAGTACAATTAGATTAATAAAAATATTCTTTGATATGGATAATTAACAACTTAAAAAATAACCTATCATTCGATGTCTTCAAATGCTCAAATGCTGACAGCACTACCACATTGGATTGCAAAATATAGAGGTATATATAATATTACCTTTCGCAAATAAAAAAAAATTACAATTTATATTGAGTGTATTCAATATGATAGTATGGTAGAAGCAACAGCAATACGACTCCAGTCGTCCCCTACCAAACTATCATATTGAAGACACTATAAGATGGGGATGGGGATGAAAATGCCTGTAATTTCACCGCAAATTTGCAGCGCAACACTGCTTGACGGTGGATTACCAGATGTGATACGGTGGCAGAGGCGTATATACTCGTAGTTTTGAATATGTACCATGAAACATTATTTTTTGTCTACGTCCACTCCAGTGGGCAGTATTCATAAATATTTCCACAAAATCTACCTATTTCTAAGCGGTAGACGAAATTGTTGCTTACTTATTGAGCCGTAAACCGCGTTTAACCGATCGTAAAGCGACATGGTCCCTTCTGGGCGTCCGTTTTGTTTTATAGGGTAGATTTCTTCCGAAATATGACAATTCCTAGACCAATTTTGCTAAGATGCTTACATAAAGTTCAGTCAAATATGGCGGGAAATATGCCAACTATTTGGTCAGGTCCTATGTCTATGAGCTACTTTTTGGTGTTGCCAGCTAAGTTCAATCACGGGGTCGTTGTGAAGTCACGAAATGTATACATACAGACCGCCAGCTCCATTTTTTTTTTAATGTAATATGACTCCGCCCCTTTTTGTCAAAATAAAACACATTTGTTCGCTTACAAAATCAAAAAAAAAATTTATTGAAAGTATGCTCCATCTGCAGCTACAACCTTCGCCCATCGTTCAGGTAGTTTTCGTATTCCTTGCTGGAAGAAGTCCTGGTCTTTTGAGCTTATCCAGTTGTCAATCCAAATTTTGATACTTTCACATGAAGTAAACTTTTCTCCAGTAAGGTCTGTCTGCATCGTCCGGAATAGGTGGTAATCCGAAGGAGCTATGTCTGGTGAATATGGCGGGTGGGGTAACACTTCCCAGTCCTGTCCCTCTAAATATCTTTTTACGACTTCTGCGGTATGCGGTTTGGCATTGTCATGCTGAAGAACTAATTTGTTATGTCTATTCACCCATTCTGGTCGTTTTTCTTCTATGGCTCGCTTCAAACGCATTAGTTGTCGTCGGTAAACTTCTCCATTAATAGTTTCAGAGGGTTTGAGCAACTCATAATATACAATACCTTTCTGATCCCACCAAATACAGAGCATGACCTTGGCACAGTGAATATTTATTTTTGGCTGTGATGGGCCTGGTTCGCCTGGTTTCACCCAAGCTTTTTTGCGTTTAGGATTTTCGTAGTGTATCCATTTTTCGTCTCCTGTGACTATCCGATGCAAAAATCCTTTTCTTTGCTGTCTTTGAAGCAGCATTTCACAAATGGTTTTCCGACGTTCCATGTCTCTTTCTTTTAAATCATGTGGTAAACGCTTTGCAACAGTTGAACGATCAACATTTAATGCTGCAGCTAATTCTGATTGAGTTTGGCAAGAATCTTCCGCCAATAATGCTTCCAATTCAGCATCTTCAAATTTTTTTGGTGGTTTTCCATGTTCTTTATCCTCAGTACTAAAATCGTTATTTTGAAATCGTCGAAACCATTCCTTGCAAGTTGTATTAGACGGAGCATGCTCACCATAAATCTCCACAAGCAAACGATAAGTTTCCGCTGCAGTTTTCTTCGCAATAAAATAATGTAATAACACTTCCCGCAAATGACGTTTATCTATCTATACATATAATAAAATCGTAGACTTGCCGTGTCTGTACATTGAATATTTTTACAAAATAATAACTGGGAGACGTTAAGAATAAGTAATAGAACCCAAAAAAGCAATTTTTGAAATTTTTGTCTGTTTGTCTGTATGTTTGTGCGCACTTTACGCAAAAACCATAGATAATTATCAAAATCTAGGTACTAAGAAATGTTAAGCTGAGTCTGGAATAGTGAATAGCGTTTATTTTATCAAAATCGACCCACGAAATCAAAAGTTATTCAATGTTTTATGCAAAATTTTAATTTTTTTACAAAACGTTCTACAAGCGCCTGTCAAGTCCTGCGTTCTTGACTCGGTGTGGCGGTTCGGTGTATTGCAATATGAATATGAGCAGGCGCTTGAAGGCAGATGACAGGTTTAGTCGTAGTTTAGTCTTAGTTTAGGTTAGTTAATTAGGTAATTAGTTTAAAGGTAGTTTAGTTTTTCTTTGTACTTTGAACTGCGAAAGGTTGATGGTAACCAGTATCTTAAATACGAGTACCAAGCTTGCTATCAAACGAGTAATTTACTTAACGGAGACCTACAGTACACTGGAGTAACGCAATGGCTGTATGTCCGGCAGTAACCAGTATCTTAAATACGAGTACCAAGCTTGCTATCAAACGAGTAATTTACTTAACGGAGACCTACAGTACACTGGAGTAACGCAATGGCTGTATGTCCGGCAGAAAATAGACGCATAGGTAAATCATCCTCAGGGTACATCATCATCATCATCATCAGGGGTGAAATTAAATAACCCTTGCGACATTTGTTTTCGATTTTGCTGATATTATCTGGACATTCAGGTGCAGCACAGATATTGCAAATGTATCAATATAAATTAGCGGAAGTCTATCAAGGAATATGCAGCTCAACAAAAATAACAAAACATAAATACCATTAATACGCACTAAGCGATTTGAAACTACTTTTATTGTGCGTACTGCATGGGAGTGGAATGCTTTGCCTGAGTCTGTGTTCCCTGACCATTACAATTTGGGAGTCTTCAAGAGTAGAGTGAATAGGTTTCTCCTAGACAAGCGTGCTCCATCGTCGGCCGCATCTTCACTTTCCATCAGGTGAGATGGCGGCCAAACCATGCTAAGCTATCTTTTTTTTGTGAGTTAGTTACGTAATGAGCTGAGGGCCCACCTGGTGGTAAGTGGCGACCCACACCCATGACAACAGTAATGCGACTCAGTATAAGATTTGAATCTTAGACTGAGTCGCACTCATCCTGCTGCGACCATCACCCAAGAAGGGGATGATACATCTCACGATACAAGCACTACTGCTTGTGTGATTCCAGGTGTGGTGGCAGTACCTCACCGGACGAACTTGGCACAAGTTCTACTGTTACTTTTTGGTTGCTGCTTTAGCACCACCCAGAGGGTACGTGTAGGGAATCAAAGGGTACACACCTGCGGACGCGAGCAACTAGATCCAATAGATCGGTACGGGGGACTTATTTCTCACTGTATTTAACACGGTTTTGTTACTTCAGGACTTATTTCATATGTGTATGATGATCTAACAACACTGATACAACATTGAGCAGTGTCCCAGGGAATGGCATTGAGTGAATGAATGGCAGGGAATGGGAATGGCATTCTATTAACAGAGAAGTGGAACAATAAGAAGCTTTTTTTTGTCAAGGGGTAAATACTTTGCTTATACCCCACGCCTCGGGGAGGCGTGTATTAATAGCAGTGCTGGGGGAATACACAATAAAACCCCCTTGGAGTTCCTGCACTACGCCTTCACGCTGGGGCTACGGGTACAGTAGCGGCCGTACCCGGCCGGCCAGAGGCATTGGTCCTCGCGTATCGGGACCCCAACACGATGTGTACCTCCCTATAGTGCCGTGCCCGGAACACGAAACACACCAACCTTCGGTGAGGACCTCATCCGTCGGACGGCAGATTCCCCGGATCTACCGCCCGGAAGTTCCTGTTAGGGTGGCAGGCGGCGCTCATGCGCCTGCCAACGCCGACCCACTCTCCTGCGTCTACCAGAGTGAGGAGATTCTTCCTCCTTTACCCTCTCGGATGCTTCCTTCTGCGAGATTACTTCCTTGCAGAAGGACTGAGCTGCCACCCAAGATCTCCCGCTGTCAATCATGGATGAGACCATAGTTGACAGCGAAAGGTTTCCGCCTATAGCCGCGGTCAGGCGGGAACAATAAGTCCCTACCAACTATTCCATCGAATGTTTAAATTTCTTGAGTGCATCTGGACTCCCATCACACAATATATATTAAACTAAATGTCGGAGTGCCCATTGCTCTTTTATAAATTTAAGTCTTCTTAAATTATGTTACGGCACCAGATTGAAAGTCAAGAGTTTAGAGAATTCCTCTCATACCTATCAACTGCCCATTTAGTTTTAAACGCATTCAGTCTCCGGTGAGCCTATGTTCCGCAGTGACCAGAAACAAAGAACAAGAAGAAACTTTTTTGGTATCAGACGTAGACCTAATATTGAGTTGCTTTTTGCACGGTCCGCCATACTTAGCTCTTTCCCGGCTTAGCAATTCAAATAATTTTTATGCGCACGTTCCTGAAATATCCTGAAAAGACGACTTCTATAGTATAGTTTACAGAGAAGCATTATTATAAAATATACATTTGCAATGGTTGCAGTTTCACTTACGTAGTTCATCATCCAATCAAGTCTTTAACCTTCCCAGTTAACAAAACCCAAGTAATATCGTAAGAATCTAATGGAAATAAAGTATTTTGAGATTTAATTATAACATAATTTTAATATATTATAATAGTAACGAACAGACATATTAAGCATCACATTATATTTCTATCCTCTAGGCTAGGATAGATCTAAGTCCACGCGGACGAAGTCGCGGGCACAGCTAGTTTGGAATAAAAACCGACATTTTCGAAAAGGTGAAAACAATTGTTGCTTACACTTCAACCAAATATCATAAAATGCGTTAGATAGCTGACATTCAGTACTATCGAATACAAGTATGGTCATTTATTAGTACACGTAAACAATACTAAAAACGACATCTGTTGAGAAAGGGCGGAGTCATATTCACCCACCTGATGTTAAGTATTACCTCCGTCCATAACAACAGCAATGCAACTTAGGTCCTCCCTGACTGAAGTATGAGAAGACCTAAGTCGCACTCCGCTGCGCCCGTCACCCGAAACGGGGATATTACGTCTTATGTATAATACCTGTAATTTCACCGGCATCCACACCCTTCCACAGCAATGCGAGCATTACTGTTTGGCGGAAAATTACCAGGTATGGAAGCAGTACTTCTCCGGGCGAACTTTGCACAAGTACTACTGCTACTTAAAACTTCATGCGTAGATATTCATACGCAATTATAAGATGTGTATGAATGAGGGTAAAAAGGTGGTTGATCGAGCAGACTTTTTATAGTTTCGACGAAAAATTCATATTGAAAAATTTGTAATATTTTAATCGTTACCTAATTACTTTCTAATTATATAATTTGAATTTATTTATTTTTTTTACTTTCGACAGCGATTCAGTCATAATAAAATTCCGAAACATTGAATTAAGTCATGTTTCTCGCGTAAGTAGGTGAATACCCCCTAAATCCCTACACGTATTCCTCGAGTGGTGCAAAAACAGCGACCAAAAGTAGCAGTAAAACTTGTGCCAAGTTCGTCTGGAATAGTACTACTTCCACAAACTGGAAATCCACCGCTAAGCAGTGGTGCACTCGCGTTACTGTGTACTGATAGAAGGGTGTGAGTGCCGGTGAAATTACAGGCACATGAGACGTTACATCCCAGGTGAGGGGCGCAACGGGATGCTACTTGCTGTCTTCGCATACTTTGGTGGGGAGGATCTTAGTTGTATCTCGTCACTACAGTCCCATAAAAAATATTACAGTCACTTTTTATGGTTTAGCCAGCGTGGAATTTACTAGTAGCTCTATTGCAACTTTGGGTTGCTTCTTCGCACCACCCTGGAAATACGTGTAGATTCTGAGGGTATTCATCTTTGAACGCAAGCAACATGATGAAATTTGACATAACTGATATGTCAAATTTCATCAAATGCCTAAGGAGCTCTTGTGACACGTAATATGCTCTCGAATATGTTTACTTGTGCGTGTAAAATTTGATGTATCCAAACGATACTTGAGATCAAAATGAACCACGCCAAACAATTTCAAACTTATCTATTATAAGTTTGAAATTGTTTGGCGTGGTTCATCGCTGTTTTTTCACAAACCGTTCTGTAATATAATTAGTATTAGTACTGTAATAATAAGTATTCGCCTGCAGAGGGGATTCTGAGGCAGAGCAAAAGTTATTTCATACAAGTAGTACACTCTTACTAATCGCCTAAGCCGAGTACTCAGCTAGCCGTGTAGCTGAGGTATCTGATACTGTATCAACCTAAAAGTGGGTACGGCTCGTCCACGGTCACCGTATATCTACATGTTGCCCAGTGATACAGCCACTCAGCGGGGCGCTGCGAGCTCACGGCGCTCGGTGCTCAAGCGGCTCGCAGCAGGGTCGCTATGTACTCACTTTATACAGTATCAGATACATTGCGTGGACACGTTTAATAACCTGCTTTAGGTTTACCTGAGTCGCACTTAGCATGAAAAAACAGAAACACGAGACAAACGCGCCAGACCCGAGAAAAAACAGCACATAAAGCTTGCCCCAACCAGGAATAAAACCCGAGACCCCCGCTTCCAAGGATTGAACGACACGACGTGGGTCATCCACGGTCATTTATGGGCAGTTTACCAAGCGTCATCTCCAAACTAAGCATAGCTTATACTATGGGTACTAGATAGCTGATAGAATATAGATATTTTTATACATACATAATACCCAGACATAGAACAAACATTTATGTTCGTCACACAAATGCTTGTCTGGAGTGGGAATCGAACCCTCGACCTACAATGCAGAAGGCAGAGCTACTAGGAACTGAGCGGTGAGATTAGTAAAATTGGAAAGATTCCAATTGTGGCCGCAGATTTTAACATGTATGTATTGGCCTTTTGCTTTCTTTCGAATTGAACCGTCTTGGTGTAAAATTTGCTAATCTGGTCATAAAAATCAACCCAAATTGCATTTTTTGTCAAATTTGATTGTGATACAAACAATGCTTTTGATGTAGAAGAGCGTGGTGGCCCAGGGGCTTAGACGCCGACTTTCAATCTGAAGGTTGCTGGTTCAAACCCAAACATGCACCAATGAGTTTTTTCACTTGAAAAATTTATGTGCGCAATACCACGTTCTCGAAACGGTGAAGGAAAACATCGTGAGGAAACCGGCATGTCTTAGAACCATAAATTCGAAGACATGTGACATCTACCAATCCGGATTGGGCGCCCGTGGTAGATCAAAGCCCATTCACTCTTAATTATCGAGAGTAGGCCGGTGTCCCTGCAGTAGGAACATCAGAGGCTGGTACGGACAAACAATGCTTTTGATGTAAAACAAATTGTAACTTCTGTTCATTTTTACGCTTTGGTAAGTTAGGGTTATTTTTGTGGCCATCCGGGAATTTATTGCTTTAGTTTTTAGTGTTCCGGTCTTATGATAGATGGGTGATAAAATTCGGGTTGAATGTGATTGAAAATGGGATTTAAATTTATGCGCAAAAATGTTTTTATGAGGTCCAGTGAAATCACAGAGAAAATAACGGAGAAATTTATGATATATTATTTTCTATTCATAGTGAATTCAAGGTTATTTATGTATGACAGCTCTGTGGCTTAGTTGGTAGTAGCCCTGCCTTGAAAGCCAGGGGTCCCGGGTTCGATCCCGGACGAGACACACTTTGTGTGGTGAGCATGATGTTTAGTCTCTAGTCTTGTCTCCCCTGATTCCTATATACGAGTAAGTGTGATTATAAGAGAAATATTATATTGTTAGGAACTTTTGTTCTTGCAGAATTACTAGTAGATAATTAAGAAAAAAACGATCATTGATAATAACAAATTCATAAATTGAGAAAATTTATTCAATTAGGAGGTTTTTATTAATTCGTTAGCAATAATAAAAACCTTCATAAATGGATCATCTGACAATGAAAAGGTAAAAAAATCGATCGTTATTATTTTTACCTTGATAAAATCTTGCGTAAATCATCAAAAGTATTTTTAATACCTTGTATATTTGGATAATTTCATTTATCGCTGAAACCGTTCCCGCATAAAGAATATTTGTACCAACTCAATAGATCCAGTAAAGCGGCGCAGATTTTCCTCACACGAATTCCACGAATTAAAAGCCTCCTGATTTACCGAATTAAATGGTGGGAATGTGGTGGGCGGAGAGGGGAGGGGCGGATCTCCACATTTTATTGAAATTTTATAGAGTGCAAGAATGGAGCTCTTACGAGGTCATTTTAGAATTCTTGTCGAGTTCAGAATGCGGCCGCTTTCAAACTTGACTCAAACTGTCTTGGAAACTTAAGTATATATGGCTTAAGTGAAGGTATTTTCTGACGGCCCATATGATTAGTTACAGCTACCCATAAACAACTGCAAAACGACTTAGGTCCTCCCCTAACGAAGTATTGCGCCTGTCACTCGGAGACGGGGCGTAATATCTCACGCGATTGTCATTATACGCACCCACGCCCTTCCAAACTCAACAACGTGAGGTGGATTACTTAGTGTGGTAGAAGTACAATTTCTGATGAATTCGGCAAGTGTGATGCAACTTGGGTCTGTTTTGACATGGAATTGTTGTTTTACGGGTGGTGGTAACCACTTGAAGCGTGAGAGCATGCGAACCTGAGAGCTTGGTGTCTCAGGGGTATACACACCGACTTTCAATCTGAAGGTCGCTGGTGCATTAATGAGATTTCACTGAAAGATTTACTTGCGCAATACCACGTTCTCGAAACGGTGACGGAAAACTTCTTGAGGTAACCGGCATGTCAACCAAAAAATTTTAAGACATGTGACATCTACCAATCCGGATTGGTTTCCTGTGGTAGATCAAGCCTATTCACTCTCAATTAACATGCGTAGGCCGGTGACCCTGCATCGGGAAAATTAGAGGCTGACACGTGGTACCCACTTAAATAAGCCGTCAGATCTTTCCGTGCCTTTCCACTTTCACATCATCATCATCATCATTTCAGCCGACAGACGTCCACTGTTGGACATAGGCCTCCCCCATAGCTTTCCAGGTTAGACTGTCCTGAGCCACCTGCATCCATCGTCTACCCGCGACCTTTTTTATGTCATCGGTCCATCGGGTGGGGGGGTCGTCCTACACTGCGTCTGCCGGTTCGTGGTCGCCACTCGAGAACCTTTATTCCCCAGCGGTTGTCGGTTCTTCGAGCTATATGGCTTTCACATACCATTATATAATATCCATAGCTAGTCTGGCGTGAAGACCGAAACTAACAAGCGATGCTTCAAAATCACAAGGGCTGAAATTTTCGGGGCGTTCCCTCCCGAGAATGTTATGTTCGGTATGCCGAGCATTTGTAGCTGATAAGAAACAGCTTGACCAAGCCGTGAAATGGTTTTTTCTTCCATTTTGAAATTTACTGTTACTCAGTCTTAAGTTCCTGTGACACGTTATATGCTCACGAATATGTGTACATGCATGTGTAAAATTTGATGTGTCCAAATGATACTTGAGATCTAAAGGAATAAATGAGTTTGACTTTGACTTTGACTTTGACTTTGACTTTGACTTTGACTTTGACTTTGCAGGGCGTGGCGATTCAGTGAAACGGACGTTGACTAGTCTGGAAGCCTTCACCACGGAGGCCATAAATAAAAGAAGAAGAAGAAGAAGTAGTCTGGAAGCCTTTGGATTAAATCCAGAAGTTAACCAATGATTTTTTTAGCTTGAAATATTTATGTCCGCTTTATGCAAACGTTCAAGACGTTGCTTGGTGAACTAAAATACTCATATTCCTTACTAGCTGTTACCCGCGACTTGGTCCATGTCGAAATAAACAATTTTGAGCCCTATATCTCTTTTTTATATAAACTACCTAAGTTAATTTTTATAACATCAGCTATCTGCCAGTGAAAGTCTCGTCAAAATTGGTTCAGCGATTTCGGAGATTACCCGAAACAAACAGACAGACAAAAAAACTTTATAAATTGCTTTTTTGACATAATTACCGTATTTACTTTCAAATGCACTTACAAGTACAAAGCATTACAAATTATACACTCCAATTTTATTGATTTGTATAATTGAATATAGAAACTTTACAATACAATGTACTATTGGAATACAATTATTTACTCTTAATTTTAAAATATCTATTATTATATCTATCTATTATTATAAATATCTATTATATTTTTAGAGTTGGAACAGACTATAAATTGACATCTGTGTGCATGTAACGTGCCTAAGAAGCTCCTGTCACACGTTATATGCTCACAAATATATTTACTTTTGTAAAATTTGACATGTCCAAATGATAATTGAGATTTAAAAGAAAAAATGAGTTGGAGTCCTTCAATTCAAAAATTTATTTAGTGACCAATATTTTAACATAGTCCATATAAGCTTTCGAACTATTTTACACTCTCTTTCAGGAGCTAACATTAGGCTCAATGATTTTTCAAATTACCACCAACGGAGTACGTATTTGTATATATTTTTTTATAATAATAAAATGCTTTAGCTCATCGAAGTTCAAGTTATCGCAGTGACCCAGCTATATAAATTTGAGCTGTATACCGACGATGCTCCACCAAAATGTATGTCGTGAAATGTGGTCTTTCATATTTAATTCGAGGGAAACATTTAATGTGTTTCATGTAGTTTGCCGTTATTAACCGTGGTATTCATATTGGGAACTTATTGAGATAACAATTTTTGATCATAAATAAATTATAGATTTACGATTTACAAGGATTATCAGTAACGGTAATGAGATTCTAGAATTATTATATTTTGTCTATTAATGCCTGGATTAGATACCATACTTATTAAATGCATACTTGTTCGCTAGATAGTATGTTTATTTTACAAACAGTATATTTTATAACTAATTGCACCAACTCAAACTCAGATTTGTTTACTCCTTTAGATCTCAAGTATAATAACATTTGGACAAGTAAACATATTCGTGAGCATAAATGTCACAGGAGCCCCTTAGGCACATTAAATGCACTGAGAGACGTCAAAAGTCAGTTTTAATGTATTAGCTTATCTTATTTGTTAAGTTTACGTCTCTTCAAATCAATTTTACAAATGAAAGCTTCATGCGCTTTTGTTGAGTGTGGAAGAAAAAGAATGCTTTGCCAGCAGTGAGAAAGTATTGGTAAAAAAAATGTAAATAGTAATAAATATCATCGCAAGTTAAGCTTCCACTAATCATACCATACGAGAGCCGTGTTTGACAAAGTTTAGATTAGTTTCGTGCATATTTCAAGGAAGCTCTCGTGTGAGATTAATTTATGATTACTTTATATTAAAACGAAGTACTATAGTATACTTTAGTCGCGAAGTGACTAATCAGATTTACATCTCAATTTCGTGTGGTTTTATTAGCTTAATATGAAAGGATGCGGGGGTCCACGTTTGTAGGTACCCTCAGAATCCCTACGCGTGTCCTTCGGTTGATGAGAAAGGCGCCACCAAAGTAGCAGTAGAAATTATATCCATCTGCAAAATACTACCACCACATCTGGTAATCCACCGCTAGGTGGTGGTGCACTCGTATTGCTGTGTTCCGGTTAAAGGATGTGGGGTGTTGGTGAAATTACAGGCACTGGAGGCGTAACATCCCCGTCTCAGAGTAACGGGTGCAACGTGATGAAACTTATTTCTTTTTATACTTAAGTGGGGAAAAACTAGGTCTGAAGTAGCAAGTACTTATTAAACCAAACCGAGAGCGTGGTCGCCCAGGGGCACAGTCGCCGACTTTCAATCTAACGGTCGCTTCAAACCCAAACGTGCACCAATGAGTTTTGCACTTGAAAAATTTACGTGCGCAATACCACGCTCTCGAAACGGTGAAGAGAAATATCGTGAGGAAAACGCATGTCTTAGAAAAAAAAATTCAGAGACATGTGACATTTACCAATCCGAATTGGGATTCCGTGGTAGATTAAAGCCCATTCACTCTAAATCATCGAGAGTAAGCCGGTGTCCCTGCAGCAATATTAGAATCTGATACGGATACGGGAAAAAGTTCCAAAATTAATGATGAAAAATTGAAGTTCTGCCAATCTGACTCCATTTTGAGCGGTAGTGTACAGCGAACATTCGAGAATTTTCGAGAATGTTCGAGATTATTTGACAGGTCTAGGTAATCCCAACTCTGAGTGTACTTACCTACGGACGTGACCAATTTGGACCCCCAAAACCACACTGATATTATTAGAAGTATCAAAATCGATAAAAAAAAAAAGTATCGGATGTATATCAGAACATTCCCTTCAGATTTAAATATACCCAATAAGCAATTCCCAATGAAATCGTAGATATTATTTTCCTTTTCTATTTCCTTTTTCCTGTTTCTCCGTAAATAGTTTTGTAAGGGTATGTACGAAAAATAAAAATATTTTTTTACTCTGCATACGAAGACGTAGATTTGACGGCTGCGTAGCTTAGTTGGTAACCCTGCCATTCGTCCCGGGTTCGATTCACAGCCAGGGCAAGCTTTGAGTGGTAAGCGTAAATTTTTAAGGTTTTGGGAGTTTGTGCGACGGTCCGTGTTTGTCCATGCCATCTATGACACAGAGAACCCTAGTTCAAAGCTACGAGTGTGTAATTGTTATTCAACAAAAAGCTTTGGAAACTATGATTTCGGGCTGGTGAGAAGGAAGAGGATGATTTGTGCACTCCAATTATTTTCGATATTTTGTAATAAAATAAACTTCATGCTAACCACACAAAGTGTGTCCCGGCCGGGAATCGAACCCAGGAAGGTTGCCAGCATCGAAGGCAGCGCTAGTACTTAGCCACGGAGTTTAGATTGATCTAAGCTGCTGGCTCTCAATCACAATTAGATTCAATCCCGATCTGATTTTAATTCTCATCAATCTAATCTTGAAACATTTGTTTGAATGCATCTGGTGTTTCTCATCATTAACGCATTTTCATGTTATTATTATCACTTTAGGAGGAAAATTAAATTTTCGGTGATTTATCATAGAGTGGTAAATACCCTTAAAAGTATTTAAAACTTAACAAGGGTGACAGCTGACAGTTGACTTAAAAATTCTGAAGAAATGTCAATTTTTTTTTTATATATTTAATGAAACGTTATGTACTTATGGTCTATCTAATGTAGTTACCACCACCCATAAACAATAGCAATACAGATTCCTACCACCGTCTACCGGATTTTTAATTACACGCGGACGAAGTCGCTTGATTCAGCAAGTTTGATTTAAATTTGCCATTATACAAAAGTATAATCGATCTTCATCCTGATAACCACTACGTGATCGGCGGATCTTTGCGTGATTGTTAAATTGAGCCACTTCCCACTAAGCCCTCAAGTTCATATCAACGATTATTACTTTCAAAAGCCACATCAAAATCTACTTAGAAACTTTTCCACGTTTCCTTCAAACATCTCCCGTTTTCACAAAATGAGCTCGCCATTTGAGAAATTATTCCGAATCACACCCAAAGCCATATTTTGTCGTTGAAATTATGAACTCGTCTGTTCGGAGCTTTTCTCTTTGCTGCGGACAAATTCTGGCTATTACTTTTTATTTCGACTGTACAATTTCTTTTTAGTTCTGCTGCGGGAAAATTTTCAGAATTGTGGCATAAATTTAGATGCTGTTACAATAAAAAAGTTGTCTAAAGTCAATCAACATTGCTGGTGTCATCATCATGTTCCTGCCCTTATCCCACAATAAGTGGGGTCGGCACAACATGTATTTTTCTTCCATTTCCCTCTGTCAGACGTTATCTCAGTACTCACTCGTTTCTTACGCATATCATCTTTCACACAATCCATCCATGTTTTCTTTGGCCTACCTCTTGTCTTATATTCTTCCACATCCATCAACATTGCTGGTGTATAAAACTGTTAATTTTTGATAAGAGACTAGCTAATTAATGCTTTGCTATGGACGATTTTTTCAGTTGCTCGCGTCCGTAGATAAGTACTCTTTGAATCCCTACATTTACCCCTGGGTATACGTGTAGGGGCTAAAAGAGCATTCAGAAGTATGAATTAATATGAATTAATGAATGAATACTCTTTATTGTACACCTCGGTAAAACATACATCATAAAAAATTAAATTACCTAAACAGACAAAAAAAGTAGCTAATAGCTATCTCTTCCAACCTTTGGATAGAATGAAATTACAACATGAAAATCTTGTAGGAGGTGCACCAAAAAGCAAATTAACTCCATAACTTAAATAACAAGTAAGCACTTACGATCTTAATTATACATATCAGGCTAAGTTTCAGTACATGTGCAAAATTCACCCGGAGAAGTACTATACTTGGTAATCTGCCGCCAAGCAGTGGTGCACTCGCATTGCTGTGTTCCGGTGGGTATGGGTGCCAGTTAAATCACATATTATCTCCATTTTAGGCGACGAGCGCAACGGGGTTCAACTTGGGTCTTCTCATACTTCAGTTGGGGAAGATGCAAGTCGTATTGCTGTTGTTATGGGCGGAGGTAACCACTTAACATCAGTTGGGCCTTCAGCTCGTTCCTCACTTACTCAAAAAAAACTTTTACATTTGGATCCTTAAACTCGAAACTATAACTTATTTGTTCCTATAGATCTCAAGTATTTTTGGACACGAAGATTTATATGCAAATGTAAACATATTCGTTCACAGCACAAAATTTCTAGATGGATTTACTCATAACTTGCAAAGTGTCTCATGCCTGACCCGTTTGCAGAATAAAATATAAGCATATTTCTATAAATACATAAGTTTCTCGTATACTGCATTGCTTTAAAACTATCTTGCGCAAGCCTTAGCTCTGAATAAATTTTATAAAAATCCAAGGATATTAAATGTGTCTAAACTACACAGAGTTTCAATTTGAAACTATTGCATATCGTCTCGTAAATCTTAGATATCCGTTTGTCTACGAGATGGATCTGAAGTGCAGGGATTTAGATAATAAAGGCAGCGTCTTCCTCGATACAGAATGATAGTAATCCGTTGGGTAGTTTGCATGTATTATTTTACTAACGCTCTACGATACATTGAATAGAAAAACTCACTATTGTTTGACTAAATTCACAGATAGTTAATATATTATTAACCAATTATGTAGTATGTCTTCAATTCTTATTTATTCGACTGGCATCATAGCTCTGGTGGTAGTAGCTCTGCCTTCTGCGGTGCAGGTCGTGGGTTTGATTCCCACTCAAAATCAACACAAGCGTTTGTCTTACGAATATAAATATTTGCTTTGTCTGGTGTTAATATGTATTATATTGTAGGTAATTATAAAGAAGTACCATATAAGACTACTTAGAATGTGTAGTTCTCATAGATCAAGCTGTGCTTAGTTTGGGGCTAGAGGGTGCTGTGTTTTTTTTTTTTTTATTGAAAAAAATTACAAGGTTATTACATAATAAAACAATAAACACTCAAAAAGCCCTAACGGGTAATTGTGAATTGTACATGAATACTTATTCAAATTTAAAAGTCAAAGTTATGTATGTATGTATGTGTATATGAAGAGTACCGCCTTTAAATCAAATTCTTACATAAACACATTTGTAAATTTTTTTGATGTAATTTTCGTTATAACTGGCACGGCACTAGTACAATAATTTATATACATACACATATATTATGTAGGCAAAAGTTCGTATGTATGTGTGTCTGTTTGTGTATGTTTGTTACTCCTTTACGCTCAAATGGCTCTGCGGACTTGGATGAAATTTGGTACCAGGATAGCTTATATCCTATATTACCACATAGAAGCTATTTTTGGTTCCGAAAACCCGCGGGCAATACCGCGAAACGCAGGTGATTGATATTGTGTGTATTGTAGTAAAATAAAAACATTCTATTGTATAACGCATAAAATTTAAGCTTGCGGCACGGCTGGTCACGTCGTTGCGAATTCGTAATTAAAAACTTTTCATTGAAACGGCTACGCGTAAAATTGTAGCCCGTAGCGAGTAGTTACGGCGTAGTAAATTCGTAGCACAGGTAGCGGGTATTGTTATGTTGCTATTCAGAAACTAAATACGTGAATATAAGCCTTGATTCAGGTTTAATATAGACAATCATTTAAAACAGTCACTAGTTTCATCGAACTGCGTCCGACTTGAATCGGTGAGTGTGGGTGACCGGTTTAACGTCTAATTGACACATATATTCTACACTTGTCATCTGCTTAACATAACTGATGAATTATTTCCATTTTTTTCATAAAAAAAATCATCCAAGGCCTTTAAGCCGTTAAGGCGTGAAGAAGTAACAACCATACAGGCAAACTTTCACATTCTTAATAATAATTATATAATAATAATTCTTTATTGCAGGCACATGATCCATAGTGAGATGAAAATTTATAATAAAACATAAAATAAGACAAAAACACATTGTAAAAATAAAAAATAAATAAAAATTAATATAATATTAACATTATTCGTTCATGTTACCTACAACATGGTCTTTAATTATTTACGTGATAGTTACAGTAGTGGTCGTTTACAGTGGTCGTTTGTGGCTATCTCGGGAAACCATCCAGATTTCAGCTGCTATACAAACAGCTGTTATGGTAATGCTTTAAGTTCTAGCTTTGGATGTACCGTATAATTAAATAAAAATTGTGTAAATAAAGGTTTAGGATGCAGATTCTGATTGTGTAATTACCAGTGTTTTCAACTCGCATATTGAATTACTCGTTACAAAAAATGTATTTTTTTATTATTTGTTAAATTGGCCCTATGAAAAACTCTGCTATATATAAAAAAAAATAATAATAAAAAAATACTTTCAGAGATAAAGGTGCAAATTTATGAATGTGATAGAAGGCATTTAAAACTAAGATCTTTTAATTCTACTTGTTTTAAATATTTGTCATATTTGTATTTCTTTGTATTGGTGTACAATAAAGTATTTTACAGTAAAAAATTTTCATTCATTCACTTATTCATTCAATGATAAAAACCGGTTAAGTGAAATTCGGACTCGTGCACTGAGGGATCCGCACGTACTTGTAGATAAAAGTGTAAATTGTAGGTTTTTTTACTTATATTTTTTTTGTGATTGACTACAAATTTTAATTAACGATTTTCAGCCTTATTCCTTTACTTGTGCTACGTGATATTGCTTCTCGCCAAATTTCATGGTTCTAGGTCAATGGTTCTTCCCGTTGACCTAGAACCACGAAATTTGGCGTGGCGAAAAAATATGGCTATAGATTTAGATTCTCTTACGAGAGTCAAAATATGCGGCATAATCGGAGCATAAACCGCCGTATCTTTTGATTGTGTTGATTTAGAAGTTTGATTTCTTCTTAGCTCCTAGGGATTGCAGAGTATTTGATATTAATTTCAACTTGATATTTTTACACGTTCCTGAGAAAATGGGTCTTGACAGACAGACAGACGGACTATAAAGCGATCCTATAAGGGTTCCGTACATTACTTTCGAGAAAATACTAAATAGAAAAAATACGTTTGTGTCAACTTTTTAAAGTGCTATTTTGTAAAATCTCTTTCCAAAGTTGATTCTCAATAGAGGATTAGGTAAAAAATATCGACAACAAAGACCCGTTTGTCCCGGGGTAAACTAATTTGGAACTCCTAAATTACAAACATCTGTTGTTCCAGGGCACGTCAGCAAACGTCCGCCTGGGTCGTTGGTTGACACCCAATTATCCTGGTACACAGCAAATTAACAGGCGCTCGTTACTGTTGGATAAGCCATGGACCTGTACCTCGATTATATAACTTTTGAGTGATACATATTCTATAATAATCAATATCACTACATAGTATAAAACAAAGTCGCTTTCTCTGTCCCTATATCCCTATGTATGCTTAAATCTTTAAAACTACGCAACGGATTTTGATGCGGTTTTTTTTATAGATGGAGTGATTCAAGGGGATGGTTTATATGTATAATACACTAGCAAGTCACCCCGGCTTCGCACGGGTAGTTTCTGATACGACACTGATGCTTTGCTAACCGTGCGAAGCCGGGGCGGGTCGCTAGTAAATTATATAGTCTGTTATTTAAAGTCAAAGTCAAAAATCTTTATTTCCGTTGAATTCTTAAAAATTAATTGGAAACGTCAATTTCTTTTTTTTTTAGTAAATAAGTACCTACGAGAGCATGCGTTCTTAAAGCTTTTTTTTTTAGATATTTCAAACTAATCTGTCAATATGACACACCTTAATCTTAAGTAAGCTGAAGGGAAAAAAGGGAAAAAAATTGTAAAATCTTCGCGTATCATAAAAAGTCCAAAATAAAACGGTAAGGTTTAAGTTAATATAAAATGAGTTTTTGTTGCTTCAGTAAAATAGTCTTCAAATACGTTTTACCTCTATTCCACAAAACATATAATATAAACAGAAAGCTTTACTCAGTGTCTGTAAAAGTAATATCATAGTCAAAAGAATACAGTTTTCATTCAATTTGTACAAATATTTCTAGCCAAATATTTGCGCACAGCAAACTCTTTCCCGTTGTCGGCTGAAAACTCTCGCATCGTCGCCTGTTACCTATTTTCCACCTAAAAGAACGCCGGAAAATATTTTCGTTGTTGTAAAGAAAATAAAGTACGCACTTGCATAGTAGATTTTTTGGTCAAAACAACCTACAGAAAGAAACAAACAATGAAAGGTAAACAAAATGCACCTCAGAAAATAAAACGAAAGGATATATCTGAATTTGTCAAAAATTTAATGTGAAAGTTCCATTTATCGCTCAACATATGCATAATTCATTTCAAATGACTGATATTATCACTTAAATATTATCAGTATGGAGTAGTTATGCTAGCTAATACTTTTTTGTTCCCCGACTACTCTATTACTGCAGCTGAGCTACTGAGTTTTGGGATGTGGAGTGGCGGTAGCACAACACCAAACATTATCCAGAATATATATAATATTATAATATTATCTTAATATATATAAATTACGTGTCACGATGTTTGTCCGCGATGGATTCCTAAACTACTTAACCGATTTTAATCAAATTTGTGCAGTTTGATCCAACTTGAAAGATAGGATAGCTCACATCTCAATTAATGATCGCAATATTATTTGATTGCAAATGACTTATCTATTATTTGGCAGTCACAATTACATAAACGTTAGCCACAGCAACGCGTGGCCGGGTCAGCTAGTTTGTATATATTTTTTTATTTGGCATATATCGAAAACGGCTCTAACGGCACAAAATTTCACCCAAATGGGTGAAATTTTGTGTTTAGATAAAGTTTTGCTGTTTCAGATTATATGTATAATCTCTTTATTTCTCTCACGCTGTTGAAAAGGGTGGAGGTTATTTCAGATTTTCAGATTTCATATTATTGCACCTTAAGCAGTGTTCGTTCAAGACAGAAATAACAAAATCGTTTAAACATTCAAAGTTAACATTAAAATTCAACAATCACATCACATATCAACACTCAAATGTTTTTTTAGCTGTTAAAATTGTGAGCCCGTATACAGCAGTACAAACGTACTTCTGTATGCGGCCCACACAAAACGCCACAGACTCATAATATAAATACCACACATTGCTACCAAAATAACTCTTCAAAATAATTATCTCTATAACGAAGCTATTAAACACAGAAGCAGATAATTAATCCACAACGACAGATGACAATAATTTGTCTCGTTCGTATCTGAATTCGTTCGAAACCACACTGTTTTTCTAAAGCGGTATTTTTAGTAAAATTACTAATTAAAATAACTATAATATATTACAGACAGACGGTTTTCAGAGATCCATGTTGCTTGCATTCATAGGTTAACACCCTTTGAGTACCTACACGTACCCCCTGGGCGATGCTAAAGGTATCCCAATGTAGCAGTAGAAGTTGTTTCAAGTTCAGAAGTGCTGCCACCACATCTGATAGTCAATGGCGCACTTGTATTGTTGTGCTTTGTTGAATGGGTGTGGGTGGCGGTGAAATAACAGGTGCATGAGACGGTATACTTAATTCTCAGAATAATAGCTGGTATTGTCTAGAATCTATAGACATTCTCGTGATTTTAAAATGGTTTCTTTTTCCTTTTCAGGTACGGCATCTTAAATAAATTATAATAAGCTACTGTATATGAAGCTGGGTTTGTATGTATAAAATAAGAGTATATAAATAAAAATTATATAGGTATACATTTTTTAAACGTCTTTTCTGTGTCTCGCTAGTCAAATTATTTTTTTTTCTCCTGTCTGTATTGCTAATAAAATATTTTTGGTAGTCTCTAACTACTTAACTAATTCAACAAAAATATAAACCAAATTCAATACTTGTTATCCTAATTTTCGCCTTACAGGTGAAATTTTTCCATGAAATTTCTATGAAATCATTTCGGAAGTACACCTTTTCAAATAAAAAAGAAGCATTCTAATTCGTTTATTATATAATTTACCAAGATATTTTAAAGATATACAAAAAAATCAGACAGTTAATAATAAGTCAGTTAAAAACGCATTTGTAACGGAGTTGTGAACGCTGCCTAACTCAATTAGTAATGTCATAACAGACACTGTTTCATACTTCGCTTTGAATAGATTTAATTAAGATTAACCCGGGGTCAGGAATTGAACTAATAATCTTTGTATTGTTTCTAGTCAAACCGCTTTCGATTTAATTCGTAATCAGTTGCTTGGGATTTTAATTGCAATCCCATATTCATAAGGGTCTTTGAATGATATCATGAAGGTCGTAAAATGGAAAATAATCTAGCTTATTGCTACTTGCTACTTGCATAATTTGTACTATGATACAATACTTACAAAGTACTTTATTTAAACATACATACAAGTATTAACACCCAGACAGAACAGATATCTAAGTTCATTACACATAATATATGCTTGTCTTGGTAAGGAATCCTGGTTGTTGTTGCTCTGTCTTTGTTGTACTGCGTAATATTGCATTGTGGACCGTTTTGACAGACAGATTTTTTTTAACCTTTAGCTAAGGAATATATAAATAGGTTTTGCGGCTGTGGCCCTGTTAACCGCAATAAAAATTTGTTATTCCACCGCTATCTATAATAAATGTTGAAAAGATTTATCATGTAAAATTTTGGCACACTCCCATCATTTGGTTCCGGTCCGAACTAGTTCAAACTGGATCTAACCAATATCCGGTTTTATTCACACTGAATAGTCATAACCTGGAAAATTCTGGTTTTTGATTTTGCGACGAATAAATACTATCAATGGATATGATGATAATATTCGACTTTATGCCCTTTGTTTTAGAGGTGAATTTTGTTTAACTGGACGGTTTATGGCTTGATATTATTTTTGATAAAGTGAGGTCCACAGTATGAAACTGTTTTCTGTATTCCCTTTGGGTAATGTAGCCGCAAAGTCGTTGTCAACCGACATAGTACCTATTTATCGGAATGCGGTACTAAAATGAATGTTTCAGTATCCTCTGCCTACATTTTTTTTTTTACTGATGTTGGTGTTGCGTTTCACTACATGAGGTTTTTTTTGCTTACTGGATATGAGTGGCAATTTCCTTAAGGACTTTTTTGTTATGGATGTTTTGCTTACAAGTTAACACTTAACTTTAATTAGTAAAGTTAACTATAACTAGTTAAGTGTTAGCTATAAAAATTAAATATTTATGAAATAGCATAGACCTGTGATACAGAACCTTTTCCTAGAATCAATAGATACTAAAATAAATTATTGCTTTACTTGAATATGGTTTAGTAACCGCAAAACAGAATAAAACTCAGCGTGTGCTGCATAGACGCTGTCGCTAATTCAACGCTGGTTTTCTGTTTCACTATAGTGTACATGCGCACGTGGTAACAGTAATAAACACGCTTCAAATATAAAATTCTTAAATGATTAACAAAAATTTAATTTTGAATTTCAAATGATCAAATCAAATATTCATTACTGTCAAAACCGTACATATCTAAAGGTTAATAATAACCCCTTTCTTTAAAAAATTGTCTATTAAGCTGATAGGTACACGTAAGACCTGAATTGATAGCAATTTAAATGTTGATGGTTGATTGGTTTGATGGTTTTGGTCGTTGAGAGCGTGCCGCACTCACCAAAAGCCTATATAAAGTTGTCAAGGCCATCCGTGGCCAACAAAACATTGGCTACAACCAACTAAGCTATATTTACCCGGTGAACGGTTTACAGAACCCTACAATACAGTATATTTATGAATTCGTTCCAATCACATCTGCCGCATACATAAAGTTAGACGCATGAAAAAACATGTTTTATTTACATAGTCCGCAAAACTTTCACAACGCACGTGATACGAAAAATGC
The DNA here is from genome assembly GCA_921293045.1 of Aplocera efformata. Lineage (NCBI taxonomy): Eukaryota > Metazoa > Arthropoda > Insecta > Lepidoptera > Geometridae > Aplocera > Aplocera efformata. The sequence continues at coordinate 5,571,848 of OV121061.1, forward strand.
TACATTTAGGAGATGAGTTGCACATGAATTGAAAAGTTATACTTTTTATTGAAAACTGAAGTTGGGAATTTTAAAGCGAATAGCTTTTAAACGATATTACCAACTAGCTGTATCCTGCGACTTCGTCTACGTGAAATTTAACATTTTTTTGAGAGGGAGCTTAGCTTTTTCTAAAATAAAAGTAACATGTAATATTACGTGTTACTCCTTATAACATCAGCTATCTGCCTATTAAAGTACCAATTAATCCAGTAGTTTCAGAGAGAGCCGGAATAAAAAGGACAGACAACAATTTTAGTACCGTAAATATTTTCAAATGCCTTAAGTGAAAAGATGGACCACTGACCGCGGAGTAAAACTCAAGTAGTCTGTAGCTAGAGATGCAAAGAAAATAACCTCCTGACGATGCGTGCCATATCCAGGAGTACCACCTTCTGTATCTGGCCCTTGATCCAGCCTAGCGAGAGCCTCTTTAGATATTGGTTGAGGCTCTACGCTATAAGTCCGTTCACTGAAACGACTATGGGAACGATAATATTATAGTTGAATCCAGATCCTACGTGGGGGTGATCTCGTGGGCCAAGTCATGTTACTTGCTATGCTTGTCCTTCTCGGCCTTCATGAGTGTCATGTGAGATAGTGATGTCAACGAGTATCGCCTGACGCTCTGGCCGGTCTATTATCACGATATCAGGCTTATTGGCTATAATAGTCCTGCCCGTGATAATAGACCGGTCCCAGTAGAGCGTAGCACGGCCATTTTCAAGAACTGGCGCCGATGCGTACTTATATTACGGCACTTCAGATCCGCCGTGGTCATATTTGAATGCAAGTTCCTGGTGGATAATTCTGGCTACAAAGTTATGTCTATACAAATACTCTCCGTTTGCCAAGTGCGAACAAACAAAATTATTATTATTAATAGTAAGTCCATCTTAGGACGATCTGAGAAGAGAAATGAACAATATATGAATGTGTGTGTAAAATTGACTAAAACTGGAACCGATATGTTTACGCCTTTCAAAGCACGGCATACCTTGGTTTAAATACCACTAAACGGTGACCCACTACTGACTGGGCAGAAAAATGATGAACTGAAAAGATTTTTAAAGAAAATCCAACTATTTTGATGAAAACTTGAAGGCTAATTATCTTAGATTTCATACAATATTGTAATAAATCGATCTACTTTGTATTCAAAGGAAAAATTATCGATTCATTTTGGATAAAGAATTTTATTCTATTACACATTCACGGGAAAATTGGTAATCCTTAGCGGAAAATTGAATACTATACCCTACTGGATTAAAATTTCTATCGTAGTTTGAAGGATACATCCGATGTAATGAAAATGGTAAAAGGATCTTTAAGTGAAAATTTTCTGTTCGCGAGATATTTATGGAAAAATTATCTCGTATTTTAAAAATAATTAAATAAATCAAGCGTACTAGTAAAGTTATTACACAAATTATAAAAATCCATGGTCTGATCTTGCTCTGTTCCACGCCACACAATATATATACGCAAAAGAACGCTACTTACGCAAAAGAAGGATTATAATTTGCCCCCCGTTTTTCTGGGATCAAAATATGCTTATGTGTTAATCCAAGATGTAAGCTATCCTTGTACCAAATGTCATCCAAATCCATTAAGCCGTTTGAGTGTGAAGGAGTAACAAACACATACATACAAACCTTCGCCTTTATATATGTAAATAATCATATTTTTACCATGTCTTCGTTGTACACAGCAGGTGTATTGCTGCTAGGGCTGCCATAGTTCGAGGATGTTTGCTCATGCGCACACTGTAGATCTATTCGCTATTGTGCGCAAAGGATTGCATCTCTAATGGCGAGGATCCGTGACAGCAACTGCTTACTCGCCATGGATAAAAGTTTTAGCATACTATCTTCTTTGTAGATGGCAAAAAGTTCATCGTTTCCTCACACACGACTCTTTACCCCATAGTGTCTTATAGTAAGAGAGGTACACCTAATTGTTAGTTATGATTAATTTTTGACCGACTTCAGAAAGGACATTATCAATTTGGATGTTTATATTTTTTATGTATGTTCACCAATTTTTCCGCCATTTATAAACGTATTTGGAAAATTCTTTTTTTATTTGAAAGGATATGCTTTCAGATTGGTCCCATAGAATTTTTAAACAGATTAGTTGATAAACGAAAAAAAAAAAAAACTGGAAAAAATATCTCATCCAAGTAAATGAAACTCTGTATTTTAGTACTTTAAAAATATTGAAGTCGGTTTTTATTTCGATTTTGAAATCAGTTACTTGTTAACATATGTTTTATAACGCAAAATGGAAATATATAAGTTATTATCTTTATTGATATATTTCAATAGTATTACATAATGAATCACTGTAAACTTTTTTTGTTTGCTGAAAATCATAATTACGAAACAGGAAGTAAGAACAAACTTGTACTGTCAGCAACAAGACTTAGAAAAGTTGAAAAAATCGTCTGCAATTGTTTGTATTTTACATTTCCACAGATTGTATAATTAGTTTGAAAGAGGCAGCTACAAAGTATTATATTTTTGGCGAAAAAGATAAAATGTAACTAAAGAGTTTCTGGCAGACCAAAGAGCATGGAATAAAACCAGTTTGAAATTTAGAATATTACAATAAAAATAATAATATTAAAAGAAATAAACCGATTTTGAAAATTCTTTCTTGTTATTTATCTCATATTAAAAAAGTATCAAAATCGATTAAATATAATAAATAGTTTTTATTTTTTTTTAATAAATCGGTTAAAAACTTGCCTAAGAACCACCGCTAGACAGGCTGATTTTAAATAAAAAAACCGCACTCAAATCAGTTCACACGTGTAAGACCGACAACAGACAGACATACAGATAACTAGCAGACAAACTAATAACAAAACCCCTCTTCTTGCGTCGGGGTTTAAAATAGAAAATGTCATGTTTAGCGGATCGGTGCTGTAACAGGGTTTGTGAGAAAAGCACTGTGCTCAGCATGTGCTGGGTAAACAGGATCCCCAGCGCTAATTTTCAGGTCAAGCCTTAATGAATTCACGAACATTGAGTAGTAGGTATAATGTAATCGAAAAAAGACGAATAATTTATAAGTTAACCTCAAAAACAGGCAATTATATTATAATTTACAATGGGTACTAAAAACGTTAAAATAAGAAAAATGGTGAGTCTACGCTTAGTCTATTAGTTACCTACACAACATATTTTATGGACTTGAACTCTGTTTCACGGTACAATTACTGCTCTAAATTCCACCCGTGCCAAACCGGGGTCGCTTGCTGACAATATTTATTATGCACTAGCTGCGCCCCGCGGTTTTACACGCGGTTTTCCGAGATCTAAAGTAACCTATGTGTTAATTCAGGATATAAGCTATCCTGGTACCATCATCTAAATCCGTAGATTCATTTGAGCGTGAAAGAGTAAGAAACACAACAACTTTCGCCTTTAAAATATTAGTGTGATAAATGGCACAGACGCCGACTTTCAATCTAAAGGTCGCTGGTTCAAACCCACACGAGCATCAATGAGCTTTTTCACTTGAAAAATTTATGTGCGCTATACCACGTTCTCAAAAATTCGACGACATATGACATGACCCAATCCGGATTGGGCTCCCGTGGTAGATCAGAGCCCATTTACTCTCAATTATCGAGAGTAGGCTGGTGTTCCTGCAGTGGGAACATTAGAGGCTGGTACGGAAATGTTTTATACTTAACTTGTTTTATGTAACGTTAATTTTGTATCCTTCAATATTTTAAAATACAATGAGATATTCATAAGCATAAAAGATACAGCCCATTAAATATACAATACAAAATACAGAAAGATATACGTAATTTAGTAAAAAGGGTAGTACATTGTCCTTTGGGCGTGGTACCCCGAAACTAAATTCGTCAACAATATTGAGAGTCCTTGTCATATCTAAAACGTTCCTAGCTTTATTACACATCATGACTTATTTTCATGATTGAAAATATGTAGATTTTTTCTACAATCAGTTCACGATTCAGTGAGCCTTTATGATATTTAAAAGTTTCTAGTCTTGTTATGACATTATTTTCATTGCGAATATGTCTATGAAGGTTGTCTGAAATTGGGTGCCGCCTACTCTCAAAGGTGTTAAGTGATACAAGATTTAGAGGTAATATTTCATGAGCTGTAGGTACTTTGAAAATATGGTGATATATAAAATCGCATGAAATCTGTAAAATTCCTATTGGAAATGTTAATCGGTATTTTTTCTAAGAAATGAATAAATATGATGTGATGTATTTCTGCTTAGTTAAGTTGCTAACCCTGTCTTCGAAAGTTAGGGCTTGTTCCTCTACTGAGGTTGATATAAAATCTCAAAGAAATATTGTTCACAAAGAAACATTTCCTCAGACAGATAAACTCGCCATTAAACTTGCAACTCGCCTTTTAACTCGGGGAATAATAAGTCATCAATTTTTTAAATCGAATAATCTGATTTGAATAATTATTCATTTTCATTTCTATGGAACCATTTCGAAGTGAGACTATATTAAAAGAAAAATAAATCTTTTAAGTCTACAATTGGCGATGATCAAATAAATATACTATACAAAAAAAAAACATATAGCTGAATTGAGAACGGTTTTTTTGCGTTAAAAAGCTAAGCTGCGGTATCAAAAAAAAACGCAGTAATCCAAAAACTCCCTCACACAAACATCATTACATTACATGAGGCAGCAAATCTCATACGAAACCTCGAGGTACACAATAAATTACTCGCTGTCCACAAATACAGCCAATCGGAAAAATAAATGCTACGGAGGACCTATTCAGCTATTTTCAAATAAATACCGCGCAGTCACGACCTATTTAGTTGAAAAGTGGCAATAAAAGAAACTATTATTTACGATTGTGGGCTAAAGGTTTTACTACACGATTCTGGGGTTTCACAAGGTTATATATCCTTAACGGCTAAGGAGAACTTTTTGAGGGAGGGAAGTTATTTTTTTTAGCTGTTATAAGATCCAGTCCAATTATAAGATGTTCTACCAATGTATCAAATTTTTGTATCAAATCTTGATATCAATGCATCAAGTGCAAAAAATTTTTTTTTTTTTACTGATTATTGAAAAAAATAAACGTTTACACACTCATACCTCTGCACTAGGATTCCCTGTGTCGCAGATGGCATAGACAAACACAGAAACACAAGACTAACACCCAAGACCCGAGAACAAACTTCATGCTCACCACACAAAGTGTGCCCCGGCCGGGAATCGAACCCGGGACCCCTCGTTTCGAAGGCAGGGCTACTACCACTAAGCCAAGGAGCCGTAAAAAATATTCTAGTGTAGTGTTCAAAGTAAAATTTTTCTAGTGTACATTCGTATTGAATTAATTTCTAAATTATTTTTATAACGTGTAACGTGTAGGTATAATAGAAACATCGCTGAGAATCAAACCTAGAATGGTTAAAAAAGCTCTTGTGACACGTTCACGAATATGTTTACTTGTGAGTAGAAAGTTCGAAACGGTACTAGATCTAAAGGAATAAACGAGTTTTAGTTTGAATCGCTTGGAAGGCAATTACCCAACTTACGGAGCCATCAAAGCACGCGGCAACTGCAACAATTTTCGTAAAAAATATTTGAATCAAGTTGATGAGCAAACAATACTCTATTTGAAGTACTGGAGTGTAGCAATAACTTTATACAAGAATGCAAAGCAGTTTTATTAACAGTTTAATCTCGAGCTATGTTGGCTACATTGGAGTAAAAACATTACATTTACAAATAGTGTGAGAGAAACAAGCGAGGTTATAACGGTTCATAATTTTATTTTATACCTACTTGAATTAATACTTAAATAAATAAATATTCTCGGGTATTAAGCAAATAAGCATAGCTACTGGACTAGAAAACTGAGACATATCTTATATATAGTATTTTTTTTTAAATACATACATGTAACACATATTGACAACCAGACGCAGAACAAACATATTTATGTTCTTCACACCTAGTCCTGGATTGGAAAGTTATAGCGCAGAAGGCAGCGCTACAACCAACTGAGGTTTGAGGCTTATCAATCTTTATGACACTATAGGACCATGAGAACAACCACCAAAACATAAATATTAAAAAAAAACTTTTTAATTAATGCCTGGGGACAAAAATCTGGGCCTGTGTTCTATAAAAACGTAGGTTAGAATTTTTGAACTTAATTTAACTTTTAATCTTCTCAATGTTCATTCTTTTATGAGGTTTAATAGGCGGATAAATTAAATTAAATTTTTTCAATTATTCAACTCTAGTTTTAATATATTGAAGTTCTTTTTATTTTTATCATCACAATCATAAAGAGCTCATGACCGTTTTAAAACTATACCATCTATTTTTATAATGAGATGAAATGCGCTCTTTTTATGTGAATAAGTCATGGAGCGAGCTGATACCACCTGGTGGTAAGTGGCGACCCCCGCCCATGACAACAGTAATGCGACTCAGTATAAGATTTGGATCTTACACTGAGTGGCATTCATCCTGCTGCGTCCATCACCTCAGACGGGGATGATACGTCTGATGCGCATATGATTTCACTGGCAACCATACCCTTCCACCGGAACACAGCAATGTGAACTGGTTGGCGGTGCCAGTACCTCTCCGGACGAACTTGGCACAAGTTCTACTGCTACTTGTAGCTCCCTTGGTTATTCCAGAAAGGTGTAATTACCTATTTAGTGCGTTAGTTTGAATAAAAAGGAATTTCTAAATATAAATAATATAAAAAAAAAAGTTTGATGTACTTTGGTAACAGATTACAATTACAACAACATTTTACGAGCATTGCTAAGCTTGGGGTAAGAATAAGAACGCAGTTATTTAAAAAAAAATGTTCATTATATTTCATATAAAAATTCTATTATGTGAAACACAAAAATTCTCACTACTATGTCCGTTATAGACTTAGAAACCATCCAACCGATGTGCCCCAAACCGGTTTCATTAGAAAGGCAGTAAGGCAAAGATAGTTTTAAACTAAAACGATGCATTAGGCACAAAATGTACTTCTTATTTCAGGGAGCACATGCCAGGTATCCGCTAGTGAATTATAAAACATTTAATCACGTATACGTAATTTGTACAACGGTGCGCAGTCTCTGAGGATTTCTGAAAGCTAATGCAGATGACAGCACTTTCTATGCATATTTCTTGCAACAATGTCATTATTTCTAAAAGGTTTTTGCATACCGTCTACTTAATGTTTCTACTGAGACTGTAGAACATGCATATTTAAATAACTGCGATACACAAGAAGTATTTTTAGTAAAAGTGATATAATTTTTAGTAATTTTTTGACGCATAGCTGAGTAGGTAGTGCCTTCTGGATACCTCCAGAAACCTCCTGGGTTCAGTTCCCACCCAGGACAAGCATTTGTGTGACGAATATAAATGTATGTTTTGTGTTCTGTTAATATATATATTACTAGCTGCGCCCCGCGGTTTCACCCGCATAGTTCCCGTTCCCGTGGAGAATACGGGAATAAATTGATTTTATTTTTTTCGTTAATTTTCCAATGTTTTAATAGTTATTCTGCTATTCGGGACGGAAACAAATCCAACAAATCAAAAACCATGGCAATCGGTCCAGCCGTTCTCGAGTTATAAGTGTTGTAACAAACACGACTTTCTTTTATATATATAGATTTCTTACAAATATCAAATAGTCATCCATACGTCATTACATAGCTGTCATTATACGTCAATTTTGTTATTCCAAGTCTGATTCTTTTTTGTTATACCACGTTTTATAGTGACTGACGTTACATGTCAAGTCACACGGGAATGATGTCGAACGGGATAAAAAGTATTCTATGTCCTTCTCCTGGCTCTAAACTACCTCCCTGCCAATTTTCAGCTAAATCGGTTCAGCCGTTCTTGAGTTATAAGTGAAGTAACTAACACGACTTTCTTTTATATATATAGATATTATGTATTAACAAAAAAAGTATTATCTTGGTATTTTATATGTTATCTATTCACTATATTGACGGCTCCGTGGCTTAGTTGATAGTAGCCCTGTCTTCGAAGCGAGGGGTCCCGGGTTCGATTCCCGGCCGGGGCATACTTTGTGTGGTGAGCATTAAAGTTTATTCTCGGGTGTTTGTCTTGTGTTTCTGTGTTTGTCCATGCCATCTGCGACACAGGGAATCCTAGTGCAGAGGTATGAGTGTGTAAACGTTTTTTATTTATACAAAAGTTGTTACAGCTCTCTTAATTATTACCAAATCTCATATCAAACCTAGAACCAATCAATCACAAGCCCTACTGAATACCTAATCCCCCAACTCAGAGCCGTGTTTCCTGTAGATATGGTATCTCTCTCCACAAGGTTTTTCGCAATGTTTTCCTTAGCTCTTTTGAGAACTTAGTATTGAGGGTACCTACTAATTTTTGAAGCGAAAATCTTGTCTGAGTGGTTTTTATAGTGACTTTCAATTCAAAGGTCCTTTGGTCAAACCCAGTGGCGTTTTTTATCTCAGAGGCCCCACGCGCGATATTTGATACACTGTAGTGGAAATTCCCCATTAATATTTCTCAAAATTTCTCTTTTGATACATATTATATTGGTAACAGGCTCATGAGACCAAATTTCAGCTACTATGAACTATTCCAGACTAAAACCTTTACTTCATTTTACTTTTATGTATGACTGTTGCAGCTTGATCGATATTTTTTTGAGACTTTTACGTACAGCATATCAGTTCTATATACGTACATGTATTTAATTGTTCCTAAAGGTTTTGTAGAGAAAACGTCTAACAAGGTTCTGCTAATATGCCTGTAAATGTTCCTGTGTTACCTATTTAATTTAGGCTCTTGCATCAACAGCACTCTTCCATCTATGGGCTTGACAATCCATCAAGAAATGAAGGATATCGGCCAGCTTTCCACATACCTCACAGTTTGGTGAATACACTTCTTTCATAACAGATTGATGTTTCAAATCTGCCAGTGATTAGTTGCATTATATTTTCATTGTCTATAGTGCGCTAATATCTTTTACAACGATTTCAATTCTTACACCTTTCAAACACGCGATATTTGCGCTCCACGCATACCCTTCAACTTCAGACTCCTGTCCATACATCCATTTTCTATGACAAGTCCTTTACAGCCCAGGCAGTCCGTCTATGGAACGCTCTGCCAGTCGACATTAGACATGCTAAGTCCCTTCCCATCTTCAAGAACTTGGTAGCGAAACATTATTTGTCGCTTCGATAAGCATTTAAAAACTTAACTTTATTTTCTATTCTATGCACACCAACATGCCCCTTCTATTTTTCTCTTTGTCTGGTCCATCCAAAGGTTGCCTGGAAGAGATCGCTTTTAGCGATAAGGCCACCCATTGTATTACCTTATTGTTAATAATTTATTGTTTAAAATTTTTTATTTTTGTTTTGTTTGGTGATCAATAAAGTGTTATCTATCTATCTATCTATATATTAAATAGGCAATACAGCTGATTTACCTTAATCAAATAGAAACTGTACCCTGCGCTGTAGGTTGTGGATTCATTTCCCACTCAGCACAAGCACTTGTTTGACGAACATAAAGGTTTGTTTTGTGTCTGGGCGTAACTATACTTCGGCAGTCCATTTTTCTTTTGTTTCCATCTTCCAATTTAAATAATGTGATGATAACAATAGATTTGTTGGGTACTGTGTACCATTCAAATACAACTAAATTATGCTGCCCCTTAAAACTCATTTTTCACAACAAAATTAAGGTTACTAAACTAAATCACAGTCATTTCGAATCATTAGCTAAAGTGCGGTCTGTGTCCGATTTAATAGCGGCTCTAAATGGAAGATTTGGCGTATCAGAATAATCGCATTTATTTTCGTTCACGAAAAACTGGAGCGTGAAATATCCGAATTTGCTGAGACCATACTATATTATATTCTGTGGTTCAAATATTTCGATGAAGCGAACACAAAGAAATGAGACCGATTCCGGGCTCTATGTCAAAGGGATAAGGCTTAACTTCGAAGATATTTTTCCGTGGTTTCACAGTGGATAACCTGATGATATTTCCATAGCAACGCAGCCAAAAGCAGTACAGCTTAGATTATCACTTGGTTGTTCAGTTGTTTAGTTAATTGGAGAAATGGAAGAGAGTATACTCTTTCAGTAAAAAGCTGCCTTTGCTTAGTCAAAGTATGCAGTCAAAAGCAGTACAACTTAGATTATCGTTTGGTTGTTCTATTGTTTAGTAATTGGAGACATGCAAGTGGTAATAATCTTGCATGTGGAGCAAACAATGAAACAGCAAGTCGGAAGCTGACTGGTTTATTCGTATATTTTTCCTACCCACATTAGGAATCACAAATCTACCCTACAGCATGAAGTACTGCTTTTGACTGCGATGGAATGGCTGTCACAATATCTATCGTTTGAGAATCAATGTTACTGGCGGCTTCAACTCCGTGTCACTTTTTCCATACTACTCATATAAGTACTGCAAACACATCTGCTAATCCGCCACCAAGCACTATTGCACTTGCAATGCTGTGTCCCAGTAGTAGCACCAAACTTCCTTATGTGTTTGTGTACTTTGATCAGTAAGCGTCTATGCTTGTAGTACAGGGAATTCTATTGCAGGAGTTTCGGAGCATTCAACAACGTAAGCTAAGACCTAAATTGATTCACTTTACTCACTGATGCATAAATGTTTCAAGAAGCAAACTTGCCGCTTCCGTGATCGGTTTCGATACTGTTGAACATGCTCACATGACATATATTTAACCTTAAATAATGGATCAGTGATCCCCCCCCCCTCTCTACCCCCCTCTCTGTAATCCATCAATACGAGCCTTTAACCTGCCCAGTTAACAAAACCCAAGTAATATCTTAAGAATATAACGGAAATAAAGGATTTTGAGATTGATTTATATAATTTGATTATAAATTTTAATATAATAGTAACGACCAGACATAATAAGCATCAAATTATATTTTCTATCCTCTAGGCTGGGATAGAAATATGTCCACGCGGAAGAAATCGCGGGCACAGCTAGTCCATCAATAATATTGGCCGTCATATAGGTTACAAGTTGACTTGAAACGATACATGTTTTTCATAACATCATTAACTAAATCAGATAAATGTTCTTTGATGTGTAAGACTCCACAAACATAATGTTCTTATCAACCCACATGAAGCCAAGGGCCCTTGCTTGTAAACCTAATAAGCCTACCTGCGACGCGACGGAATTCGGCGGAAATTAATTGCTCCCGGCAGTCTTAGAAACCGGTTCTCGTGTCATCCGAAGACGGTAATCACATAATAGATTTGATGAATTTGATATACAGTAGGGTTACTCCGACTAAATGTTTGTTGCTAAAACTACAGAAAAAAGAAACAAAAAAACAACGTTAACACCTCTGCACCTCTGCACTAGGATTCCCTGTGTCGCAGATCGCATGGACAAACACAGAAAAACAAGACAAACACCCAACCCGAGAACAAACTTCATGGTCACCAGACGAAGTGTGCCCCGGCTAGGAATCAAACCCGGGACCCCTCGCTTCGAAGGCAGGGCTACTACCAACTAAACCACAGAGCCGTTTATTAAATTTTATATAACGTTACAAGTTTGTGACGTTATGTAAAATTTAATTGATTGGAGTGGAGAATCATTTTAGATTTTTTTTACACGCTCTTACCCCAGTTCTAGGTTTCCCTGTTAAATGGTATGGAAAAACGCCCAAGATTCGAGAAACTTCAAATTTACTGCACAAAATTTGACCCGGCCGGGAATCGATCCCGGGATGCTACCAAGGCAGGGCAATTAAGTAAGCCACGGAGCCGTCAATTACAATTTTTTTAAGAGTTTTTAATATATTTGGACATGAATTGAAACGTTCAAGCTCAAGAGGAATTTATCGTATTATAATTTATAGTATTTTAAGTATAAAATATTTAGATAGAAAAACGATAAATTCCTGTTTAACTATACCTTCTTGCACAGGAATTTATCGTTACATTTCAAAAGTGCAAAACTGTGTTCAACTACCAACCAAACAATGTGGATGTTATATTAGCTTTCCGGAATTGTAATATTTTTTAATAATAAAAAACATTTACTTGATAAGTAATTTATTATACTTTTCAATTTTACTGTTTCGATATATGAGTTGTGAAAATAAAAGAAACGAGACAAAAAGAGTGCTTTTAAATTTCGATAAAAAAAATATAATTTAAGAATTAGAAGTTTATTAATGTGATGTATATAGAGTTTTGGTATTCTTTATAAAATTTATTATATTTTTAAATATTACCGTCATAACATAAGCGGAGTTTGATTTTAACATTCAAACCACAGCAGTGAATAAATCCATGTGACAGGTGAAAATTTTAAGTGTCTTTACTGCATCTCTGCTATTACTGTATGTCTCGACAAATACGTACTTAAAATGTATAGGTATTTAGAACAACATTAATCCCAATCAGTATAAATGGTTTGCATAATATGATGGAACTGATTAAATGGATGCCTATTTACTTTCTAATCAAATTAAAGCTATGAATTGAAGAGCAACTTCTGTCTTAAACTCCTCTGCATTAGTAGCATATGGTACTAATGTACTAACTAATTGCCTACTCTGGAAAGCGAGAGTGAGAAAGTTCAAATTCAACTGCTGATATTAATGTATGTGATGTTGCGTCACGTTGCTGGTATTTTTAAATGTGAAGAAAAGGACTAAACCTTCCACCGGAACACAGTAATGCGAGCACTACTGCTTGGCGGCAGATTTTATGTGTGGTGGCAGTACCTCTTTGGGCACATGAGACGTATCAGCCCCGTCTCGGGTGATGGACGCAGCAGGATGAATGTAACTCTGTGTAAGATCAGAATCTTATGAGTCGCATTACTGTTGTCATGGGCGGGGGTCGCCACTTACCACCAGGTGGGCCCTCAGATCGTTCCGTCACTTAATTACATTTAAAAAAAATGATGTACGTCACACAAACGCTTGTGGGTTATCAAACCCACGACCTGTAGCGCAGAAGACAGAGCTACTACCAACTGAGCTATGAGGAATGTGTATATCAAATGTGTGAATATAGTTACATAGATGAATATCTGAGGGTCCGATCTCAAGTCACCTACAGAGTATCAGTGGATCTTGTCAATGCAATGGTCTTCAGAGGTCAAGTATTTTCATAGAAACTCGCTACCTGACAACCAAATTGAGTTAGTAAACACAGTGACAAAACGGAACTTGGAGATTAGTCCGGCATAGAATTGGCAGCCATTCATCGGTTGAGGAGTTCACAAACTCAATTCAAGTCAGGCTGTGCGTCTATTCTCGAAGTACGAGATTACGTAACTGCATTTTACTTATTTCTCTACTATATGTCGACAAGGTTAGGACACCGACCAACTTTGGACAAGTGAGAAGTGAATCCACCTTGAGAGTTTCTTCTAGTCAACAGTTGTATGCCAATTTCCTGTATTTATTTATCAAACAAAAACTTCATTGGCTTATAAAGAAGTAATCCTGGCTCCAGACGATTATCTCCTGTCGGGATCAAATATCGTCCATATTTGATCCCGATAGGAAAGTGCAACAGAAAAAGAAACCCCTAAATTTTGTTGGAGTTTTACTTTTTTAAATATGTTTTTTTGTATGAAAATAAGATATTTATAATCTACTATTGTTGAATGTTTAGCAAAAATTATGCCACAGCATACTTATTTGAAAGTGTATTAATATTATCAGATCCAATTCTGTTATCAAATAGTTTATGTAATGGATCCAATCCAATTCTGTTATCAAATAGTTTATATAATGGATAAGTAATTTGAATGGAATTATTATGTATACGTTATAGTAAGCACACGAAACCGTATCCAAAACAAATATTACCCCTTGTTCTCATTAAGTTTCTAAGAACCAAATTGAACGAACCATTTCGTGATTGAGTCGTTTATAAACAGATTATTGGAAGTAAATTGTCGTCCTAACTATAATTGATTTTAGTGTATCGTAATTTGGTCGCTGTCAATTGGTGGTTCATAATGCAAACTGAGCATTATTGCTTTAACCGTTTACGTGGTCATTAAATATATCCCGAACTCATTATGGTATCCCACGGGTCTAGTTTGTCAATAGAAGTGTAATTATGTGTTGATTGCGTGTATTAATATTAAATAGTGGAATTATTTTTAACTACCTATACTCTGCAGTGTTACCCGCAATTATAAACTCGAAATGTGACGATGAGAAAAAATCGACAGATGTTGCGTTTTTGCAAGTCGCTAAAATCTACCTTTAGAACAAATTACATCGAAATTCCGTACCTATTGATACCCTTTTAGTTTTTTCCTGTAATGTTATGAGTTTTAAGGAAGGTTCTCGACTGCCAATCGATAGACTAAAAAAGATACATTCGAGATTAAAGTCGTGTAGCAAAATTTTGTATGAATTAACCCCGTATAACCAAGCAGGTATTAGGTACATTTGTCGATCAAGTTACGAAGATTTGGAAAGTTTTTAATCAATTCAAGTTAGTTACGTAGTTGCGATGCAATCAGGGCGGATTGTTCGGGTTTACTTGTGGACGGACTAGACGCTGAAATTATAAGTTTTGGTTGCCTTTGTAACATTTACATGAATAAATCTGAGGTCAATATGTAAATATATTTATCACGTCACTCCACACCTCAATACACATCACATCCCGATAAAAACACCCTTAATACACCTTAAATACACTCAGGCTCTATCACTTAATAAAAAAATATATATCTTAAATAAATTAGTTAACACGTATCTATCTTACTAACATAATTCATAATCATTTATTGAAGTGTAATTAAAATATTTGTATCTCAATTTTATATTATACCTAGTGGATGTATGTTCCACTCACGCCAACAGGGCTGATCGGATTTGGATGAAATTTGGCACAGATATAGATTATAGTCTAGAATAGCACATTTTTATCCCGAAAAACTGAAGTTTTCCCGTAGGATGACCAACCGGGCGCAGCTAGTGTACAATGAAGAGTATACCTATTATTACACATATCACACACTCTCCACAAACTCACTACTTTGTCATTACTTAGTTGTAAGTCTGTTCTCGCTAAGCTGTGGCCCAAACTTGGATGATAGCCAGGCGAGTTTACGATGTCATGTAAAACCAGACGTTGGACAAACACGGCGTTGTAAAATAAGTTTTAGTCCGTTATGATAGAGCTCTGGAGATATAAGATATAATCTCTTACTAATGCTATGATTTACCTTGTTAAGAAGTTGGTTAGTTTGCCTAATGGCCTGAAAACCCCTTTTTTCTATAGAATAGGTACATGTTTGTATGGTATGACAAAAATGGTAATGCGTGTTTTTTTAGGGTTCTGTACCCCGTCCCGTCAAAAAAACATGCTTTACCATTTTTGTCCGCTATTACTTAGACTGCGCTTTCTGTCTGTCTGTCTGTTCGTCTGTTACCAGGCTGTATCTCATGAATAGTGATAGAAAGTTGAAATTTTCACAGATGATGTATTTATGTTGCCGCTATAACAGCAAATATTAAAAGATCAAAATCTTTGCATCTGTAAGATCGCAGACTTTGATCACGGGAGCTCAATCCAGTTTGGTGGCCAGAAATCCCCGCATGCTATTTATCTGCCGAATTATCGATTAATACCCGGTTCCTATACTGAAATAACGGATTTCCGTAGGTAAATAACCATACCAGTATGTGGGTATGGTACTACTTCTAAATGTAATAAGTATCGTTACAAAACAGGAAGAAAACCATCACTAAATTGTAATCTCTAATTGTCCAAATGATACTTGAGATCTAAAGGAATAAATGAGTTTGACTTTGAC
The DNA here is from genome assembly GCA_921293045.1 of Aplocera efformata. Taxonomy (NCBI): domain Eukaryota; kingdom Metazoa; phylum Arthropoda; class Insecta; order Lepidoptera; family Geometridae; genus Aplocera; species Aplocera efformata. The sequence goes on from OV121061.1 coordinate 5,587,754, forward strand.
TTTACCTTTTTATGTCCAAAATGACGTCAATCGATTTGGCTCCAAACCATAAACTAACAAGCTCGCGTCATTTGCCTGACTTGATCCGCTCCGGAATGGTAAATCCTACTAATATTATAATTGCAAAAGTTTGTAAGTATGGATGTTTGTTACTCAATCACGCCAGAACGGCTGAACGGACCTGGATAAAATTTGGCACAGAGATAGCCTGGAATAGCACATAGGCTACGTTTTATCCCGGAAAAATGTACGGTTCCCGTGAGAAGTCCAACCGCGGGTAACTCTGCGGGCAACACCAGTAACTGACATAATTATTTCAACGCTAGCAAAGTAGCAGAAAGCATTGAAAAATGCACTCCACTCAATATATATTTAGAACAAAAATGCAAATTTTACCTACATTTGTAGGTAACTGTATCTATTTTGTTTGCGCCTTGGTCCATTAAACGTTTTATTTCTCAGCAGCCCTCAAAATAGCGGTGTCGTTATCGTGAAAGCGTCTTCAAGTAGTGGAGGGAAGTTGGGAGTAAAGTTGAACGTAGAATGGCGAAATGGCTGGATTGTACCGAGATTTTACCTTTAGTTCAGTGCGACTCGAATTTTATGTTCGCGAAGTTTTTGTTTGTGAGCATTGGGTTTTGTTTTACAAATGATTGCTTTTGGAAACGCGCGCGGTGTAATATCGCTGCTGCAAACATAATATTGGATTTTTTACCTATGAAAATGCTAGTAATTTTAACTGGTTACTTTGAAGTGCAGTATTGATATTTCGTATACGGGGATAACTTGACAAATAAGACTTGCTTCGACGGCTCCGCGGAATAATAGGTGGCCTGTCTTCGAAACGAAGGGTTCCGGGTTCGATTCCCGGCCCGAGCAGACGTTCTTGGGTCTTGGCTGTATCCGAGTTATGTCCATGCCGAGTGCAACTCAGAGAATTCTAGTGCAGGGGTCTGAATTTGTAAACATTGTTTTTTTAAATTATGGGAGACTATAATATAATTTTATATGTCTATGCATGTGTTTTTTTTGATTTGCTTCACTTATTCCTTTTGATCTCAATCTCAAGGAGTAAATGAGTTTGCGACAGGACAGAGGCAAGACGGGATATTATTATAATACGATTTTGTTGACACAAGCTGCCTACAGCTATCAATTCGCAATATTGAAAATTACACGATCTCAAACACTGAAGCTTATTTAATGATTTAACATTTCAACTGTTAACTTTGGAACTTAATTTAGAAATCGATCCTTGAGTCGCACAGCTCAGTTGAAAATAATTTTTTCTTGTGCAGTGTACGTTTAATTTTCACCCATGACAAGCTTTTGTGTATCGACCAAATTATCGACGATGTTTGTTCTGTGTAGGTGTTAAACACACTTATTATAAGCTCTTTCACGCGCAACGGATTTGGCTGAAATGCGATTGGTACCTGGATAGCTTATATCCTGGATTAACATATAAGTTACTTTTGATCTTGGAAAACCGTGGGTCCTGCGAGGCGCTGCAAATAAAAAAACCGGTCAAGTGCGAGTCGGACTCCGTAAGAGTTCCGTACCATTATCTATTATATAATATCGAGCAAAAACAAAAAATAAAAATTACATTTTTGTATGAGAGCCTCGTTAAATATTTATTTTATTCTGCTTTTTAGTATTTGTTGTTATAGTGGCAACAGAAATACATCATTTATGATAATTTCAAATCTGTAACTATTACGGTTCATTAGATACAGTCCGGTGACAGACAGACAGGCAGACAGACAGCGGAGTCTTAGTAATAGGGTCCCGTTTTGTCCTTTGGGTATGGAACCCTAAAAGTTATTACTTTTATGGTTCCAGCATTCTAAGCATTCAATCAGTAACTTAGTTTACATAGTACAAGCTATGCTTAGTTTGAGGCTAGATGGTGCTGTGTGAATTTTTCCGTGAATCATACTAATATTTGAAATGCAAATTTTTGTATCTATGTATTTATTACTGCTTTACGCCTCAACGGCTGAACTTATTTGGATAAAATTTATTTTGAAGGTAGTTTGATACTTTTTATCTCGAAAATGTGAAGTATACCTGTTCGATTTCCAACCGCGAGAAACATGCGGAGTGCTAGTTTATATATTTTGTTTTATCTATTAGGAGTACAAATAAGTTTCCGCCGTTTTATTGTAGATGGCGCGGCACGGAGTTTCGGTTAGCTTTCGCAGATGATAACCGGCTTAAAAAATAGTTTGGACATTCAAGAACAACATAACCTATTAATATCATTGATTTTATATTGGTAAAATATAATTTTTATAAGTTGAAAATGTCAAAATTTGAGCCAAGTAAGCGTCATTTGCGGGAAATATTAGTTTACTTCTTTAATTTAAAGAAATCTGCTGCTGAGGCGCATCGATTGCTCGTAGAAGCATATGGTGAGGTTGTTTTGAGTGAGAGAACGTGTCGAGAGTGGTTTCAAAAGTTTAAAAACGGTGATTTCGACGTAGAAGACAAAGATCGCAGTGGAAGGCCAAAAATTTACGATATGCTGTGTATTTGGTGGGATCAGCTAAGTGTAGTGTATTATGAGTTGCTTAATCCGAGCGAAACAATTACTGGAGCCCTCTATCGAACACAATTGATGAGATTGAGCCGAGCTCTGAAGGAAAAACGCCCTCAATACTATTCTAGACACGAAAAAATTATTCTTCTGCATGACAATGCTCGTCCACATGTTGCGGCTCCCGTGAAAAAGTACTTGGAAACACTTGATTGGGAAGTGTTACCCCACCCGCTGTATTCACCAGACATTGCACCGTCCGATTATCACCTGTTCCGGTCCATAGCACATGCTCTGACGGCGCAGCGGTTCACATCTTATGAGGATACCAAAAATTGGGTTGATTCGTGGATAACCTCAAAAGACAAGGAGTTCTTCAGACGTGGGATTCGAATGCTGCCTGAGAGATGGGAAAAAGTGGTTGCAAGTGATGGGCAATATTTTGAATAAATTTATATTACCGTTCTTCTACAATAAATATTAATTTGTGTAAAAAAACGGCGGAAACTTATTTGTACTCCTAATATTGTATATTCCATTTTTCTCTTTCATTATTAACATTGATTCATGATCGGGTGTTGTTATCAAACTCAATCTTCAGCCTTAATAATATATTTGTTATTAACACATAATTCTCAAGATATCGGCGAAATATATTTATCAACGTCGGGCGGCTGTCAAGCATGTCCTCCCTGAATAATGGTCCGTGACGGGATGGGTGTGCGTGTGTATACGTTTTTAAAATTGGTTCTGTATAGCAATATTATATTAAAAACTCTTGAAATACTTGGAACGCTTTCACAGTCATACCCTGAGGATATCACCACAACTATCACTAGGATTACCTATGTGGCATGGACTAACAGAAACACAAACACCCAAGACCCGAGAATAAATTTCATGCTTTCGAAGTGTGCCCCGGCTGGGAATTGAACCCGGGATCCCTCGCTTCGAAGGCAGGGGTATCACAAAGATATGGAGCCGTCAGTTCGTATGTTTTTTACTTAGACAATATGAAAAGTTGGTAATTTAGTATACTTTCGCTAAACTACTTAAAAATGGACTTCTTGCGGAAGTCCAGTGACGCACGAATTCATAATTTTTTTTTTTATTGTTTTATGCATTCCGCCAGTTGTGAACCGATATAGCTGATGATAGCAATCATATTTTAATAATAAATCACGTAACTGTAATTATAAAAAAGAAAAAACTTTAATTAAATGTCCTAAAGCCTTATTTATGATGGTAATTTTATTTTGAATTTATTATAAATATTTCATGAAAATGTATTTATTACTGATTTATAAAACATTTAATCATAGATTTATAATAATACGGGATGGAACAGGTGCTCAAACTAGTTATGAAATGCGAGATTTTGAAGGCACATATTTATTTAAAAATGCTCCGATTACAATTTTTATTTTAAGAATTCAATGGAAATAATAACACCGGTTATAGGTATTAATTTCGGATACTTTTCGATATCTTAAATTAAATTTTTGTTAAACTGAATTTTTTTCAAATCTTTTGAAGTTATGACATCTTCATAGTCGAATTTAGTTCGCTCGCGTTGTGATACCATAAGCGAAGCAGGTGATTTGAGTGATGACAGAAGCTCAGATACGAGTTTTACGGAACTCTAAAAAAACATCCGCATCTAAACGTTTTTGCTACTCGCGAGAAGTCAACGAGATAAAAATCGGTGACATAAAGGAAATGAATGAGTCGTTTTCAGGGGGCGGGAGGTGTTTTTGTATATTTTAATTCTTATCTACAGAACATATCTAGATTATATCAGTCTCCGTGACGTCATCAGTATTTATTTGATGTTCTTTTGTCCTGTAGTCAATAGTTAATAGTTAATGTAACGCAGGGAACATTTTCCACACCATCGCATACAATAAGAAACATTTACAGAGAGTTACATCTTATCCTACCAATATTATAAACGCGATAGTTTGTAAGTATGGATGTTTGTTACTCAATCACGCCACGGCTGAACGGACCAAGATAAAATTTGGCACAGACTTGGCTAGATGATTTTTTTTTATCCCGGAAATATGTACGGATCCCGTAGGAAGTCCAACAGCGGGTAACACCGCGAGGCACAGCTAGTATTCAATAAAAACGAATATTATACAACAATTATATCTTGAGAGTTATCAAACACTATCATCACTATTGTGGCTCTGTGGTTTAGTTGGTAGTATTCCTGCCTTCGAAGCGAGGGGTCTCGGATTCGATTCCCGGCTGGGGCAAACTTTGTGTGTTGAACATGAAGTTTGTTCTCGGGTCTTGGGTGTTAGTCTTGTGTTTCTGTGTTTGTCCATGCCATCTTCGACACAGGGAATCCTAGTGCAGAGGTATGAGTGTGTAAACGTTACTATTCAACAGAAACGGGTGTAGATAGTAATCAATAGTTTCACGTACTTTTGTGATAATAACCATATAACTATTTCTATGGACAAGTAATTTGAAACAATGACGATAGAAAAATAATATAATCGCTCGAACTACAAGAAATAATTGCTAGTATATCGATACGACTATTAATCACAAACTTGGTCATTTAATAAAGCCGAGCCATAGGCATAAGCCTTGCTTGCCACGCTTGGCGTAGCGTAGATCAAACCATGCTGTTTGATTAAAAAAAAATGATTTACTCATAAACTCGCTTTACGGTTCATAATATAACTAGCTATGGTTCAATGAGTGATGAAAGACTATATGCATAGATACACGTTGATTCGCCAAAGCGTTGGCTCTTGTTTTAACCAAGATCGTTATTTATTTCATTCAGACAAAACCAACAGTATCAAATTACCAACATACATGTACTATACATATTTATAATACATAAATAACTTCAATTTCTATAAATTGAAAAATAATAGATTAAAAAAAAAAAATAAATAATAATAGATGAAAAATAAACAGTTATAGTTTATCATAGCAATGATAGCTTAATCCTAACAAAAATAACGTAGAACTAATACAACCCGTATTAATTATAAAAAGAAATATAGAAGTTCGTAATCGCTCCTTTTATGAAGGCTTTTTATGACTGTGATTTGTGGCAGCGTTAAGCGTAATTAGTGTGGATATTGCTGTAATAAAATGCGTTAGGTTGACATGTGATGCGCACAGCGTACTAAGCTGTAAGTAGCAAGCGAAGCTTTTACCTGTGAGGATTCGGCCTAACAGGTATACTAAACGAGTACGGTCATCTGTCATAGTTGACGGTTAGTTGGTGAAATATTTTATGCTACAGTACAATATTTGGGCTTCGAATGATGAATTGATGCAATGAGAGGTCAAACATGTGTTTTTTTATTGAACAGATCGTCGGAACGGAGTTTAGTATGGATTTTAGACGGCTCCGTACCTTAGTGGTCATAGCCTTCAAAGCGAGGGTCCGTGATTCGATTCCCGGCCGGGACATTGTGTGGTGAGCATGAAGTATTTTAGAAGAAGAACTAATAAAGTGGATTATGGGGGGTCCAGTTGCTCGCATCCGTAGGTGTGTACAAGCAGTAGTGCTTGTATTACTGTATTCCGGTGGAAGGGTATAGGTGCCGGTGAAATCGCAGGTGCAAGAGACGTAACCCCGTCTCGGGTGATGGACGCAGCATGATGAATCCAAATCTTATACTGAGTCGCATTACTGTTGTCATGGGCGGGGGTCACCACTTACCACCAGGTGGGCCATCAGCACGTTGCGTCACTTAATAAAAAAAATGAGTATTTCTAGACTAGTCCAGTTTACAGTGTGAATGTGATGCCTCATCCCAAACTATGTCACACCACCGGTTACCAAGCACTTCCACGAAAGCTGACCTCTACTAGATGCCGCTATATCGGTAGCATCGTTCTAAGCTACATATATATTTTTTGTAGGAAACGGAAACCGTATCGGTGGATACAAACCATATATGACCCCAGACCTACATTTATATAAGTGTTGAAAGAACTTTGATACGAAAGAAGAAGAATTTTATGTATTGTTGAAATGTTAATGTATTATTTATTTCTTGACAATGCCACTATACAGCAGCCATTGTTTAGTTATATTTTATTTTTAATGTAACATTTTATTTCTATTATTTTAAGTATTTCTATGACGCTACTATGCTTGTCTATTTTAATTTAGTTTATAAGATCCAACTATTAGTATTAAGATTCTGTAACATTGTAATGAAATTTTAAATTTGACATAACCAAGTGTTCGCTATATGATCCTACGGTGAAAATAAATGAGTATGAGTATGAGTATAATAGTATTAAAATTTAACAACGCCCCTCTACAGCCGCTTTACTAATAGTTTTACAATCCAAATGTGATTGGATTATATTGTACATTGACTTTATTATTATTTAATTTTAAAAAGTGTAAAATATTATTGTTTTGTTATTTTGTATTAGATATTTTTTTGTTGTAATGTTATTTTCAGCAATTGACAAGGCATATGTGCAGCCGCTACATACTGTAAGCAACGAAACAGAGTGTCCAAAATGTGTCTTAAGGTGAATAATTAAAATGAAATGAAAATGAAAAATAGACGAATAACTCAGCGATATTCAGCTTATAAGTAAATCTTTATTCCATCTGAGTGCGTTTTCCAATTTCATTACTTTTATTCCGGTCGCGTAGTTTGGTTCTCAGAACTATTCCCAAGGGCTTGTTCCTCTTGGCTGAAGAGCAGTTCCTGGAATGATTTTTATTAGCTTATGTACTTTATATGGATGTATTTTGTTACGTTACTGACCAAAGGCAATCCAAACAGGAACGTCGAGGTTCAATGTTATAATAATATATTAATATGATTATATTATAATAACCTGTATACTCGTATTATACATTGTTTATTTAATAAGTGACAGATAAAATAAAACGTAAAAGCTGACTATATTTTACTCGTCTTATTAAAACTTTAATATGTCTCGCCTTATAGAGGATACATCCCAAAAAAGAAACATCCAATTGATAAATTTGGATGTTTCTATTTTTACGATGGGCAAAGAATTTTTTTTTAGAAAATAGGCAATTTCGTTTCATGGAAATATTTTTTTAAGTTATTTTAATTAACAACTAAAATGTTTAAACGATTTTGATTAAAATTGTATGAGACCCAGCTGAAAGTATAGCTTTGAAATAAAAAAAGGTCAACCGAAATGAGGATGTAGACCGAAATGTCTATGTGATTTCAGCCGCACCCACGCCAAGAACAGTAATGCGAGCACTGCTTGGCGTAGATTACAGGTGTGGTAGCAGTACCTCTCTGGACAAACTTGGCACAAATTCTACTGCTACTTTAGGTTACTCCTTTTGCACCACCTAAGGGGCGCAAATGTAGGGTTTCTGAAGGTACTTTTCTACAGAGGTATGCAACTTTTTCCTTCAAATAAATCTGTAAAACTATGTCCAAAGATTTTTCATTGTCAACTTTTTTATCTAAAGTAACGACGTGAATTCATTAGCGTCCAGTTTTTCAGTTTTGGCATGAGGCGATGCTGTCGAGACTCTTGGCGCCAATTGCTGAGTGCCGTATAATTTTTGGAATTAATTTGTACTGGAATTTGTAATTTGTTTGTCAAAAGTATTGTCTTTATTTGACTCCTTGTGAATTAGGTGTCTATGTATTCCAATAAATTTCTGTAGACTTTCATGCTACTGTACAACATGTAGTATAGATAGATCGCATATAGTATAGATAGATCCCTGACTTTATATACCCGTGTATATAAAGCCAGGGATGAAGGATTTTTTTTATGTTCTTTGATCATAACTTTTTTATGGGTTAGGTTAGGTTTTATGGTTAATAATAATAGGAAACAGTTTTTTTTAAACTCTTACGCTTTTTTAAACCTTTACTACGATTCTCTGTCGCGCATGACAAACACATTATGTTGTTTTTTTTGTTTGTCATAAAACACCCATAACCCAACAACAAACTTCATGCTCATTACACAAAGTGTGCACCGTTCCGGAATCGAACCCGGCACTTCTCGCTTCGAAGGAAGGGCTTCGCAGATATTACATTATTTTGGCATTTGAAACTCTAAGGACTTAAAGTAAAAAAAATAAAAACAATTTTTAAATAATTGTCTGTCTGTTTGTACCAGCTAATCTCCAAAACGGCTGAACTGATTTTTACGGGACTTTCACTCTAGCTGAAGTTTAGGGAGTAGATAAAATACTTTTATTTTAAAAATAGAATTAGGGTACCACGCAAAAAAAAAATTTGAGTATCACAGCTTGCGGAAACAGCTAGTTAGATCGATAGAAATACTTCAATGCGCATGAGATGATTAGAATACAGTACACAGGCGAACTTAATGCCAGGAAGCATTCTATTCCAGTTGAACCTTTGGGTATTGTAAATCATAAATAGATTATAAAATAAAACAAATACATTTGCATAATATTAATTGTATATTATTTATTAGACTATTTTCTGCTATATTTCAGGGTGATTAAATTTATACTTACAATAGTAAGATATGCGCGTGTAATTGAATCTGAAATACTATTTCATTAAGCAGACATAATAAAAATAAATTACTTTTTGAATTGGTCAGTACGAAAGAAAAACTCTTTAACCTTAACCATTTTACGCAAGCTCGGTTATTCCAGTGGGATTCATGTTGCAAAGTAATTTACTTCAAGTTATTCTACAAGAAAAAAAAAAACAATTTCCCGATTTATTGCAATTGTAAGTTTATTAAATACTAGCTCTTTCCCATGACTACGTCCGAGAGGAATTTAAATTTTTTTTCGCATTCTTTTTCATGTTTGATAAAACAAAAGTAGCTTAAGTTAATCTTTATAACATCGGCGAAAATCATAAAATCGATCTAGCTGTTTCGGAGATAACCCGGAACAAATAGACAGAAAGAGTTTTTTTATTATAACTCCCGTTTCGAATGTATTTAGTAACAAGTTGGTTTTTCCTATTTTTTGTTTATTTGTCTTTACAATAAACGACGAATAAGTCTTTTCTCGCTAAAATGTATTTATATATAGTAAGATATTGCTCTATTATCACCGACAACCGTGGAAAGATAAATTCATATTGCAGTGACAGTCTCATAAGCTGGCCATAATCCTATAAGATTTGTAATATTCCTGGATGTTCTATTCACCTATAATACTACATAATGATATTGTGAACATAATGCTTATCTCGGTTATCAATGCTGCGAGAATTTTTGGCTCAAGAATTACTAATATTAGAATATTTTTTTTTTATGTGAATGTGTGACGGAACGAGCTGAGGGACCACCTGACGGTAAGTGGTGACAATCGTCTATGACAACAGTAACGCGCGCGACTCAGTATGAGTCCTAACGCCTCTCTCATCCCACGGGAAAATGTACCTCTTTAGTCTCATTAAAACCCACCGATTTAGCCGATTTTTATTTCATTGTGTTTATAATTGTCAGAATATTTTTTTTTTTTTGACAATTCACAGAATATTTTCGACATTTGAGAAAAGCAGGAAGTGTATTTTTCTATAGGATTTTGCCATTTTATCGTTTGACAGTCCATTGTCAAATTGTGAATCAAGACAGGAAAACATCTGGCGGGTCAGTGCATCAATAATTTTATTGGACAAGAACTGAAAAATCGATGTTGGCATGTGATTTTTTTATAAATAAATAATCGTTTACACAGTCATATCTCTGCACTAGGATTCCCTGTGTCACAGATGACATGGACAAACACAGAAACACAAGATAAACACCCAAGACCCGAGAACAAACTTCATGTTCACCACATAAAGTGTACCCCGGCTGGAAATCGACCCCGGGACCCCTCGCTTGATCAGAAAACTCAAGTTGTACTCCGTTGCGCCCGTCACCCGAGGCGGGGATGGTACGGAAACATGAGAAATATGCATGAAAATGCGCATAAGAATGCAAAAATTTTAAATGTGGATGATACTTAATATTTACTTGCCTTTCAGCACCATTTCTTAACGTTAATATTTTTATTAAGATGTCGGGTCTCGCTTTTCTAGTTGATAAACCATGTCTGGAGTGTCGTAATATTATTTTTACTAGCTTTTACCCGCGGCAACGCTCGCATTCAATAATTCATTTCTGGATGAAAGGCACTTTATGTCCTTTTCTGTATCCCTGGCAACACATACGTTTATGATGATCGAATGAGTAGTTCTGGCGTGAAAGCGTAACAAACAAACTCAAATTGATATTTATAATATTAGTTCGCTCAGCGTTACTGTTACGAGAATATTTTTCAACCGAATTCAATGAAATCCATTATTTTCTGTTGTTTTATTTTGTTTTATGTTTCTTACCGACATTTATGAACCCATTTGAAAAATTCTTTGGTCTAAAATAAATGCCTTTGGTTGAATCGATATGCTTTGAGATTGGTCCTATAGAAATTTTATCAAAATCGGTTTGTTATATAATATGCTTCGTTGTTATAGTTAACTGTAAAATATATGTTATCCAAGGAAACAAATTGCGGACTTTGCTTTCCTGACTTTTTTCTTCGCCCATTGTATACCGATTTGGATGTTTCTTTTTTAAAACAGTAATTCGAGAAATAAGGGGTAAAAGTATAGAAGTCGGCTTTTCGATTTTTTTATTATTCACTTGTATCTAAGGCTGCAGGTATTATTGATAAGTGACGTAATGACCTCCTATGTAATTTTACAGGAAATGGAACGTCCAGCAATATTACAGACTCAGTGGGATTACGGGCAAAGCTCGCTTATGAGAATGTCAGTGCAATATGAATTTATCTTCCGTCGTAGGTATTTTCTCGGCAAAGAATAGGATATTATCACACTATCAATAGTTACTACTCGATGAGAGTAGAAATCAATAGGGGCGCCACTTTCTTTGCCTTTTCAACGCTCACTCACGTGCTATCTTGCTCGCACTTATGCATAACACCACCTGTCTAAATTAGTTCCATTTAGAACCGTTATTATAAAATTGTTTGGAATTTGTAGGCCGTGTGTTCGCTTAGCTCTCTCCGTAGACCAAGACAGGTGTTGTTGTGAGGCAGATGATGTAACCACCACATATCTGGAGGTATTCCTGCTATCCAGACAAGATAGGACACTGCGTCTCCATAGTATCAACTGCTGGCGGGGCCAAAGAATCTCTTTATCCTCCAACTTTGGGCGATCCCTCTAATATCCAGATAGATAGACCAAAAAATTTAAATTTCCATTATAATGTGTATACAGTGGTTTTTTGAACAACATTAAAAACACTATTAGTGAAAGGAACTTTCGTAAATCTGATGCACAAATACTACTCCCGATGTGCTTATTAAATCTCGCTTGTCAAAATACGGCCAGTATCTCTAAATTATAGACGACTTTGTGAGTGAGTTCAACAATTCAGCCACCGTAAACCTCGTTCTATTTCATACGGCTATTCTCTACCCCAAATCTTTACGAGGCACAAAAGACCATTAAATCAAACTAAAGCTAGATCTACCCTATTCTGTAAGGCTGCCTTTCCAACATTTGCGAGCCAGCTAGCCAGTAAGCGATGTTATAGCTAAGCTACAAAACCATGTGTCTATTTCCACCAAAGCTATAAGATGTCCTGTAAGATGTGCTATAAAGATTCTTTCTTCATACTTCTCGTAAATCTCTAGATTGCATTCTTTTTTTTTATGCAAACGAGCTAAACTTGGGTAATAACTATCTTGTTATTTGTACTTCCAATTATTACCTTACCGAAGCATAAGAAGATTAATTTCGCTTCGCATTGCGTCCATCATTAGATTGCTTGGCGGCAAATTCCAGGTGTGGTGGCAATACCTTTCCGGACGAACTTGGCACAAGTTCTACTGCTACTTGATTCATTCATGAATGTAATATATCATGAATGTACTTGAATCATTATTGAATGTAATGTTACATTCAATAATGATTCAGATTACATATTGAGTTCAAACAAATATTATAAACCTTTATCTTTAGACTATGGTTTATTTATATTCCTGATCCCTCAGGTATATAAATATACCTTGGTTACAATGATGTAAGCAAGAGTCACTTCAACTATAACTATTGAACGTGTGCTACCTTGGTCCAGTAGATTGATCCAGCTGTTGCAGCAGGATAAACTTCCTGGGATCAAGGCAAGGCTGTTTCTCTCGCCTTATGCCAATACGTTAACCACATCTGCTGTCCATCAGCTAAGCTCTAAAAAGCTCGCACCTCCACCAAGCTTGATGATAAACCTCTTCTGCACCATCTCCGCTTTCGTAGATTCCAGGCATTAAATGAAACGAAAGCTAGATCCGACCTATTCAAATTATACTGGGGATTTCAAAAAGTGCTGGCCGTCACAATAAAAGTCGTGCGATTGCATTCAAAAGACCATTCCTCCCATTGATACGGTCTTTATTCCGGCTCGGCATTGAATTGGTAACGAGAACGCTCCGTCAGCGGTTGCCTTTTGTGCCCCAGGTAGGTTTCTTGGTCAATTCGGTTACCGATACCTACGTTATGTTGTTAAACTATTGCGCTGGCGTTTATTTTTAATTGAATAATACTAGTTTAAATTTTTTTTATTCATAACAATGTTACAAGTCGATCAACACATTGCAATTGTGTCTGAACATGACACATACATAGTAGTAAAATAGGTTTTATTAGTTAAAACAATTTTGATTAATATCTAAGAAGAATTAATGGTCTGGAAGAAATCGCTTTCAGCGATAAGGCCGCCTATTTTACTAGATCTAAATAGATTTATTTAATTGACTACTAAGTATATGTTTCTTGACGTATAATTAACTATTTAAGAGTACAGACGTAGGCTCATTACTATAGTCACATATAAACTGGTTCTTGAATCGAAGTACCACCAGCCGTTTCCAATCGGATTAAGCCATTCTCTATGCACTTAGAACGTAACGGTACAGGCAGATTTGATTGGAAAATTTCATCGTCCAGAAACGACTGGGCTTTACGATTCGAGGAAAAATGCATTGCCCGAAAAATGAAAAAGATGCTCTTTCTACGAAGATGATGAAGATTACTCGAAAAATGTGAAAGTGATTCTACGAAGATGAGAGTTTTCTTCCAACCGACTGCCAAAGGAAGATATTATCAAATCTCCGCCATTTATTAACCAATTTGGAAAATTTCTTTGGGAGATATACTTTTAAATTGGTGCTATAGAAATTTCATCGAAATTGCTTCCACAATTTTCAAATCAAAATAACTGGAAAAAATATCTCATTTGTAATTGAAATTGCGTATTTTGCATTCCTGTGACTTTTTTCTTCACCCGTTGTATACCGATTTGAACGTTTCTTTTTTAAATGGGTAAAACGGTGTTCCTCCTAAGGGCGAGAAATCCCTATATAGTTTAAAAAAAAAGTTGTTTGTACGCTTAGATTATTCAGCAATAGATATAGTGATTCAAGAAAAAGGTTTAGGTATATGTTCCTCCACCCCAGTTTCGCACGGGTAGATTCTGATACAACAGTCAGGCTCTACTAACCGTACAAAGCCGGGGCGGATAGTTAACAAGTACTAAAAGCTTTGAATCAGTCAATTAGTTGCTGTGCTCCAGTGGACGGATGTGGGTGCCGGTGAAAGCACATGCGCATGAGACGTATCATCCCCGTCTCAGTTGATGGACGCAGCAGGATGAATGCGAAAGTGTGAGATCCAAATCTTATACTGAGTCGCATTACTGTTGTCATGGGCGGGGGTCGCCTCATCACCAGGTGGGCCCTCAGCTCGTTTAGTCAATTAACCACATAAAAAAAAGTAAGCCAAGCCAGCTTCGTCATGAGAATCGCGTCCTTAAAGCCAAGCCTATTCGCAAAGATAGAATTTCAATCATGAATCATGTATACCAAGTGATTCGACCTCTTAGAAGGGGATAGTATGACCTATCTTACCCATCGAAACCTACTTCAGATATAACTATGGATGACCTGGTATGACCTAGAATGCTTTATTGAACAAGACTAAGCACTTGCTCTGCAAATAGTTGCCGTGATTTGAAATCGCTTTGGTATACGATTATAATAAATAGTTTTATATATTTTTCAACCGCCTTTCAAAGGAGTAGGAAAGGTAATTGAAAACCTATTATTTTTATTTATAAATTGATTGATCTTGTATATATATTAGTTACCTCTAAGTGCGAGAAATAAGGGAGAAACGGATTGAAGATGGTTTTTTAATTCTTTTTAATTACTATTTTTTTTACTTTTTTAAAACCGTTTGTGTGCGTATTTATTTTTTGAATAGCTCTTTATTGCTACATTAATTTAAGGGTAAGGTCGGACTGACAAGTAATTTTAGTTTTTTTTTAATTATTTTTTTAAACAAAGTTTTTTGTACATTGGTCTCAACGTTTCAAAACACAAATGTACTCGTAGTATGTTATTATAAGTATTCTGTCCTCATGCTGTTTAGTTTGAGCCTAGATGGTGCGGTGTGAAACGTCCAGGAACATTTATTATTATGATTAGTATTATAAAGAATGTCATTATAAGATTTATAAAAATAAACCTTTTGTAAATCTTGTGAACCCACACAGACAGTTGGAGATCGCGACTTAGAAGATTTTTGTAATTCGAATATTTGTAAGTAAGAGAGAAACAACAGCGAATGATTATGAAAATTATTCAAATATTATTCGTATAAATATACGTCGTTGCTTTTGTCCTTGTTTTTTCAATCCAGACAATTCATCAAACTCATATTCGATGTGCGAGTGTGAATATCTATTACTTAATCACACAAAAACAACATTAGAGGAAGGTAATAATGTGATGGATAATATTTTAAGTCAGTCTAACTTCATCATATATCAACCAATTTGGAAAATTCTTTTTGGAAAATTTTGGTTTGAAAGCCTGTCTCACTGGTTTCTAGAAATCATCAAATTCAATAGTTTGGTTCTTAAATCAAAACAACTAGAAAAAGTATGCCATCCAAGTAGACGAAATAGCGTATTGCTTTAATGTGACTTTTTTCTTCGCCCGTTAGTACCAATTTAGATGTTTCCTTTTCAAAATGGCAGAGGATCGTCCCTTATTTCTTACCCCTGAAGTTAAGATGCAAGTGATGAGATGATCTGATCGCCCACCTGTTTTCTAGTAGTGGCCGCATCCCATAAACGACAGCAATACGACTTAGGTCCTCACTTAACGAAGTATGAGAAGAACATACAAGTTACATCGCATTACACCCGTCACTTTACGAGTTTTAATAAAACATGCGCATGTAATTTCACTGTCACCCATTTTCCATATCAGCCTCTAATGTTCCCACTGCAAGGACACCGGCTTGTTTTCCATAATTGAGAGATCCTGTGCCAGATCAAAACCCATTCAGGGATTTGATCTGCCACAGGAGCCCAATCCAGATAGGTAGATGTCACAATGTCTTCGAATTTTTGATTCTAAGTCACGCCGGTTTCCTCACGATGTTTTCCATCACCGTTTCGAGAACATGATATTGCGCATATAAGTTTTTCAAGTGAAACCCTTATTGGTACAGCTACCATCAGATTGATCAGCGTATTGCGTGAGCGAGTTATCCTAATTAAAATGTATAGTATAATTGAAACCAAAAAATTAACTCAACACGCAAATACTTTGCGGCAATGTTGTAATGAATACCTCTTAACACATACATGTGGTTGTGCGAGTTAATATGGTCCGAGAAATTTACAAATAGGTATAAGTTTTGTCTGGCCTCTGGTTAGTTGGTAGAAATTCCTATGAAAGTTTTATATATGTTTCATTTCGATTAAGTGAAGTGTGCCTTTACAATGGCCAAGCGCGGGTAACACCACGGGGCGAAGCTAGTTATGTACAAAGGTCGGAAAAGTTGGAATAAAAAAGTAGCTTGTGCTCTAGGCACTAAAGTTTAGCTTTTACCTACGGGTTGAGGCGGCTCGCATCGCAAAGCTAAAAAGTTGTTAAGCATATTAATTGTAACAGGCGGACAGGGCGATAGCACTAAAATAACAAATAATTAACTTTCACAAAGAGAGGCAATTTGATATATGTACATGAAATCACAAAATCCAGCGTTGAAAATTGGATTATAAATGACTTCTACCTGTTTTGATTACTTCAAAACTCTTTGGGTTGCTTAGGGATATCGAGAGAACAGATAAACGAATTTTGCAATTCTTTAATAAAACAATGATCAATCATTTTTTACAGCAATTGGATAATGCCATTGTCTACAAAATGGTAAATACTAACGCCACATTTGTTAAACAAAAGTCGGCGAAGTGCCATTCGGGCTTGAACATACACTTAAAAACATCAGTTCGCAGGCTAAAAAGGGGATGGATTCCCATACCTTTTGATTACAGAACCCTAAAACCTTCCCAAAAATATTTAAGAAAAATCCCCCTTACGTATACGACGAACGACGCTTCGTCAACTCCAGTGTGTCTTCACTCTTATACGAATGACCTGACTGCCATAAACCATCGTAATTTGCTAATTGCGCAAACATAAATCAATTGTATGATTAATACGCGGAATCGTAATATATGTAATGAAACAAAATGGCTTTATTGATAAACGATTCACGTATTTATAATATTTCAGTAGGTGTTTGGCATTAATACGGCTTTGGTTGAAATTTATTCGACGTTTGATAACAAAGCTGTGATTAATGCAATCAAGCGCTTTGATAATAATTATTTTCTTCATTACTGTTTGTAATATATCTGTTAAAGTTCACTTTAGCTTATGAAGCGAAAATTTAGGTTAACCTTATTACTCAGTCTACGTTTGTCTGTTGTAGTTTCAATAAATAACTTAAATTCAACAAAAAACGAAAGGAAAATCTATCCCGCCCCCCGCCCATGACAACAGTAATGCGACTCAGTATAAGGCTTTGTATAAGTTATAACATAAGCATATCTTATAAATAAAATTAGCCTTTTTGTTTGACGAGCATACATGTTTGTTCTATGTCTGGGTGTCAATTTGTATTGTATGTATGTATTTAAAAAAAGATAGAATTTATTGTACTACATAGTTTTTATTGCGCACCTCAAATTAAAGAGAAACAATATATATACAGATTATATGAACTAAAAACCAAATGGAGGTTACAATGGGCGGTCTTATCGCTCATAGCCATCTCTCCTGTGGATGGAGAGAATCTTCTGCTGTATTCAACAGACTATAGCAGCATATCTTATTATACCATGATATGAATTATACCAGTAATCTTATTCCCATAGTACAAGCTATTATGGTATACAGTAGGCCATGCCCTGGATTAACACATAGGCTACTTTTTATCCCGAAAATATGAAGTATTCCCGTAGGAGTAACTGCGTGTAACACCGCGAAACACAGCTTGTTTAAAAATAAATCCCCAAACATGCTGGGAAAGCTTATTTTGGAGCTAGATAGCGCTAAGTCCAATAATATTTATATAATACATTCCTATATTATTTAACCTCAGGTTGTTTCGTGGATATCTTCAAGAGCTTGAGAAATAGATAATTGTGGGCCATTTCATAATTCAACAGGAATATCTTAGAAGCTTCTTCTGCCCTCTTTGCTTTTTTCCTCAGGTGATGCTTAAGAATAATATTACGCAGACTTTTTTTAAAGGTTAGTTTTTACGCTATTTAAGCTTTTAATGTATTATTATATATTTAAGCTAAGAACGAAACATTAAATATTGTTCTTTTTGTGTTTATATAACTTTACCTGTATCATTGTATTTCTTGTAAGAACGCAATTTCTTGCAATAAATTGTTTTGCACAAAAAACTTTGAGAGAAGCTTGGTCTTACAGGTTCTGATTTTAATAGGAAAAGAAAGTTATTAAAACACTAGCTGTGCCCGCGACTTCGTCCGCGTGGACTTAGATCTATCCTAGCCTAGAGGATATAAATATAATGTGATGCTTATTATGTCTGTTCGTTACTATTATATTAAAATAATGTTATAATTAAATCTCAAAATACTTTATTTCCGTTAGATTCTTACGATATTACTTGGGTTTTGTTAACTGGGAAGGTTAAAGACTTGATTGGATGATGAACTACGTAAGTGAAACTGCAACCATTGCAAATGTATACAATAATGCTTCTCTGTAAATTATACTATAGAAGTCGTCTTTTCAGGATATTTCAGGAACGTGCGCATAAAAATTATTTGAATTGCTAAGCCGGGAAAGAGCTAAGTATGGCGGACCGTGCAAAAAGCAACTCAATATTAGGTCTACGTCTGATACCAAAAAAGTTTCTTCTTCTTCTTTGTTTCTGGTCACTGCGGAACATAGGCTCACCGGAGACTGAATGCGTTTAAAACTAAATGGGTAGTTGATAGGAATGAGAGGAATTCTCTAAACTCTTGACTTTCAATCTGGTGCCGTAACATAATTTAGGAAGACTTTCATTTATAAAAGAGCAATGGGCACTCCGACATTTAGTTTAATATATATTGTGTGATGGGAGTCCAGATGCACTCAAGAAATTTAAACATTCGATGGAATAGTTGGTAGGGTCTTATTGTTCCCGTCTGACCGCGGCTATAGGCGGAAACCTTTCGCTGTCAACTATGGTCTCATCCATGATTGACAGCGGGAGATCTTGGGTGGCAGCTCAGTCCTTCTGCAAGGAAGTAATCTCGCAGAAGGAAGCAGCCGAGAGGGTAAGGGAGGAAGAATCTCCTCACTCTGGTAGACGCAGGAGAGTGGGTCGGCGTAGGCAGGCGCATGAGCGCCGCCTGCCACCCTAACGGGAACTTTCAGGCGGTAGATCCGGGGAATCTACCGTCCGACGGATGAGGTCCTCACCGAAGGTTGGCGTGTTTCGTGTTCCGGGCACGGCACTATAGGGATGTACACATCGTGTTGGGGTTCCGATACGCGAGGACCAACGCCTCTGGCCGGCCGGGTACGGCCGCTACCGTACCCGTAGCCCCAGCGTGAAGGCGTAGTGCAGGAACTCCAAGGGGGTTTTATTGTGTATTCCCCCAGCACTGCTATTAATACACGCCTCCCCAAGGCGTGGGATATAAGCAAAGTATTTACCCCTTGACAAAAAAAGCTTCTTATTGTTCCACTTCTCTGTTAATAGAATGCCATTCCCATTCCCTGCCATTCATTCACTCAATGCCATTCCCTGGGTCACTGCTCAATGTTGTATCAGTGTTGTTAGATCATCATACACATATGAAATAAGTCCTGAAGTAACAAAACAGTGTTAAATACAGTGAGAAATAAGTCTCCCGTACCGATCTATTGGATCTAGTTGCTCGCGTCCGCAGGTGTGTACCCTTTGATTCCCTACACGTACCCTCTGGGTGGTGCTAAATCAGCAACCAAAAAGTAACAGTAGAACTTGTGCCAAGTTCGTCCGGCGAGGTACTGCCACCACACCTGGAATTACACAAGCAGTAGTGCTTGTATCGTGAGATGTATCATCCCCGTCTTGGGTGATGGTCGCAGCAGGATGAGTGCGACTCAGTCTAAGATCCAAATCTTATACTGAGTCGCATTACTGTCGTCATAGGTATGGGTCGCCACTTACCACCAGGTGAGCCCTCAGCTCGTTACGTAACTAACTCACAAAAAAAAGCTAGCATAGCATGATTTGGCCGCCATCTCACCTGATGGAAAGTGAAGATGCGGCCGACGATGGAGCACGCTTGTCTAGGAGAAACCTATTCACTCTACTCTTGAAGACTCCCAAATTGTAATGGTCAGGGAACACAGACTCAGGCAAAGCATTCCACTCCCTTGCAGTACGCACAATAAAAGTAGTTTCAAATCGTGCGTATTAATGGTATTTATGTTTTGTTATTTTTGTTGAGCTGCATATTCCTTGATAGACTTCCGCTAATTTATATTGATAAATTTGCAATATCTGTGCTGCATCTGAATGTCCAGATAATATCAGCAAAATCGAAAACAAATGTCGCAAGGGTTATTTAATTTCACCCCTGATGATGATGATGATGATGTACCCTGAGGATGATTTACCTATGCGGCTATTTTCTGCCGGACATACGGCCATTGCGTTACTCCAGTGTACTGTAGGTCTCTGTCAAGTAAATGACTCGTTTGATAGGAAGCTTGGTACTCGTATTTAAGATACTGGTTACCATCAACCTTTCGCAGTTCAAAGTACAAAGAAAAACTAAACTACCTTATAAATAATTACCTAATTAACTAACCTAAACTAAGACTAAACTACGACTAAACCTGTCATCTGCCTTCAAGCGCCTGCTCATATTCATATTGCAATACACCGAACCGCCACACCGAGTCAAGAACGCAGGAATCGGCAGGCGCTTGTAGAACGTTTTGTAAAAAAATTAAAATTTTGCATAAAACATTGATAACTTTTGATTTTGTGGGTCGATTTTGATAAAATAAACGCTATTCACTATTCCAGACTCAGCTTAACATTTCTTAGTACCTAGATTTTGATAACTATCTATGGTTTTTGCGTAAAGTGCGCACAAACATACAGACAAACAGACAAAAATTTCAAAAATTGTTTTTTTGCGTACTATTACTTATTCTTAACGTCTCCCAGTTATTATTTTGTAAAAATATTCAATGTACAGACACGGCAAGTCTACGATTTTATTATATGTATATAGATTACTTTGCGAACACCAGATTTTTTTGAATTGACGGGCGCAACGCGACTTGGGTCTTCTCTTACTATATATTGTAAAAGGAAGACCTGAGACCGTATTTTTGTAGTTTATGGGCGATGGTAACCACTTCACTGTATGTTGTCTCGGATTTTTAATCGTCGTCACTCGATGTCGTTACTCTCGACAAGTGGGAGTGAGTGGGCATATCACATATCTTTGATTTGTTAATTTTGTCGTATCAGAATTGGTTGCGATGCTTTTTCAGCATTTTTACTGATTCAGCCATGACGTGGATTTCTTTATATTTTTATAGTATCGTATTCGTAATGTCGATAATATAATCCGTACAAATAAATAAAATTGCAGTGTCTATTTGTAATGTCAAAATAACAGCTATTTACTAAATGCATTTGAAAGTATATACCTGGCAGAATTAGTGTGGCTAGCGACACAAAAAGCCATAAAGAAGAAAAGGAAAGTATATACTGTACTTAAAATATTTTTTTTTTGTGGTTCTGGCTGTCCCTCTGTCTGTCTGTTTGTTCGGGCTTATCTCTATTATAAGGAGTGACTTAGGATACATTTAGCACGAAGTCGCGGGTAACGGCTAGTATTTAATATTTCTTATATTAATATTGTACCTGTTTAATATACCTTTTATTAAGCTTCAAAAGCTTATTCTGACACCAACATTGAGATTGCTTCCGTTTTCATCTTATGATCGTTCTTCCATCATTAATATCTTTAATGCTTAAGAAAGCGGTATTTAATTACACTCACGGGGAAATCATAATAAACGGAAGTTATTCAACAGAAAAATATTTAATAGAAGGGAAATATCTCAATACAATCTCAAAACTAAAAGAAAAAGTCTTTTCCATGTCGATGATTTTGCAACAAAGCTTTATGAAATAAAGCTTTGTTGCAAAAATTAAACGTTGTTTTAATTAATTTAATTTTACTATTTGGTCATAGGTGCATGACGGGGTACGACTTGGGTCTTATCATACTTAGTTCGGGGGGACTCAAGTCGTATCACTATTTTAAGGGCGGGGGTAACCACTTCACTTCAGGTAGGTCATCAGATCAGATCTGAGCAAAGTAAGGCTTCAATTTAACTATCCTGTTCTAATATTTAAAAAAAATATATATGTCAAAGCGCGCCATTTAGCCCCAAACTAAGGATAGCTAAATACATATTCATGGACATTTCACACAGTTCCATCTAGCCCAGATAACTGATATACTACTAAATGTACTATATGAACTATATTACTGATAGATTACTTTGTAATGTAATTTTTTTTGTTTATCCTTACTTAATATATAAACACCCAGATAGAGAACAAACATTAATATTAGTTACACATGCTTGTCTTGGGAATCGGTCCCACGATCTCCAACGCAAATAGCAGAACTATAAACATGCTGAGAAGCCTCTCAAAATATTAGAATAGTTTCGCTTCTCTATAATTTGTAAACATAGTCGTTCAAAATTCAAGATGGATGAAATTAGGTGCTTCAATACGGTTTCCCTGTACAATTATAATTATCTAAATTAATTCAAGCCAAGAAAAGCACTGGAAATACTGTCAGTGGCAGCATTTATAATTAATATTCCAGAATAGGCTCATTATTTCGAATGGGAGTGGTTTATTTCATGATTAAAGAATACGACATTGTTGAGATCAAAAGCAAAACTGATTTCTTTATCAAAATACCCACAAGTACTTTATGAAACCAAATGATATACAACAATGATAATAAGTATTTATTGCGTATTTAATTAGGTGCTAAGATATTAATTAACTGTTCAGAATTTATCAATACAATAACCTTAGTGGAATGAAGGGGGGTGTCTTGGAGTCAGGTTTTATGATTATACATAATCGGCTTGGTTTTTTTTTATTCAAGTGACGCGTGCAGGCAGCCCACCTGATGTAAAGTGGTTAAGAAATTCTTCAAAAGTGTTTGTAATTTCACCGGTACCCACACCCTTCCACCGGAATACATCAGATTTGGATGAAATTGGTTATAAAGGTTGGGTGGTTGGTTTCCCGAAAAAGAGAAGTGACTTTTTTATTGACTTGCAAAATGTTGACTGTTTAACCACCGCAACCACCCGCAGTGGTACCACTTGGGTAGCACCGTGGTGTTTCCACCCTGGTAACCGGGTTTCCGCGGAGTGCTTATTTTATATGGTAACAATTTTCTCAAACTTCTTGTGGACGATTTCAGCAAAATATATCTTGTTTCAGGACCAACCAGATATTGACCAAAAATTTTCAAGACGAGGACGAAATCCAAGCAAGTAAGCAAATACATATGAATTTAACTACAATACAATAGAAATACAATGAAAAAAAATTTTTTTGATTGTCCTCACAACTCAGCCCTGCGTTCTACGCTGTAAATCGTGTTTATTATTACAAAATATAATATTACATTTAATTAGTGCCAAGTTCGTCCAGAGAAGTGCTGCCACTACACCGCCGCTAAGCAGCGGTAAAAGAGTGTGGGTACTGTCTCAACATGATGGGCACAAAGCACATAAAAATACTTGTCTTGTATGAAAATATTAATAGATTGTATGTGGTGTTCTATCACCATGTTCTCCAAACGGTGAAGGAAAACATCATGAGGAAACCGTCTTAAAACCAAAAAATTCGAAGACATGTGACATCTACCAATCCGGATTCAGCTCCCGTGGTAGATCAAAGCCCATTCACTCTCAGTTATCGAGTGTAGGCCGGTGTCCCTGCAGTGGGAACACTAGAGGCTGGTACGGTTAAGTGATGTTAGTGACAGGTCAATCTCACAGCCCATCTGATGTCAAATG
Source organism: Aplocera efformata (assembly GCA_921293045.1). Lineage (NCBI taxonomy): Eukaryota > Metazoa > Arthropoda > Insecta > Lepidoptera > Geometridae > Aplocera > Aplocera efformata. The sequence goes on from OV121061.1 coordinate 5,611,762, forward strand.
GTTACTGACAAAAGCACTCGTATGAGCAACTGTTGCAGCTATCACGTCAGGAGATGTAAAGTCTCATGCGCTTGTAATTTCAGAATAGAAACTTAGGCAGTAAACTCTAAAATAATACACTATTCTGTTTGGTTCTGAACCCTTGTAAGTCGGTTTTGTAAGAAACCCAAACACACTTAAGGTTTATTAATGAAAGGATCAAGGGCGAACACGTTTCACACAATATGTAAAATATAGTACGAATAAAAGGGCGGGATGTTTTTGAAGTTGTAGTAGGCATACCTCACATAAAATCACGCCTTTTTAGGTTAGTGCGGACGTAAAGAATTTATGTGAGATATATTCAGCGGTTCGCGGCTTGACAATCAACAAAAACTTGTTAGCTCGAGGCAAAACATGTTTGAACAAGGATATTTTTGTAACGAAATGCGGGTATGATAATGCCACAAACAGTATGGCATATTACTCGTAAATATAATACGTCAGTAGATATTGTGTATGTACATCACATTATGTAAACCGTACCATAATTTATCGACAAGCGAGAGTGATTGAGCTTTAATCTGACTCAACTGAAAACTCGTACCTTGTACAATATTTTTAGATATGAACCAATAACTTTCGGAATAAAAGTCAACGGCTGCCACTAGGCCACGCTAGTCACCAACAAACTAGCGAGAAACGATGCCCATAAATAAGTTAAATCGCATTGCGTTTCGCAATTGAAAATAGGATGTAACGCCTTAAGTGCCTGTAATTTGACCGGCACCCACACCCTGCCACTGCAACATAGTTACGTGAGTGCACCACTGCTGGGTGGTGCACTCACGTAACTATGTTCCAGTGGCAGGGTGTGGGTGCCGGTCCAGGGACACATGTAGGGACTCTGAGAGTACTCACCTAGGGATGCTAGAAACATGGGGAGCAAAACAAGTGTAAGCTTTGCAAACTAATATGTTACAATAGCCAAACTCAAAATATTTGAAATAATACATCTATGGGAGACCCTCTGTTGATTTTCGTTCAAATTCCTCTCCTATTTTTTGCACTAACGGGTATTTTATCTTGAAATGTATATCATACCACAAAAATCTTGTCGAAATAAATTCACAATAGGCAACGAAATCGCGTATAATAAAAATATGTATGTTAAGCACGTCCTCCTTTTTGAAGTCTGTTAATAAAACTGGTCATTGAGTTAGCAGTAAATAATGTTGCCACATAACAAAAAACTCAAGTGACCTCACAAAAGGCACGCACGAAGAAATCCACGCGAAAGTAATGAGGATGGTTCCTTTATTTATATGATTGTTGTCCTCATTTTACATAATGTCGGTTTTTCATTCCACTTAACCTTTGTTAGGTGGGGCCGAAGGGCGAACGGTAAATTTGAGTCAAGATTATAACGCGTGAGGGTTCCGCTTGAAATTAAATTTAAAATTACCATCTCTTTAGTAGAGTGGCATTTGAACTGAGCGATTCCGGCCTAATGTCGGTCCTGACTATACTTGTAGATAAGCCATGTCGGGGGCATTGGCAACTAGAACTCCGATACCAGGGTTGGCCACTTACTCACACGAAAGAAGATAAAATATGGTTCATCTTAAAATAAGATTCCTAGTTTAACATTTACACACCCATACCCCTGCAATAGGATTCCCTGTATCGCAGATGGCATGAACAAACACAGAAACAAGATAAACACTCAAGATCCTTGAACAAACTTAATGCTCGTGGTGAGCATTAAGTTTGTTCAAGGATCTTGAGTGTTTATCTTGTTTCTGTGTTTGTTCATTCTGTTCTTGCCACCAAAAAAACATATTAATTGACTTCTGTCAATTAATATGTTTTTTTGGTGGCAGAACGCTAAAATTCGCCGTACATAAAAATATCGCAAAAGCAACCCAGAAATGCAAACGATTCGGGTTACGCAAATACTCACGTAATCCAGTGGCTTTTACAGAATGGAGACAAGAATGACCTTTTTAGTGAAGTCACAAAGTCGATGTGTTCTATTTAAGTATAATTCAATGACCTTTTGAAGGATCTCCTTGGTATTTTTTTGTTACTGGCAGTGTTGCGTTTACTTTGAGTCCAGGACATGTAATTAGAGACAGTCCACACACTCCACAAGTGCAAATCCAACCCCTCCAACAATATAAACTATATCCAAACACCCCCTCCCAGCCTCACTTTTCTTATATCACTTGTCTATACTAATATTATAAAGCTGCAGAGTTTGTTTGTTTGATTGTTTGTTTGTTTGAACGCGCTAATCTCTGGAACTACTGGTCCGATTTGAATGATTCTTTCAGTGTTGGGTAGTCCATTTATCGAGGAAGGCTATAAGCTATGTTTTCTTTTTTCAAAATTAGGGATCCGTAAGTAAATTGCTATTTTGTAACACAACTATTTTTGAGTGCGCTTCAAAAACTATTGACAATAGAACAAAATGATGTACTACGGATTTGTAGATCACATTAAGACCTACAAAAAAGTTTGCAAGAACATATATCTAGCTATCATGGTTTAATCACAATAACCGATTTTTTGTATCAAATTTGTACACCGTGTACAGTTTGATCCAACTTGAAAGATAGGATAGCTCACATCTCAATTTATGATCGCAATATTATTTTATTGCAAATTATAATATCGTATGACAAAAACGTTAGCCACAGCAACGCGTGGCCGGGTCAGCTAGTAATTGATAATTGTTAAATTGTTAATTGTATTAACTGATCTATACTAAGTGCGAAGCATATTACAAAGTGGTGCTATTTCTATCTTCCTACAACCAGCGACCACTAATTAGAAAACCAAGGGTTACCAAGATACAGGGTTAGTCTAGTTTGGGTTTACAATAATTAAATTGTTATTAAATAATTAATTGGTAGTCTTGTTTACAATAATTAAAATAAATGTCAAATACAAGTAATATTAATGTCTACTTTGTCTTCAAATTTGTAATTGTATCCTTTTTGGTCATAAATAAATTTGTATTTTTATTTGTGTATGAGACGATAAAGGACCTATGTAGCCGATTTTCGCGCAACGCCTGGATATATTAATAATATTTTTTTATTGCAGACACATAATCCATAGTGAGATGAAAATTTATAATAAAACAGTCAAATATAACATAAAATAAGACAAAAACACATTATAAAAATAAAAAAATAAAAATTAATTTAACAAATTGCATTGTTTTAGGTGACAATATCCACCCAACGTCCATACGTTCATACATAATGATTCCACAAAGTCTTGTTCTACTGATGACTCATGATCCGCCAATGGATCTTTAAATTCATGCGCTATACATCCACATAAGTGGAGCCATTTTTTGAAATGAAAACAACATGCAATAAATTTTGCTTTAATGTATCGTGAAACAATTCTAAGTAACATCCAATAAGAATTCATTTACCGTTCTATTAGTAGTAGTATTTCTACTAAGACTAGAAGCGGAGAAGCGGTATAAAGCAGTTGCGAGGATCCAAACCAAACGACGCACATACCTATTTCAATACCTACCTATATTAAAGCAAATACTTTTACTTGAAACTAGTAACGAGGATAAAAACTGCCTGTCGAGATACAGTTCTAAACTAGCTCGGCAAGTAATTCAACCTCATTCTGTAATTCTTGTAATTCTAATTCATGTAAACATTCTAGTTAGATGTATATCTATTGCAAATCACGTTCCTGTAACGTAGATTATGATGACAATATATTTTTGTTTTTTTAACAAAACTCTCTACCACCGAGAAAGAATACAATGAATCTCAAAATACTTTGGTACCAAATTATATTTTTGTCGAAATATGAAGTGGAATTGTTGTAAAAATCGTTGTAGCCTTTGAGGGTTAAATCAGCAAGGTTCAATAGCATTTACGCAGATTGCATATTTTATATTAAAATTACTCTAAAAATAAGTTCAACTAACTCTCTTACTACTCCAAACTTAGAAGATCTTGTATTAAAAATTCATATCCAATTATTTTCATCTACATCGGAGTGTGAGTAATTTGGTTTGTTTTCAATCTAATTTTATTTACAGCTGGAATAAATTACTATCTAATGAGCTACACTCTTTTGTTTTAGATCAATAACTCTGATAAAATTATGGTTTTTGTGTGGGTGAGAAAAATCTTTTGATAAGTTAATTCCACAAAGAAAATACACTATTTGAAGTTTATTGAATAATTTTTTAATAACGAACGAATAACGAATAACGAATAAACGAACGTTATTAGTATCCTTGTAGCCCGTATCGTCTCGAGTAATACACCAAGAAGCTTTATTTACAACGGAAGAAAATAAATATTTGCTAGAAAGAGAAGCACCACTTACGTATAGTCCTTGCCTCGCTCAGTTGCCACAGCTCATCATTGTTTACAGCAGCGGTTCTCAAATTTATTTAGCGAATGAACCCTTTTGAAAATTCAAATTTATAACGAAGCCCTAGAAAACTTCGTTTCCTAAAATTCAGTAAAGGTTATGTGTATTGTCATAAACTATTTAATTTTCTCTGGAATCTTTTTTCTTTGGTATTTGTTTTTAAATTATGACCAGTATTATCGTGGAGCCCCTACAGAGGCTTCGCCTTAGGGCTCTGCGGCGCATCATAATGTTTTTTTTTTTTAATTATTTCGGAATATTAACTCATTAATTCAGGAAGTATTCATTGTATGGCTTTAGTATGAAATAAACTGGTGATTCAGTGAAAAACTAGATTGGTGATTAAGTGACGAATTAAACTGGTGATTCAGTGACGAACTAAACTGGCGATTCAGTGACGAACTAAACTGGCGATTCAGTAACGAACTAAACTGGCGATTCAGTGACAAACTAGATTGGCGATTCAGTAACGAACTGAACTGGCGACTTACTTCGAAGACAGGGTTAATACAAAATTAACGGAGTTTCCGTAAGAATTAGCCTATTAAATATTCACCCTCTTCACAATTACTTCTGAATCGTATAACTTTTTCAAATAATCGACAGTAATTTTGTCCCAACTCTAGCCCGTTATATAAATTCGCACCTTTTCGTACCAATGGTCACCTAGCTGATTTAGGAGACGTGCCACTTGGTAACAATGCCAGTTTAAAAAGAACGGGTGCAGGTACAAATTGGTAGATTCCATGTTGCCCGTGAACAAGGAAACTGAACCTGTTTTAATCCCTGGCTAAAGTACAGTGACTGGAGAGCGTAAGTAGTCAATTAGTTTGCTGTCAAACAGCTGTTCATTTGCCGTTTTTTTTTTATTATGCGATATGATGTGACTGATTAAAAAATAAAAAAAACCATCGTATATAATAAAATAAAATATTCTCGTCTTACTGCCATTTAAAAAGAAACATCTAAATCAGTATACAACGGGCGAAGAAAAGTCACAAGAAAAATATTTTTTTAGTTATTTTGATTTATTTACCAGACTATTGAACCTATGTTCAGAAAAATTCTATGTGACCAATCTGAAAGCGTATCTTTGAAGTAAAAAAATCATTTTTCATCGGTTTATTTATGAGGGAAAAATAAAGTAACGACTTTCGACTTTAAAAAGACTTTCGCTCTCAATACTGAAGATTTTTAATAATAATAGAGCAACCGGCGAGTTCTGCTACGCTAAAAAAAGAAATTTATTTTGAACCCAATGCATTGTTTTAGTGGTATAAGTAGTTCAAAACCATCATCGCAATATTTTCCTTCTAATAAAACTGTTTTGGGGCACATCCGTTGGATGGATTCAAAGTCAATAACAGACATTAGAAACAATTTTTTGTGTTTTACGTATTAGGTTTTCCATAAATTTTGTTGCAAAATCTTGCCAAAATACTTCGTTAGTGGCAAAATTGCGGACAGCAAAGCCTCAAAATCCAAGTATAAAAAGAATAAAATATGATTGACTGATGATGTAGCACACTTGTATACCAAATACCTATTATCTCCATAAAATATTCCCAAGTTGTGTCGGCAAAAACAATATTGCGAGTATTTGAATTGTCGGAGGAATTCAGCGAATGTACATTAAGTATGTTCTACAAAAGGCTTAGTGGATTTACGTCACCTACATAACATTAATTCAGGTCTTATCTAGAACAGTATTCACGCGTATCTGCACGATATAGGCCTATACTTGAATTTAGCAGTATTTTCAAGCAAAATGTTACATTTCGTCGGAGCAAAATAATTACGAATGAGATTTATGAATGAATTAAAGAGGTTGTTTATTTTCTTTTCTTACGTTATATCATCGCCAAAGGTGGACCAAATTTGGATGATTCTTTTTTTATTTTATACAATGTACCTTTAAATTGGCGCCATAGTGATTTCATGAAGAAATTCGGCCCCTAAGGATATTGTGAGATCACGCGTTCTCATTACTAAGTATAGCGTTCGTTCAAACCCTATCTGATGGGAAATTCTTTCATGCGGAAGAATAAGCGAGAAACCCTTAATAATTATAACGTTGACACATTCATACCTCTGCACTAGGATTCCCTGTGTCTCAGATGGCATGGACAAACACAGAAACACAAGACAAACACCCAAGACCCGAGAAAAAAATTCATGCTCACCACACAAAGTATGCGCCAGCCGGGAATCGAACCCGGGACCTTCCTTCCGGGTGCCTTTCTGCAAGGGTCACGCAAACGCTAGAGCATGACCTCCGCGACCTTTGTGTTATAATTAACTTGACAAAACTTCAAAACTAATTGATGAGATTATTGTAGACATAATTATTAGATTTTTAAAACATTCACTTGTTAAATATCAATCATGATGACAGAAAAAGAAAATTACGGTTAATTATACTAAATTACTGAGGTTATGCTTGGGCTAATTACAGGCTTAGTCTGTATGTCTTAGGTCATAGTAGGTAAGATAAATAATTATGGAGTGTCTAGTTGCTCGCGTTCCAGTTGAGACCCTACACGAACCCCCTGGATGGTGATAATGGAGCAACAACCAGAAGCTGTGGAACTTGTGAAAAATTTGCCCGGAGAAGTACTGCCTCTACATCTGCTTATCTTAAGCGTTGAACTAAAATGATCTATAAAACCACTAGAAAAGCTAGCAATAAGTACTCAAAGTGACTGAAAAATCACAACAAAAATAATGAATGAAGAGTACACATAAATAATGAAAAAGGGTTTTCATTTATTTTTGGACTTCAAAGGGTAACTCAGGATTAAAAATGAGGAAAATCCTTTAGTTGGTGTCTATCTTGCTTAAAATTTCATTAGCTGATCCTTCAACTGACATTTTGTTGGCCCACAAAATTAAAAATGTATATTAAATTAAACAACAATGGTTATTCATATTTATTTCAGGCATTTAAATGATATTTATTTGTTTGGTGCCAGATTTTTTTTTGTAGTTTTCAAATGAAAATTGACGACGCGTTTTACTCATAACAATTTTTGAATAATGCTGAAATAGTAAAGCCGATAAAAGGTTTCGAATGGGAGTGATATTAATAAGTTTTTTTTTAATAAATTTTTTTCACTTACTAGGATGTCTTTTGGCACAAATTCCTATGGTATAATAGGTACTGATAAACTCTATATTGAAGGAATTAAATCTCAAAAATTGAAGACATGAATTAAAGATCGTTGAAATGAGAAAAAAGTTTCTTAATCTTTTAAATTTTCTTATATATGACTGGCACTTTGCCCAGAAGTACGTTCCATTTAGCGATACATATTATGTTTTGATATAATGCGAATGATAAATAAAAGAGGGCGCGAAATTGTGGAACGGAACAGAAATAATATAATGAAATGGAATTGGGTATTTTCTGTTCGTATTGTTATGTATTACATTAAGGAGCTGTCTTATCTCTGTGGTGAATATCATATTCCAACCTTTTAATCGTAATTAGGTATCCATTACGGAATAAATCAAACTTTTTTTTTTGGATTTGTTGGATACGTATACGTTTAAATATAATTTTTTATTTAATTATATTTAAACGTATCCAACAAATCCAAAAAAAAAGGTTTGATTAATATTATATTGCAAAACAATACATAACAAGTTTAATTTCATTGCTACATCGCATTCCAACTATTGATAAGATCACAATGGCTAAGTAGAACGGATTCAAGTTATAAATCTGAAATTTCCGGCTTCTTAAACAGATGTCAAAGTTAAAAAAATTATTAACGTTATTAAACATCATTAACTTTTTTTTTTTTTTTTTTTTTTTTTCAAATATTTATCTATCAAGGGCACCCGGTTTTGTTGCTAAAAATGGCTTTCATTCGAAACCTATTTGACACTTCTTGAGGAAAAACAATGTACATTTAACCTTATCATTTTTATTGTCAAGTTATGTGCGCAACCAAGTTCTCAATTTTTGAGAACATAAAATAAAATCAACTCCGTTGAAACTCGGTTGAAAATAGGCTATACTGCCTGTGTTACTATTTTCATTGTATTATTCTAAATTCCATTTTACCTTTCATTGCAGTATCGGACATTGCACAATTATTCGATTCTCACTCATCACCAGTGTTCAGTGGCTTTTATCTGAATAAGCTAATTAACTCTATTGAATAATTCTAAAACTAATTTTAACCCTTGTGTTTAAATTTAATTTTAAACGAAATATAAACACAAATAAACAGAACAGTGCTGATATCTGAAACAAGAAGAATACAAAGATGAAAAATAACCTCATTAGTAGATTGATCTCATAATGGATGTTGGTAGCTTTATCTTCTGCGTGTTCTGGGTTCGAATACCACGATAAGCACTTCTGTGACGAACATAAATGTTTGTTCTGTGTGTGGTTCTTAATATGAATTATATATCTGTATTTAAAAAAGAAGTAGAATTTAAGACAAGTATTCTATCCTTTATCTAGTTCCCATAATACATGTTATGCTTAGTATGGGGCTAGATGGCGCTGTGTGAAATATCCATGAATATTTATTTAATACTATTTATTTATTGGTACACGTTTGGATTTGAATCGGTGACCTTTGAATGAATGTCTTAGAAACCCTGCACCACGCTTTCAAAACTGAAACATAGATATTATTCATGAAGGCTCTCTTTGTGGTTTGTCGTTTGGGAAATAAAGGGTTGCGGTGGGGAAAAAAAACGTGTTTTGTTTTATAAAACAGGTTGGTGACCCTTATGGGATTTTGTTTGATTATACTTAAGTGTTTCTTTAACCGGAAGTGTCTCTGAGGGTTGAGTCGTTAAAACTTGTTTTTATGTCCAGCTATTGTTGTTTTAGGGGCGTATTTAGGGCGGATTGTCATACAGCCGAATTGAGATTTTTTTTATAGTTGTTTAGATGAGGGGTAGAACGTATATTTGAGTTACGATGTACAAATTGTCTTGTTATTCCTTCTTTTTGATAAAAACATATACCATTTATATTAATGCAAGTCTCGCAACGCAGTTCTTCTAACGCAAAAAGTTATGAGATCTAATTTAAAACCAAGTCGTAAACTTATCAATCAAGTAAATTATTCATTACCTGTCATTAGAAACTTCTATGAAACAGGTTTGTCAATAATTGTTACCAAATAAGTTAATTAACCTTTAAATAATTACATTTTTTTACCAATTATGAAAACATTATTGATATGTATGCATTGATGAATGATGCTCTGTTTAATGCAATTAATTTAAAATACGAGAGTACGTTACGTACGAATAAGTTATGGAGTAGATAGTAACTTTGCCTTTGAAGTAAGGAGTCCCAGGTTCAATTCCTGGCTGAAGCAAACTCTGCGTAATGAGCGTTGTTCTCGAATCTTGGGTGTTGGTTTTTTTTGTATATGTCACTTTTTAATAATATGACCTCAACTACATGTACACATTATTTAATTTATTTTATTTTATTATTATTAATAAATTAATTAATGGATGTCATGTCTGAAATAAATAAATTATTATTATTATATTATTAATAATATTAGAAGATCACGCGTTGTTATGATAAAGTTTGGCTCTTCTTCTAAACTCTTTTGTCTGTGATTTCTGTCACCTGCCATATAGAGAATCTAAAATCATGAGTATGAGTGTGTAAAATTAAAAAGTAATATCAAACAGAGACGCAAACAGCGTATCCAATCGGCAACCAATAACACACCTCATTCAACCGGAGATTAAAATGTTCTAGAAAGTGTAGAGAACTTTCTAACCAGTTTGTTTCCTCGACATTTTGTTACCATTCCATTTGTTACAAGAAACAAGGTCCATATAAAATTCAGTTACTTTTTTCTGCTCACTCAATTCTACTTAAGCTAAGAGGCTATTTGTAATTAGGCTAAGCATTTAATCTCACTCTTGGAATCTCGCACGGGAAACAGAGGAAACTGTAGTTACAATTCATTTAACGTCAAACATATCTCTCTGTTTCACACACTCATAATCATATAGCTGTTGTCCTTTTTTATCAGAGTATCTGAAATCTAAATAACGCATTTCTTATTAGTACCGTACCAGCCTCTAATGTTCCCACTGCAGGGACACCGGCCTACTCTCGATAACAATGTTACATGTCTTTGAATTTTTGGTTCTAAGACGTGCCGTTTTCACAATTCCTTTATCGTTTCGAGAACGTGGTATAGCGCACATAATTTTTTCAAGTGAAAAACTCATTGGTGCACATGTGGGTTTGAACCAGTGACCTTCTGATTGAAAGTCAGCATCTGTGCCTGGGCCACCACGCTTTCAGTCAGTCAAATCAGTCACTATTAAATATAATTCTCTCTCGTACATGTACGTACATTTATAATTTAATGTAAATAGTTAAATTGGTACAACATTTACTTTTCACTCAATATAAAACAATATTGACTTTGTCTCACAAATGAGTATAGCGCTATCTCCTCACAAATTAGACCGTGGATAAACGATACCCCAACCTCAGGACTCGGAATAGAGGAGATCGGGCAAGATTAGACAAAACAAAAAAAGAGTATTCAAACCTATTTCCGTACGTATACAGTTGATGATATCATGTTACCCGATAATTGACTGATTTCAGAATCAAACATAAATTTTGTTATTACTTATTTTGCGCCCTGAATTTATTAAAAAATCTGGCCAAAAAAGTACAATACGTTTTTTTAAAATCTATTATCTATTAAAATCTATTATCTATTTATTACAATACATAAATAATAAATATTCATAGACATATCACATAACGTTTTTTAGCTCCAAACTAAGCATAGGATGGAATACATGGTTGGTTTTTCTTTTGTTTTTAGATACATACCTACATATAATACATAATCAACAGAATAAACCTGTATGCTCGTCACACATATACTTGTCCTAGGTAAGAATCGAACCAACAACCTCCAGCCCAGAAGGATGGATGGATCTACTGTGTGGATGTGTGTTCTATCATGGTGTTTAATATGTATCATGTGTATGTATTTACAAAAAATAGTAATGTGTAAGTACTTTATTAGTAATCTGGTTCCTTAATTGTTACAAGATGATAGTGCCGTGTAAAATATCCATACCATACCATCGTACCAGCCTCTAATGTTCCCACTGCAGGGACACGGGCCTACTCTCGATAATTGAGAGTGAATGGGCTCTGATCTACCACGGGAGCCCAATCTGGATTGGTAGATATCACATGTCATCGAATTTTTGCTTCAAAGACATGCCGGTTTCCTCACGATGTTTTCCGTCACCATTTTGAAAACGTGGTATTGCGCACATAAATTTTTTCAAGTGAAAAATCACATTGCTGCTCGTGTGGGTTTGAACCAGCAACCTTCAGATTGAAAGTCGGCGTCTATGCCCCTGGGCCACCATGCTTTCAAATATCCATGAATATTGATTAATTTATTTTCCAAACCGATCTTGCCCAACCAGCCTGACTTTCCCCTGTGTGGTAGGGCGCTGACCGAAACTCGCCCATTCACCGCAAAGTCGTGTTCATGATCCACGCAAATTTATATTTGGTTATCATATTCAGATCTGGCCGGTAGAACATAACATTGGAATGTTTAATTATTACAATAACATTTATATACAATATAAGTATTGTAATAACTATTTTTTTTATTCGAGGACATGTGACATATACTAATCCGGATTGGGCTCCCGTGGTAGATCAAAACCCATCCACTCTCAATTATCGAGAATAGGCCGGTGTCCCGGCAGTGGGAACATTAGAGGCTGATACGGACTATTATTTTGACATCTCCGTAGCTTAGTTACTTCAGACTTTGGAGCGAGGGGTCTCAGGTTCGATTCCCTGCCAGGACACACTTTGTGTGGTAAGCATGAAGTTTGTTATCGGGTCTTTGGTATTTTTCAAGTGTTTCTTTATTTGTCCATGCCATCTGCCTGTGTGGAAATCCTTAGTAGGGGTATGAATGTGTAACGTTTCTTATTATTAAATTCCTTTTTTTATACATGGTTTCACGCTCGTCATCCGCCGCACAGCAATGCAACTCGTGTTGCTTTTAGTCTATGGGCGGCGGTAACCACTTAAGATCAGGCAGTCCGCCAGCTCAATGATATCTTTTTAAAAAAACTACTTTAGAAACTCCATTTTTTAAGTTGGTTAAATATAAGTGTTGCTACCTACTCAGTAATTCTACTACCACAAGACAAAGGTAAAACCACATATAACCTTGGTTATATATTATACGTGGTTTTATTGCTTTATCTTATTAACGAGATTTTTACTACCCTTAGATGAGGGCGGTCGGGTTATAGGGTTCAATTCACCAGTGTGAAGCGCAACTCGTCTGGTCGTTAAAGTTGAGCGTTGTTGATCGACGCGAATGTTGGATGGGTAGCCATTTGGCACAAATGAGCTCTTGAGGTGTGTAATTTTAAGGTTGGGAAAGTATTCTCGACTTGAGATACTCTGTCTTTCTTTAAAATTTAAGTGAACTTTTCGTAGCTCAATCGATGGGAGTTTTTTAGTTTCTTTTTAAGGTTCAAATCTCAAGAGTAAACCTGAACTAAGATTACACCGATGGTTTCAAAGTCTGTTACGGATACGGATAGTTAGATTTTTTTTTATGTTTTATTTATAATGATAAACATTCAAATCGGTATACAAAATGGGCGAAGAAAAAAGTCACAGGAACGCAAAATATGCAATTTCGTTTACCCGGATGACATGTTTTTTCAGTTATTTTGATTAAAAACCAAACTCTTAAACCGATTATGATAAAAAAAATATGTGATCTAACTGAACAAACATCCTTTCAAATAAAAAATATTTAAAATCGGTTCATAAGTAACGGAGAACTGAGGTAGAAACAATTAAAAACGTTACAGACGAATTAATAATCTCCCCAGTAATAGGTTAAAAACTTCTTTTGTTATTGTATGGCTACGATTATTTCGTAGAAATGACAGCTTGTAACATGGTAACACTACAATACTTATGAAGACATTGACATGTAACTTTTTTTTTGTTCTGGAACATAATTTTCGTCTTTTATTTTTTTTACAATAAAAGTCAATCCTTGCAGACTTTTATTTTTCATGATTTAATTATGTGACGAAGCCTCTTTACAGCTGGAATGATCTTTAGTAAGTTGTTTTAATTTCCGACGTAGCGCTTATTTATAGATTGGATCACGGTATATTGTCTGTTTTCTATGAGTATGTAAGATTATCTTTAGGTTTGTGACGATACAGAGTGTTCTACATATACCAAATTTGTTGAAAATAAATGAAATGGAATGAAATTGGGTTTACCAATTCTCCAATATCACGTTGATAGTATCTTCTTTTTGTGTACGCGGTGGTCGTGTCAGCTCTGGTGTCATTGACAGTCAAGCTTGCATATGGATTTCTATAAATATGCTAACCATTGAATGTGAATAATTAGAAATTCTAGTAAACTATACATTAATTAAGTGGAGAGAAACACGTCTGTTCAGTAATAAGTCAGTGGAGAAAATATACAAACGTTTATTTCTATAAGAGTATGAAGGTAGGGCAAGATGGCAAACGATCGCTATGAAACTCGAAGCACGCGTTTAATAAAGCAGGCGGTAGCGATTTGCTGGGTTTATTATTAGAAAAGAGTAATATGAGGAAGCTATGAAAATAAATTGGCAGAAATATTGAAATGTGTGTAGAAGGAAAATACGGAAAATAACATTTTATCGTCTCATCGATGTCTTAGTGATTCAGAAACTTAGACTTAGGAAAATTATTGAATTTGATAATAATCAAACACTGTGTGTAAAACACTACATTATTTGACTTTCTCCTCATAAGTTCCATACCGTCTATTTACAATTACTTTGCAAGAATAATATCATTGAAAATGTAAGCACTGGCTTTTAATAAATTGTCTAGACTAGAAAATTGTAAGTAATACAACGATATGTTTTTGCAAAAAGTTATTTGTATATTTAATGTAAAGTTTACTGAGGTGGAGTATTAGAATTATGACATTTTTGATAATATTATTTGAGTGTTAAGTGTCACTGAATACCTCGTGGTTTTAATAAAGTAAATGACGAAAGTAAGTTTTTTGTGATATTGGTACTTTTAGGTACCTAAAAGAAACGGAGCAATCTAAGGTCGACTTAATGTTATGTGGTTACCTTTACCCATAACAACAAAAGACCGAACCGACCGAAGTTTGTGAAAACCCAAGCCTCACCCCATTGCGCCTTTCACCCGAGACGGGAATGTTCTCTCATCCGCATGTGATTTCACCGGAAACCATACCCTTCCACCAGAACTATGCAATGCAAGAGCGTGATGCTTGACAACAGATTACCGATGCATAGGCAGTACTTCTCCGGGCGAAAATTGCAGAAGTTATAATACTACTTTTTGTTCCTTTTAACATCACCTAGGGTATACGAGTAGGGATTCTGTGGGTATTCGCCAATAGACGCAAGCAACTGGACCCCCTGACTGTCTTATATTTGGAAACCAGATGGCATAAAAATAGCGCAAAAGAAATACGGAAAAAGGAATTATTCCAATCTGTTCCCCCTATCTGTCCCACAGGGGATACAGATAGGGACAATTGTACTGAAGGTTTGTGTTATGCTGCTTACTTGGAAAGTTTGTATGGTCTTACGGCCTTTGGAGAGATCAAATCAGAAATACCGATTCGTAAATCGAATCAATAGATGTATGTGGTTTCTCATAAGCACCCAAGGTCCTTTCATCGAATATTATTGTTTTAATAACGTTTAAGTTACTGGTTTTGTACTACATAAAAGATTCTTATGAAATTGCGTACATGATAGGTTATTTTATTAAATGGCATGACAAAGCCAGATATTATCAATTTTACTACGTAGAACTATAGCTACGCAGCCGTAGACACTTGCTACGGTGCTACGGAGCGACAGATGCCGATATCAGTCGATACCGCAGGTGGTTTAGTCCAACTGTCTACAACAAACAGAAATTCTGTCACAAAAGGATAGTGCAATAAAACATTATATTTTCAAACTACCCTCACTATCCAAACGTATTAATCAAGAAAGTTTGGCTTATTACAGATTGAAATTGTCTGACGGTCAGGTTTTGTAGCAGATTCCTCATACTAATGAATCTGAGAGACTTTGCCAAACTTTTAGGGAGTTCTTTTACAGTTCGAATCGAGGTGTCATTAACAAAACGCGAGCGGAATTTTTCTTTGGCGGTGTCGATTGTGGTATAATGGGCTAAGTTTTTTTGAGTTTCTTGAGTTTCTTTCAATCATTTAATTTTTATGCTGCGGTCTTTTAATGCCGATAATAGCAAAAGTGATATTGTATCATTTTTTTTGTGAGTGTAAACTTGGCGTATTCATAGTAATATTGTAAATGTGAATGTTTTTCTGTACGTATGTTTGTTACTCTTAACGTTTTTACGGCTGAACAATTTGGATGAAATATATTATGAAGGTAAATCTTACATAAAGGTTTTTTTTTTTTCAACCAAACGTATGCTATGTGTTAATCCAGGATATAACCTATCCTGGCACCAAATTTCATCCAAATCCATTAAATTGTTTGAGCATGAAGGTGGTACAAACATACACATACACATACATACAGACTATGACTAGACTTCATAATTTAAGTGTGTTAAGTTTAGTTATTATCTTAAACAAAATTAAATTTCTCTAAACTGTATCACTGCGACTTCAGTCTTTGGTTGGAGAGAACTTAGTGGTATTACTGTTGTTATGGGCGGAGGTAATCACTTAACAACAAGACATACTTCATTAATAATAAAACGGAGACTCATAAAACTGGGTCAGCATTTAATTAACTTGCCATTAAGTTCCTCTACCTGTAAGAATTATTTTTTCGCAAAGCGGATTATGGACCTTAAATAGAATACGATGGTAATGTAACAGCCAAAAGCTATGTAATTGTCTCATTAATCACTATTTAGCGCAGTATGGGGTAAGCGGCTTTAATGTAGCGCACCATGAAGCAAACATGTTCTGTTGGCGGCCGCCATTTTGGAATAATAAAAACTCTCTCAGAATTAGGAAATTATGACGGCGGCAGTGTTACATTCGTTAGCTGTTGAAGGCAAAGGCAGATAAATAGGTAGATGTCGATATAACCATTATGTTTACTATATAACTAAAAATATTATATTCTCTGTCTAAATGGGGTAAGCGGCTTTAATGTAGCGCACCATGAAGCAAACATGGTCTGTTGGCGGCCGCCATTTTGGAATAATAAAAACTCTCTCATAATTAGGAAATTATGACGGTGGCAGTGTTTCATTCGTTAGCTGTTGAAGGCAAAGGCAGATAAATAGGTAGATGTCGGTATGCCCATTATGTTTACTATATAACTAAAAATATTTTATGCCATATAAGATTAAAGGACATTTAAATATCATAATATCAACATTGTATTTTTGCCGTGAGGTCTATTGGCGTCCGCCATTTTGGAATGATAAAAATTCTCTTGGACTAAATAATTATGATGGCGCTATGATAGAGTGATAAATTCTTTAGCTATTCGCCTTATGAAGGTAGAAGCAGATCAGAAAGCAGACGAAGGCAGATGTTATAACCACTTTCCGTCTGGTATATATACAAACATATATAACATAAAGGTGAAAGTTTGTATTGTATCTCTCTCTCTCTCTCTCCCTTTCTCTCTCTCTATGTTTGTGTATGTGCGTGTCTGTTACTCCTCCTAATTCCGTCGACAACACCGTCAACAACAAAAAAATCTCATAATATTATAATATCAAAAGATTAATATCATTATATCAACACCGTATTTTCATTATTAGGATCACTAAAAAGATAAGAAAAACTCAATTTATCTAGAAATATGATGTTATTTATGATTAGTTATTATCCTATTATCTTAATTTATTTCTATAACAAATTACTTAGGGTCTACTTATACTTAATTAAGAAAGCTGAAACAACTTTGTAATCTTGAAAACTCCTGTTGAACTGTGTGTTATGTGACTATAATGACGGGACGAACAGACGGCCCATTTGATATTAAATGGTTACCGCCACCCATATACAACATAAATATGTCTCAGGTCTTTAAGATGAATTTCAGATGCCAGTCATATCGCATTGCACCCGTCAGTCTGAGCCGGTCATAGTAAGTGTCAGTGCCTGTAATTTCACCAGCACTCACAACCTGCCACTGAAACCAGCAGCGAGAGTAAACCACTGCTTGGCGGCAGATTATCAGATGTAGATGCAGAATTAGTGCAAACTGGGCACAAGTTCTACTGCTACTCTGGATTGCTCCATTCACACCACCAGGGGGACCAGGTTCGGACTCTAACGGTACTCACCCACGGACGCGAGCAAAATGAACCCCACTAGTTTCTATTTCGTCTTTCTCTTCTGCATAATTGAAAACTAAATCCTGCTCAACGCATCGTATTACCATATCCTACCTCTAACTAGCTTGTTTAAAACTTTTTTGACTTTTAAATGAGATTAAATTACATGAGTTAAGTCTGCTCATAAATTACATTTACATTGCATATGGGCACTAGTTTTATTTAAACGAACAAGACAGTGTTTTATGAAAATTTGATTTAAATGTGAAACCGAAAATTTCATGATTTAGAATTTATAAATGTTTTGTGTAGCTATTTTAATATCCAAACTTTATTATTAACAAATATCTTTACAAATAGTTGGTGCTTCTATAGTAATTAATGTTACTATGACATTGATTCAAAATTAATTTTTTAAGATGTTTTTGTTGTTTTTTGGACTTGTCGGTTTCATCATCATGTTTCGTTTTGCTTATCCAAGAACTTTGTATTGTGCACACACGAAACACTTGTTGGTGAAATTTAGACTTGTACAATGGATTGATCATGCAATTAATGCTAATTAGCCAAAATACCTCGATATTTTGTTTAACAATTTTATTTAATATTATATTTTTGTTTTTATTTAATTTGAGACGTATTTAATCGTAAACAATTAAAAAGTAATAATTATTGTGAATTTTATCAAAATATAATACGTCAATTTTATACGTCATTTTGACGTATGACAGGGCTTTTTCGGTAAAAAATAATATTGGGCTTCTAGAGTTAACTCAAAATGAACGCAATATTCCCCAATAGTTCGAGAAATAAACTATGTTGTTAGGTTACTCCTAACTTACGTCCTCTCCTTGTTTACGAGAACGGGGCACAGAGAGACCGAAAGACCCGATAACCGTTGGGGTAAATGTGTTCTTGATTCTTATTTATTAACCCTTGGTCAAACGTAGCCCCTGTAAGAGGAGTGACGTAACGCTAAATATTTTATACGCAGCTGTATATGAGTTTACTAGCTGCTCCCAGCGGTGTTACCCACACTTTTTCGGGATCAAAATTTGCCTATTTATTAATCCAGGATATAATTATATATAGCGTGAAGGTAGTACAAACATACACACATATATATATTATACAAACTTTTGCATATACT
The DNA here is from genome assembly GCA_921293045.1 of Aplocera efformata. Lineage (NCBI taxonomy): Eukaryota > Metazoa > Arthropoda > Insecta > Lepidoptera > Geometridae > Aplocera > Aplocera efformata. The sequence continues at coordinate 5,630,678 of OV121061.1, forward strand.
TTCAATTAATAATTTTCCAAATCGATTGTTCGTTGATAAATGATAAGCAGCAGTAGAACTTGTGCCAAGTTCGTCCGGAGATGCACTGCCACCACACCTGGAATCTGTTGCCAAGCAGTAGTGCTCGCATTACTGTGTTCCAACGGAAGGGTGTGGGTGCCGGTGAAATCACATGCGCATGAGACGTATCATACCCGTCTTGGGTGATGGTACGTCTTTATGATACGTCGTATTTTGACTTTGAATAGAATTGACACGTGTTGTACCTCTCCACGAAGCATCTGCGGGAACGTTGGCTCAATATGTTGCCATACTAAATATTATATTTAAATGAATGAATGAATACTTTTTATTGTACACCTAGATAGAAACATAATTAACAAAACAGTCACAAAAAAAGAAGACGTTACAATGGGCAGCCTTATCGCCTATAGCTCTTCTCGATCTCTTCCAAAGTCAACTGTTATGTACAATGTTCGAATACCTCCCTATTCCTCTTACGATTTACGTCATTATTTGAGTATCGTGACGTCACTGGGAGCCAACACAGCGTAATCGATTTATCGCAAGATAGGCAAAACATGCTGTCTAATGCCCGCGGGTTTACTTGGCGCCCGCCCAAGTTAGGTCAACTGACAAAACGTGGCTATTTGTCAAATAAACTGCTGTTACGATGTAGGGTCATTTTTGTGAACTGTGATTTTGATGCTTCATACTTGTACGAGTCGAATCGTATTTAACAACTCAAACTCAGAACAAACGGTCTTATTTGTTATCATTCCCGATCCGGTCCCATCGTAATTAGCATTGATCATCATCATTGACGACTCTATTGCTTAGTTGGTACTCTGCCTTCTGAACGAGGGGTCCCGGGTTCGATTCCCAGCCGGGGCACACTTTGTGTGGTGAGCATGAAGTTTGTTCTCGGGTCTTGGGTGTTTGTCTTGTTGTTGTGTTTGTTTCTGTGTTTGTCCATGCCATCTGCGACACGGGGAATCCCAGTGCAGAGTATGAGTGTGTAAACGTTTATTTTTTACGTTTATCATCACTGTACGGTGATCAGCACACCGTACAGTACTGATGTTTTTTATGCGACTTTTTGGTTGTTACTTTTGAGTAACGGTAGTTATTCTTAGAGTTTTATCTCATTTGAGCGTGGTCCAGTGGTACATGCAAGCATTGAGTTTTAACGTTTCTGAACTCAGCTATACTACTTATAAGTGTTACGTCGCGGTCACCACTGTAGGGTTTATTGTTGTTGATACAAAGAAGTGATAGTCCAATTCCATTTATATCTAGGTCCATGTTTATTGACATTAACAGGTTAATAATTAACATAGTAGGTACACAACTTCACCTATCGCTGGGAGGGAGACGACTGCCGCCAACAGCTACAGTTCCTACTATTCAGCAAAACAACTACGCCATGTTCCGCCACCCGAAGACTAAAGACATGCATTATTGACGTATTAGCCGGAACTGACAACTAAACGTTCCCTCCAAAGCACGGAAGCGCGCGCTTACCTACCCAAATACTATATGTTCTGTGTACTTAGGAGTATGAATCTGTTTTGTCTATTCGGTATTATTCTATCGGGTAAATACGATACAATCCTTATATTATAAATTCAATAGAAATTTATAAATTCTGAATGTTCTAATAGAAATTTCAAAGAGCATTATTATTTCATCAAACACAAATATTTGTCTTATCTTTACTCAACATTTTATAGCAAGCATCCGTGTTGGCAATAACTTCCTTAACCCTTTCAAAATAAGGCTGTTTTTCTCCCTTTCAGGCCTTTGATGTACACAATAAATAAAGCCCTTTTTGGAGATTATGATCGCGGCAGATTGACTATAATGTCACGTACAGACATGGGGGATATATTGCTATGATCGTCAGCATTTTTTTTTAATGGTACCTTTCGCCATATCTATTGTTATCATTGATAAACGATTGATTTAAAACCTTATATACTGACTTCAACATTTTCTATCTTCACAAAACACAAAATTTGATCCAAATCGTTAATGCCGTTTCCGAGATACGCGAACTAATTAAATAAACAAGAATTGCTCTGGAAGTATATACTTTCAAATAAAAGATATTAATTTTTCAAATTGAATAAATATCAATCTCAATATATATAAATTACGTGTCAAGATGTTTGTCCGCGATGGACTCCTAAACTACTTCGATTTTAATCAAATTTGTACACCGTGTGCAGTTTGATCCAACTTGAAAGATAGGATAGCTCACATATCAATTTATGATCGCTCATATGACAAAAACGTTAGCCACAGCAACGCGTCAGCTAGTAAGGTAATAAAACATTAAAAAATAACACACGTTTGGAAGTCTTTTGGAAATATCTTCCTCTAACAAAAGGCTTGTCAAATTTAAGGTATTGTAGTTTATCAAAGCACAAAAAAACAATTTCTGAGCCACTCATTCCGCCCGTCAGATTTACTCCCAATTAGCGAGATCGAACCCGACTCAATCTCTTCAGGCAATCCCATCTTCCCACCAAGCCTTCCCAGCTTCATTGTCCCAGCAATTGGGTACAGACAGTTAATCAAAAACAATGCGAGCCAAGTTAATTGTGCCAGAATTTACGAGAGGACCACTTATTTGTGCGATTGTGTGTACCGTCACCCACGCAGATGGATGTAGTGGAAGCAACAGATTAGTTGGTAGTAGCTCTGCCTTCAGCGCTAGGTCTTGGGTTCAATTATCAGCCAGGACAGGCATTTTTGTCAAATAAATTATGATTTGTATTAATTATTGTCTGTATTAATATGTATTATATGCATAAATTTATTAAAAAGTACAATACTATATAAGTATTCTATGAATTATGTAGTTATATCGTATTTTGACTTAAATTATCATCAATTTCAACTCCGCATTTGAAGGCATTCTCATCTGGTTTCTAAGTATTTTTTTAAAATAATGAATTAATAAACGGGACTAGCTGACAACTCACCCTGTGTTCCTACCGGCCATAAACAATAATTATACGACTCAGGTCTACTGAGGTCTTGCTGGAATCCTTCATCAGTACATACCCTTCAGTCATCGCGCTCCGAGTTGTTAATATAAAATCTAGATAACTATTATGTTTGCATGACTACCCCTAACACCAATGTGATGATAAAGTAATATTTTTTTGTTATTAAAGTTATGATACCAGGTGACAGCCCGCCCGATGTTAAGTGGAGACTGCCGCCCATACAAAACAGCGATACGACTCAAGTCGCATCACGTTGCGTCCGTCACTTTGAGACGGGGATATATAGTCTCATGCGCCTGTGACTCGCTCAGTCGCCGTGGGGCAGGTTTTAACAAGTTTGTCTACATTATAAAATACAATATAATTAAATTTTCCTCCCCTAATACTGGCTCCATATTACTTTTTCAAAGACTATCAGAACTCGTGCTCATTATAATTTTATCTTGTTCACAAGACAGCGATAAAAGTTCACCAACTTACTTCATCGACTGTACTTAGGGTTACGCAGGGTTACGCAGTTACGCAGAACCATTAGACGTCAAAATGTTTGTAATAGCAACGGGACCCACGCTTATGTCCCAGATACGGTGTAAATGTTTCTTTGAGGTTTGTTCAAGGTCTATGGCATCATTCAGTAGACAATTTGGCGAAACAATACAACATTACAAACAACAACTACAATATGGACGAGAGTTTGTAAAACACAACAGTTTGTTAGGTGTGTACGCCAATACAGATAAATACAATCATTACAAATAAATACAACACGTGCAATGGGCGGCCTTATCGCTAAAAAGTGTTCTCTTCCCGATAACCTATACATGGAGAGGATTGTAGAAAATTGTATTGGTTGGCGATCTACATGATATAATAAAGTGTCACAGAAAGAGATTTTTTTTTTGTAAATCGTTATAATAAATAAAGATTAAAAAAAAAATCTTTTGATTGGTAAAGCTATAAAAATAACTCATCACATTTGTTATAAATACCCATAAAAATCATAAACAACATATACATGATTATTATAAGGAACATACTTAGAGTGATCTGAGGGGAAAAATGTTGTAAAGTTTTATCAAATACTTTATGCCAGAACGATATTACATTCAGAAAATTGGTTTAAGATATTTTTGCTCATATCCGTTCGACAGGAATCGTTTTGGGCACATTCCATCAAAACACATTGAGTCGAGATAATCATAACCATACTATATGCCTATTTACTAAATAGACAGTGATATCAATATACTCATAGATATATAAGGATCTGGAAAGTGTGAGTGGAGGAGGCGGTAAGGGTGGTTTTCGTGAATTAAACTCTCAAAAGTCGTTTGGCAGGGGTCTTTCCAGTATCAATATTTAAAAAAATATTATATGTCATATGTATATACATTTTTATGTTAATAAGTGATGAGACTAGCTGAGGGCGCACCTGGTGGTGGTGACCCCCGCCTATGACAATAAATTTAAGATATTATAGAAAACAACGTTGATGTTTATCAAACGATTACACTCAAATCCTTGCCCTCGAGTTTACTGTGACATGCATTCAAACGCAATCTCGGCTGTTGTTAAAAATTATAATAATTTTGTTAAAGTTTCAGCAATTTTACTTTTCAATATCTCCAGCCTATATTATTGTTCCTTCCAGTGCCTAATTTTTAATAAACATTATTATGAGATTGTCTTTTTGTTTTAAACTTTAAAAAAAAGAACTCTTACTCGATTTAAAAATCTAATAAACTTGATACTGACTGACTCAATTAGTTTCTTTCCTGTTATGCGTCTCAAAGACTGAAATTCTTCCGATAAATTTACATTCAATTACCTGAAGATGCACCTTATCAAATATTTGTGACTCAGAGCTGATATTTTTTTATAACGTAATAATATCTATGGCACACACTCGATGAGCACACTTCAAGCAAAAGCACAAACCCTTGAAACTAAAAATCATTAAAATTGGTCTACAATTAGCAAAAATAATGCATAAAACATTTAAGAAACACACAGCTAAATTCCTTTTTCCTTTTAGGAAAAAATAGTGAAACTGTTAGTTTGAACAAGAAGAACTTACTATTTTAGTACACAATTAGGACAACAAAAACAAATACGTACATTAACTTTTTGTATCCAGCGGTAATGAAAAGACAAAATTATTTTTCCCTTCTACTTTTTGCAACACAAAACTCTCATCCATATAAAATGAAAAAAATATCTTTCCCGAACTGGAACAAAAAGAAAATATTTTTAATACCCTTAGGCAGGTTTAAGTAATCCAAGTGGGTAAATACCTACGCGAAACATGGCTCTGAACATCCCATTTTCTAGGAAAGAGTATGTTCATTTGTTTATAAGTATGAAATTAAGGCTGTTATATGAGGCTCAATTTCTGACAAAATATTTAAATACAAAATATTTCCATTGTTGGATTACATTATTTGGTTTACATTGTTTTCCGGTTTATGATTGCGGACCTATTAAATTTTTGAGATTTGCATAGTTGGATGGGTCTTATCAAATTTCCAAACCATTTTTTTTAAAGCCGATTCATCTTACACACTTTTTTTTTATGTGACTACAATTGCGGGCGTGTGTCTCGTTATATGCTCACGAATATGTTTACTTGTGTGTGTAAAATTTGACGTGTCCAAGTGATACTTGAGATCTAAAGGAATAAATGAGTTTGAGTTTCAGTTTGGCAGATATTATAGCCTACCTAAAGAATATATTTTATCAATACAATTCATGTCCTTCCCTTCCGAAGTATGAGGTACATGTCGCATACCCTTAACTCTGAGACGGCACTGTTATCGTGCTCCTGTAATTTTACCGGCCCACACACCCTTTCGGAATATAGCAATGCATTGCAACACTTTTAGCTAGAAAATTGTGCTTGTTATCACACCAGGTGTTGTAACAGTACTACTCCAGATGATTATGGCATAAGTTCTACTGCTACTTTGGTTTGCTCGTTTTGTACCACTTAGAGGAGCCACGTAGTATTCTTAAACTCATGGTTTCGAGCAATATGGACCCTCAATCTGCATAATAATATATTTGCATTTCTGCTTCATATCTGCTTTCTGAACCCTTTGAAGTCAAACGCAGAGTTTTGTTAAGTCAAGTGATATCGAAGAACAAAGTTTTAAAACTCATTAGCCAGTTTCTACGCAATGCTATAAAACTTTGGTTTTTTCACAATACTAAATACCACTTTAAAAAGAGCTAAGATTTTATATCCTAAGAGATGGAATTTTTTCATGGAATTTCTACGAGACCACATCGAAGTAAAATCCCATATAATTAAAAAAAAATCATCAAGAACAGTCCACAATTGGCAAGGAAATCGCGGAATAAACATACAATAAAACATACCGACGAATTAACAGACTCCTTCATGTTTAGGTCGGTTATAAAATAAAAATTACACTACATCAACTTGTGAGAGTGACTGTTAACTGGTCACAAAGGTCAGTATCTAGTATCAGTATGTTGGGTTCGATTCTCACTCAGGACAAGCGTTTGTGTGACGAATATTGATGTTTGTTCTGTTTCTGAGTGTAAATATATTATATTTATGTGATTACAATAAATAATCTTTTCCCATAGAAAATTTTGATGGCGCTGTGTGAAATTTCGGTATTAAAAAAATCATTTTAACTTAAAGGCGCGAACTAAAGAGAACAAAGTAAATATGCTCAGACTTTGTTGTAACTAATTTTAAATTGCTAAATTGAATTTATTCTAGGGCTTTTGCAAGTTTTCGGTTAATCTATGCATATATTATTATATTAGTGAAAATAGATTCTAGGGTAAGATTAAACGAAGTTTAAGATTCAATAATTTTGGCTTTTTGCGATGATGTAAAACATTGATCTTCAAAACATTATACGTCAATTATTTTGATATAATCTTTATAAATAAGGTTTTAAGAGAATATAATGAAAGAAAAAAGAAGTTATTTTGTCACCAAGCTTACAATAGGACTGTTAAAGAATTCAACAAAGAGAACTAATTAATTAAAAAGCCCTACAATAACAAAAAGGACTCTGACTAAGCTTAATGCTAATTGACTAACTACGCTTTCTTTACATGCTAATTAAACAGCATCTCCTATTAATTGCACATTGTTTTACCCGAATTTTTATTCGCAATGTAATTAAATAAATAACGTTGATGGACGTTTCACACAGCGCCGTCTAGCCCCAATATAAACTTGAAGCAAAGTCAAAGTCAAAAATCTTTATTTCGCTAGGATTCTTAAAAATTACTTGGAAGCGTCAAATTATTTTTAAGTACCTACGAGTGCATGCTACCATTGTACTATGGGAATCAGGTTACTGATAGAAACATACTAATATTATAAAGGCAAAAGTTTGTATCCTATGTGTCTTATTCCTTCAGGCCTCAACTTGTAGGTTAATTTTTATGCCGAAAAATTAAAATCAGTTTTTACCATTGTCTCATGTTGATTTTCTTACCGCAGGGCGCAGTACTTATAGTATAATTACCGATGCAAAAATTAAGATTTTTGTTTGGCTCCGTGGCTTAGTTGGTAGTAGCCCTGCCTTCGAAGCGAGGGGTCCCGGGTTCGATTCCCGGCCGGGGCACACTTTGTGTGGTGAGCATGAAGTTTGTTCTCGGGTCTTGGGTGTTTGCCTTGTGTTTCTGTGTTTGTCCATGCCATCTGCGACACAGGGAATATTAGTGCAGAGGTATGAGTGTTTTTTTTATTTTATTTTTTATTTTTTAAATGTATGTGATGCATTGTATTGCTGTTATTCTGGGCAGTGAGCACTTAACATCAGATTGGCCTTTAAGTAAATTACTTTTTCTGTTAGAGGTACAATAAAATTCGTTATAAAAATACATAAACACTTTCTTAATATACAACTAAGCCACCACTTGATGGTAGCTTGCCAAAATGCTGGCAGCATTGCCACGCTGTATGGCAATGTTTAACCTCTGGCAAAAATAAAACCAGCATTTTGGTCGCACGTGGACTCTTTAACGATCTTTGCGGATCTCTCTCTTAATTACTTAATTATTTCTATAATCTTATGCTTATGACCCGTTATTATATTATCTCAGAATTTTTTATTACAAACATGAAAATTCCATCGTATCCCAAAATCAGTTCTCAGAAAAGTTATTTTAAAATTCAAATTTCAAGACCACTGCCGCATTGCGTTACAGCTTCGTGTCGCCTCTGAAACGCCAAAATATATTATTCGTTATCTGTCCCTAGAGGGCGCTATATTGTTACTGTGAACGTGTGAAGTTATCGGCTTTAAATTATTATGGTTAACATGTGCCAACGTGTCTTTTATTACAGTCATTCATCTTTGTAATAGCATACGCAGGACTCTTTACCGCGTAGCTGAGAGAAAACAAAACCGTATGGAGATTTTTCTGAGTCACCGAAGAGACAGGTCCACAGCTGCATTAAAAATACTATTTGTTCCTATTATACTAGCTGGGCGCGGCGGTCTTACACCCAATTACTCCGCTAGGGTAAAAATTAGTATATATGTGTTAATCTATGGAAACCTTCATAAAAAATTGCATCCAAATCTGTTCATCCGTTGAGGCGTGATGGAGTAGCAAACAAACGCACCGACAAACTTTTGCATTATTATTATTAGGTATGATTATTTTTTCCTTCACAAATACATATACATCAACAAAATTACGTGCTAAATGAAATTTAGAAATGTATGTATTTTATTGCAACCAGTAACATTTAATTTTCTTTTTACCATAACTTATTTCCTACGTGTCTATTCAGGTCCAGGTCAGGTCAGGTACTTTTATCAGCATAATATCAGATTTCAAATTATAAAGCTCGAATAAAAATTTTATTTTCTTCTTAATACTTGTGTAGGTAGTTCAAAAATTTGCAGTACTGTGTCGTTATTACTATGTCTTTCGTACGGGAGAGCCACTTTCGTACGCAAAACGAATTTTCCCGTCATTTTGTTCCAGCAATTTTTGAACTAAAGTGAAGTTGGTCGCATTCAAATTGCTTATTTTATTTAAATAATTAAGTTGGGCTTTCCTTGTCCATAAAAACATGAATTTTGATAGTTTGGCTACCCCGTTTGTAAGGCTATATTTGGTTTAATGTTAATGTTTGGATATTTCCAAAAATCGAAGACATGCACTACTTTCAGAATTTCTATATACAGGGTGGATTTTTGAGTACATGTTGCGAGACATGTTGTGAAACAAGTTGCAAATCATGTTGCGATACATGTTCCATTTACGTACATACTTTTAACTGGCCAGCTTATTTGTTGGTAGCTCTACGTTCTGCGCAGTAGTTCGTGAATTCGAACCCTACTCAGGACAATCATTTGATGTTTGTTCTGTTTGTGGGTGTAAATATTTCATCCAAGGAAGAATTAAATTACAAAAAAAAAAAAAAACTTATTAGTTTTCTATCAGTTATATAACTCCCGTAGTATAAGTTATTCCTAGTTTAGAGTTAAATAGCGCTGTATGAAATGACACAAATAATGCTGATGTAAATGAGTAATAAAGTCAAGTAAATGCGCTTAACTTATTAAAAGAAATATATTCAAGGTCCTCGTCTAGACAGAAAGAAGTTATCAAATACAAACGCCTAATTATATCATTATAATGTCGCCACTTTTAAATATTAAGGCTTCTTATTACATACCAATCAAGCGTTTGAGTTTCGTGTTTTTGTATATAAAATTAAAATATTTGATTTAGATTTTGAGACAGATAAACTATTGAACGGGATTGTTCGACCTGAGTGTATTTTTTGCTCACGAGTGCATATTAGATAATTACTATTACATTTTTCTACAACTAGATAAGATATGAGTTAATTAAGGACTCAACGACTCTATAGGTAAGTTGTTGGTAACCATGCATTCGAAGCGATGGGTCCCAGGTACGAACCTCAGTCGGGGAAAACTTTACGTGTTCCAGTATTTCGCGTCTAGGGTCTTTGTGTTATGAATATATCTATTATGTCCATGCCAGCGGCGACACAGCGAATTTTTTTTTAAAAAAACAACGTTAACACACTCACACCTCTGCACTAGGATTCCCTGTGTCGCAGATGGCATGGACAAACACAGAAACACAAGACAAACACCCAAGACCCGAGAACAAACTTTATGCTCACCACACAAAGTGTGCCCCGGCCGGGAATCGAACCCGGGACCCCTCGCTTCGAAGGCAGGGCTACTACCAACTAAGCCACGGAATTCTAGTGCACATGTTATTATTTGAAATATAGGCAGATTATAGCTGTGTCAAAATATTATCAACATGCCACACAAAGAGATTAAACACGATAATTTATTCTGGAAACAAGACAAAATTAATATAATACGGCAGACATGTACGTTTACGTATCAGATCTGTCCTCATATACTGCGATACTTGGACTTTTTCCAACGAGGCTTGGTTCTTATAACAGCGTTTAGCGAGCTTAACGCAAAACTATATCGCTTGAACATCGCTTGAAACTATAAGCTGTCGTTGAGAAAAAGAAATGGAATACTTTAATAATGAATTAAATTAATTTAGTTTATTTGAGAGCGTGGTGGCCAAGGGGCTCAGACGCCGACTTTCATTCTGCAAGTCACTGGTTCAAACCAACACGTGCACCTATGAGTTTTTTCACTTTAAAAATTTATGTGCGCAATACCACGCTCTCGAAACGGTGAAGGAAAACATCGTGAGGAAACCGGCATGTCTTAGAACCAAAAATTCGACGACATATGTCATCTACCAATCCGGATTGGGCTCCCGTGGTAGATCAAAGCCCATTCACTCTCAATTATCGAGAGTAGGCCGGTGTCCCTGCAGTGGGAACATTAGAGGCTGGTACGGTAGTACGGTAGTTTATTAATTTTTCTCCCGATAGAGCGTCGAATAGGGTTTGAATACGTTGTGATTTTGTGAGTGCATATTTAATTTTAAAAGTGATTTTTAAATGTTACTTTGTAGTTGAAATACAGTATATTACACTCACACATAGATACTCATACGTGAACAATTGGTTATGTCAAATTTACACTTACAATTCACTATTATTATAATTGTGTAGGTTGGTACTATCTTATAGTTACAATAGACAACCGTCAAAGAAATACTTAAAATTTAATTAAACAATGGCTGATGTCAAAAAATACATACATTATAATTTCAACAATAAATATATAGAAATTTTAATGTCAATTACACACATAGATTACATTTAATCGTTATTAGTTAATTTAGCTGCTGTATACTGGCATTGTGTTATCACGACGGATTTCTTGTCTTATATAAAAAAGCATGATAAAGTAAAACGCTGCTGGCGTTGCTGCGCCGCGTGTGTGTGTGTGTGTGTACACGTATGGCGACTTTCACGCATAATTAAATTCCCCAACACTTTCAATTTTGTACTTCAAGCAACTAAATTACCTTGTTTTTTTGTTGACTGTACTTAAATCTCTTGGATGTACTGGAAGTAAAATTTTATACCTAAATTATAACTTTGGAGGTGATGAGAATAAAACTATTGTCTGGGAATATCCCGTACAATTAGGGGAAAAGAAGGGGGATGAGGGAATCCAAATCGCATTGAACCATTTTTATATTTCTGGTAAACGCTGTAATTCGTACCCCAAGTCCCCCCAAACAAAGCGTTCCGCCCGCAGCGCAAATATTAATCGATTACGGGATCCTCCAACATTGTTGTGAGTTTTGTTTAATGAATTCAGAAAGGTATGTGTTTATAATGTTCTTTTCGCAATGTTACTTTGATTGGAAGAGATGAAATAACTTTTGCGCACAAAGAATTTTCTCCATTGGAATGTGCTAAGCTGATAATATAATTACTTATGAAATATTAAGGCCGTTACAGAAAAACCTTGTTTTCTAGATTTTATTTTATATTGTTGGACCTTCATAACTTTAGGCGGGCTTTTGGTGATAGCGGAACATGTTAACGTTGTCTATAGGCCGCGGTAACCACTTAATATCAGATGAGCAGCCAGGTTGGTACATAACAGCTAACGCTTAAAAAACCATTATAGCGTCTATATCTCTGTCTGCCATACCTATATACCGGAAAATTTTAACCAGCAACCATTCGTAATTAATTTCAATATTTAACGATATATATACTTTTTTTATGTTAACACACTCATACCTCTGCACTAGAATTCCCAGTGTCGCATATGGCATGGACAAACAGAAACATAAGACAAATACCCAAGACCCATGAACAAACTTCATGCTCACCACACAAAGTGTGCCTGGCCGGGAATCGAACCCGGGACCTCGCTTCGAAGGCAGGGCTTCTACCAACTAAGCCACGGAGCCGTCAAGTTTCGGTATGACATTCTAAAAATATACTTTGGAATACACCATTCTCAAAGAACGATTCCGCTTTCGGCTATATTAAACTGAAATCAAATCCACAAACAGGGGTATCGCCGTAGGGTCAGCAAAAACTATTATTAACCTGGCATGATAGTCCCTTCCTGGGGGCCAATTCTGTTACTATCAAACCTTTTAGATATAAGTTTGGATCTATTAGGGTACCTTTCCACCAAATATGTGTAGGTAGCTTACCGAGAACGTACTTTAATTGATAGAAAACAATATCATCCTCACACAAAAGGTTCAGAGCTGTGTTCGTATCCAGATTAGCGCAATGCAGAGAAGATTTGGAGATGGCCTATGCCCAAAGCTGAGCAGACCCATATTAATATAAATATAATAATAAATAAATAAATAAACGTTTACACACTCATACCTCTGCACTAGGATTCCCTGTGTCGCAGATGGCATGGACAAACACAGAAACACAGGACAAACACCCAAGACCCGAGAACAAACTTCATGCTCACCACACAAAGTATGCCCCGGCCGGGAATCGAACCCGGGATCCTCGCTTCGAAGGCAGGGCTACTACCAACTAAGCCACGGAGCCGTCCAAATATAAATTATATTACAATATTAAAATTAAAAAGGTATATAGCCGTTATGTTTTTTTTGTATATTTATTGATTGTTATAGTAATTTTAATCTGAATCTTCCTTAATGTTTAATTTATTAGGGAAATAAGAATACCACAATGAGTTTATTGATCATGAAGTCTTTGGTGGAAAGGCAGACTTATATTCGATATAAATTCAAATGCTTTTTACGTAAATAATTAATAAAACATGTTAAACATTCGTTTTCAATACTAATTATATATTTAGAGTATAAAACAAGTTTAAAATTCAGCCAACTTGTAGGATTCTAGGGTTAAAATATTAAAATGAATTAAAAGTTGAAAACATTCGAAATAAGTTGTAAATCCACGATTAGTTTCGATTAAGTAAAGAGTCGATTAAATTAAAATACGAGATTTTGGACTGATTGGAGCTTGAAATATCGCTAACTAATTTCTGAATTGTTTCGTGTGAAACGATTCAGAATTCAGATTCAGATTCAATTCAGTTCAGAATTCACTAAATAGAACTACATCACGTTATCTTTTTATGCTGTATAACATCCCCGTCTCGGGTGACGGGTGCAACAGGATGCGACTTGAGTCCCCTCTTCCTTCAGTAAGGGAGAACCTGAGTCGTATTTCGGTGTTCTATGGGTGACGGAGACCACTAAACATCAGATGAGTTGTCTGCTCGTTCCGTCCAAATAGTTATTGTACATTGAACTATTATCATAGTTAAAATTTATGAAACTTTTTCTTTTCGCTTTACTCAGGTGACTGGCCTCACAGCTCAGATGGTAGTAGATCTGCCTTTTGCTTAGGTCATGGGTTCGATTCTCACACAGAATAAGCATTTTTGTGACAAACATACATGTCAGTTCTGTGCCTGGGTGATATAATGTATTACATGTATGTATTTACAAACAAAAGTAATATGAGCAGTCTATCTATATTGACGGCTCCGTGGCTTAGTTAGTAGTAGCCCTGCGATGGAAGCGAGGGATCTCGATTCCAGGCCGGGAGACACTTTGTTTGTATGAAGTTTTGTATCGGGTCTTGGGTGTCTTGTGTTTCTGTGTCCATCTGCGATACAGGGCATCCTAGAATCCTAGTATAATTTTGCAAACGTTTATTTATCTTTTATCTAGTTCTCATAGTACAAGCTATACTTAGCTATACTTATACTTAGCTAAGTGCGCGGTGTGAAAGATCCATGAATATTAATTTATATTATTTACTACCTGAACCAAATGAACCAAAAAAATTAACTATCATTCACTAATAGACATCTAGCATAGTTATACCACAGTGGGATAAACCACCCTTATCTCGTTCATATAAACGGGATGATGTAACGTCCGCACTTATCTACAGCCAATCAACCCCTAATAAAAGCAATTACCAAGTTCGTGACCTTGCCCAGTATGCACCGTTGAAGAATACACGCATGCTTGTCAGGAATATTTTTAGGTTGTAGTTGTAGAATTGTTTTCTTTAGCTATCGCACGTCTGACTGATGTAAAAATCGATTAAAGTTATTTCGATACTGTCTTCCTAAATTGTTTGCTCTCAGGAGTGAAATGTTTCCCTGAAATCAAAATATTATATGTGATTGGACCAACTAGGGTGAGTACACCGTGAAAATGAAAGTAATCCAAATTACTCTATTTTTAACTAAGAAACTATGAAATACTGTGCCAACCCCAAATAGATTAAGATAGAAGCAAGATGACGATCTAGGTATATACTAATAGCAATAGAAAATAAACTGCATCTAAACATTTTTTTTTTTTTTTTTTTTTTTACACACTCATACCTCTGCACTAGGATTCCCTGTGTCGCAGATGGCATGGACAAACACAGAAACACAAGACAAACACCCAAGACCCGAGAACAAACATTTAGTGTTATGTCCTTAAATAAATTTGAAAACTTGAAATATTGACCGTTTATTTGAGTTAATTTAGGTGACTGAACGAGATAACGGCCCACTTGATGGTACGTGGTAGCTGACAATCACTACATAGTATAAAACAAAGTCGCTTTCTCTGTCCCTATATCCCTATGTATGCTTAAATCTTTAAAACTACGCAAAGGATTTTGATGCGGTTTTTTTTAATAGATAGAGTAATTCAAGAGGAAGGTTTATATCTATAATACACTAGCAAGTCACCCCGACTTCGCACGGGTAGTTTCTGATACGACACTGATGCTTTACTAACCGTGCGAAGCCGGGGCGGGTCGCTAGTTAAATATAAAAAGCACAAATGATTCGTGCCCTACCAAAGGGAAAAATGACACCTAAGTGATTCTGTTGCGCCCGTCACTTTTGACATTTCAAACTCAAACTCATTTATTCCTTTAGAACACAAGTAAACATATGAGCATATAACGTGTCACAGGAGCTCCTTAGGAACTTTACATGCACACATATGTCAAATTACAGTCAGTTATTTGTATTGACATTTGTCACGGACATTTGTAACGTCTGATATTACAACTTATTTTCAGTGCGAAATTTATCGGCGCGTACTACATTCTTTGG
Source organism: Aplocera efformata (assembly GCA_921293045.1). Classification (NCBI taxonomy): domain Eukaryota; kingdom Metazoa; phylum Arthropoda; class Insecta; order Lepidoptera; family Geometridae; genus Aplocera; species Aplocera efformata. The sequence continues at coordinate 5,646,216 of OV121061.1, forward strand.
CTAAAGCAAGAAAGGCGTATGTCAACATGTTATTGAGGAACTCGGGGAAGAAACAACATTTTTATTAGTTTCTGTCTTTTTATACGCATTTTATCCAATAACATTAACAAGTCCCTTCCTATCCCGAAGTTTAAGGCTTTGTTTCTTTTGGGTTGTTGATTCGAGTTTAATTAAGTTTATCCCGGTAAGTAAACCTGGATTATTATGAGGTCTATGTTGCTCGCATTTAATAAAAAACGCCCTTAGAGTCAATGTAGCCGGGACCCCATGCTTCGAAAGCAGGGATACTACCAACTAAGCCATTGTGCTGTCAATCAAGGCTATTATCCTTCAGTTTTGTCATGTGGTTATGCCCATGTTAGCTCTCATGAGGTTCAAAGGAAAAGCGAGTTAAACATAAACCTTATTCAAAGGCCAATTATAAACGACAAATTTTACGCCGTTACTTATAAACGCCTCTCAAATATCTCTCAAAATTTGAGAATTGTTTCAACAAATTATAAAGTACAAATTATATAGTATAAAATACTCACCTATAAACCTGTCTCAAATTTGAGTGACAGTTAAGTAAATGTCAAAACTAAACACCACCATTTTAAACTCCGTGTAGCTTATGTAATAGTGTGTGACGTGGTCGCGTTTTGACGGACAAAGTTTGTAATTTAGGACTTAGATTCAAAGTAATGTGAGCATTATTATGACGAATAAGATTATTTATTATTATTTTAGTAGCAGTAGAACTTGTGCAAAGTTCGCCCGCAGAAGTACAGCGCATTGTCGTGTTCCGGTGGAAGGGTGTGGGTGCCGGTGAAATCACATGCGCATGAGACGTAACATCCTCGTCTCGGGTGTAACTTGGGTCTCCTCATACTTCTGATCGTGTATCATACAATACTACTCGCTAGTGTAATATTCGGTGAATATTAATTTAGCCACGGTGATATTATTCAGTAGCTTCACCCCGCAGCTAGCCATCCTAAGGGAACACCGCTTTTGGTATAAATAATACCCCATGTATTAATCCAAGATATGACCTAACCTTGAACCAAATTTTATACAAATCCGTTGAGTTGATTGAGCGTGAAGAAGTAACAAACTACATACACAAATAGAAAAATTCGCCTTTATTATATTAGTAATAACTGACCCGACAGATGTGTCTTAATAATTTCGACCGATGCATCTGTTTAAAGGATATTTGCAGCGCATTATGTCAATCGCTGACAATTATGTCAAAAGCTATAAGATTACATTAGAAAAGTTTATATACTAAACTAAAAGTATAGTCTATATACTAAAAAGTAACATTACAAAAATTAATATGGCCATTAAGTTTTCTTAAATTTTCTAATGTTCCGCGCAACTTTGTAATTTTTTTCTTTCATAAGAACCTTCTGATAATAACAAACAACAATAGAAGAATTAGCAAAATCGGTCCAGCCGTTCACACATGATGGGACCAAGGGAAATAGGGATTAATTTTTACTCATAGATGATTAATCTGCACCATACGATTATAGTAATAACAATTTATATCGCTTCACTAAAATCTAATTAATATGCTTGGCTTATTTAGTTGGCGTTCATTTGGCTACGCTGTACCCAGACAGAACTTGATCAGATCTCATAAATAAATATTGCTTCCTATTTGACTATGATTTGTTCAATTCGCCGAATTCCCTAGGCGTGTATAGAAACATTGATGGAGAGGATAACTTTGCCCATACAGAAAAATATTTGTTAAGGAGCCTATTTCGGCCCACTATTGGCTGATGCGTCCGATCTTAATTTATTAGCGTGTTTGTGTAAACCTAATTGTTAAATAAATTATACACGAACATTTTTTTTTGGAACGTGGGATACGTACACAAACACTTTGGTAGCCAAGGGGCATATACGCTGAAACTCAAAGTCATATTCATATAAGATGATTAAAAAAAAGTTTGAAATTTCTTAAGTAAATCTGTATGTTCTGGATTCACTCAGGCTTTTCGAGAGTAGGCCGGTGTCCCTGCAGAATACAGATTCATCTGTCAATATAAAATATCAAATAGTATTATTACAATAGTTTGTTTTATCTTTCATACTTTAATTTTATTTTTATCTAGTCACCTAAGTATTAACTTAATCTCTCACAATTTTTGCTGCAGTTATGCATAAATATTAAACCAGTAAATTAACTTAGTATTAAGAACGCAACGGAAATATAGTATTTTACCTTTGACATTGAATTTGACACGACATAAACAAACAAGACCCGAGAGCAAATATTTTACACATCACATAATGATTTCCCCACCCCAAGTCCCTTTCGAAAACAGGGTATAGGTATACAGCTGTCAAAGTGTTTTTTCCAACCGTAGCTGAGTACCCTTCAGAGTCCCTACACGTACCTATCCCCCGGGTGGTGCAAATTAAGTTAACTAAATATAATAGCAGTGGAACTTTCACTAAGTTCGTTCAGGTAATACCAACCGCTGTTTTCGTTACTTTAGACACAAAAATAGACACACTGTATATAGTATTTCCTTTTATAGTATTATATAAAACAGATTCGCTCCCGCTTTTAAACTTAGATTAGATTACATTAGAGAAAACTAGATCTTTTAAACTACGCGACGTATTTTAATGCAATTAAAATGCAGTTACGCTACGTATTTCAGCTATAAATAAAGTGATTCAAGAGGAAGGTTTATTATGTAGTATACATGCATATATGCATTAATAGTAGAGAAACTGCCCCACATTACCACATTGCACACCTGCGAAGCCGGGGCTGGTTACTAGTTCTATACTGTTTTTATACTATTGAGGATATGGGACGAGCTGAAGGCCCACCTGACTTTAAGTGGTCACTTCCGCCCATAAAAATCGTAATACGCCTTAGATCTCTGACAAGATGGTACATCTCATGCGCATGTGATTTCACCGGCACCCACACCCTTCCAACGGAACTCGGCAATGCGAGTGCACCACTGTTTGGCGGTGTATACGACCAAAAATGTGTACCTACGTTCATTTTTGTATAAATTTATGGAATAGTATAATTTTGTTTGATCATTATGCATTAAAAGCTGAGGCTTTTATGAAGGTAAAAATAAAGTCAGTGAGTCTGTTATTTGTATTTTCTTATTTGAACTTTATAAAGCAAACAATTATTTTATTTTAATGATACTGATTTAATGAACAAGTTAATTTTACAAAAATGTAAAACCTCCAATTATTTTGCGTCTGTCTGAGCGTTATTATGACATGTACAACATGTGTATTTCCAAAAAAAGGCACTCTTAGTATTCTCTCTTTAAACTACTTCCCATGGTACAAGGTTGCCTATTCTGATATGCCATGAATATTATGTATACACTTAGCCTAATACTATAACTATAATAAAAATATAACAGATCCGATTCTACACATTGAAGATATAATATTTTGTTTTTTTTTTAATCGATACTGAAGCCCAAACTGATTTCTTTTTTCATTTTTTCTGTCTGTCTTTATCTTATTCGCGCATTATGCCAAAACTACTGAATGAATTGAATTGTAACTGGCCATGAATTGAGGACATACAACGAGGTAGGACGAAGGATACTTTTTATCCTGAAATTCGGCATAATTACCCTCATTCTGGTCAAATATGATTGTTTATCCTAATTGATCGATCACTACACACGCTGTCTCGATTCTAATACGATTATACTCAGGGCTAACGAATATGGATCACTCGATATCAACATCGATTCAGAAAAACTCTTAACTACTCAAGAAACCAGGAAAATGTCGATTATTCGTTCATTATTGATGGCCCGTTGCATATTTTAGCGAGCAGTTCCGGGTTCGATTCCCAGCCGAGACATATTTTTGTGTTGAGCATGAAGATTTTTCTCGGGTCTTGGGCGGTTGTCTTGTGTTTATATGTTTGTGGTAGTATTTTCTAATTCATCTCAGCAAAATATGTTCTCCCATACTTAATAACATAAAAAAAAAATGAAACTTTGTCTATCCGGTACGAAATCCTTTAAATAATTTGACCTCCTTGTTCTAGATGAAACGGCGACTGGATGGATGAGGGCACTGAGTTGGAGTTAAGATGACGCCAGCCGGTCTGCTGGTCTTCAGCTCTCTGCTCACGAGGACATTATGCGTCATAGCACCGCAGATACCAGGTAATCTTTCTCTGAGAGACAGCAATCAATTCTTAATCTTAAAATATATAAATTACGTGTCACGATGTTTGTCCGCGATGGACTCCTAAACTACTAAACCGATTTTAATCAAATTTGTACAGTTTGATCCTTGAAAGATAGGATAGCTCACATCTCAATTTATGATCGCAATATTATTTGATTGCAAATTATAATATCATATGACAAAAACGTTAGCCACAGCAAAGCGTGGCCGGATCAGCTAGTTAAATGTAAACATATACAAAAATGCATCGCAGTTTTTCTACCGCAATAAGTTGGGAGATTTCATAAATAATAATAATAACATTGCTTTATTTCGGATAACTTTTAAACAAAGAAAAAAATATAGAGAATTATTTTTAACTAAAACACTTTTCCTATGATTAAAACACTCTTTTGATCTGATCTTTGTAAGTTTGTATTTTGCACAACTATCTCACTGCACTTATCACTCAAAAAGCTTCGTCTCTTGAGTCTGAATTAGTAATAGACGGACATAAATACCTTCAAAATAACATGGAATATAAAAAAATACATGAACAAACTGACCTATTTTTCAATATGGGTCTGAATGCCGCCGACAACTCCAAAGAGTCAATATAGTTTAATTCCTTGGGGACTTTCCTCCATCAAATTTCTGCCTACTTGACTAACAAGATATCGGTCAAATACCCGTCTGCCTTATAAATAAAAGGTCTTATTATCCATAGGGAGAACAAAGAATTTACATTATATTTAACATTTCCATTTGTATGGTATATATTTTACGTAAAGTAAAATACATGTATAAATTATAAGCATAGATTGGAGTAGGCAGAATGATTTTTCGTACTTGCGTCATGGTTATCATAACATGCCTTTTATTTTTTATTTTTTTATGTGATTAAGTGACGGAACGAGCTGAGGGCCCAACTGGTGGTAAGTGGCAACCCCCGCCCATGATAACACTAATGCGACTCAGTATAAGGTTTGGAACTTACACTAATTCGCATTCATCCTGCTGCGTCCATCACCCAAGACGGGGATGATGCGTCTCACGCGCATGAGATTTCACCGGCACCCACACCCTTCCACCGTTACACAGTACACACTACTGCTCGGCGGCAGATTCTAGGTGTGGTGGCAGTACCTCTCCGGACGAACTTGGCACAAGTTCTACTGCTTATCCGGAAAGTTCCGATATTTACCGTATTGAGTAAAATATTATAATTAAAGTAGTAACTTAGATTACGAAAGATTTATTGGGTGTGTGAATATGACTCCGCCCTTTCTCAACAGATGTCGTTTTTAGTATTGTTTACGTGTACTAATAAATGACCATACTTGTATTCGATAGTACTGAATGTCAGCTGTCTAACGCATTTTATGATATTTGGTTGAAGTGTAAGCAACAATTGTTTTCACCTTTTCGAAAATGTCGGTTTATATTCCAAATAAACGTCATTTGCGGGAAGTGTTATTACATTATTTTATTGCGAAGAAAACTGCAGCGGAAACTTATCGTTTGCTTGTGGAGATTTATGGTGAGCATGCTCCGTCTAATACAACTTGCAAGGAATGGTTTCGACGATTTCAAAATAACGATTTTAGTACTGAGGATAAAGAACATGGAAAACCACCAAAAAAATTTGAAGATGCTGAATTGGAAGCATTATTGGCGGAAGATTCTTGCCAAACTCAATCAGAATTAGCTGCAGCATTAAATGTTGATCGTTCAACTGTTGCAAAGCGTTTACAAATGATGGGAATGATTCAAAAAGCCGGTGACTGGGTTCCACATGATTTAAAAGAAAGAGACATGGAACGTCGGAAAACCATTTGTGAAATGCTGCTTCAAAGACAGCAAAGAAAAGGATTTTTGCATCGGATAGTCACAGGAGACGAAAAATGGATACACTACGAAAATCCTAAACGCAAAAAAGCTTGGGTGAAACCAGGCGAACCAGGCCCATCACAGCCAAAAATAAATATTCACTGTGCCAAGGTCATGCTCTGTATTTGGTGGGATCAGAAAGGTATTGTATATTATGAGTTGCTCAAACCCTCTGAAACTATTAATGGAGAAGTTTACCGACGACAACTAATGCGTTTGAAGCGAGCCATAGAAGAAAAACGACCAGAATGGGTGAATAGACATAACAAATTAGTTCTTCAGCATGACAATGCCAAACCGCATACCGCAGAAGTCGTAAAAAGATATTTAGAGGGACAGGACTGGGAAGTGTTACCCCACCCGCCATATTCACCAGACATAGCTCCTTCGGATTACCACCTATTCCGGACGATGCAGACAGACCTTACTGGAGAAAAGTTTACTTCATGTGAAAGTATCAAAATTTGGATTGACAACTGGATAAGCTCAAAAGACCAGGACTTCTTCCAGCAAGGAATACGAAAACTACCTGAACGATGGGCGAAGGTTGTAGCTGCAGATGGAGCATACTTTCAATAATTTTTTTTTTTAATTTTGTAAGCGAACAAATGTGTTTTATTTTGACAAAAAGGGGCGGAGTCATATTCACACACCTATTAAAACAGTACGATTCCTGTCTAGAGTAGTTTTTTGTGTGACCAATGATAGATTTTTGTTAAGAACTTTCTCTGGGTGTAATTAATATTTACTTATAAATATGAATACTATACAATACAGAACACTAAAAAAAATCATTATTGTGCTAATCGTAGTAAGTCGAAAAATAAATTATTAATATAATTCCAAAAACGTTCCAATTTACCCAATTTGTACAAAGAGATCGGATATCTCCCAAGAATGTTAAACGCATGTTTGCTCCTTAAATCCAACGCAAAATATCAGCCCCTTAAATACTTGTACGTGATCTGAGTAAGAAGATAATTTATAATACTGTGACTCCAAACTAATGAAACAAAGTAATTAAATACAGAGAGCCGGCTGTTTAAACTGCGTTAAAACGGCACATGCATACAAAATGTATTTTCTTATATCGGTACGTTTACCGAGCAGTTTTCCGCGGTTTTCCGGGAATTTTCTGAAGCTTTTCTTTCAGAAGAACCTTCTCCTGACAATAAAAAACATAAAAAAAGAATGAGTATTGTAAAATTGGTCCAGCAGTTCACGCGTGATGCTTCGATATAACTCAAAATCATAGTTTGATTTTGAGTTATATCGAGTTCCTTTAGATCTCAAGTATTGTTTGGACACGTCAAATTTTACACACACATGTAAGATTATATGCAGAAAAAATTAACATATACCTTAATCTACTTACCAAAGCTTGAACTATGCGAACTGGGTAACTGATAGAATTTAACTTTGTAAATAAGTAATACATAGAAATTTAGACTCAGACACAGAACAAATATCTATCTTCGTCACACAAATGCTTGCCCTAGGTGGCAATGGATCACGCTACCTACTGCGCAGAAGGTATAACTATGAAGCTAATTAGAATATTATATCGGATTTACTGAGTTTTTTTTTACTTATAGGTATTGTCCCACTGCTATGCAAAGAATTTACATAATATTTAGTTTTAAATCTGAGGTAAATCACGGAATCATATTTTCACGGAAAGTATACGGCCGAACTCTGTATAAATTTACTTTGTGCTAATGACTCCAATCAGGTAACAAGTCTGGCTGTTAATTTAAAGGTCAGTGTTTATGACTTGAGTTTTTAAGAGGTAAGTTACGAGAACTGAGAGACAGATGGCCCATCTGTCCTAAATTTTTTTGACGAAACTGACGGTAAAAGGTGGCGTCTCCTGATGTAAAAGTGATGGAACCTAAACAGGGTTCTGCGAAAAACGTTTTTAAGAGTTTTGTCAAGTCAATGAAGTGAAAAAGTAGAAACTTTTCGCTATAACATTATTTTATATTGCTATAATAAATTTTGAGCTGTTTCTTAAATCATTGTTTTATTTAGACTTTGTTAATTTGACCCAAATGTTCACAAATTTGCAACAAAATTTTTTTACTCATAAACCACTAATATGATTTATACAGTTAAAAATTAAGAATAATAAAATTAAAATAATAAATAGGCATATCAACGTCATTAATTTTATTAGGGGACGGCTAACTTTGATTGTAGAAATTATAATTCGCCTATTTACTTTTACTTTCACTCTCAATTATGAAGAGTAGGCCCGTGTCCCAACAGTGGGAACATTAGAGGCTGGTACGGTACTTTTACTTTCCGTTATTCTTAGAGGCATTAAAAAAGGCTATTGCGTAAATCCAGAGAAGAACTAACAAATCGCTAAGGATTTGAACGTGACTTGAATGTAAAGATTGTGCTAATTTCGGAACTCCCAGCTAATTATGCTCAAGAGACAACCCAAGAGGATTATCGGAAGTGAAAGTCGTCCCTAATTGATTATAGACCTATTTAAGATGATTTTTTTCTATGTGCCGTAAAATCCCCGTCTCGAGCGACAGGCGGGGTGTTACTTGGGCCTTGTCGTACTTTTTTTTAGTAATTACATAAATTGTATTGTTATTATAATACGTCCAAGTGAGTGATTTAATAAAAATCAATTTATACTTATACTATTTATTTATAATACTATTTATCCTTTATTTCCCGACCTTTGGGACCCTACCATCTTATAAAAGAAACATCGATTTCAGTATAGAACGGGCGAAGAAAAATGTCACAGGAAAGCAAAATACGCAATTTCGTTTACGTGGATGACATACTTTTCCAGTTATTTTGATTTAACAACCAAACCATTGAACCGATTTTGATAAAATTTCTATGGGACCAATCTGTAAGCAAATTTTTAAACAAAAAAAGAATTTTCCAAATTGGAATAAAAATAATAACCTAATTTTTTAACCTCCTTTTTTCCGTTTAAGGAATAATTTTATAAACATTTTCAATTTATTTCATTTAAGTGTGATAAATTATTATTTATTCAATATTTTTATTTTCATGTGTCATTGACATTTAATATAATATGGATTTGATTCTGAAATAAATGAAAATAATAGTTACTTATTTAGTTTTTTTTTCATATATTTGCTATTTTACAAAATGACCTTGAAATGTTTATAAAATGAATGTAAATTTGGAATTACGTGTTCGTTGAATAAACGAGTATACGTCTTTGTCTAATACTGATTATTGGCTGATACGGTCAAAGCAAAAAAGGTACAAGCCGTTTCTTATTCAAGTCTTGGAACCAATTCTCCCGGGCCTATGGGAGGTCTCATAAAACGTACTAATTGTTAATTAGGGCAATTACCCGGCGCTGAGTTAACAAACGGATTACGGATCTGTGGTGATTACGAGGGTCGCCAGTGAGTCGGAAAGTCCAGGTGTGTGGGCAGGTTTTTCTCGGTAATTATAAAGAGTTTAGCCATGTTAGTCCGTTCATCACATGAGATTTTTTTTATGTTTGTATTAATAGGGGTTTATATAGGGGTGTAGGGGCGTGAGGCGTGGGGTTTTACTTGTCACCTAAGAGCGTTAGAACACTGGCAGAATATTTTTGGGGCAAAATTGTATAAATGCTTAATGTATAAAATTCTTGGATTTTTCACACAGCAGAACCAAGCCCCAAATTAAGCAATGATGACTAGATAACTAATAGAATACTTGTAAAGTAGTATATTAACACCTAGACAGAACAAACATCTATATTCGATCTATATTCGTCACACAAATGCTTGTCTTGGGTGGGAATCGAACTCACGATCTACAGCACAAAAGTCAGATCTACCAACTGAGCAGTGAGGCAAGACACTGTATGTCAGTCAAAATATCAGCTATCTGCCAGTGATAGACCTATCAAAATTGGTCTAGCCCTTTCGGAAATTAGGCGGAACAAACAAACAGACAAACAAAAATTACAAAAATCGTCTTTAAGTTATGAAAACCATATATACTTTCAAATACATTTAGTAAAAAGCTGTTATTTTGACAATACAATTTGAATTATTTTTAGTTTGTATAGAATAATCGTTTGATAACATTATATTATAGAATAATCGTTCAGTGGGTGGTACACGCACAAAAAACCAACCACTACAGTTGCTCCATTAGCATCAACAGGGGTTCTGGACGTGAGCAGATTCAACCAAAAATAGCACGTTTATTTTCGCGTCAATTACATCCAGATAAACTGGCGATTGTAAATATTGACCCGCGTATATATATCACACGCAAAGCCATAAATTAGTTGTAATAGCAACATAAATCAGCTTTATAGACTAGGTTCAAATTTAGTACTCTTTGAAAACCTCTATGAGGGTCCAATTGCTCGCGTCGGTGAGCACCTTTTGAATCCTTTCGCGTCCTGGGTGGTGCTAAAAGAACAACAAAAAGTTGCAGTAATTCGCCCAGAGAAGTACTGCTACACCTAAAAATCTGCCGCTAAGCATTGGTGTATTCACATTGCTGTGTTCTGGAAGGGTGTGGGTGCCTGAATTCACTTGCGTGAAACATAATATCGCCTTCTTAAGTGACGGGTGCAACGGGGTACTAATTGGGTCTTCTTCAGTCGAGGATTGCTGTTGGTTTGGATGGAGGTAAACATCTAGCAGTGGGTCTTCAGCACTGACAGGCACTCTTGTGACATAAACAAAAGAACGGTTTTAACGGTCTTCGATTCGAAGGGTCTCGAAGGCTGGGAAAAACGTGTGTGCTGAGAATTAAGTTTTTTTGGGGCCTATTTATATGTGGCATTCAAAATAGGATTTTTTGGTAACGATTTCTTCTTATTTAGTTATATTTTTTTAAGTATCCTTATATGTTTTTATCTATCATGCTTGTCTCTATTTTAAATTTATTGCTTAAAGTTTTTTTAGTCATATGAATATCAATATTTTACTTTATAAATTCGGGATATTGAAAAGGTATTGACAACAGAAATTTACAATAAATTGATATCATAGCATTATTCGCATATTAAATAACAGAATTACACAAAATATGCCATTAACTCATAATGAACTGATAATTTTCAGTTTTAATCTAGGCTCTTTATTATGATATAATATTAGATAATGTGCATACGTAATTGATACTGTGTTTAAACTTGTGCCACCTTAAATTAAGCTCTTCATCATATCCCTGCCCTTGTCCCACACTAAGTGGGGTCAACACAACATTATTGTTCTTCCATTTCCCTCTGTCAGACGTCATCTTAGTACTCACTCCTTTCTTACACATATTATCTTTCACACAATCCATTTGTCTTTTCTTTGACCTACCTTAAATTAAATTACCTTAATTTAATCTCTTGTTTTCTGATTGTGTTGAGTTTTTGCCACGAAATCATAGCTAAGTTATGTTAAGTTAAGTTAACTTAAGTTTCGTTTTCGTATTTTGAACTCCCAAGTATTTTTAATTCCGTTCAGAAAAATGCATATTTTTCTGGTCGTTATGACCTGGACACGCAGCTTAGAACAAAACCTCTATTATCACAGCATGGATGTGCGTCACGTATCTAATCACGCAGACAGGAAGGATATTGGTATCCGAGTATATCTTTATATTATCTATGACAATGCATTATCGTATTCCAGTCAAATATGTGTGTTGAATTTAAATTTATAGCATATTATCACCGCATTTGACGATGGTTCACTGCAGAATTATTTAGTTGCAGCTGACGAGCTGCAAGTACATGCGGAATTGAGTACAATCTATCACTAGAATCTGCATAGAGAAATCTTATGGTCTACTTGAATTAGCGGCATCACCTATAAAAATCCAATTTAACCGCTATATTGTCTAGCACATAAGAAATACTACTGATTTTTTTATCAAAATTGTTCAATATATACAACTGGAAAAAAATTGTCTTAAAAGTAAACAACATTACGTACTTTGCTTCCCTGCGACTGTGCGTAAGTATTGAAGGTATTGAAGTCGTATTTTTCGACTTTTTTATCAGTAACTTGGTACATACAAAAACTTCAACATCTCTTCCAGTATTTGAGCTTTATTTGCATCGACACTCGGATGGCAATCGAACGCAAGGCAATAAACAACAAGAAGGTTCAATTCTCGTCGATGGCAATTGCAAATATTTGCATCCACTGGGTGTTTGTCGTAGAACTCGCAATCTCAAACTGATAGGCACTAGTTTTCCATTGTAGTTTGACGCCGATATTGATGTTGGATGTGCATGACATAAAGCTCAGATACACGAGCTTATTGAAGTAGGGCAGTTTGAGATCGATAGTTTGTGATTGGTTTACTCTAAGCTTTCGATCTATTTCATTGGGATTTGATTGTAACGCTTGCAATGGGCAAAAAATAAGGAGGATCCAATGTTGCTCGCAAATATACGATTGCAAAAACTCAATGGATCATTTAGTGGAAATTGCACACGCGTCTATAACAAGCTTTCAGAAATAAAAAATCATTTTCATATAAGAAAAAAATGATATAGAAAACGTATCACTCAGATAATGGTTATGTAAATAAATCATTATAACATCATGGTGTGATGATGGTGCGATGTCGCCCTGCTCGACGACAAGTAAGGAATTTAATTTAGATTGAAGTACTTACTTTGCAAAAGGGATCATGCTTGTGAAACGAAAGTTATCCTTCCATTAGGGGTTTCTTGTAGTTCTCCCCATAGAGGGTTGGATTGAGTTTGAACAAGCACTAAACTTAATTATAAGAACGAATTTGAGGTTGAGTTTGAATGTAGCGAATCCGCAGGAAAAACTATTATTAATAAAATTATTTTTATTAATCAACAGATTTCAAGACCGGTGACAAGCGGGTGATAAACGGCCCGTTCTGGCACGAGGTCTTCACGGAAACAATAGATGAGGAGCAGGAGGACATATCCACCACCACGACGGAACCACTTCCGATCTTCGAGGATGACGCTTCGACCAATAACATAACTGCGCAGCTTGGGAGTCGGGTGTACCTCCATTGCAGGATACACGACCTGGGAGAGAAGACGGTGAGTTATCTTCTTATTAAAGTGGCACGAGCTGAAAGCCCACCTGGTGTCAAATGATTACCTCCACCCATAACAACTGCATTACGACTTAGGTCCTCCCCAACCGAAGTATGCGAATACCCAAGTCGCAGCCCGTTGCGCCTCTGACCCGAGACGAGGATATTACGTTTCTCGCGCATGTGATTTCACCTGTACCCACACCTTGCTAACGGAACACAGTAATGAGAGCACTTCTGCTTGGCGAGAGATTCCAGGTGTGGTGGCAGTTCGGGACGAACTTGGCACAAGTTCTACTGCTACTTTTCGTTGCTCCTTTAGCACCCAGGCGGTACGCGTAGGACTCAAAAGGTACTCACCTACGGATGCGAGCAACTGGATCCATGAGCTTAAGTAATCAAACTCTTCGACGAAAACGGAACCGTTCAAAATGTACTCACCTCAATTACTGAGTAGTATTTGCAGCTGCTCCTAACGGAAGACGAAGTTGAACAAAATGAACAAACTTCGTAACAATCTGCTTGTTGGTTCAGACTTCGCTTTGCTAAAAGATCAATTGGATTCTTTTAGAGGAAAGTATCCCGGATAGAGAGTGGTGGCCCAGAGGCATAGACGCCGACTTTCAATCTGAAGTCGCTGGTTCAAACCCAAACGTGCACCAATGAGATTTTTCACTGGAAAAAATTATGTGCGCAATACCACGTTCTCGAAACGGTGACGGAAAACATCGTGAGGAAACCGGCATGTCTTAGAACCAAAAATTCGACGACATGTGACATCTACCAATCCGGATTGGGCTCCCGTGGTAGATCGGAGCCCATTCACTCTCAATTATCGAGAGTAGGCCGGTGTCCCTGCAGTGGGAACATTAGAGGCTGGTACGGATCCCGGATTTCGATCTAGTTTGGAGCCTGATACAATTGTGACTCAAGAAGTCAGGGTGTGTGTTATATCCGTATACTTGACGGCTTCGTGGTTTAGTTCGTAGTAGCCCTGCCTTCGAAGCGAGGGGTCCCGGGTTCGATTGCCGGCCGGGACGAACTTTGTGTGGGGACCATGAAGTTTGTTCTCGGGTCGGGTGTTTGTCTTGTGTTTCTGTGTTTGTCCATGCAATCTGCGACACGGAATCCGGAATACTTTGATTGTGTACGGACGGCGGTAACCACTTAACATCAAGTGGGCTTCCAGGTCGCCCCGTCGCTTCTGTGACTTGATATATATGTAATATTTTGCAAATATATTAAAAATCTTACAGTTTATAAAAACAAGTGATTGTAACATAACCTAAGACGCAACTAGGTATATATATTTATTTGTATAAAACGTTCATATAACGAAAAGGGTAAAGGTTTTAAGTAAGAATTCGGGTAAAGGTTTTAAGTAATAATTCGGGTAAAGGTGTTAAGTAAATAATTTTACGTAAAAGTTTTGCCGAACACATTCGTTCAGGTGGACTATTCTCACCATAAACTCGAACGTAACATTTTGATTCAATTATCGGCATCGATATTAACTTAGAACTAATTCATAAAAGGGGATTGGTGACAAATTAAATAACTTGAGTCACGTTTATTTACATGTTGGTATTTAGTATTATGAATGAAGGATTTTGAATTACCTACATTTAAAAATAAACATTTTATACTGACTCGATAGATGTCACTGTAAAGTCCTCCTAACGTCCTTAAAAATTTGATATTTTGAAATCTGTGACTTTGAAATATAATATTAACTTTTGAGTTTTAGATTTTATCAATATTTAGCTGATAAAATATAAGCAAAATGTTTGACCATTGAAATAAATTCACTATCTATATTTTGTCATAAGAGCGGCATTAAAGTAGAGTTGATATTGTTTCGTATTATAATATATTATTAATACTCAATAAATTATCTTGTTTATCCGTATTTTGTGGTTGAGACATCAATATTTGTTTTTATTTGATCTTTCCAACGCAAAATAATGAAGTCGTGTCTTAAAATTCGCATTAAATTTTGTTTTTTAATCTTGGGAAAATCAGCGCCATCTGGTATTCATTTAAGAAACTTACGATATGTAATCTGTGTATGTAATATTTACAAAAAAAATACTATACAAGTATATGATAATATAACATTATCTTATCATAATACAAGCTATACTTAGTTTGGGGCTAGATGGCGTTGTATATAAGATCCATGATTTGTTTTGTAATGTTTCGAAAAAAAATTTTTGTTTTTTATAAACGCCATTCAAACGTTCGAGATGTATCTACCTAAGAATAGGTCGCTTTTTCTTGCTGGTCGTGACGGCTTGTACGTATTCCTTTAAGATGGAGTTTTCATTATGTATATTAAACTCACAATACACTGTTTCAAGAACTTTTCTTAGGTTAAAAGCTGAAGCGATGATTATGTTATTAGTTACGGCCGTGACCTACAAGAGGTTCTACTCAAAATCTCTTTCATGATTCCAAATTCAATTTCAAGTTTGTTTCAACGTAGAACTGGTAATGTTTTAATCCTAAGCTACAATATCAGATATACATGTAAAAAATCTTCTCAGATACCTGAGTGACTGACTGACTGAAAACCAACGCTGCACTGAAATCTTTCAGAGCAGCATAATGCTGAGGCAAAGTCAAAAAGGTCCCCTTTTGACCCAACTAACACATTTTTTGTATAAAACAACAAAACTATTGTTGTTTTTTTTTTCTTCTGTGCATATATCTATTATATAAATATATGTTTGCTGGTACTTCTTAAGTATTACTTTTTTACTATGGTTATTAGATTTTTGTGTATTATGTTTTTTCGGTGGGCTAAATAAATGTATCTTTCTTTCATTCTTGTATTATAAAAAATAATTATATAAATAATTCTTGTAATATATAAAGAAATATCGAAGCGAACATACAAAAAAACAAACAGAACCTCCTTTTTTGATGTCTTATAAAATAATTATTTAATGCATGACGCATTCTAATTATTGATTTACCGTTACCATAGCAAGCGCAACAGGTAGGACTCGGGTCTTCTCATACTTCGGTCGGGGAGGACCTTAAGTCTAATTGTTGTATGGGCACAGGCAACCAGCGTGGGCCTCCAGCCCGTCCTATCAATTTTGTCACAAAAAACATACCACAGACAATATACTAGCATGGTGAAAATTGACTTTAAAATCTATAATTTCATTTCGTGCACTTCACGTCATTCAATATCAGAGACTACCTGGCTTATTGGCTTTTAGCTGTGGCCTTTTATCGCTTGAGTGTGATAATGTAAGCCAAGTTCAATCATGTAAGCCAAGCTTTGATATCGTATCTCTAAAAGGCAGGGTGCACACCACTCTAATATAAAAATATCTACTTATGTGGCCCGTTTTAATTTAACCAGTGAGCAGAAAACAGAGATGTCAATATTTGAAGTGTATTGTTTTTATGTGATTAAATGACGGTACGAGCTGAGGGCCCACCTGGTGGTAAGTGGCATCCCTCGCCCATGACAACAGTAATGCGACTCAGTATAAGATTTGGATCTTACACTGAGTCGCATACATCCTGCTGCGTCCATCACTCGAGACGGGGATGACAATCTGCTGCCAAACAGTGGCGTACTCGGATTATTGGGTTCTGGTGGAAGGGTGTGGGCGCCGGTGAAACCACACGTGCATGAGACGTAACATCCCTGTCTCGGGTGATGGGCGCTACGACATGCAACTGGGAGGGACTAGATCATATTGCGGATGTTATGGGCATAAGTAATCTTAACATCAGGTGGAGCTTCACCAAAACTTTCAGTCGTAAAAAAAAATTAAAATCTTTATAATTTTCAATTTTGTTTCAGATATCCTGGGTACGCCGTCGCGGAGAGGAACTCCACCTCCTATCCTTCGGCCGGCACACCTACTCAGCAGATTCGCGCTACTCGCTTGCGTTTGAACACCCCAACGATTGGCGGCTCCTCATCCAGTACGTTAGTGAAAGAGACGAAGGATATTACGAGTGTCAGATATCCACGCATCCACCGCTTGTTAGAAGAGTACACTTGACTGTTGTCGGTGAGTACTTTACATCAGCTTATGTTTGTTGAGACACAGTTGTTTTCAAGAGCGTAGCCAAATCTTCTAACAATTTAAACCAAACCGATTAAATGTGATATGAACTCGTACATCGAGGATTTTGAAGCCAAATTGGAGGGTACAGTTGATCGCGTCCGTAAGTCCTTTGAATCCCTACACGTCTGGGTGGTGTTAAAGTAGCAGTAGAACTTGTGTAATTTTCACCCGGTAAAGTACTGCCTCCGCATCCTGCTGACTGTCGCCAAGCAGTGGTGCAATCGCGTTGCTGTATTCCGGTGGAAAGGAGTGGATGATAGAAATCACATGCGCATGAGGATGATGGACACAAGGGGGTGCGACTTGGGTCTTCTCATACTTTGGTCGGGAAGGAACGAAAACATACAAGTTCATCATGACTGTCTGTCCGTATGTCATACTCATTTTGAATAATTGGCACTATATATATGGGGAGCTGCCCCTTATGTATGGTGCCAATTATTTGTTGCTCCTTCCTACCCGCCTTTTGGCGACGCCACTAGGTCTAATCTCTATAAGCGAGGGTGAACGGCCCAATCCAGATTGAGATGTCCTAAGTATTCAAATTTGTTGTTCAAGGAAATGCTGGTTACTTATTCAAGTATATTAAAATATTTTTATCTGGTAATAGCCACATTTGAAATAGTAGAATATCATCGCGCGAAAATATTCTCGAGACAGTTCCATATCCAGTAAGACCCGTTATTACATTTAGTTCGTAATCAAAGTTGGAGGAATTTGTAAAATTTGTTTATTAATGAAAAAACGTAATGATCCTATTTTTTTAATTCAAATATTGGTATATCATATCAGCGACCTATTTTTATTACATAAAGGTTTGAATATAAAATAATTGAAACATAGCATTTAAAAGACCACTATTGTTGCAAAAGAAACATGCTATCACGAGTCTTAAAAATATTTACTCAGCCAAGCAGCGGAGAACCGACAAGGACATTCTTGGTTTGATAAAATGCCAATCCAATCTTGCACTCATTCGAACGGGAATGATTGGCATTTTCTGATACAATATGCCAGTCAAGGAGAAGAAGGATATTAGAGTCTGGTAATCAACTTCATCGCTTTCAGTAGCAAATAATAATTTTATTTATATTAAGGGCCAGCTTTTCCCCGCGTGGCATTTAATAATTTCTTTTGCGCGGAGTTAATATATTTAAAATTATGCAAATAGATTTTTATTATTCCGATTGAAAATGAAATTCTGAGGAAACAAAAAAATAAACGGATTGATAACCTCCTACTAAATAATTGATTTAAAATTACACTAATTACATGACAAGCAAATGCTTTATATATTCGCGATATAACTATTGTAATTAACCATAATAACTTTTATTTGCGTTTACTGATTAACAGAATGTTTTACACATTAATTTTCAGTCTACTCAATCATCATCATTAAATATTCAAATGAAAAAATAATTTGTAAGTGGATACATAATTAAGTAACCTTATCAAGTAACTGATTTAAAAATCAAATAAATCGACCTTATTCCTTTCATCAGAAATTTCTAGAAATTTCATGAAGTAAGAGTGAAAATAAGTCACTCTTACTTCATGAAATTTCTAGAAACACCCAGAATGTATTGACAATTGGCGAAGAAATTAAGCCTCAAAATATAAAACATGCGGTCGTATTAAGAACCTATGTTTTTAAGTCGGTTAAAAATAAATGCATAATAAGCTAAGCTGAAAGTTAAAAACGATGTGGAATGTTAATTAAATTAACGGACGCAAAATACTTAAGAATTCTTATGACAAAATCAAAACGTGCAAAGAATAAATTTCAAAGAAACCGCGAGAAAAACACAATATGCTGGAAAGTTCTAAATATTCATATTGGCAGACATCGCGTAGTATCGACACGATCGTGCATGAAGAATGAGCTGAGGAATGAAATCGTGAGCTTGTCTAAGCATGCCCGCAAGTAATAGGAGAAACTCTAGTGGTTCATTTTCCTCCTTTCTTTTCTTTGTAAAAGAAAATTTGTTGGTTCTTTATTGGACAATATGTTAGCCGCAGATGACCTTGACAAATTTGCCCCGGCTTTTATGACTATGTACTAGATAATAATATATCTCTGAGCCAAATTTCATCCAGATCCGTTCAGTCGTTATGGCGTGATCTACAAACATGTAACATGCTTCTAATCTTACTATTATTATAAATGCGTTAGTTGCTGCTGTCCATCCAAACCAAGGACACCACTCACGGACCTTGGCTTAGCTCGCTGCTGGGGGTTTGGACTAAAAATCGCCCAGGGCGTGCGGACAAAGAGATTCTTTGACCCCGCCAACGGTGGCTGGGTCGGTGCAAAGGTGCAGTGGTTACTCTGTCCTGACTTTGTACGTTTCTATAATAAACTTGAAAGTGCTACTAAGCTTCAAATTCGGACATTTAAATCATATCTTAAAAATATTCTGGTTAAGAAGATGTAATTTATACCATACCACCATATCAAAATTAGTAATGACAGGTAAAATTGTCTACCGTCGGTTGTCGACCGATATGACGCAAGTTCCTCGCAAGATTTTAAGATCTGTCACGTACAATGAATTTATTGACTGAAAATGTGCTCGCTGCGCTCATGTCCTCTGAATTATAAGATCAGTACGAGGTGAGAAGTGATATATCATTCTCATAGCACAGGATCAAAGGGGCACCTTTATAATAATAATAAATCTTTATTCGGAAGATTTGGATCTAATACTGAGTCGCACGCATTACTGTTGTCATGGGCTAGGGTCACCACTTACCATCAGGTGGGCCCTCAGCTCGTTCCGTCACTCATTCACATAAAAATAAAAAATTGGAATAGACAAGGCACTTACAGTACAAAATGGAAACGATGTTAACTGCAAAAGTATAAAATTGTGCCGCAGAAGGGAAAACAATTTTTCAACGATATATAAAGTAATTTTACACAATAAAAGAAAATTACTTTGCTTGTTGCCACGCTTGGTCTGTGTGCCACGCGTGGTCTTTTTGGATTATTAACTAGTTAAGACGCTATTGCTAGATATAAATTATATTGCTCGTGTCCGTAGTTGAATACCCTCAGAATCTTTACACGTTAACCCCGGGTGGTGCGAAAGGTACCCATAATTGCAGTAGAACTTGTGCCAAATATGTAAATATCAATAAATATTCTTGGACATACTGAGCTAGCAACACATCTTGCCCCAAACTAAGTATAGCTTTGTATTATGAGATCCAAATTACTGATAAAATACTTAATATCACTTATTTAAATGCAAACGTATTTATTATGACCCATAACCTATTGCCTTCTGCACAATAGGTAATGGGAAAACGAACCCATGACCTATTGTGCAATATTACTACCAACTGAACTGTGAGGCCAGTCATAGATAACTGATATAAATACGTCAAAAATAAACATTGAATTAATTTAAGACTAGAAGCCTTGTACCACACAAAGTGACGCCGTTTTAGTTGTGTTCATTGATTTTAAAAATAAATAATTGAAGCCTTAAAATTAGTTCGACTGTCATGTTCAATAATGAAACAATAAATAATCAATGTGATTGAAATTGGCCTCAATTCAGTCACCCTAAACCAATCAACGGTATATCACAGCCGAATGTCACGCTGGAAAAAGTTTTCATCAATCATCCGGAAATTATGAAATTATACGAATTTTCAGGATGACAAAAACGAGACCAGTGAATTTGCTTGGAGAAAATGATAAAACATTTTCAGCGTGTAATTTATTTCTAAAGACTTTATTAGGAAAACTGTCAAAAATAATGTTACTCTTGTTCGTTCAGAAAACTAATTCTCAGCTTCTTTACGTGTTCATATCCAACTCTGGTGAAAAGCCTCAAACATCCTCAGCATCACTTAAGTGATCAGGTCAAACTGCAAATAACCGGTCACCCATCCATTCGGACAATACTGAGAACTGACAGTAATTTGACATCTATGTGCATGTAATGTGTCTATAGAGCTTCAGTGACACGTTATATGCGCACTTATGTGTTTACTTACGCGTGATACTTATTTGTTTGTCCAAATGATAGTTGAGATCTAAAGAATAAGATAACATATTAAAATATATACTAGGAATGAATATGGTTGAGTTATATGTAATGAATTGACGGCTCCGTGGCTTAGTTGGTAGTAGCCTTCGAAGCGAGGGGTCCCGGGTTCGATTCCCGGCCGGGGCACACTTTGTGTGGTGAGCATGAAGTTTGTTCTCGGGTCTTGGGTGTTTGTCTTGTGTTTCTGTGTTCGTCCATGCCATCTGCGACACAGAGAATCCTAGTGCAGAGGTATGAGTGTGTTAACGTTGTTTTCTTTTTTTTTTAACGTTGAATAGTCAACAAAATAAAAAATATATTCCTGTATCGTCATAATACTCTCTGCGCAACAAAACATAATACTTAAAGAGGTGTTACCAACAAGAAACTTATGGGTAGCTTCCGATTCTCTCAGCAATATTTCACTTTAATAGCGACAAAGTACGTCTTAATGCAACAGTGTTTCCAACAACCCATATCTTAGGCTTTAAGTTCAGATACATAAAGTTGAAATTAAAGTGTTTCTTGCAAATTCCCTGCACTGCGCTTTCGAGATGCCTCATTATTTCTATTCGGTATTCCTGTCACCGACGAAAATAATACTTATTACAGTTATACAAAACTGGTTTCAGGGTATTATTGTAGCAGAAAGGTATTTATTTTTGGCAAATAATTCAAAAAGAAAATGTGTGACGAATGTTCTTGGAAATACAATGTATGTGACATTGTATTTGACTTTTGTGTCGTTTGAATCTATATTTTTCAATAAGCAAATAAACAAATATTTTTGAAAGAGTCTATTTTAAACATTATCGTGCTTATGGCTCCTATAATCTTCCTTTGGTGTATGTGCAAATGAATTTCTTCTTTTAAATAATTTTGGACATTTCCCATTAACCCCAAAATAAGCATAGCTGGTAATGTGGGAACTAGATACCTGATAGAATACATTATATAGTGCTTATTTTGCATACATTATAATTCATATTAACCGGGTCTTGGGTATTTATTTATGCAGGGAATCCTAGTGGGGGGGTATGTATGTAAGCGTTATTACTAGAAACAGATATGTGATGTATCTGTCTGTAGTACAAAATAAGGACTTAATATTTATGGTATTCTCTCCCAGCCAACAGCAGGCGAAGTTATACTGCGAAACAAATTCTCATCGGTTCAACCAGTGTAATTACAGGGTGTAATTACACTGGTTCATACCTCACTTGTGATGGACGTGACGCAATGCTACGTGAGCTATGCGAGTAGAATTGCATTTGTAATGAGATGTTAACGCAGTGGGTAGTTTCTAGCAAAACATTGCAACAGGGTGCAATCAAACGGTTGGTATTGAAATAAATTTAGTTAGCGAACTAATTGTATTCTGTAGTGCTTTGAAAATTAGATTCAACTGTTGGATTATTTAGTAATTATATCTAAACAAATGAGTAAAATAGAACTGTCTGTTTATATGGATTTGAAAGTACTAGTAAGTAAATATACGGAACTGATAACAAAAAAAAAAAATAACTGTTTAATCTGTCTCCGAAACGGCTGCACCAATTTTGACGAGACTCTCACTGGCAGATAAATTTTTATGAAGTAATTTTAATATAGCCTATTAAAAAAAAGATAAAAAAATAGAGAACCGCGCAAAAAATGTTACTAAAAAATATTAAAATTAAATAATTTAATATTTTTTAGTAGTATACTAGATACTACTAAACTTAATCAGTAATAGTGCTTAACATTACAAACAATAAATTACATGGCCCCCTTCTGTTAAAGTAGGGACTCTGCAACAGATACACCGGTTGCCTTGGGAGGGAGGAACCTGCACATTCGTAGATCTCTCTCCAAAAGGAACTTCCCCAGAGATCCTCTCGCACGTAGCCGTGGTCTGTTCCCGGGGGAGGTTGTAAGGATTCCCTTTCAACTTTTCTGTCACTGGTGCTACTTTCTATCTTTCTTACCTTATGTTTTCGTGATAATCCTCGCATCCATCTTAACATTCTCATGTAAATAAATCTATACTATAATATTATAAAGTTGCAGTGTTTGTTTGTTTGTTTGTTTGAACGCGCTAATCTCTGGAACTACTGGTCCGATTTGAATGATTCTTTCAGTGTTGGGTAGTCCATTTATCGAGGAATAATATAAGCTATGTTTTTTTTTTCAAAATTAGGGATCCGTAATAAAATTGCTATTTTGTAACACAAGGTGTAAAATCGATATTTCCACGGAAACGAGAAAAACGCGGGTGAAACCGCGGGGCACAGCTATTAAATACATATTCATGAATAATATACACAACGCCATATTTCCCCAAACTATGCGTAGCTTGTACTATGAGAACTAGATAACTAATACAATACTTACACAGTTTTTTTTTTTGTAAATAATTTCTATTCCTAAAATAATTATGTTAGCTTTTTTTATGTTAAATGATAAATGATTACCTCCGCTCATAACACCAGCAAAACGGCTTAGGTCCTCCCTGAAGTCTAAAAAAACTGAAGTTGCACCCCTCAGCACCTTCACCTGAGACGGGGATGTTATTTTTCATTCACACACGCCCACACACCCTTCTGTCCGACAACAATGCGAGTGTACCACAGCTTGGCGATGGATAGACATATCGTCATGTCATCCACCCTGAATTGATTCGATGCATAAATATATACGGAGAGCGTGGTGGCCCAGGGGCACAGACGCCGACTTTCAATCTGAAGGTCGCTGGTTCAAACCCACACGTGCACCAATGAGATTTTTCACTTGAAAAATTTAAGTGCGCAATACCACGTTCTCGAAACGGTGACGGAAAACATGGTGAGGAACCCAGCATGTCTTAGAACCATCAATTCGACGACGTGACATCTACCAATCCGGATTAGGCTCCCGTGGTAGATCAGAGCCCATTCACTCTCAATTATCGAGAGTAGGCCGGTGTCCCTGTAGTGGGAACATTAGAGGCTTACGGGGATAAATATATACCTTCAGAAAGTTATTAAAATACAAAATCACAAATAAAGGAGGTTTCATTTGCATTCGCAATTAATATTCACAAGATTTCAATCAATTGGAGCGGTAAATGAGAATTCTTCTGTCATTGCTGTTTTAGAAATTGAACAAAAGCTCAGAGAGTTTCTCGAACAAACTTGTTATTGCGATCAAGAGACGCAGAAGTTTGTTTGAAGAATCAAGATGGCGATGGGTGTGAGACAAATTGTACTTTTGCAATATTTTTACAGACTTAAAAAATGAGGAATTATTCGGCTGATGTTTTTTTGTATGTTGGTTACGCGATTTCTTCGCCAATTTTAGACCAATTGGGTTTTTTTATTAGATAGTATTTACTTCCTAGGTATCATAGAAATGTCATGAAGAAATTTTACCTCGAAGGGCGTATATAGGTAAAGAAAGTATTAAAGTCGTTTAACTCGATTTTTAAATCATTTAATTATTAATCCAAGAAAATCTCTCGAAAGTTCTCGAAGCTGCTCGCGTCCGTTTATGAATGGTACGTTGAAACGTCCTGACACGTATCGTGACAGTAGAACTTGTGTTAAGTTCGTCAAGAGAAGTACTGCCTCCACATTTGGCAATCTACCACCAAGCAGTATGCTCGCATTGTTCTGTTCCGATGGAAAGGTATGGGTGCCGGCGAAATCACATGTATCCCCGTCTCGGGTATCGGGCGCAGCAGATGTGACTTGGGTCTTTTAATTCTTCAGTCGGGGCGACTCAAGTCGTATTGTTGCTGATATGGGTGGAGGTAACAACTTAACATCAGATGGTTCTCTAGCCATTCCATCACATTGGTAATATATAAGGGTATTTTCAGTAAAACTTACCAAAATACAATATGTTTTCTTTTCTTTGTACTAAAACTTACGTAGCCCCTGCTAATTTAACTGTTAACGCAATGCGGTTTTCCTAAACAACTACGAATGTTATATCTTAGAGACAATGGGAATATACAATATATTACAATTTTGTTGATATGTGTAAATTGAATCTATTCGCTTTATTTTCTACTATCTTTATCTTTATTAACTTTTAAAGAAAACTATATTTGATCAATATGACCAAAGTGAATAGGTATGTTTTTGACCGACGTGGCATATCTTCGGCTGCAACATTGCTTATCACAGTTGAGATAGCGAGCTATGGCTGACCAGAAATTAATATATATATATATATATATATCAGCCTCTAATGTTCCCACTGCAGGGACACTACTCTCAATAATTGAGAGTGAATCGGCTTTGATCTACCACGGGAGCCCAGTCTAGATTCGTAGATGTCACATGTCTTCGAATTTATGGTTCTAAGACATGCCGGTTTCCTCACGATGTTTTCCTTCACCGTTTCCCAGAACGTGGTATTGCGCACATAATTTTTTCAAGTGAAAAGCTCACTGGTGAGCGTTTGGGTTTGAACCAGCAATCTTCAGAATGAAAGTCGGCGTCTATGCCCCTGGGGAACCATGCTCTCCTTCGCTCATGTTTTCGCGCCATATTTCAGAATGGCTGCGCCAATTTGGTTCTTTTTTATTGTGTTCATATTTGTCAGGAGAAGGTTTTTTTTGGGCTACTCACGTGAACAAACGGAAATTGGGTAAAACTGGAACCGCATTTTTATGGGCTTTTTGCCACCAAGTCGTTTGATAGTTGATTGTCACATTGTGAATCAAGACAGGAAAACATCTTTTGGGTCAGTGATCATTAATGCACCAATGAGTTTTTCACTTGAAAAATTTATGTGCGCTATATTACGTTCTCGAAATGGTGACGGAATTTCCTTCACGTGAGGAAACCAGCTTTTTATAGAACCAAACATTCGAAGACATATGACACCTACCAATCTGGATTGGACTCCCGTGGTAGATTAAGGCCATTCACTTTCAATTATCGAGAGTAAGCCGGTGTCCAGCAGGAACCAGGTATAATGGTTATAAAATGATGCGCTTAAATAAATTCACCAATTGTTTTTGTATTGTATAATACGAGTATATCGTATATCGGTAGATATAGATTGTAGATAGTGATATATTATTGCCAATCTTGGTAAATTCTGGACCAGCTGCGATACCTCTTTTAATTGGTTAACCCGTATAAATTTATTAAAAAAATATCACACCTTAACATTGAAAAATTCGGGATGAAATCTTTGAAGTTAATTTATTGGACTTTAATATCAGTCACTTCTTATTTCATTCATTGTACATCAAAGTTTACTGCCATCCCGTGACATTTACGAGCGTTTCCATTTACGCTCCAAAGAAAGGAAGCCTGATTAGCATTCATGGGATTATGTCTCATATTGTGTTTCACAACGGCGAGAAATATATGGTTCCCGTCAAGTGTGAGTCAGTTTTACGTGAGGATTCCTCATATGTGTCGCAATTGAAAGGCTACGGTGAAGCTAAATTGGCGTGTTCAAGTCACTTCCATAGGAGGAACATAGGAGTGCACGCATTACTGTGTCCCAGCCTGGTGGTTGGGTATGGTTGCCGGTAAAATTACAGGCATATGACACTTTCTTCGGTTAAATACTTTACGTACCAATATTGTCAAAAAATATTGATCCGGTATTCGATGATGGAATCTGTTCATAGACTGTTTTAAGAAATATTTAATAAAGAATAATTTTAAAAAGAAAGCGTATTACTCAATGATTACCTATATAAATGATAAAAGTCACGCGATGTGGCTCTGCTCCACGACAAGCAAAACATTTTTTAATATCTGTTTACATAGTGATAAGGAAAATGTTATTTAAATTTAAGCACTTACTTTGTAAATGAGATTATACTTGCGAAAAGAAAGTAATCCCTCGATTAGGGGTTTCTTTATTATTCCTCCGTCGGGTCACATAGGTTTTGAACAAGCCCAACAAAATGCTTATTAAAAAAATTAACGCTTCCAAGTAATTTTTAAGAATTCAACGGAAAGACTTTGACTTTGACATAATGCTCTACAAACCTTCAAAATCTTGGCTAAGGCTGTATGCCTATCAGCCAAAGCTTCGTGTACTACAGAACTCTAAAAAGTAATTCTAGAATTATATTACTTCACGCTAGAAGCTTCGAAGACGGAATACTGATTTGCGTGGTTTGTTTGTTACTAATGAGCCATGAAGGCGGGACTTTGATGAAGTTACATTAATATTGAGTTCAAAAACGAAAACCCGACTGTGACGGGCAACATCGTGTGAAAACTGGCACGTCTTAGAACCATAAATTCGAAGAAATGTGATGATAGACTCAATGATAGAGTTTTGCCGTTATAGTTTACCTGTATAATTATATTTTCCGTAAAAACACAATTTGTTTACAAAAAACGTTTCGAAAAATAAAACCGAACGAAGTTCGGTTATCCAGGTACTTACAGTATAATTACAATCTAATGATAGGTAAATATCATATAGCTAGATCGTAATATAAACAGATTACAGTAATAAATTTGACTCTACTGATTAATTTTAGTTTAAGTTAAATCTGCTGTGATCTTTGAGTTCGAGGAAGTCACTTTGTTCATGTTTGTAATTTATACAACTATAATATCATTCTCATTGCTCAAAAGATTTAGTTCTATTTAAAAATGAAAAATCAGTTAATATATACAATTTAGAATTGTTGATGTGAAGCATTACTGCTGTAGCATTGATTTTCAGTGAGTTGCTGCAGTTGTTCACGTCCGTAGGTGTGTACCCTTTGATTCCCTACACGTACCCTCTGGGTGGTGCTAAAGGAGCAACCAAAAGTAGCAGTAAAACTTGTGCCAAGTTCGTCCGGAGAGGTACTGCCATCACTTAGGTAGGTAGGTAGTAACCCCGAGGTAGTTTTAGTAAAACATCTTATTTGATGTTTTATTATTACTACATATACTACCTAGAAAAATAATATTATTTATATTGTTAACTTTCCTTTGTATTGTACGGTGGGTGAGCGAGCGCACCGATCATCCATCTCAATCACCCCCAATTATGATGCATTTTGCTCGGTAAAGCATAGCACGTGGCAAGGCCTATTTAACAATATATACCGCGCATTTTCAATATAAAAGTGATCCTGGTAATACGTGAGCCTACTAGTTTACGTGAATACGAAGAATTACTCTGCACGTTTGAACCTCAGCACGCTCAAAGAAAATAAATCCCAGTGTTTCTTTAGATTATTTCAGCCCCTACAATTACCATGCCAATAAGTGAGTCTCTTTCAATATTCAGATTTTGGAATTATAAAGTGATCACTTATCTAAAAATCAGACGCAATAGAATTGAGTTTCAAAAACTTTCTGGCCAGACTCCGTGCCATCACAACTGTAATTGAAATCCTTTTCAATAATTAGATTTAATCGCGAAAATCACTGTCTGAATTCAGCTGAAAATCATTTCACATTAAAATAGGTGGTGAGACAGTGTATTATTATTGTTTAATCTACGGCTTAGACTACAATTAGTGATAAGCCACTAATTAGAACAGATTTAGGATTTCAAAATTCTAGGAATCTAATACGAATCGACGTTGAATATTCCTTGTAAATGAATTTTAATACAAATTTCTACATTAAACTAATAGATTTATTTTATTACCATAGCGATATTATTAGTTCGAAACTTTTTAACATATTTATTCAATTAAATTTATTTATTTCATCATGTAGCTACATTTAAATGTTCACTTAAGCTATGATGTAACAGTGTTAAATGATTTAAAATTAGTATCACAGAGAGCGTTAAGCAGCAGACGATAACTTTCAATCCTCCATATCTGGTTCAAAGCCAGAAGTACACCTTTTTTTATTTATTTTTTTATTTGAATGCGTGGCAGATTCCAGATGTGGTGGCATTATCTCTCCGGACGAACTTGGCACAAGTTCTACTGCTACTTTTGGTTGCTCCTTTTACACCACCCAGGGCACCACCAGGAATCAAAGGGTACACACCTACGGACGCGAGCAACTGGACCACCCAAAAAACACCTGTGACTTTTTAGCTTGAAATAATGTATTTGCTCAATACAGCATGCTCAAAACGGCCAAGAAAAGCATAGTTATAAACCGCCACCTTCTAGACACCTCGGCACGTGTAGGGATTCTGAGGGTACTCGCTTGATTATTTTTACATGAAGAGATATTTTCTCATATTTGACAAGGCTTATGTACAGCTGCTACAAAAACTGTTGTATTAACGAAGCTAAGTGTCCATTGTGTCCTATAGTGAATAAATGAATGATGATGGTGATGATAAGGGCACGAGCAACATAGACCCCCCAAAACGGTAATTGAATAAAGTCTGTCGATATTGATCACCATGTTGACTGTCTACGATATTGGTGGTTTGAAGCATGTTTGTTATTTGATTGTTTGGTCGATGCTAAAATTTAGTTGAGCCTTCAAACCGACATCAAACGGATAAGTTAAACACGTGATGTTTGGCTCAAACCGTTTGATCGAAATTGATATTTAAATGACTTACTTTGTTTAATTAAGTTGTGTTATATTTGACGTCTAAACAAGCTGGCTGTCTGTAGTTTATTATAACGGTAGTAAATATTAATGCGAAATTCATGCAAATTAATGCACTTGGGGATTAATTTTCTGTAATAAACCGGCAAAACGGGGGTCAGGCTCGATAGCTTACTAATTTGTACGTTTAGATATCCACCATATTTTGGGGCTCTTGTAGCTTGTGTCCGTAGGCGTACCCTTTGAATCCCTACACGTACCCCCTGGGTGGTGCTAAAGGAGCAACAAAAAGTAGCAGTAGAACTTTTGCAAGATTCGCCTGAAGATTTGGTAATCTGCCACCAACCAGTGGTGCATTCGTATTGCTGTAGAAAGGTATGGGTGCTGGTGAAATTACATGCGCATGAAACGTAACATCCCCGTCTCAGGTAACGGACGCAAGAGGGTGCGACTTCGGTCTTCTCATACTTTGGTTGGGGAGGACCTAAGTCGTATTTGCCTTTGTTATGGGGTAACCATTTACCATCAGGTGGGCCTTCAATTAGTCTCGCCACTTTTTATTACATAAAAAACTGACTTCGACCAATCCCTGGTACGATTCAAAAGATGCAGCCTTCCAAATGTTGGAACGATAAACGGTGCGCCTTTAACCTTTGGGTACGGAACCCTAAAACACATTTGAAATTGCATTGGTTTTACAAACAAAGCACAATTTCATTTATTTTTAAAAGAATTACTCGGCAACTAAATTGTATAATCTTGTTCGGTTCAAAATAAAATTTTACAATGTTTGTTTTATGTATTCTATTCATTAGCATTGCTATTGAGATGGTAAACAAATGCAAAAATATATTAAAAGAAGGTCGAAGGTTTTTTATCTTTGTAGAAATGATACTTTATTGTCTCAATATCAATATTTTTTATGCCAAAGCCAATTTGTTTACTCTAGGGACTTATAATCTATCTATCTTATAGAGAAATATTTGCATTAATATTTTGTAAAAATTTATGAGTTATTCTATACTGATCTACTGTATTGTAATTCACCAGGGATTCGTAAAAAATAGTAATTCGCAGTGTATCCTATTTGGGGATGGGAATAACTAAATTTTTATGATAACATCAAAAAATTGAGTTATACAGGTTTGCGCTTTTTCACTAGTAGAAGTCGCTATTTGGTTAAATTAGAAAAAAAAAATGGCCGCGATGGGCTTACCACGTATCACGTCTATGTTCTCACAAAAGTATAATCCCACAAGGTGAAGTAGCAAATTGAGGCTCTACTTAATTAGCTATCTACAATATAAAGCCGTTAATTTATATATGTTTGATAACAAATTGTTGCCGCGTGGTGGTCCAGGGGTACTGACGCTAAATTTATATTTCATGGCCGCCGGTTGAAATCCAGTGTTGCACCAATGATTTTTTCTCTTGAATAATTTATGTGCGCAATACGTTCTCGAAACGATGATGGAAAATATCGTGAGGAAACCGGCGTGTCCTAGAATCAAAAAGCCATGTGACCAAACTGGGCTCACGTGGTAGATCAAAACCCATTTACTCTCACTTATCGAAAGTATGTGTTCCTGCAGTGGAAACATGGAAACATTAGAGGCTGATACGGAGGATCTGTTGTTTATGTGCTGCGGCAACCACTTAACATCATGCCATGGACCTTGACATGGAGCGTCATTTGAATCACAACGAAACAGTAAAATAATCTAAAATTCAATTTTATTCTGTTTTAAAATTAATAAAATTCAGGATTACTTCAATTTAATTCAAGGCCAATTGAAATTAGAAGCTCTTGAAGTCGAACAAACACTTGAAGGTCATTGAAGTGGCGAAATATTCCAAGCAGATGATAAGTACGAAGGGCCTTGAAAATAAATAAATATTCATGGACATTCCACGCAGCGCTATCTAGCTCAAACTTAGCATAAGAAGTACTATGGGAACTAAATATATTAAACTAATTATAGTGTTAATAAATACTTTGCTGTTAACACAAGTTAGCTCATAATTTTTTTGTTTGGAGTTTGATCTATTGTACGTCCAAGAGGACAAACTTTTTTTTTTTTTTTTTTTTTTTTTTTTTTTTTTTTTTTTTTTTTTTTATGTGAATTCGTGACGGAACGAGCTGAGGGCCCACCTGATGGCAAGTGGTGACCCTCGCCCATGACAACAGTAATGCGCGCGACTCAGTATGAGATCCAAATCTTTACTGAGTCGCATTCATCCTGCTGCGTCCATCACCCGAGACGGGGATGATACGTCTCATGCGCATGTGATTTCACCGGCAGCCATACCCTTCCACCGGAACACAGTGCAACCACTACTGCTTGGCGGCAGATTCCAGATATGGTGGCAGTACCTCTCCGGACGAACTTGGCACAAGTTCCACTGCTACTTTTGGTTGCTCCTTTAGCACCACCCAGGGGGTACGTGTAGGGAATCAAAGGGTACACACCTACGGACGCGAGCAACTGGACCCCCCAAATAAAGCATTAGTTATAAGATCTTTATGTACACAGTTTAACAATAAAATATATTCTTATTCTTATATAACTGATAGAATACTTAGGTATGTAGGAAGTAGGTATCTTTTAGTACATATGTATTATATAATACATTTATCAACACCTACTCGTATGGGTGTTTTTTAACGCATTTTTTTCACCACTTGTGGACCGTTTACGATGATTAATTGATTTAATTTGATAGGTATACCTCCAAGATAATGTTTTGTTTTGTTTTGCGCATGTTCCCATAAAAATTTCATTAAAAAAAATCTATACTTGAATGCGTCAAATAAGTGGTGAAAGTCGACAACTAAGTCGAAAGTTTAGTCGACTCTTAAATTAGCCACATATTTGACTAATTTAATAGTCAATTATTTGACTTTTTAATGCCGTCGAAAGCAAAAATGTAAGGCACCATCAAAATAAGATCAGTAATAATAATCACTGATATTCAAATTCACAATATTATCAAATCAATATTTACAAATTAAAATTTTCTATAATAATGTATGTAATTAAGCATTATTGACAATATTGTTCATTTGTGGTTGGAACTAAATTTGCACGCCTTCAGGCAGAATATAGGCTCACTTTGAAATTGACATGTAACATCTGATTATGTACCTACGTTCTTGTAAATAATATATTCTTATTCTTAAAAAACAATATCGAGTGGGTTTCCTATCTCTTCAGTTATATTCTTCAACAACCCACGCCCCGCTTTACTCGCAGTTCAAAAGTCAACTCCCAAAAGTCTCATGATGGGAAAAACGTTTTTGACTTCCATTTTTCAGGATTAAAAAGAAGCAGCGTATGTGTTAATTGTATGAGATACCTTCAAGAAGTAGAAGTTCTACGTGAAGAAGTAACAAACATACAACAAACTCTCGCTTTTATAATAGTAATATGATACAATAAACATAATACACCATTATTGCTTCTTAGAATTGTAGTTGGCTCACATCAGGGATTACAAATATCGGCCCTTTGTTAAGGTTATTCACGTAGTTTCATTAGCATATTCAATGATCGAACTAGGAGACAAAACTAATCTCTCTATTCAAGGGCCTTTCCGCAAAACCCGACTCGTGCTTGTTTTGAAATTCGCCAGAGAAAATAATTTCCAACATAGTAACGTCGGAAAATTTGATCAAAGCTCCTGAATCTAGTGACCCAAATTTATCAAAACCCTTTCACTCGATAAAGGGCCGAATTCATTTCTATTTCTGCCATGATTTTCACTGATTCTAGTTTTATTTAGATGATTTAATTATCCTACAATAATTTTGAAAATGGGCTGGAAATATGGGAATATTGTAAATCTTAATAAAAGCATTAAAAACCAGCGGTCTGAATCATGGTTTGGTTAATGACACTGCCTTCGAAGCGAGGGGACCCGTGTTCAATTCATAGCCGGAGCAAACTTTGTGTGGTGATTTTGAGTTTGTTCTCCGATCTTGGCTCATATGTATCAGAGGTTACGTGGAGGGAAGGGTACACACTTATGGACGCGAGTAACTGGACCCCCAGACAGTACATGTTCAAGAACCGAAAACTCGAAGCAATATGACATCTACCCGGTTGCTCGCGCCCGTTGGTGCGTACCCTTTGATTCCCTACCAAAAATAGCAGTAGAACTTGTGCAAAGTTCGTCCGGACAAGTAGTGCCACCATACCTGGAATCTACCGGTAAAATTACATGCGCATGAGACGTATCATCCCCGTCTCGGGTGATGCATGCAGCAGGGTGAACGCGATTCAATTTTATATTGAGTCGTATTACTGTTGTCATGGGCGAGTGTCGCCACTTACCACCAGGTGGGCCCTCCGTTTATACTGTCACAAATTCAAACAAAAAAAAAACCTGGATCCCATGGTAAATTGTAACTCATTTTCTCCCGCTTTTTGCCTCGGTTGGCAATACCTACAATATTTATAATAAGATATCAGTCGCTGTAATTGCTTATTCACGAATAATTTAGCTGGATTTTGGCTCCATTTGGAACGGTCCTAAACAAACTAACCGCACAAATCGTATAGATATCAACGAAATTATACCAAACATGGCGCCGATTCATGAACTTCTACAATTGTCAAGTATTCCGTCTGGGTTTCGTTGACTGAGGACAAATATTGGACAACCCTCGCCGAGTTGGGTAGTTTTACTGTCTGATGAAGTGCCAATGTTTGCGCCAAGATACTCCTGTCCATGTTCTTAGTTCAGGACATCTGTGTAGCAAATTTCAACTTTATTCATTTTCAAAATTACAAAGTTTAAGCTAAAGTGAAACTGCAGGACACGTCTGCCTTATATCCAATAACATGTGGGCAAAAATCCCCACCCATTGGAGCCCTGAAACATCAACAAGGCGACGTGGCAGACCTTGCAGAAGATGATGGGCCTAGTACTTTAGATGGAACTATACACCTTTTCAAAAAACTGGTCCGTTTTAGCTCTAGAGCGTGACAAGTAGTATATATGGGGGGAGGTCGTTGCCCTACAATAGTTCAGGCTAACGTAACAACTTATTTTCAATTAAAGATTATTAATAATAACACGGCATTCTACAGCCTGAGATTGGAGAAACCTTGCTTACATTGTTACGACCTAAATAGCAACAAAGACATCACTTAATGATGGAATTCATCTCGGTATTGTCGAATTTACCGTACTAATCTGCGAAGATCCCTTTACAGAAGCATAGGCCTGTTCTGAAAAAAGGAGAATCAATACTTCAAACTATCCAATTGCTTGATGTCCTTCAAGATTTTGGAGGAAAGGTGGAGAGCATACTCTGCACACATACATTATCTGTGCGAAATACTTTTTGATGCATGTTTAAATCCTACTTACTTGGATAGAAGCTTTTAACCTGGTCTTTCAAACCGGAGCACAAACGAGCGCTCTTTTCTAGCATAGGGCTTTTACAAATAGATATTATATATAATTCATTATATGGCTACGGATTATTTGTGTATAAAATATTGTACCTAATAGGAAAAATGTAACATTGTAAAATGTAAAAATATACATGTGGCAACACTATGTTTAAAATAACATTGACTTGCCGAAGTGCAATGAGAAATGGTAAAATAAAAAACAAAAAAGAGTAGAGTAAAGAGGATTTCTCCTAGACAAGCGTGCGCCATCGTCGGCTGCATCTTCACTTTCCATCAAGTGATATAAAATAGAAAAAAAATTAATTAAATATAAATTAATAAATGAAAAGGGCTGATGACCTAGACTGTGTTAGCTTGGTCCCTGCTCTTTATCTTTTTCCATACTTAACAGCTATATTCTTTCCAGTGCCAAAAGTGGAGATCGTGGACGAAAGAGGCCGTCCGCTCCAGGACAAGCTGTACAAAGACGGTTCCATCATAGAGCTTCGGTGCGTGGTCAGCGAAGTCCCCCAGCCAACGCGCCAGGTCAACTGGAAAATTGGGAGCAGGCTGCTCAATTATGATACAAAAAGAGGAGGGGTCAGGTAAGCTCCAGTGTTCAATACTCAATCATTAGTTGCGGCTCACGTGGTTATTTATTTGTTACACTAATAGAATAATAACAAAAAATAAAATTAATTTATTGCCAACGATATTGATACATAATTGTTTTTATCTTACAATTTCCTATTAATATTATAGTATAATGTAATTGACTATAGACTATAATAATGATTTTTATATGAGTTCTTGTTGGGCATTGAAATAGGAGGCAGGCGGAAGTATTTTCTAACTCTCGTTTTAATTAACATTGCGTAAATATGTAATTGACTAAAATTACATATTTAGTTACCTGAATAAGCTGGCTAGGTTGGTACGTTTCTGTTCTTATCTGTATTTGAATGTCTAAAAATCGTTAGTAAATACAATAAATGTCATGCTATCCTGCATTAGCTTAATTCTTCAACCAACTTCCGAAAGAGGTTCTCAATTCGCTTGTATTTTTTTTTTCTATGCTTGTTACCTCAGTTCTCCATCATTTATGAAACGATTTGGAAAAATATTCTTTATTTGAAAGAATATGCTTTTAGATTGGTCCCATACAAATCAACATTAAATCAAAATAACTGCAAAAAATATGTCATCTAAGAAAACGAAATTGTGTATTTTGCTTTCTTCGCCCGTTGTATATAGTTTGGATGATTCTTTCTCAAAAAAGAGTGTTTTTCTCATTACTTTTATAATAAAGTAATATTCTCTTCTTTAGGTAAGTAAACAGGAAGTAATGTTTTATTACTGATTAATAAAAATGCCTCTACTATCATTTAATTTACATGATCAAGCAGTTAATATTTTAGCTTTTCGGGCTAAAGTTATTCATTTATTATCTTGACTTAATTAAATTGAAGACCTCTGTAAATCTTCAGGATTAAACAAAATACAATGTTTTAGTCACAGTGAGTTTTGAATAGCTGGCACGTTTGGGAAATAGTTGGTTTAACACCATTCATCTTTCTGTCTCGATAATGGTGATGAGAGCCAAACTCAAACTCATTAATTCCTTTAGATCTCAAGTATCGTTTGGACACATCAAATTTTACACACAAGTAAACATATTCATGAGCATATAACGTGTCACAGGAGCTCCTTAGGCACTTTACGTGTACACAAATATGTCAAATTACAGTCAGTTTTATGTTTAAGCTAATCTTATTTTAATAAGTTTACGTCTGTTCCAACCCTAACCGACCAACCCGAGGGGAAGAAAGGAGGGGAGAAGAAGGTTTTTTTTGAACAGAGTTCCAAAGGAGCAGATTATCAATTTGTTTGTATTTTTATGTTTTGTACCTCAAAACATCGTCACTTATTAACCAATTTAGAAAATTCTTATTAAATTGTCGTCCAAGTAAACGAAATTGCGTAATATGCTTTGGTATAATGATTTTTTCTTCGCCTATTGTTGCCAATTTCGATGTTTATACTGAGTTCTGAATATTAAATAAACTTATACATACTCAACAAGGAATTCCAGTGCAAGGGGCACTAGAATTCCTTGTGTCGCAGTTGGCATGGACAAACACAAGACCCGAGAACAAACGTCATTCTTAACAAAGTGTGTCTCGGCCGGGAATCGAACCTGGGACCCTCGCTTCGAAGGCAGGGCTAAGCTAAGCCACGGAGCCGTATCACACCAGCTGTTCTCAAACCTAGTTGCTACCCCAACAGGATGGAATAAAATAAGCTTTTATATGGTTATGGGCACAGCCAGCGAATTTATTAAGGTAAATACATTTTGTTTATGATTGCGATGAGTTGCCCCAGTTAATGAATCAGTAACCTTTTTAAGGATTAACTTGAATATTAACTTTATTGGGTTTGTTAAGTTCAACTATTTGTGATCCACTTCTTCCAGGAATAGATGAAAATGCAGAATGTGTGTCAATTTAAGTAGGGCCAACTGAGCTGGTAAGACAGTCAGTTTTTTTATGTAACTATGTTGACGGGATGAGATGAAAGGGCCACGGATGTTAAGTGGTTTTTTTTTCGTTGAACTTTGATTGATATTACCTTACAGTCTAGTCTAGTCAATCTATCTCTCTGAAAAGTTTCATCCAGATCCGTTCCGCCGTTCTGGCGTGTTTGAGCAAACACGCCAGAAACTTCAATCTAATAAAAAAAAATGTAAAATATGTGACTGCGATACGACTTAGGTCCTCCCCAACCTAAGTATGAGAGGACCCAAGTCGCACCCCGTTGCGCTCGTCACCTGAGACAGGAGATGTTACATCTCATGCGCGTATGATAACACCGACACCCTTACCCTTCCACCGGAACACAGCAATGCGAGTGCACCACTGCTTAACGGCAGATTTCATGTGTGGAGGCAGTACTTCTCCAGGCGAACTTTGCACAAGTTCAACTGCTATTTTGCTCTGCTATATTGCTCCTTTAGTACCACCCAGGGGGTACGTGTAGGGACTCTGAGGGTATTCGCTTTCGGACGCAAGCAACTGGACCCCCTTGAAGGATCCATCCAAATGTTCGCATTTATAATAGTAGTAAGATTAGCCCAGACTGAACTACGACGCCTTCGAATATTAACCAGAGGCCATATATCTTACCAAACGTCTATTCATTCAAGTTAAACTGTAACTAAGATTCAATGCATTGAAGTTTGAAACTATGATTGCTAACTTGAACGCTTCTTGTCCTAGAATTGGTACTCATGTTAATGAAAGTCTAGTCTAAGCTAAATTTAGGTCATAAGGAGATTGTTTTCTTAATGGTGATATAACTTACTGTTTCACTGTCGCTCGGGTTCCTGTTCCCTGGTGATAACTGATTTCCCCTGTATTACAAAATTATAAGTGCATGATACGTTACATCCCTGTCTCAAAGAGACTTACCAATGTAATGGGACTTCAGTCTTATATTTAGATAGAAGAGGAAAAATTTATGTGCGCAATACCACGTTCATAAATGCACACTTTTTTGCGGTAATATCACCGACAAATCTAATTTTACTCAGAAATTAAACTTGTTAGCTTCAACTTTTAGGTCATCGCATGTTCAATGTTCTCACTGCAATGAGAAATTAACTATACTCGTAAGCATATGATTAAAATCGGACCACTTGCATCTAGTAAATGTTGGTTGCTTTTTTGTATTCAACATTTTTTTTTTATGTAGCTGAAGGGACAGGACGAGGTGGAAGATCACCTGATGTTAAGTAGTTACCTCCGCCCATAACAACAGCAATGCAACTTAGGTCCTCCCTGACCGAAGTATGAGAACACCCCAGTCACACCCTAGACGGGGATATTACTTCTCATATGCCTGTAATTTCACCGGCACCCACACCCTCCCACCAGAACAGTTACACACCAATGCGAGCATTACTGTTTGGCGGCAGATTACCAGATGTAGAGGCAGTACTTCTCCGGGCGAACTTCGCACAAGTTCTGCTGCTACTGCTAAATCCTATCTATTTATACTACGTCATAAAGATGTTTTTGGGATGTTTGACCTCATTCATCTTATAGCCTCTTGGATTTTTACCGTACCGCACTAGACTTTTATGGACCCTCTGAAAGGACAAAGGCCTACTATCGACAAGAGAGAGTGAATGGGCAATTAAATAATCCAATTTCAATAGTCTCAACCCTTTTTTCACCTTTAGGGGTGGAATTTACTCATGGAAATTTTATGGAAACACGTCGGTCATTTTCCTATTTCATAAGGTTTACCTTATCAAAGGTTACCTTATCAAATAAGAAAATCATCCCCATTTGGCGAAGAAATTTAGTAACGAACATACAAGAAAATATACAGCCGAATTTAGAATCTTCCTTTTTTGAAGTCAGTTTAAAAGATGAAAACGTAGCGTTAAGAGCGTTGTGGCCCAGAGGCATAGACGCCCACTTTCAATCTGAAGGTTGCTCATTCGAATCCACACGTGCACCAACGAGATTTTTCACTTGAAAAAAACAATTATGTGCGCAATACCACGGTCTCAAAAGGGTAACGGCATGTCTTAGAACATTCTAATTAGAAAAATTCGACATGTGACATCAATACGGATTGGGCTCCCGTGGTAGATCAGAGCCCATTCACTCTCAATTATCGAGAGTAGGCCGATGTCCCTGCAGTGGTAACATAAGAGGCTGGTACGGTTAAGAGTTACCATAATAAGATATTACATACATAAGATATTTACTCGGTACATAGTACCTATATCATCTCTATGCGGAGGGGTAAATACCTTACCCCTCCGCATGTAATCACAACTTTCTGCTGAATTAGAGAATAGAATTTCAAAGCGTCTCTTGAGTTGACAAGGTAAGGCAAAGTAAACTAGGTTAATTATCTATTAAGACATAGCCTACCCCGACTTGGAAGCGTATTCGACAGCACCTGTGAGACAGGCAGATGAGACGTCTCGTTACGAATACATATCGTTCAAAACCACATAGTCAGCTTCTTGGTACCATTTAGGTTAGCACACATTTTCAATTGACTTCCAAAGGAGGACAATTTGGTTGCATTTCTTTGTCTTTGTCCTCAGAACTCCATCACTTATAAACCGATTCGGAAACCTGTTTTACTTTAGATTGGTCCCATACAAATTTCATTAAAATTGGTTAAATTTGTTTAATTATAATAACGATAAACGTTTATTTCAGATCGGTAAAACAAATACATAGTGTTAGTAGAAACTATGGTTAGGTATAAAATATAAATTTAAAATTATTTCAAATCAAGCAACCGGTTTTATTCTAGACACCAGTGCGTAATAGATAGTAACAATGGTCCCTAACAACTAGGGTTGGGAGGCCGTTGGGACTCCCAAGTACACGGCTCATCAGGGATGCAGTTCTGTTTCGCATTATTGCATAAATTACGCCCTTGCGCGCGTCTGCAAACATCCAGAATGCTAAAGAAACGTGGCAACCCCAAAAACATCCTAAATCCGTTGTTATATTGGACACGTAGGGCGTTATAAGATATCGGTGTATGTTTGGGCCACAGACTGCACGTGTAAAAATATGAACAATATACCATAAACAGTTTTATTTTCGCTATAGTTGTACAACGTGTGTAAAATCTGCGACTGATGAAACCCTACGCTACTGTTCAATATCTTTATCATCCGAGTAATCATCTGTCAGTCAGTGGCCCAGGTACTTGGACTGTTTTACCCAATTAAGAGTAGTGTTATATAGGTGGACTGGGGGTACCAAGAAGCTTTTTATAAAAACTACCGTCTTTCCGACAACTTTTAGTAAATCTAGTGGTCTTTTAACTCAATTACTCATTAAGTTAATTTTTCGGGCACTGTGGCTGAAAATTATTATTGTTAATGAGTATTGGTTAGAGCATAAATTAGAACGCAGCGTAGTTCTAAACCAAGTAAAACATCAGCTGTGTAGTTTTGTCTACGTTCAAATAAAAAAAAAAAATAAACAACTTTAACACACTCATACCTCTGCACTAGGATTCCCTGTGTCGCAGATGGCATGGACAAACACAGAAACACAAGACAAACACCCAAGACCCAAGAACAAACTTCATGCTCACCACACAAAGTGTGCCCCGGCCGGGAATCGAACCCGGGACCCCTCGCTTCGCAGGCAGGGAGCCGTCTAATTGACATGCAAATGAATCACCGCTTGACAAAGTGATGTACGTGGTACCGCGTCTTTATCGGCCTTCAGTAGGTACAAATCCGATACCAAAATTGGCCACTTAAAAAAAAGAAGAAAGCGGTGAAATAAAACTTCGCGAATGATCATGGCATACAACAAACGCCAATCACATGCGATTGTTTATTGTATTGGTTTCTCGTCGTCAAAGCCTATTTATTCTCACTAATCAACAGTAGACTGGTGTATATGCAGTAGGAACGACGCTGATACGATATCAGTGCTAAACACCAATATCAATTCAATATAATCCCAATATTTTTTCCTAACAAAAATAACAATTCAATCTTGTATCGTTATTTTGCAGCGAAAATTTATTGGCTATTTGCATAGAAAATCAAACTGTTGATTGAACAATATTGAACAAAAAACTGAAAATTTAATCCACCAAAAATGTCGGTCTCGACAATTGGATGGTTTTCAAAAGTTTGTTTAATAACGCTCCAAATAACAGTTTAATCAAGGCGTAGTTTGGACACAGGTAATGTAGAATCACAAGCTCAATGCACCAAAAATAAATGGAACAATTTAGTAAACTGAGGTGAGCCTAAGAAAATTTCAACAGTGTTTTACTTATATTTGACCAACACCAATCTATAATATAATATAAAAATAGTAGGTATTATAAAAAAAATGGTTTTTATGTTTGATTGTAATGGATAAACTGAAAATATTCTTAACTGGTTAAAAAAGCAACTAGTGATCTTTCCAAAAATTACAATAATGTGACTCAATGCATAAAAAAATTACCTATAAAAGCCATTACTTGGCGTATGATGCGAAACTATTGACGATACATGAAATAATGTACTACATATTTAAAGTATACATAAAAACCCACAATAAGGTGGCAAGCCTATATGGCTACTATTTTACTTAAATAACCCGTTTTATGTTCCTACAAGTCAATCAAAACATGGGTAGAATCGAAAGTTTCATAATCAAGGTTGATTATGTACATGTAAATTACTCTTTAAATTATTCGAATAGGCTCTATTAAAAATGCCACAGTCCTACGCTTAGTTTATTAGTTACCTACACATCTAAGACCATGATTCACGATAAAATTACAACTCTAAATACAACCAGTGCAAACTTTAAATAATTATTAATAATATAACACAAAGTTCCAATAACCAACTTAGAACAAACATCAGGATTATCAGGGATTGTTACGCAAATAATTAATATCAACTTAACCAACAAGCCATCATCATTTGAACAAGTAACATTATTTGTTGATAAAAAAATACTTTATTTGATAAATAAATATAATGACGGATTAAACACAAGCAATTGTAGAACTTTGCCAAATTGAACAAAAAATGCTATTTGACAAGTTAATGATTTAGAAATAAAGCCGTCAACATTTCAATTAGGCAAAGAAAAGCAAAGAAGAAAATAAAAAAAAATACAATATATAAATCGACTTCAAAACTTTTGTCTCCTATTTTACATCCTTAGAAGAAACATTTTTTATGAAATTTAAGAGAGAACGAGGACGAGTCAAAGGTAGGATGTACATTTGTCTTATTCTCGTTAAAAAAATAGATAAATAGATAATACTTTATTGCACACCAAAAAGATATAATAACAATAGCTTAAAACTAGAAATCTTAATTAAAAAAAGGTGACAAACAAAGGGTGGTCTTATAGCTATAAAGCGATCTCTTACAGACAACCTTTGGATGGACAAGAATTATTAGGAACGAGAAGGGGCATAAAATATTAATTATTAACGAATTAAAAAGGTAATCCCAATCGATCCACAATTGATGAATATAATTAAAAAAATACTTTTTCCTCTCCTCTGATGCATTCGTTTTAAAAGATTTTAAAATTTACTTCAGTCTTATATTATTGACAGGTACGCTCACGCCGCTTACCAAGCGGAGGGCTACCCAAATATCTTATTGAACTAGCTGGCTTCATCAAAGCTGTGCCACCGGGTTGCCAGTGTTTGGTGACATGTTCAGTTTTTGCCGTAATTATCCCTCGAGAGAATTCGATGAATATTAGGGGTATGAACTGACTGGGGTATTATATCAATTTCCGTAGTTTTGCTCGTTTTTGTCGCAATAAACCTCCTATTATCGGAAGTTTAGTTTAGTCACGTTCCACACGTAAAGGTTGTATTTTTAGACTTACCTGAAAAACTGATTACAAAGCACTTTTTGCGGTGCTTTTAGGAATATACTGGCAAGTTTTTTTAATGTTATAAAGTGACGGGATGATCTGAATGCCTACCTAATGTTACTTTCACCCATTAGAACAATAATATGACTTAGGTCCTCCCAATACATCATACTAATTTTAATCCGATTGCGAGGTTTTCGCTCTCACCAAAAGCTTAAACTTTCTAAAACCATCTGCATCGTCAAACGTATAGCCCTGTCAAAAAAACAGTGGCACTCCTGGAGTGCACTGTTTTTTTGACCAAGCTATACGGGACAGAAGTGAAAACAAAAGCAAACTACACTAAATATACTTAGATAACAGTATACGGTAACAGTGTATGTAGTTCAATGGTTTTTCCACCTCAAAAAATGACCGACGCATCCAAAGAAGTTTCCACTTCAAAAATAGCCTTGGCTTGGCTCAGCATTGTTAACTGACATTACTATCGTTAAAACT
The DNA here is from genome assembly GCA_921293045.1 of Aplocera efformata. Lineage (NCBI taxonomy): Eukaryota > Metazoa > Arthropoda > Insecta > Lepidoptera > Geometridae > Aplocera > Aplocera efformata. Next base: position 5,690,221 of record OV121061.1, read on the forward strand.
AAGCTCGAAAAACATTAAAATAAACGGTATATAGGTCATACAGAGATAAGAGCACTAAAATTTATCCTTGATTGTAGGTCGACGAACGAACCCACTCCTTGCGCAGTCCGGTATATTTCTGCTGCCAAGAAATAATTACTGTGCCCCACTTTGAAGAAATTACAGACATATGAAACTTTCCAATTAAATATCCCTGTGGAACATTAAATACAAGCTTGTTGCAAGTGTGTTCTCTCTGCCTAATGCTTTTAGAGTTCTATATCTAAAAGATAATATGTATTACATTTATTTATAGAACCTTAGAAGTATGCCTAAATTGCTTGTTGTAATTTCTGTCTGTCTTGCTTTTAGAGGGCTTATAATGGTTTGATTGGTTAGATCGAAGCAAGGGGGCTCGGGTTTGTTTTAATCCGATCGGGATATACTTTGTATGGTGAGCATAAAGTCTGTTCTTCGCCACGAACACAAGATCTAAGATCCAAAAATATAATTTATGCAATTTTTATTAAGTGATGACTAGACCATGTACTCTATATTGAATCTTAATCGTTTCTAATATTTTCTTCTCATACTTCAGTCGGGGAGGATATAAGTCGTATTTCTATTGTTATTGTTCAGCTCGCCCCGTCACATTTGTTAATAGAAAACAAAATGCATCAATACCCCATGGTCAATAATGAAACGTTTGTTTCACTCGGTTTCAGTTTCAGAGATATCAGTAATGGTTCTGTCAATTATTTAATCTTAATGGAAATTCAACCACATTGGAGTGTAATTGGAGTTATTGGGATTATGTGTTGTATTTTGTGTCGTCGACCATGGAGTAGCGTTGGCAAATCAGTTCGTCTTCATGTGTCATAATGAACGATTTACGATAAATATGTTTTTACTACAGAAATTTAAATATTTACATTTCAGGTTCACATTGAATTTATCATACAAAGTCTAACATAGTTCTATATTAAATAATTGAGCGTAGCGTTTCGCCCGGCTCCGCATGGGTGCGCCTAGCAAAATAATATCAAACTGTGATAGTTTGAGAGATCAATAATGGTTTGGCAATCATTTTATCTTATTGGAAAATCAACCACATTGGAGTGTGATTGGAGTTATTGTCGTTTAATTAATTATGTTTGTTAGTGTGTCGTATTTTCATGTTGTCGACCACGTAGTAGCGTTGGCAAATCTGTTTTTATTTATAGTTTCACAATCATCAATTTACGATAAGTTGCCCGCGCTTTCACTTAAATCTATATTCTATTTCCCTATTAAAGGTTATGCTTAGTTACTTAGTTAAGTTCCTTTGTAAGTGTAATTTTGTAGGTGTACGTATATGTATCAGTGTGTGTGTGTGTGTGTGTGTGTTTGTAAACGAAGTAATTTTGAAGAATTCTACGGAAATAACGATTTTTGACTTTGACTTAGTGTTATATATATTGACGGCTCCATGGCTTATTAAGTAGCGTTACTGAAGCAAGGGATCCCGGGTTCAACTCCCAGCCGGGACAGATTTTGTGTCATGAGCGTAAACTTTGTTCCCGTGTATTGGGTGTTTGTCTATGCCACCTGAGACACAGGTAATTCTAGTGCAGTTGTAGAGTGTGTAAACATTACTATTTAAGCGTTATCTCGCTAGTCGTGAGTAGACCTGAATTTCTTAAGTCAGAAGTCTGAGAGCGGAGTCTCAGAGCTTTGAGTGTCTGAGAGCTAGTCTTAGAAAACTCTTGAGAGTTGTTATTCTTTGGGAGGCTTTTACGACTTTTTAAGCGAGCCCTCCACAGCATCCCTTAAGCCACAGAATACGCATAAAAGCCAGCGGAGACGACCAATTTTAATCGTTCCGATAGTTGTTGCCATATGTTTTTTTTTAATTGAGCATTAACAAACGTTCGACAATAAAGTAAAATTCATAAATTTTAATGACTTACTCCGATTTTTATCGTCGATAGTAGTAGATGAAAACATATTGATACTAAAATAAAAAACTATTATATTTAAGTGTAACATAACTCTATATTATATTATTAGCGATTCGCCCCGGCTCCGCATAGGTGCAATCTACTTATGAAGAAAATAAAAAGCGCTTAGTTAAAAATAATTTTGTTGTTGACATTTTTCTTTTATAATATAATATCTTGTCCTGGCAATTAGAAATATAAAAACACGGTCCAATGATGATCTTTCTTAACGCAGTTATTAATTTTTATTTATATTAGGCTAGTAACGATGCAGTAACATTTGTTTTATTTCTTTATTTCTAATTTAGTATAATTATTTCGTATTTATCTAGATAAAATGTCAGTTTTAATCTAGATAAAATGCAAAAACAATATGATCATATTTTGTAAATAAAAGATACGTCGTGTTGCTTTCCAGCGAGAGAAGACCGACTGCCAGCGATTTAATTTGGCCGTGTGTGCACTATTGGGCGATTTTAATCGTTCGTCTGAGGTAGCCGTAAACGTAGATATATCCGAATAATATTTTGACCGCGGCACAAGTGAGACTATAAAAATAAGTCGTAAAATGGAACATGACTTTGTTTACAGCGCTCCGCAAAATATCTTTAGGCAAATGCCATAAAAGGTTTATTAAAATACTTTGGCATCACAATCAAAATTGTTTTTTTATGTGAGTAAAGTGAAATGAGCATATGATCCATCTGATGTTGAGTGGTATCTGACAGCAAGAATTCATCCTTGACCTTGACCCACCTGAGTTAAGTAGTTACCTCCGCCCGTAATCCGCCGCTAAGCAATGGTGCACTCGCGTTGCTGTGTTCCTGTGGAATGGTGTGGGTGCCGGTGAAATCACAGGCACTTCACCACCCACCGTATAGGGATAACGGACTCGAATTTTTGTTGTTTACGGTCGGTGGCTACTATCAACTAAGCTAAGGCCAGTCAAGAGAACCTCTATCTTTATCAATGCACTAGCTGACCGGGCCACGCGTTGCTGTGGCTAACGTTTTTGTCATACGATATTATAATTTGCAATAAAATAATATTACGATCATAAATTGAGATGTGAGCTATCCTATCTTTTAAGTTGGATCAAACTGCACACGGTGTACAAATTTGATACACAAAATCGGTTATTGTGATTGAACCATGTTAGCTAGATATATGTTTTTGCGGACTTTTTTGTAGGTCTTAATGGGATCTACAAACCCGTAGTACATCATTTTGTTCTATTGTCAACAGTTTTTGCAGCGCACGCAAAAATAGGTTTTCGATTTTACACCTTGTGTTACAAAATAGCAATTTACTTACGGATCCCTGATTTTGAAAAAAAAAACCTTTAGCCTTCCTCGATAAATGGACTACCCAACACTGAAAGAATCATCCAAATCGGACCAGTAGTTCCAGAGATTAGCGCGTTCAAACAAACAAACAAACTCTGCAGCTTTATAATATTAAGTATAGATTAACAATACATGACATTAATTTGAATGTTTTTATCAACAGTGTGAAGACAGAAGCGACGTCCAACGGAGCCCTATCGAGGCTCTACATCGCGAACGCGAACCGAAACGACTCGGGGAATTATACCTGCTCACTGGCAGACGTAGCGACATCTGCCGTATCTGTGCACGTTTTGAGAGGTAAGCATGCTAGCTTCCGTATCAAAAGAGAGATGGCCTAGGGGTACGGACGAAGACTTTCAATCCGAAGGTCATATTTGTCAGGTTTGTAACTCCATATATCGATGATTTGTACCGTTACAAGTTAATTTTACGAAAATGTAAAAGCAGTAAAAGAAAATTTAGTACGGCTGATAGCCATTTATACTCATTATTGCAATTAACATTAATTAAAATAAAACTGATAAGCACTTAATTAAGAGAAAAAATATACATACAAAAGGAAAAAGGAAAATAATAGTAATTCCGTTAAATTTTAGATTAAAATAATGTCACATAATTAAAGTAGAGAAAATTAAAAAGTCAAATATTTTCTTAAGAATTAAAACAAATCAAAACAATTACATAATATTATATCGTGTCGAAAGTTAATTACTTTTATTATAACAATATATCAATCATTCGCAGTACTTGAAACCTATACTCTATTTTCTTCCATTCGTCCTCATCATTAGCAACAAGCAGTTCATTAAGAGCGGTGAGAGTGCGAGGCGGCGAGGAGTTAAAACGCGGCGGTGCAACAGTCAGGCAGAGAAAATAGTTTGTATTGTACTTTTTACCTTGAATATAATTATTCGGAACATAGAGTCTAAATAGCTCGTTACAAATAATAACAAGTAAATAAAATAAACGTTTACAAACTCATACTGCACTAGGATTTCCTGTGTCACAGATGGCATGGACAAAACACAAGACAAACACCGAAGACCCGAGAACAAACTTCATGGTCAACACACAAAGTTTGCCCCGGCCAGGAACCCGGGACTCCTCGCTCCGAAGACAGGGCTACTACCAACTAAGCCACGGAGTCGTCATGTAAACCAGAATCATCAATTGCACCGCAAAAAATCTTACACACTATTTTAACGTTGGAGAGAATTCTAGGCATCCCAAAAAAAATTGTGTGGGACACATGTATGGATAACATCCAAAGCGACGTATGTAAAGAAATCTTTGAAAGGCTTTTTTGATCTTTTCAATAAAAGCATCAGATGACTCGCGTGGATTCCAGATACAAGTACTGGCTTCCAATTTACTCTGCACAAGAGCACTGAAGAAGCCGTATAACTCCTACACTTTGAAATGTCCTAGTATTTTTCAAGACAACGGCGAGTCTTTGGTATGGCTTGGCCACAAGAGAAATATGATAGTATAATATAATGTAGTGGTAATGTATTGTACTGATGAACACCAAACACCAGAACAGATCTTCAAAAATTATAACTAACCTATCTCGATCACATCAGCTTTCAAACAAAAAAACCGCGTTAAAATCGGTCTATTCGTCTGGGAGATCGTAACCACAGACAGACTCACACATAGACATAAACGCACTACAAACTTATAAACCGCTCTTTTTCGTTTGGGGCCTAAAAGTAATTTTCCTCATCCAGTACCCAAATTGTGTTTGACGAGGCAAATATTTCTGCACAGAACATAAAGTATGCGTTCGCTTTTTTGTGTTTACATTGAACGCGGCTAAAAAGTACACATATTCAAAACTCGGAAGAAGCGGTGTGCTCATCGCAAAATATATTGGCTCCGTCTGGGGTTCGAATCCATTACTATTAATACCCATACACACAATAAACATTGTTCAACAATGTTCGTGACACAAATGCTTGTCCTGGGCGGGAACGACAATTAATAAAAAAAAATGTTTATGATACTATTTACTATCGAAGAGAAAACATTATCGTTTCGTGCCATTTTTTCCATTTTTGAATACCAATAACAAATTCTTCAATAACAACAGTGTTATCGGCACTTTCTGCTGTCTAGCCTTCATCAACTGCGCCAAATATTTATGACTAAATTCAAACCAAACAAAAAACATTTTCTTGCGAAAATATGAAAAGTAAACGACCTGAAATGAAGGAGCTTTGGAAACTGCTTATAGAAAACGTAAAGTTGCGTTCACTGTGATATTTTTTACATGTGAAAACTCTGACAGTGCTTTGCATCCGTTGAATATTAAAAGTTTGTGGGAACATCACATTTATTAATAAATACGCACTAACAAGATCACGCTATTACTAAGTTTAGCGCTTGTTCAAACCTCATCCTACCCTCTATGGGGCAACGAGCAAGAAAACCGTAGAAGAATTACTTTCTAGCGCGACTACAATTTGCTTTTAAAAAAAAAATAGTTTTTGAGACAATCGTGAAGTGTTTTAGTTTCAAGTGATGTTAATAAACTAATAATAATAATAATCATTATCATTGTTTTTATACTGTTTATTTTATAAATAATGTATTATTTTGTAGTGAAAAATGTATACAAATGAGAAATAAAATAAATAATGAGAAATAATAATCAAAATAACATCTTAAGAAGCTCTCGCTAAGCGGATGGATAAAGGGCCAGATATGAGATAAGAGACGGATAGAAAGATAGAAAGCGGTACTCCTGAAAACGGCACGCATCATCAGGAGGTTCCTCTGTCTTAGGTCTTACTCCGCGGTCGGTGGTTCTCCGTTTTATATAATATATTATTTACCACAATGTTTTTTTTATTTATTATTTATAATAGTAAAAAGTATTAATTTTGTAGTAAGAAATGTAAATAATGAGACACAAATAAACAAAGTGGAATTTTATAAACCAACAACATATTTATAGATATACAGATTATCCCAAATGTCAGTAATTTAATACAGTCACTTGTCGAAAAGCCCTCATTGTCTCATACACACACCCTTACAGAAAAATAAGTATCGGCGGCCTATCGCGTTTCAAGCACGTCGTCCAAACGTTACAGAATTTATTGCCCATAAAATACCTTTGGCAAGGCAGTTCCGATGAATTATTCATGGGATAACATTAAATAAATTTACGAAGAATCAATTGCTTACAACATTGAGTCCATTTGATTTGGTCTGAATAATTATATTGCGGAATTTTTCGATGGGGATACTCATTGCTTGTCAATATTTGATGTTTCCAAATAAAATATTTACTAAATTACCATAAAAAAACACGCATGGGTTTGCACAAGGAGTATTCATTTTTGTTTCGTGCTGCTCGTTTCTATCGGTGGTGATTTCGGTCAAATTACGCTACTAATAGCAGAAATATTTGTGGGCGCAAATACATTTTTAAATTATTTTAAAACAGATTTGAAAATCTACGTTAGTGCGTTAGTGGAATTTTTCCATGAAACGTGAACACAGCAATTCGGGTGGCACTACTTGGCGGCAGAGTACAAAATGGAGGCAGTACTTTTTCGGACAAAATTGGCACAAGTTCTACTACTACTTTTGGTTGCTTTTTACACAGATTTTTAACAGACTTGCTTACGTCAATATTTAAATTCATCCATGAAAATTATATTACCTTGAGAATACTGATCTTGGGATCAAGGACGTTTTTTTGGTTGCACGTTCCATTAATTAATTCGTATTCTCGATCCAAAGTTAATAAAATATGAGGGTACATAATTAATTCCAATTGAATTGTTTTGTGGAAATGGTATTTATTTTTAATTCACTCTACTCTTTTGAACTGACATCAAAAGAGGCACTCAATTCGACAATTTTTGTGTGTTTGTGGCGCAGTATCTTCGGTGTAATTACCGAGTAGTACGTGGTAATTAGCAATAATATCGCGTACCTAACAAAAATGTTTGGTTTTCAAAAGTCGGTGTCTTTGCCCCTGGGCCACAATGCTTGCGCTGTATGTAATTTTCTGCACGTAATAAAGTTAGTTTGCTAAACATTGCTTTTCTATGAATGCATGTTCTCAATTTGGATTTTAAATTGATGTGGAAACATGTTCAAGAACGAAACTTAATATTATTTAGCACTATTCATTCAAGATTCCAAGATTTTTTTACGAATTCAATGGAAATAAAGTATTTTCACTTTGACTATAACTTTGAGGTATAAGTATAAAAACATTGTTTTTCTTTTTTGTAGGCTTAATTAAATTATTCCTTTACCTTTTAGGTACAGAACCATACGAACATTAACGTACCGCGTCAATTTTTTTACGGTGTACCTAGCAGTATTTCTATCAAACTCACTAGAACATCTATTACACGAAAACACATGAACAAAACCTACATGTTGTTTTTGCTGAAGCCTGAAAATGGGTTGGAAAACGATTTTGAACGCGGTGCTGAAATAGTGGTCACGTCAAAATGTCACCGGGTTCCATTGAGTTAACATATTTCAAAATGTCCACAGCATTTTGTAACCCAGAGCAACGGAAATTCGGTTTGCTTCATGAACCATCAGTTTTTGATTCGACGAATATTAACTGTTTAATCTATGCAAATCAATAAAATTTAAGTGCCTGTTTCTAATGAAAAATACCAGCTTTATGCTAATATACATATACATATAATAGAAAACGACTCGTAAATACGGTAATTATAACAAACAACCATATTTTTAGAATTTATTCCGGCTAATCTGGCTTTCACTGGCAGATAGCTGATGTTAGAAGGAGTAACTTAAACTACTTTTATTTTTTTACTAACTTTTATTACGGAAAAAGAAAAATAGCTGAAGATTATACTCTAAAGAGAGGAGCAACATTGTTTAATATTAATTTTGATGTCATTGTTCAGTTATGATAGTAATAACGAGAAACACACATATTGCTGTTTTTATAACGCCACAGCTGCAGGAAAACAGTAGGCCCACTTCAAAGTAAGTGGTTATAGGCATTTACCCGCATCTGCTGCCAAGGGATAATAATGCTTACTATAATAACGAGAGTAAGCGAGCACTACATACCTTTTTTATGATACAAATGTGACGGTACGAGCTGAAAACAGCAATAGGACTTAGGCCCTCCCCGAGCGAAGTATGAGAAGAACCAAGTCGCACTCCATTGCGCCCACCACCCGAAGATGTTACGTCTCATGCGCCTGTAATTTCACTGGCACCCACACCCTTCCATCGGAACACAGCCATATGAGTGCAACACTGCTTGGCGGCAGATTAACAGATGTGGAGGCAATACTTCTCCGGGAGAACTTTGCACAAGTTCTAATGCTACTTTTTGTCGCTCTTTTAGCACCACCCAGAGGGTACCTACGGACGCGAACAACTAGACCCCCCAGAATCTTCACCAGAAAGAAATTTTCACCAGAAGATATCCAAGAGTCTTTACTCATGATAGATGGAATTAAACTAACGATCTTGTTCCAAACTATAGGCATAATAATTTAAAAATACAATATTTTATTGTATATCTACGCGCATGTTATGTGCAATCAGTGATTGAAATCACATGTTACTATGAAATCCTAGTTTTGATCTAATTACAATCATTAGGTAAAGGAAATGTTGTTGGTGGTCTTTAATAAATAAAAAATGAATTTAAAAGACATAAAAAATTTCTTCAAGCAATCTGTGTCACCACAATAATATTTGATATATATTAATATTTGTAACATGAATATTTTAAGCCAAAAAAGGTAACAACTATTGCAAATTTTTTTTTTCCATCCAGGAGAATCAGTCTTCGATAATTCAATGATAGAACTAGAAAATTCTAAATTAGCAATCGCCATTTTTTCACAAAACTCGTTCTTACTCTTTGAACTGAACCGAACATAACGTGCTGACATTATGCAATGGCATTCGGATTCATTCGCTATATCTGAACTTGGGTTAAGATTCCGACGTTACAACGCAGTTTTTATGTTGCAGAAATTTCTATTCTGGAATTACGTTCAAGTTTTCTCTTAGAAAGGCCCGAGGAATATTTAAGTTTACATCAATGTAGGTGATTACGAAGTTGACTGGCCTTCCGTTGGTAGTAGCTTTGACTTCTGGATATGGTTCTTCGGTTCGATTCCCATTCAGGACAAGTAATTACGTGAGGAATATGATATTTGTTCTGTCTTGAGTGTTAATATGTATTGCTATGTATACTTACAAAAACAAGTTTACATATATATTCTACTAGCTGTGCCCGCGACTTCGTCCGCGTGGACTTAGATCTATCCCAGCCTAGAAGATAGAAATATAATGAGATGCTTATTATGTCTGGTCGTTACTATTGTATTAAAATTATGTTATGATTAAATCTCAAAATACTTTATTTCCGTTGGATTCTTACCATATTACTTAGGTTTTGTTAACTGGGAAGATTAAAGACTTGATTGGATGATGAACTACGTAAGTGAAACTGCAACCATTGCAAATGTATATTTTACAATAATGCTTCTCTGTAAACTATACTATAGAAGTCGTTTTTTCAGGATATTTCAGGAACGTGCGCATAAAAAATATTTGAATTGCTAAGGCGGACTGTGCAAAAAGCAACTCAATATAAGGACTACGTCTGATCACTGCGGAACATAGGCTCACCGGAGACTGAATGCGTTTAAAACTAAATGGACAGTTGATAGGAATGAGAGGAATTCTCTAAACTCTTGACTTTCAATTTGGTGCTGTAACATAATTTAGGAAGACATAAATTTATAAAAGAGCAATGGGCATTCCGACATTTAGTTTAATATATTGTGTGATGAGAGTCCAGATGCACTCTAGAAATTTAAACATTCGATGGGATAGATGGTAGGGTCTTATTGTTCCCGCCTGACCGCAGCTATAGGCAGAAACTTTTTGCTGTCAACTATGGTCTTATCCATGATTGACAGCGGGAGATCTTGGGTGGCAGCTCAGTCTTTCTGCAAGGAAGTAACCTCGCAGAAAGAAGCAGCCGTGAGGGTGAGGGAGGAAGAATCTCCTCACCCTGGTAGACGCAGGAGAGTGGGTCGGCGAAGGCAGGCGCATGAGCGCCGCCTGTCACCCTAACGGGAACCTCCTGGTGGTAGATCCGGGGAATCTGCCGTCCGACGGATGAGGTCCCCACGGGAGGATGGCGTGCTTCGTGTTTCGGGCACGCCACCACAGGGAGTTAGACATCGTGTTGGGGTCCCGATACGCGTAGACCAACGCAGCTGGGGCCGCTACCGTACCCGTACCCCAAGCGTGAAGGCGTAGTGCAGGAACACCAAGGGGGTTTAATGTGTATTTCCCCAGTACTGCTATTTCTGAGTAGTGTTGGGGGTGAGTCACACATAACCTCACGCCTCCCCAAGGTATACGCAAAGTATTTACCCATTGACAAAAAGAAATCGTCTTATTGTTCCACTTCTCTGTTAATGATGTTGAATGGTGTTCAATGCCATTCCCTGGGACACTGCTCAATGTTGTATCAGTGTTGTTAGATCATCATACACAAAATACATAGGAGGTGTGTGGCCGCATGTTTAATGTTCAATGCATTGGTATAACGTTGTCCCACAGACTCGAACATTAAGACATGCGTTAATTTCATCAACCTTAGTATCTCCATTTATAAACACCACATAAGAGCATGGGGATATCTATAGGCGGATCTAATATATCGCAGTGAATTCGGTCCATCGTTTTAACTGTTTTACGGGTTGCCATTGTGCACTGATCCCATACTACTAAGCACAATCACGTAGAACCTTTGCTTTGTCGCTATTTCTAGAAATGCTGCAAACAGGTCTTCAAGTTCCAAGTTCCAGATTCAAAGACTTCCAAGTTTTTGGGATTTTAAACATTTTGTTGGCGGTTTTAGTTTCATGTAACTATGTGTATAGCTGTTTTACCCAATTAGGAAACAGAGGGAGCAATTTTATTTCGGTTGCGTATTTGGGTCAAGACGGCTTTGGTGAGAAATAAGTCTCCCGTACCAATTTATTGGATCTAGTTGCTCGCGTCCGCAGGTGTGTATCCTTTGATTCCCTACACGTACCCTCTGAGTGGTGCTAGAGCAGCAACCAAAAAGTAACAGTAGAACTTGTGTCAAGTTCGTCCTGCGAGGTACTGCCAATACACATGGAATCACACAAGCAGAAGTGCTTGCATTATATTTGCATGAGACGTATCATCCCCGTCTCGGGTGATGGTCGCAGCAGGATGAGTGCGACTCAGTCTAAGATCCAAATCTTATACTGAGTCGCATAACTGGTGTCATGGGTGTGGGTCGCCACTTACCGCCAGGTGGGCCCTCAGCTCGATACGTAACTAACTCAGAAAAAAAAAGATAGCTAGCAAGCATCGATTTATGTTTCGTTATCATTGTTGAGCTGCATATTCTTTGACAGACTTCCGCTAACTTATAATGATACTTTTTCAATAAATGTGCTGCATCTGAATATCCAGATAATATCAGCAAAATCGATAACAAATGTCGCAAGGGTTATGTACTTTCGCCCCTGATGATGATGATGATGATGTACCCTGAAGAAGATTTACCTATGCGGCCATTTTCAGCCGGATATAAGGCCATGGCGTTACTCCAGTGTAATGTAGGTCTCCATCAAGTAAATGACTCGTTTGACAGGCAGCTTAACTCGTAATCAAACTTAATCAACTTTTCGCAGCAAAAAAAAACTGCCTTTAAACTAATTGTCTAATTACTAACCCAAACTACGACTAAACGTGTCATCTGCCTTCAAGCGCCTGCTCGTATTCATGCTGCAATACACCGGCTCGCTACACCGAGTCAAGCATGTAGGATTCGGCAGGCGCGTTAAAATTTTGAATAAAACATTGAATAACTTTTGATTTTGCGAGTCGATTTTGATAAAATAAACGGTATTCATTAGTCGAGACTCAGCTTAATATATGTTAGTAATTAGATTTTGATAACTATCTATGGTTTTTGCGTAAAGTGCGCACAAAAATTTTTGAATAAAACATTGAATAACTTTTTATTTTGTAAGTCGATTTTGATAAAATAAACCCTATTCATTATTCGAGACTCCGCTTAACATTTGTTAGTACAATACCTAGATTTTGATAACTATCTATGGTTTTTGCGTAAAGTGCGCACAAACATACAGACAAACAGACAAACAGACAAACAGACAAAAATTACAAAAAATGCTTTTTTACGTTCTATTACTTATTCCTAACGTCTCCCAGTTATTATTTTGTAAAAATCTTTAATGTACAGACACGGCAAGTCTACAGTTTTATTATATGTATAGATTAGTTATATATTTAATTTCCACTGTACAAACTATGTGTAACTTCTTTTTCTTATATTATAAACGTAACTAAACGAGCATAAGTGGTTAACTGGCGTTTATTTAGGTTCATTTACTCTCGTTAAGCAGGTGTAGACCTGCAGTAATTCATAATGCTGCACTTTATCAAATATGATTATATAGACATCAAGTTTTAGTTTAGTAATATATCCAACTCAAACATCAACTTGTTGAAATGAAAACATATCGTTCTATTGAAACTCAAGTGGAAACTAATTTTGGTTCTGAAACAGACTGGTCTGTGCATGCTTAGGTTTTAACTTAAATATGGCTTCGTTGTTTAGTTGCAGCCTAGTTTCTAAGCTAGAGGTATTGGGTTTGATTCCGGGTAGGATATTTGTGTGTTGAGCGTGAAGTATTAGGGCTTGTGTTGGGTTATTGAATGTAATTGCGACAGGGAATTCTAGTGCAAGGAGTGAGTGCGGAAGTTTGTCTGTATGATTGTGTGTTACAATTATGTTCATCACATCAATGTCCATCTGTCTGTCTGTCAAGACCCCTTTTCTCAGGAACGCGTAGAGGTACCATGTTGAAATTAATATCAAATATTCAAGTATGCAATCCCTAGGAGCTGTGAAAAAATCAAACGTTTAAATCAACGCAATCAAAAGATACGGCTGTTTATGCTCCGTGTACGCCGCATATTATGACTCTCGCAAGGGACTCAAAATCTATAGGGTCCCTAGAACCACGAAATTGAATAAGAAGCAATGTGAAATAGCACAAGCACCGAAAACCGCAAATTTGTAGTTTCATAAAAAAAAACGTATAAGTTCGTGTGGAACCCTCGGTACGCAAGTCCGACTCGCACTTGGCCGGTTATTTATTCTATTAACATTAAAATATTTGATTCTTAATGATAATTTTATTTTCAGGTGAAAACCCTCTAGCGATGCAGCGGGGGAGTGCATCGCTGTGCTCGCATCCACTGCTCGCTATCTTCGTGTCCGTCATCAGCTGACACATAGCCAGCGCGCATTGGACGCGCTTCAGTGATGTGCAATGACTGTTGGTGTTTTTCTAGTGTTTTAGGTAATTTTGGTAATTTTTGTACGCAGAAATATGTTCGCAATGTGTGATAAGAACTGATTTAAAAGTAGATTTTTCCTATTTCTATTAGATTTTTTTTTAAATCAAGCTATTTTAGCTTATTCTTACACTCTAGCTGTTTTGCCTTGTACCCGCGGTTGGCCATCCTACGGAAACCGTATAATTTATCAAGATAAAAATCATATCCTAATATCATCGACCCAACGCGCCCTTGAACGACCTTGAATACGTTGTTCTAGTCTTGTCCACCATTCGGTCAGTCTCCATCTGCCATGACTTTAACTAGCCCGATGACGGTTTTATTACCGAGTCGCATGTCAAAGTCAAGTCAAGGTCAAAATAATTTAACTCTAAAAAAATATTTGGACCCTACACTCATTTTTAACCTTTAAAAAGGATGAGGTTCTATGTTACACTGTATATATTTATTTTATGTATGTTCACTTATTTCTCCGCCATTTATCAACCGATATGGATTTTTTTTTTTCCGAATCATATCCTTGGAAATTTTTATTTCCAAGGATATGATTCGGAAAAAAATATACTTTCGGATCGGTTACATAGAATTTTTATCAATGTCGGTTCAATAGTTCGGTTTTTAAATCAAAATAACTGGTAAAAAGTCATCCAACATTAATATATTATAAAATAATAAATATTAATGGATTTCACACGCCATCTAGCCCCAAACTAAGCATAACTAATACAATAGGAACTACATATCTGATAGAATACTTGTACATGTTGTATTTTTTTTAAAATATACAAATCAAACATTTGTGTTCGTTAGAGAAATACTTGTCTGAACTACTACCAACTGAGCAAGTGGCCAATCAGTACAAAAGTCTATCTGATATCAATCCAACCAGAATGGCCCACCTGATCTATCCCTATCAGCCTCTAATCCCACTGCTGGGACATTCACGATGTGTGAAAGTTGATCTACGACAGGGGCCAAACCAGAATTGATAGAAATCACATATCTTTGAATCTTTGGTACCGTTTTGAGGACACGGAATTTACATATATTTGTCAAGGACAATAACTCGTTATTTGAATGAATTTGAACTAGGTCCCTTAGAATCCACTGTTGTTTTTAACCTTGGATAACCAATCTCTTATACTTATTGGGTTTTTCCTATAAACCACGCAACCCTCAAAATCATAAAACATGTTATAAAAGCAGTCGATGGACATGTTTCGTTATTTGTATGTTTGTCACGCGTGGTATCAGCTGTGATTTTGTATTAAAACATATTGCGTTCATTTTTTACTGTTTCATCTCGACGATCCGAAGGTTTGATTTTTTACTGTGATTGTCAGAAGTAAATATGTTTTTGCCCGCGGCTTTGCGTGCTAGGAATAAACCGGTGAATTGGTGAAACTGATTTGATTCGCGAATCGATGATTCATAAATTAATTTGGTTTTATACATCTCAGAATCTCTCTCAGTTGATATTTATTATCTAATGAAGTTTCATTGTTATTTTCATATTTCGTTTTCATTTTGTATAATACTAATAGTTTTTTTTTTAAGTAACGCACGAAATTAATGCCCGCCTGATCAGTATGATTATGATAATTAATGATGAGTATGAGTATCAGAAGACTCAAGTAACTAACATCCCCATCTTGGGTGATGACCTCAGCGGGATACAACTTGGATCTTCTCATACTTAAGTCGCGGAGGACCTGAGTTGTATTGCTGTTATTATGCTATTATTATGAGTTATATTGCTGTTATTATTTAGTACATTCCGTCACTACATAAGTATATCAGCTATCGTGTCTTGCATCATCACTTTCATAAGAATCATGATGTACAGCCATTGATCTCATGAATCTCCTTAATATGACAGCGACACGCGTACTTATGCTCGAACTCGAAACTCCCGTAAAATACTCGTAAAGTATCTACGAAACGCCTGAAAAAAAATTCTCATACCTACTTAATGGAATGAGGTAGATTTGTCGCTAAAATGCGTGATGGAAATAAATTTAATGTACTTTGACATGCGAGGGTCCATGGTCGAAATGATATTTTTGAGATATTATTGGGGGTAGGATTCATAAGCGCCCAAAAAAAAAATTCTCTGTCGCTTGTGATTTCTTCGCAATTATTAGCAATTTTAAAACAACAGGCTTATAGTATAGTTATACAATATTTTTTTTTTATTTTACGTGTTCGAATAGTCAAAAATATTACACACATTAAATCTTGTTAAATGGCTTCAAATATATGGATTTTATAAAAATGATCAACCGCAAATAACAAATGTAAGTGAAAAACAAAATGTATTTGTGAGTAAAAATAAATACGTATTGTAAATAGGAACTCCATATTGTGTTAGTATAAATTCCAAATTATTTGGTCACAAACTCAAAGCTCAAACTTAATTATTCCTTCTTGAGCCTTCGAATATAGCACGATATTTCCCTCAAATTTTATTCCGATTTTTAATGAGGTGGTACAAACAGACAAGCAGTACATAATTTGTAACACTATTTTGATGATATTAACAATATATTCAATATTTATACTCGTAGCAGCTAAAGTATTCTATAATTCAATATCGTTTTAGTCATTACTTCTAAAAAAACACCGCCTTGCGAACAATTTCTGTGTGCGAACAACATAAAATTAATGTAAAATAAGATTTCAAATAAATTAAAACTCTAAAACCTAGGTAATAAAGTTGTTTTACAAAAAGGAAGCACTTCTTATGCGTTTCCGTACTGTTTAAGTTTTCAAGGAGAACTAAAAATGTTTAAAGTTTTTTCAGATATAATTTATGTAAGTACAGTCGCCAACATTCTTAGATTAACAAATTTATTTTTATGGAGTCTACTTGCTAGTTTAGTGAAATTTATCTGTGCTGTGGAAATGACCTTTTGTAAAAATAACTGTGGTTTATTACCGGCTATAAAATAACAGATGTTTGGGGTTGCTGAGAATAACAACTATTGTTCGATACCCAAAGTAATTTCGTTCTATTTATTGGCCTCACAGCTCAGTTGGCAGTAGCTCTGCCAGCTACAGCGTAGTAGGTCGCCAGTTCAATTCCCACCCAGTATAAGCAATTTTGTGACGAACATAGATGTTTATTTTGAGTCTGTGTTTATATCTCAGTATTTATTGAAAAAATTAATACTAAGATATAATAATAAGTATTTAATTAGTGATTAAGTTTCTAGTATTTTTTTCCAACAGAAGAATAGTAATTACCTACGAAACAAAACAAAAGTCATCTTGAAATACCGTAGGGTTCCCGAAATTGTATAGCTTTTATTTACAGTTTAATTTATTACGTATTCTTGACTAACGCTTATTCGACGTAATTTTTTTTATCTCATGCAAAGCACGATTTAGGCTTTTATTATACATGTAACAGATAAATTGTTCAATTTATTGGTTTTGTATTGCCTACAGTATATTTCACGAAATCAAATAACGTCTACACGTTATTTGATTTCGTGTAATCACCCAACGAAATTATTTCTTTTTTATGCGTTTATAGGATCTTATATCACAAATCGTGGTGTAGCTTACCTAGTCGTTTTTTACAGGCTATTTCTGTTAAGCAACTATCCAAAATGTCAGTAGTTGTATGGGCAACCGATTAATGGTATTTGAACGCAAGGAGAAGCCATGTCGGAATATTTCGGTTAGTTTGAAAATTCCGACACTAGATTTGGCCTAATACTGGCATGAAATAAGAAACATTGAATCAATGGCGTAAATCAAAATAGTTTTTTGGCGACTGTACATTTGTTGTTTATTATGTATTTGAATTGGTGCAATACACTGAGTGTTGTTTTTTTAAGTAGGGATTAAATTTATAAATATTGTACTTAGTTTAAGTAAAACAATGCGCAAGCTCAAACTGACTGATCAGATTTATTTAAGTAAACCTTTGTCCAAATTAACTAGTTCCACGAGGATTCTAAATGCAAACTATGTGTGCATTGAATATTTATTATTTTATATATTCATTCGATAATATTCATTGGACCCCATTCAATTTTCGATATGCATAAATATTGACAGAGAATTGTAAGTTATAGCTCGTAGATCCTGTGTTGGAGTGAAATTGATTATGACAATCGTGTCCAATGCCCTCCGGTTAGGTTTAATGAAGACTTGCATAAGGTTGTTTGTAGAATATGGAAGTGCAAAGTTGAGACGTTCGAAGACGTGAATTTTGACAGCTGTCATCAAAATTACGATTACGAAAGCTTATTTATTAGAAGTTTAGTCGAAGTATCCTAAATATTACCCCGTTTTCATCATCTTAACATGGAATTCCGCTAAACAATGCCTGAATCCATCAATTAATCTAAAGTCACTCTTTAAGCAATACACTAGAATTGATTTTGATAGTTTCTGAATTATTGCCATCTTATTTATTACTCTGTAATACTTACCATGATAGATGGACCCTACTAAATTTAGTTTTAGTTTTGTCTGACATCAACAGAATTGTCACAAATAGTAATTTAAAGTATTTAAATATATAAAACAGGAAAATAGATACGCACTACTGTATGTCTATACTAGCTATGCCCCGCGGTGTTACCCGTAGTTAGCCATCCTGAGAGTATACTTCAATGTTCCGGGATAAAAAGTAGCTTATATGCTAAACCAGAACATAATCTCTCTGTGCCAAATTTCATCCAGATCCGTTCAGCCACTCTGGTGTGATTGAGTAAGCATCCATCTATCCAAACATACGCAATTATAATAGTAGTAAAACCCCCTTAAATCACAACCCTTAAAGTCCTTAAAATCACAATCAATTCAATAATACTCTTCAATTAATGTAGTATATCTGTCATGATCAAAAAAAATCATGCTACTTATGTGACGGGACGAGCAAACCACCTACACTTGATGTTAAGTGGTTAAAAAAAAATTTAACTCAGGTCTTCCCCTACTAATGTCTGAAAAGACCCAAGTCACATCGCGTTGCGCACGTCGCCCTGTAACGGGATGGTATTCCTCAAGTGCCTGTAATTTCGCCCGCGCCTTCCACTGGAATATAGCAGCGCAAGTGCACCACTGCTTTGGCGGCGGAATACCAGGTGTGGTGGCATTAATTCTCCGGACAAACTTGGCACAAGTACTATTGCTACTTTGTTTTGCTCCTTTCGCACTAAATAGGAGACACGTGTAGGGACTCTCAGGGTCCTACGGTCGCAACATGGTTCCCCAAAATGTATGTTATACAAAACTCCTTATTTCTATTGAATACTTATAAAATAATTTTATAATAATAATTTATTTATTTCAGACATAACATCCATTAATGAATTAAAAAATAATAATAGTAATAATAAAATTTTGAACCGTCACTGTTTTTCTTATAAAAATGTACATTCAGAAGAAGACATTATGAACAATACATCTCATATTCAACACCAAATTCAAATCACGACGGTAAAAATAAGTTTCTATCGAAGTTGATACATCTTGAAAGCTATTTCTTGTATCTAGGAAATGGTTATGGTAATGAGGGTCTGACCTCAAGCGTGTATTTCAAATAGGCTTTTACGTCACAGGTTTGACGACTCCATAGTATATTTTACATAAAAAAATGTTCAGTAATAGTACAGTCAGTCCAACCAAGAAATTTGATTACAACTGCATACCTACAAAATACAAAAACTTCCTCTGAGAACTATTATGGTTTTTTAAATTTTAATATATTAAAGTTGAAGACAGAAATCCTTTACAAACGTAAACGGAATAGTTTATATCACTAGTAGTATATTTATGTGTATCCCAGGTTTGACGATTTTTCATATTCTCTAGCTACATACATAACAATTTTTGAAACAGTACAGTCATTACAACCAAATATATTTGATTACAACTTCATACATACATAATACGAAGACTTTTTCTAAGAACTCTTATAGTTGTAAAGCCAAAAATTTAAGTAAAAAAAAAATTTAGGTCACCAAGTCTTTCTAGTTTTAATGTTTAATCACTAACAAAATAAACTTGACATTTTGTGACAATTCTGTTAGTGTGCAATAGCTAAAACTTCAATTTATTCAATATCCTAAATTCCATGCATTTTGATTTCATACAAACCAAAGAGACATAAATCTATGCAAGTCTGTTTGAATTTTGTTTAACGCAAAATAAAACAATACAATTTCTAATTCTTACTAAATTATACAATATTATAATCAACAAAAATTGTTTATTATTCTCATCATGATATTTCGGTTTGCGTCATCGGCTGAAGTATGATCGGGCGTCATTGACCAAACTTGGCCTACAAAGAAGAAAACGTATGCATCATTGGACGATTGACGATGTACAAACTCCTTTTTTTTGCCGACAATACAAAAGCACTCGACGGCCGCTAAAGAATTGTTTACCCCATACATGCTCACAAAGTATAAAACAAAGTCGCTCCCGCTGTTTGTACGCCTAGATCTTTTAAACTATGCAACGTATTTTAATGCAGCTTTCAGCAATAGATAAAGTGATTCAAGAGGAAGGTTTATATGCAGTATGCATATTATAGTAGAGAAAAGCCGAACAACCGTGTGTCGCTACTACTATCAGTTTTTAAAAGTATTATATTATAATAATTAAAATGAAGTCAACAAATATTTATTACGACTTAAAAACTAAGCAAGAACACAGGAAATATTCATTTCACAAATTTTCCAATCCAATTCTTGTTTATTGGGGAAAACCAAAAACATAATTTATGTTATGTAAAAATGTAATTTATTTATATATAATTTAACAAAAAAAAATTGTCAGTTCATACTTCTAGAATGAATTAATCTATTGCATAAATATTCTGAAGGGAACCATAATACTCATTCCTCATTCAGGAAGACGGGCGGGCTAGATGAAAGAGCGGCGTGTGAGGGTAACGGGAGTGATGTTTTACATACCGTCAATGATATTTTTAATTCATTCATTAAATTCATTAATTCAAAAGCATGAGTCATTAGAACCCTGTCCTAGAATGATCCATCTACTGCCAAACCCCATAATCAAATAAACGGATGACTGAAGGTAGATTGCCATAGCAAAATTTTTATCTGTCAAAATATGGTTTGAACAATAACTATGTTGCCGTGACATATTTTACCTGCATCATGTCTAAGTTACGTCAATCAGAGTAGGGGCTTTATTCTACGCCAAATTTGATTTTGTGTTAAATTATTTTTACTTTACTTAACATAATGAATTGTTATAAAAAATAACACACTACTTTGATTTATATGTAGTAATTTTTTTATAAAACTTTCAGGTTCATCGAAAATTCAATGTGATGTTAAATAATAAATTGGGTATAATAGAGTTGAGTTATCATCGCTGTGGTTTAAGGGTTGTTACCAATTAACTATTAGGTGGGCCGTCGTTCTATTTCTATAATCACACTTTTAAAGTCGGTGATAACCACTTAATATCATAAGCGTATTGACAGATCAATTAATGTAGCCAAAATAAATCTGTAGATATATTTGCCCACGTCCTATGGTGCAATTTACTAATGAAGGAATCCGTTGTTGTTAAAACATGTGACAGCAGAACTAAACGTCACATTTTTTTTAATGAGTTATTTGTACTTCTATTGTAGTTCGTGGGTTCCTCAGAACAAGCATTTGTGTAACAAACATAGATTTTTATATTGTGTGAATGTATCTATAAAAATACTGTACAAGTATTATATCAGTTATCTAGTTCCCATAGTACAAGCTATGGTTAGTTTGGGGCTAAATGACGCTGTATGTAAAATGAATATTTATACTTGTATTTTATTTACTAACTGCGGCCCGCGGTTTTTCGGGATCAAAAGTAGCCTTTGCGTTAATCCAGGATGAGCAGTTTGAGCGTGAAGTAATAACAAACATACACACAAACTTTCGCCTATATATTGTAATATAAGTGTGATAATATACCATCCAAATTTCTAACTTTTCCCGTATATTTCCCAAAAAGTCACGATGCAGTAGAGGTCTGAGTTAAATGGTTTTCGTATAAACTGGCCTTATCACTCGTACCCTAATAATGTAAACTATCTATAATGTTTGTTTTGTAATATAAATTATATTATATTAAGATTTAATGTTTTGATTGTAAATAGATAAATGAATTTAGATAGGAAAAGTTATAACGTGTAATTAATAAAAGTTACCTAATAATGCTGTTGTTATTATTGTAAAATTTAACGGTGATATTTTTTAACTTTGGATAATTTTATCTTCGGATTAAACTAATTGACCCAATTAGTTTAATCCGAAGATAAAATTATGGTTAGTCTATTATTATTCGTGTTACCGAGATATTTACTATGATTTGTAAGTTTTGTTGACTCCCGATATTTCAACGCAGTTACATGCGTCATGGTCCTGGGCAAACTGAAGTTTTTCAGAAAGACTTCAGTTTAGTCTACTTTTGTTAGCATTAATTTTTCAGATAACTCCGTAGTTTGATTAGTAACCCTCTCTGCCTTTGAAGTGGCAGGTCTTGGGTTCGGTGTAAAACATGCATAAGTTTATCTTCAATTTAAAAATTTCAGCCAATTCTGTTCTGGAGTTTTAACATAAGTACATAATTGTAGTGGGAGAATGGCTGTTAGAGACTTCCACGGCTAAAAACTGAATATTAGCTAAAAAGTTCATTGACCTTCATGTTTGAGAAACTTTTAAAATAACAGCAAACCTAATTACTCGTATACCTGAAAAGTTTCTTTTACGTGGTCTCTAATCGTCCTTTTCGCAAATTAAACAAACAAGCTACGTCGTAGATGTTCTACGGTGCTACGGGGCTACGACTCGTTTCGTAGACGCTACGCTGTTTTTCACCACATTAAAGACCAAATAATACTTTCATAACTTTCATATATAAAGTCTCATGATACATGCTGGCTAGACAGATTTAAGTGTTTATAATCTACGTGTGGTTTTGTCTGGCCTCCAAGAAATTCTTCGTGATGTCTCGTCGCGTCGGTCGCAATTTGGTAAAACGTGACCATTGGACCTTGGTATTCTATAGGATAGAATATTTATATAATAAATTAAGACTAACACACTTTAAAATATTATAAAAATATAAATATAAAATATTGAAAATTGACCGAAGAATCATGAGAAAGAATTTATTATTGTAATGTAATAATAGATACAATTCATGCTAAATATTCATAAGACCATTTTGACCCATTCAATAATAATTATTATGTCTCATGCGCATGTGATTTCACCGGCAGCCACACCCTTCCACCGGTACACAGTAATGCAACCATTACTACTCGGCGACAGATTCCAGATGTGGTGGCAGTACCTCTCCGGACGAAATTGGCACTTGGTTCTACTGCCACTTTTGGTTGCTCCTTTAGCACCACCCAGGGGGTACGTGTAGGAAATCAAAGGGAACACACCTACGGATGCGAGCAACTAGACCCAAAGCTAACAGTAGAAGTGGATGCTGAAATAAAGTCTACTAATAACAATAGAAATTCGAAGTCCTCTTTGTTTAAATTACCCGTGCACCCGAGCACAATGAAAAAGCTTAAAAGTATATGTGTTGGAAAGGTTTCGAAGAGGTTATAAAACCATCTGTACCCTCAGAAAATCCTCTTGGAAATTAAAACAACATTGTCCCGTATAAGCTAATCAGATTCTGTGGAATCTGATTAGCTTATACGGGAATCCAGGCTGTGTCCGTATTTTACACCTAATGCCTTCCGATGCGTGAAATGAAACGATACCACGTTATTTATTGTGCTACGGATTAAACTAACAACACAATGGAATCATTTTTAATGTTTGTTTTAGTGTTTAGGGTACAGCCGTAATAATAAAAATAGCTTATTAATAATATACAACTATAGGTACTAATTGTGATTTAGTAATTTTTACCTAAAATTTGATATTAAAATTATTACAAACAAAAACGTCATTTATAAATCTGTGATGCTACACCCTGACAGGGTTTCATGTATTGTAAATATATTTCGGTTTACACATAAATTAATTCTTGTTTTTTTAGTAACGATATGACAAAGCTAATATTGACGTGATAAATGAAATATACTTTCAAAGTTTTAGCTGTTTCAGTATATTTTTTAATTAAAAAAAATGTGTTCTGTGACGCTAAAATTTATAATGGAAACAAAGGTCTTTCATTCTTTAAATATTTTTCCGGAATTTAGAATGAACGGATGTTACCAAAATAATATAAGGAATGATTTGACTCATAAAGCACAGTTTAGTACATAAAAACCGCAGTACTATAACTTTGGGATCCTTCTGTTTTGTTCGCGGACAAAGAAACATCTCAGTTAATTAATAACTGATTGCCACGCTACCAGCCCCTCATAATGGACGATTCAGACAAAAATGGCGGTCTTACGCCGACATATACTGTATATAGTAAGTGAATATCTTAATACCTTTCACAATATAGCATGATGGTGCAGAAATTAAATAAATAACCGTCTACCGAGTTTTGTTTCTTTTGTTTTTTATTTAAACTTTTTTTTCTTGTGTTTTGTTTTCCCAAGCCATTCCACAACATTCCACCAGAATACTTCACTGCGAATGCACTGCCGCCAACTCGCGTCTATAGGTGAATACCCTCAGAATACCTACACGTACTCCTGAGTGGTGCCAAAGGAGCAACAAAAAGTAACAGAAGAATTTGTGCAAAGTTCGCCCGGCCTCACCTACGAACGCAACAAATGGGTCTCCCAAAATAATTATCAATAGATAATGTTTGACATTCATAAGTGTACCTAAATCTACTTTTGTATTTCAACGGACATGAAGAAATAAAGGAACTGAGTTAACTAAGTTTAGTTTCACTATTGGAATTGTGATAACTAATTATGTAACTTTATGTTGATGGTATTCATTGGCAAATCTACCCTCTTAAGTTAGTTAGCTTGACAACAAATCTAATTATGATAACACAGATGTTTAGTAATCCTTGTTTGGAACTATATTTATTTCATTATAGCCTCGTGGAGCAGCTAGTCCACTCGAATCTCAATAGAATACCTGAGCAATATATTTCAAAATATGCAAAAATATATATATAACCGGGGGGTCCAGTTGCTCGCGTCCGTAGGTGTGTACCCTTTGATTCCCTACACGTACAGGGGGTACGTGTAGGGAGCAACCAAAAGTAGCAGTAGAACTTGTGCCAAGTTCGTCCGGAGAAAAACTGCCACCAAGTCTGGAATCTGCCGCCAAGCAGTAGTGGTTGCATTACTGTGTTCCGGTGGAAGGGTGTGGTTGCCGGTGAAATCACATGCGCATGAGACGTATCATCCCCGTCTCGGGTGATGGACGCAGCAGGATGAATGCGACTCAGTAAAGATTTGGATCTCATACTGAGTCGCACGCATTAGATACTGTTGTCGTGGGTGAGGGTCACCACTTACCATCAGGTCGGCCCTCAGCTCGTTCCGTCACTTATTTACAAAAAAAAAATTAAGCTCTTAACTTGGCTAACAACTTTTTGACATTTATAATCCATACTTATCCGGAATCAAAAGTAGCCTATTAATCCAGGATATAAACTATCCTGTTTGTATGTGTGTGTCTATGCGTGTGTATGTTTATATTCACGCTCAAACGGCTCAAGGAATTTGGATAAAATTGTGATAAATAGTATCTGATACCTTTGAACTTACCTAAGACTTTTTATCATGAAAAAGTGAAAAATTTTGGGATGGTCTACCCCGGGCAACACCACGGGGCGCAGCTAGTTTTTATATAATTCAACGGGTTCCTTCATCATGAAACAGGAATAGAGAATTAATTATAAACAATTACCCTGTCCCAGGTGACTTCAAAACTTGCTTTTATACAATTAAAACATAAATTGAGCTAGCTAACATCATTGGCAAGTGGAGATGAAATTGTTGTGTAGCATAGTTGCTTAACTAGATATAATGTTTCATAATAAGTTTAACACAAACAATGATCGTTCAATGTATACGTACAAGACCTAAATATAATGACGTCTAGACTTAATGTTGGCCATATTATACAGTAGATTACTCATTATTTCAATTCCATCCACTGTATGCTTACCGAAAGGGATGCTTACCGAAGGGATGCTTACCGAAATACAAGAAGATCATGCGTTTTTATTACTAAGTTTAGCGCTTGTAAAGATAATTGTCATGATATTGGTTGCCCAAACAGAGGTTTAATTGAAATAGCAAAAAGATAATACCAATACGACCTTAAATTTCGTAAAAAAATAAATACGTGACCGGAATAAATAAATTTACGAATTTACGTTGCGTCTGTACAAACCGAATGAAATCCCAGCCATTATCGATTTCACATTTCTTCGCGTTCTATAGACACCAAACTTAAGCCTTCCCAATTAACTTTACTTTAGGCAAATAATCAAACGGGCCAATCAAATGTACTTAATACACACGATAGCTAAAAGTTCAAAAAATTTTAATGTGAGGATCGCTTGTTAGGGTTTTTTTTAATTACTTGTGACTTACACGCATTCACATGAAACACACGGCTGTTTCTACGACATAGCCACATCCCATTTTTTCGTTAAAAGTACCGTATATACTTTTAAATACGTTTAGTAAAAAGCTATTGTTTTATATTACAAACAAACACTCCAGTTTTATTTATTTTATTAATTATATTTATTTTATTGATTTTATTTATTATTTGTTACAAAGAAACAATAAAAACAAGTTACATTTTAAAAATTTAAGAAAAATTAAAAGAACTTTTAAAAAACACTTATATAACTTATATAAATTGATATAACTTATACATATTTACTTATATAAATTGAATTTCATCCGAGAGAATCAAACGAACAAACGAATGTACCATTCGTTCAAGTTTTGACTCAACTTCATTCAAAGTTCGTTTGATTAGTATAACATAGCTTACGGACAACGAAAAATTCCCGAAGCCCAAAAGTATTTAATCCCTCAAATTTGTTCGGGTTCATTTTTATTAATTGGACGGTACTTGTGAATATTGAAGTTTGGAAGAAGGCGTAAACGACATGCTTTTTTATAACAACCCCCGACGAAAACAGGGGTGTTATAAGTTTGAAGGGTATTTGTCTTTCTGTGACATCGTAGCACCTGAACGCATGAACAAACCTTGATACGATTTTTTTTATCTGACCCAATCTTGATGGTTCTTAACTATAATTTATCAATATTATTTCATAAGCGTGGTGGTCCAGGGGCACAGACGCCGACTTTCAATCTAAAGGTTGCTGGTTGAAAAAATTTATGTGCGCAATACGTTCTCAAAACGGTGACGGTAAACATCGTGAGGATACCGGCATGTTTTAGAACCAAAAATTCAACGACATGTGTCATCTACTAATCCGGATAGGGCTCCCGTGGTACATCAGAGCCCATTCACTCTCAATTATCGAGAGTAGGCCCGTGTCCCTGCAGTGGGAACATTAGAGGCTGATACGGTTCAGGCTTTTGGAGATCATCAGCTCATTACCATTACACCAAGCAGGGGGGATTTTTTAAAAATGAACACATTTTATAAAAATGAACTTGTTCTTTTTAAGTAGTTTTTAGACTTGCAGACTACCAGTGACACAATACCATGCATTGTTTGTCATGTAAGTTTTTTCATGTGAATTAAGTGACGGTACGATCTGAAGCCTTTCCTGATGTTAAATGGTTACCATCCACTCTCCCTTTTCCAGACTAGGAAACTCTTAATTTAGAAAAGCTATTTCAGAAATAAAATATTTGAACCACATTCAAATTACATACATATTTTCTATTACGAGTACAACAAAAAGGTAATCCTTGTCCTCATCTGTACCCCTCACAAAATTTTGCTAACATGTTGTATGCAAAATTTCGTGATGAATGTTTGAGTATTTAAGGCATGAAAGTATAACAAACAAAGAAACAAATAAATTCACATTCACACAATTTCCGATTTAATTACAATACAAGATATTGTATTATTGTTCATTATACGATTATCATAAATATTTATCTCGCAGACAGTTTTATTAAAAGTTTATTATCTGTGGGGTAATGCCCTGCAGTCTTTATATTACGCAATAAAATTCACCAATATACGATGTCGGATACGGGCGACATTGGGCTTTATATGAACGACTCTCGTTAATACGGATGAAATAAACGAAGCATGTTTTGTTACTTTTGTAAGAATCAATGTTCTGATTTATTACTAAAAGTTTAAACGATGAAAATCCATCGCAAACAAGACATTCACAAGAACACAGTGACCTCCACTCACAAGCAATACGACTTAGGTCCTCCCTAACCGAAGTATGAGAAGACCCAAGTCGCACAGCGTCGCGCCCGTCACCCGAGACGGGATGTTACGATTCATCCACACCCTTCCACCGAAACACAACAATGCGAATGCACCGCTACTTGGTGGCAGATGGAGGCAGTTCTGGCGGCAAACTTTGCACAAGTTCTACTTGTACTATTTTGTTGGTTGCCCGATTTGGATGTTTTTATTTAATAGGGTGTATCTTTGCTTTGGTCCCATAGAATTAGTTTGTCGAATTAATTTAACACGGCAAAAAATAAGGAATTTAAGTATTGAAGGCACAGACGCCGACTTTCAATCTAAAGGTCGCTGGTTCAAACCCACATGTGCGACAATGAGTTTTTTCACTTGAAAAAAATATGTGCGCAATACCACGTTCTCAAAACGGTGACGGAAAACATCGTGAGGAAACCGGCATGTCTTAGAACCAAAAATTCGACATGTCATCTACCAATCCGGATTGGGCTCCCGTGGTAGATCTTAGCCCATTCACTCTCAATTATCGAGAGTAGGCCCGTGTCCCTGCAGTGGGAACATTAGAGGCTGGTACGGAAGTATTGAAGTCGGTATTATAGATTTATAAAGTCACTAGAGTTTTTGGACTTCACAAGATACGTTCTGTACGTATCTTGTGACTAGAAAAACGATAGATATTTAGGTTGAATAGGTAGGTATGGAATTAACAAGTTTGTATTTGAGATACTCTATCTTGTTAATTAGTGACAAGGGATCCATTGACCCACGCCCATAGCTCTTGTAAGATCTATGGTGAGTAAGTTTATGGGTTAGGAAGGCTTGGTACATACATTCATAATCGAAGTTTTGCGGTGTAATTTCTGAGTATTGTTTTCCAAAACACGAGGATATGATTGAAATAGGTATTTAGGTAGAGAGCGTGGGAGCAAAGGAGTACAGACGCAATACAAATCGCTGGTTCCATGAGTTTTCTCCAAAATACAATAAATTGATAACGTTTACACACTCTTACCCCTACAATAGAATTCCGCAGGTGTCATGGAAAATACGCAGAAATACGAGACAAACATCCAAGATCTGAGGACAACTAAACGCTCATCCCACAAAGTCTGCCTCGGCCGGGATTTTAACCCTGTACCTCCGCTTCGAAGACAGAACTGCTTACAACTAATTTAAAAAAAAACTTTACTTCTTAATATGTATCTACCGATTTGAAAATCAAAGGGTTGGCCGTCAATAGTATCCCGACAGATATGACACATGGTGGCATAAGAGAGCGGCAAGCATTTTGCCGTCACGTCATACGAGTCGGTGTTATGCCACGGCGCGCCAATAAATGTTGCATAACAAAACATCTGATTCCGATTACATGCATTTGTAAAGACAGGCCTCATAGCTCATTAGTAGTAACTTTGCCTTCTGCACTGTACGTCGTGGGTTTGATTGTCAGGACAAGCATTTGTGTGACGAAATACCAAAGAAATCTTTTTTTATTGCACTAAGTGGCAAACTTTGTACACGCGGTCACGGTAGACCGCCAACATTCGCAATACCAGAGGCACGATTTATTTCATACATACACATAATTCACACCTTTTTCCATGAAAGGTTTAGCATAGCCTCAGAGGGCCAGTGGGTGAGGGTTATTATGAGAGCGGAGGGTCGGATAGGGTTTGAACAAGAGCCAAATTTAATATATTACCTAGGCGACCGTGAATGTTTTATTTTTGTAAAAATTTACTGAAATACAATTATACTGGTAAACTTAAATAGTTATTTAGTTTACTCTATCTAAACACAGCATGTCATCCAAATCATTAGAGTCGTTTCCAAGATATGTGAAATAAATATACAAGAATTGCTCGTTTAAAGTAATATGATACTAAGAACGAGTGATGTAGTAGGCATGTATTGAAAAAAATTACGTTTGGAAGTAATTTTTAATTAATGAATGTAAAGATAAGTAGGAGTATTAGAATGGAATGAAAATGAAATTTAATTTTGACATTGTCTTTCACGATTTAACCGGAAAAATTAAAAATCCAATAATATATGAATACAGTTTTAAATATTGTCGGTCGACTACCAATTAAGTTAAATTATGATTTCCACTACTCGTTTTGTTCCCATTAGTGGTAATTGGAATAAAAGTGGGACAAACACACCATTAAGAGCCTGCTCAGACGACCGATTTTAATCGCTTCTACAATAGTCGGCAAATGAAAACATGTTCTAATAATAAATGATACGCAAACAATCCACAATTCTGAAAAAGTCAAAATAATGAGCAAGTAGGAATGACTGTTTCGACGCAACTTTTGTCAGCGGTGTGAAAATAGAATATAATTTTGTTATGCCAGTGTTACTCATATACCTCAGCTGTCCTTTTAAGCTACAGTAGGGCAATAAAGAGTTAGAGAGATGGGTCCGGAAACGGACAGCCGTGGCGGGTTCGCGGATGTGAAACGTTCCCGCTACGCCAAGCGGCAGAGAAGGACATCGTAGGGTTTTAGTGGGTCTAAATAGTTCCACATAACCGCTATGTCTCCCCATGGCAGGGCGGTATGCGAGTGCATTTCCCCACGGGAAAAAGGGTAATAAAGAGTTAAGTGAATCTTAACGCGTTATGCCATAATCTTTTTTATTATATTAACGCACTTTTACGAAAAGACTTAATTAAGTCTAACATTTTTTCATGTACAATTTCTGCATTAAAATAATCATTATTAAATTCAAAAATTGTACATGGACGGAACTATATCATGGCTCTACCGTAGCTACAAGTACAACATCTATGGGAGAAGATTAAAATCTATTAACCTTTCTCCGACTGAAAATTCTTTGAATTCGACTAAACTTTTATTCAATTGAATTTTTATCTAAAATCAATACCGCAATTCAATTCTGCACGAATATATGCAGAGTTTTTGGAATGCATTACATGTTGAAATATCCCTTATGGTGTAAACAACTTAAATTAAAAATCAATATGTTAACCGCAGGTTCGGCACAAAGCGCCAATTAAAATCGCCATCGGGCACAATCATCGACCTATTTCAATTGGTCGTGTGTATTAGGCCTAGAGTCTGGTAAACACGGCTTGATTACAATGAAAGGCAAAACAACGAGCGTTTAATGTGAATTCGACAAATAAGCTTCAATATTTTGGTGGCGGCTAATAGTTGAAAATGGAAAATTTGGGCAAACAAGACACAAACGCTAATTAATTGGAACCCATAATTTTGGATAAGCCTATTCATAGGGCGTGAACTTTTTATTAAGAAAATTGTTATTTTGTTACTAGGTACAACAATTTTCTTGAATTATTTTGTTAGTACCAAAACAAACAAATTCTGAGGTTCCTATTTAGAAGTATTGTAGAAGTATTTCTAACTTCGTACACGAGAAATAGTAAGAGTGATAGAGAATCCTACTAATATTATAAACGCGAAAGTTTGTAAGTATGGATGGATGTTTGTTACTCAATCACGCCAGAACGGCGGAACGGACCTAGATGAAATTTGGCACAGAGATAGATTATAGTCTGGAATAGCACATACTTTATATCCCAGAAAAATTTACGATTCCCGTAGGAAGGCCAACCGCGAGTAACACCGCGGGGCGCACCTAGTGAGATATAATTGAACAGATGGACGGACAGACAGTCGTTGTAGACTTAAGTGAGTTGCACCAAGTTACTATAACGATAACTAAAGCATAACCGTCTGTCAAATCTCAAATTAAGAAAAACGAGGGTTTTTCTTATTTGAGGTTTAAGCAATGGTTAATATTATATCACAAATAACGTTAACATTAACGGAAGTGCAATGTTCAAATGTTGCTTAACTTGGATGATATTTAAAGAACAGCTTCGCATCCTGTTTTACAGTTATACAATACAAATTCTGAGAAAATTCCGTGTGTATGATAAGAAGATTACTCATACGTCATCCTGCTAGAGATGTTACGTATTACAGAAATCGTGTTCGTTGAGAGGATTATCTGTAACTAAGCGGCCTTATAATAATCCTTTATAATACTCATCTGTATCTCTTGTAAATTTAACAATTTCACCAAGTAGATTTGGTATTATTGAATTATCGTCCTAATTTTCACCATTTCATAAAAATATTAACTTACTTCATCTTAACCTATACATATAAAAGAAAGTCGTGTTTGTTATTGTACAACACTTATAACTCGAGAACGGCTGGACCGATTGCCATGGTTTTTGATTTGTTGGATTTGTTTCCGTCCCGAATAGCAGAATAACTATTAAAAACTTTGGAAAATTAACGAAAAAATAAAATCAATTTATCCCCGTATTCTCCACGAGAACGGGAACTATGCGGGTGAAACCGCGGGACGCAGCTAGTAACATATATATCTTACTTATTACTTATTATATTATAAAAGCGAAATTTTCTTTCATATCCTTACAATTACAAATAGAACAATTAAAAAGTTAGCTAAGTGCAGCAGTTAGCTGTAAGAATTAAGCTGTCAGTAGCAAATATGTCTGTCAGATTATTTGACAGACATAGCTGTTGTACATTCCCACTAATTTTTGAATCAATTCTTATTTATTTCAATGCTTACTGTTTCAAGGAAGTGAATGCGATGTTAATGTGTGACGTAACTTTTGAATTTAATGTTAACTTTAAGAGTTTAAGTGATTTTGTTAATTTTATGACTTGCCTTGTATAAGAAACACTGTTATAATGGTCAAAAAAATAGAATCGGAAAATCTGAATATATCTACAGCGCAGTATTCAGAGTTACTACCAACTGATGTATGATCTAATAATCTGAAATATTGTTTATTTCTCGTGCTATAAAGTCTTTTCGATACTTCATACTGTCTACTCCCATCCCTAAATACAACGCAATTACGCAAGGAAAAGAGACGCATCCAATTTGAGACTGCGGTCGCTTAAGAAATACAATTTATTATGGAAATTTTTATATGTAAATTATGTTCTTGGAGAATTTGTTTGTTGTAAGATGTTTGAGCCGATTTGTACCGACATTTTTCATTGCGGATTGAAATGAGTTAAAATTTATATTATACTAGCTGTGCCCGCGACTTCGTCCGCGTGGACTTAGATCTATCCTAGCCTAGAGGATAGAAATATAATGTGATGCTTATTATGTCTGTTCGTTACTATTATATTAAAATTAAATATGTTATAATTAAATCTCAAAATACTTTATTTTCATTAGATTCTTACGATATTACTTGGGTTTTGTTAACTGGGAAGGTTAAAGACTTGATTGGATGATGAACTACGTAAGTGCAACCATTGCAAATGTATACAATAATGCTTCTCTGTAAACTATACTATAGAAGTCGTCTTTTCAGGATATTTCAGGAACGTGCGCATAAAAATTATTTGAATTGCTAAGTCGGGAAAGAGTTAAGTATGGCGGACCGTGCAAAAAGCAACTCAATATTAGGTCTACGTCTGATACCAAAAAAGTTTCTTCTTGTTCTTTGTTTCTGGTGACTGCGGAACATAGGCTCACCGGAGACAGAATGCGTTTAAAACTAAATGGGCAGTTGATAGGAATGAGAGGAATTCTCTAAACTCTTGACTTTCAATCTGGTGCCGTAACATAATTTAGGAAGACTTAAATTTATAAAAGAGCAATGGGCACTCCGACATTTAGTTTAATATATATTGTGTGATGGGAGTCCAGATGCACTCAAGAAATTTAAACATTCGATGGGATAGTTGGTAGGGTCTTATTGTTCCCGCCTGACCGCGGCTATAGGCGGAAACCTTTCGCTGTCAACTATGGTCTCATCCATGATTGAAAGCGGGAGATCTTGGGTGGCAGCTCAGTCCTTTTGCAAGGAAGTAATCTCGCAGAAGGAAGCAGCCGAGAGGGTAAGGGAGGAAGAATCTCCTCACTCTGATAGACGCAGGAGAGTGGGTCGGCGTAGGCAGGCGCATGAGCGCCGCCTGCCACCCTAACGGGAACTTCCGGGCGGTAGATCCGGGGAATCTGCCGTCCGACGGATGAGGTCCTCACCGATGGTTGGCGTGTTTCGTGTTCCGGGCACGGCACTATAGGGAGGTACACATCGTGTTGGGGTCCCGATACGCGAGGACCAACGCCTCTGGCCGGCCGGGTACGGCCGCTACCGTACCCGTAGCCCCAGCGTGAAGGCGTAGTGCAGGAACTCCAAGGGGGTTTTATTGTGTATTCCCCCAGCACTGCTATTAATACACCCCTCCCCAAGGCGTGGGGTATAAGCAAAGTTTTTACCCCTTGACAAAAAAAAGCTTCTTATTGCTCCACTTCTCTGTTAATAGAATGCCATTCCCATTCCCTGCCATTCATTCATTCAATGCCATTCCCTGGGACACTGCTCAATGTTGTATCAGTGTTGTTAGATCATCATACACATATGAAATAAGTCCTGAAGTAACAAAACAGTGTTAAATACAGTGAGAAATAAGTCCCCCGTACCGATCTATTGGATCTAGTTGCTCGCGTCCGCAGGTGTGTACCCTTTGATTCCCTACACGTACCCTCTGGGTGGTGCTAAAGCAGCAACCAAAAAGTAACAGTAGAACTTGTGCCAAGTTCGTCCGGCGAGGTACTGCCACCACACCTGGAATCACACAAGCAGTAGTGCTTGTATCGTGAGATGTATCATCCCCATCTTGGGTGATGGTCGCAGCAGGATGAGTGCGACTCAGTCTAAGATCCAAATCTTATACTGAGTCGCATTACTGTTGTCATGGGTGTGGGTCGCCACTTACCACCAGGTGGGCCCTCAGCTCGTTACGTAACTAACTCACAAAAAAAAGGTAGCATAGTATGGTTTGGCCGCCATCTCACCTGATGGAAAGTGAAGATGCGGCCGACGATGGAGCACGCTTGTCTAGGAGAAACCTATTCACTCTACTCTTGAAGACTCCCAAATTGTAATGGTCAGGGAACACAGACTCAGGCAAAGCATTCCACTCCCTTGCAGTACGCACAATAAAAGTAGTTTCAAATCGCTTAGTGCGTATTAATGGTATGTATGTTTTGTTATTTTTGTTGAGCTGCATATTCCTTGATAGACTTCCGCTAATTTATATTGATACATTTGCAATATCTGTGCTGCATCTGAATGTCCAGATAATATCAGCAAAATCGAAAACAAATGTCGCAAGGGTTATTTAATTTGACCCCTGATGATGATGATGGTGATGATGTACCCTGAGGATGATTTACCTATGCGGCTATTTTCTGCCGGACATACGGCCATTGCGTTACTCCAGTGTACTGTTACAGTAACGGAGACCTACAGTAGGTCTCCGTTAAGTAAATGACTCGTTTGATAGGAAGCTTGGTACTCGTATTTAAGATACTGGTTACCATCAACCTTTCGCATTTCAAAGTACAAAGAAAAACTAAACTACCTTTAAACTAATTACCTAATTAACTAACCTAAACTAAGACTAAACTACGACTAAACCTGTCATCTGCCTTCAAGCGCCTGCTCATATTCATATTGCAATACACCGAACCGCCACACCGAGTCAAGAACGCAGGACTCGGCAGGCGCTTGTAGAACGTTTTGTAAAAAATTAAAATTTTGCATAAAACATTGAATAACTTTTGATTTCGTGGGTCGATTTTGATAAAATAAACGCTATTCACTATTCCAGACTCAGCTTAACATTTCTTAGTACCTAGATTTTGATAACTATCTATGGTTTTTGCGTAAAGTGCGCACAAACATACAGACAAACAGACAAAAATTTCAAAAATTGTTTTTTTGCGTTCTATTACTTATTCTTAACGTCTCCCAGTTATTATTTTGTAAAAATATTCAATGTACAGACACGGCAAGTCTACAATTTTATTATATGTATAGATAAATATATTTAATGTCTGACTCTAATCGTTTCTAAGATAAATGTTTGATTGATGTAAAACACCTTTTGAAATACTCGAATTAGAAATTTGTGTACAGAATACTTTAACCTAAAATTTTCAAGTTTTCAATTGAAATGGAAAATAGATTATAATATTATATTATGAACGTTTAAAACAGAATTTAACATAACAGATTTCTCTTACACTAAACATAGGATTGTATTGCTTTTGTTTTAAAATATCCCGATCAAAAGTTACGGAATAATATTCTCATGAAATGGAACTGATATCCAGTTTCAATAATGAATTTTACAAATGAATGTAGAAAATTAACATGGAAACAATATATTCTGCTAATTGTCTTTGTCCCGTTTTTATTTAAACTAATAAACAATGTTGTTGTTATATCTAGTCATTATAGTTTATTAGTATTGATTATCTAGAACTAAACATTGCACTTACTGTAATTTGCCATAATAATTTGCCTACTTGACTAGTCTCATAAACCAGTTGTTACTAGCTCTACCTTGGGTTGTGGTGGCCGTGGTTTCGATTCCCACTTAGGACAAGCATTTTTGTGCAATATAGGTAGTATTCTCTCAGTTATTTAGTTCCCATAGTACAAGATATGCTTAGGGGGAATACGCCTTTGTGAAATGTATATAAATATTTATACCTGTGTGCATGTATTATGCCCATGATCTTATTGGCACGCACCCAAAATATAAGGAGAATTTTTTTACTATGTGTATATCCTAGAATTCTGTTATCATATATAATACTTACTCAGTGGCAAATTTAAATCAAATCTTACACTATAAATTAGGACTTGTTAGAACAAGACTCATTCCTTGCAACTTTTTTTATTTTATGTTTTTCAGGTCTATTATACCCTACACGCCCATCAGCATACTAACAGTTTAAATAAAATCTTTTAAAAATAACCTTTAAAGTTACTAACACACAGTCCGAATCAGCATTTACGTGGAAAACACAGCCAAGAGTGCAAAGCTTCAAATGTGCAAGGCAAGCTCAAAATATGAATAGAGTACTGACGTGGGCACAATGATAAGCGGAGGCGACTGCGGTTTATGCGGAACCTCGAGACATAGCCATTCTGTAAGGTAAAAAAATTCAAATACTAAATACTCATTTATTTTTACCATACACTTTGGAAAACTTGGTTATGACATTACATAAAAAAAAACACTCTGTTACAATGACATGCCAGATTTTTAATAATAATAAAATAAATAGCTGCGTGGTAAAATTATCGTCAAGTTTACGACACAAAGCTAAATATTAATATATCAGCCAACCACGGGCACTACATAGGTACGGATCTCGGCTTGATTCACTGCTAATAACAGGTCCGTACCAACCTCTAATGTTCCCACTGCAGGGACACCGGCCTACTCTCGATAATTGAGAGTGAATGGGCTCTGATCTACCACGGGAGCCCAATCCGGATTGGTAGATATCACATGTCGTCAAATTTTTGGTTCTAAGACATGTCGGTTTCCTCACGATGTTTGCCGTCACCGTTTTGAGAACGTGGTATTGCGCACATACATTTTTTCAAGTGAAAAAACTCATTAGTGCACGTGTGGGTTTGAACCAGCGACCTTCAGATTGAAAGTCGGCGTCTATGCCCCTGGGCCACCACGCTCTTGGTCAATAACAGGTCAAATACTTGTAATAAAAAAAACTAGCTCACTAAAGGTAAACCCTCCCACTAAGCCCGTATCCTTAAGGCGTACATTTCACAGTAATTAAGATATTAAAGAGCCGAGTGTTAAGCTTTTTGCGCCACTCATTTGGAAACGTAAAAGCCTAGAACTCCATTTAAAATCCTAAGGTAAGCATTATGTAGAGGGTATGTTAATTTAGTCGGTTTTTGTAACATGCATTATAATATTTTAGTTTACTTCAATTATCTCGGTTTAAGCTGACCTCACTGGAGTGCCTTTTAAAGTAATGTAACTACTTAACTACCATTGCACCGACCACGCCGGTGAGATCAAAGAGTTAAAACATATCTTAATATATATAAATTACGTGTCACGATGTTTGTCCGCGAAGGACTCCTAAACTACTTAACCGATTTTAATCAAATTTGTACACCGTTGGCAATTTGATCCAACTTGAAAGATAGGGTAGCTCACATCTCAATTTATGATCGCAATATTATTTTATTGCAAATTATTTGTTTATTATTTGACAGTCACAATTACAAAAACGTTAGCCACAGCAACGCGTGGTTGGGTCAGCTAGTATTATATTAAAGACAATTCACATCGCTTGACTTATATCCTAATCTATTAACGGCTGATAGCGTATTAATTTAAAGCACTAGCCACTACACCAATAAAAAAGAAAAATAAAAAAAAAAACGCTCTATCCTGACCATGTGTAAGCTGGAGAAGACATGATAGCTTGGCTAGGGGTGGCGTCGTGTTTATGCCTGCATCATTGTTTGGAATAGCCTTATTACCCATTCAGGTTCTACTTCTTTCCGACTGAACGACATCTTATCGTGCCACTATCACCCATCCAAATTCTGACCAGGCAGAGATTTTCTTAACTTGAAGATATGAAAAGAGCATATAAATTAACTTCGCCAGGATTGCCTCCTCATTGCTACTTGTATCGTCAGTATAATTATTAATACTTGTAAGTAGTATATAATTATAAGTATATAATATCTCATTAGCTTGAGTCGTATGATCCCCGTCTCGGGTGATGGACGCAGCAGGATGAATGCAAATCAGTGTAACATTTTTTTTTTTTTATCCCACTTAGGTGGCAAACAAGCATACGGCCCACCTGATGGTAAGCGGTTACCGTAGCCTATGGACGTTTGCAATACCAGGGGTATCACTTGCGCGTTGCCGACCCTTTAAATATTTTAAAACACCCCTTTTGAAGGACCCCATACATAGATCCAAATCTTATACTGAGTCGCATTACTGTTGTCATGGGCGGGAGTCGCCACTTACTACCAAGTGGGCCCTCAGACCGTTCCGTCGTTTATTTACCAAAAAAATTACTCTAAGTTACTTACTACGGTACATAAGATTGGCGTCAGTTTTGTTTTAAGTTTATTGCGCAATTTTGCAAGACAGGTTGATAAATGAACTCTCATTCCCACCAATCGAATCAAGCACTCAACACTTGACATCTTCCGACATAGGCACCCTCTACGCTTTAGAGGTCATCTAATTTGGCACAGCGCGCTGTAATTTTGCGTTGATTACCGTACTAATGAGCGCTGCGACTAGGGTTGTGCCATTTCACCGGAAATGTAATCACAAATAACTAATTAATGATACTTCGTGTACCTAACTATTCATGACATTTAAAAAAAAACAAACAAAAAAAACATCAATCTTTTATAGAAAACATAAATCTCTTTATTTTAAATCTCTTTATTATTTTTATAGAGATCACATAACGAACATATAAAATGCATAGCGGGATAGAGATTTCAATGAAGACGGTTAAAAAACAAAAAGCGCTGCTTTTCCTTTGACATTTGGAAATAATAATAATAAATAGCCAAAACTTTTCCAAAATGAGTACCATACCGATCTCTAGTACTGCAGCTCCAAATTTCATACACGCATACACGCATTCATTATTTTTTATTATAAAAAAAGTTACATTATAATCTTTCTTAGGTAAGAGATGTCACAAATAAAGAATTGAATAGATATAAATATATTTTGATTACTAATTTATTTTTGACAATCTGGATTGGTAGAATCCATATGTCTTCGATATGTCTAAGATACGCCAGTTTTCACACGGTTGTTTTCTTCAGTGTTTTAAAAGCTCGGGTATGTTTTATACATTCAAAATCAATTTGTATTCTTTATTTTCCACATATTCACCTCAAAGTGACAACCCTAAGTCAAACTGTCACAGAGCGATAAAAGCCTCTGAATTGCGTCATTATAAAGTTTAGCTGGTCTTTATCTACTCAGAGAGTAGCGATGTCCTACTATTGTTTATAAGCTGTCGCAAACAGATCTACTATTTTGAGATAAGGTAGGAACCAATTTACTATGTCGTAAAGGGCAAAAAGGTATAGGCATAATGACAATAAAATATTTAGGTCAAGAAAGAAAGAAAGAAAGAAGAAGAAGAACTAAGGAAGTTTTTAAAATTTTCATCGCATTCGAAAATTCTACTTTCGGCAAAAACTAATGTTTTGTGTCAAATTCGGATATTCAACGTAGGTGACACCAAAAAATGCAGCCTACTTGGCACTATATGAAAATTTAAGCAAGAGCAGGAAGCAATCTGAGTACTATTAATGTTGTTTATGGGTAATCACTTAACAAGCTGACTCGTCAAAAATCTTTTCTTGCTTCACTTCTACCGCAGTATATTATTCTCTAAAATCTTCACCAAGCTAAGGCTTTGTAGTAATGGCTCCAAAAATACAACCCTTGAAAGTAAGGCAGACAAACAAACATA
The DNA here is from genome assembly GCA_921293045.1 of Aplocera efformata. Classification (NCBI taxonomy): domain Eukaryota; kingdom Metazoa; phylum Arthropoda; class Insecta; order Lepidoptera; family Geometridae; genus Aplocera; species Aplocera efformata. The sequence goes on from OV121061.1 coordinate 5,730,625, forward strand.
ATGAAAGTATTTTTTTGTAATAGAATTCTCTGTACCTTACGGAACTTAAAAACGACCGTTTCTAGGTTAAAGTGTTGCTTTTCAAACTTCGAAAAATCACTTTTTTACGACTTGGCGGTAGAAATTTGTTGGCTATTGAAAAACACTGGAAGGTGCCCTGGCTCCAACCAAAGAGCCACTTACTGAGGGTTTTTACGAAGTTTTAACATGCTATTACTACGAGTGCTTGGGAATACGACGTCATTAAAAGTTTATTGCATTTTAGACAGCCGTGACCAAAATAACTCTTCCTGATTCCAAAGTTTTGCGGTTCCGGACCCTTTTATCTAGTCAGCATTTTTTGTAAATGAATGAATTTGGCAACCTTTTTGGTTTAGCTACAATACGATCGAATTCCCGAATTCAGTTTTGTTGATTGGGTTCGGATCGATTTTTTAACCCTCCCTAGCAAGCCTGAGACCAAATGAAGGAAGGGGGGTCTATTTTGCTCGCGTCCGTAGACAAATACTCTTTGAATCCCCTGGGTGGTGGAAAAGAAGCAATCTAAAGAAGCGGAAGCACTTCTGCCATATGTTCGTTTGGAGAAGAACTTCCACCACACTTGGTAATCTGCCGTCAAGCAGTGGTGCATTTATTTAGCTTGGTTATCCCAGGGGTACAGACGTTAACTTTTAATCTGAAAGTCGCAGGTTGAAATCCAAAGGACCAATGAGCTTTTTGCTTTAAAAACTTATGTTCGCAATCCCACTTTCTCAATACGGTGATTAAAATCATCGTGATGAAATAGGCATATCCGAGAACCATAAATTCGAAGACCATGTGATATCTACCAACCCGGATTGGGCTTCGGTTGAAAAGGCTCTTTCACTCTTACTTATCGAGAGAAGGTCGGTGACACTGCGGAACATTAGATGTTTAACTTAATGAAAATAACTCAATCCCAAGAGAATTAAACCTAAGGCCTTTCTTTGAAGGCTGAGTTTTACCGAGTTAGTTACCGTTAGTAGGGGAGCCCAAGAGGGGATTTTTGAAGTGACTCGAGCGTGTCAGAAAATTATATAGGGAGAATCCTTGCACCCTTTAAAGTACCTCTACCAAGTATGAACCCTCGATATGGTGGGGTGTGTTGAGGAGAACCCGTCTGATTGGTAAAAAAAAATCGATCCTTAGAAAAACTCGAGCGCGTCAGATTAAGAGAAAGTTGATTAATTACATTGAGAAGATTGTATATCTCAATAATCTGACAATTTGAGCGTGACATTAAGAAACAAGCGAGTCTCGAAGTTGTAAAAAAAAACGTCACCTTGAAATACTCGAGCGCGTTTCAATTTTTTTTTATTTTGACGGAAACACTATTAGAATTACAAAGAACTAATAATCTGACAGTTTTCATGCGGCGATGTTAGTAGAATCGTGGAGCAAAGGTGAAGCGTACAGCGGCTTAGAACTGTGTATTCCCCACTCCGCGTCTCACTTTTATTTAAACTAGCTGACGTTAATATTGCTAGGATGGAAATATTTAATAAAACGTACAAAGTAAATGATACGTCTCAACCCTTTTCACTGAATGTGCGTAATTACGATGGTTGTAATTTGCCACCATGTCGATCGGAGCTGCAACAACATTTATTGCGAACGAAATATATTGCTTGTTTGTGGAGAAACGCTCACAATCGTGTTCCTACGGAAATGTCACCACTAGAATACGGATGGAGAAATGTGGATGGAAAATTGGAGCCAACTTGGTTCCTAGGAAACCAACTTCCTGAAGCGTACGAAGACATCGTCATAACACCTGACATTTTAGGAGATACTTTGGATTCAGGTACGTTTTCTTTTCCATATTATACTCTCATAACATAAATATAACATTATAATGTATCATAACCATTCTTGGTTACAGAATCACGAGATGACGAGGACGTCCAGGAAGTTGAAGTGGAAACGAACTTCGAAGATGAGTCTAGTGGAGATGAAGACTAAAATATAATATGTATTTTAAATTTGAATGAGCTGTAATTGATTTTAAATTGTATATTATTCTATATTTAATTATATTATATATTAATAAATTATCCAATTTCTGTACGTAAATGCGGATATATTATTTCTAAATTTCCTTCAAAATGGTCAGACTAGCGATATCCCTCCATATAATTGTCAGATTATTATTCAGGAGGACTATGACATCAACTTGACCCTCCTGCATAAAAATCTGACGCGCTGGAGTATCTCAAGATCACCTTTTTTTTTTACATATACAAAAATATATTATGAGTTCGTGTCATGACCAAATCGTCAGATATTTTAATAGGCCACTTTTTAAGCTTTAGTTGACATACACTTTGAATGTCTGACACGCTCGAATAACTTTTTTTTTTTTTTTTTTTCAACCGCTCGTTACGGCCACCCCCCTTGAATTAATCGTCAGATTAATATCTAATAGTTACTAGAAATATAATGCGCGTACATACTGTAAATGACTGACGCGCTCGAGTTTTTCTAAGAATCGATTTTTTTTTTACTAATCAGACGGGTTCCCCTCAACACACCCCACCATATGGAGGGTTCATACTTGGTAGAGGTACTTTAAAAGGTGCAAGGATTCTCCCTATATATTTTTCTGACACGCTCGAGTCACTTCAAAAATCCCCTCTTGGGCTCCCCTACTACGTTGTCTGACATTTATTTGCAAAAATATAAGATTTTTCTTTGAAGCAACTCATAAAAAGAAAATACTGCCTATCATAAACTCGATTCTTAATTCCTAATTAACTTTCTTCATAATTAACTAATGAATAATGTAAGACAGTCCAGCTTGTAGACTTTAACACATCTGTTTTATTATCACGACTTAATAGTATTACTGTGTGGGTTCAGGCAGATGGATCGAAGGAAGAATGTCGGACGCGACTTTTTGTCGCAAGTCATTGTTGTTCCATGACTACTTCTGGTTTGTACAGATATTATGATACAATGTGGATCCAGATATTATAATAATAATTTATTTAAACCAAACCAATATGTACACTATAAACACACATTTACAATAGATAATTTTTACATAAGTTACAATGTGATGATGGCGCGCAGGGCCTGCACTAAGTTCTAGACTTGTGTTGCAGGCAAAGCATTCCTTCCCGTGAAGTTATTCTCTACCTGTACCTGTGCTTGAATATCCAAATCAGTTGGCAGCACCTATGTATGGAATTTTATAAAAAAAAAATATTTCATTCTTATTATATTTATAATCATAAGTTATGTATTTTTTTATATTAACTTGTATTTAAAATATAGGGTACAGCCTTTTGGGTGCCGGTGAAATCACATGGATCACGATGGACGCAGCAGGATGAATGCAACTCGGTGTAAGATCCAAATCTTATACTGAGTCGCATTACTGTTTTCATGGGCGGAGGTCGCCATTTACCACCAGGTGGACCCTCAGCTCGTTCCGTCATTAATATTCACAACAAAAATAAAACTAAAATAAAGAAGACGCGTTTCGGACATCTAATCTTCCCATTACGCCAAATAGCCCAAAATGTGAGTCATAGCAGGAAGTCGCCGATTCTGGCGATTCTTATCTGCAGGTCGCGTCTTACGTTTCCCTGGCTTATGACTGGGTCGTGAGTAAATTTTGTCTGTAAAATGAGGCTATGTTATTATGCCATTAGGCTTGTGGCGTACTTAAGTGGTATGTATTGTTACCTTAACGTGAATATGCTCTTACGTTCACCAACAGAAGGAATAACAGTCGTTTTATACGGCTACCCTACCTGTCTCTACAATTTTAGCAACGGCAAAGCACACGCAAATGATTTTGGACTTAAACTGAATAAAATACAGTTTGTACTAACTTGACCAAATATGATTACACCTATCTGCCGGGACTCAGAGGAATTCAATACAAAATTAACCTTGAACCAATGGGTTACAGCCTTTTTAGCAAAAAGGTATTTTCCACAGTTGTGCCATTTGAATAGGATTAAAACAGTACCAATATATAGAAATAATGGTTTAATTCTTTGTCGAACCTTTGTTGACCGGTCAAGAAAGGAATTTTAGATCGGGGTTTGGCTACGGTTAAATTACACGCACGTAAGACTTAGGATTAAGTTGTTTTTTGTATTGTTCTCTTTTTTTCTATTTGTTTAATAATCGTTGTATGTTTTGTCCGTGATTCCAGTTGGCAGCGCTACCGGAAGACCAGCGTTGGTTGTCACAACAACCAGGACATGCTGAGGTAGAAACCGTTTGTGGCAAATTAGTTACTAGTCTATTTCATTTTATATTGTTTTAGATTAGTGATTATCTGTGGTGAATAAATGATATATTCTTTCTTCTTTTCTTCATTACTCACCAGCTGTTCGGTATTTTGAGTAACCTAGAGTTGAAGAGATTAATTGGTCCTTTGAAGATAATATCTTTAATATATAAACATGAAAATGTTATGAAGTTTAGTGAAGCTTAACCAGTGTTTGTTAATATAGTACTATTTATATATCGCATAGGATTAAATTATCTTGATAAGGAATGCTATAGCCTTTGGGTAATCTATGAAATATTAGGTAGGTACATCCAAAGTCGTATTTTCAGTCTGTCCGTCTAAGTACTGTTTCTTTACAACTATAAATCATAGCGAGCCGAATTGTTATAGAATGTGTTTCACTAGTTGTTCCGCCCGACTTAGTCCGCGTTGAATTTTTCTTTGTTCTTGACCCCTTTTTCTTTTTCCCTTTACATACATCACCCCCGACAACGCCCCGACATCGCCACGAAACCGTTTGAGTGTAAAGGAGGAACAAACATACTCACTCACACACACATACAGTAGGCTGATAGCACTTATCATATAAAAAGATAATAATGTATCCTGCAACCGTCATTTGTCAACTTTTTTCCCTAATCTCGTCATTATCTTTTAAGATCGCCAAGGTAGCAGGTTCTTGAAGGTAAATTGCAAATTGCTTTTTGTGCCATTGCCTATCAATGTTGGCTGAAAGTGAATATACCTGTGAAATTACAGGGGCATGAGTGTTTCTGCTGTTGTCTTAGCTCACAACAGTTGCTGACTTCTGCCGACACCCAGGAAAAAAAATTATGTGACGATCATTTAAATAAATTAGATGTGATGATAATTATTTTTATGTGTAAAAATAGTTCCTACTATTAATATAATACAATATAATAATTATATGTATATTATAAATAAGTACTATTTTATTATTATACTATTTATTGAGTGAAAGGTATAATTTTTATGTGGACGATTGTGTTTGTGATATTTTCATTAATTAGTGACTTTATTTTAAAAAAAAATGTTAAAACAATTGTTTAATATTGTATTAAGTATTCTATTTTATCTACATTATTGACTCAATTGTAAATTTTTTAAAAAAAATATTTTACAATAATTTTATTACTTTAGTTTAGTACAATTACTTTAGAGCACCGGGTATATCCATAAGAGGCATCAACCCCTTATGATTTTCGAAAAATAAAGCGTTTATCTATTTCCGGGCGTGATTAAAGTATCATTGTATCATCCAAAAACAAGTTGTTAATCATTACATCTGCCAACAGTCATAATTAACCGCTGAATAATTCAGGCAAAATGTAAAACATTCCAGTAAAGTGTGAATCTAGCGGCAAGTGGCGAATTATACAACGAAATAAACAAATGAAGGGGGACTTGAATCACAGATATGTTAATTTGCGTCATTTGACGACAAAGGGCGTAGCGTACTTGTCAGCGGATAGCGTATTTTCCTATTAAAATGAAGTCACATGGTTAACATGATAGTTTTTTACGCATAATGCCATTAAACTTGATCAAATGATACTTGAGATCTAAAGGAATAAATATATTTGACTTTGACTTTGACTTTGACTTTGAAACGTAGTCTACATTGACTACGGTGACATTTTTTTGCTTGGATAATATGATGTTGGTAATTCACGATAGAATAATAATGTCCTTAATATTGAAATATAAATTACTGAAACTATATCATTTAATATTTTTTTATCTTAATTTTTTTCCACAGCAAATTACTCACATTGCTCCACTGCTTAGCGACAGATTAAAAGGTATCGAGGTAGTATTCTCCAGATGAGGTAGGCACATGTTTTACTGATGCTTTTGTCGCTGCTACCTAGGAGATACGTGTAGGGGCTCAAAGGGCGCCCCACCTACAGTCACTGGACCCCCATTTGCCCCAATAAATAAGCCCCCAATTTATCGCTCAGCTTATCACAAACAACAGACAGACTCGTTAAATAAAAGGCGAACATTTCGTATAAATTTTCGCAAGGTCCCCGAGCAAAATAATCATATTCTCGGTTCATTTGCCCGCTTCCTCTGCGTAATTTGCTATCTCCGAAGAATCATCTGCGTTGATTTTATTCAGGAAAGTTGAATTTTTAAAGGGAAACCATTGGTTAGAATGGGGTAGAGGGATTGCCATAATTTCTGGACCGTAAGCCCCCTATTCTTCCTGTTTCGTTTGCTTGGTATCTTATGCCCACTTGAACTTTCACCGTTACTGTTAAGGCAGCTAAATAGCTTATGCTGGCTTCTAATAGCTTGAGGAAGCTTCCGTCTGTTAGAAAATATATTGCCAAATCAGTTTTCGTTTGCTTAATTCATATCTATCTCTCTCGCTTCATTCTATGGTTCCCACTGCAGGGACTACTCTCAACAAGCGAGAGGGAATTCACTTATATCACGTAAGCCAAATGACATCTCTTAAAGGGTGGATTTTATAGTGTTAATTTTTATTGTTCTAAAGCATGCAGTTTTTGATCGATGTTTTCATTCACCGTTTTGAAACCGAGGCCGGCTTAATAATTTTCCAATTGAAGAACGCATTGGTGCAAGTCTTGAACTTTAGATTGAAAGTCAGCCGTACAACTAGGCTACATACTTTTAGATCCATCAAAATGTACATTATGATCCTGCATCGTACCTACCTAAGAGTATTTTAAATCAGACAACTTTGGCCAAACGGCAAAAGAGACTCTTTGTCTGTCTGTCTAGATGTATCACTTGTATATATCCAAAGAGTTTAAGTGGGCACAAGAAGTTTACTTTTAAGAAAATATTTACATGTATTATATCACTTACTGAAAACCCTTAAAGCTAGGTTTATTCGAGCGTGTCAATTTTTACGTATGCAAGCGATACTTGAGATCTAAAGGAAAAAATGGGGCGTGTCGTGGACATGACCGTGTGTTTTACGTGAAGACGTGTACCTTACGAGTAGAAAAAAAAAACCTTCAACGTCAGCAATTCTTTGATCCTTTAGCTATCGGGTAAGTTACTACCGAGAGTGTAATTAAATTATGGATGTATGAAAAGATGATACATATGTAGCTGCAGCATCAAACTGTATGCCCCAATTTTGTAAAAAATTGTTTGAGTTAGAAAATGTGCTTGTATCAAATCGAAACATTTTATATGTTTAATTATTTTCTCTTAATAACCTTATTCATAAAGCTTATAAGTCATTGACGCTAAAAAAGGTCTTTTATCACACGCGGCCATTTTTAAAGTCGTGAATTTTTCATGCCCTTACTCAGATGACCCAAATCTACATGATTTACATGCTGATTTATATAATGACCTCATTTGATGATAAAACTCGCAGCGCATTTTTAACCGCCTTTAAAATTATAGGAAGTGTTTAATTCGGCTGTAATTCTATGTATGTGTGGGTTTTTTTTTTTCATTTCTTTTCAGTTATTGCTGTTTGTGAACCTAGGTCTATTATTGAGATAGAAAAGCTTAATAGAATACTAGGCTCTGCAAGTTTTCTAGGATACCGTAGCAGAAACAGAATTCATATAATTTCTTGCTGTCCGTCTGTTTGTCCAGCCGTTTTCCTCGAAAACTATGGACTTTTTATTTAAGAAAATTAGAAGATTTCATGTGTATTCTAGGAAACTCTATATATTTTTTCAAAGGCTTTCGAAATAATTATTAATTTTTATAATAATCTTTTTATTTAATTCCGTAGTAAAAAACTCTGCAAGAGTCGGAGACTTTTAAAGTTACAAAAATCAACTCTTGTTTTTGAACAATGTTGAAGATAAATCTAATAAATATTGATAGAATATTATAAGAAACACTTTAAACTAAAAGTAATATTGATTTTTATCGTGTTTTGGAAATATGGGTTTTAAAATAAATAACCCTCAGAATCTGAGGGTGAACTACACTAAGCCGGTTTTTTTTTTAATTAAATATTCCTATTTTATTTTAGGGACAACACAGGGAATCCTAGGTATGAGTGTGTAAACGTTTAAAAAAAAACCTTAAACCTCATTGGCGCACACATGAATTGAACCATTGGCCTTCAGATTGAAAGTCACCGTCCGCATTATTAGGTTAAGCTCTTTACAAATTATATTTAAAACATTTAAAATGAATAATGGCTTTACTAAAAGGCTTATTCTCACCATTTAGACACTTCCTTCTAGCGCTTATTTTGGAGACGACAAAGTTTCATTGAGGATCATGTTTCAGGGGTCCTAATTCCTAATTCTCAGAATGAGATTCTTAATTCAAATGTCGCGCATAAACTTTTCTCTCAGTATTACTAAATACTCTTTACAGATTATATTGTCTGTGACAAAAGTTTATGCGCGAAATTTGAATTGAGAATTCTGTTCACCTCCTTTTAAAAGCAGTAGAACCTATGCAAAGTTCGCCCGGAGAAGTACTGCCTACACCTGGTAACATGCCGCCAAGCAGTGGTGCACTCGCATTGCTCGCAGGTAACCATTTAACATCAGGTGGGCTTTTAGGTGGTCCCGTCGCTTTAGTAACATAAAAATAAAAAAAAATCTCGAAGTGCTATTACTAGAAGTATTGCTACACGTGGTAATCCGCCAAGTAACGGTGTACTCGCATTGCTGTGTAAATTAGAAAGGTGTACAAGCTTTTAAAGTTACACAAAAAGTTACATCCCGATCTCGAAGTCATGGGCGCAACGCGACGCGCCTTGAGTCCCTAGGGGAGGACCAGATTTTCTGTTATTTATGGGTGGCAGTACCACTTAATCATTGAACATGAGGTGGGCTCAGACCGTCCTGTCATTTTAGCCACAAAGAAATATTCTATGTGACCGATATTTCACATCAAAATCTCACTTTGTCGAGAATCAGAATGGGAGACGTGACGTGAATTTCGCAACAAACCAATTTTATTTAGATGGAAGGAAGTGATGAATGAACTTTATTATGTACAAGATGGGAGCTATAAATTGTTATGAAAATTCTTATCATCGTAATAATAAATAAGAAGTATGAGTAAAGTATAAAATCCGTTATATTTACGTTATATCCGTTATATGTGATTCGATCTTCCACACCAATGGTTGCTCATTCGAAGCCGACCCGACAGATGTCTTGGTTCATAACTTGACAGCCAGCTGTCAACCGACAATTGCGCAAGGAGTAGCAATAATACCAAATGCTTTTTACTGGTCCCTCAGTGAGGGAACTTTCAGATATTAAACTGAAAAGAACAGATACTACACTTTGATCATAGCCAAAAGGCCAAAAAAAAATACCAAATGCTGAATTACAATACATATTCAAATAAATAAAATTAAAGTTTCGGATTTGGTCAATGCTTTTAAAAGTGTGTACGGTTACGTAATTTTTTTTTTAATTTTTGTCTCCGTTCCGACTAATCTCCAAAATGGCTGGACATATTTTGACGGGACTTTCACTGGCTGCTGTATAACATCAGCAACCTAAAGTAACAATAGAACTTGTGCCAAGTTCGTCCGGAGAGGTACTGCCACCACATGTGGAATCTACCGCTAAGCAGTAGTTCTTGCATTACTGTGTTCCGGTGGAGGGATGAATCGCGGGCGCAAGAGATGTGCCATCCCCGTCTCGAGTGATGGACGCAGCAAAATATAAAGCTCAGTGTAACCCAAGTCTTGTTTGAGTTTTATTGCTGTTATCATGAGCGAGGGTAACCACTTACCACCAGGTGGGCCTTCTGCTCGTTCCATCATTTTCTCATATAAAAAAGGGTATTTTTCGCAGTTTGGCTGGAAAAAATATTGCTTGTAAATTTCTTACCACAAATTTAACTCTCCGCTGGCTAGACCTATAAACTTATAAAAACTGTAGGAAAAGTTGTCCCGCGAACCATTGTCAGTTACCAGAAGCAGTGTACAGTTTGCCCTGTGCAAAGTAGCAATCCAGTTGCTGCAACAATAGAGTGGGACAAGTGCCTCTTTGTAGCTACCAACGTGGAGATAAATTTGACAACCCTAGAAAAGACAATTAAGAAGTAATTGGCTTTAAATGTGTGTTAAAACACTATCATGGGATAGAGATTTTGTTATTGTGATATATCACGTAATAACGATGTGTTCCTCACTATTCCGAGAACGTGGTATTTTACTCATACATTTTTCACTTTAAAAATATGCGAGCATGGGTACACAGCGAGTATGGGTATGAACCAGCGACATTTAGATTGCATGTCGGTGTTTGTGCCCCTGGGCTACCACGCTCTCGCCATTGTGCTTCGTTTCGTCACAAAATAGCATGTGGTGACACAGATTGCTATATACAATAGTACACATCAAAATTAGGTTCCGCGGCCAATATCCAATCCTTCTGTATCCACGTAGGTTAATTATAGCTTTAGGAAACCTGAGTAACAAAAAATATTCTAATATTCGTGATAACTAGGACAGTATATGCATCTAAATAGGACAACCAAATATTTGTCGCGTTTGGCCGCTATCTCACCTAATGGAAAGTGAAGATGCGGCCTACGATCCATGTCAAATCTAAATAGTCGTACAAACTACAGACTTAGTAACTCCTTATCAAAATACACTAAAAATTAATTGATTTAAAATTGGGGTTTAATCGGGCTAGATGGCCGGCAGCAATGACCACTTTCCATACTCAGCCCGCTTTAACATTAAAAAGAAAATATCTCTTCCAGCCTTGCATAAGATCTGCGTCAATTGGAGTGTGCCACTAAGTGAAGTCCAGGCCCTCTGCTTTATATTAGAACCGTGACGTCATAGCCCATTGTCTCCGCGGCCAAGTTAAATTAAACCATACCAGCTGTTACGAACAAAACCTGATTTGTTTGCTTTGAAAGGGTTAGTTTCTGCTTTGTATACCTCAGAGGAAATTATGCCTACTAGTAATATACACTAACCATAAGAGACTGAGGAAGCGCTCCTGGCGACTCTCAAGCAACTATCAGCCCAGTCACAAGTTGGATGGGTGACCAATTAGTGGCATTTGAAACGAGGGCACGTTAAAATTTCGGTCCCGATATACTAGTCGCTAAGCCATGACTGAGGCCTTCGAGCGGCTTGAAAGCTCCGACACCAGAGTTGTTCACTCACAGAAAAAGAAGAAGACTGAGGTTTGCCTTTACTCACCGAAGAAGATAACTGGGAAATAAACGCCAACGCAACAGTAGTGTTTTGGGGGACAGTAGTGTTTTGGGGGACGATGTTGATCGCATCCGATCCCAACACGTACCCCCTGGGTGGTGCTAAAGGAACAACAACAAGTAGCATGAAAATCAACCAGATGCAGAATAAAAATGTCAGTGATCATTTTGATTTATCAGCATAATACAAATAAACAACGCTGCCACGCCATCCTCGAGATAAAATGTTTATCAACAGGAAAACCCTTTTTAAGGCGTAATATTGAGAACGATAAAACAAATTAAAGCATTTGAAGGCGTAATACTTGATCGAATTACTACCATCAAAGAAAATGTGTGTTGGACCGTAGAGAATTCAAATCCGCCATCTTCTGACAATCGCATCAAACATGTAAAACAATGCCGGTATATTTTTCCCCTTTCAGCAAAAATCCCGTATACAGTAACTAAGGAGTAAATTTCGGAAATCTTTATATCCCATTACATGGAGAAAATGCTTCAACATTGCCTTCGTTCTCTATACAAAGGCGTTAGATAAATTTCAATTTATTGCTCGCGCGTATCAGAAATCGCAAATCTCCAATTTGGACCCTGCGATATGGAGGTAGCTTATGTAAGGAAGTTCAGAGACAGAACACAGTCCATTTTTTTTGGCAATTTATTCACAAATTGGTTGACATAATGGTTATGAGTCGCCATGTCGTTATTTTTAGAGTTTTGTGGAATGGATTTCATACAAAATGTATGAAATCCATTCCACAATACACATATAAATCATTTCATATCAGAGTATTTGTATTGAAACGAACACCTTTTTAGGGATTTTATATTCATGTACATTTCACACAGCGTTATCTATTTCTAAGCATAGCTTCTATGGGAACTGGATAACTGATAGAATACATATAGATTTTTTATGAAACATATTTGCACCCAAGCAGAACAAACTTTTCTATTCGTCAGACAAATACTTGTCATGGAAATAGACTGCGCAGAAAACAGAGCTACCAACTAATCTATGAGGCTAGTATATATCTAGATCCATAGGCTAACATATGAAACAGACAGTTAGAAACGTTGAACAGACAGTTTGGAGCACACAGAGATGACAAGCGCTAGACTATTACTAGAATGTTTCACAAAAGTGCTTCAGAATTTTGTCTTCTGAACGGGCAGTAAAGTTAGCAAGAGAGTTTCTATCCCATTGAGAATAGAATCACATCCAAATCGTTTATTTCTACCGGAAAAAGCACCCTGCAAACGTCACAGTCTCTTGTTTCATTGTAAACAATTTGCAAACAGTTTCGGCTTCACCTTGTCAGTCCGTGCAAAATGGGAGATTTAAAATTTGCGTTTCAGTGTGGAGCCACTGATTACTCGGCTTCTGATAAATAATGTTTATTAATATTATAATAATAATTATTTTATTTTATTTATAATAATTTATTTGAATAAATAATTTAGTAGGAACATGGCATTTATTTGATCTTAATTTTTAGGGCTTCCAAAATGTACAATATATAAAATTTTATAGGTATAAATGTATGTTTGTATAATATATATGTATGTTTGTCCACCAATTTCTCCGGACATTTAATCGGATGTAAAAAAGTATGCTCATAGCATTCTTTTTTTATTAGCTTAAATGATTTGTTTTTATTTTCAATTGTATAGGTTAAATTTGATACTTTTAAAATGTTTTGCAATGAAAAACTATATGTGGCTCATAAAAATTGTAAGGGAATAAATTAATTACATTTAACATATTACATTTTTAAGGAACAAAAATGGCAAAAAAAATAACAGTAAGCTTCCTGTCATTTTTTTTGCCATTTTCGTTCCTTACAAAACTCAAATTCATAAAATATTTCATAAATTTGAGTAATTTTTGAAATTATTTACTAACAAAATATCAAGTTACATGCAATTTCTTGTTTTGTGTTAAAATGGTACGTTTACGCAAATTTAGCTTGGAGCTAAAAAATTTTGCAGCTATGAAAATCTTCAGCTCTCCGCATGGAATTTTGCCAACTACCTTCCATAAGCCGTCGCTTTACCTTGCTGGAAGAAAATTTGAGAGTAGCAATCAAATCGCCTTAAATCGCTAGTTTTGTAACCACACACCATTTTAGAATTCACCGGCAGCGTTGACACAAATTGGCCCCTGCGAAATGAAAGTGATAATTCAGTTAGCCCGTGACTTGGGAGACAATACTAATGCTTTGACGAATTATCACATCCTGGAAAATCTCCACAGGGAGCTTACACTGTCTATGTAATACCATTTTGGGACAGATGGTCTCAAAATGGCATACCTGGTTTTCAGACAATGTTTAAAATACATAAAATAACTAACTAACGTTTAACATTTTGACTAGCCTCACAGCTAAGTAGGTATAGCTCTTCCTTCTGCACTGGTCGTGGGTTCGATTCAATCGGAGGGTCGCTGGTTCAAACCCACACATGAACCAAGAGTTTTTTCACTTGAAAAATTTTAACCACTTTCTCGAAACGATGACGGAAAACATCGTGAGGAAACCAACATGTTTGCGCCCATCTCGTTGAGGCGGGGATATAACGTCTCATGCACTTGTAATTTCAATCAGCACCCACACCCTTACACCAGACCACAGCAATGCGAGTGTACCACTTGGTGGTACCAGGTGTCACAACTTGGTATAAGTTCTACTGCAACATAGCTTGCTCCTTTTGCACCACCCGGGGGGCACGTGTAGGGATTCTGAGGGTACTCACCCACGGACGCAAGCAACATGTTCACCCAACCGTGTTGCTGTCAATAGACGGCCATTATTTTCTATCAACAATATGTTGGTTTTCCTGCGTTTTCCTTTATCGTTTGCGAAGTGATAAATAGACTCGTAATACCGCCTGTATTTACCTCCTTGGCTAGCGGCCAATAAGGTTCAACAAACATTATTGACAAATGGTAGAGACGGAAACAGTCGTATTCTCTATTTTTTTCAAGGGTTTCCAACTCAGTTGCATAATTGCAACGGATGATAAACGTGTTAAAGGCGTTCCCAGATTAATCAAAATCTTGAAGGAATAAGGATTGTAGGTCGTGGGTTTGAATACTACAAGGAACTTGACAACATTGTTAGAAAACCAAATAGTAGAGATAAGGGGAATTTTGACAGTCCCCACAGCTCTGCTGGAACCCATGAGATCGTGGATTCAATCCACGTGAATGCGAAGCATGTGAAATCCAAATTGAAATGTCAACGTTTACCGACCATGCAGTGGGAATATTAGTTGCTGATATGGAAGATAATATTACCTCCAAGGGCAAAACATTGGGAATGAGCGAACATCGATTTTAAATAAATTTCGTGTTAGTAATAATACAATAATAATGATATATAATTAAAAATATTTTTTTTTTTCTTTATTTACTAGGATAATTTAATACTTGACAATAATGATGAACATAAATGAAGCCCCAACTAGATTAGAAACACTATTTCAAGCTCAGCATAAATTTTGATTCAATACCTCAACGTACCCACAGGTAAAGCGATGAATTGAATAGCATATAATTCGGATTTAAACTATGCAGTTCCTAGAATCGCCACCAACCTAGTCATGAATACCTGAGCTGTGGAGAGTTAACCGACTGCGAACGTACACTGAATTCTAGATATATCCGTTGCTATATCCGCGTAACTGAATTATAAAGGCTTTATAACTCTGCCGCCAGATCATCATCACATCAAAAAGTACAATATAATTTTTGTTAGGTGACGAGACGAGATTATAGCCTATCTGATGTTGAATAGTTACATTAAACAATCGCAAATAGACTCTGGTCCGCCCCTACCGAAGTATGAGAAAACCCAAGTAGATTTCGCATCCATCACCTTGAAACTGAAGATGTTATGTATCTCATGCACCTATAATATCAACGGAATCTACACCCTTCCACTGGAACACAGGAACGCAATTGCACCACTGCTTGGCTTCGGATTACCAGGTGTGGATGCAGTACTAGTCCTAGCGCGCAAGTTCTGCTGCTACTTTGGGTTGCTCCTTTCAAACCACTCTGGGGACTCAACACACGCGTCTCTGAGGGTAGATTCTTATTCTACCTACAAAATCATAATTGTTTAGTCTGTAGCTGTATCGGTGACGGTTATGGATTAAAGCTGAAATAATTTATTCCTTTAGATCTCAAGTATCGTTTGGAAACGTCAAAATTTAAAAGCAGAAACATTTTCATGCGCGTAGATTGATATCAAACGACAGTTTTCTAGTATTATTTGTAAAGATAATGTAAATTTCTCCGAAGAGTGAGGCAAAGTCTTGATTATTCATCTGGTTACACCATCCAGGGAGCTTAGACGTGACAAGCGATCAACTAATCGCCACCATCTTTATCCACGTATGTTTAACACGGGTAAGACTTTCCATCACTAAAATTTCTGCCTGGCACATTAATATTATAACTACTGTTTTTCTGTATTTAGAACGGTGGTCTCAAAGACCTGGCCTAGATATTTTAGGCCAGACAAGATATTTATTTTCATCAAATGATATCGCAAACAGCTTCTATTGCCGAAATCTTATTAAAGGCGCGCTGTCATCAACAGTCGCTTCGATACTGTGAAAAGGGTCGCAGACAATGCTGAGATTAATCTGTTTCACACTTGATCTTGAACAATGTCTTTCTAATTTGTAATTCTAAGGCACAGTAGGTAACTCAAAAAAATCACACTAAAATTATAAAGGCAAAAGCTCGTATTTGTGTGTTTCTCCTTCACACTCAAACGACTCAACGGATTTGGATGGATTTTGGTACCAGGCAAGCTTATACCCTGGATTAACACAAAGGCTACTTTTGATCCTGGAAAACTGCGCGTAACACCGCATACACCTCCCAAAACCAAGCATATACTATGGGAACCAGATAACAGGTTATTAAAAGAAGCAAAATAATATTTTCGCAATGTTGCCCCAGCAAAATATTATTTAGCACCTGAGTTCACTCTACTTTTAATTTACCTTTATGAGAAAGTTGATGACAAATAAAATAAATAATAATGTAAAAATTACAATGAAGAAACTTACCGGTGAACGGAGTAAATTGCAGCCATTTGCATTTTTAAATTAAAACTAAAATGGCCGCGTGTCTATCCCTGCCACCTATCATTCTCACCGGCCAGTAACTAATATTTGACGTTCGACCTCTTTGACCGCCTCATATCTCATCAGAAATTCGTGTACCAAATTCAAACTAATAACTGACCGCTACAGCAGGCAGTAATTATTAATCGAGTAGAAAAAACTACGTAGTTTGATCGCACCTATTAAGAAACTAAACGTCATTTTTCGAATAGCTGGTTTGAATAACATGTATTAAAGTATAATATTATAGTTACTCGATTCTCAAAATATTTAAAAGAGGTCTCTACTGCTCTTATTTTTCGACGAAGTTGAGTTCTCCCTAGATAAATATTACTTCTCAGGATATGTATATCTTCTCAAACACATTAAAAGTTACGAAACTGGCAATTTCGTCACGATAAAGCGAATATTTAAATTTATATTCCAAACCTTGTCTCCTTAACTTTCCTTCTTGAGTGAGATTTGATGTTGAATTACTTATTCAGAATAACAGTTAATTGAATCTTAATTTACAAAACTTCCTTGAGAGACTTTTAAATTGTTCAAGTACATAAAGTACCTACAAGATTCAGTTTATTTTTCTTGTTTCTATCTGTTGCGTGGTATTTAATAATAAAACTTGCACATTCATGCCTCCGTACTGAAATTTCTTACGTAGCAGATGGTAGTGATACATTTCGCGACACAAAATACAAGACCTGAAATCAAGCTTCGTGTTTTGCTTGAGCATTGACCGAAAATAAGTATCGAAAGTTGCAAAAATCTGTCAGAAGACTGAGGCGCTTCTGGCCACAATGTCGTTCGTATTGGCGACACGTTATCGACATTGGACGCCACTGCAAATTGTTGTACGTGTGATTGGAGCACGTTTCCATACAATTCGGTGGCTGGTTACATTTTCTAGCAGTGTGGTTAGGTTTACTCTATAATTTTCCCGCACCGCGCGCCTTGAATTATTCCTTGAATTTCTACTTGAATTTAAACACAAGTTGTTGTTGACCGAAGGACTCTGAAAACTGAAGGTCTGTTTGATTTGTTTGATATTTTATTGTTGCCAATGCTTCTCAATAACACGCCTCAGTTCCTTCCTTATCGAAGGAAGAGAGGACCCCTACTTTGGGGAGTCCAGTTGCTCGCGTCTATAAGTGTGTCACTCTTTGATTCCCTACACGTACCCTCTGGTTGGTGCTAAAGGAGCTACCAAAAGAGGCAGTAGAACTTGTGCCAAGTTCGTCTGAAGAGGTACAGCCACCACACCTGGAATCTGCCACCAAGCACTAGTGCTCGGATTACTGTGTTCCGGCGGAAGGGTGTGGGTGCCGGTGAAAAGACGTATCATCTCCGTCTCGGGTGATGGACGCAACAGGATGAATACAACTAAGTGTAAGATCAAAATATTAAACAGAGTCGCATTACCGTTGTCTGGGCGGGTGTCGCCACTTACCACCAAGTGGGCTTTTAGCTCGTTCCGTAACTTACGCACATAAAAAAAATATGTTGCTCCCATCACTTTAACCTCTCATGCACCTGTAATTCCACCAGCACCGACGCCATCCCACCGGAACACAGCAGCGCGAGTAAACCACTGCCTGGCCGTGGATTACCGTCAACAATGTGGCGGCAGTACTTCTCCGGACAAACCTGGCACAGTTCCCATTACTGCTTGAAATCGTTCCTGCCGCACCACCAGTAGGATCTCCATAGGGACTCTGAAGCTATTACGGACGCGAGAAACATGGACACCTCAACGTACCCTGGGGTTTTTCGGCTGCATCATTTATCAAATTATATGAAAGACACGCAATTGGCACGTTCTCAGAACGGTGTAAAAAACCATCGCGAGGATATCCCCTAAAACCAAACACTCGGATTTCCGTGGTAGATTAAAGACCCATTTTGTTTAAAAGTATGCCTTTTGCTCGGTGGAAAAGTTAGAGACTAGTATAAAATAATGGGTTATGAAATATAATAATCTAATTAGATTTTAAAGAAGTTATTACGCACTTTTACTAGGATAAGTAAATAAAAACCAATTCCAAAAAACACAAATCATAATCGTAAACTAACATATTTTGTTATCTTTGACGTAGTGACAAATAAACTTTGTTTTAGGCGGCCGAATCTCACAAAATTAGTTACTACGACACCCCGATATTTTATGTTTGAACTTTACCTGTATAATAGTGCCTATCTTCCATGCTTTTATAATAGCAATAGCAAGCATAAATTTTAACATTTCTTTAATTTTCTATTTGTCTCTGGATAATTACTCACTAAACTCACTAATACATGCAAAACAAAACAAAAACCTCCTACAATTGTAGCACATAGGAAAGCTAATACAGCGAGCAGTTCCACGTCCAGGTATTCAGACCAGGTCATGTTGGCTGCGGGCGCGCGAAGGTGCCTCCCGCCTCCATGCCGGAGCAGGTGTTCCGTCCACCACACGGCGCGCTCCAGCGCTGATTGGGGCTGGTCGTGCATCAGGGAACGGAGTCTCGCCATGTTCTTTCGGTAGCTGGAATGAATTTGAGTTTAGAATCGATAGTAAAACTTTAATTATGGACATTCGCTGAACACCAACCGCCGTCTTTGATCCTCAACTGACAAACCATTATTCCATTCTCATAAATTTCCAGATGTCTCCATAGCTTCGTTCGATTCCAGGCCGGTGCACACTGTGTGGTGAGTATAAAATTCTTGGGTCTTAGGTGTTTGTCTTGTTCTTGTGTTTGGCCATGCCACCTGCGGTACAGGGAATCCCAGTGCAGGGGTATGAGTGTAAAAGAATTTCAAGTTTTTTAAAGTTCAAATTACCTTTTATCGTTTATCACAGTATTGATAGCTTCCACAAAATTGTCAGCAGTTACTGAGGCCATGTCAACTCTGATCCCAACTTTGTGCATGACGTACAGTTCCACGTTGTACCACTGGTCTCCACGCATGGGCATACCGATGAGAGGCACTCCAGCTGTGATGGCTTCGTCTGTCGACTGAAAACCTCCATGGGTTATAAAGAGCTTGATATTCGGATGTTCTGTAAATAGTGAGAAAATCATAAGTCTCTTGTACTCTAAGAGGAAGCAATGTCGTTTCCAGGAGGAAGATGATAGAATTTACTTACTGAGTAAATCAGCCTGTGGAAGCCATTTCGATATCCTAATATTTGTGGTCTTTTCTGGTAGTTCGTCCTTGTCCCACTTCCAAAGAACATCATACGGCAGACGAGAGAATGCTTTTATCAGCTCGTGAATCATCTCCGGAGGTAGGTGAGATGGATTGATAATGGATCCGAAACTGATGTAAATGACTCCATTTTTTGAGGAATCCAGGTACTGTTTGAGCTCCTAAATGTGGATGAAAAACAACATTAACATAGGAACGGCTTAATTCTCTGGCCCACTGCTGACGGGCAGCAGTATCGGTATCGGCAATCTTTGTACACTTACATCTTCAACTTCCTTGCTCGCTACCACATGCATAACCCACATGGAGTCCTGATTCACAATTTGACAGTCAGCTATCAAACGACATAGCCCCAAATCTCATACAAAAACGTACTTTCACTTTTCCTAACTTGCGCATTTCCCGTGAATTTTTCAAAGAATACAAAAATAAATCAGTCAAATCGATCTAGCCTTTTTCAAGTTTATACGAGACTAACGAACAGCATTTTACCACAGGTCGTTCCGTCACATATTCATATTTTTTTTTATAAAATATCTTCCCGGTGTCAATTTGAGGTAAAAGTATTTTTTCCAGATGTTAATCATAAATTTGCTGCTTAACTAATTCTATCTGAAATCTAACTTAAGTTTTTATTTTATTTTAATTATTTAATCATATTTCGTTTTTCGTTAATATCCCCTAAAATTATAACAATTTGAGTTCGGAAGTAAACCTTGAAGAAATTAATCGAGTTTTGCTAAAGTGATGTAATTAATCAAACAACACGAGTAACGGCCACAGTTTTATAACACATGAAATTATTACGTAGAACCATATTTTACACAAGCTGTTAAATTTTAGAAGCTATAATTTTATATTTTTAAAATATTCAATACAAATTTTTGAAGATTCCATCTTCCCAACTACTCGTACCCTACTACATACTCAGCACTCCCTCTCTGTTGTTAATGTTATTGCCTCCTTTTGTAAAATATTGACGCATTGTAAAATAATATAATTCATTGCATAAGGTTCAACAATTATATATGTACCTAAGTAACAGTGTATCATTATCATTATAGGTGTATTATTATCATCAACCCAGGGAATCCTAGTTAGAGGCTAGTTATCATTATAAACATCTTTATACAGAAATGGGAGGACATCTTTACACAGAAGGTGGAGTATTTCATGATTATTCTTCCCCATGGAGGATAGGGTTGATAGAGTTTGAACAAGCGCTAAACTTAGTTTTAAGATCGCGTCTGAAGTTCTCGTAGGTACATATTTATTTTTAGAAAAACTTTTAGGAATTCATCGGAAATAAAGATTTTTGACTTTGACTTTGAATATAATCTTCTATGTATTGTTGACTACGAAAAGACATTTGGCTCCATTGAAACCTTGTGTGCATGTAATGTGCCTGAGAGTTCCTGTGACACGTTATATGCTCACGAATATGTGTACATGCATGTGTAAAATTTGACGTGTCCAAATGATACTTGAGATCTAAAGGAATAAATGAATTTGACTTTGACTTGACTTTGACTTTGTAGCCTTGCCAAGTTGAGTATATTTATATCAAAATATTGAAATGAGTGCTAAAGTACAAGACCAGTAGTCAAAAATCATCTCATTGTCTATACACTGTTATTTGAATAATTATAAAAATAATATACCTTAGGCAATTCTTTAGCTGGTTTCTGATGAATTCCACCAATGTAAACCACGTTTGGCGGAACTGGTCGATTGAAGTCTACAATCGGGTACACGTTCAAAAATAACATATCTACACTTTTTTCCAGTTCCTTAATAGACGGCGCATCGGGTCCCAATATCTTCTTTACAAGTTGATTATCAACAATTTCTTGATTACTGAACATACTCTCAAACCCATAGTGGATGTACAATTCTGAAATTTTCTCCCATACAGTTAGATTCGATAATTTCGTACGCATCAGTGTAGGGTACAATAGCACAGGCCTGCCTGGAGCACCAACATTATCATAATTATAACTTATTCCGTGAAATGAGCTATATAGTATTACGGGAACGTTCTTGAATATGTGTGCAAACAGAAACGCTGGTTTCACCCATGCCTCAATTATCAAAAAATCGTATTGCGTCTCGTTGCTCATAATCGCTTTCACTTCCTGGGACTCTAGCTGTCTTTCAAATATCAATGACGTCAAATGATAAATCTTGCGCATATGTTTGACATTATCAAATTGTTTAGCACTCGACATTTCGTTCGTTAATTCTAAGTCCCTCCAAAGTGTGTACGACATGTCGTGCAAATCTATTTCTGTCAAGTTTTCTGGAGCCTGCCCCTTCGGGAACGCGGGGTCTGTGGTGAGGATTGTGACGTCATGTCCTCGTTTTGCTAGCTCCTGTGTCAATGGTCGGAAGGGAACTTGGTGGCTAATCGATGGTGTAGGTACTACTACTAAAATTTTCGCTGTTTCCGACGCCATGATCACTACACTCAAAAATAAAATAATTTTAAATTTAACGGACATTATTGCACGTTTGTCAGACACAAGTCTGTTTGATAGCACGGCTGGGAAGTCTATTCCAACGTTTTAAGAGGCTTATAAATAAAACTGTTACCGACTAGTGTATTGTAAATACCTAACTCGCGGATTGGTTCCGTACGATACATATTATCGTATTGAACTTAATTTGTCTTAACACTATTTTGAGCGTGGTGGCCCAGGAGCATAGACGCCGACTTTCAATCTGAAGGTTGCTGGTTCAAACCCACACGCGCACCAATAAGTTTTTTCACTTGAAAAAAATTATGTGCGCAATACCACGTTCTCAAAACGGTGACGGAAAATATCGTGAGGAAACCGGCATGTCTTAGAACCAAAAATTCGACGACATGTGACATCTACCAATCCGGATTGGACTCCCGAGGTAGATCAGATCCCATTCACTCTCAATTATCAAGAGTAAGCCGGTGTCCCTGCAGTGGGAAAATTAGAGGCTGGTACGGTACTATTTTGATGCTTCTATTATTGTTGGTAGCTGATATTTTTTTTGTATTAATTTTGCAATAATTCACTACCGCTAAGGTTTTCACTGCTACATTTAGCAGCAGAGATTGTTTTTATTTTACCTCTGCAGCGACATTTTTAATCACTATATTGAAATCGCGCAATTAACCTTCATCCATTCTGCTGTTTGTCTTTTTGTGTATTGAGACACACAAATTCACAAGTTTTCTGAATGTTTTTATGTTTCAGAATAATATGGCCGGTTTATTTACAAACTATTTCAACTGCAATCTAAATGTTTAGATGCTGCGGATCGATATTTGTATGAAAATTACAGTGCACTTGTCCCAATATTATTACCGTTGCTATTTGTCATTAATTTCAGTAATTTATACAAATTTTTGTTTTGTAAATCTAATCTTTATTAATCTTTAAGTGCAGCCTTCAAAAACATCTCATCCCGAGTCAACAAGAAAGTCGTGTCGATTTTATTGTTGCACTGTACCAGCCTCTAACGTTCCCAATGCAGGGACACCGGTCTACTCTCAAAAATTGAGAGTGAATGGGCTCTGATCTACCACGGGAGCCCAATCCGGATTGGTAGATGTCACATTTCGTCGAGTTTTCTAGTATTTTTCGTTCGTTCGTTACGATATGCCGATTCCTCACGATATTTTCCGTCACCGTTTTGAGTACGTGGTATTGCGCACATACATTTTTCAAGTGAAAAAACTCATTGATGCACGTGTGGGTTTGAACCAGCGACCTTCAGATTGAAAGTCGGCGTCTGTGCCCCTGGGCCACCACACTCTTATTTATTGTTGCGTTACTCATTAATTAGAAGGTTGTAAGGAAGTGGACAAAGTAGTAACATGGACTTTTGCAAAGTAACACCTGAATCCACCAATTATCATTTTTGTCCCGTTAAAATGTCCACGCGAATGTAAACTTACGCATATAACGTATCCACTTCTTAACTTCTTAACCACATAACATCGACTAGCTGCGCCTGCGGTTTTATCCGCAGTTTTCTGGTTTCAAAAGTAGCCTTTGTGTTAATCCAGGATATAAGCTATCCTGATACCAAATTTCATCCAAATCCGTTGAGCGGTTTGAGCGTTAAGGAGTAACAAATACACACCAAAGACACACATACATACAAACTTTCCCCTTTACAATATAAATGTGATTACAGTCAGTTTTTATAATCTAAGCTAATCTTATGTGTCAATATTATTTCAACCCCCAATTATTCTACAACCTCACGTCGTGCGGAACTCTAAAATACAATATTTAACCAAAATCTAATAAATTTTATATTTTTGTAAATTATCATAAGTGTCCGTTGAAATATATGGCCGTTTTGTTAAATATTTGCTCACTCATACGCCAGAATATGTGTTATTACAAGACAAGACCCGTTTTTATTTTGTCAAGGTATATATTTTTGATCCACTTGACGATAATATTTGTAGATATCGTACTATAAACAACAAAAAAATTGTAATATTGATTAACAAGATGTAGGTATACGTAGACATAAGGAACATTTTATTGTTTGCAAACATGATCCTGTCATGGTCGCGAAAAGAAAGTAATCCTTCCATTAGGGGTTTCTTGCTTGTTCTTCCCAAGGAGGATCGGTTAGAACAAATGCTGAACTTAGTAATAGGACGCATGATTTTATAGGTCCAAATTTATTTAAAAAAATGTGATATTTCCAAGTATTATGTAAAAATTCAATTGCAGTAAAGTATTTTGACTTTGACTTTGAGATAAGCGCCCAAAAATATGTCCTTGAATACTAAAATACTTACTTACTTAAATCGGTTAATAAGGAAGTTAAATGAACTAAATTTATTAGCTGTATTATATCAAAGAGCAAACTTTGTACAACTGCTATTCTGAAATGTCAGCCAGTCAATATATTTATACAGTACAATGTTTATGCGACTTTTACTATAGAGTGTGTCAACCCAAATTGACAAAAATTCAGCCTTGAGACAATACACCAACAGTTTTTTTTTGCACCTGGATCTACGACTTTGGCTATGTTTAAATATTAAAATTGGAAATTACTATTGCAGACCTGTCAAGATACTTCCTATTCACAATTCAAAGGTTACTGCGATTATATAAAATTAACGATTTAATAAAATATTTCTATACACTTAACTTAGCAACTAAATAAAGAATACAAAATAAAAAACACTAAAACGACAAACAACAAAAAAAAAAACATGGGGTAGAGTCCCAAGAACACTGGCTGTATTCCCGCGTTAAATTACAACCGAGGCGATCCAACCTTCTTGTTCCCAGTGGCATTACATAATAAAGCTGTAAATTGAATTCAAATTATATTTATAGAATTAAGATTCATATTTTAAAGAGCAATTTTAGTCAACACCTTCTCAACATAGAATTCAGAGCTGATGACCCTGGATAGAGAGTGGTGGCCCAGGGGCACAGACGCTGACTTTCAATCTGAAAGTTTTGTGTATGTACCTTTTGATATTTAATTTAATAAGTGTGCACTTTCATTCGGATAGAAACGTAAATCAATATTTACGTTTCTATACTTATGAAAATGCACACTTCATGGCCATAAAAGTAACCAGCTTCCAGCCCCGGTTTATCTCGAGCGCATTTTCAAACTCCAAACTTATAATTACTAATGATACTATACGTTTACACACTGATAACCCTGCACTAGGATTCCCTGTGTCGCATATGGCATGGACAAACACAGAAACATAAGACAAATGCCCAAGACCCGAAAACTTCATGCTTCATGCTACTACACAAAGTGTGGCCAAATAAAATTTTGAAACCTACTGCTTTACTTTAAAATGAGAACGCACAGAAAACTCTTTTGTAATTGAGCAAATGAAAAATAAAGTGGACTTATGAGAATTTTTATCATATCAAGAATTTATCTATTTTTTGCATAGAAATTAGAATGTACTTTAAGATAAGATTCCAGATATAATATAATTTCTATTTTTAAGTCTCTGCAATATGCAAAGTATACTGCAATTGTCTTTTAGTCAGTAATTATACAAGTAATTAGGTAGGAAAACTGAAACCTGTTAATTAACTTTTCTTTACTTTCCCAACTACAACTAGATTCTTCCTTACAAAACTAACAATGATATACAGAGCAACAGCCAAGCCTCCTACAACGGAGACGGCTATAGAAGCCAGTGCCGCGAGCAGTTCCACGTCCAGGTATTCAGCCCAGGTCATGTTGGCTGCGGGCGCGCGAAGGTGCCTCCCGCCTCCGTGCCGGAGCAGGTGTTCCGTCCACCACACGGCGCGCTCCAGCGCTGATTGGGGCTGGTCGTGCATCAGGGAACGGAGTCTCGCCATGTTCTTTCGGTAGCTGAAATAAAAAGTACAACTTATTAACTTGTCTCAACATGTAGTGTGTGGGTAAGCATGCCTATGCTTTTCATCGAAATTTTTAGTATCAAAGTAGCAGTAGAACTTGTGCCAAGTTTGTCAGGAGTAGTTATCACTTCTCCTGGTAATCTGCCGCTAAAAAATAAATAAAAATAAATAAACGTTTACACACTCATACCTCTGCACTAGGATTTCCTGTGTCGCAGATGGCATAGACAAACACAGAAACACAAAACAAACACCCAAGACCCGAGAACAAACTTCATGCTCACCACACAAAGTGTGCCCCGGCCGGGAATCGAACCCGGGACCCTTCGCTTCGAAGGCAGGGCTACTACCAACTAAGCCACGGAGTCGTCAGTGTCAGCTTGCGTTGGTGTGTTACGGTAGAACGGTGAAATTACAGGCACCTGAGGACCTTCTCAAAATTTATAATTGTTGTTGTTTATTACAATAAATATTGAAACCCAGACAAACAATATTTATATATCTCTACATACTATAAAACAAAGTCGCTTTCCGGGTCTGTCTGTCTGTTTATCCGCTAACCACGCAACGAATTTAGATGAGTTTTTTACGGTTATTTTGAAAAAAATTCACAATACATGCGTAATATAGCAGGAAAAAATAATTATTAATGTTTTTGTAATGATGTCGCATAAAACATACTTTTTTGCGCTTAATTTGCTAATGCTGGCTAACCTTACGAGACAAATCAAAATTATGTACTACGAAATTGTATTACGACCTACTTCACATACGCAAGAATGTGTTGATTCTACAAATTGATCTCGACAAATTATGGTATATACTATTAGATTATTATGTATATAGTAGATTATAAGATTGCAAGTTTGCATCTTTTTTATCAGGAAATATCCGTACAATCATTAATCATGACAGGCAGATGATACAAAAAATGTAAGGAGTACCTCATCGCGATAGTTGGAAGTAGTTAAAAAAATGACCTTGTCTCACTCAAGAATTATGTCTGGCATTGGTTACCGTACCAGCCTCTAATGTGGGAACATTAGAGGCTCAATTATCGAGAGTAGGCCGGTGTCTGCAAAGGGAACAATGGAGTCTGATACGGAACAAATAAAATATATCAAACAATCCTCACCTCTCATCGTTGATCACAGAATTGATGGTGTCCACAAACTTATCAGCAGTTAAAAACTCCATGTCAACTCTGACCCCAACTTTGTGGTAGACGTACAGTTCCACATTGTACCACTGGTCTGCGAGCATGGGCATCCCGATGAGGGGGACTCCAGCAGTGATGGCTTCGTCTGTCGACTGCAGACCCCCTTGGGTTATAAAGAGCTTTACTTTCGGATGTTCTGTAAAGAGTTACAATTAGTTTTAAAACCTTGTTTTGGCTCAAGAGTCAAATTGATAAATGATAACAAAAACAAAAATAATAATATTTCATTAATAAAACTTATTTATAATAAATGTTAGTCTTAGTTTAACCTTTTAGCATCCATAAAATAAAAAAGTCTAAATAAAACATACATAATAAATAGCACAAAACTTAAGACTTATACTTAGATTATAATTTAGATTAAATATATTTAGATATCTGCATATCTAAAAAATCTATTGCCTTGCGCTAGTCTCGCTAAAACTCGTAAAGATCGAATGTTTCCATTTTTTTGTGTTTTCTATAATACTGGTGCCGTTCAAAAAAAAAGCAAAACTAGGAATTTTCAAAAGATGATGACAAATTAAAATAATCGAAATTGTTTATTTTATATAGTCATTGCCACTTTGGAATTACCATAATGCCGAATCGGTACAAGTTCACCGGATTTATATATTATATATAAAAATCGATTGCTGTTCGTTAGCCTCGCTAAAACTCTAAAAGAGCTGGACTGATTTGGCTGATTTCTATTTCATTTTTCCATGGGATTTTTACCACTACGTTATTTATCGATTGCCAAATTGTGAAACAAGACAGAAAAACATCTGTAGGGCCAGCTAGTAAGAAATATAAGTCACACATCAAATAATGGCTCATTTTTAGATTTTTGCGAGACAAACGCACGACAGTTGATTTTTATATATGCAGATTTTAATCACACGCTTCTAGTGTGCAATATCACTCGAGTTTGTTTCACGGCTATTCACTACCTACTTATTTAGTCTTACAAGGTCAACAATTTAAGAGACACGTTTAAGATGCATGGTAATTGTATAATACTAGCATAATATTGTTACAATGTATAATAGGTATGAATTTATATTTTTTTTTTAGAATATCTTGCTACATTATCATGTGTTCCATAGTGTACCTACAGTAAGAATAAATGATTATGAGTATGAATTTAATGTTTGTCACAGAGCATTAATGCGCTTTGTGGTAAAGCATTTTTATTAGCAGGTTAATATTAAGAGTGCATGATATGACGCGCTCATGACAAAGCTGGCTTAGGTGTTTTTTACAGATCATCTATGTTAAGCAACTTTACGACTGGCCAATTGGATGGGTGACCATTAAGTTGCATCTGAGCGCTTCCGTGCTTCGGATGTTAAGATGTTGGTCCCGGCTAAACTAGACGATAAACCATATATGAGGCCTTCGGGTGGTTGGAGATCAGATACCGCTTACTCACATGGAAGAACATGAAAGCGTGGATGTAACTATATGGATGACTAGGAGTTTGAGAGTTATAGGCAAATTTAAAACCAAAAAATGACACTATAATTTCAAGTGAGTCAGTTCCGTGGCTTAGTTGGTAGTAGCCCTGCCTTCGAAGCGAGGGGTCCCGGGTTCGATTCCCGGCCGGGGTATACTTTGTGTGGTGAGCATAAGTTTGTTCTCGGGTCTTGGGTGTTTGTCTTGTGTTTCTGTGTTTGTCCATGCCATCTGCGACACAGGGAATCCTAGTGCAGAGGTATGAGTGTGTTAATGTAATGTAAATATAATGTTTTCATGACGTGGCCCTTTTACAGCCATTTGTTTATTTGTTAATTTCCCTTTTATTATTTCGCTTATTTTGTTTTTATTTTTACAATTTTATATGGCAACTCTTTTTGAAAATGTATCCTTGACTGTTTCTTGCTGCTACAGATATTTTTATGTCTTTATTCTTTTTTTGTTTTAATAATAATTATTGTCTTGTATGTGTGCTGCTAGAATGCACGACGTTATCAATTGTTCTTCTTGTACCTAAGGTAAATAAATAAACTATAAACTCACTCAGTAAATCAGACTGCGGAAGCCACTTAGATATCCTGATGTTCTTCGACCTCCCAGGCAGTTCGTCCTTGTCCCACTTCCACAGAACGTCGTAAGGCAGGCGAGAGAACGCCTTCGTCAGCTCCTGAATCTTCTCCGCAGGCAGTTGTGAGGGACTCACGTTGGTTCCGAAGCTGATGTAGATTACTCCATGTTTTGAGGAGTCTAGGTATTGTTTCAGCTCCTGAATTCAAATTAAAAAAAACTTATGGAAATAATAGACGCTATAAAAATAAAGCAGAACTACTCTCGTTCGAACAAGGCACTGCCATCAAATAATTAAAGAAAAATACCATATATATAAAAATAAGTAGTGTATTTATGTTTAAAAATGTGTAGCCCTGCCTTCGAAGCGAGGGGTTCGATTCCCGGCCGGGGCACACTTTGTGCGGTAAGCATGGAGTTTATTCTCGAATCTTGGGTCTTGTGTTTCTGTCCATGCCATCTGCGACACAGGGAATCCTAATGCAGAGATATGAGTGTGTTGACGTTTATTATTATTGTTTATCTAGAATACTCTGTGACTTTAGATTTTTGGATTGGTTAGAACGGAGAATATGTTTTGGGTTGAACGGGTAATAATAATATTGGGCAGAAATATTGTGGGTTGTACGGAGAAGCACTCATTCCCTGTGTATCTAAGACTAGCTGTGTTCCACGGTTTCACCCGCGTTATTCTCGTTTCCGTGGAAACAGCGCACGCAAAAATAGGTTTTCGATTTTACACCTTGTGTTACAAAATAGCAATATTAGTACGGATTCCTAATTTAAAAAAAAAAAAAACATAACTTTTAGCTTTCCTCGATAAATGGTCTACCCAACACTGAAAGAATCATTCAAATCGGACCAGTAGTTCCAGAGATTAGCGCGTTCAAACAAACAAACACTGCAGCTTTATAATATTAGTATAGATTTAACAAGTATTTATAATGAATTGCAAATACATTATTTATTATTTACATATAATATTTATGTAAGTTTATTAATACATGTTATATTATTTTAAATAATTTCGAATTGTATTAGTTAGTTTAATATAGATACACCCAGTACCCCTAGTAAAATCCGTTACTTCTTGTCCATCCAAGGTTGTCTATAAGAGATCGCTTTAAAGCGATAAGACCGCCCATTATTTCGCATTACTTATGTAGTATCTTTTTTATGATTTCTGTTATTTTGTTTATGTGAGCAATAAAGTGTTATTTATCTATATTTGTCTCTGAAGAATTGAATAGATACAATCAACCGTATATCCGTCAACCTTGATAATTGACCTTGAGTGTCTGTAATTTTATTAATATATCAAGCACGTAATTGCACTAATATTTTATATTTATGGTAAAACTAGATTTTTAACCGACATCAAAAAGGAGGAGGTTCATAACTGCTGTGTGCTTTTTTATATCTAATTACACGATTTATTTGCCAATTGTAGACAGATGCAGATAGATTCTGTTCTTTAATTAGAAAAGGTCATTTTATTAATTTTTGTAAGGCCAAGGGATCATAAAAAAAATAATGAATAATTACACCTGAAAGGGCGTAGTAAATAATTGAAACTATCGAGGAAATATTTTCCTTTCTATGCCTTAATGCTCGCAGTCAGTGGATATGTTTATTTCTTTCAAATTTATTCATAAATAATTACCTATTTAAATAAACGTATTATATTTTGTGCACCATTGACTCGATTAAATGAATTACCTTTTGAATAATGATATTAATTATAAGGGAATATTCAGACTTGTACTATACGACCCATACGATACTTACAATATACCAGCCAGCCTCTAATGTTCCCACTGCAGGGACACCGGCCTACTCTCGATAATTGAGAGTTAATGGGCTCTGATCTACCACGGGAGCCCAATCCGGATTGGTAGGTGTCACATGTTGTTGAATTTTTTGGTTCTAAGACATGCCGGTTTCCTCACGATGTTTTCCTTCACCGTTTCGAGAACGTGGTATTGCGCACATAAATTTTTCAAGTGAAAAATCTCTTAGGAGCACGTGTGGGTTTGAACCAGCGACCTTCAGATTGAAAGTCGGCGTCGGTGCCCCTGGGCCACCACGCTCTCACAATATACAACTATACGATAATTTTACAGTTTTTTATAATGAATGGGAATCGAACTTACTGCGCAGAAGCTACTACCAATTAAACTGTGAGGCCAGGCAAAGAGCGTATCTCTTCAATCACATCATCGTTCATTAATCATTACTGATTGTTTTCAATTGTGGTGATTTGATAGGTTCAGTAGATATAAATGATTTGTTTTCGCAATGTGCGGGGTGGACTTTGGCCTTTGTGATTGAGTGTCTTCTTTCTATATTTTCTTTCTTATATCTAACTGATATCAAAGTAGTTAATCCATCCTTAATGGATGAGCTATCTTAGTACCAAATTTCATCCAAATCCGTTGAGCCGTTTAGGACGAAGGAGTAACAAACGTACGTGAAAAATGTATGTGCGCAATACCACGTTCTCGAAATGGTGAAGGAAAACATCGTGAGGAAACCGGCATGTCTTAGAACCAAAAATTCGAAGACATGTGATATCTAACAATCCGGATTGGGCTTCTGTAGTAGATCAAAGCTCATTCACTTTCAATTAACGAGAGTAAGCCGGTGTCTGTGTGGGAACATTAGAGACTGGTACGGTATTACCTTGGGTAGTTCTTTAGAAGGTTTCTGATGTATTCCACCCATGTATACCACATTCGGTGGAACAGGTCGATTCGAGTCCCAAATCGGGTGCACATTCAGAAACAACATGTCCACACTTTTCTCCAACTCCTTGATAGTCGGTGCATCCGGTCCTAATATCTTCTTTAACAGCTTATTGTCACTTATCTCTTGATCATCGAATATTCTAGTAAAGATATCGTGATTATAAAGTTCTGTTAGTTTCTCCCAAAGCGTAAGATTTGTTAGTCTCTGACGCAGTGGTGAAGGATACAGCAGCGTAGGTCTGGTCGGAGCACCAACTATATCAAAATTGTAATTCACACCACCTAATGAGCTAGCAAGTATTACAGGAACGTCCTTGAATATATGCGCGAATAGCAACGCTGGTCTCACCCACGCTTCAATTATCAACAAATCGTATTTTGTTGCGTTTGTAATTACAGCTTTAACTTCTGGGGTTTCTAGTTGTTTTTCAAAAATTGTTGACATAAGCGGGCATATCTTCCTCATTTGTGCGAAATTGTCATCTTTCGTCCCACTTGTAAGTTCACTGGAAAACACTATGTCCCTCCAGAGTTTGTACGACATGTCATGTAAGTCTATTTCTGTCAAGTTTTCTGGAGCCTGCCCCTTCTGGAATACGGGGTCTGTGGTGATGATTGTAACGTCATGTCCGCGTTTTACTAGCTCCTGTGTCAACGGTCGGAAGACAACTTGGTGGCTAATCGATGGAGTAGGTACTACTACTAAAATTTTAGCCGATTCGGATACTACAATCACTACACAAAGACACGTGAAAATTTTCAATTTGTTGATCATTTTTAATGGCACAGGCACAGAGTAAATTATTTAATGATCGTTGTCTAGTCGATTGAGAGACAGAGTAAGTCACCGGCTCTTATATAGATTTTTTTAAATGAGACGTGATACCGGTTCTGTTATATCTAACGCTCAAGTTGGTTGCGTATCATAAATTATTTTGTTATTTTACGATTATGCTATTATTAGAAGTAGTTTAAGAAAATAATACAAACAATAGATGCAATCTAAAGTAGTGGTAGAATTTGTGTCAGTTTCGTCCACACTTTCCGTGTTTCCATTCATGAAAACTCTAAATTAAATTACCGACCTGCCTAAATAATTTTGTTGCTATAGTTGAACCACTTTTTTTTACATTCAAAAAATTTCAGTTTGAATCCTATTTCATTTCGTTGACATATACCTAAGATGACATGTTGCCATCGACCCCTGGGGATATAGACCACTTTGTCATTGCTTTGTCAAGCAATGGAAATATATATATACCTTAGTCATATTGCTGTATGGGCGAAGGCAACCATTTAACATCAAGTGGGCTTTCAGCAAGTCCGGTCGCTATAAAATTAAATATTGTCAGCGTGTCTAACTCAAATGTACTTATTGCTTTAGATCCCAATATTGGGCACTTTAAAATATACACGTATTTACAATTTAAAATATTCTTCACATGAGCTTTTTAGGCACATTACATGCATACAAATATATCGAAATACAGTCACTAGTCATGTTGAGCTTATATTTTTAGTTTAATTTGTTGTAATTATGTCTATTTTGACCTTAACCGACGAAACATATCGAAAGAAGCGGACAAGAAACCGCTCAGAGACATTACGTAATCACATAGTTATATCTGCGTCAAGATGAAGCATTTTTTTTTGTAATCTAGGTAATATGTTATTATATTTTGAGCTTATAATAAATAATATAAATCAAACGTTGTTTTCATTTGAATTAATTAATTGACTGTAATTGTTTTTCGCTCGGATTTTAGTTATAAAACGTAAGGATCTTTAAAATAATTGCTATTATTTAAAGGTTTCATTTTATACAAGATTTAAAAGTTAAAATTGCGCTTATCAGTTTTTTAAATGACGTCACTCATTTAGCCGTCATCAGTAAATGACGACTTAATGAGTGACTCAATCTATCTTCTATACATATAATAAAATCGTAGACTTGCCGTGTCTGTACATTAAAGATTTTTGCAAAATAATAACTGGGAATCGTTAGGAATAAGTAATAGAAAGTAAAAAAAAAAGCCATTTTGACATTTTTGTCTGTTTGTCTGTATGTTTGTGCGCACTTTACGCAAAAACTTATCAAAATCGACCTATTAAATCAAAAATTATTCAAGTAATTATAATAAAAATATTCATTAAAAGCAGATAAAATCCATAAAGAACAAAAACACATTAAATGGTAGATAATATTAAAAATGAGAGTAAAATTAAAATCACTCAAAATAAAATGAAAAGAAATATAGTAAAAGTATTAAATTACTGAATATCATGTTTTATGATTATTTCAATTGTTATTTAAAATAAATAAACTATGATAAAAAAGTTCAATAAATTAATTTCGAAATGAAATTAACTAACGTGATACAGGCATAAAAATACAATACAATTTATTAAATTTCTTCTATTTTACTAATTACTAAACTCAAAAATATCTTCAACATTAGCCTGGACATATGAGCCTACAATCAGACTTGGAATTGTAATCCCCTACACGGCCACTCAATCAAAAGCTCTCGTTTGAAAAGCCGTAAGTTTTTTACAAAAGACGCAATCTATATCGGACCACCCAATCGTAGCTAGACACAAACTCTGGAAAGAGAAGTACTCACCACCACTACACTTCATTCAACCGCAAGAAGTGCTACCTCCAGGGCACAACGTACCATGGTCCACTTGGAAGTCCATTA
The DNA here is from genome assembly GCA_921293045.1 of Aplocera efformata. Classification (NCBI taxonomy): domain Eukaryota; kingdom Metazoa; phylum Arthropoda; class Insecta; order Lepidoptera; family Geometridae; genus Aplocera; species Aplocera efformata. The sequence continues at coordinate 5,765,466 of OV121061.1, forward strand.
CCAGACTCCGGACTCAGGTTGGTCGGTGCAGACAGAACCTGTGTAAATGGGGCATGCGAGACTCCACCTTAACTGGGTGCGATTGTGGAGCCCCAGTTCAGTCCGTGTCCCATTTACTTGTATGCTCCCTGTGCCCTGCGACCTGCACATTGGATGATCTGTACCAAACCACCAATAGAGCTGTTGAGGTGGCAAAATTGTATCGCGACTTAATTTAGCTTGTAAGAAACATTGACACGATAAGAAGAAGAAGATTATAACAATAGTTCAAGTTACCAATCGTATAACAATTTGGGACGGCAAGCGATGGTGCAAATGAATTACTATGTTCGGAGTCCAAGGGTTGGCATGGATTAATCGAACTTGCTTGTTTGGTTTCTAGAGATGTATAAAGGGGATTGTGTAAGTTTGTGACAAACACACGTTCAATCAAACTGATGCAAGACAGCATCAGTTTGATTGTAAATTGATTGCCAGTTTGATCTTGCTTCCTAATAAACTCACTTTCGCATTTATAAATGTTTATTTGCTTGTTTGTAACGCTTTTACGCCGAAACCACTTAACCGATGTTAAATATTCTTTCACCAATTGAAAGCTATATTATCAGCGAGTAACATAAGTTATATTTTATCTCTGTATTCCCGTAGCACCGGGAACTACGTGGGTAAAACCGCGGGGTGGCAGCTAGTATAATATTAATAATATATTATAATTGTAATATATATGCGAAAGTGAACTTGTTTGTTTGTTACGCTTTCACCCATAAACCACTGAACCGATTTTAAAAAGTTTTTCACCATTTTAATTAAAGCTCCTTTATCAGCGAGTAAAATAGGTTATATTTTGAACTTGGTTTTATTATCAGAGAAGGATTGTTGACTGCACTAGCACTTAAACTAGGTTTTATCCCGTAAAAATGTACGGTTCCCGTAGGATGCAAAACCGCAGGTGACACTGCGGGGCGCAGCTAGTACGCATTTTATAAAGGTACTATATAAAATGTATATATGCATATATATACAAGTTAGCGTCACACCAGATAAACGAAAGCAATACGACAAAGTTTTTTTTATACTATGAAAGTGGCGGCAAGAGCTAAAGGCCCTGAAGACCTGATGTTAATTAGTTACAATCGCCCAAAACATCTGAAAAACCGAGTCGTATTACTGCGACTCGGTTTTTCAGATCCCTAAACTTAATTAGAATGGTTACCATTTCAAGATAATAAAATACAAGAGAAAGTTTGACGATTAATGGTTTTGTAATCTTTTCTTGTAACTTTTGCAACTTGACTTGGTGAAACTTGTCAACCTAAGTTCCATTTAAAGACGTTACAATGTACTGACCAAGAAATGCTCAAGTGGAGGAAATTGGAAAACTTGTATCTGGAGTTGTAAAACTTGGTACTTATTGATTGACGAAGTTTAACCCAGACTTCTAGTTAAACAGCGCATCTCTGTACATACAAATACTTTTTGCGTGGGCCTTGTATTTCTGGCTGTGAAGTCTTGTGTTTCCGTGTTTGTCCATCCCATCTGCGATACAGGGAATCCTACTATAGGGATATGACTGTGAAAGGCCCCCTTCAAGGCAACAAAAAGTCAAGTCTAATTCTTTTGCCGTTATTGTTAGGACAAGGTTTTTTAAAAAGATTTTTTCGAGAAACTCGCGTGAACAGTCGAGAATTGAGAAAAACTAGAACCACATCTTTCCATGGGTTTTCTGCCATTACTTCGTTTGACAGACGATTGACAAATAATGAATCAAAACAGAAAAACATTGGTCAGAAATAGCTTATATTTACTATGCGAAATTTAATATCATCTCGTAGATGATCTGAGCGTATGCATCAAATAAGGAACATTCCTAAACCAGCCCTGACCGTGTTCGGATTTAATGTTCCAATTCTGGAGAATGGCTTCTGATTTATTGGCAAAATGGGTTAAATTATACCCAGATTTTATTCAGCTTTAACGATCACTTTGAATACATTACGGTCTATTAAGACCTAAGCATACATTTACTGATACACAGAACAAAACCCGAGACCCAAGAACTACCTGAGTCCCTCTTTTATTATGTTGGCACTGACTGACGTAGCTATAAATATTTCTAATGCTATTAACGCCTAAATTGGCGATTCTTGCTCGATTTAAAATTGTTCTAATTAATTATGTTCTTCCGTACCACCTTTAATGGTCCCACTGCAGAGGTTTCTCTGCTAGACAGAGGTAGAAGTTTCACTGCAGAGGCCTACTCTCGATAATGGGCTTTTGATTTCACGGCAATTTAATCTGGATTGGTAGATGACACATATCTTAAAATTTTTGGTTCTAAGACATGCCGGTTTCTTCAAGATGTTTTCCTTCACCGTTTCGGGAATATTGTTGAACTTGGCATAAGTTCGTCCAGAGAACTGCCACAAATCCAGTTCGTCCAGCTTAAGTTCTCGATTGTGAAAATGTGGCGCTACAATCAGCTACACGGGCACTTAAGCAGACATGAAGTCAAAAAACCATACCTCTCCTCAAACCGTGTCTGAAAATAAATCCTCCCAAAGAGAACCCAAACGATCCAGCAATTTCCCTTCTGGAATTTCAAAATTAGAACGATCACCTAAGCTCAGATTCACAAGGCAGAATCCCTATGGGCCATAGCTTGGAATCCTGTAAAAAAGGTAGATACAGTCAAAGAAATCTCAATATAACATTCCGTACACGTATCTACGTCAAATGTACAGTGACATACAGAATTCCATTCGGATTGAACAAGAACATCTGTGACGCGCAACGCTTGACGCAGAATGATAAATATTTAGGAGAGATTCTATGAGTGACTGGTAGCAGCATTGCCTCCTGCGCTGTACAATTACATGCTGTTTGAAATAGGGCTAGATGGCGCTGGGAAATGTTCATAAATATTTATTTGTGTAGTCTGATACAAAAAAAACTTCAAATTATGTTGTACCCGCCTCAAGGACGTCGTAGCCTACCTTGAAACTTTGTAATATGAATATTAAAATTAGGGTAATTGATGGATTCAGGCGGAATTTAGCATCTTTACTTTGGAAGTTTATTTATAACAAGTTTGGCGGAGGTGAACTAAAATGATCTTGTTTCAGATCACCTTATTAAAATAAGACACTATGTATAAAGTGCAATCAAAATATGAAATCGCTTTAACATATTTTAGGACAAATTATAAAATATCTCTATCAAACGTGTTTGTATACCAAATAAATAATGTTGTAAAAAATTATTATATAATAAAAAAAAATTATATAGTTAAATAAATTTAAATTCCCGTGTTTACGTGGAAATTAATGATTTACCTTAAAATATCAAGATATAAATCCGCAAAAAATCATTAATTTCCATGGAAACACGGGAATTTAAATTTATTTAACTATATAAATTTTTGAAAACTTTATTGCTGATTTCCCACAAATTGAATTTTTTGACTTAGGCCACTTTCATTCTAGGGGTGCGATATATACTATTTAAAGAAATCTCATTGGTGCACTCAAGGTATCCATAATACCTTCCGATTGAATGTTGTCTCTAAATTAGCCACAACGCGTTTTCAAAATTTTATGTGCGCACTTTTAGTGCTTCCAAGAAGTCCATTTCTTTTCTATCAATTGTTATCATATGCCAATACTTTACATTTTGTAGAATAGCACTTTTGAAAATCGAGATTGTATACGAGCGATATTTGTTGTGGAGATAAAAGTTGCGTTGTATGATGTTTAGAAAAACCACTAGACTAGGAATGAGCGACGAATACTTTTTGAATTAAGTTGACCTTGGACATCGACGACAGATCAAAGTCAAAGTCAAACTCATTTATTCCTTTAAATCTCAAGTAGGTATCATTTGGACATCAGATTTCGGGTCTGAAGATTAAAATTAATTAAAATATTAAAAAATTACTTGGAAGTTTTGATAGTGTTCAAACAATGGGCCAATTTAGTAATAGAACGCGTGTTCTTGCAGGAATACATACTATCATTATTTTTAAACTGATACTAGTTTTAAAATTGTTAAGTAACACCCTTTTTTTCCTATATTGCATATTTAATTTAAGTTTATTAATTTGTATTGTATACATGTATCTAATATTACAATAGTTCAAATTTTAAATAGTTATTATATATAGGTTTTTGAGCACGCCAGCCACAATTTCTACTACAATATATAAGGGTAACTGGTAGAAAAAGTTTTTAGCTTTAAGTTATCTAGAAAATTTAATAAAAACCGTTTAAAAAAGTGACATCTCCAATTATTTTTTTAAGAATTTGATGCAAATACAGATTTAAACTGTTTTCGACTTACTATCTACAAATTACTGCTGTAAAGTGTAATGTTCACCCATCCAAACAACGACTGCAGTGAAGGTTGACTTGTACTTACATTATCACGTCTCACAAGACCAATCAGCATTAATCATGGATCAGAACACAGCCAATAATATAGTCACAGGCACAGTTATGCGAAACAATAGGAGGCAGTCCATTAGTTACAATGAACAGATTAATTAAGTTAATTATTATGTATAATTTCCGTATTGACCTATGATACCGTATGAGCGGAACGGATCGGAAATAAGTTGTCACTTGGGGTAAACAGTAACATCTCTGTATTAGGATTCCCTGTGTCGCAGGCATACACAACACAAACAGCCAAAACTCGAGGGTTGTTTCATACAAATCACACAAATTTTGCCTGGCTGTTGATCAAACCTTCCAACCAATTTCTAAGCCTTTGCGCGGGACTTGTTATTCGTACTTATTTATTTACATGTTTACACATTGAGAATGCCCTTTTACAGCAGCGTAAATTGATATTTTATATCAATTATGCATCAAACTAAGTTATGACATTTTGCTTTGTAGTATATATTTAAGTAGAACTTTTTTGTGTCTGTTTCTGGCATATTATTGTAAGGGTACGAATTTATAATATTTTTTTGACATAACCAAGTGTTCCAAAGTGTACCCATGGTAAAAATAAATGTGTAATTGAGTACAAAAGCTAAACCGGCATAGCCTTCACGAACTGCCTTACATTTTTTTGTACGTTTACACACTCATATCTCTGCTCTATTCCCTGGGTCGCAGATGGCATGGACAAGCACAAAAACACAAGACTAACAACCAAGACCCGAGAATAAACATCATGCCTACCACACAAAGTGTGCCCCGGCCGGGAATCGAACCCGGGACCCATCGCTTCGAAGGCAGGGCTACTACCAACTAAGCCACGGAACTATATACATAGTTTTTTGTTACTTATTTTTATTACTTTTTTACTTACTTTAATACCTAATACTACAGCCAAGACATACCATAAACCAACAATAATTACAAACATATCTTTTCATTGGGTTATGGAGATACACCAGTATTCCTGTATTTACCTTGAACCAGCGCAGGATACACGAAGATCATACATATAATATGAATTAATTTATCCCTGTGTTAAATTCACGTTAGAAAGTTTCCCTTTGTTAGCTATAGAAAACTTTCTTTGTCTAGAAAAGTGTAATTTGAAGTACGAGAGTTGGCTTCTAGGAATGTTTTTAAGTACATTTTACTTCAAGTTGGGAGTTGGGAGTTATTTGCGTGCTTGAATCATAGTTTAAAACCATTTTGGGGCCTCTACCACAGAGTCTATTAGTTTTAAGGTTACGTTAAATTTAGACATGTAATAAACAGGGCTAAATTTAACCTAAAATAAACAACTTTATAGCTATAGGTAGGTTATATAAATATAGGATATAATATGTTTTAAAATAGAATGTAATGTGTTTTAATTGTTATTATAACAATAAAGGAATAAACAGAAAAAATACAGAATGCGCAAACTTAAATATAGACAATCGCTACATAGTATAAAACAAAGTCGCTTTCTCTGTCCCCTATATCCCTTTGTATGCTTAAATATTTAAAACTACGCAACGGATTTTGATGCGGTTTTTTTTAATAGATAGAGTGATTCAAGAGGAAGGTTTATATGTATAATACACTAGCAAGTCACCCCAGCTTCGCACGGGTAGTTTCTCATACGACACTGATGCTTTACTAACCGTGCGAAGCCGGGGCGGGTCGCTAGTTATTAATATTCTGTGTTTTATAAATAGTATAATTATTGTTGGTAGGTAATTGTTGTTAGTATAGGCCTTAACAAGGCTATTAGAGAATAAATTATTTTAATGTAGTACTTTTAGCTGTTTTATTCGTGGAAATACAAATACAAAAGCTTAACAATTATCACGTCCTAATGATAATGTAAAGTGCTACCAATCAAAGCTCTGTCTGAACCTTTAGGGCCCCAGACGTGATTTTTTTAACGTTCATACACACTAGGACTCCCTGTGTCGCAGGTGGCATGAACAAACACAGTACAAACACCCAAGACCTGAGATCCATGTTAACGCTCATAGAACCCGGTATGGCAGGGATACTATCTACTAAGCAACAAAGCCGTTTGATGGTATTGATGTAACTATTATAATGCTGCCTGTAGCTACCTTCGCAATATGCAAACACCTTGCAAATTAATATTAGCAATGCGTTGTGCGTTGCTAATATTAATTTGCAAGGTGCATTGAAATCCACGGTATCCTATCTATCCTAACTTTATTATATATATTTTAATCATTAATACTATAAATGCGAAAAAGAGTTTATTTTTTACGCTTTCACCGCTAAAACAATTTTAAAAATTCTTTCACCAATGGGTTCATTATCAGCGAGTAACATAGGCTATATTTCTATTCCGTATATTTTATCAGCCTGTAATGAAAATGACGACACAAACTCCACGAACTAATACTGTACACAAGCAAAAGCAGCTAATAGCTTTTGCTAAGTTTGGTTTTTATTAGTTTGGTAGTCACGCGATAGTTATCGATTATCAAAACATTGACATAGGCGAATTGAAAATAAACATTTACATGCCTGGGAGGCAATCATTCCGAGTTTTGATAATAAAAATCGATTTCGATATTCGTTATGGTGGAGTTAAACTATACAGGATGTATTTTAATTTTATTCACATTTGAATAAGTTTAAAATACATTATTTTTTGCTGAAAATGTATCTTGTAAAATTCATTTTGATTAACTACAATATAATATTTAAGCAATGACAAATAATCAGGAAAATTATTGGTTATTTAGTATATTTTTTTCTCTTCTGATTGTAGCTCTGCCTCCCGTTCGATTCCCAGCCAGAACAAGGATTTGTGTAATGAACATACATGTTTGTTCTGTATCTGGATGTTAATATTTTTAATATACAATATTGTACATGTATTTAAAAAAAAAAAGAGTTATTAATTATTATATCAGTTGTCTAGTTCCTGTACAAGCTAGTTTGGTACTTGATTGGGGCGTGTGAAATGGCCATGAATATTATTGGCCATGAATATTTTTATTTCTCAGGAGTCAGTCAATATGTCAGCATTAATGGCAAGGGTTATTTCAAAAATACGCCATTATTGTTATTTGGCAGATAATAATGTAGTTTAGAGAGTTTTCTTTTTTAATCTTCGTAACGCCATCTACACCATGCAATAAGTACCAAGTCAATAAATATATAATATTTTTTAACTCTTTATGGTAAAATTTTAAACACAAAAATCACACAAATAATCAATGCTACATTAAAAAAATTATCATGGGGTAGGGTGCCAAGAACATGCGTTCCCAGCCAAAGATAATTTTTGAACAGCAAAAGATAATTTTTGGGCGCGAAATATTATATCGTTATACCTTAAATTTAACAAAAAGGAGCTGTTTCAACATAGGGCCAAAGTCATACTAAAAAAAATATCATTAAACTTGAAGGTAATCTTATTTCTAACACTCTGTATAAAACCTAACGACGTTACCTGCTTCCCGATAATTACATCACGCGTGAGATTTGGCCCTGACTCCGCCATTAGGGATTTCGCATTACGTATTATTACCGTCTACTCCTGCCCTACTCATGAAACGCCACAGTGAATCTATAGTAGCGCTTTTGTGGCTCGCTGCCATTTTTTCATACAGTGATTTTCAGGTATAATTCTTATCCAATAATAATAATAGTCATAATAGTATTTATTGGTAAATTAAATAGATATTACAGGTGAATTAAAACCATCAGTCACAACAGCCACCAAGGATGTTTGATGTTAGATTGTTTGTAAATAGGATCATGATCGCGAAAAGAAAATAATCCTTCCATTAGAGGTTTCTTGCTTGTTATTTCCCATGGAGGGTCGGATAGGGTTTGAACAAGTGCTAAAGTCAGTAATAAGAACGCATGATCTTATAGGTATACATATATAATAAAAAGATGACATTTCCAAGTAATTTTTAAAGAATGCAACGGAATTAAAGTATTTTTGTCTTTGACTTTGATGCTAGCGAAGATCCAGGTTATAAGAGACGCAGTTTTTTTCGGAATGTTAGTAATTAACTCTCGCTTTGTCAACGATACCGATTTTGGGTACAAAGCCATTCTTCAACCTCATTCAAATACTTCTAAATTAATCTTCTGTGTAGCAAAATGGAATTTCTCAGTGGAATTCGGCTCGGCGTTTGATACGATACAAAACATCACCCATGTAATAGGATACTTGTTATAGGGGGCACGAAAAAATAGATATTCAATATCAAGACCTGTAAACAAACTTGTTGCTCGTGACATACAATAGTTTGTCCTAGCTGGGAATCGAATCGTTGCTTCTCGGGTTCATGTTGCTCGCGTCCGTAGGTGAATATTGACATTTTAAAATACAATGCCTAAAAGCTCAAATAAAAGAACGTCCCTACACGTACTCCCTGGGTGGTGCTAAAGAAGCAACAAAAAGTAGCAGTAGAACTTGTGCAAAGTTCGCCCGGAGAAGTGCCGCCTCCACACCTGGTAATCTGCCGCCAAATAGTAATGCTCGCATTGCTGTATTCCGGAGAAAAGGTGAGGGTGCTTGTGAAATTACAGGCACATGAGACGTAAGATCCCCGTCTCGGGTGGCGCAGCGGGGTGCGACTTTGCTTCTCATACTTCAGTCTGGGAGGACCTAAGTAGCATTGCTGTTGTTATGGGCGGAGGTAACTACTTAACATTAGGTGGGCCTCCAGCGCGTCCTATCACTGCTGCTTCATAAAAAAAACACTCAAACAAAACTTCATTCAGCAGCGTAGATGATTTTATGAAAGTGATTTGTCGGTGCCAAAGCTCAGTACAATTGACGGACGGCACAAAAGATCCTTTGTGTGAGAGTATAATATTTCCCTTTTTATATTATCACGTAATCAATAACGATCGGCCATCATTACGTGAGAAGATAATGAAAGTGTGTTGGTCAAGAGGTATTTTTACACGACTTCAAAAAGGAGGTTCTCGATTATGCTGATTAAATAAATTTTCAAACATATTTCACACAGCGCCATCGAGCCCCAAACTAAGCATACTATGGGAACTAGATGACTAAACGAATACTTAAATAGTATTACTTTTTTATAACTACATACATTATAATATATATTAACACCCAGACACAACGTTTCACGTTATGTTCGTCAAACGCTTGGCCCGAGTGGGAATCGAACCACAACCTACGCTCAAGGCAGAATTACTACCAACTGATCTGTGAGGCTTTTAGTTTTTCTATTTATTCCTTCTTTTTATTTGATTGGGTGAAGATAGCTTCGATGAGCTCCCATAGAGTTTATAGATATTCCCATAGTTACCTTAGTTTATATTATTGGACTGGCCTCACAGGTCAGTTGGTTAGCACTGGCTTTTGCGCTGTAGGAAGTGAGTTTCGATTCCCACGCAGGATACATTTTTTTTTTCACACATTTTCTTCGAATACAGGTTTACTATTTAATTTTAAATATTTATTTTCTTTGAATTAAGGATCCAATGAATATTAAAAATGTTGACCTTGACAAATCGTAATGATGTAGATACGGCCCAAGGCTGCTATGGAGTCATATTTTCGTATCAGTTACCAAATCTGGTGGTAGCCTTTTCAAGCCTCCCAAAGGGCTCTGACATTGCTTAACGAATAGCATAGGTGGGACCGTCTTCTTGCTTTGTCCTTCGAGGCATTGAAGCATCCTGTTCATGTCCAATCGGCCACCCATCCAACTATAACACGAACGGAGATTTGACTGTAAAAAAAATTAATTAAGCTTTGTTACAAGAGCTTTTTCTCCTAATTATCAGTGAATTTAAGTCAACAATTAATTATCCAAATTATACCATTAAGCTGAAAAGGTGCCTAATCTACTGATGATTTATTATTATTTTTTCTTTGGCAAGCTATTTTTCAACAAAAATCATGAGTTTACTAGTACTGTGTAATAAATCTTTTTATATTATGCCACAGAGGTTAATATTTAGTAAGGTTACCTAATTTTTTCTTTCATACACCCAAAGGGGCGCTTAGAAATACGTCTAAGATTTTTAATCAACTAAATAGGTCTGGATACCTATAGATTATATTATAAATTTACTTGCCCTGCACTAGGATTCCCTGTATCCCCTGTATAATACCCGAGACCCGAGAGACAATTTAAAACACAATTTCAACGCCTGTCCCTGTTTTTGTATAATAAAACTAATTTATTGCAAATTAAGCAGATTTTTTTGATAGTTTCGATAGGATTACCTATTTCAAATCATGTTTCATTATTTGTTTTAAAATCGCGGAACTCATTAAAATAGGAATATATTTCAAATTATAACGTCTCTTGATTTTTGTGTTAAGTGATAGAACGAGCTGACGCTCCCCTGATGTTAAGTGGTCACTACTGCCTATAAACAAGTAAAATTTATTGTGTTAAAGAAAACCTTTGCCTTAGCAAAGAAAAACAACAACAAGGTAGTTTGTAATTATTTAAATTTGAGTATTGCCTGAAATAGCAATACAACTTTGTAATATCAAATAGCTCAACCAAGATTGGATCAGTGTTTAGGGGCAGAGCTAAACTGGATTGATTTTGGATTGATTTGGGTATTAATTTTTCAATTAGATAGAGTTTATTTCCATGGTCCCATGGAAATCCCATCCGTGGGCATAAAATAATTAAATGAAAGTATTGTCATCACTTCATTAAATTATTAAATCAATAAATTATTATTTATTGGTATTATTGTATCTGTATTAATACAGAGATTGAAATTCTGTCTTTTTTTGTCTAGGTAGGGAAAAAAATTGTATTTTAAAATTTTACAACATACAGTTGAACCAACATATCATGTTCTCTGATTAATTTTGTTACATGTATTGTAACATAAATAGTTTTACGAAATAAATGTATACTGATATCAGATAAAAATAATATCAATATACAAGAATAAAGTCATTAGTATATAAGGATCAAAAATTTATTTTGCTGTTTGGAAATCGAGTCTGCGGCTCGCTGCCGCACTAAAGAACAGCGCTGCTTTTCATGCAGCCAATGCTAAGTAAAGACCGATTGATCACAATACAACTAAATTATTATTGTGTCACTATTTTCTATTGTGTGCTGCGTCTCAAATAAATATTTTCCTATTCTATTCTAATACTAGAACTACTACTACTGTGCCCGCGACTTCGTCCGCGTGGACTTAGATCTATCAGAGGATAAAAAATATAATGTGATGCCCATTATCTCTGGTCGTTACTATTATACTAAAATTTTGTTTTAAGTCAATCTCAAAATACTTTATTTCCATTGAATTCTTAAGATATTACTTGTTCTAATATAAACTTGCTGATGTAGCTTTTCCTGTTGACAATTTGACAATCGGCTGTCAAGGGACATAGAGGCAATAACCCATAGAAAAATGCACTTCTAGTTTATCTCCAATTTCAGACTATTTGCGTGAATTTTCCAAAAAAAATGATTACACTTGTATTATAATTACAAATAACAAAATAGAAATCAGCCACGTCGGTTGAGCCGTTTTCGAGTTTTAGCGAGGCTAACGAATTACAATTGATTTTTAATTATATAAATAGATATAGTCCCTACTTCTGATAACTCTATAACCCTGATATTTAGATAGCTTTAATGAACAACCAAGAGAAAATTACTTAAGACCGGCATTTAATAAAAATTCATCCCTTAAAAGTAAATTGTGTGCTCATTAATCCCAATATTGTTAATCCAAACAAGGTATAAATTTGATGCCTTTTAAGTAAAAGATCTGAAAACAGAACACGCTCCTAAATGTCTAATTTAGCTCCACCGTAATCGGGTAATTAAGCCTGAACAACTTACAATCCTGCCTTTGTTTATCCAGTTCTAAAAAAATACTTTTAAGTTCTTAAAGTAGGTAAATATCAGTACTTCAGTATTGTTGACAACCAACTTCCAAAGGACGTTACAATTTGTCTGTTTTTTTTTAATGTTTGTTGCCTCAGTTCTCTGCCATGTATCAAACGATTTAGAAAATCCTTTTTAGGGTTCCGTACCCAAAGGGTAAAACGGGTCTCTATTACAATACTAAGACTCCGCTTTCCGTCTGTCACCAGGCTGTATCTCATGAACCGTGATAGATAGAGAGTTGAAATATTCACAGAATATTTAGATATATATTTACTTTAAGAACAAATAATGGTACGAAACCCTTCGTGCGCGAGTCTGAGTCGGACTTGGCCGGCTTTTTTATTTTATTTGAAAGAATATGCTTTCAAATAAAATAAAAAAGATTTTTTAGATTGCTCCCATAGAAATTTTATTAATATGGGTTTTCTTGTTCGGTTGTTAAATCCTAACTATAAAAAATATATCAACCAAGTAAACGAAATTGAGTAGTTTGCTTTCCTGTGACTGTTTTCTGATGTGACAGTACGAGCTGAAGGCCTGATGGTAAATGGTTACCTTAGCCCAAAACAACAGAAATTCGACCTTGGTCCGCCAACCGTAGTTGCATCCCGTTGCGCCCTTCACCCAAGATGGTACGTCACATGCACCTGTGACTACACCCGCGCCTACACCCTTCCACCGGAACACAGCAATACAAGTGCATCACTGCTTGGCGGCAGATTAACGAGGTGGAGGCAGTAGTTCTCCGAACTTGGTACAAGTTCAACTGCTACTTTTGAGTCACCAAGGGGATACGATATTAGAGGGTTCTCAGCAACAGGATCCCGCATAAAATATTTGCTGACAACCTTATAAAATAGCCTAAAAGCGTAGGCGTTAACACGTAAGTTAAAATAAAAAGAGCATTTTCCTCTTCTGCTACGTAGAATTTTCCTCTTACTCTTTTAAACTAAGTTACTACAGTATGTAACTTTCCAAATTCAGTCAGGTGTTGCCTGCAGGAATTGAGTGTTCCAAGCACGTATTGCCACATTTACAGTTCTCTATTCAACTAATGTACTGGACCTAGCGCTTGTGCTTACTCCATATTGTTAGACGTGGTAGATAAATCAAACACGAAAATAAGTCGACTAGATGTGTACTCGTTGATTGTACAGAAATAAGTGAGCCCCTGTCGGCACTTACAACTATTTTTATAATCTCTAACAGGAAGTACCTGACATTACAATACTTGACAAACGGAATTGTTAAAACAGAAGTCGCAAGTGGCGCCACCCAGGCAAGCTTCCTGCTAAATATAATTTAAAAGCAGCCTGTTTCCGGTTCAGTTTAACGTCAAATCATGTACATCACAGTATCATTACAATATTATAATGCGACAAATTTATTATATTAACAATAGATACATTTAGTATTGCCGTAAGCATTTTACGAGTATGAAACTATAAATCATCTCTTATAAAACTATCGGACTTTTATCCGATCCGATTTTGTATTTGAAACTTGCTACTCAGCTCAGCTAACCTAAGCTTCCTGAGATTTTAATATAAACTAAGAAAATACAATATAAAAGAAATATTTGACTTTTTGTATGTTTGTTTGTAGTGGAAAAATTAAAAAACTAATTAACCGATGTTAAAAATTAGGTCACCTATAGAAAACTATATTATGTTATACTAGCGACCCACCCCGGCTTCGCACGGTTAGTAAACCATCAGTGTCGTATGAGAAACTACCCGTGCGAAGCCGGGGTGACTTGGTAGTGTATTATACATATAAACCTTCCTCTTGAATCACTCTATCTATTAAAAAAACCGCATCAAAATCCGTTGCGTAGTTTTAAAGATTTAAGCATACATAGGGATATAGGGACAGAGAAAGCGACTTTGTTTTATATATGTAGTGAAGATATCTGCGAGAAGCAGGTTCTCGCTGATAATATAGCTTTTTGTATAATCTGTATGTTATGACTTGTATATATAACCTGTATATATAACCTGTATGTTATTTAAAAAATAGGTAAAATAGGCGTAGATGTCATTAATAACATACAGGTTATTAATGACATCTACGCCAAATTTTTGTTACCTTGAAGATATCCCTAGGAAAATTGCAATAACATAATTTATATGTTATGTTATTGCAATTTTTCTATTATACAATTTTGGCAAAATTGACATTATTTGTCGTGCGCTACTAAAACTACTGATGATACTTAAAATAATAAACTTAATGTTTATAGTACAATCAAAAGATGATAACGTTCATTTCACAATTTTAATCCTTATCTAACAAAATAGTTCCCTAAGAAAGGTTGTTTTGACAAAATCTATTTTTATACTACTTAGGGTAATTTAAATTATAATTTAAAACAATTTACATGTTATGTACATGTAAATGGCTTTTACGGCGGGTATAAATATGCTAATAGTAAGATAAATTCCCCGGTGTCAGCAAGCAGCCCTACGCTTAGTTTACTATAATCTATACATTTAATTTTTCGTAAACGTTACCAGAATTCAATGAAACCGCGTGCAATATATGTATGTAATTTTTTTTTTTTTTTTTCGATTATTCATAGTAATATATTTTTCATACTGTTAAGAATTTATAAAATGAGAGCTCGTTGATCGCCGTTAGAATAATATATGTTAAGAATATATATAATAATCATAGGTGAAGAATGCTGGTTTTTAAACAAATAAGTAGTTCTTAAGATAGCGGTCCAAAAGGGATATATTTTTGTAATATTATATTTTATCTACTACACAAGCTTAAGCTACTAGCTAACATAATGCATTTAACCAAGTATTGTGTAACATTTCCCCAAAACAAGGAGTTTTTCCGTCTTTATCTGGCCTTATTAAGGCGAAACCGCCTCCAAACTCCCCTGTAATGATAACAATGGACGCAAACCGTTTGTGTTCCTGTTGTTGTGGGGCCAAGCAACAAGCGGTATTCACAAAAATAAACAAATGTTCAATTTGTCATAAGTGACAGCTGACAGTGACATTCCGAGATCACAATCAGTTGAGTTAGGAGTGCCCATATTCTATACAATTATCCTAAATGCAGAAAAACCAACATAAACTTGGACTGCTGAAACACACTAAAGCTTAGAAATAATAACTCAGTCCTTCCAAAATATTTTTTTTTATTATGAGCCGTCGTCGTGGCGTCAAAATATTTTCACCTTGAATATCCAAACTATTTTAAATTATTTCTGTTATTCAGAGAGGCTTAACTAAGAAAAAAAACTTTCTTCTAACTCATTACTCGAAATAACCATTTCCAGTTAACAATTTTGCCAGTTATCTCCTTGTTCATAGGGTATGAACTATGAGATGGGTGATGGGTATGTCTGATAATCGTTAAAACAATCACAAGATATAAAGGGGCCAAAATTTCGTCTATAAATTAAAACTGGTAAGGAACAAAGTAATATCATAAGTTCTTCATTTAATCTAATAGTAAGCGTACTCACTACCTTGAATCAAAATTAAATATCGGTAAGTTAATATTTATCGGCTCCCAACTAACATACAAGCTCCTAGCGAACTGATATTAATTTAATTTAGAACCCTGTTTTCGAAGCGATCAGTTCCGGGTACTGCTTTGTGGCAGATTCCAGGTGTGGTGGCAGCACATCTCCGGACGAACCTTGCACAAGTTCTACTGCAACTTTTGGTTGCCCCCTTAGCTCCGCCCAATTGGAACGTGCAGGGAAACAAAGGATACACACGGAGGCGGGCGCTGACTTTGCTGCGCAGTTTTTATAACTTTAGCAATGTCATCGTTTTAAGTTGTACCATGTTAACCTGTTTTTGTTCCAATAAATAAATATTATTATAAATATTATATTAATATTATTACACCTACGGACGCGAGCAACTGGACCTCCTAAAAATATACACGCTTTAACTGTGGCCAAACCCGGGTCATTCCAGTTAGCTAGGACACGGCAGTGTAATCTTTATTTATGTGCGAGTGGAACCTGTGTTTCGGACCCGATTGGACCCTCCAGCTGCAGTTGTTACCGTAATTGCAAATGGCAGGTCAAGCCCCTACACTCCGTACCAGCCTCTAATGTTCCCACTGCAGGGACACCGGCCTACTATCGATAATTGAGAGTGAATGGGCTCTGATCTACCACGGGAGCCCAATCCGGATAGGTAGATGTCACATGTCGTCAAATTTTTGGTTCTAAGACATAAGTGAGGAAACTCCTCACGATGTTTTCCGTCACCGTTTCGAGAACGTGGTATAGCGCTTATAAATTTTCAAAGTGAAAAAACTCATTGGTGCACGTTTGGGTTTGAACCAGCGACCTTCAGATTGAAAGTCGGCGTCTGTGCCCCTGGGCCACCACGGTCTGGTCAGTAACCATAGTACATGAGGTACCATGCTGCTCGCATCCGTAGAGTACCCTCAGAGTCCTACGTGTCCCCTGGGTGGTGCGAAAGAAGCAACCCAAAGTAGCAGTAGAACTTGAGGCAAGTTCGTCCAGAGAAGTACCACCACACCTGGTAATCCACCGCCAAGCAGTGTGCACTCGCATTGCTGTGTTCCGATTAAATTGTGTGGGTGCCGGTGAAATTACAAGCGCATAAGACGTTTCATCGCCGTCTCGACGTGATGACGATACGACTTGGGTATTCTCATAATTCAGTACTTTCGAGAGGTCAGGAGGCGTATCGCTGTTGTTTATGCGTGGCAGTAACCACTTAAGGTGAGATGGCAGCTCGTTCAGGGATATGAGTATGTAAACGTTATTATTATAAACTAGTTGCGCCCCGCCATGTTACCCGCAGTTGGCGATCCAATGGGTATATTTCATTTTTAGGGCTAAAATGTAACCTACGTTTTGCGTTTAATTTTACCTGTACTGTAAAAACGTATTATATAAAGTTGTATTTTTTGTAAAAACACCAAAAAGCGCGAAGTATATAAATTTCAAAAAAATCACATTGTTTTTTTTTTTTTAATTTAAATACATGACAAAATTTTAAGTTACAGGGACAACACACAAAATAAGTAGCTAAGTAAACAAATGAAGCTCAATTCCCTACTCTCATCCCCCGACTTCAAGTCTTTGTTCTCAACAAATCACCGTCTTAATGTAAACAAAACAGGCCCGTAATGTGTGGGGTTTACGGCAGAGAATGTAGCCTTTGAGGTGCCCGCACATTAAATCCAAGATCAAGATCAAGACCATGACTATTTAAAACTTTTGACGGCTCCGTGGCTTAGTTGGTAGTAGCCCTGCCTCCGAAGCGAGGGGTCTCGGGTTCGATTCCCGGCCGGGGCACACATTGTGTGGTGAGCATGAAGTTTGTTCTCGGGTCTTGGGTGTTTGTCTTGTCTTTATGTGTTTGTCCATGCCATCTGCGATACAGGGAATCCTAGTGCAGAGGTATGAGTGTGTTAACGTTAACGTTAACGTTTTAACTGTCCACACAGTTCCTTTTTTTAAGCGAATAAGCGAATGAATGATCTGAGGGCCCACCTGGTAAGTGGTGACCCCCGACGACAACAGTAATGCGACTCAGTATAAGATTTGGATCTTACAAAGTAGCATTTATCCTGCTGCGTTCATTATCCAAGACGGGGGTGAAACGACTCATGCGCATGTGATTTCAGCAGCACTGTAACTGTAATGCGAGCACTACTGCTTGGTGGGAGACTCCAGGTGTATCTCTCCGGACGAACTTGGCACAAGTTCTACTGCTACTTTAGGTTGCTCCTTTAGCACCACCCGGGGGGTACGTGCAGGAACTCTGAGGGTACTCATCTACGGACTCGAGCAACATGTTCCTATACTAATATATACTATATATTAAAAATCACTTTTTTGTGTGAGAATAATATTTAAATACAAAATATTTAAAAAAAAAATTAAAATATTTTTTGTTATAGCGGCAACAGAAATACAT
The DNA here is from genome assembly GCA_921293045.1 of Aplocera efformata. Lineage (NCBI taxonomy): Eukaryota > Metazoa > Arthropoda > Insecta > Lepidoptera > Geometridae > Aplocera > Aplocera efformata. The sequence goes on from OV121061.1 coordinate 5,783,715, forward strand.
CATCTGTGAAAATTTCAACTCTCTAACTATCACGGTTCATGAGATACAGCCTGGTGACAGACAGACAGAGGAGTCTTAGTAATAGGGTTTTACCCTTTGGGCACGGAACCCTAAAAAAGGTTGTTCAGCAGTATTGAATTTTGACAGGAGTGTAAGTGTGTGCATACCCCTATTGTAAACTCAAAGAAGGAAAATAACAAAGAGATGTTCGTGTTTTGAAATAATCTTTGTTTAACATAATGAAGGCAAGATAAGAAAGAAGGTAGATCAGGTACTCGTTTTTGTGTAAACATGAACTTTATAAGGCCAAACGGCATCTATCATTTGATTCTATTTATTACCCTCGAAGAAAAGGAAAGTTTCTAGTGTGTATATGTGCGTCTGTCTGTGACGTAACCCGAACAAATGGATCGATTTTGACGCGGTTTTTTCTGTTGAAAGCTGACGTGATCAAGATTGTTCTTAGCTGTAATTTACGAAGATTTGTTCTGGGATTTCAAGATCATCAGCTCATTACCATTACAAAGACGAAGTTTTTTACATTTTCGTAAAATTTACTTGCTGACGAGAAACGAGGTATTTGCTTTGAGATATCTTTCCCAAATGTGTACCCATATAAAAAAAAAAACCTTTACACACTCACACCTCTGCACTAGGATTCCCTGTGTCGCAGATGACATGGACAAACACAGAAACACAAGCCAAACACCCAACACCCGAGAACAAACAACATGCTCACCACACAAAGTGTGCCCCGGCCGAATCGAACCCGGGACCCCTCGCTTCGAAGGCAGGGCTACTACCAACTAAGTCACGGAGCCGTCGAATATGGATGCTATGTTTTCACATACCATTATTATTAAAATACAATCAGCAAAATTATCACACTAATATTATAAAGGCAAAATTTTGTTACTCCACGCTCAAACGGCTCCACGGATTTGAATGAAATTTGGTACCAGGATAGCTTTTATCCTGGATTAATACATAGGCTCCTTTTGATCCCGGAAAAGAGTAATGTTTCCTTCAGATGCCCAACGACAAATCAACACAAAATTGCAATGAAAATCCTACTAAAATTATAAACGCGAAAGTTTGTAAGTAAGGATGGATGTTTGGTACTCAATCGCGCCAGAACGGCTGAACGGACCTGGATGAAATTTGGCACAGAGATAGATTATAGTTTGGAATAGCACATAGGCTACATTTTATCCCGGAAAAAATTACGAGTCCCGTAGGAAATCCAACCGCGGGTAACACCTAAACATGACACGCTAGTATGACCTAAACATTGTTTCTCTAAGAAATCATAATATAGTATGTCGGGCCGAAAAAAATATTAATATATTGCGTAACTTTACGACGCCATCAACCTCAGGTCAGGTCACGAAGCCAGGAACCATCTCTCACGTGGTACGTGGTAATATAAATCGGTGCCATCAAGATGTTCATATCGTGTCATGTTCGGTGGTCATTTAGGACGTGACGCGCTTTGTGGTATAAACGAGGTGATTTATACGTGGTACAAGTTACTAGAGGTCTCAACATGTTCCAAATATTGCCCCTTTTTTGTCCGTAGATGTAGCAACCAAAAGTAGCAGTAGAACTTGTGCCAAGTTCGTCCGGAGAGGTATTAGCACCACACTTGGAATCTGCCGCCAAGCAGTAGGGCTCGCATTACTGTGTTCCGGTGGAAGGGTGTGATGAGACGTATCATCCCCGTTGGGGACGTAGCAGGATGAATGCAACTCAGTGTAAGATCCGAATTTTATACTGACTCGCATTGTCATGGGCGACTGTTGTCATGGGCGAGGGTCGCCACTTACCACCAGGTGGGTCGCCACTTACCACCTTGTTTTGTCACTACATCACATAAAAAAAACATTTTTTCGGGATAAAACGTAGCCGATGGGTGGATTAACAGATCGGCTACTTTTTATCCTCCACCCATAACAAAATCAATACCACTTAGGTCCTCCGCAGAAGCCAGAGCATCCCAGCCAATGTAGAACCTGCAGTCGTATTCCGTTGCAGCCGTCACCCGAATTGGGGATGTTACGTCTCATGCACAGGCGTTTTCACCGGCACTCATACCATTTCAACGGAACACAGCAATGCGAGTGCTCCACTGTTTGGTGGCAGATAACCAGACGTGGAGGCAGTACTTCTCCGGGCGAATAAAAGTAAAGATTAAGATGTGAAAGATTAAGAAGTAACTACGGTAACAATATTAAATAGTATGATGATAATACCGTCTTTTACCGTGACACTTACACCATACAACCCTCTTAGCCCCTTCTAGAATTGACCAAAAAATGCCATCTTATAATATTCTGGTCGGTTCAGACGGCTCAAATTATAACGTGCACATATTTTGAACATACGGTTTCTATAGTAGACAAGCCAGTATTTTACTTTACATCGAATGTAAGATCCCCGTATTATGCTCTCATTTTTTTTTAATCGTAGTGACGCATCGGTCGTGCGTCCATCACTTTAGATTAAAACGTAACTAACATCCTTTCTACTAAACGTATGTTTTATGTATATGATTGCCACCACCGGGCGGCGCGCCGGTTGCGTCAGTGACGCAACACCGACCAATAACATTCATTTGTAAAAATATTGCTCCTGTTTCCAATTGTTTTGTATAAAGACTAATAATCTCACTTACATTATAAAGGCGAAAGTTTGTTTGTATGTTTTTCCATTTTTTCTGTCTGTCTGTCCGTCTTTCTGTCTTTGTCGCGCATCATGTCGAATCTACTGCATGTATTCTAATGAGACATGGTATCATTTGAGTTCATACTACAAAGTAGGTCAAAAATTAATTTTCATAATTTCTGTCTCGTTGTTCCGGCTAACCTCCGAAATGGTTGGACCAATTTTGACGGGACCTTCACTGGCATTGGTTTAGCACAAAAAAAAAATCCACGCGCACAAAGTCGCGGGGAACAGCTAGTATAAAATAAAATTCAAATAAACTGGTTTAATTTAATGTTACATAATTAATTACCCCAAAAAACGCTTGATTCAAAGATATGAGAAAAGCATTTTCTAGGAATATTTTTTCATTATTGTGCATCCATCTTAGAATATAGACAGAGTTGCTAGAGTTTCATGAATCTTTTTGAGTGGAATAATTCCGTACATAGGTTTCATATACCTTTTGATTTATGCAGCGCACGCCGCGCAGTTCCCAGTCGGAATGATTTATTCCGACATCATCAACAATCAACGTCATATTTCAGCCAATTTACACAAAGCCTTAATGAATTATAAATCCAAACCTCATGAATCACTCTTTCCGCTGATGAAAATCCGTTAAGAACTTTTTGAGAAAACCGCGTAAAACTGATAGGGCCGTCGCGAGACTTTCTTTCTTTTCAATTACACACTCATACCTTTGCACTAGGATCCCCTGTGTCGCAGATGGCATGGACAAATACAGAAATACAAGACAAACACCCAAGACCCGAGAACAAACATGCTCACCACACACAGTGTGCCCCGGCCGGGAATTGGACCCGGGACCCCTCGCTTTAAAAGCAGGGCTTAAACCAACTAAGCAACTGAGCCACTTTCGAAAGAGGTCATCAATGTAGATATTTTTTTTAAAGGATTTACTATCATCTTGGTCCTGTAGAAGTTTTATCAAAATCGTTTATGTATTTTCGGTTTTAATTCAAAATATGTTATTCAAGTTAACGGAATTGCGTGTTTTGCTTTCCTGTGACAGTCTTCTTCGCCCGTTTTATACCGATATGGATAGTTTCTTTTTTTTTAAATGATGTATCCTGCGAGAAATAAGGCATGAAAATATTGAAGCCAGCTTATAAATTTTTTTAATCAGTCACTTGCATAATATGTCGTAGCAAAGCATTTTTCACCAGCTTTGAAAGAAAGAAAGAGACTTTATTGACAACACAAAAAGTAAGTACAAATAATATACGACATAACAATAAATAAAAAGTGAAAAGAAAAAAAAAAACAAGTAAAAATATATATTTGATTATGTAAATAATGTAAATGATATATGTAATATATTTCAGTAGATCTACTTTCCAGAGTCAATAGGCACCTACCTCAGCATGTGTTGCACTGCCGGGCAGGCAACGCTAATTCCTAGCCAAATATTACGTTCTGTCACAATTATTGAATTTATCGACGGAGATCCGCACTCAAAGCCCACACACTCAGTGCTAATACGGAATAGAAAGTCGTAAGTCAGATTTGAATATTCGCCAGAGTCGAAGCTTTGCACATTTATACAAACTTTGGAGGGTCTAAATCCGATTATGTACTTCAAACACGCCTACGTCAAAAAGAACCTAAAACCCTAGTAAGTAGGCTTACTTATACAATGGATCAAAACCAAACGTTGAATCAGGATTGTTGATCTCTATGTTTTGTTTCTATCATTTTTTATTTAAAGCCACACTGGACCGCTGAGAAAGCCGCTATAAATAAATGCGATTACTTTTAAAATATTAGTGCAATATTTTAATATTTTTTTGTCTGTAAAGTAGGTTTACAGACGATTGTTTTACGTGATAACATAAGACAGAATTGATGAAAAATTGCATTTTTTTACGCTCGGCTCAGGCGGAACGTAACAATGAGACATGCTTTTACGTTCGCGCAGCCGGCGTTCAATGTTTTATAAGACATTATCACGTCATTAAAAACTAAATTATCGGTACCCCTGGACGGGTTATGCCGGATTCTTACCGGCTAAAAACCCCACGGTCCCTTCTAGACGCCCATTGCTGGGGCTACGGGAACAGCTTGCACTCTTCCGCGGCCCCAGCGAGGGACACCGGCCTACTCTTGATTATTGAGAAAGAACGGGCCCTGATCTACCACAGGAGTCCAATCCGGATTGGTACATGTCACATGTCGAATTTTTGGTTCTAAGACATGCCGGTTTCCTCACGATGTTTTGAGAATGTGTTATTGCGCACATAAATTTTTCAAGTGAAAAAACTCATTGGTGCACGTCTGGTTTTGAACCAGCGACCTTCAGATTGAAAGTCAGCGTCTGTGCCCATGGGCCACCACGCTCTCAGTCACATTATAATGTTGAGTAATCCCCAAAGTGCATGCGGTATCTAACAGCGCATCTACTCTACAGTTTCCAGTTCAGTTCAGAAACTTTTCGGCCCCGAATTTGCGAGAATTCGTAATAACTATGAACTTCGCCGTGTTGAAATGTAGCGAGCTTAAATAAGTTATGATATTTTCGCAGCTTTAACCTTACTTCTAAACCAAGCTGTAGAGTATGCAAATTTAAGCTTTTGGACGACATTACTTGCAAATAATGAGGGCACAGTGTTAAATTCATATAATACATATTATATATTAAAAAATTTTATTAAAAAATTTGGCTCTTGTAAATGAAATTTCTTTTTGGCAATACATTTAAATTCATTGAAACAATTTCTATTGATTTTGATGTCAAATATATAATACATATTCGTCGTTTCATTCGTCACACAAATTCTTGTCCTAAGTGGGAACTGAACCCGCGAACTACAGCGAAGAAGCCAGCAACTACCAACAGAGCTGAGGCCAGTCGATGTTATGCTAAAAGACAGAAAAAAGAGTCGTATATAGCGTTTTTTAAGATATATCTAAAATAGCCCTTAAACAAATTACGTTATCAGTAGCACCATAGAGAAATTACATTTAGTTCCTTTACGTAAAGCAATTTAGTTTAGCCGTTATTGAGACTAAGGTAATGTTTTCCTATAGATAAAGGGCCTAAAACGATTTAATCTAAAGAAAGAGATGTACAATGGGAATACATTTAAGATTTTAACGTGGATAAGGCGTTAATTTGAAACTTTTACGATAGGAGACCACGATAGCAGAGCGTTAGACCGCAATATGGAAATGTATGAGACCGCATCACACTACAAAAGCTGCCGTTATAATAAAAAACCGGCCAAGTGCGTGTCGGACTCGCGTTCCAATCTTATCTATAATACTTATAATAATAAATGAGATATGTATGAGAGCCCCCTTAAAAATATTATTTTTTTATTTTGTTAGTATTTGTTGTTATAGCGGCAACAGAAATACATCATCTGTGAAAATTTTAACTCTCTAACTATCACGGTTCATGAGATACAGCCTGGTGACAAACGGACAGACAGACGAACAGCAGAGTCTTAGCAATAGGGTCCCACTTTACATTTTTGGAACGGAACCAAAATAAAAAAAAACAAAAAAAAAAAAACTGGTAGGATATGAGCTTCTGTGACACGTAGCAGATATATGTTGTATGCGTAAAATTTTATGTGTCCAAACGATACTTGAGATCTAAAGAAATAAATTATTTCAAGTTTGGGGGTAACCAGTTAACATCAGTACCTACAACTTGACCAGTGACTCATTTCATAAAAAACAAAATTTAAGAATTCAACTTTTCGAAAGATTTTTAGTTTGACTTTGGGTTAGGTTTGCGGTCTCTACCTTAGGACCATTTCAATATTTTTAAAGTGCCTTTTTCGGCACCCCTTTTGGCACCCCTGTCCAATCACTCATTGCAGGTGGGTAGACGATGGAAAGCGTGCATTTCACTCTTGGCTTTACGCCAGAAGGCTAAGCCGACGTATCGTCTTGTGTTCATTCCAGCCTATTGAAGCTTATGCGAGAAGGCACCAAGAGGAAAATGCGCAAATTTTTCATCTTGACGCATGAAAGGTCCAGTTGGTCGCGTCCGTAATAATAATAATTAATAGGATTATTATTTTTCATGTTGATGTAGCTGCAGTTGCTCTCGTCCGTAATAATAATAATTAATAGGATTATTATTTTTCATGTTGATGTAGCTGCAGTTGCTCGCGTCCGTAATAATAATAATTAATAGGATTATTATTTTTCATGCTGATGTAGGTGCAGTTGCTCGCGTCGGTAATATCAATAAAAATAGCCGATCTAAAAATAATCTTGAAAATAGCCGTGCTACGCTCTACTGGGACCGGTCTATTATAACGGACAGGACTATTATAGCCAATATGCCTGATATCGTGATAATAGACCGGTCAGAGCGCCGGGCAATACTCGTTGACATCACTATTCCACATGACACTACTCATGAAGGTCGAGAAGGACAAGCATAGCAAGTATCTTGACTTGGCCCAAGAGATCACCGCCATATGGGAGGTGGATTCAACGGTTCTCGTCCCGATAGTCGTTTCAGTGAACGGACTTATAGCGAATAGCCTCGACCATCATCTAAAGAGGCTCTCGCTAGGCGGCTGGATCAAGGGCCAGATATAGAAAGCGGTACTCCTGGACACGGCACGCATCGTCAGGGGGTTCCTCTCTCTGCAGCCACCGCCTGCTTCGGTGTTACTCCACAGTTCGTTTTTATATTGTATAATCTTAACTACAATATTTTTTATTATTTTGTTATATCATTTTGTAGTGAAAAATGTATTTAAAAATGAGATAAATAAATAAAGTAAAATAATCAATAATACTTTTATAAGAATTATTACACGTCTGTATTGTTATAAAATAATAACAAATTATTTAGCTTTCTATTGGTGAAAGAATTTTAAAATCGGTTCAGTAGTTGAGGCGTGAAAGCGTAACAAACAAACAAACAAATAAATTCTCTTTCGTATTTATAATATTAGTTAGGATTAATTTCAGGCAACCTATTACAGTCCAAAAATTTACAGTAAAATGGCTTTTCAGTTGTTAATGGGCGATAGTAACCACTTAACATCAGGTGAGTGGTCAGCTCTTTTATACTTTATTCACATTAAAACACTGAAAGTGTGTACCCCACACATGTCCAAACTATTTATTATATCCAACGGAAATATATATCTACAATTTATATCCATTTGAGTTTAGCTAAAAAGGGGATGTCAACTTTCTTGGAATAAACTCTGGTGTACATTTCGTTCTTGGCTCGGGGCCAGCAGACTTGACAAGCAAACGTCGGCGTATCCACTCGTATTCATTCGACCTGTTGACGAACATGCGAGAGGGAACCAGTATCAATTGAACACAAGAGTTAATAGTAGCTGAAATTGGTTCTAAACAGAACTCAAGCATCTACTTGTGCTAGAAATCTGATTATAGATTAAAAATCATTTTTACAACGATAATTATTGAAAAAAGCATTAAAAAAGTATGAAAAACTGTCTTTTTGAATAAAATTATGGTCTGGATCTCGCAAACCTCTCGGAAATCTCGGTATTTCAAGATGACTTTTGCTTTGTTGTGTATTTGCTTGTTGGTGTGGATGTGTCTTTTTTGTGTACCTAAGGGTAAAAATAAGGAATAAAAGTATTCGATTTTTAAATCAGTCAATTATTATTTAATCAGATTTCGGTACAATGAGGAAAATATAAGATGGCGCTTGTATATTATTAAAGCAACTACGTTTAAACAAGGTTTAACGAAAGCACACTGATCCCTGATAATCTTCTATCGACAAAATGTTTAATCTAAGAATAACAAAGTCATGAAAAGGAAAATCGTTTGCATCAAGCCAAAATTGCTACCGTCTTTTTCTCGACAAATTAATATTGACACTATTGAATTGAGTAGAAAAGAATGAAATATATACCTATACATATGAAAAAATAATAAAAGAAAAGATAATACATAAAAGAAAAAATCATGAAAAAAGTAATTAAAATAACAGTAGATGGTAGACGGTAGACGCACAATGTGTGGCATTTTCACTAAAAATGATCTCTTCCATTTAACCTTTTACTTTACACTTTAATAATACACTTCGTTGATAAAAAGAAGATTACCCATAATATTAATATACTTACATAGATAAATATTAAAACCTGTAACAAGTAACAAATAGTCATATGCTAATTAAATAAGTACTCATGGACATTTCACACGGTGCCATCAAGCTCTAAACTAAGCATAAATCGTACTATAGTAACTAGATAACTGATAAAATACTTTTTTGTAAAGTCATTTATTTACTGCGTGCAGGCAGAGCTACTAACAACTGAGCTAGGAACCCAGTCAAATCAAGGCATAAAGGTCATTTCCTTAAATATGTTTGTATGTTTAATTACATCTCGTGTGAAATTTTGGTAATATCGAATCAACGCCCTTACTGTAAAGCTTCTAAGAAGCAGAAACTTCTCAAAAGCTGAAGGCGCTTCGCTCAAATCTATCAATTCACTACAAATTAAGTGCGTCTAGGAAGTATAATAAACCTTCTTTAAGTTTTTATTTCTATTGACTTAATCCAGCAACCTTGTATGCTACAAAGACACGCTGATTACAAAGTTCTATGGATCACAGAATATTTCTTTTGATACAAATTAACAAGAAGACTAACTTGTTAACGCTTATGTTGAATGTTCTTCCGTGTTTGAAGATCCCCTGACAAAAATATTAATATTATACATTTTTTTTTTGTATTTTTTTTTTATTTATCCTACGTATATTGTCTGCTAGGTAAAAATCTCCCCTTTTTCTTCCTTGCATCCCGGAAAAATGTACGGTTAGCGTAGGATTACGCCTACGCCTGTTATTTAAGCCTAACCTTCTGATGTTTTAAGGTATGGTTATTTATTTTAGATATAACTTTTTACTATGTTTAGAGGATTGTATGCACTCAGGACAAACCCGTTAGGGCTTTTTGAGTGTTTATTGTTTTATTATGTAATAACCTTGTAATTTATTTCAATAAAAAAAAAGGAAGTCCAACCGCCCGCAACACCACAGGGCACAGCTGGTTATGTATAATTTCCAAACGTCAGTTTTAACAAAGCTGTATTTTGAGAAATTTAGTAGCAACAACTTTATCGGAAGTACTAAAACATTCTCCCTATCTTTATAATGCCGCCACTTTTGTCACGTTTTTCATCCTTTTTAACTTTGGTCAGCGTAGCGTAGATACTTTTTAATCCTTTTGAGTAGACTTTTGGGACAAATCTAAGCTCGGTCGCTTGTGTTCAGAATTAATGAGCCACAGTATATTCGGGGACGTCGCGAATTACCGTTGTCATAGAGCATTGTCTTTGGATAATTTAGTATTTTTGTTTAAGACCTTATGGTGATGATATGCAAGAAGTAATGATTGATTCAAATAAGAAACTGTTAGGACGTGGTGACAACTTTTCGTACTGGTGTAATATTCGGGAACGTATTAATCAAATATTAAAACAAACAATTGCATAAATATATTATGCTTCATTTTTGAAAACTGTACATCATAATGTTCAATGATGACCAAACATATATAAAAAAAAATCGTTTACACTGCACTAGGATTCCCTGTGTCGCAGATAGTGTGGACAAATACAGAAACACTAGACAAACACCCAAGACCCGAGAACAAACTTCATGCTCACTGCACAAAATGTACACCAGCCGGGAATCGATCCCGGGACCCCTCGCTTTGAAGGCAGGGTTACTACCAACTAAGCCACGGAGCCGTCAAATAAATCTTTAAATTTTCAAAAATTCAACTTTTTTAGGTTCGGCTGACTCACTGATTTATGAATGAAATTATTTTAAATTTCTACTAAAGCAAAAGAATCACTAAAAATCCTGAATTTCAAACAATAAAATACTATGAATATCTGACGAGATATAAAATAGGTATGGAGGGCCAAGGTGGAGGAATCTGAACCAACAACAATTGGCGCAACGACAATTGGCACAACGAACCTTAATTTTGGTCGCATAATAAGTAATACGTGAAACCTATATAAAAATTCTCTTGGAATTAAAATGCACTAAAGTAGAAAACATGATGCACTAAAGATAGGTATGCACTGAAGTAGAAAACATTAAAAACTGCATTTCTAAAGGAAAGAGTTCTGAAATTGTTCCCTCTCGCATGGGACGAGATATGAAATGGGTAGGAAGACAAAAGACTCCGAGCGAAGGCGCGGACAATCGGCCGCGCGGATAGCCGACCTCGATGTTGCCGCAATATACCATCGGTAATTAGGGTAAAACTTCTATGCAAAGTCTTTTTTACCCGACTGCATGATGCAAAGGGTAATAATGTATTTATCAGCCTAATTATTTAACAGCCTATTTACAATCTATGGCGATTTAAAGTTGGTTAGCATACATTTTCATTTCCTTGAAAAATAATTACTTATGCAAATACGGTTTTCATTTTAAAATAGCTGTGCCGCGACTTCGTCCGCGATTGCCATCTCTGCAGACGAAGTATTCGCATTAAGAATAAAAGAATAATGGTGTTTGCCATTGCTTTTCCAATGGTATTGCCAATTAAAGGTAAATTTATCACCACGTTTATCACATCAATCAATTCAACGAAAACAATGATAACTACAACTAACATAAAAGCATATTGTACCTAACAAATAAGAATAATTATTTACAACGAAAAACCTAAAAATACAGCAACCCCTGCTACACCATAGTGTAGCAGGGGTTGCTGTATATTTAGGATTTTGTATGCAAAATCCTAAAAATACAGCAGAAACAAGTAATATTTGTTTCTGCTGTATTTGAACCAGCGAGCTATGGATGGAACGTTCTAGAATGGATGCCCGTAGGCGGCAGACTTGACAATTCGCCTTATGATTAAAACACAAAATAGCCATCCATTTTGGACTTGGTGTAAGTTTTTTTTTACTGTGTTTTAATTCCAAGCCCTTCCATTTGATACCAATATTAAAGGGAATAAAAAGTCATCCGCCATTTTGTAGTGGCGGCCATCTTGGATTTGCAATGATATTGAATATAATTTATTATATTGTCATCAAAACTACCAAATTTCTGATCAATCGGTCAACAGGAAAGGGGTAAAATTACAATTACTAGATTTGACCCACGCAAGACAAACAATACCAGCTAAACAAAACCGTTTCACAATAGATCATATTCATTAAATCGATGTCAATAATATGTATTTGTTTGAACAGATGTACAGTAAAAATATTTTAATTAAATCGACGTTGATAATTCGTATTTGATCTGAACAGATGTGCAATTATAATCTTTGGGATCAGTATTTTTCTTGTTTTCAGTCTTGGGAACAGTTTTTTGGTTGTACCCAAAAACCTTTGGCCTTCGGTTCGTTGCGTCAATGTTTTTAACCGGATCAATTCGGCTGTATTTTTTTTACCTTAGTTTTCCATCATTTAAGAACCAATTTAAAAATTAATTTTTTATTTGAAGGGATGTGCTATCATATTGGTTCCATAATTGTTTTATCAAAATCGATTAAGTAATTAGTTTATTTGATAAATCAATATAACTGGATATAATATGTCGCTTACGTTTTTCTGCGAGAACACATAAGAAAACAGCTATAAATCATCAGTTTAGTCTGGTTATTTCGTGCAGAAGATTTTGAGAAAGTATTACAAATGCAATAGCCTTTTTTTGTTGTAATTCAAACACATTCTTCAAATGAAATAACTAACAGGTATCATTGAAAAAGTATAAATTAAATAACACACTTATAACAAAAGTAATTTAAATCAATGTAGCAAAAATAAAAAAACGCCCAAAAAAAATGTATATCTATTATACATTATTATGTTGTCAATGCTGACAAGAAGGCTGGCTCGGTCCTCGACCAATGATATCTTTGGCCGTCCAACGCGGCCAGCCAGGGTTCTTGGCACCCTACCCAACGATCAACTCTTTTTGTGGTAGGCTAACTTTATTCTCGATTTGTTCGATCTATTAAAGACACACTAACGATACTCCTATTAACAAAATAATTACGTACGGAACCAATTCTTGCGGAATATTATACAGTTAGATCTGCAAATAGTACTTAACGAAACAGTGGCTTAATGCCTCTCAATTCGCTCAAGGCAAAAGACGTCCAAATCCTATCATGTAACAGCTACATATTTAATAAATCAACAAAAATGTGCGCGCGGTTTGTAATATTTTTGTATTTAAGTACAGTGATCATAACTTCGGAATCGGCCAAAGTTTTAGTTGTAGTACCCACCCCATCGATTAGCCACCAAAGTGCCTTCCGACCGTTGACACAGGAGCTAGCAAAACGAGGACATGACGTCACAATCCTCACCACAGACCCCGCGTTCCCGAAGGGGCAGGCTCCAGAAAACTTGACAGAAATAGATATGCACGACATTTCGTACACACTTTGGAGAGAAAAAATGTTTTTGAGTGAACTAACAAGCGGAACAAAAGATGACACTTTCTTACAAATTAAAGTGTTGTACCCACTGATATGTACCATATTTGAGAAACAACTAGAGATTCCGGAAGTGAAAACGGTCTTAACAAAGGTGACAAAATACGATTTGTTGATAATCGAAGCGTGGATGAGACCAGCGTTGTTATTTACACATATATTCAAGGACGTACCTGTGATACTAGCTAGCTCATTAGGTGGTGCAAATCATAATTATGACATTGTTGGTGCTCCGGTCAGACCAGTTCTGCTGTATCCTACTTTGATGCGCCAGAAATTATCAAATCTCACTACATGGGAGAAAGTTATGGAAATTTACAATCACTTCATATTTCAGAGTATTTTCGATAACCAAGAGATTATTAATAATAAACGCTTTAAGAGGATATTAGGGCCCGATACACCGACTATCACGGAATTGGAGAAAAATGTAGACATGCTATTTCTGAATGTGCACCCGATTTGGGAGTCGAATCGTCCAGTTCCACCGAATGTGGTATACATAGGTGGAATACATCAGAAACCTTCCAGCGAACTACCAGAGGTAATATATTCAGTCCAAGCTTCCATCCTAATTTCAAATGACGTAAATAAATAAATAAACGTTTACACACTCATACCTCTGCATGTGTCGCAGATGGCATGGACATCTGAGAACAAACTTCATGCTCACCGCACAAAATGTGCCCCGGCCGGGAATCGAATCCGGGACCCTTCGCTTCGTTGGCAGGCCTACTACAAACTCAGCCACGGAGCCGTAACAACTGATTAAAACATTTCCAAACATAATTCCTTATGTCATAGCAAGCAATTAAACTACAATTTTAAATTTTCAATTATAAATGGCGAAATATCTGAAACTACATATACATTGACGAAAATTATTTTTTTCTGTGCTATTTTCGATCGAAGGACCTATGTCGTTTTGCTGTTGTTATGAGCGGAGGTAACCATTTACCCTCAGGTGGGCCTTCAGCTCGTCCTCTCACTTCAGTAGTATAAAGAAGGCAAACGTCAGACTCCATGCTGTATCTGCTCCATGCTGTATACGCTTAATCGGTCTAATTTAGGAGCTGAAACAATATCTGGACTCCTCAAAACATGGAGTTATCTACATCAGCTTCGGAACCAACGTGAATCCCTCACAACTGCCTGCGGAGAAGATTCAGGAGCTGACGAAGGCATTCTCTTGCCTGCCTTACGACGTTCTGTGGAAGTGGGACAAGGACGAACTGCCTGGGAGGTCGAAGAACATCAGGATATCAAAGTGGCTTCCGCAGTCTGATTTACTGAGTGAGTAATTTGTGTATGTGTAGGTGATGAGCAAGCAGATGGATCATTTAAACCGGTGGAAGTTCTAGTTGCTCGCGTCTGTAGGTGATTCTCTGATTCCCTGGGTCGTACTAAAGGAGCAACCATAAGTAGCTGTAGAACTTGTGCCAAATTCGTCCGGAGAGGTACTGCCTCCACACCTGGAATATATCGCCAAGCAGAAGAGCTCGCATTACTGTGTTCTGGTAGAAGGGTGTCGGTGCCGGTGAAATCCCAAAAAAATATTGGAAAATACAAAATTTTTTTAAACATTATTTTTATTTCGTAGCGCAATAATAAGCAATAGCTTACTACTAGCAATAGGAGTCCATCTAGCAACAGTGATTAGCCCATCTCCTAACGAAATTAATATATATTCTATACATCTGTATAATTTCTAAGTTACTTCTTATTTTTCTCTTATTATTCTTAGCATCTAACACATTTCTATGTTAAATGAATTCTATATACAATATATGTGAAAACCATCTGTACATACAAACTTTCGCCTTTACAATACGTTCGTGTGTGAGACCAAAGCCGTGGAGGCCATTTGTATGATAAGCAATTCCATACATAACTCGATTCTGGATACTTTCTGATCCAATAAATAAAATAAAATTCTTTTAATTTTTACTCTTAAATTCTGTTTCGTGAATTTGGAGTCACCTTTAATTAGTGTTATTATTTATTTAATTCCTTCCAGAGCATCCGAAAATAAAGCTCTTCATAACCCAAGGGGGTACACAGTCGACAGACGAAGCCATCTCTGCTGGAGTCCCCCTCATCGGGATGCCCATGCTCGCAGACCAGTGGTACAATGTGGAGCAGTACATCATCCACAAAGTTGGGGTCAGAGTCGACATGGATTCATTGACTGCTGATAAATTCGTAGACACTATCAACACTGTGATAAATGATATTAGGTTAGTATCATTAGCCAATTTATCTTATAACTTTAAAGGAACAATACTTTTAAGTATATTTTTACAAGCCGCGATTTCGGTTTTAGACTTTTAGAAAAATTTAAGTATTTAAAATGCTTGCAATGTCAAAATAACAGCTTTTTACTAAATGTATTATATTTGAAACTATGTATGTAAGGTACTTATAAGATTTTTTTTTTTTTGTTGTTTTATTCTGCTGTTTCCGAAACAGCAGGTCCATGTTATAAGGGGTAACTTATATTTAACTTATTATATTTAAAGGTAACTTAGGGGATTTATATAAAAAAAAAAGAATTAGGATTCCGCGCAGAAAATTGCCACGCGTTGCGTGATACAGCTAGTTCTATATGTCAGACAATTTTTTTTAATCAGTGATGATATTACCTGAATGCCTTTGTTTATTATATTTAGTATCTGTCATATTTCTTTATATTTTTGATGTGAACGAATTATCAGTTCACATTGGTTCATTCAAGGTTAATTTCAACGTTGCTATAGAGAGATATTAACAAGGATCAATAACACTAAAATTATAAAGGCGAAAGTTTGAACATATGCATGTGTGTCAGTATGTGTTACTAATTCACATTCAAATGTTTCCACTAATTTGGATGAACTTTGGTACCAGGATAGCTTATATCCTGGTTTAAGACATACCGGGTAATACAGCGGGGCGCAGCTAGTTTGTAAATGTTACTTGAATCTTACCTAACAAGGTAAGATATCTTGTTATGTAAGATATACTAAGATATACCCTTACGCTAAAAAAAATCTATGTAATTTCTATGATATCTTATAGCCCCACGGCATGAACAAATCCAAGTGTCATTTAGACATTAAAAAAACCTATATATTGAAACCCAAAGTTTGATGGAAAAAAATTTTTTTTGAAGACTAACTAAAATTCGTAAGACTTAGGCCCTAAAAATCAGCAATTTTATTTTTATTATTTTTATAAAACCAGTGTCACTCTCACAATTAAGACGAATCTACTCGTAACGATATCTCTCAAGCTAAAATTCATCGAGCTAAAAGCGTGCCAATGAAATACATCGAGAGCATAGCATAGCATATGTATATTTAATATACTCCCTACTACACTGCCTCTTTCTGGCGCAATTGCGTAAAAATAAATCGTTCAAAACGAGAAGATATCGTGAAACGAATAAACGAAAAAAACAATTGAAATGAAAACTTTTTCATATCTGTTAAAAATGTGTTAAGGTTTACTCACAATAATTTTAGTTATAATAAACCCAAAATTAATTCCAGCTATCGAAAGAACATGGCGAGACTCCGTTCCCTGATGCACGACCAGCCCCAATCGGCGCTGGAGCGCGCCGTGTGGTGGACGGAACACCTGCTCCGGCACGGAGGCGGGAGGCACCTTCGCGCGCCCGCAGCCAACATGACCTGGTCTGAATACCTGGACGTGGAACTGCTCGCGGCACTGGCTTCTATAGCCGTCTCCGTTGTAGGAGGCTTCGCTGCTGCTTTGTACCTCATTATCAGTTTCTTGAGGAAGAAACTATTCGCAGTTCAGAAAATAAAGGAAAGTTAAATTATTGGTATGATTTTTGAGATTTTTTTTCATAAATATTGGAAATAAAAGTCTCAATAAAATATTGAGTACATTATTCTATAAAATGTACCTGTTAAATATCCCTGTATTATATTATATTTCATACGGATTCTTTGTAGTATTTGAACAGAGCGCCTCGGAGGCACGTTAAGATGATTAACGGATTGATCAATAAGAATTTAGATCCTACGAGAACGAGGTGGGTGCAGTCAATGCTTACAAATATAGGAGCAAAAATAGCACTTCATGAAATTTCCTCAAGGTGATATGCTATCGCCACTTTTATAAACTCTAGCCGTGGATGAGCAATAGCTACAGATTGCCTGAAATCAACTACGACTGGTACGCTAACAGCGGCCTATCTGTGAACGCTGACGAAACTGTGGTTCACGAAGAAAACTTGAACAAACCTGTGTCGCCAAAGCTGAATTGTGAAAGGATCTTCGCGTTACGATCGACCATAAACTGATGTAGAACAACCACTTAGCTAATGTAACAAAAAAAGTTAAGATTGCTCTTGGGGCTAGTGGAAGATAGTGGGAAACAACTGGGGGATCCACAGTTGGCGCTATGCCTGTTGTACGGCCTATAGTGACGTATAGATCTGAGGTATGTTACGATAAAGTGCAGACTTCCACCACCACACTATCCACCACTATAATGAAACTAGACATTTTGCAAAGAACTGCCTGTCTACGGCGTCAGGTGCCATGTCCGACACCCGAGACGGGGATGCATCGTCTCATGCGCATGTAATTTCACCTTCATCCACCTACTTCCTCCGAAACTCAGCAATGAAAGTACACCACTGCTTGGCAGTAGATTGCCAGGTGGCAGTACTTATCAGGGCTGACACCACGGGGGACAGGTGTAGGGTCACATAAGGTACCAACTTATTTTAGCCGGAAGTTAAATTTAGCCGTTATCGTTAACCTCCCACTAATTTAAATAACATGACTATATTCATGCCATAATGGCATGAACACTATTTCGACAATGATACCACAAAACAGTTTGGGGTCCAAGTTTAGAAAATGTTCCTTATGTTTAAAGGTAATTTCTGTCCATTGTTCCAACCGATTTTCGGATGAGGTAAATTCAGCGGTCAACCTTTGTACTCCGTCATTATCTGGTTTGGTTTTTTTTTCAGATTAGACCCATGGAAAATTTTATAAAAATCTGTTCAAGTACGTTAAATCGAATTACTGGAAAAAGTATCCCATCCAAGTTAACAAAATTGCGTGTTTTTTTTTTGTGACTTTTTCTTCGCCCATTGTATACCGATTTGGATTTTTCTTTTTTCAACCCTATCACCCCGAGTGAAGTTACTGGAGACAAGAATGCTGGCTCGTTCTTCACCGAAAGATTATCTTTGGCTGTTCAATGCCGAAATGCAGTCAATATTCTTGTCACGATCAAATTTTTTGGTGTACGCAAGCTTCACTATCTATTTGTTCAATTTACGTAGTTGCTAAGATTAAAAATAAATGCTTTGTTTCTATTAAATAAACACTAATGATACTCCTGTTTACAAAATAATTACGTACGGAACCAATTCTTACTGAATATATCTATATACAGTATAGATATCAGATCTGCGAATAGTACTTAAATGAGACGGTGTCTTTATGCCTCTCAATTCGCTCAAGGCGAATGACAAGTCAAGTCGTACAATAAAACAACTTCATATTAAAAAAATTAGAAAAAATGTGCGTGATGTTTGTAATATTTTCGTTATTATGTACAGTGATCATCACGTCGGAATCGGCCAAAATTTTAGTAGTAGTACCCACCCCATCGATTAGCCACCAAGTTCCCTTCCGACCGTTGACACAGGAGCTAGCAAAACGAGGACATGACGTCACTATCATCACCACAGACCCCGCGTTCCCGAAGGGGCAGGCTCCGGAAAACTTGACAGAAATAGATTTGCACGACATGTCGTACAAACTTTGGAGAGAAAAATTGTTTTCGAGTGAAACAACAAGTGGAACAAAAGATGACACTTTCTTACAAATGAAAATTATATTCCAGATAATGTCTACTATATTTGAAAAACAACTAGAGATTCCGGAAGTGAAAACGGTCTTAACAAAGACGACGAAATACGATTTGTTGATAATCGAAGCGTGGGTGCGACCAGCGTTGCTGTTTACACATATATTCAAGGACGTTCCTGTGATACTATCGAGCTCATTAGGTGGTGTGAATTACAATTATGACATTGTTGGTGCTCCTGCTAGACCTGTTTTACTGTATCCTACTCTGTTGCGCCAGAAATTAACAAATCTCACCACATGGCAGAAAGTTATGGAAATTTACAATCACTTCATATTTGAGAGTATATTCGATAATCAAGAGATAGGTGATAATAAACTGATTAAAAAGATATTAGGGCCCGATGCACCGACTATCAAGGAGTTGGAGAAAGGTGTGGATATGTTATTTCTGAATGTGCACCCGATTTGGGACTCGAATCGTCCAGTTCCACCGAATGTGGTATACATGGGAGGAATACATCAGAAACCTTCCAGGGAACTGCCTAAGGTAATATTTTCAGTCAAAGCTTTCATCTAAATTTCAAGTGACGTAAATAATAACTGTTTAAAAAATAGCTTGTCCCATTGCAAGCAATATAACAATTTTAATACCGCTTTGAACCAAAATCGCTTCTAAAGTACGCATAATTCTGTCTTTTACAAGCCATTTTTGAGATTTTTAATTTCTTAAACATCTCAATTATTTAATATTTAAATTAAACAAGAATTTGAGATGTTTAATTTATATATTTAATTTCTTAAGTAACGAATTAATTGTATAAAATATAAAAACGCTTCGAATTTTTATGAATATTATTGTATTTAAATGGTACTATATGTGTAACACATTAAGGAAATTGATACTGATATAACTCATATAAAATACAAACATCTATGTTCGCCACAAAAATGTTTGTTCTGCACAAAGATGTGCATACTCACAGATAGGGGTTTGAATAGTAGAACATATGATAGCAGCTATAGGGTCCAGTGGCTCGCGTCTGTAGGATGAGAGTAGTATTCCTACAGGTACTCCCTGGGTGGTGAAAATGGAGGGTGCCAAAGGAGCAACTTACAGTAGCAGTAGAACTTGAACCAGGTTCGTCCGGAGAAGTACACCTGGCAATCTGCTGTAAGAAGTGATGCACTCGTATTTTTGTGTCCCGTTGGAAAGGTGTGGGAGACGGGAAAATCACAGCTAGGACCCAGGTCGTGTTGCTGTTATTATGAGCGGGGGTAACCACTTACCATTAGATGGGCCTTCAGCTCGTCCTGTCCCTTCAGTAGCATAAAAAAGGCAAACGTCAGACTCCATACTGTATCTGCTTAATCGGTCTAATTCAGGAGCTGAAACAATACCTGGACTCTTCAAAACATGGAGTTATCTATATCAGCTTCGGAACCAACGTGAGTCCCTCACAACTGCCTGCGGAGAAGATTCAGGAGCTGACGAAGGCGTTCTCTCGCCTGCCTTACGACGTTCTGTGGAAGTGGGACAAAGACGAACTGCCTGGAAGGTCGAAGAACATCAAGATATCTAAGTGGCTTCCGCAGTCTGATTTACTGAGTGAGTAATTTGTGTGTTTTGTTATATTTTTAACTTTATCTTTGTGCAAATTAGATGTTGACATCAAAGTCATATCAAGGTCTTCATGCCAATTCCCAAACATTGTCGCGACTTCTGCCGACAAATTACAATGTTTATACAATACACAATTACATTCTAAAAAACTCACTTTGCTTAACTTCCACGCCAATATAAACTGACCTTTCGCACCGGTGTCTCTATAATCGACTTTTGTCGGTCGCAACGATGCGACCAAAACGGCATAAATATATATATTACCTCCATATGTATGGAAGATTATGCCCTTCAATGATATGCCTTCATACCTATGATTAAATATCATGTGCCACCATGACTTGTTGTTCTTATAATTGGTTGTTACGGAACAAAACTAACCATACGTTATCATAAAGCCATTTATATAGGTACAATATTGAAATGTGTGTGTGTAATTGGCTTGACCTCGCTTGCATTACACAGAAGTAGTCAATGACCATGCAATGATACTAATATACATTGCACTCATCAAACAAAGTACCTACCTACATATTATATTTCCTGTGTCATAGGTACAGAACACTTATCGTAATTTGCATGTTATCTTTAGCACATATGGTCATTTATTATACTTATATTATACATGCGAGAGTTAATCTGTACATAATATATTTGTTACTCCTACATGCCTTTACGGCTGATCGGATTAAGATGAAATTTGTTACGAAGGTGGCCCATACCCTGGATTTACATTATAGAGCCAATTCAATTCGAAAATCATATCGTGTCATCCATTAATTTCTATAATTAAATACAATATAGATATTACTCAATCGACTTTCATCGCTAAACGATAGGTGTTATGTTTTACTTTTAATTTGTTCGCTTTTTTGCATTTTCTTATATTTTATTTTTTTTACATTGTTAGAAGACAAAGAAAGAAATAAGTACTCTTACAAACTGTATGCAACACAAAAAAACAAAGTATAACAAGACTTAGAGAAGTCATGCTTTGGCGGATCGCTGTTTGCGAGAAAAGCTATGTGCTCAGCATGTGCTAGGTAAGCAGAATCCCCAGCGCTGATTTTCAGCACAACCTTTAGTGAACTCACGAACATTGAAAAATTATGAATGATATAAAAATAAGTTGACTTAAAAAACAGGCTCATAATAATGTTAAATAAAATATATATTTTAATTCCTTCCAGAGCATCCGAAAGTAAAGCTTTTCATTACTCAAGGGGGTCTGCAGTCCACAGACGAAGCCATCACAGCTGGAGTCCCCCTCATCGGGATGCCCATGCTTGGAGACCAGTGGTACAATGTGGAGCAGTACATCATCCACAAAGTTGGTGTCAGAGTCGACATGGATTCACTGACTGCTGATAAATTCGTAGAATCTATCAACACTGTGATAAATGATGATAGGTAAGTATCATTAGCTTAATTTATAATGTTTAAGTTTTGCACGGCTCCAGTATGACCCAAATTGTCATAGGTGATGGGCGCAATACAATAAAAATTTAAATCTACCTACAATTGAACAAATTGTCAGACAAAATGTATTTTCTAACCTAAAACAAAACCTTTTATGGTTATGTGTAGATAACATTAGCGTTATTAGCGTTATTGTACGTCGTAAATATGAAGAAAAAAATTATAACTTTCTTGAAATCTGTTAAAAAAGAGCTATCGTTTCACCAACAACCAAAAAGTGTTAATTAAAACAAATCCAAAATGTATTCCAGCTACCGAAAGAACATGGCGAGACTCCGTTCCCTGATGCACGACCAGCCCCAATCAGCGCTGGAGCGCGCCGTGTGGTGGACGGAACACCTGCTCCGGCACGGAGGCGGGAGGCACCTTCGCGCGCCCGCAGCCAACATGACCTGGGCTGAATATCTGGACGTGGAACTGCTCGCGGCACTGGCTTCTATAGCCGTCTCCGTTGTAGGAGGCTTGGGTGCTGCTCTGTACCTTATAATCAATTTTTTGATGAATAATCTATTCGCAGTTCAGAAATTAAAGGAATTTTAAATTATTTTTTATTTTTATTTTAAATTTCATGATAACGTCCGATAAATATTACAGCAGAAGCGTACGGACTTCGGTACTACATAAGACTAAACACGTCTGTGTGTGTGGGAATCGTTTTGATAACAAATTATCGATCTCTAAAACATTTCTTCAGTCACTTTAATATCTGTCTACTACAATTATAGTTCATTAATCAATATTTTTGTCATTACGCATCACACTATCAGATAGTAATGTTATAAATGCGTAAGTTAGTAGTAGTGTTTATACTCCTTACTCCTTCACAATAAACGGCTGCCCGATTTGGATGAAAAACACCACTGCTTGGCGGCAGATTACCAGGTGTGGAGGTAGTATTTCTCCAGGCGAACTTTGCACAAGTACTGCTACTTTTTTTGCTCCTTTAACAACACCCAGGGCGTACCTGTAGAAATATATAAACAAACGTGTAAACGCCAAAAGTTACGCAAAGTCAATTACGTAAGGAACCAATTCTTAAGAATATCATACAGTACAGATATCAGATCTGCGAACAGTACTTAAATGAGACGGTGACTTATTATCTCTCAATTGGCAAAAGGCAAAGGACGACCAAGCCTTATCATGCAGCAACTACGTATTTAATAAATTAGCAAAAATGTGCGCGATGTTTGTAATATTCTCGTTTTTAAGTTCAGTAATCATAATCTCGGAATCGGCAAAAGTTTTAGTAGTAGTACCTACCCCATCGATTAGCCACCAAGTAGTCTTCCGACCGTTGACACAGGAGCTAGTAAAGCGAGGACATGACGTCACAATCCTCACCACAGACCCCGCGTTCCCGAAGGGGCAGGCTCCAGAAAACTTGACAGAAATAGATTTGCACGACATGTCGTACAAACTTTGGAGGGAAAAATTGTTTTCGAGTGAAACAACAAGCGGAACAAAAGATGACACTTTCTTACAAATTAAAATTGTGTTCTCGCTGATGTCTACTATATTTGAGAAACAACTTGAGATTCCGGAAGTGAAAACGGTCTTAACAAAGACGACGAAATACGATTTGTTGATAATCGAAGCGTGGGTGAGACCAGCGTTGCTATTTGCACATATCTTCAAGAACGTTCCTGTGATACTAGCTAGCTCATCGAGTACTGCGAATTACAATTATGAAGTTATTGGTGCTCCAGTCAGACCAGTTCTGCTGTATCCTACTTTGATGCGCCAGAAATTATCAAATCTCACTACATGGGAGAAAGTTATGGAAATTTACAATCACTTCATATTTCAGAGTATTTTCGATAACCAAGAGATAAGTGATAATAAAATGTTTAAGAGGATTTTAGGGCCCGATGCACCTACTATCAAGGAGTTGGCGAAAAATGTAGATATGTTGTTTTTGAATGTGCACCCGATTTGGGACTCGAATCGTCCAGTTCCACCGAATGTGGTATACATGGGTGGAATACATCAGAAACCTTCCAGCGAACTACCAAAGGTATTATTTTCAGTCAAAATTTCATCTAACTTTAAGTGAAGTAAAGAATTGTTAAAACATTTCCATACAACTTGTTTTGTCATTGCAAAAAATTTGATAACAATTTTAATAGGTATCGCTTCTCTATAAATGGCCAAATTTTTGAAGTAAAATACATTGAAGATATGTTTTTTTTTTTAAATAAGCATAATTCTTACTTACTACTGATACACTTCATATAAAATACTGTTTGCAATACATACATATTGACATAAACATCTATGTTCGTCACAAAACTGTTTGTCTTAGGTGGATATTGAACCCAGGGCCTATAGTGCAGAAGGCTTTTATAACCAACTAAGCTATGAGGCCAGGCTTTAAACAGGATGAGCATCAATTATGAAGATTGTTTTATTATTAAACTAGCTGTGCCTGTGAGTTCGTCCGCGTGGAGTTAGATCTATCCCAGCCTAGAGGGTAGAAAATATAATGTGATGCTTATTATGTTTGGTCGTGCCTATTATCTCAAAATACTTTATTTCCGATGAATTCTTAAGGTAATACTTGTTTACCCCTAGTAGCGCAATGAAGAGATCGCTTTTAGCGATAAGGCCGCCCATTGTATTACCTTATTGTGAATAATTTATTGTTTACCAATTTTTATTTTTTCATTTTGTGTTTGGTGATCAATAAAGTGTTATCTATCTGATATGGCTTAATAAATAAATAAATATTCATGAACATTAAACACAGCGTAATCTATGCATAGCTTGTAATATGAGAAACAGATAACTGATAGAATACTTATATACCACTTCTTTGTGAATACATACATATAAGACAAATTAACACCCAGGCATATAACAAACATAATATGTGTGTCACACAAATGCTCGTCCTGGGTGGGAATCAAATCCACGACCTGCACCCCTTCTGTCTCAGGTAACGGGTGCAACAGGATGCAACTTGGGTCGAAGGACCAAGATTGTTTAGCTGTTGCTATGAGTGGAGGTAACCACTTACCATCAGGTGGGCCTTCAGCTCGTCCTCTCATTTCAGTAGTATAAAAATGGCAAACGTGCAGACTCCAGCTATACTGTATCAGCTTACATGTGAAATTCAAGTTAATAATAATAGGTCTAATTCAGGAGCTGAAACAATACCTGGACTCCTCAAAACATGGAGTTATCTACATCAGCTTCGGTACCAACGTGAATCCCTCGCAACTGCCTGCGGAGAAGATTCAGGAGCTGACGAAGGCGTTCTCTCGCCTGCCTTATGACGTTCTGTGGAAGTGGGATAAGGACGAACTGCCTGGGAGGTCGAAGAACATCAGGATATCTAAGTGGCTTCCGCAGTCTGATTTACTGAGTGAGTAATTTGTGTACGTGTAGGCGAGGAGCATATGGTTCATTAAAACCGGTATCTTATATTTTAAACTACACATAGGTACATACAAACTTTCGCCTTTTTAGTACATGCCTGTGTGCCACCAAATCTGTGGAGGCCATTTGTATGATGTGCGATTCCATACATAACTTAATCCTGGATACTTTATGATCCAATAAATAAAATAAAAATAAATTTTTACTCTTAATTCTGGTTTGTGAATTTTGGGACACCTTTTATTAGTGTTATTATTTCAGAGCATCCGAAAGTAAAGCTCTTCATAACTCAAGGGGGTCTGCAGTCGACAGATGAAGCCATCTCTGCTGGAGTCCCCCTCATCGGGATGCCCATGCTCGCAGACCAGTGGTACAATGTGGAGCAGTACATCATCCACAAAGTTGGGGTCAGAGTTGACATGGATTCATTGACTGCTGATAAATTCGTAGACGCTATCGACACTGTGATAAATGATATTAGGTTAGTAAGTTATAAGGAAAAATTCATGCCATATATAATTTAAAACAAATAGGGTTCTAAATTCTGTAAATGCCACGTGGACGAAGTCGCGGTATAAAGGTAGTTCAATAAGTAAATAAAATAGGTAATTTTTTTATCATTGATTATCTAGACTATCTATCATATTTCTTGATATATTTGATGTAAAGTTCACATTTGTTATCAGTTCACATTTGTTCATTCAAGGTTAATTTTATCGTTGCTATAGAGATTAACAAGGCACTTATCACACTAATATTATAAAGGCGAAAGTGTGTATGTACGTATGTTTGTGTGTGTGTATGTTTGTTACTATTTCACGCTCAAACGGCTCAATTAAGATGGAGAAACTTTGGTGCCATAGCTTATAGTTAATCCTGGATTTATACATAGGCTACTTTAGATCACGACAAACAGGGTAAAAGCGCGGGGCGCAGCTAGTTTTTAAATGTTACTTAAATCTTACCTGACAGGGTAAGGTGATATAATTATGTACTTGTACGCCCTATTTGTCGCTTTTAGGGTAAGAATTTTTCCATTAAATTTCTATGAGATCTTCATGGAGGTACAACATCCAATAAAAAAAAACGATTGAACGAAACAAAAAACCCGGCTGCGTGAAAAAAAACTCTATATTTTAATACACTACTAAAAAACAACATATTTTAAGACATTTCGCCAATAATCGGCCATTTTAATTTTTATAATTTTGATAATACCAGTGCCATTCTCACAATCAACCCAAGCTAAAATCCATCAAGCCGCTTAGCTACAGAGCGTGTCAAAGAAATATATATAAATCACTCCATTCCACGTTACCCTCATTCTTGCGAAGTCAGGTATAAAAAAATTATTTAAATTGCGAAGTTATCACGGAATATACGAAAAACAAACAAAGCAATGACGAAATTCTTTGAAATCTGTTAAAAATGGCCCAAAGTTTACTCATACACACCAAAAAGTTTCAATAAAAACAATCCCAAAATGTATTCCAGCTACCGAATGAACATGGCGCGACTCCGTTCCCTGATGCACGACCAGCCCCAATCAGCGCTGGAGCGCGCCGTGTGGTGGACGGAACACCTGCTCCGGCACGGAGGCGGGAGGCACCTTCGCGCGCCCGCAGCCAACATGACCTGGTCTGAATACCTGGACGTGGAACTGCTCGCGGCACTGGCTTCTATAGCCGTCTCCGTTGTAGGAGGCTTCGGTGCTGCTTTGTACCTCATTATCAGTTTCTTGAGGAAGAAACTATTCGCAGTTCAAAAATTAAAGGAAAGTTAAAATATTGGTAATAAGATGTTTTTATAAATCCTACTAATATTATCAAACATATCTTTATGTAAAAAAACATGCTTACGCTAACTTAAGTAATTAAATACCTAATTATAGGCAGGTAATTAATAACTATACAGTTTTAAAAAAAAATCCTTCTGTGTTAGTTAAAAACTGTGTTACGGCAAGGTAAGATTCTCATCATAAATCAATTAAATAAACAGTAAAAATTGGGTGTTTGTCTTGTGTTTCTGTGTTTGTCCATGCCATCTGCGACACAGGGAATCCTAGTGCAGGTATAAGTGTGTAAACGTTTATTTATTTTATTTTAACTATAAAAACATTTTATAGCAACTCACGTCGATAAGTGTCTTTTAAATTTATAAAATAACTTATAATATTATTTTATTTTTAAAAGAGTATAGCCAACCATTATCTTAATTAAACGATTATGACATCAATTATTCAGTTTAATTACACACTTATCTGAAATACGCACTCATTTCGCGTGGCAAAATAAATTAATTAAAGTCTGTATCGAACCAGCAATCCACTTAATATAGTGCCTGGGAAATCATTACTAATTACAATCACTCTATTTTAAAAACCAATCATGCCTCTTTCCCATGGGAGTAGGCAGAGACCAAGCTAAAACATGGAAGTTGTTCTACATTGTACGGAACATTTGAAACACTGCACAGCCTTAAATGAGCTACTTTGTATAATAATAAATAACTAGCTGCGCCCTGCAGTGTTACCCGCGGTTGGATTTCCTAATGGAACCACAAATTTTTCCGGGATAAAAAGAAGACTATGTGTTATTCCAGACTATAATCTATCTCTGTGCCAAATTTCATCCAGGTCCGTTCAGCTGTTCTAGCGTGATTGGGTAACAAACATATATCCATACATCCAAACATTCGCGTTTATAATATTACTAAGACACCGAAATTTCACTTTTGTTTCAGAGATTATATTGAAGATTGCCGTTTTAATTCAACATTCCACTTGTCTCGATGAGTCTGGGTTCTTATATTTCGGTAGGGTTCTTATAGTTCGGTAACGCCTGAGTCTTGTTTATGTTATGGACGGTGGTGACTACTTAATATGTGGCGACCCGTCAGCTCCTTACGTAAATATACATAACAAAAATAGAGAATGTGGTGGGCGAGTGGCAGGGACGCGGACATACAATCCGACGTTGCTGGTTCAAATTCCCACGAGCACCAAGAAGTGTCTCGCTCTCGTATGTTCGCAATGCCAGATTCTCAAAACGGGGAAGGAAACATCGTGAAAAAATCGGCATACCCTTGAGTCAAAAATTGTAGATTATAAATAGTTTATTGCCCTCGCTTTTCGTATGCTGTGGAACATTATAGGCTGGTACGGTACAGATCCAAATACTGTCTAACGTCTCATTACGGGACTCAATCAGGACAGGACAGGAAACTGTTTAGAAAGTAGTTTTATAGAGGCGTTGAAAAAATCCCGACTAACATATCATTTCTTTTGTTAAATAATTCTTTACCAATTTTTATTTAAAAAAGGCACGTAATCAAGATTCCTATTAAAAATTCATATCTTCAACTTCTTTAGTTTGAGCAAGTGACTAACTTTGATGTCGTTTACAAGCCGCCCGAAGGCCTCCAACATGGCCCAAATGGTACTCTAACCGAGACCGACATCTGAAGTTACCCTCCGAAGCACGGAACAAAATGTTTAAATGCCACAAATAATTATGAAATATTCTATTCTGACTAAAACTTTACAATCGTCTAATTCTGTAGAAAATAATACAGGTATTGGACTGGAATTCCTTAAAGAATACTCAATATTTTATTAACTTAACTTTTATTATCAATATTTATAAAAACATCTTAAAAGCGAATAATTTAATTTTCCTTTAATTTCTGAACTGCGAATAGTTTCTTCCTCAAGAAACTAATAATGAGGTACAAAGCAGCAGCGAAGCCTCCTACAACGGAGACGGCTATAGAAGCCAGTGCCGCGAGCAGTTCCACGTCCAGGTATTCAGCCCAGGTCATGTTGGCTGCGGGCGCGCGAAGGTGCCTCCCGCCTCCGTGCCGGAGCAGGTGTTCCGTCCACCACACGGCGCGCTCCAGCGCTGATTGGGGCTGGTCGTGCATCAGAGAACGGAGTCTCGCCATGTTCTTTCGGTAGCTGGAATACATTTTGGATTTGTTTTAATTAACACTTTTTGGTTGTTGGTGAAACGATAGCTCTTTTTTAACAGATTTCAAGAAAGATCTCATTTGTTTTTTTCGCATATTTCCGACGTACAATAACGTAACGCTAATATTATGTATCTACACTTCACTATAAAAGTATTCATTTAGGTTCGAAAAAACATTTTGTTTGACAATTTGTTCAAGTGCAAATTTGCATTGCGTTGCGCCCATCACCTAATACAATATGGGTTATACTGGATCCATGCGAAATTTAAACATTATAAATAAGGCTAATGATACTTGCCTATCATCATTTATAACAGTGTTGATAGTGTCTACGAATTTATCAGCAGTCAATGAATCCATGTCGACTCTGACACCAACTTTGTGGATGATGTACTGCTCTACATTGTACCACTGGTCTCCAAGCATGGGTATCCTGATGAGGGGGACTCCAGCTGTGATAGCTTCGTCTGTCGACTGCGTACCCCCTTGGGTTATAAAGAGCTTTACTTTCGGATGCTCTGGAAGGAGATTTAAATAATAACACTGATAAAGAATGTCCCAAAATTGACGTAACATTTGAATTAAAGGCAAAACATAGACCAAATAAGATCAAAATGTAGAAAGACCTACTACATTTTGGTCTTATTTGATCTCTCGTATTTGCACATCACAAAATGGTGATAGGATTAAAATAGAACAAACAATTTGATTAAAAATTCGCTTCCCTTCTCTTCCGCGATTCTATTTAGATCAACGCTAGTGACATGCTGATCAGCGTATCTATTGCTGTTTCAATAGTCAGAGGATACGGTATTTAATTAACTTTTTGCACATCACGTACAAAAATTACTTACTCAGTAAATCAGACTGCGGAAGCCACTTAGATATCCTGATGTTCTTCGACCTTCCAGGCAGTTCGTCCTTGTCCCACTTCCACAGAACGTCGTAAGGCAGGCGAGAGAACGCCTTCGTCAGCTCCTGAATCTTTTCCGGAAGCAGTTGTGAGGGATTCACGTTGGTTCCGAAGCTGATGTAGATAACTCCATGTTTTGAAGAGTCCAGGTATTGTTTCAGCTCCTAAATTAGACCGATTATTATTAACTAGAATTTCACATGCAAACTGATACAGTATGGAGTCTAGCGTTTGCCATTTTTATGCTACTGAAATGAGAGGACGAGCTGAATGCCCACCTGATGGTAAATGGTTAACTCCGCTAATATTAACAGCAACACGACCTAGGTCCTACCTGTAATTGCACCGTCGCCCACACCTTTCCTCCGGGACACAACAATAAGAGGGCATCACTGTTTAGCGGCCGACTACAAGGTTTGGAGGTACTACTTCTCCGAATTAACCTGCCTCAAGTTCTACTGTTTCTTTAACCCCCACTATATATATTCTATAGGTTTAGTTTTACGTGTAGGGAAACTAAACCTATAGACGCGAGCAACTGGACTTCTTCGCACAGCATCTGTTATATTGTCCCACTCACCGCGTAGGTCAGTTGAATGTAGCTCTACCGTCTGCGGTGTAGGTCGTCTATTCGATTCCCACCAAGGACAAATATTTTTTTGTGACGCACGTACTCGTAGATGTTAGTGTTAACATGTGTGTATTGCAAACAGTATTTTATAATATATGAATTCTATCAGTATCAAATTCTATTATGTTCTACATATGGTACCATTAAAATAATATACAATAACAATTAGAAGCATTGTAATACTTTATAACATTAACTTGTTACTTCCGAAATTAAATATTTTCATCTCAAAAATGGCTTGTAAAAGTAGGAATTATGGTTATTTTTTATCAATGTATGTAATTTCACATATTTCGGTATTAAATTTTTTATTTAATTGCTTCTAAAAGGAGTAACGCGTGGTATTTTTAATTAGTTATTATTATTATTTACGTCACTTAAGATTAAGATGAAATCTTTGACTGAATATATTACCTTTGGCAGTTCACTGGAAGGTTTCTGATGTATTCCACCCATGTATACCACATTCGGTGGAACTGGACGATTCGAGTCCCAAATCGGGTGCACATTCAGAAACAACATGTCTACACTTTTCGCCAACTCCTTGATAGTCGGTGCATCGGGCCCTAATATCTTCTTTATTAGTTTATTGTCATTGGTTTCTTGGTTATCGACTATACTCTGAATTATGAAGTGATTGTAAAGTTCCATAATTTTCTGCCATGTAGTGAGATTTGTTAATTTCTGGCGCAACACAGTAGGATACAGCAGAACTGGTCTGACCGGAGCACCAAGAACCTCATAATTGTAATTCACATCACTCGATGAGCTAGCTAGTATCACAGGAACGTCCTTGAATATATGCGTAAATAGCAACGTTAGTCTCACCCACGCTTCGATTATCAACAAATCGTATTTCGTCGTCTTTGTTAAGACCGTTTTCACTTCCGGAATCTCTAGTTGTTTCTCAAATATAGTAGACATCAGCGAGAACACAATTTTTGTTTGTAAGAAAATGTCATCTTTTGTTCCGCTTGTTGTTTCTCTCGAAAACAATTTTTCCCTCCAAAGTTTGTACGACATGTCGTGCAAATCTATTTCTGTCAAGTTTTCTGGAGCCTGCCCCTTCGGGAACGCGGGGTCTGTGGTGAGGATTGTGACGTCATGTCCTCGTTTTGCTAGCTCCTGTGTCAACGGTCGGAAGACTACTTGGTGGCTAATCGATGGAGTAGGTACTACTACTAAAACTTTGGCCGATTCCGACGTGATGATCACTGTACATAATAAAGAAAATAGTACAAACATCGCGCAATTTTTTCTTTAGTTATTAAATACGTAGTTGTTTCATAATACGACTTCAACGTCTTTAGCCTTGAGCGAATTGAGAGACAATAAGTCACCGTCTCACTTAAGTACTATGTAATATGCTGTGAGAATTGGTTCCGTACGTAATTATTTTGTTATTAGGAGAATAATATTATTTTTTTTACATAGTATAACAATGAAGTTATTTTAATCTTAGCAACTTCATTTAACAAATATAAAGTAAAATTGCTGTACAACAAAAAAAGCTAATCTTTGGGCGACGAAGCCAGCATTTTTGTTCCCAGGACATCATTTTATTATCACAGAATAAAATTGTCATTTTATTAATATGTAGATATAAGGGACTGATTGAACTAAAAAAAATTACTTCAATACTTTCATAAAAAAAAACTCAAAATCACACGCAAAATACAGAATTACGATTACTTGGATGACTACTTTTTCCAGTTTTGAACCGATTTTGATAAAATTTCTACGAAACCAATCTGAAAGCATAAGTTTTCAAATAAAATAAGTATGTTAGAAGTTATGGGGTAACAGATGAACATACATTCAAACCGGGTAACATCATAAATCTGAATTTGCTTCACCGTAGTCGGTTAAAAAGAATTTTCCTAATCGATTAATTAATCACGGAGTAAAGAGGTACAAACATAAAAAAAAATGTCCGAATTACCAAATGTCCATAAGAAATAAATACCTGATAGGTAACCTCCTCTGGAAGTAGAAATGAAATACTTCTGTAAAAATGCCAAATAAACGTTAAACAATAAATAATAAACGTTTACACACTCATACTCTGCACTAGGATTCCGTGTCGCAGATGGCATGGACAAACACATAAACACAAGACAAACACCCAAGACCCGAGAACAAACTTCATGCTCACCACACAAAGTGTGCCCCGCCCGGGAATCGAACCCTGGACCCCTCGCTCCGAAAGCAGGGTTACTACCAACTAAGCCATGGAGTCGTCAAGAAATTACTTTTAATCATAAAGGGCATTTTATAATTGGACTCTAAAACTTTTTTGTGATAACATTGTCGAAATAGTGATCATGCCATAATAATACTATTTAAATAAGTGAATAAGTGATAACGGCTAAATGAGTTAGTGTGTGCCTCCTTTGCGTCTCTACACGTGTCTCCCGGGTGGTATTACTTTTGACCCCTGAAAAGTACTGCCTCCTGGCAATCTGCTGCCAAGCAGTGGTGTACTGCTGCCAAGCAGTGGTATTCATTACTATGTTCGTAGGAAGTAGGTGGGTGCCGGTGATATTTCAGAAGCATTGCATCCCCGTCTCGGGTGACGAGCGCAACGGGATACGTTTTGCTCATGCTTGTTGACCTGAGTTGTATCACTGTCGTTATGAACTGGTGTAACCACTTTACATCAGGAGGGCCATCATATCTAGAAATTCTAAGACATTAGAACCTAGCTTGTAACCTAGCTTAGAAATGTGCTAGGTGTTCTAATATCACAATAAGGTTTGCATCGATCTTGCAAACACCCTGTATATAGCTGTGTTCTAATCAATTCTAATATGTTTTAATCAATTAGCTAATGACTTTAACCCAGATAAGCCTGAAACTAAAATTTTCTGAAAATTTTGAAAAAAGTTACATTATTTAGTTTATTAGATCTTATGCAACATAAAAAAAATTATGAAAAAAATATTAAGTGTAAGGCTTTCAGGGAAACAGCCGTCCTATATGTAGGACAGTAGGATAATAAGAGGAAATAAAAGACCATTTATGACAAAACAGAATGTAAACAAAAAGTGTAGTTTATTAGATAACTATTGATTATATTACCCATTGTTATATGTAATTTACTAGATTAACACTATTTATGAATGACTAGCTGTGCCCGCGACTTCGTCCGCGTGGACTTAGATCTATCCTAGCCTAGAGGATAGAAATAGTGTATGATGCTTATTATGTCTGTTCGTTACTATTATATTAAAATTTTGTTATAATTAAATCTCAAAATACTTTATTTCCGTTACATTCTTACGATATTACTTGGGTTTTGTTAACTGGGAAGGTTAAAGACTTGATTGGATGATGAACTACGTAAGTGAAACTGCAACCATTGCAAATGTATACAATAATGCTTCTCTGTAAACTATACTATAGAAGTCGTCTTTTCAGGATATTTCAGGAACGTGCGCATAAAAATTATTTGAATTGCTAAGCCGGGAAAGAGCTAAGTATGGCGGACCGTGCAAAAAGCAACTCAATATTAGGTCTACGTCTGATACCAAAAAAGTTTCTTCTTGTTCTTTGTTTCTGGTCACTGCGGAACATAGGCTCACCGGAGACTGAATGCGTTTAAAACTAAATGGGCAGTTGATAGGAATGAGAGGAATTCTCTAAACTCTTGACTTTCAATCTGGTGCCGTAACATAATTTAAGAAGACTTAAATTTATAAAAGAGCAATGGGCACTCCGACATTTAGTTTAATATATATTGTGTGATGGGAGTCCAGATGCATTCAAGAAATTTAAACATTCGATGGAATAGTTGGTAGGGTCTTATTGTTCCCGCCTGACCGCGGCTATAGGCGGAAACCTTTCGCTGTCAACTATGGTCTCATCCATGATTGACAGGGGGAGATCTTGGGTGGCAGCTCAGTCCTTCTGCAAGGAAGTAATCTCGCAGAAGGAAGCAGCCGAGAGGGTAAGGGAGGAAGAATCTCCTCACTCTGGTAGACGCAGGAGAGTGGGTCGGCGTAGGCAGGCGCATGAGCGCCGCCTGCCACCCTAACGGGAACTTCCGGGCGGTAGATCCGGGGAATCTGCCGTCCGACGGATGAGGTCCTCACCGATGGTTGACGTGTTTCGTGTTCCGGGCACGGCACTATAGGGAGGTACACATCGTGTTGGGGTTCCGATACGCGAGGACCAACGCCTCTGGCCGGCCGAGTACGGCCGCTACCGTACCCGTAGCCCCAGCGTGAAGGCGTAGTGCAGGAACTCCAAGGGGGTTTTATTGTGTATTCCCCCAGCAATGCTATTAATACACGCCTCCCCAAGGCGTGGGGTATAAGCAAAGTATTTACCCCTTGACAAAAAAAAAGCTTCTTATTGTTCCACTTCTCTGTTAATAGAATGCCATTCATTCACTCAATGCCATTCCCTGGGACACTGCTCAATGTTGTATCAGTGTTGTTAGATCATCATACACATATGAAATAAGTCCTGAAGTAACAAAACAGTGTTAAATACAGTGAGAAATAAGTCCCCCGTACCGATCTATTGGATCTAGTTGCTCGCGTCCGCAGGTGTGTACCCTTTGATTCCCTACACCTACCCTCTGGGTGGTGCTAAAGCAGCAACCAAAAAGTAACAGTAGAACTTGTGCCAAGTTCGTCCGGCGAGGTACTGCCACCACACCTGGAATCACACAAGCAGTAGTGCTTGTATCGTGAGATGTCATCATCCCCGTTTTGGGTGATGGTCGCAGCAGGATGAGTGCGACTCAGTCTAAGATACAAATCTTATACTGAGTCGCATTACTTTTGTCATGGGTGTGGATCGCCACTTACCACCAGGTGGTCCCTCAGCTCGTTACGTAACTAACTCACAAAAAAAAGATAGCATAGCATGGTTTGGCCGCCATCTCAACTGATAGAAAGTGAAGATGCGGCCGACGATGGAGCACGCTTGTCTAGGAGAAACCTATTCACTCTTGAAGACTCCCAAATTGTAATGGTCAGGGAACACAGACTCAGGCAAAGCATTCCACTCTCTTGCAGTACGCACAATAAAAGTAGTTTCAAATCGCTTAATGCGTATTAATGGTATTTATGTTTTGTTATTTTTGTTGAGCTGCATATTCCTCGATAGACTTCCGCTAATTTATATTGATACATTTGCAATATCTGTGCTGCATCTGAATGTCCAGATAATATCAGCAAAATCGAAAACAAATGTCGCAAGGGTTATTTAATTTCACCCCTGATGATGATGATAATGATGTACCCTGAGGATGATTTACCTATGCGGCTATTTTCTGCCGGACATACGGCCATTGCGTTACTCCAGTGTACTGTAGGTCTCCGTCAAGTAAATGACTCGTTTGATAGGAAGCTTGGTACTCGTATTTAAGATACTGGTTACCATCAACCTTTCGCAGTTCAAAGTACAAAGAAAAACTAAACTGCCTTTAAACTAATTACCTAATTAACTAACCTAAACTAAGACTAAACTACGACTAAACCTGTCATCTGCCTTCAAGCGCCTGCTCATATTCATATTGCAATACACCGAACCGCCACACCGAGTCAAGAACGCAGGACTCGGCAGGCGCTTGTAGAACGTTTTGTAAAAAAAATTAAATTTTGCATTAAACATTGATAACTTTTGATTTTGTGGGTCGATTTTGATAAAATAAACGCTATTCACTATTCCAGACTCAGCTTAACATTTCTTAGTACCTAGATTTTGATAACTATTTATGGTTTTTGCGTAAAGTGCGCACAAACATACAGACAAACAGACAAAAATTTCAAAAATTGTTTTTTTGCGTTCTATTACTTATTCTTAACGTCTCCCAGTTATTATTTTGTAAAAATATTCAATGTACAGACACGGCAAGTCTACGATTTTATTATATGTATAGATATGTTTCAAAACACTTGACACACACTCCAACATCACATTTCTTGCAACGTGTCAAACATTTTTTGTGACATTGACGACAGTGTGTTTGCTTCGATTGAGGAATAACCAGATGATTCATTTGGTCTTTACGACTATCAGCATGTTCATGATGGGAGGGTCGGCTAGGCCCTCTTTTGGCATTTTTTCTGTTTGATTCAATCAAAGCAATTGCTACCCTTCTGCGAAAGCCAAGATGATCCAGTTTTCCATGATTTATTTTATATAACTGCCATGCATTATGTTCGGCAAGATCAATCATGTGTGTGAGTATCAACGGCATGTACCATTTCTTACCTCGTATACCAATTCGGTAATGTGAAATATTTTCATCAGACCGATCCACTCCTCCCATATATTTGTTATAGATGGACACCATATGTGGTTCTTCTATGACAATGTTTCTCTTTTCACTTTGTGAGAAGCGTTTGGCAGATTGTTTAGGATTTTTTCCTACAGCATTAGAAGCAATACTGAATATATTATTGTCATGCCATTTAGCAATAATGAACGTGTTGTCATGTGTCGTTCTGTAATCGACAGCGCCACGTTCCTTTTTTTTCAGTAACTTCGATGTAATCAGAGGACAACTAGATGTCCTGTTTTCTCGAACTGTCCCAGTGCAACGAAGGCCTTTCTTTGTTATCTCTTCCAGCAAGGGCGTCCCAGTAAAAAAAATATCAAAAACTACGTGGTAAGGAAGGTCGAAGCCACGTGAAATCAGCACATCGCAAAAAGTGAGAACAACGCTTGCACCCAGCCCCAATTCTTTATATATTGGATTGCACATAGTTGTAGCACCTTGGTATGGTTCCATCCATAAAACATACCCTAACCGTGTAGCACCAACCCAAGCTTTGAACCCGTACCTAATAGGTTTACCTTTTATGTGCTGTTTTCAGCCGGTTGAAGCAGAATGTTTCGTGGCAAATTATTCAAAGTTACATTATCTTCTTCACCCGAATCTTCGTCAGTGAGACAGTCAGGATCAACAGGAGGAGGTAGAATACATATCAGTCGTTCTCTATGATCTTCTTCATTATCAGAAACATTTTCTAAAGCATCTAAAATTTCATGCGCAGCTAACGGTCTGTAAAGAAAAAGTTGTATTATTGTACTAAAATCATGTATATTATCCTACTGTCCTATATATAGTACGCTAGTATTTGTAACAAGTTATACGTAATTTATTTATATTATTTTGCTAGAATATTTATTTAGTACAAAAGTTAAGGTTATCAACTAGATATTAACACAGAAAAAAACAACTCACGAGTAAAATATAACTTTTTATACATACATGTCATTTGCCATGTCT
Source organism: Aplocera efformata (assembly GCA_921293045.1). NCBI lineage: Eukaryota > Metazoa > Arthropoda > Insecta > Lepidoptera > Geometridae > Aplocera > Aplocera efformata. Next base: position 5,821,963 of record OV121061.1, read on the forward strand.
GCAACGCACTTTTATTACACACTTATAAGGTAAAATATAAGGTAAAAACTGTTAAAATAACTGTCTTTTTGTTTTTTCTAATAAAGCTGACACGTTTCTTACTGCAAATCATAAGACTAAATAATCTAAGATAAAGAGGGTATTCTGATATTTTTTTTTATTTCTACTGTCCTAAATATAGGACAGTAGGCTTATCTGGGTTAATTTTGAAATTCAAACAAGTTAGCCTTCAAAAATATCCGGTCGTTTTTATCTATTAAAACGTTGACAGAACGAGCCGAAGGCCAATGTCATTTCACTGCTTCTCTCCCTATCGGGTTTTTGGGCCATTTATGTCAACTACCCGCATTGCACTTTTTGGATTTTACCATATGAATTGATGCCACTTTAACCAATTAACAATCTTAAAAAACATACATACATAACCGCACACTCCACATACATACAATCTTTCGCCTTTATAATATTATGTAATGTATATAAATGATAAACCAGCAAAGAGATACATAAAACCGATTCGCAAGATATTTGGCATTTTAAGCTGCAAATATGCGATCGTCGCTTAAAGCTTATTTAAATCATGTTTAATACAAGTCCTTCGACCAGAAATTCTAAAACTCACGTCTGATATTGGAAAATATCACTTCAAATCGATCACATTGTGACGAGAGAAATTTGAAATTTGCAAGACATTGATGCAGAATATTGCTATGAGCGATCGCATGTTACCACCACACGATCAATATCCCAATACTTATTGAATTTCACAAATTCGGCTAAAACCAAATTTTGTGTCAGCATAAAGTTTGTTATCAGGTTTTGGTTGTTTTTATTGTATGAGTCCATGCCACCTGTGACTTACGGAATCTAGTGTAAGAGAATGAGTCTGAAACTGTTTGTTTGTTAAATCATTAAAGTTATATTAAGCAGTAGTACTCGCATTACTGTATTCCAGTGGAAGGGTGTGGGTGCCGGTGAAATCACATGCACATGAGACGTATCATCCACGTCTCGGGTGATGAACGTAGAAGGGGAATGAGTGCGTTATTATTTTATTTCTTTATTCTAAACCTTTCTCCATTTATAATTTTAAAGAAAGTTGATCTGTCTTTACGAGTACTATGCCACGGCACTTTTACCTTCGAAGAGTTGAAAAACGACGTAAACATGTTTTTCAACCTCACATCTCAAAAAGTTGGACTTAGTAATGGTCCAAAAGGATTTATTATCTGGTTCTAGACATCTCAAAAGCTTGGATCTACAAGTTATCTACGTATACAAAGATTAGGTATTACTAGGCTAATATAATTAGTCGGTGTTAATGGTTTTTATTTACTTGATAGTTATTAAACTAATTGATATATCACTACTTTTTTTATTTTATTTGTTTAAGTGACGGAACGAGCTGAGAGCCCACCTGATGGTAAGTGCTGACTCTCGCCCATGACAACAATAATGCGTGCGACTCAGTATGAGATCCAAATCTTTACTGAGTCGCATTCATCCTGCTGTGTCCATCATTCGAGACGGGGATGATATGTCTCATGCGCATGTGATTTCACCGGCAGCCACACCCATATTTTAGCCAGCCCATATTTTGGCAGCCATATTTTAATTATTGTAAGATTTATATTATTTTGTGAATGAAGGTTTTTTTATGTACAATAATAACTAGCTGCACCCCCCGGAGGTAACCCCCGGTTTCCGGGATGAAAAGTAGCCTATGTTTTTAATCCAGAATATACTCCTAAGCTATCCTGTTACTAAATTTCATCCATATCCGTTTAGCCGTTTGAGCGTGAAATAGAAACCACAATCTTTCACCTTTGTAATCTATACATATAATAAAACTGTAGACTTGCCGTGTCTGTACATTAAATATTTTTGCAAAATAATAACTGGGAGACGTTAGGAATAAGCAATAGAACGTAAAAAAGCAATTTTTGTAATTTTTGTCTGTTTGTCTGTTTGTCTGTATGTTTGTGCGCACTTTACGCAAAAACCATAGATCGTTTTCAAAATCTAGGTACTAACAAATGTTAAGCTGAGTCTCGAATAATGAATAGGGTTTATTTTATCAAAATCGACTTATAAAATAAAAAGCTATTCAATGTTTTATTCAAAAATGTTTGTGCGCACTTTACGCAAAAACCATAGATAGTTATCAAAATCTAATTACTAACAAATGTTAAGCTGAGTCTCGACTAATGAATACCGTTTATTTTATCAAAATCGACTCACAAAATCAAAAGTTATTCAATGTTTTATTCAAAATTTTAATTTGGGTACACGCGCCTGCCGAATCCTGCATGCTTGACTCGGTGTGGCAGGCCGGTGTATTGCAGCATGAATACGAGCAGGCGCTTGAAGGCAGATGACACGTTTAGTCGTAGTTTGGGTTAGTTAATTAGGCAATTAGTTTAAAGGCAGTTTAGTTTTTCTTTGTACTTTGAACTGCGAAAGGTTGATTAAGTTTGATTACGAGTTAAGCTGCCTGTCAAACGAGTAATTTACTTGATGGAGACCATGCCATGGCGTTACTCCAGTATAATGTAGGTACATTATACTGGAGTAACGCCATGGCCGTATATCCGGCCGAAAATGGCCGCATAGGTTATTCTTCTTCAGGGTACATCATCATCATCATCATCAGGGGCGAAAGTACATAGCCCTTGCGACATTTGTTATCGATTTTGCTGATATTATCTGGGCATTCAGATGCAGCACATATATTGAAAATGTATCAATATAAATTAGCGGAAGTCTGTCAAAGAATATGCAGCAGCTCAACAATGATAACGAAACATAAATCAATGCTTGCTAGCTATCTTTTTTTTTCTGAGTTAGTTACGTATCGAGCTGAGGGCCCACCTGGTGGTAAGTGGTGACCCACACCCTCAGTATGCGACTCAGTATAAGATTTGGATCTTAGACTGAGTCGCACTCATCCTGCTGCGACCATCACCCGAGACGGGGATGATACGTCTCATGTGAATGTAATGCAAGCACTACTTGTGTGATTCCCGGTGTGGTGACAGTACCTCGCCGGACGAACTTGGCACAAGTTCTACTGTTACTTTTTGGTTGCTGCTTTAGCACCACCCAGAGGGTACGTGTAAGGAATCAAAGGATACACAACTGCGGACGCGAGCAACTAGATCCAATAAATTGGTACGGGGGACTTATTTCTCACCAAAGCCGTCTTGACCCAAATACGCAACCGAAATAAAATTGCTCCCTCTGTTTCCTAATTGGGTAAAACAGCTATACACATAGTTACATGAAACTAAAACCGCCAATAAAATGTTTAAAATCCCAAAAACTTGGAAGTCTTGGAATCTGGAACTTGAAACTTGAAGCCCAGTTTGCAACATTTCTAGAAATAGCGACAAAGCAAAGGTTCTACGTGATTGTGCTTAGTAGTATGGGATCAGTGCACCATGGCAACCCGTAAAACAGTTAAAGTGATGGACCGAACTCACTGCGATATATTAGATCCGCCTATAGATATCACCATGCTCTTATGTGGTGTTTATAAATGGAGATACAAAGGTTGATGAAATTAACGCATGTCTTAATGTTCGAGTCTGTGGGACAACGTTATACCAATGCATTGAACACTAAGCATGCGGCCATACACCTCCTGTGTATTTAACACTGTTTTGTCACTTCAGGACTTATTTCATATGTGTATGATGATCTAACAACACTGATACAACATTGAGCAGTGTCCCAGGGAATGGCATTGAACACCATTCAACATCATTAACAGAGTAGTGGAACAATAAGACGATTTTTTTTTTGTCAATGAGTAAATACTTTGCGTATACCTTGGGGAGGCGTGAGGTTATGTGTGACTCACCCCCAACACTACTCAGAAATAGCAGTACTGGGGAAATACACACTAAACCCCCTTGGTGTTCCCGCATTACGCCTTCACGCTTGGGCTACGGGTACAGTAGTGGCCCCAGCGGCGTTGGTCCACGCGTATCGGGACCCCAACAAGATGTGTAATTCCCTGTGGTGGCGTGCCCGAAACACAAAGCACGCCATCCTCCGGTGGGGACCTCATCCGTCGGACGGCAGATTCCCCGGATCTACCACCAGGAGGTTCCCGTTAGGGTGGTAGGCGGCGGCTATGCGCCTGCCTTCGCCGACCCACTCTCCTGCGTCTACCAGGGTGAGGAGATTCTTCCTCCCTCACCCTCTCTGCTGCTTCCTATTGCGAGGTTACTTCCTTGCAGAAAGACTGAGCTGCCACCCAAGATCACCCGCTGTCAATCATGGATGAGACCATATTTGACAGTGAAAAGTTTCTGCCTATAGCCGCGGTCAGGCGGGAACAATAAGACCCTACCATCTATCCCATCGAATTTTTAAATTTCTTGAGTGCATCTGGACTCCCATCACACAATATCTATACATATAATAAAATCGTAGACTTGCCGTGTCTGTACATTGAATATTTTTACAAAATAATAACTGGGAGACGTTAAGAATAAGTAATAGAACGCAAAAAAACAATTTTTGAAATTTTTGTCTGTTTGTCTGTATGTTTGTGCGCACTTTACGCAAAAACCATAAATAGTTATCAAAATCTAGGTACTAAGAAATGTTAAGCTGAGTCTGGAATAGTGAATAGCGTTTATTTTATCAAAATCGACCCACAAAATCAAAAGTTATCAATGTTTAATGCAAAATTTAATTTTTTTTACAAAACGTTCTACAAGCGCCTGCCGAGTCCTGCGTTCTTGACTCGGTGTGGCGGTTCGGTGTATTGCAATATGAATATGAGCAGGCGCTTGAAGGCAGATGACAGGTTTAGTCGTAGTTTAGTCTTAGTTTAGGTTAGTTAATTAGGTAATTAGTTTAAAGGCAGTTTAGTTTTTCTTTGTACTTTGAACTGCGAAAGGTTGATGGTAACCAGTATCTTAAATACGAGTACCAAGCTTCCTATCAAACGAGTCATTTACTTGACGGAGACCTACAGTACACTGGAGTAACGCAATGGCCGTATGTCCGGCAGAAAATAGCCGCATAGGTAAATCATCCTCAGGGTACATCATTATCATCATCATCAGGGGTGAAATTAAATAACCCTTGCGACATTTGTTTTCGATTTTGCTGATATTATCTGGACATTCAGATGCAGCACAGATATTGCAAATGTATCAATATAAATTAGCGGAAGTCTATCGAGGAATATGCAGCTCAACAAAAATAACAAAACATAAATACCATTAATACGCATTAAGCGATTTGAAACTACTTTTATTGTGCGTACTGCAAGAGAGTGGAATGCTTTGCCTGAGTCTGTGTTCCCTGACCATTACAATTTGGGAGTCTTCAAGAGTGAATAGGTTTCTCCTAGACAAGCGTGCTCCATCGTCGGCCGCATCTTCACTTTCTATCAGTTGAGATGGCGGCCAAACCATGCTATGCTATCTTTTTTTTGTGAGTTAGTTACGTAACGAGCTGAGGGACCACCTGGTGGTAAGTGGCGATCCACACCCATGACAAAAGTAATGCGACTCAGTATAAGATTTGTATCTTAGACTGAGTCGCACTCATCCTGCTGCGACCATCACCCAAAACGGGGATGATGACATCTCACGATACAAGCACTACTGCTTGTGTGATTCCAGGTGTGGTGGCAGTACCTCGCCGGACGAACTTGGCACAAGTTCTACTGTTACTTTTTGGTTGCTGCTTTAGCACCACCCAGAGGGTAGGTGTAGGGAATCAAAGGGTACACACCTGCGGACGCGAGCAACTAGATCCAATAGATCGGTACGGGGGACTTATTTCTCACTGTATTTAACACTGTTTTGTTACTTCAGGACTTATTTCATATGTGTATGATGATCTAACAACACTGATACAACATTGAGCAGTGTCCCAGGGAATGGCATTGAGTGAATGAATGGCATTCTATTAACAGAGAAGTGGAACAATAAGAAGCTTTTTTTTTGTCAAGGGGTAAATACTTTGCTTATACCCCACGCCTTGGGGAGGCGTGTATTAATAGCATTGCTGGGGGAATACACAATAAAACCCCCTTGGAGTTCCTGCACTACGCCTTCACGCTGGGGCTACGGGTACGGTAGCGGCCGTACTCGGCCGGCCAGAGGCGTTGGTCCTCGCGTATCGGAACCCCAACACGATGTGTACCTCCCTATAGTGCCGTGCCCGGAACACGAAACACGTCAACCATCGGTGAGGACCTCATCCGTCGGACGGCAGATTCCCCGGATCTACCGCCCGGAAGTTCCCGTTAGGGTGGCAGGCGGCGCTCATGCGCCTGCCTACGCCGACCCACTCTCCTGCGTCTACCAGAGTGAGGAGATTCTTCCTCCCTTACCCTCTCGGCTGCTTCCTTCTGCGAGATTACTTCCTTGCAGAAGGACTGAGCTGCCACCCAAGATCTCCCCCTGTCAATCATGGATGAGACCATAGTTGACAGCGAAAGGTTTCCGCCTATAGCCGCGGTCAGGCGGGAACAATAAGACCCTACCAACTATTCCATCGAATGTTTAAATTTCTTGAATGCATCTGGACTCCCATCACACAATATATATTAAACTAAATGTCGGAGTGCCCATTGCTCTTTTATAAATTTAAGTCTTCTTAAATTATGTTACGGCACCAGATTGAAAGTCAAGAGTTTAGAGAATTCCTCTCATTCCTATCAACTGCCCATTTAGTTTTAAACGCATTCAGTCTCCGGTGAGCCTATGTTCCGCAGTGACCAGAAACAAAGAACAAGAAGAAACTTTTTTGGTATCAGACGTAGACCTAATATTGAGTTGCTTTTTGCACGGTCCGCCATACTTAGCTCTTTCCCGGCTTAGCAATTCAAATAATTTTTATGCGCACGTTCCTGAAATATCCTGAAAAGACGACTTCTATAGTATAGTTTACAGAGAAGCATTATTGTATACATTTGCAATGGTTGCAGTTTCACTTACGTAGTTCATCATCCAATCAAGTCTTTAACCTTCCCAGTTAACAAAACCCAAGTAATATCGTAAGAATGTAACGGAAATAAAGTATTTTGAGATTTAATTATAACAAAATTTTAATATAATAGTAACGAACAGACATAATAAGCATCATACACTATTTCTATCCTCTAGGCTAGGATAGATCTAAGTCCACGCGGACGAAGTCGCGGGCACAGCTAGTATTAAACTAAATGTCGGAGTGCCCATTGCTCTTTCATAAATATAAGTCTTCCTAAATTATGTTACGGCACCAAATTGAAAGTCAAGAGTTTAGAGAATTCCTCTCATTCCTATCAACTGTCCATTTAGTTTTAAACGCATTCAGTCTCCGGTGAGCCTATGTTCCACAGTGATCAGACGTAGTCCTTATATTGAGTTGCTTTTTGCACAGTCCGCCTTAGCAATTCAAATATTTTTTATGCGCACGTTCCTGAAATATCCTGCAAATACGACTTCTATAGTATAGTTTACAGAGAAGCATTATTGTAAAATAAACATTTGCAATGGTTGCAGTTTCACTTACGTAGTTCATCATCCAATCAAGTCTTTAATCTTCCCAGTTAACAAAACTTAAGTAATATCGTAAGAATCCAACGGAAATAAAGTATTTTGAGATTTAATCATAACATAATTTTAATATACAATAATAGTAACGACCAGACATAATAAGCATCTCATTATATTTTTATCCTCTAGGCTGGGATAGATCTAAGTCCACGCGGACGAAGTCGCGGGCACAGCTAGTATATATTAAGTGTGATAGTGACGGGACGAACTGAAAGTCACCTACCTACTGTTAAGTGGTTACCTCCACCCATGACAACAGCAATACGACTTAGGTTCTCCCCGACCGGAGTATCAGAAGACCCAAATCGCACCCCGTTGCGCCCGTCACCCGAGACGGGAATGTTGAGTCTCATTCGCATGTGATTGCCCCGGCACACACACCCTTCCACCGGAACACAGCAATGCGAGTGCACCACTGCTTGGCGGCGGATTATCAGTGTGGAAGCAGTACTTATCCGGATGAACTTTGCACAAGTTCATTTGCGTATTTTTGTTGCGTATTTAGTACCACCCAGTACCACCCGTGTAGGGATTAAAGGACGCGAACAACTGGACCTGTCAAAATAAATGATTGTCTATATAATCACTAAGCAATGAATGGATGAGCTACGCTGCGAGCAGTTACGTAATGACAGAAATAAAGATGCGAATATTCCTGGCAACCTTATAAATTGGATTGCGAACGGCGATTTTAATCTAACTCGCGTTAGTGAGGTACAGACAGAAAATAAAAATAAGTAGGTATTATTTACCTTCAGGTTTTTTATTCCCATCACAATAACCTGTATCACTTGCAGCATATTATGGCCAAGTATCGAACCTAGAACCATTTGCGTTACAAGCCAGGAGTTTAATATTACTCTTGGAAAACATCTAATCGAGAAACGCGGCAGCGTGTCATGCCAAGTTCAAGCAAAGAACTGGCGACGCAGCATCCGTTGAGTGGAAATTGGTTAAATTATTATTATTTTATTTTTATTTTACAATGTGTTTTTATATTATTTTATATTTGACTTTTTATTTAATCATTTTATTATAAATTTTGATTTTATATGTTCACTATGGATCATGAGTCTGCAATAAAGATTTATTATTATTATTATAAATGTTTATTCTGTATCCAGACACAGTGTTAATCCTAATAATTATATAAAACAGAAAAATTGTTGTTATCTATGTTCAAGACTTTAAAACCATCCGATGTGCCCCAATCAGGTTTAATTAGAAAAGCAATAATGCGAAGATGGTTTTAGACCACTAAAACAATGCGTTAGGCATAAAATTTCTTTAGCGTAGTAGCACACGCCAAGTATACGCTAGTATATTACATATGTGTTTATTTACAAAAAAGAACATAATGATAATTTTATCAAGTATCTGGTTCCAGTAGTACAAGCTTTGCTTAGTTTGGGCGTAGATAGCGTTGCGTGAAATGTACATGAATATTAAATTTATTTGATTCACCGTAAATAAAGTATTTTGACTTTGAGGTTAGGGTCTCAAAAGATAGACGAAAATATAAATTTGATGAAAGTATTGAAATCGGTTTATTCGTTGAATCAGTTACGTGTTAATATATTCACGGTAACTAAATTCAGTTAATAGGACACTTTTGACTATCATAGTATATACTACCTGGTGGGGCGTGTAAATAGTCCCACCGTGGGGGTGCTTGCGCACCGAGGATATAATATGCGTGTATGGATCAACCTAAAAATATGGTGACCTACGTAATGTTATAAAAACCCTGGAACACAAATTACAACGACATCTGCAGGTGAAAAAATAAGCCCTCTTACCTCGTCTGAAGGAGACCTCAGTAAAGTCTCTGCCCGGTTCCCTTTCAAGCGAATTACAGCACATGGAGGAATTATCCGTCTTCTGCCGGCCGGCTAAATATGAATCCACTAAAATCCTGGCGAACACTCAAAGTACAAACGAGAATTTCGGTCAACACAAAGACTTCACTGTCACCTTTAAAGCAGCACTCGTATTTGTAATAAATATTTATATTGTCCAATAGGTTTTTTTTTTTATTAATTATTTTGCGAGTTTTATTGCGGAAGCGCAGCGTTTTGTTGTGTACGTCATTACAATCTGTCATTATCTAATTGGCGGTTTTGCGGTCTGCGATTCGACCAATCGCAGCTAAGCTCTGCATTCACTCCGGTACTGCTTGCGCCATCTGGGAGAACTAAAGCGAAACTCACAAAAATCTCCACAGATTTTGGATAGAGAGGGCTTTGCAGTATAATTTGCGTTCCAAGGGATAAAACATACCTACTTTTAGTGAGATATATTTATGCGTATTAAAATTATATACATATATTATAAAAAGGCTTTAACGCTTCACCACTACCAATTTAGTAGTGAAACTATAATATGATTTAATTACTTGCATATATTAATATGAGTTTATATCTTTATGCACATTCCAATTAAATGTAATTTTAATTTTCTTTGTTTATAAAAGTGCCAAATAAATGACTAAAGTAATATTAAAAGAACTTATTAGTTAGTTAATAAAGTTAAATAAAAAGTCTGAACCTGAATCTAGACATCTAAAAAATCCAAGATAAAACCCATTTTCAACTCAGCGTCTATGTCTGAGCGAAAATGATTCTTCAGGTGAAAATTTCTGCTGATTCTGCTGACCCTACGCGAAAATATGTGGCAGGGAAACCGTTGAGTCATCCAGGGTCATGGGGAGACTTTCAGATAATATCACAGATTGAAGACCCCAGATTGGGGGTATTACTTTCAGAAATGATCTAAAGGACATTGGATATTTGTAGTTCGACGTAGAATTCTCAATATATTTAACCTGAGCACTCAATAATGATAGAATATCACTATCAAAGGACTTTATTTGCATGTAATACTTTATTTGCATGAAATTTTTTTAAGTAAGGTGGAAAAGTTAACCGTGACACAACTAAGGGGGTACAAGTTGCTTGCGTACATAATTAAGTACCCTCAGAGTTCCTACGCGTGTCCCCCGGGTGGTGCAAATGAAGCAACCCAAAGTGGCAGTAGAACTTGTGCCAAGTTCGTTCGGAATAATGTTACAACCAAAATTGTAATAAAGGTACATATCACACAGCGCCATTTAGCTCCAAACTGAGCATAGCTTATAATATGGGATCTAAATAACTGATAGAATGTTTGTGTAGTATTTTTTTTGTTAATGCATACATGTATACACCCAGACATAGAAAAAATATTTCTGTTCGTCACGCAAATTTTACACACGGACTTTGCACAAGTTCTACTGCTACTTTTTTTGCTCCTTTAGCACCACCCGAGGGGTACGTGTAGGACTTCAAAGGGTATTAACCTACAGAACTCCCCAATGTATGCAAAAACATGTTAATTAAAATAATTATGCAAAAACAGAAGTCCTGGCAAGCTCTCGTAGGATTAAAAAAACAAACACAAATGAACTACAACATATAAAACATTATATGTACTTTGTTAAAAAAACAAAGTCGATTTATATTCAATTGGAGATCGAACCCACTCAGAAGTTATTCCCTTGGCTTTTCATTATGCTCTGTATGTACTTAGCGACTAGGGCTGCCAAGGGGATTTTATGTGACTAAAGTGGTTACCGCCACCCATAAATAACATAAATATAATAAATAAATACATATTCATGGACATATTTCACACAGCGCCATCTGTCCTTAAACTAAGCACAATTTGTAATATGGGAACTAGTTATCTGATAGAATACATATAGTCCTTTTTTTTTGTAAATACATACTTCTAATACATATTGCCACCCAAACACCTGAAACTTTGAACTTTAGACTTTGAAATCATCCAACCGATGTGCCCCAAACCGGTTTCATTAGAAAGGCAATATGCGAAAATGGTTTAAGACCACTAAAACAATGCATTGCACAAAATGTGTTTCTTAGTAGCACACGCCCGGTATCAGTGCGTTTCCAAAAAAAATTTTTTTTTTTTGTTATCCGTACCGTATATGCTTTCAAATGCATTTAATAAAAAGCTGTTATTTTAACATTGCAAACAGGCACTTCAGTTTTGTTTATTTGTATGTATATGTATGTAATACCCCCGTTGCTTGTGATCTGGCAACCCTATCACTGTTAAGGCTATCTTTATTATATTAAGTTGTTTGCTATTAATCAGAAAATGTCTGGTGGAGTTTGACTCTGACTATCTATGTGATTCCATAAAATTCTAGTGCCCATTAATTTTAAAATTACTGGTGCATTTTATTTTATGAAAGTTATTTTTTCAATTATTTAAAACTAGCTACTCCTCGCTGTGTTGTCCGCGATTTTCCGGGATCAAAAGTAGCCTACGTTAAAATTCAGTATATAAGCTATTTTGGTACCGAATTTCATCCAAATCCGCCGTTTGAGTGTGAAGGAGGAACAAACATACAAACACACGTGGGCATGGAAATTTAAATTAAGAAGCGATTAAAATGCATGCATAGTCAAATTTACTTATATTTATTTAACTACCTATAAAGCAGGATCATTTGCGGCTGTTTGCCTTACACACTACACTACATATACCTAATGTTTCATGTAGGTGTATTTGTGTAATGTGTATGACAAAAAAGCCACGGACGATAGTATCTGACTTGCCCCCCCTCTAGGCCAGAAGCTGGTTACGCCCATGCATACACACACATACAAACTTTCGCTTTTATGAGTGTAATTAGCTGCAACGTGCCGTTGTATCTACGGTTAAAAAGTTAACATGAGACAGATAAGGAAATATTTAACCTTTCGGGATAAAAAGTGGCCGGCGTTAATCCATGGTATGAGCTACCTCCATAACAAATTTCATCCAAATCCGTTGAGGCGCGAACGAGTTTCATTTCATTTATTTCCTCAATTTGGTACATCAAGAACACTCTGTATCGTCAAAACCTAAATATAAATTTTACATACTCAGAAAACAGACAAGACAGACAGAGTAACAAACATACCGACAAACTTTCGCATTTATATTATAGTATGATTTTTTTGTGTGCAACAAAGTTTTACCTACAGACAAAACCCCAAAACGCTAGTAAGGATTACCAAGACACCAGGATGACATAAATTCCAAAGGTGTGTGCCAAAACTAGTTTTCTCGGCAAAACGAAAGCACTAAGCTTAGCTTACCTAAGTGGTACAATATTCAGGGGTCAGATTCTCGTGAGGCTGAGATGAGTGGCGTGATTAAATCGTGCCTTATTAGAAATACAGACTTATTTTTATCTAGTTACATAGTGACTGGTTAAAAAAATTGAAAACATCGACTTTAATACTACCATCCCATATTTCTCGATCTTAGAGGTACACCATGCCATTTTAAAAAAGATTTGCTTCAAATTGCTGAAGTGATTACGACGGGACTTTCAATGGCTGATGTTATATGATTTTATAAGAAGTAACTTATGTTTCGTTTATTTTAAAAACTAAAAAAGTACAGTGGTCCGCGAAAAAATGTTTAATTCCAAGTGAAGTCACGGAGAACAGCTAGTTAAATATAATATTAAAAATTAATTAGGAAGAAGTTATTTTTAATAATATATTCCTAAATTTAGGTGTACGAGTACATTTTGTAACATCTAGCCCCAAACTTGTAATAGATTGTAGTATGGGAACTAAAGCGTGGAGAGCGTGGTGGCCCAGGGGCATAGATGCCGACTTTCAATCTGAAGGTTGCTGGTTCAAACCCACACGTGCACCAATAAGTTTTTCACTTGAAAAAAATTATGTGCGCAATACCACGTTCTCAAAACGGTGACGGAAAACATCGTGAGGAAACCGGCATGTCTTAGAACCAAAAATTCGACATGTGGCATCTACCAATCCGGATTGGGCTCCCGTGGTAGATCAGAGCCCATTTACTCTCAAATTATCGAGAGTAGGCCGGTGTCCCTGCAGTGGGAACATTAGAGGCTGGTACGGATGGGAACTAAATAACTGACAGAATACATATAGTACTTTACATACATATAATACATATTAACACCTACACACAGAACAAACATTTATGTCCGTCACGTAAATACTTGTCCTGGGTAAGAATCCAACCCACGACCTACAGCGCAGAAGGCAGATACTACCAACTGAGCTATGACGTAAATTATTATTATTTGTTTAGAATAGTTCCCCTAGGCCCAAACAGGTGGGTCGCCAGCTACTCGTTCCAAGCTAGTTGAAACATAAAAAAAATTCAAACGAGAGTGGTTTCACGATGCCTTGGCCGAGTGCCAGAAAGCTTGGTTGAATTAAGTGGAATTTACAATGATATCGGAACGGTCGTCTGTTCTGTATAGAAATGGCTTAACTTTTTCGATTACGACAAAATTGGGGGTTGAGAATGTGATGGTTACAAATAAAATCGACAAAATGAGACTTAAATCTTTTTTTAATGAAACAAGGTTAACTGTTTTTTCTTTATAAACGGTGAAGGTTCGCAAGTCGACACTATGTTCTTTGTATGAGTCTATTTATTCTATACAAACTTCAAGGTACTGAATCGATTAAAAGAGTGCAGATATATCTTTATATATAAAACAACTAGCGACCCGCCCCGGCTTCGCACGGTTAGTAAAGCATCAGTGTCGTATCAGAAACTACCCGTGCGAAGCCGCGGTGACTTGCTTGTGTATTATACATATAAACCTTCCTCTTGAATCACTCTATCTATTAAAAAAAACCGCATCAAAATCCATTGCGTAGTTTTAAAGATTTAAGCATACATAGGGATATAGGGACAGAGAAAGCGACTTTGTTTTATACTATGTAGTGAAGTCGGGTTTTTTCGAAGAACTCGAGAACGGCTGGATCGATTTTCATGGTTTTCGGTTTGTTGTATTTTTCTCCGTTCCGAATAGCAGAATAAATATTAAAAACATTGGAAAATTGACGAAACACTAAAATAAATGTATCCCTGTATTCTATCGGGAACGGGAACTATGCGGATGAAACCGCAGGGCGCAGATAGTATAAGATACAAGACATAGTAGAGCGCTCTTACTATACATTAGCATAAAGCAATTGGTTTGATTGTTTTATTTCATTATCTAGTTATTATGCAAATTATCTATCACGCTAATATTATAAAGGCGAAAGCTTGTATGTATGTTTTCTTCACGCTCAAACGGCTCAACGGATTTAGATGAAATTTGGTACTAGGATAGCTTATATCCTAGATTAACGTATAGGCTACTTATGTTCCCGGAAAAGTGCAGTATTTCTTTAGTATATGTATCCATCTTAGTATCATAAAGTGGCGTCAATAAAGATTTAAAAATTCAAAGAAATGTTCATTTTACGTTAAATAACTTTAAGCCAGGAATTCTTGTTTAAATATTTATTTATTTCGCGTATCTCGGAAACGGCTCAAACGTTTTGGATGAAATTTTTGCTATTTAAGTTATTACTTGTATCATTGATTTTCTGTTAAAACGAACTTTTTTACAACTAAAACGTGTTACACAAAAATGAACAGAGCAAAGCTCGGTGTCCCAGGTATTTATATTCTACTAGCTGCCAGCCCGCGGTTTCACCCGCGTAGTTCCCGTTCCCGTGCGAATACGGGGATAAAATATAGCCTTTGTTATATTGTAATACTTACTGATAAATAATTTTTGAAATCAGTTTAGTTTTTTAGGCGTGAAAGCGTAATTAACAAAAAAAAAATAAACTCACTTTTGTATTTATTACTCGTATATTAACTTAGGATTAGAGATTTATATCGTCAACCGCATCGTAAATTTTTTTTTTTTTCAATTTTATTATTAGAGTCCTTTATAATCAAATACATACCGGTCCCATCGTATTTACAATATATTTATGTTGTAATAGTAGTAAACAACTTAATATTACTTGTCACTTGTGGTGACTCACAGCCTTGAACAGATCCTTGGCCGCGTCAGATGTTGAGTCAGCCAAGATCTTGTTAAAAACTCCTACATCGTATCTATTCAAGCTGTGAGTGACCACAAGTGTGTGTCTTTCTCGTTCAAATCGGTTAAACTCAACCAGTAAATGGTGCACATCCTCAACAGTTCCACATGTGTTACAATTTGGCGTGTCAGTCTTACGCATTAAATATGCAAACTTTTTCAATGGCATATGACCCGTACGTAGCCTATGAGCTGTAACAATATAACTACGTGAGAGCCTTGCGTAGCTAAACCAGGGTATATGAGGAGGGTCACATTGTATAGTTTTATACCATATCCCTTTTTCTACAGATCGCCACTTTGCCAAGTGAGATAGCGATCATCGGAAAGTAAAATTAAAAATTAACATCGCATTAAAAATTCAATGTTTTCCGAATTAACTTGTGTTTTGTTTAGTCATCCCGGTATATTCGTTCGTTATAATTCAATAATTAAACATTCTTGGGCAAACAACAATATTCGTAATGGAAATATTTCGCGGGTACCCTGCAAAGTAGCGAAATTAGAAGCGTAATGCCTTTTTGCATTAAATAAATACTTTTGATGGTAGGAAAAGTTTGCTGAAATTATATTGAAGGCTTTTAAATTTCTTCATATTCCAAATTCGGAAATAGATGGCTTTGTTAATTAATTTAGCCAATAGGTGTCTTAAGATTCTCATGCTACATTATTGTCCTCATCACCTCTTAACAGACCTCTTAAGAGATTGACGACAACCTAAACCTGAACAATGATATAAGGAAAACTTAGAATATACTCATACATAATTGCTGAGTGCCTTCCGCTTCGGATGAGGGCTATTGGCTCTCGCCAAAAGCCCGCGTAAAGAACCCAAGGCCATCTTTAGCCAACAGATTCTACGCGGATTCTACACAATTAACCCGCAAAATATTTTAAAGCGGCACCGACCTTCCATTTACTTAATAGGAACCTCATAATATATGCAACAATTTTGTGACACTTCTGACATCACATAATCAGCAGTAGGTACAGGAGATTAGGTAGATAAGATTCCCTGTATTAACCAATGATCCAAAGTGGGTCCCGGCGACCTGGTTTGTACGAACCTATCCCAATCAAATCGTAAGATTCCCTCACAATTTAATTGAGATGAGCTGAAGGCCCACCTGATATATAGTGGTTACTTCCCCGTTACACCCGTCACCCGAGACAGGGATGTTACGTCTCATGCGCATGTTAATTCACCCGCACCCACACTCTTCCGGAACAGCAATGCAAGTGCACCACTGCTTGGCGGTGGATTTACAGGGCTGGATGTAGTACTACTCCGGACGAACTTTGTTCTACTGCTACTTTTTATGGTCCATTAGCACCACCCAGGGGGCATATAGGGAACCTACGGACGCAAGCAACTGAACTATTACTTTTACTTCTAAAGACCTTTTCTTTAAAGACTTAAGGTTATATTGTGAGAGAAAAATATTATTTTATAAATGACTGCTTGAGGACCATTCATAATCCTTTTCATCGGACGCTGAAATGTTTGCTAACAAGATCTCGATTGAAAAACAAATTTACCAAATCGATAGTTCTTATAAAACACCGCCAAACCTTCAGATATTTTAAGCTTCTTACGAGAAGTTTACAAAAAAAATCACAGAATATCGTCATGCCTAACCGTCCAGTGTGATTTGAACTTGGACTAATAATTCTGCTAAGGGAGCGAGCGTTAGTTAGTGCGCAAGCAGGGGTCTGCGTCTGCTGGTCAAATTTCGCTAGTCAGACCCTTGTCTTATATGAAATTACAAATAGTTTCGGTTGTAATGTATACGAAAACATGGAAACTTGTACATATGGAGATAGGATTTTTCGGCAACTTCGACCAGGCGAAAAGGTTTTATCTAAAAGCCACGTCGCGAGTCTTCGGGTACCTTGAAACTCCGACGCCAGGATTGATCACCGTACCAGCCTCTAATGTTCCCACTGCAGGGACACCGGCCTACTCTCGATAATTGAGAATGGGCTTTGATCTAACACGGGAGCCCAAATCGGATTGGTAGATGTCACATACCTTCGAATTTGTGGTTCTAAGACATGCCGGTTTCCTCACGATGTTTTCCTTCACCGTTTCGAGAACGTGGTATTGCGCACATAATTTTTTTTAAGTTAAATACTCATTGGTGCACGTGATTTTCTCCGGACGAACTTGGCACAAGTTCTACTGCTACTTTTGATGCGTCGATTTCGTGTTCCTGTTCTAATGTAGGGGTGTCGGTGCCGGTAGAATTTCTGGCTCATGAGATGTTACATTCCCGTCCCGTGTAATGGATGCAGCAGGATCTTATCCTGAGCTGGATTGCTATTGTTATGGGCGGTGGTAGCCACTCACCATCAGGTGGGCCTTTTTTTTATGTGAATGAGTGACGGAACAAGCTGAGGGCCCACCTGATGGTAAGTGGTGACCCTCGCCCATGACAACAGTAATGCAACGCGACTCAGTATGACATCCAAATCTTTAATGAGTCGCATTCATCCTGCTGCGTCCAACACCCGAGACGGGGATGATAGGTCTCATGCGCATGTGATTTCACCGGCACCCACACCCTTTCACCGGAAGACAATAATACGAGCTCTATTGCTTGGCGGCAGATTCCAGATGGGGTGGCAGTACCTCTCCGGACGAACTTGGCACAAGTTCTACTAAAGATAATCCCGTCGCTTTTATCATATTTAAAAAAATAAGTATACATTAGTATATTTTTTCAACAAAATTCCACTATTCCGTATAGAAACAGGGTTTATTCCTATTGCCCGCGGCTAGTTGCGGCAGTGCTGCAGTTTTAACCAACTTGTTTGAAACTATACTTTGCAGCAGCCTTGCCAAACCTTTCTGAACATATTTTTAGGGTTCTATATTTCACCAAGGAAGATTTTCTATCTGTTCGTTTGTGTGTTTAAAAATTGCAGGTCAGGTGAATAAAATTGAAAAACTACACGTTTTTGTATGAAAGCTCCCTTAAATATTTATTTTATTCTGTTATTAGTATTTGTTGTTATAACGGCAACACAAATACATAATCTGTGAAAATGTCAACTCTCTATCATGGTTCATGAGATACAGCCTTCATGGTTCATGAGTGACAGACGGATTAGACGGACGGACAGACACACAGACGGACAGCGGAGCCTTAGTAATAGGGTCCCATTTTGCCCTTTGGATACGGAACCTTAAAAATTGAGCAAAGTCGATCACCCAGGTAATTCAATCTACGTGTTGTTAACATTCCATGACGCATTTTCATTAATTCAAATATTTCGTGACAATGCGCCATTACAGCAGCTAAACTAATATTTATTTTAAATCTAAATAATTTGTAATGTACTGTTATGTTTTTAATTACATTACTTCTCACAATGCCTCTTACAGCAACCAAACCAAAGAGAGCAATGCACTTTTACATATTTGTTCTTTAATATTTCTGCTATTCTTACCATAATAAAAATTGTAATATGAATGTAAATTTGACATAAGTGTTCGTCGTTTGACCCTAGCATTAAAATAAATGATTATGAATTTAAATTAGCCTATTAATTACTTACCCTATTGAATAAAAAAAATAATTATGGAAATCGGCCCACAATCATCGGTAAAGTCATCGCATAACAAATAAATAAATAAACATTTACACACTCATACCACTAGGATTCCCTATGTCGCAGATGGCATGGACAAACACAGAAACACAAGACAAACACCCAAGACCCGAGAACAAACTTCATGCTCACCACACAAAGTGTACCCCGGCCGGGAATCGAAGCCGGGACCCCTCGCTTCGAAGGCAGGGCTACTACCAACTAAGCCACGGAGCCGTCAAACAAATCAAACAGACCTTCAGTTTTCAGAGTCCTTCGGTCAACAACAACTTGTGTTTAAATTCAAGTAGAAATTCAAGGAATAATTCAAGGGGTGCGGTGCGGGAAAATTATAGAGTAAACCTAACCACACTGCTAGAAAATGTAACCAGCCACAAGACACAAGACAAAACACAATACAAACACCCAAGACCCGAGAACAAACTTCATGCTCACCACACAAAGTGTACCCCGGCCGGGAATCGAAGCCGGGACCCCTCGCTTCGAAGGCAGGGCTACTACCACTAAGCCAAGAAGCCGTCAAAAGCAACAATAAAAAAAATACATACAGCTGAATTGAGAACCCCGAATGGGTTCTCAAGTTTTGTAAAAAGAAAGTACGGGACACTGGACTCCACCATTTATATGGCCTGGCAACACTTGACTAGCTCTTAGCGTAGAAAACGTCTCACATTATTTTCAATCTAGAAACAGTGAACCGCTTGTTTATATCCATACAAACAGAAATTCACGCTTTTTACCCTACTGCGCCAGGAGGTTTGTGTCCTTCGAGTGTATATATATTTTTATTTGGCATGCTCTGTAGCTTAAACAGCTTTCTTGTGTCATTAGCATCGTCTTAATTGTGAGAGTGGCAATATCAAAATTGTAAAAAAATAATAATTATGTTTATTAATTTTTTCTTCATAACCTATCGAGTGGGGAATCAAAATACAGGGTATTATAACAGAAAAGATCACTTCAAAATCGGATCATACGATGCCACAGACAGACAAACAGACACACACTACAAACTTATAAAACCCCTCTTTTTCATCGCGGTTCCATTTTAGGAAGATAACTAACAAATCTCTTTAATGACCCAAAATAAAAAAAATTACATGGGATATCGGCCTTAGGAAGGAAATACCCGCATTAACATAAAACAGCATCAAAATTGTAAAAAACATCTAAGAAGCGTCGTGCTTGTGAAACATGTTTGTTCTTTTTATATACTCGTATGTTATCTGTTTTCCTAATGTCAAAAGTGTATGTAAAAAATTGAGTGCGAGAAATTACATCAAGAGTCTATAAATTCAGTTTTTTTACTTACCGTACCAGCCTCTACTATTCTCACTGCAGGGACACCGGCCTACTCTCGTTAATTGAGAGAACGTGGTATTGCGCACATAAATTTTTAAAGTGAAAAATCTCATTGGTGCACGTATGGGTTTGAACCAGCGACCTTCAGATTGAAAGTCGGCGTCTCTGCCCCTGGACTACCACGCTCTCACGCTTTAAACGACCTTATTAGAATAAACAGTACTCATAACCACAGCATCCAAGGTCATTGCCCCAAGATTACGGTACCGTTGAACTGAACATAAATAAATTTATAATTCCTAAAAAAGATTTCTGTAAACTCCATGTGACAATGATCCATGTGATGAATAGACAATGAAACTTCAGTTACCATGGCCTCTTGTTGTGATGGATTTTGGGTTCTCTCGCGAACACAAGTAAAATCAAAGTCAAAATACTTTATTTCGTTTGAATAAAGTATTTTGACTATTCAATGACTAGAAACGTAACTTTTATTTTTAGTATTCATCTACAACATCATGCGTTTTTATTAATAAGTTTTTAACCCTTCCACTGGAACAGCAATGCGAGTGCAACACTACTTGTTGGCGGATTACCAGATGTGGTGGCAGTACTTACTTCGGGTTCTTTATTTCGTACCCGGGGGACACATGTAGGGACTCTGAGGGTTCTCACGGACAAGCAACATAGAAACTTTTACTTTCCCATCAAGCAAAGTTTGACATATTAATTAGGGACGGTAGATAAATTAAATTGATATAGAAAGGTCAGTTTGTCTCGCTACTGACGCTGGTCTGAACAATTCAAAACCAATTTGGGTACAAGTGAAATACATTAGCAATCGCCAATTTACACACAAACTAATTTCAACGCTCAAGAGGTGCCGAAACTTAAGAAGTGAACGAACGCAATGAGGAACGATCGTTAACAGTAAGAACACTATCGACATCTAACAAATTTTCTGGGTTCATGTTTTGGGAGCAACGTCTGACTTGGGTCATCTCATGGCGTATCTTTTTTGTTTCGGTAGGGGAGGACTGGAGTCGTTTCTCTGTTGTTTATGGTCGACTGCAACCACATACCTTCAGGTGGACTATCATTACTATGGTCAAACAAAAAGCTTTTGTATTCAGTGGGTTCGCCATGGGGCTATCCAAAAGTAAATTATTAAGTTCATTAGGTAATTAATATAGTAAGTTCTGACTTACTACGTTTCTAACTTCTGTTTTCACCAACTCAGAATGTTTTATGAAAAATGAGACCGCGAAAACACACTGAAACAAAATCATTTTGTGTTCAACATAAAATTCAGAAAATATTTAGTTAAATTTCACTTGAAAATACTACGGGGTGCTTCATATCCATGTGAAATTTATATTTTTTGTATTCGGATGTAAATAATGAATTCGTAAAAATTTCAGGTGCGTAGGACAATAATAAACACACAGTACAAGTTGGTTCCTGATAGCGTTGTGTGAAATTTTCGTTAATATAATATTAATTAATTAATCAGCAGTCGAATCTACTATTATGCACTATAATTAGCGCTCGGGAAAATTTATGTGTCAGCCAATAATCGTTCATGACAAATATTTCGCTATTTTATTTAATCAGGCATAAATTGGTCTATTAAGTTCACTACTGTATTGTACTTAAACTACTGTGGCTCTGGCGAAACTTGGTAATTTATTGTTACTTAGAACGGAGTAAATGATTAAATTAAGAAACCATATCGGCCACTAATGTTCCCACTGCAGGGACACTGGCCTACTCTCGAGAAGATACAGTGAGTTGGCACATTGCTGATTAAATTTCACACAGCGCCATCTAGCCCCAAACTAAGCAAAGCTGTATGTGAATGAGATTTCTTATGAATGCTTGCTTATATTATATTACTTATATTTTGTACATACCTACATGTGATATACATATAAAGACAATCACATGTTTAGGTCCGCGTCAGTGCACTGATGACTGACGCAGTGAACCCAGCAAGGCGAAGTGCGCGTGCGACGACTGTGGAATACACGTGCAGAATATATTGTATATAAATATGAAGTGTTCCATTGCATTTAAAATAACATATACATATAATCTTACTTTTAAACGAGCAATTATTGTATATGTATTTGGTATATCTCAGAAACTCCTTTAACGATTTGGATGAAATTTTATGTTTAGATAGGGTTTAGCTGTTTAAGTTTTCCTACACAATTGTATTTCTAGTAAAAACGCAATTTTTTACAAAAAATATTTTGTTGCTCAAGTACTACTAAAATCTATGAGATAATTTATTTATCTATGTATGTATGTACGAGTAACACTTATTAAAACATAGTAACACATTTTAAAACAAATATTACTTTAAACTAAAATTAAACTTATTGAAATTATTGAGATTTCAATAAACAGTTTCTTGAGACCAGTTTTAAACGAATAAATATTTGTTAAGTTCTTGATTGGTAGAGGCAAATTGTTCCAGCATTTGGTAGCAGCGTAGCGGAACCTCCCACGAATATATTGCCACCGATTTAAGTCTTAATTAGGACAAAACTGGTTTTTATCGGTCGTCTGCCTTAGGTAGACTCAAATCCAATGATCTCCAAATAAATGGCCTGCTGACACCATAGAAATGACAGATATATTTTCAATTGGAAGCGTGACACTGAGCTTGGCATAAACTGTCTCAGGGACCCTATTTCAGGCTCAATCTCACATGTACCTTTCAATCCGGCTTTCACCAGCTCAGGAAGTTTTACCTAAAGTTGGGAAATTTAGAAAACGATAAGCTTCCCCTAGGATTTGATTGGTGTCTTCATTTTACAACGGTTCATAAAGTTGGTTAAAATAATTTAATCAAACTACAAATAAAATAAATGTATAGCGCCAAAATGGCGGTAATCAATAAGGCACCAAAATAAAAAGACAGACGCCTTTCCAGCGATTAATTAACTATAGAAACAGAACCCAATGAATACAATAATAGAATAATTTTGATGCGCACGTTCCTGAAAGTTCCTGAAAATACGACTTAGTGACTTAGTGATTTGAAGGTGAAGAAATTATTTTTTCTTTCTTCTAGTTCATTAATTAACAATACATATTGTGGAAGACTTCACCATTGATAAATTATGAACACTATAAATTAGCTTAAATTACAATTAAGTTTATAGCTACGATGCTCGCTGTAAAAGAGAAATATTTTAATTGCTTGGAGTTTATAATTAATAGTACACTCTTTGGAAATAGTTGCTAAAAGTAGTCTTTCGAATATATTATAATTCACTCAGACATATAAAACACTTCATTGCTATAATAAAAATAAAATAAAAAATATTAATCTTATTCTCAGAATGTGTTGCCAGCAACGTCCCTGCGAGGTAAAGGTGCTCTGAAAGGTGTTTTTTCTTTATACTATGAAATTCACGAGCTGAAGGACCACCTGATGTTAAGTGGTTACCTCCACCCATAACTGCAACATACTTAGATCCTCACCGAACGAAGTATACGAAGATCCAAATCGCTTACCGATGCGCCCAGGAGCATAGACGCCGACTTTAAATCTGAAGGTTGCTGGTTCAAACCCACACGTGCACCAATGAGTTTTTTCACTTGAAAAAAGTTATGTGCGCAATACCACGTTCTCAAAATGGTGGTCAAACCAAAAATTCGACGACATGTGACATCCACCAATACGGATTGGGCTCCCGTGGTAGATCAGAGCCCATTCACTCTCAATTATCGAGAGTAGGCCGGTGTCCCTGCAGTGGGAACATCAGAGGCTGGTACGGCGCCCGTCACCGAATCGGATATCTAAAATCTCATGCGCCCGTAATCGGCACCGGCACCCACACCTTTCCATCAATTTAATGAGAGTGCACCACTGCTTGGCGGCATAGCACCAGGTGTGGAAGCAGTACAAGTTAGGTCTTAAACTCTCTTCGTGGCAATAAACCTAAACTACCAAGAATATTGCAAACTTGAGTCTACAATCGTTAAGGTACAATAGACCGGGCTTACGATGTTGATCCTTGCTATGTCACTGTACATTATAAGGTTTGCCTACAGTATATCAACTTCGTATAAGCGATGCTGGCTGAATTTGTGGCGATAAAGCAAAATGGCGAGCAGGTAACATTAATCTCAAATTATTACCTTCAATTTGGTGTTGTTTTAGAGCACGGTGGCTAAGTACGCTGGCTTTCAAATCTAGAGATTAGAAAATAAGTTGTGGTGCCTGAAAAATAAATTTGCGCAATGTCCTAACATTGCGATGGAAAACTTAACTTGTCTTAGTTTTATATTAAAGTTTACACTGTGATACCCGTGCACTAGGATTCAGAGAGTTTTTTCGTGTAAAATGTTTATGGCTCCTTGGTGTAGGCACACTTTGTGCGGTGAGCACGAAATTTGATCTCGGGTATTGGGAGTTTGTCTTATATTTATGTGTTTGTCCATGCCATCTGCGACACAATGAATCCTAGTGCCGGGCATGGGTGTGTAAACGTTTATTTGTTTTTTTATTTATTTATCGCTTCTACCTTTAATAGTTGCATCTTGTGAACTGTAGGTAAGCTGTAGCGGGCAGAATCTTTTATATTAGTTTTAATGCGTATTATCGACAATGATAAATCACTAAGATAAATAGGTTATTAATTTTAATGGTGATGTTTGTCTGGACTTATTTTAACCCCCGACGAAAAAGAGGGGTGTATTAATTATGTTTGTAGTGCGCATCTGGTATCTGTGTGCCTGTCTGTATCATCAAAGGAATGGACCGGTTTTTTATGTGCAAAAGCTGACGCTTTTGCACATAAAAAACCGCATAAAAATCAAAATAAATTGTAGCTAAGAACCATTTCAACCATGTCAATGGTTGAAATGGTTCTTCTTACAATTTATGAAGATCTTTAGTATTCGGACACGCACCTAGTTTGACAAACTTGAGATACTGTTTCCTGTACAATGTTCAGTCCCATTCAAAGTACGACCTCTTTCAAAACCTCTCTAATAGATTCTTGATGATAATGAGCTCCAGCTCTATTCAAGGCATATGAGAGTGCACATGTGAGGATTTGCGGCGTATCACAGCGGTAATTACGTATAGATCGCGACTTTCAATTCAAAGTTTGCTGATTCGAATATGCTTTAACAAACTGTACCAATAAATAATCTATATAAATAGATTCTCATTCAATTAATAATATCTTATTCTGACTTTTAATTTACACTATTTGTTTATTTGTGTTATAATTTAATATGATTTGTTTTGTGCATGAGAACCTGATGAGAAATATGTACATATTTGTGTTAAATTGATTTGCTTGATTATGGACTTTATTTTATCTGAAATAAATGTGTACAATAAGCTATAAATATAAATAAATTTCTGCTCATTAGTCTCGCTAAAACTCGAAAGCGACTAGACTGATTTAGCTGATTTCTATTAAGTTGTTTTCGTAACAGTCAGGATAAGATTTGTAAAGAAGAAAATGTTTGCAAAATTTACGAGAATTATCGGAAATTGGGGCAAAAACCGAAAATACATTTTCTACGGAATTACGAGTAGCAACTACTTCGTTAGACAACCGATTGATAAACTGTAAATTAACTCAGAATCTCTACACGTATCCCCTGGGTGATACAAAAGCAGTAACCCAAATTAGCAGTAGAACTTATGCCTAGTTCGTCCAGAGTAGTACAGCGACCACACGCCTCGGGTGACGGGCGCAAAGCGATGCGACATGGGTCTTCCCATACTTAAGTCGGGAGGACCAAAGCCGTGTCATTGTTGTATATGGGCGGCAGTGATCACTTAACATCAGGAGGGCCGACAGGTCATTCCGTCACTTTTATCGCATAAAAAAGATCATTCTAGAAATTATAGCAGGAACCTATCTCATGACCTTCAAGGTTAAAGATTTCCAGATATTTCCTTCCGGATTCTATCCACGTGTACATGAATATTTAACACTGTAATTACTATAAATCTTGAGGGAGGAGCTAATTATCTTTTTGGAATGAAAAACGAAACTTATTCAAGCCTACTAATAAAAAGGGCTTGTGTTGTTGTAATTTTAATTTTTTTTTTAACAAAAGTTATTGTGTTTTTTCACATTGGTATTTATGTTTATGGGCCGTGGTGACTACTTAACATATAATACTATATATTCGGGCGGTATTCTGGGACTGGCCCGCCGGTCCCAGAATACCGCCCACTTTAAATCGGCCAATCGCCAAAAAACAACGTTGTTGAAGTTTTTGAAAAATGCTTATTACCATACTTTTTCTGTAACTTAAGCTACGGCACAGCCCACCTGATGTTAAGGGATTACCCCCGCCTCTGCCGTTGTATGTGAGTATTTATTTGTGTCAAGATACTCAATACAAATCTTTACGTTTCGGCTGCAAGACTTCGTATAGTTATAGTGACAAGAATAAGTATATCTATTCTAGATACTCTTTGTATAGTTATTTTGTGTAGTTTGTATACTCGAGGATTGTAAAATCAGTGACTGTATCAGTACGTCAAGTTGCATACAGCTTCCATCAATTCACATGTAAACTTATTTCATTATAAATACATTTCCATGAAACCTTACTTCATAAGACCTTACGAGTATAAACAAAGTTCTTTTCGAAGTGATGGTCATTTTTATACACATCAAATTACATTCTAATCTTGGAAGTTGCGGCCAACAACGATACTTTAATTCTTGGCTCATAAATAAACTGTCGTCCCTTCATTAAACTGTCATTAGGAGTAGCCTAGTACTAGTTTCAACCTTCCAAACGTTAGGAATACGTTGTCCTATGGAGTACAAAGTTAAAGTTGCGAGTGGTGAACCTTTATTACAGAGAAATAATGTTTGCTGTTAAAATCTATTCGCTAGATTCTGGAGTTCTCGTCCTAAGGTACCCGCCTTGTCGGGGTGGGGCCCTACGGTGAAGCTAAGAAAATCCCGGGTGGAGCTGCTTTAGGCTTTACCTTCCTCCAAGATGTCTTGTAGTGCCACTGTAGGAGGCACCGCAGCTGAAGGTTTAGGGTCTGTGCCGGGAGAGGAGTGACGGTATTGCGAGACGCCGTTCTCCATATCGTCTGCGGCCGTAGTGGCAGGTGAAGGAGCCAAAGATCTGACCTGGACATAGGATCATAGGATAGGACATAGGATCATAGGATAGGACATAGGATCTGTGTCACTGTCTTCATAATATAAAAATCAGTGTGGCCATACATTGCATTAGTAAAACCATGCAATAGTATGTCAGAATTTATCCCCTAGCACGAAGCGTAACTCTAAGCAACTAGCGAAGCTCCTGCCTGTGTAGCCCGGCCTAAAGCTAAGACTTAAGTCTAGAATTATTCATGGCGTGTCGGTAGTTCCAGGATTTGCCACCTCCGTCCGGTAACCAAGCATTTGGGAACAGGATTATGGTAAATGTGTAAAATAACTCTGTGGTAGCAAGCAGTCTCGGATTGGTTAGCAACCGACGACTTGATGCATATTTTAAAGCGGAAATCCAGATTAATTTTGAAATAGTCACTCATCTGACCTGATTTATAATAGCATGTTTATTTACTACTAAAAACTGAATTATAATATTATAAAGATAAAACTTTTTATAGGTTTTATGTTTGTTTGTAATGGAATGACTCAAAACTACTTTCACATAGAAAGCTACATTATCAGCAAGCAATATATAATATTGTATTACTTTTCAAAATAATTAGAAATCTCTCCGAAATTTGCGTTAATGTTTTTTATATGACTTTTATATTATCAAAAAATTTCCAATAAAAATCATTATTTACCTTGCGCTGCGAAAATTATTGATGATACATAAAATAATGTACGTAACTCCTTGTTATAGATGTTGTTATGTTTATAGAAGTTACTCATCATTAACTACAAAAAATTTCGTAAGGCTGTCGAAGATAATAGTTTAGTTACTAGTATAGTATTATAATATCTGTGGTTTAGTCACATACAATTTTTTGTTCAAATTATTTAATCAATACACGGATGGAATCGAAAGATAATGACGTTCGTATCATGATAATAACCGATATCCAACGAAACAGTTTCATAATCAAGTTTGACGTTCATGTAAATTTCTCTTTAAACTATAATATTTGAGTTAGACCTTTCGTTTAAGTTACGACTGGTATGCTAAAAGTAAGAAAAATGCCGCGGCCATGGCGGGCATTTTTCTTTCTGGGACACCGGCCTACTCTCGATAATTGAGAGTGAATGGGCTATGTTCTACCACGGGAGCTCAACCCGGATTGGTAGATGTCACATGCCGTCGAATTTTTGGTTCTAAGACATGCCGGTTTCCTCACGATATTTTCCGTCATCGTTTTGAGAACGTGGTATTGCGCACATAAATTATTTAAGTAAAAAAACTCATTGGTTCACGTGTGGGATTGAACCAGCAACCTTCAGATTGAAAGTCGGTGTCTATGCCCCTGGGCCACCACGCTCTTTATGCAGGATCACGCTCGATCAGACGGTGGACGACACGCTCTTTGAAGGGATCTTTGATCGTAAATTTACATAACTTAATCTTGATTTTCAGTGTATTTACTCGTAAACTATTTGCAGTAACGTTTGATAACCTTAAGTTTGACTGACTTGACTCAATCAAGGATTAATTTTGAGTTTATAAACTTTATATTAAAAGAGGACACTATTGTTTGTTATTACTATAGGTTTAATATTTTATGTTTATTGTGGTCATTACCCATTTAGTATAGTTAATTAAGATATTATTGTCGTAACTGATGAGTCTCTATACAACAGCAGGAATTATGCTGTACAAGTGTTACATTTGGCACTACTGAATTGTAAATTATTTGACTCGCAAGTGGTTATGAATTCTTCTTCAAGAATAGAGACTTTTCATAGTGTAATAACTCCAAACTCTGAAAGATGACTAACACTATATAGACTTTGAAAGTCAGTTTTGACACATGATGATTTGACGTTTTGAGTAATTCTTGTGGATTTTAGCCGTCTTGTAAGAAACAATAATTATGAAACACCAAATTGATAATAAAAAAAATAACATATTGGGGAGAAATGAGATTTCTACTGCTCGTGCTTGTAATTTATTTTGAAAATTGTTTATGCGCTGGTGAGTATAATTGTTTACGTACTCTCAGACCTAAGTATACATACTATTATGTTGCTGGTTGCTTCACAATTGCTTCTGCAATTAGCTACAACATGAAAGATCAATAGCGATCTATTATTACGAAAATAGCTCATGTTTTAATGATTTTCTATGAACTTATTTGTTCTATTAATTAGTACCGTACCAGCCTCTAATGTTCCCACTGCAGGGACACCGGCCTATTCTCGATAATTGAAAGTGAATGGGCTCTGATCTACCACGGGAGCCCAATCCGGATTGGTAGATGTCACATGTCGTCGAACTTTTGGTTCTAAAACATGCCGGTTTCCTTACGATGTTTTCCGTAACCGTTTCGAGAACGTGGTATTGCGCACATAAATTTTTCAAGTGAAAAAACTCATTGGTGCTTGTGGGTTTGAACCAGCGACCTTCAGATTGAAAGTCGGCGTCTGTGCCCCTGGGCCACCACGCTCTTTCATTAATTAGTAGTTTATATTAATTAACTTAACTAACAACACATTTGACACATTTTAACATAACATTTTTTTTCAATAAAAAAAAAAAAAAAAAAAAACTTGGTACCTAGCAAGCTGTATACTCAGAAGCCCAGGTTGTCTAATGATCATAACTATATTTGCCTCCCTAGTCTGCGATCCTTCCTACTCATTATTTAGTAGTATTAGTTTGTCAAGCACTTGTATGATACATACCCACCAATCATGTCCCGATATTGATACATACTAGAGGGTTGCACTAAGACTAACTAACATTCGTAAGCATGTTCATTTCGTCGAAAAAGAATTATCTAGGATGACGGGAATACTTACTGATTGCCACCACTGGTAGCAATCGAGAACTAAAAACTTCTCCATTGCCACCACTGGTGGCAGCTGGGATTTTTTTTTCTCGATTGCCACCAGTGGTGGCGGAGATGGTGGTGGCAACTGGGAATAGACCCTTCTTACCATGCTCCTAAACTTTATGATAGTTTCCTTCATCGAAGCTGTCATTCCTGACGTAAATTGGTTCACGCCGCCCATATGATATGACTTAAGTCCTACCCCACCGAAATATGAGAAAACTCAAGTTTGTTATCGAATTGATCAGATTTTTTCTGAAGGATAATTTTCAGTGTCACAACTCAGTCGGTAGTATCTCTGGCTTCTGCGCTGTAGGTCGTGATTTCTACTAGGGTCTCAGTATGAGATCCAAATCTTTACTGAGTCGCATTAATCCTGCTGCGTCCATCACTCGAGACGGGGATGATATGTCTCATGCGCATGTGAATTCACCGGCAATGCAACCACTACTGCTTGGCGGCAGATTCCAGGTGTGGTGGCAGTACCTCTCCGGACGAACCTGGCATAAATTCTACTGCTGCTATGGATAGAAATTAAGGACTAAAAATTGTTTATTCTCCTAAACTGTATACAACACCAATCTCTTATTATACTATGAAGTACATAGAAAAGTAAAATAACAAGACTAAGGGTGATCATAGGTTTGTCAATCCTCTGCCGTCTTCGAACTAAGTTACATTAATTACAGAAGAATCCTATGAAGATGACGAAGTTAAATCTCGTTCAGTTACTCTAGAGGACGTGGATTTTGAGCCAGTCATCATCAAGGAGCGAAGGATTATTCTGTCAAAGAACCTTAATTGCGAAAACTTCTCCAAATATGCAATGCAGTGTACTGTGGAGGCAGCCATCATTTACAACTCTACGAAGAAAAGTCCACCCATGCCGGCTAAAATAGACGACTGGTGCAGGTACCGAAATATATACATATATAATATGTTTCAAATAGGTATGAAAATATTGAAGGGGGTGAAGGAATCAGATGTTGAGCTACATGCCTGGAAATCGGAATCCTAATCACAACTTTTATTTACCGTACCAGTCTCTAATGTTCCCACTGCAGGGACATCGGCCTAATCTCAATAATTGAGAGTGAATGGACTTTGATCTACCACGGGTGACCAATCCGTATGTTAAAGCTATGAGATCAGTCAACCTGTTTTCAGAAAATTTGTTTTCTTAACTGTTTTCTGAATTACAGAGCGATCCGACACCTCACAAATTGCGCCATAGACTGGAACAGCGAATGCAAAGACGTTACTCAGAGTCTCTTCAACGAAGAAAGCCTAAAGGGCCTTATGCATGTACTCAACCACGTTTGTGACGACGAGTGGTTCCTTGTCCGTAAGTTCAACCTTATCATGTTGTATTCAACGTCCAAATTCACATGGCAAATGGGACCAATTACAGGTCCTGAAATTCTGATGCTGCTGCGAAGGTTTCCAACTTTAAAACGGGTGGAGGAAGGTTGTGTTTGCAATGATAAATTGAGGTAACGGATCATGCTTGGATGCGTATTCATTATTGCTATTTGTTTTTTTGTTTTTGTGGGTCAGAGGTGGCAATGCACTATTTATTGGATAATAAAAACTTGCTAGTAAGTTGATCCTATTAAAAGCTTTGGCGCTTGAAAAGCTCACGACGAAGCTTGTTTACATAACAAACAAACAAATAAACTCACTTTCGCATTTATAATATTATATAAAAAATATGTTAACCAAGTAAACTAATTTGCGTCGGTATTTTGCCTTCGCATGACTTTTCTTCGCTCATTGACAGGCTGGCGTTTTTTTTATCTTCTTGACAGAAATGGGTACATCCATTTCTGTCAAGAAGTAAGGGTAATAAGTCAGTTTTTAGATTTTTTGTATCAGTCAATTACGTCAGTCAATTTGACATTACTGTTTCAGAATATGACGAAGTGCCTCAATGTATAGACGGCACAGCAGATGCATGGGAGGCTTGCTATTCTGAATTCACATCAGTAGTCGACCGGCAGAAAAATATCACTCCGGAATGGACACATTATGTTCCACATTTTCATTTGTGCTGGTTGGTTCCATTCTATTTTATGCTACTTCACTGTTGAACTTTTACTGGAGCTATCAAACCAATGAATAAAATACCAAAACTCAGAAGTAACGTTAACATATCCGATTCTAAAATCCGGCAGAAGGTTACTACGTTTTATTATACATTACATATTTATCTATTTTTTATTTATAATTACGAATGTTGAAGATATTTTGCAGAGGTGCCTATCAAAAAGTTGTCGCCCATCAAAAAGTACCGTACGGTTTTATTGTGTGATTTTTTTTGTAGTGAATTGCGTTTTTGCTACAACCCCAATTATATATTGTAGGTGAACTTAAATAGCAAAACCCTATATTAACAGAATATTTGATCCAAATAGTTCGAGTCACTTTCGAGATATGCGAAATAGATAAATAAACAAATAAATATATTTACAAGATATACTCGTTTAAAGTAATAAAATAAGATGAGCTAAATAAACAGCGACCCTGTTTTGTACGGTTGTACAGTGTGTAACGTAGTTCATAATACAATGCCGTAGTAAAACATTTTGATCTATCTTGGAAGGTTTAGCTAGCATTAGCCATGTAAGCGCCCGAAATTTATTTACATCATTACAAATCCTTGATATTTTCGTCTTTTCTCTGCTGTATTATATATACGAACCTTCTGGAACAAAAACTCTAAATGATAGTTAGTACCGCATCAAAATGTGTTGCGATTTAGAGGAAGTAAGCGGAGAAATATACCGATTAAAACAGTGGCTTTGATTTATACAATTTTCATGGACATTTCACACAGCGCTATCTAGCTCCACTGACATAGAAAGGAAGAAAGAAAGAAATATTTATTTGGCACACGAAACCAAATTACAACAAAAAGAATATAGCAGACTCAAGAAGCAGTTAGAAGACTCAATAAATATTGATAGGAATAAAAATTTGGTTAATTTTACGTGGCTAAAAAGGTCCAGTCTCAGCAAGATAGCTTGTACTATGGGAACTAGATATCTGTGAGAATCCTTATATGTAATATGTTAACACCCAGACATAAAACAAACATCCTGAGTCCTGACTGGAAACCGGACCACTCAGGGCTCAGGATCAGAAGGATCCAATTGAGCTGTGGATCCAGTCAAAGACTTAAGGTCTTTAATTTTTCAGTGCTCGAACGCGTTTCCGCCGTTGTACTCTGGATGTCCTCTTCGACTCTACGC
The DNA here is from genome assembly GCA_921293045.1 of Aplocera efformata. Taxonomy (NCBI): domain Eukaryota; kingdom Metazoa; phylum Arthropoda; class Insecta; order Lepidoptera; family Geometridae; genus Aplocera; species Aplocera efformata. The sequence continues at coordinate 5,855,647 of OV121061.1, forward strand.
AATGTGCTCGCGAGCACGCCGTACACTTGCAGAAGTTTTCAGTGATTGTGTCTGAAGGATATGTTTATCAGGTTCGTGTTTAGCGTAGCTAGACGGGTCTCACTTAATCGATAGAACACACAGGGAAAACCAATCCTTTACACACTAACATACCTGCACTAGGATTCCCTGTGCCGCAATTTTTTTATTTATAGCAGTACATGCTTGTTACGTATACTTATAATTAAAAAGTAGGTATTCTAAAACTTTCTTAATAGTTATGATGAAGTATGATACATAAGTTCTGATGAATACCAGCCCCCACACTAGGGTTTCCTGTGTGGTGAGTAGCTAGGCCCTTGCCAAACGTAACAAAAAGTAACGAAAGGTATTAGTAGTAATAGATGGTATGGACAAACACAAGACAAACACCCAAGACATGATAAATAAGGAATTAAAGTATAGAAGTCGGTTCGATGTTTTCAAATCAGTCACTTCTTTGTATTTAACCTTTTTTTTTCCCTTGGAAAAATGTCTTTGCATACCGCCCTACCACGGGGAAACAGAGCGGTTATGTGGGACTACCCACTAAAACTCCACGGTGTCCTCCTCTGCCGCTTAGTGGCGGGAACACAGGAACGTTGGAACACACATCCGCGATCCCGCCGCAGCTGTCCGTTTCTGGACCCTCCCTCAATGTATGCCACCATCCTCCCTCGCCACGACACGCCAGGACACGAGGCGCGTCGCTCTTTGTATTTAACCTGGGCCCCTTTTTTCTCCTCTTTCTATAACTACAGTCGACCATTGCGGCCCGATCGCATCCTGATCATCTCACCCCCTATTTCGTGGTTTTGATTCCCATTCACGACAATTATTTCGTACCAGCCTCTAATGATCCCACTGCAGGGACGCTGGCCTATTCTCGATAATTGAGAGTGAAAGGGCTTTGATCTACCACGGGAGCCCAATCGGGATTGGTAGATGTCACATGTCTTCGAATTTATGGTTCTAAGACATGCCGGTTTCCTCACGATGTTTTCCTTCACCGATTCGAGAACGTGGTATTGCGGATATAAATTTTTCAAGTGAAAAAACTCATTGGTGCACGTGTGGGTTTGAACCAGCAACCTTCAGATTGAAAGTCGGCGTCTATGCCCCCGGACCACCATGCTCTCGCACAATTATTTATGTGACGAAAATACATGTTTGTTTGTGTGTCTGGCTGTTACCTATATATGTATTTATAGATAAAAAATAATATTTATTTATCTTTCAGGATTGTGAGAGCAACATGATGTATATAAACTGCCCGGGGGGTGACCCTCGACCTTCAGGGTCAATGCTGGCAAGACTGATGAACGCGGAGAACAATGCTGGAAATATTTTAAATCATTTATATACTCTGTGGTGCACATTGCTGATTTTAGCGGGTTTATTAAAATGATTTTGTTCAGGTATTTTTTCACAATTCTCACTTGGTTATTGAAGTTTTATCCTTAAATAAAATAAATAAATAAACGATTACACACTCATACCTCTGCACTAGGATTCCCTGTGTCGCAGATGGCATGGACAAACACAGTAACACAAGACAAACACCCAAGACCCGAGAACAAACTTCATGCTTACCACACAAAGTGTGTCCCGGCCGGGAATCGAACCCGGGACCCCTCGCTTCGGAGGCAGGGCTACTACCAACTAAGCCACGGAGCCGTCTAATTCATCATTCTTGGAAAGATCTTCTTTCACGTGGCTCACTCTCATTTATCGAGAGTAGGCCAGTGTCCCTGCAGTGGGAACATTAGAGGCTGGTACGGGGTGAGCTCTATTACTTTCAGCTCACAAAAATAATAAATCATATAATAAATTACTTTATTGCAATAACAACAATGTCGCCGCCGCGACAACACCCCGATAACGCCCCGACACCACCCCGACAACAGCCCCGACAGTGTCGCGACAATGCCCGGCCCCGACACCGCCCCGACACGATCGAGTTAAACTCGATCAGGTAATCGGTCATTTTCCAACAGGGTTCCGCGCAATTTTTTTTAATTCCATGCGGACGATGTATCGGGTTTAAAATTCGACGTCGACATTGTGTTGACGTGCATTTGTTTTTCCGACCAAAATATCTCAACACGTGAGAAAATATTACGCTTGTTTACAGGAGAAGCACCACAAAAATGTACCTACCTATTTTTTATGCGGACATTAAATATTTTTTATAGAAAGTATCCCAAGTTCAACAAGCGGGGGTTTCAAACTCAACAATGCCATCAATTTATTATCCTCCCTTAATATTTTTCCCGGGACATAAGTTGGGTTTACGGCACCTGACTTCCGGGAACTTATGAACGGGTTTCCAAGGGTTTGCTTTTTGATTTATATTCAAACTAGATGCGCTGCGTGGTTTCACCCGCGTAGTTCCCGTTCCCGTGGGATTACTGAATATGACTATACGTGGCAATATGACTTCCCCGACCGAAGTCTGAGAAGACCCAATTCGCACACCAATGCGCCCGTTACGTCTCACGCGCATGTGATTTCACCGGCACACCCTTACACCGGAACACGGTAAGTGCACCACTGCTTGGCAGCAGATTACCACACCCTCCAAACCGGAACTCCAAAATGCAAGTCACCATTTGAACATAGCCTTAAAGTACTCAATGTGTGCTGAGGTCTTCTGCATCGAGCGAGTCGAGGACACGACAAACGAGGCACACTCCAATCTAAAGTTCAGATGCATACCTACTCCGTGGCCTCCAGCCTCTACCACCAGCCTCTAATGTTCCCACTGCAGGGACACCGGCCTTCACTCAATAATTGAAAGTGAATGGCTTTGATCTACCACGGGAGCCCAATCCGTATTGGTAGATGTCAAATGTCTTCGAATATTCGGTTCTCAGACATGCCAGTTTCCTCACGATGTATTCCTTCACCGTATTGGTATTGCGCACATACATTTTTCAAGTGAAAACTCATTGGTGCACGTGTGGGTTTGAACTAGGGATCTTCAGATTGAAAGTCGGTGTCTGTGCCCCTGGGTCACCACGCTCCCTATTAAAACACTGAAACGAAAAATAGTATAAAGCAAAGTTGCCGTTTTCGCCTGTTTCTCTTCTAAAGCGGGCAACGGATTTTGATGCTGTTTTCGCTATTATATAGATATTAATTTTTGGAGGGTTTATATGTATAATACTAGCATATATTATAGTACAAAAAAACGAGAATTCCAATAATTTGTAAAAACATATTTTTCGCCTATTGTTAGATCAAAATTATGTACTTCGGCATTGTATTACGACCTTTGTCACACTATTCAAATTGTGAAGCCGGGGCGGGTCGCTAGTAATGTATAAAACGAAAAAGGTATGGATTATAGTAGGTGTTTTACTTTTTATGATGCCAACAATGTAAACAGCACTCACCTAGGTAATTTTGACTTAATTTGCACTTGCGGCGTCGCGAGAGTCTATTTATATGAATGCCTTCACGGAACGATCCTTCTGTACCAGTTACAAATTCTGTGGCCATGTCAACTTTACTGTGGCCACTTTAATCAACTCTACAAAACTTAACATTACGTTTACAACTAAACATTAAACTAAAAGCGGGGGTGAGAAGTTTGTGGTCCGTGAAAACTTAACGGGAACTTGCGCGTTTATGGGCCGTGTCGCTTTGTTTAGAAGTGATGAATGGAGAACTCAATTCTGTAGGTGGTTTTGCTAGATTAGATTGCCCTTTCAGAACCTTTCTCGGGACACAAGCAAAGTTTGACAAATTCTCAACAGTCTAACAAGAACTATATTCCAAGTTCTACATCCCAGAAGTATATATTGCTTTTTACCAATGTCAACCTATCCGCTTGACTAAGCAGCGTTTCCCTTCAGTAAACCAAACATTAGGTCCCCAGCTGCTTACGAACCGTTCTATTCGTTGTTCTTGGATGAATATCAGAATAATCCAATGTACGGCGTAAGTTTTTGGACCAAATAGTTTTAGGAAAAGGCCAGGTAATGAGTACCCGTAACCAACGAGCATGCATGGAATGGGAGAGTGAATGAAACAAAATAAGTATTTAGGATCGTAGCAAGTGCAAAGCTACGCTACCCGTCCACGAAACCTACCCGTCCAGGAAACTGGCGTGTTATGTATAAGGGAAGTAAGAGCATTTGGCATATTGTAACCTTGAACCGACCAATCAGGGGAAGAAATAAAAACAAACGCATATGAGTGCTTTATATAGCCCCAACTCGGAGTTGCGAACAGAATTTCCTTGCAAAATTGTCTATTAACTCTATTAGCTAAAATGTTTCTTTACTCTTCAAGAAACTTCAAAAGCTACGAAATGTTAGCCTATCTCTGTACCTACTGTTTCCAAAACAATGCAATTAACGTAGAACATACTGAATTAACAGACAGTTTCTAGAGCTTGGCTTGTTTTGGGGCTACTAATCATACTGTTGAATAAAATAATTTTGTATATATTGTACTACAAAAGTGACGGAACGAGCTGAAGGCCCACCTGATGTTAGTGGTTACCTCCGCCCATAAGAACTGCAATACGGCTTGGTGCTCACCGACTGAAGACCCAAGACGTATCTTCTTGTGCCCGTCAATTAAGACCCCCGTCTTAACTCACGCGCTTGTGATTATATTGGCACCCCTTCCACCGGAACACTGCAACGCAAGTGCATCACTACTTAGCGGTAGATTACTAGGTGTGGAGGCAATACTTCTCCGGACGAACTTGGCACAAGTTCGATTGCAACTTTTAGTTGCCCCTTTCGCACTGCCCAGAGGCTTATAGGATATACACATAGGCTACTTGTGATCCCTTAAAACCGCGGGCAGCGCCTGGCAGCGTGTATAACCATACACGCTGCGGATCGTGTATTGTTATAAAAATATGATAAAAGGAATTCACTTTATGAAACTCCCTATATTAATAAGAAATTCTTACGTTTTCCTCAAATCGCGTTTCCTCTAGCCCATCACGCCGTCTCAAGTCACATATTAGTCCGTATTTGTTTTGTCTTCGACGGCAATCTACATTTTATATGTTCTTCTGCTTTTATTAGCATTCATGCTCGGATTCCAACGAGTTTTCTCTTGTCTCCTATTTACGTTGAAAATCGCGGATTTCTGTTAACTGTTTAAAACTATATTTATGCTCTTTTTACTTTGATGTGTACAATAAAGTGTTTCTATTTATTTAAGTTTTTTGTGCATTATCACATGAAATTTAGTTTCGTCCAATTTAAATACATACGAGAAAGTCCACTAAACTTTCAACTCAGTTGGTAGTAGCTCTACCTTCTACGATGTGGGTCGTGGGTTGGCTTCCCAGGACATAACCAACTAGCCTACCGAGCCGTCACTAGTAAAATAGCTACAAAGATTTAATTTCAAAATTACACTGTATGTTAACAAAAAAAAGGTAAATGTAGTTCTTATAGCAAGCTAGACTTAGTTTGGGACTAAGAACCCATTTTTGCGAACTTTGCATAAAATGGGGAATTGTATATATGGGGACTTTTCACAATTTCATTATAATGGTATCCTAACGTTCATGCAAAAAATCAGCTTCTTGGGAATTTATGCAAGAATGTCTACTTTGTTCGAACTAATTGTTTTTCCATCGGTTCCATTTATTGGGTCCGAGATAGTACCTTAGTATTCTAGAACATAGACACTGCTGTTCAGTCTAAAGCCAGCTGGCGCCCAACTTGATTTATTATTGCTGAATTACGTGAGCTAATACAGTTATAGAACTCCAGGTAAACTTAGCGAAAGTCTGCGTATTAAGTTCACCTAAAGTTTCATATTAAGATGTACACAAGGGGCCTCAAGCAAAGAGGCTTAGCGCTTTTGGTATAATAGCTACTTTTGGGCAGCAGTAGCCACTTTACATGGGGTGGACCTTTAGTGCGTCCCATCACATCAATATTATTTACAAGTAAATTATTTAAAAATCGAAAAATAAAAAAGAAATTCAACACTTTCAAAGTAACAAAATACGCAATTTCGTTTACTTGGTTGACATATACAATATTTTCAAGTTATTTTGATTTAACAACCAAACTATTGAACCGATTTTGATAATAATTCTATGGGACCAATTTGAAAGCAACTCTCAAATAAAAAAAGGATTCTCTAAGTCGTTTATTAAAATGGTGGAGAAGTCTGTGACTATACACAAAAAAATAAAGATCCAAATTGATAACCTCGTCCTTTTTGAAGTCAGTTAAAAAAACTAAAAGCCATCATTGTATACTGGTGGAAAGTTGTAGGTTACGGCAAAGTTAGAAGCGCATGAGGCGTTTCCAATTTCAGAATGACGGGTGCAACGCGATGCAACTCGGCTGATGTCATATTTCAAAAAGGGTTTTAACACATTGGCGTCAATAGGAACTCATAGCAAAAAGGAAGGAAATTTCTGCAGTATGTTTGATTTTGTTTCCGGTGCGGATGGGAAATCTCGATGGAAAATTTTGCGCAAATATCTAGGTATAAGTGATATACTACAAATTGTTCTATCCTCGTACGAATCATTTTCAATTTTGAATTGTTCAAACAGTTTTCTCATATGTGTACCCACCAAAATTTTCAGACTTGATGAGTTCCGCTACAAAAGATAAAGGGAAGTGGAACAGCCGAAACCTATACTCAACTAACAGGTAACTGGAGTTAGATTGCTTTTACAACATTTTAATATTCTGTCAACAAGTTCCATATTTTTTTTTATCTTCAGTCACCTCTTATTTGCTGTACGTAGGCTTACAGCCAAACCTGTAGGGTTGGCTGTTCGCTGGGTCTACGTATGTGATAAGAAGAAAATAATTTACATTTAAGTACTTACTTTGTGAAAAGGATCATGCTCGCGGAAAGAAAGTGATCCTTCCATTAGGGGTTTCGTGCTAGGGTCGGATAGGGTTAGAACAAGCGCTGAACTAAGTTTTAAGAAAGCATGATCTCGTAGGTAAATATATTTTGTTAAAAGTATCCTTCCAAAGTAATTTTTAAGAATTAAAGAGTTTTGGCTTTGACTTTTAAAGCGATTGAAATCTTCAAGCACAAAATATTTACCTTGTTCTTCTTTCGTGTACTTTGAAGACATGTGACATCAACCAATCTAAATTGGGCTCCCATGGTAGATCAAAGCCCATTCACACTCAATTATCGATAGTAGGACGGTGTCTGTAGTGAGAACAATAGACGCTGATACGGAATGTAACTATCCAAATGTTGGATAGTTGTTTATATAGATACATTGATGTATCCAAATATATACGCACGATTTAAATGCAATCATTGTTTGTGTGAATGAGACTATTAACGGAAATCCATTACAAAACGACAATAGAATCAATCAGGACGGGTATTACGAGGTCTTTATCTGGACCACAGAACCTACAACAGTTAGTTACACTCCTCGTCACAGATAAATTAATACAGCCAAGAGAATTGGGTCTTAGTGATTACTGCTGAATGAGCGGAAATTTTTGGTCAGTATTACGCTAAGTTGTTTTATCTATCACACTAATATCATAAAGGCGAAAGTTTGTATTATGTGTGTGAGTATTAATATTTGTTTTTCCGCCACGCTTATACGGCTCAACGGATTTGGATGAAGTTTCTTGCCAGGATAGCTTGTATCCTGGATTAACTAATCATAAAATCACTCATAGATCAACATAATCATAATTTTGATTTTGAAAACCGGGGATAACCCCGGCTATATATGTAAAAATCAAATGCTGTTTGTAAGTCTCGTTAAAGTCGGAAACGGACCGAACGATTGGACTTCCTATTTCGTTGTGTTCGTAATAATCAGGGCAAGGTTTGTATAATATAATTTCTTTGGGAAATGTCGGAAATCGGGAAAACAGTTAATGAGACATCTCATCCCCGTCTCTAAGCCTCATCGCTTAGACGCAACATAATGAGACTTGGGTCTTCTTATAATTTAGTAGGGGACATGAGTCATATCGCGGCAGTAACCTTAACAGCTATTCCGCTGGCTCATTCAATCACATTAATCACATAAGGTAAATAATAAATTATGAAAAGTCGTAATTTTATTGTCTGTTTTATAACAGATAAGAAACCAATAAACTTCAACAATAAATCACATTGTAACTTCTGTTTCGTAAAAACTTTAGAGATACGATATCGTATGAGAAGCCCCATTGCCTAAGGTGAGCGGGAAATAGTGACCGAAACAGACGAACGAAGCCGAACCTTGCCGAACCATTTTGGGGTCCATGTTACCCTCGGCCGTAGATCAGTACCACCAGAATCTCTATACGTGAACCGCGGGTGGTGCGATGAGGATCGAAGTAGCAGTAGAACATTTTTTTTTTTATTTTATTTGAGTGATGGAACAATTTGTAATCCCCCTTGGTGGTAAGTGGTAACCCCCGCCCATGAAAACAGCAGTCCAACTCAGAATAAGACTTGGATCTTCGACTGAGTTGTATTAATTCTGCTGCGTCCATCACTCGACATGGGGATGTAAAGTCTCATGCAGCTGGGATTTCACTTGCACCCACACCTTTCTACCGGATCATGGTGATGCGAGCATTATTTCTTGGCGGCAGATTTCAAATATAGTGGCAGTTTTTGGGGAGACCAAGTTGCCCGCGTCCGCCCTTAGAATCCATACATGTACTGAGTAGTGCAACCAAAAGTTGCAGCAGAACTGGTGCCAAGTTCGTCCGGAGATGTGCTGCCTCCACATCTGCCGCTAAGCATTGTGTAAGAGTGCGTTGTTATGTTCTGTTAAGGCGTAATATTCCCGTCGGAGAGTCTTTTCGTAGGGGTGGAGGAAAATCAGAGTCGTAACAAAAAGTTACAACCTAACATCAGGTTGGCCGTATGCTCAACCCGTAACTTTAGTCCCATAAAAAGAAATTAAAGAAAAAGAAGGAAAAAAAATGATTTATTCACACAAAAACAAGTACACAACACAATACATAAGAGAGCAAATGCTGTATAGTATTAATAACTGGATTCTTATTATCATTTGAGTATGTAACACAAAACAAACACATGCGAATGATCGAACAAACGAAGTCTGCCAACAATCAAACGCCTACACGTTCGGTTGTACCAGTTACAACACTATATTATGAAATATTATTTCGATAAACAAAATTTAGCCTCCAAGTCATTTTGGGCTTTTCTCCCAAGAAATATTCTATCATTCAGAGGAAACAAACAATTTTATGGGAAATTGGGGAACAAATCTTCGCTGTCGATAAAAGGAACGCATCAATACATAAACTTCACGGAATCAGGTAAGTGTTGTATGGGGCTCAGGCTTTCGCTGTTTCCAAAGCCGTTGAGAATTCGGAAACAGCCAAACGAAAGATTTTAATCATCATCATATTAGACGACAAACTCCAATCTTGCACATAGGCCTCCCCCGTAGACTATCAATCTGATCAATTAGATCAAGCGGTATTGAGACACCTTTAGGGGGATCCAGTTGCTCGTATCCGTAGGTATGTACTCTTTGATTCCCTACACGTACCCCCTGGGTGGTGCTAAAGGAGCAACCAAAAGTAGCAGTAGAACTTGTGCCAAGTTCGACCAGAAAAGAACACCTGGTAATCTAGCGCTAACTATAGCCCTCGCATTGCTTTATTCCGGGGTATAGATATTAGGTGTATGAGACGTAACATCCTCGTTTTAGGTGATGGGCGCAATGCCACTTGGGTCGGAGAATCTAGGTCGTATTGCTGCTGATATGAGTGGAGTTAACCACTTACCATCAGATGGGCCTTCAGCTCTTCCGGTCCCTTCAGAAGCACAAAAAAACGATATGTCAGTTGTCCTTTGCGTCCATTTTTGTGTCCTCCAGATATCCAATGATGGTTTTAAGTCCCTCATTTAGGTAAGCCTTTTGTGGTGTCAGCAAATCGAACTTCCAGATTTTTCTGGAAGGATTCGGACCGTACTAATTGCAAGCGGATTAGACCGGAGTGAACTTTATTGTGGCGCCAAATGAAATTGGTTTTCCAATTGGACATTTATAAGTAAGGTCTTTTAAGGTTCCCACTGCAGGGACACCTACCTACTCTTGACAAGCGTGAGTTTCTCGGCTTTTATCTGCCATGGCAGTATAACCCGGATTGGGTTCTTTTGATTTAAGATCGAAACTATTTTATTTATTTTGTTATAGTTTCTATGGAAACAATCAGAAAACACATCCTTTCAAATAAAAAAAAATTAATATTGGGAAAAAATCCTGTAGAATTTAGTAAACTAAAGCGCTGTAACTGTTGGGAATTCAACATACAATCATTTTCTTCATCATACCCATAAAAATAACAGAATACTGGGGGTAATTTTTTCAGTGTTTAACATAATTTGTTTACAAATGGACCCATTTCACCAGTCTTACGAAGTTATTCGTTTCCCACATCACATTCATTAACTTTGAGGTTGCTCTTCCGAAACATCGCAGGGAGATAATTCGAATTTATAATCTCTACAAATCAATATTTTTAAACGAACCTGTTTTATCTGTGATCCTAAAATATCGGTCAGCTATTCTTTAAATTGTTCCCGCATAATTTCTAAACTACTTGCCATTACTTGACAAATGAGATATCATTAGAAGCGCCTCGATCGTTCGCTAGTCTTATTAGGCTATGATTTTTTGGGAATTATTCAAGATGGCGGATTTGGTTTGCAAATAAGTTCTATATATATATATATTTTATACATTCTAAAATAGTTTTCAGTTTTGTTATGTAAACTTACCTAATAGTTTCTAAAATACCTGTTAAGATCAATAATTTTATTTAACTGAAAAGATGCAAATAAAATTGTGTTGAAAACTAAAACCTGAATACATATAAAAACCGGAAACTAGATCTTGTTTTCGTTTTTTACGTAGTGGATTTAGTTTTTTGAACACTATTTTAATAGTTTTAACACATTTATTTTTATAAAGGTCGTTAAAATAACAGCGATACGATTAATGTCTTTTTCCCCAACCGAATATAATAAAACTCTAGTCTTGACGAGGATATAACTCATGCACGTGTAATTTCACGGTATCCTTTCACCGGAACGTAAGAGCGTGAAACCACTGCTTGGCGGTGGGGTGTGGTGGCAAGACTTCTCCGAAGAATCCTTTTTTATTATTTAAAACTTCACGGTGTCCGTTTTTGTCCCCTTGTTTTTTATGCGATTATAAAACTATGTACACATTTTGTCCCCAAATTTCTATTGCGAGTTTCATGAGCATTTGATGGATATTAGAGAATAAAATAACCTATAATCCCTATAATGGCAATTTCTGGAATAATACTGTTCTAGAATAGGTACGTTGTTTTCGTTATTGGTTCTGAATAACGAGGATATGATATTCGTGCAAAATTTCCGTGTTTCGATTTATTAACGAATCCGTGCTTGAAGGATACGTTAATTTGTCGACAAGCCACGTCGAAGGCCTTCGGGTAGCTTGAAAACTCCACTAACAAACACGAAAGAAGAAGGAGAGGACCTTAGATCGATTAAATAACCCGTAAATTGTTCTGCTATAATCTTAATGCAGTCTATTATGAGAATAATGTCGAATACGTGAGAATTGGATCATAGCCATCAGAGACACCCCAAAACTGTCACGGTCGTGAATAAAATTCTTCTGGATACGAAATTAAATTGGTTTTGTTGTTGGGTTCGTCGTTTATCAAATTGATGATCTATTTACTTGGTACTGGGTCTCGGGTTCATTTCTCATCAACGATCAGCTTCCTGGATTGCGAGGAGCAGAACTTTGAGATGTCAACCAGTTTTGTGTTCCCCTGGAATAGTTAAAAGCAGTAGTTCTGGATATATATTATTGCCAGTAATCTTCATTGTGTAAAGGCGAAAGTTTTTATGTTTGTGTGTGTGTCACGGTCAAACGGATTTGGATGAAATTTGGTATATCTAAATTGAAATTTGGTAGGTAGCTTATATCCTGGATATATTGTAGTATAAGTAGCCTATGTAACATGCAAAGAAAAAAGATACAGGAACGAAAAATACACAATTTTCTACACTCAGATGTTTTCTCAAATTATTTTGATTTAACAATCTGATAAACCAATTTTGTTACAATTTGTATGGGACCAATCTGAGAGCATACTTTCAAATAATAATTAAAAAGAGATTTTCCAAATCATTTGACAAACGAGGGAGCATCGAGAAAAAAAAAATACAACCGAATTGATAACCTCCTCCGTTTTTGAAGTCGGGTAAAAACATTTCTAAGGTCAAGGTCTTTTGTTAAGATTATAATAAAATTACTCTCAAGTCGGGGTAAGGCCTACTCACTTTGCCTCAGAAACATAACATAACAATAGAATGCTGGAACAAATTTTTAACAAACAAAAAACTAACTTTTAGTTTTACAAGTTGGCATTTGTACCTTGTAAAAAACGTGCAAACATAAATCCGATTTGATTAAAAGTAACAAAAACGTAATCCCTTGCAAGCCGCAAACCATTTTGGCTTTCGAAAGGGGACAAAGTGAAATACCACTGAGTAAACAATCTACACGTAACACAAAAATAGCCACAGAAAAAACGCTTAATTCGTTCGGTGTCGCTAATCATATTTATTCACAACATCCACAGTGATAGCAGGATAAAAAAATTACATATTATAATTACACATGGGTACAATACGACACAAGTACATTTAAAACAATAAACAACAAAACGAACGTCCCGTGCTGAAAAAGGTGTTGGCTCAGCATGTGCTGACCATAATATACTGAGCGCTGATTTTCAGACACATACCTAATTCATTGACGAAATGGGCCATGGACGACAGTCTAGGATGCCACTTTTGTACGAGTCAACAATGATTACAAAAAATAATGTATAAAATAAGTATAAAAACAGAGCAGTAGTATATGCACGCATGGGCGTACCCAGGGGGGGCAGGGATGGCAGCTGCCCCCCCCCCATGGAAATGGAAATTTAAAATAAAAATGCATGCATAGTCAAATTTACTTATATTTATTTAACTACCTATATAGCAGGATCATTTGCGTTTGCCCTACACAATACTCTACATATACCTAATGTTTAATGTAGGTGTTTGTGTAGTGTGTATTAAAAAAGCCGCGAATGATTCGACCTAAAAAATCTGACTTACCCCCCCTAGGCCAGAAGCTGGGTACGCCTATGTGCACACGTATTAATTTAAAGCCTTCTTAAATATTTTATTTAGATGTAATTACCAGTTCTAGTAGGAAGGTAAATATTGTATCATCGATACTCCAAAGACTGAGCTCTGCCTCTGAAGTTGTGGGTTCGATTATCACCCATGACGAATATGGATGTTTGTTCTGTCTGGTATCCGCCATCTGATTTCCATAGCTATGCTAAATTTGGGGCTAGATGGCGCTGTGTGAAAATTAAATGTCCATGAATATACATATTTATTTATTTCCTCATTCCAACTGGGTCTATTTTAATCCATTACCGTCCCAACAAGAGGCGCGCCTGAAAAAAAAACCTTAACTTTTTGTTCAATGTTACTTTGTAATTTATTATTATTGTATGTATATTAGACCTTTCGTGGACCAATTACGGTATATTTAGAAAAAAAGGGTTATTCAGCTGCTTTATTTAGCAGTGTGCAATTGATGCTGGTTTGAAACCCGTATATGCGATTTTTAAATCAATTATTCAATTAGTTCTGTAATATGTTTCCTCAAATAAAAATATTTATTACTACAACCCACTAAAGGTCAAACAAGCATAAGGCCCCACGCGAGGTAAATGTTAACCGCGTTCTATAGACACAGATGCATTTAATTAATAATGAATGGGAACATTGCAAAAAGATTTCTGCATTTTCCTGTTCATACCCGGGTCGGTGCTACGGTTCATATCAGCATATTACGGATAGTTTATTGTTACTCTACTAAGAATACTTTTAAGGTCGCTGGGATTATCTGAAATGGGTTTGATACGAAAGGTTTGTAAGATTAAACATGGCGTGGCTAGAATTATCCGTCGTGGTTTTGACGTGAGTCAATGGTTTTTTAATAAGCTGCTATACACTATTTTCATTACAAACGGAGTCAAGATATGTGAACTGACAATAGATTACATAACTTTTGTTGCTCTTTTCTATTGCTTATCTACTTTCATGAAAAAAATCTAAAGTCCACTGAAATTTCTTCGGCTCCATGGATTAGTTGGTAGCTACCCTGCTTTCGACGCTAGGGGAGGTTCAATTCCCGGCTGGGCAAACTTAGTGTAATAAGTGTAAACTTAGGTTTGAGATCTCGGTAGTACAAATTAATTTAAAAAATTAGTTGAATTTTTAAAAATTCAACAGAAATAAGGATTTTTGACGTTCATTTTGACTTAATGGGCGTAATTTTTTTTTTTCTCGAGAATTTGGTGTTTGTTTCTGTTTGTCCATTCCACATTTATTTTAGTTTTTGTAAGAATTGAACGGAAATAATGTTTTTTTGACTTCAACTCACCAACAACAGAACCAACCAACAAACAAAACAACAACAAAAAATAAACTTTCACGATATTGCGGCGATACAACTACCGAGCCACAACTCCGTAAACAAAAAACAAAAGAGAATTGACTCCAACCGTGAGTGTTGGAGTCGATTCTACTTTGTTCTTTAAAAGACATTTCATTTCGTCCAATCGAAAAGTTTCATTTCTCAGTAAGAGGCAGATGTAAAAACCTCCTAAAACGAAACCAAAGTTCTCAATGACAAACGGGAGGCGAATAGAAATTAGTTCTGAACCGCAGCATATTTAAAGGATAGCTGGTACAATTCACAGCTGAGACACGAATTTTGACTACCCTATGATCTAAAATGCCTGTAAAATGTTACGTGTCTAAATAGTTCTTGAGTCTTTAATAATGAGACTTCACTACATAGTATAAAACAAAGTCGCTTTCTCTGTCCCTATATCCCTATGTATGCTTAAATCTTTAAAACTACACAACGGATTTCGATGCGGTTTTTTTAATAGATAGAGTGATTCATGAGGAAGGTTTATATGTATAATACACCAGCAAGTCACCCCGCACGGGTAGTTTCTGATACGACACTGATGCTCTACTAACTGTGCGAAGCCGGGGCGAGTCGCTAGTTAAGAATAAATGAGTTTTCAAGTACTTTTTAAAGAATTCAATGGAAATATTTTGTCTTATTTTGTCTTTGTGCTGCTGTGGGTCCGATTTCCACCCAGGACAAACATTAGTGTGACAATTATAGATATTTGTTCAGCGTATAGACTGTGTCACCGATGCCGCGAGTCATGTAGAATGCGAGAGTGCCACCCAACCGTTCTTCTTCTTTTCGTGTGTGGGGAAGTGGTCAACTCTGTCCGAGTTTTCAAGCCGCCCGAAAGCTTCCGACATGGCTTATCGAATATCGGAGCTATTTTAACGAACTCTCCGAAGCACGGAAGAACTTGGTTCAAATGCCACTTAACTCCATCTAACTGCTGACCGGGCGGAGAGCTGCTTAACTCAAATGATTTGTAAATATCATCCAGGCAAACCTCGCCACGAGCGTTTCAAACCTAACCATTAAAAAAAACTCAGAACTTTTTTTTTTTGAAGAATTTTTTTTGAATGGTTGTGTTACTCAACTAAGTTTCACTCAAGTAAGCAACTTTCCGCACATTTTAGATCTCAAGTATAATTTGTATCGCTGTAAAGTGACCTAGCTATTTATATAGAACTGTGGCTCAATTCACAGAAGCAACATCGTAAATTACCAAGTGATTTAGATGGGGTGTTCTCACTAAAGTTTCCTCATGGTGTAGTAAAATTTTAATCAAACTTTACTTCGTTTTAAGAACTAAGAACGGACATGACCTACGCGCCATATTCTTGGTGAAGAGGATTTTTGGAAGAGTAAAGAAGAAAACAATTTGTTCAGTGGTCTGGAAAGGCACCAAACTTGCGTAACGTACATAAGTTCACGCTTTATCTACAATTGGGGACGAAGGTGTTAAAATTTCTAAAATGACTTGAATGAAAATGACCCGACATTTTTAAGGTTATCCCTTTAGCCGATAGGAAAAATAATAAATAATTAGAGATTACTTATGTTTCCCTTGATTAAGTGATACCGTTGGCATACCAAAGGTTTAAACTCTTATCTGCCCTTAACCTAAAAGTTAATTCACAGTTACCTTATCATGATAACGAAAATGCGTGCCAAGGGAATTAGGGCAAAACAATTATCATTAACTAGTTTATTTTAACTATCTTTGAGTAGTTATTAAAGTCATTGACGAAATCCAATTTTCGCCTGTAATATGCAGAAGCTACGATTTCACTTGTCTCGTATTCTGTTCCCACTGTCTCGCTTCGCTGTTATTGTTGATTTTCACCAATTACAGTTGTTAATCAAACAAAATTCCTTTTCATCAGCCTCTATAAGTTTTAGCGAGAAATAGCCTATAACTGTCTCCAGGGTCCCATCTATCTCTGTATCAAAATTCTTCATAATCGATTCAGCGGTTTAGACGTCAAAGCGTAACAAGCAAACAAACAAATTCGCATTTATAATATTACTTTGGATACCGGCCTACTCTCGATGTATGAGAGTAGGCTTTGCGTTTTTCGATTCGATTGCAAGGAAATCTTTGTGGAGTCTTCCGTAGCTGGAGCCTCCTTCTTACCGCCAAATGAAATAAATAACTCGGGTTTATAGTGAAATGTATGCAGGACAGAAAATCAAGTTAACAAACAGGTCTTGACATGAATCCCTCTAGGAAAAATTCTCTCTCCGAAAGAAGTGATTGAACTGAATTGTCGAACTGTAGCCGGAAGTTATTGGTTCATTCCACAGATAGTAAAATTATACAGATAATGCTATTATGGTAAAAAGTTGAGTGTGTGTATGGTATGAACACAACATCTATAAATCCAGTAATCCGAATTGAGTTGCCTCAGCCAAAACTTAACTCAGACAACTGACTTATTTAGTACTTATTGAGGATAAAAGGGCAAAAACAAGTCGATTGTTTAGTAGGTTTTTTAAGTACCTAATTTGTTTCTACTTATATATTTTGTACCACTTATTACGCGAAACTCCATACCATATTGGAAGCCACATGTATATCTAATAAGATTATTGGGTTCTTGGTAATTAAAACACGCAGTTTAACAGAAACAGTTAAACAGAATGAATAAATAAATAAAGCAAACGAAATAAAGTAGATGAAATAATGGATGGCGCTTCTACCGGATAAAGATACAAAAAATAAAATTAAAAAAGGCTGCAACCGGAAGTTGCTCAGTAAATTGAAATATTACTTTTAAATAACAATCATTGAGAGATAATTTTTTGCAATATAAATGCAAATAAATCAACATATCTTACCGAGTTAGTGAGATGAATTAATCTCTCGAACTCAAATGTTTGTTTTTGTGTTTTCACTCTCACCACTCGAGAATAGGCATCCCCCAATTAAGAGCTGGCATATGAACGAGATCACTTGGTTAATTACGCCTTATTATAGCTCTCCACACTCTGCACACACTTCATAACACTTATCCTCGTCCTAATTGTTATGGATATAGGGGTGATATTGTCCTGGCCGTTCCATCACTTATCACCCTCGAGTGTAAGTATAATTCAGCCAGATGGTACTTAAGAATATTCCGGGCACTTGCCGTTTGAAGTATCATTAATGAAATAATACTACCACGTTCTAGAAACGGTGACGGAAAACATCGTGAGGAAACCGGCATGTCTTAGAACCATAAATTCGAAGACATGTGACATCCAAATCCATCCGGTATACAACAAGGAGTAAAATGCATTTAGTAAAAAGCTGTTATTTTTAAATTACAAACAGACACTTCAATTTTATTTATTTGTATAAGGTTATGAAGATCTGTTCAGGCGTCTGAACCGCTGAGTTTCAAGTCCAAGGTTTTAAAATTTTGCGACAAATTAACTTATTAACTCAGATACTTGTAATTTCTGGAGGTTCCCGAACCCCCATTCATTAATCTCACGTGCACTCAGGTAATCACACTTGATACAAACAAACACACACTATCAGTCACTTGTTGAGAATTAGTGTGAAGGTTTTAATATCAGATAATTGTTATAATCTCGTGCGGCGATGGTATAAATGTTTTGGAAACTGTAGGTTTGATTGCCAGTGCTTTGACATCATGGTGGCATTTCTGTTGGGGTTGGTACTGGTTGGGCTGGCTGGTAAGATATTTTTTTTTTATTTATACATTACAAAAAATCTTTATTGTGAGTGTCCCACTGAATTTCGACAGTTCGTTATTTCAACACGTCGGTAATTTCGAAAAAACATTTGACAACTAAGAAATGGAAATAGAAAATGTTTATTTGCAACGAAAAACAGTAAGTACACAATAAATAAAAACAAATATAAATATCGTGTATTTATCAAATTTGGCCGTCACGGCACGAAAATATGACGGCATATGAAAGCGTTATGATTTTTTACTGCCAAGACGGCATAGACTTAACATAAAATAAACATCCCTTTTTTGAAATCCATTTAATTTATAGTTGTTTTTAACATGGCCTCTCTACTGAACATGGGTAGCATAAGGGTAGGCACGGAAAGCGCCAATTAATCTAATTTTCGGCTCTTTAATTTTGGACATTTTATAATTATAACGCACTAGTGTAAATCTAATAAAAAGGCATTAATAAGCTTTTCCGCTAGACAAATATTACTGAGGCCTTCAAATTAACCATTGGAAATGAACACAGAAGAAAGTAAAGATTGTATATTCCTTTTCGCCAATGAAGAACGCGCGTATGAGAAATGCATTCATATTTAAAACTACTAGTTCCACTCACTCTCAATTATCGAGAATAGGCCAGTGTCCCTGCAGTGGGAACATTAGAGGCTGATACGGTATTCTGTAATTTCAGGGTCAACCCCAGTGAAGGAAGACGTTCGGATAGTCGGCGGTGACAGCATCAACATAACTGATGCCCCGTACCAGGTGTCGGTGTTGTATAGGGGGCGCCACTCCTGCGGCGGTACCATCATCAGCAGGGACATGATCATCACCGCGGCACACTGCGTTGTTGGGTGAGTATCCGTGCCAGCCAATGTTTCCACTGCAGGGACACCGGCCTACTCTCGTTTATTCAGATAAATGGGGTTTATAGTTTATAGATTACCACCTGACCCGGCCACGCGTTGCTGTGGCTAACGTTTTTGTAATTGTGACTGTCAAATAATAGACAAATAATTTGCAATAAAATAATATTGCGATCATAAATTGAGATGTGAGCTATCCTATCTTTCAAGTTGGATCAAACTGCACACGGTGTACAAATTTGATTAAAATTGGTTAAGTAGTTTGGGAATCCATCGCGGACAATTATCGTGACACGTAATTTATATATTATATTATATATTAAGATTTGTTTACCTTAGGTACAAGAGAACACTTGGTAACGTCATGCATTCTATTTAGCAGCACACATACAAGACAACAATTATCATTAAAACAAAAAATAAAAACATAAAAAAAAGATCTATAGCAACGAGAAACAGACAAGGACACATTCTCAAAAAGAGTTGCCATAACATTGTAAAAATATCATCTACCACGTTTGATCTACCACAAGAACCCAGTCCGGATTGGTACATGTCACATCTTCGAATGTTTGGAGTATAAGATATATCGGTTTCTTCATGTTTTCCTTCACCGTTTCGAGAACGTGGTATTGCGCGTATAAATTTTTATAGTAAAAACCTCGTTGTCGTAATTCATTATTTTTTATAACTAATATTGCATATGACAAACCGCAGTTGAAACCTACCAGTGCTACTCCGTTGGCACCACTCAGGTAGTAGGGGGTCAAAAGGCGATTATCCCTTAAGTTTAGGACAAAAGACAATACACCCCAGTTTCTGAGCACGTTTTGATTGTACTTTAGGACTACAATAATAATTTAATTAACAGTGAATCCAGCGAATTTGCCTACGGCCATTCTCACGTAATTGGGTAATTTCTAAAATTCTTACTGAATATAGATTACACTGGGGTCAACGACCGAAATAAGGCTCAACAACAACTGAAATAAGAAATGGGAATATAGCCTATGTTACTCGCTGTATACAACTGATATCGGTCATATTTTTTTAAACGATGTTTAATTATAATAATTAATCCTTTATATTAGGTAATTGCTAAAGGTCTTAGCTAGAAGCAAAGTACCCTTTCAAGGTGTATAATATTGTGTACACTCAACAGAATTTTAACAAAGGGCATTGACCGTATGACAAACGAAGGTATCTCGGGGTCGTTGAACCTTCCTTTCCGGTCGTTTACAAATTATGTAACTACCCATATCAAAATGAAATATAGTTTGTCCTTGATATTATATGTTCCGAAGAGACATAAAAGAAAACGCTTGGCTAAATATCTTAAACAATAAAACAAGCAATAATAATAAAGTCAGGGTTACCAACTTAGCTAAGAATCTCTCATATCGTCTATCGGATTTGATTTCGGGATAAATAGCCTATGTGATAATCCAGAGTATGAGGTACATTCATAACAAGTTTCAACAAAATCCGGTCAGCGGATGAGGCGTGAGTAACAACCAGACATAAAGACAAACTTTCAAATTTATAAGTACAGTAGAGTCTTCACTAATCCGGGACTTCAGTAGTCCAATACATCCAATAATCCGGCACCCTACGCTCTCGCTTCCCTAACAACTACCTTCTGTCGTTACTATAATTCTTCGTCACTAGAGAGAGAAAGTTTTTGAACATATTCCAAAAAGTAGACCTCGATTAAGGATTAAGACTAATTAGTTAATTGTTAAACATGTCACTATATGTTTTCTATACAGTTTTTCTATACAATAATCCGAACATTCCAATAATCCGAATTCTGGTTTTGAAGAGTACACAGAGTACAGTAGAGTCTCACTAATAGTGCCGGATTAGTGAGACTCTCCTGTATTATTAAGTACTAGCGACCCGCTCCGGCTTCGCACGGTTAGTAAAGCATCAGTATCCTATCAGAAACTACCCGTGCGAAGCCGCGGTGACTTGCTAGTGTATTATACATATAAACCTTCCTCTTGAATCACTCTATTTATTAAAAAAAACCGCATCAAAATCCGTTGCGTAGTTTTAAAGATTTAAGCATACATAGGGACATAGGGACAAAAAAAGCGACTTTGTTTTATACTATGTAGTGATGATAATTTGCACAAAAAACAAAATCTTATTCCAAAATCTTATTCCCTACTTTTTTACTACTAGGGAATAAGGAATTTTATTTTTTGTTCCCCTCTGAGCACCACGTTGAAATATTGATTGGTGCTCAAATGGGAATACCTTTGGTGCTCAATGCATTGGTGCCCAAAAAGTAGGTGCTCAAACTGGAATAGGTATATTTTCAGCAGAGAACATGTAGGCCCGTTGATAGGTATTGGATAAATAACTTAGCACATAGAAGTTTGTAAACTTTGTATGTTTGTAACTTTTCATAAACACATTCAACATAAGAACATAAGTTAAGACAAGCGTAGATAAAAGGTTTGGAAAATGAGCACAGCGAAAGAGTTTTTTAATAATGAAATATATCATAATAAAGGATGTTTTATGTACTTAATTATTTAACTTAAGCCTACACGCTTAGTTTCCGTTCCCGTGGGAACATGGGGATACATTTATTTTATTTTTCCGTCAATTTTCCAGTGTTTTTAATATTTATTCTGCTATTCGGGATGGAGACTATTACAACAAATCTAAAACAATGAAAATCTTTTCAGCCGTTCTCGAGTTATAAGTTTCAACAAACCCGACTTGCCTTTATATATTAAAAAAAAATATAAGATGTAGAAGTCACCTACAGCACTATTGTTAGAAATAACTCACGAAACAATGTTTGAATTAATCATTGACTTGCTGTTTGACAAGATACTTTACTCTTTCTCTCTCACTGAGTTCTTATATTATGAATATAGATGTCTCTTTCTCATCCTTCGTTGGACGTCAGTAGCGAAGATATTATTAAATTTTTGGCTCCTTTAATACTCAGAATGGATGGGGTAGGAATTTATCACGTCTACTAAATACTTGAAATTCAATTGAAATTCCCACTTTTATAGCCAGTCCCAGATCTGGTTTTAAAAAGGTATTAAACTTGACAATTTTAATTAGTCAATTATATCAAATACCTTCATCACGCCATTTTCCGCTAAGGGTTAGACATATTTCACCCTGTGGGTCACTCAATCAGTGGAACGTAGACGTGGCATGAAGTGGGTTCAAAGCCACCATTTCTTTAAAAGCCTTGGATTTTTAGCATAAAAGGTTAAGATATGCAAGGGTATATCAAAAATCTACTTTATTTTGAACAAACAATTATAGTAAGGAAAGAAAAGTAACTCCCAGCCGGGGCACACTTTGTGTGGTGAGCATGAAGTTTGTTCTCTGGTCCTGGGTATTTGAGTTGTGTTTCTGTGTTCGTCCATGCCATCTGCGACACAGGGAATCCTAGAGGTATGAGTGTTTTAGTCGGTTGTAAGTATTCTATCAGTAAACTAGTTCCTATCGTGCAAGCTATCCCCAATTGATGACAGTGTGAAATGTTGATAATTATATAAAATCAAAAGCAATAATTCGCTTCAGCATTAAACCACAATGAAGAATTTTTTATTCCTTTCCAGTGCAAAGCCAAACGACTTCCAAGTCCGCGCCGGTTCCTCCTCAAACTCCGAAGGTGGGCAGGTCATACCGGTCGGAGATCTAATCTCCCACCCGGGCTTCAGCTACACTGAGATGGACAGCGATATCGCCGTTCTTTGGCTCTCATACCCACTCACCTTCAACGATGCCGTGAAATACGTGAAAATGCTGGAGCCAGGAGAGGAAATCGCTGATGGGGAAATGACTATTGTCACTGGGTGGGGGAATATGGCGGTGAGTGTTTTTTTCCTCTTTTTTATCTAATAAAACTGACATATCCAGTTAAAGGCCCACTAGATACCACTTAGGTCCTCCCCGACCGAAGTATAAGAAGACAAATGTTGCACCCTGTTACGCCCGTCACCCAATACGAGGACGTTACGTCTCACGGGCATGCGATTTCAAAGGCACCCACACCGTTCCATCGAACACACTAACGCGTTTGCACTACTGCGGCGGCGGATGATTGATGAAAAACTAGCATAACATATCTCTTCTTCTTATTTCCAGGAAACTGGTGGATACCCCCCAACTCTTCAAAGAGTTCTGGTTCCCAAAGTGAGCGTAAAGGTCTGTGATAATGCCTATAGCGCCATCTATGCGATATCGCCGAGAATGCTATGCGCAGGAGTGCCGGAGGGTGGAAAGGATGCTTGCCAGGTACTATTGATTTTTGCTTCGATGCAAGTTTTAGGTATCCTCCACAAAGACGCGCCCCACCCTTCTTCCTAATCGATTTTAGTACAAGCGTGCAACATTCCCCTAGTTAGTTTTGTTGATACAAAAGTAGTATAATGAGGCAATTATTAACTGCTTATGAAGCAAGGACAATTATACAATTATATAATTATATTTAAACACCTATTACAAAATACACGGGATGGATTGAAGTTGTTGCCTCCGCCCTTTAATAGCAATTCAACTGAGCCTCCCCGGCCCATGTATGAGATGACCCAAGTTACATGCGCCTCATGCACCTGTGATTTCACCGGCGCCCACACAATACCACCGGAACAGAGTAATACGAGTGAGCTGATTGGCGGTTGATTACCAGGTGCGGAGGCAGTACTTTCGAACAAACTTTGCACAAGTCTACTGATACTTTTAATTGCTTCTTTTGCACCACCCAGCGGGTCCGTGTGAACCCCCCAACTGTCGCCCATTCAACTACTGACAGAGTAATACAACAGTTTCCATATCGGTTGATAAATGACGGAGTTTTGTGGTGATAAACAAAAATACAACCAAACTGATAACCTCTACTTTGGAAGTCGGTTGAATACCTTCTCTTTTCCAGGGTGACAGCGGTGGTCCGTTAGTGTACAACGGTAAACTGGCCGGTGTGGTGTCTTGGGGCCTGGGCTGCGCCAGACCCGACTACCCTGGGGTCTACGCGAAGGTATCAGCGCTGAGGACATGGGTCAACGACAACATATCATTCCTGAGACTGAAACACATCGTCCGATACCTTAGACCTTGATTATAATTATGGATTCCGAATAAATTTGTTTTTAAGAATTGGAGCTTTTTAACACATCTATATATTTAAGGTGATTTAAATGGGTACACAGACTGATAGCCCATCCGATGTTGAGTGGTTACCGCCACCAATGAACAACGGTAATACAACATGGGTCTTCCTCTTGTATGAAAATAAACTGACTGCAAATTGTCACGTCTGCAAATGACACTTGAGATCTAAAGGAATAAATGAGTTTGAATATGAGAAGATCCTAGAGTATGACATTACACCTGTCACTCTGATACAAAGACGCAACGTCTCATGCGAATGTAATTTCACCGTACCTATATAACACAAACAAACACCCAAGATCCGAAAACAAGCTTTATGCCCGTCGCAGTCTACCGGGCCGGGAAGGAATCGAACCCGTGACTCGAAGACTCGAAGACAGGGATACTACCTACTAAGCACCGAAGCCGAGAGATTGCATTGAACCGCAAAACCATCAGGGAATCAAATAAGACAATTGCATGTCGTATCCAATTGCAATTACTAGAAGCAATAAGATGGTACGCCACAATTAGACAGATAATAAATTAAACAAAGCTTATTTTAATCTGCTTCAATTGTAAGGGCATTCTGCGATCAACTCTTGGCACATTGGCAAAAGTATTTGTAAATATTCTAGTCCGGAGTTGTACTGCCTTCACGCCAGTTAATCTGCCGCCTAGCAGTGGTGCACTCGCATTACTGTGTTCCGGTGGAAGGGTGTGGTGCCGGTAAAGCCATGCGCATGAGACGTAACATCCCCGTCTCTGCGGGCGCAACGGGGTTCGACTTGGATCTCATACTACGGTCGCGATAACGGAACTCGTATTGCTGTAGTTATGGGCGTCGGTAACCATTTAACTTCAGGTGGGCTTTCAGCTCGACTCATTCTTTTACATATAAAAGGTACATAGGTCACGTATAAACCTACCTGGGTCTATTTCTCAATCTCAATCTCACTGTCTCCATCGCACTGAAACTTCCTCAGATATCCGCGACGTTGGAGCCCGTAAGTGCCAAAAGCAGGAATAAATCCCGCCCAGCATCATCAATGTGTCGCGATAGACAAACTTTTCCGATTCAAACTCCAATTTAAATGAATGAATGCCTTCGGTTCTTTCTGTGTTTTTAGCTTTTAGCGTTCTCCACACAGACGCGGTGGATGGTTACGGTTCAGCGTACGGTTTGCCCGTGCGAACCTCTTTTGTTGACACGGTTGCGGTCCGGTAACGCAAATAGGACAGAAAGCTTACAGTCTCGGTCAATGGAAGGGATCAAGTCAGTTGAACATACGACAGAGATAATCAGATATCCTCATCTTTTTAATTAGTTAATGATGAGAAGAGTTTTTTTTAAATACTCTCTCCTGACTGTCTATTTGACTGACTATTTTTGGTTCTTATGCGATTTTTATACATAACTAGCGACCCGCCCCGGCTTCGCACGGTTAATAAAGCATCAGTGTCGTATCAGAAACTACCCGTTCGAAGCCGGGGTGACTTGCTAGTGTATTATACATATAAACCTTCCTCTTGAATCACTCTATCTATTAAAAAAACCGCATCAAAATCCGTTGCGTAGTTTTAAAGATTTAAGCATACATAGGGATATAGGGACAGAGAAAGCGACTTTGTTTTATACTATGTAGTGATATTTTACGATTTTTTTTATTGTATCTTAATAGTCAAAAGCTTATTTCATATTAATCTTTTTTTTTTATATTCCACTTTTACGTTATATACATATACTATAATGTTAGTATAATGCCTACCTGATGTTAATTGATACCGCTACCTCCGATACCGATAAACAGCTCAATACGACTCAGGTTCTCCATACCGAAATATGAGAAGATCCAACTCACGTCAGCTTGCGCCTGTCAGTCTGAGACGTGGATGTAAAGTCACATGCACCTGTAAATATGCTTTAAATTGTAAACGATGGATTACCCAGGTATACAAGTAACAAACTCCTTCAATTCTTGAAAGTGAGATGACTTTCATCTTAGCAAGAAGCCCGACCAAACGTCAAAAGATGAAAAGTCGACCCATTTCAAACAAAACGTGATTCGGGTATTAGTCATCCGCCCGTGACCGTAACCGCAGACCGCGTCTGTTTGAGGGGACCTTTATTCTTTATGGCGTACGGTCGTGTCATTGTTTTTGTTAGAATATTGGCAAACTTTTTAGGCTTGATTTTTTAATCTCATATTACTCGTTTATGTACTTATGGAATTTTAAACCAAGAGATAATAAACAATAAACTCTCAATAAACGAGAGTAGGTCAGTACCTGCAGTGGGAACATTATAGGCTGGTACGGTATAGGCACCTATACTTAGACCTTCGCTTGACCTGAATACTGTCAATAACAAAAGTAATGATTTCTTTGAGTAGGTATTTACATAAAATCCAACTACTGGTATCTGATCTAAACGGAACGGAATCTAAAACAGACCGAAAAATATTCGGAAGAATAATTAAAGTTTGATCTATCGGAACTGCTTTTACCATCAAATACTTACTCCTATCCTAAATAAACAAAGATCACGATCAAATATTTGGTGAACAATATTTTGCGAAGTGGATTAACTTAATGCTTATAAGTAATTACTAAGTAGCCTAGGTAAGCAAATCATAAAGGACTAGAGGGTCTTATTATATTTAGCCCTCTCTATAAAATAAGTGGCCAACCCTGGGTTGTTTAAAGAATACTTATTATACCTACTCTTTGTCATGGATGCCGGATCTGCCAAACCATC
Source organism: Aplocera efformata (assembly GCA_921293045.1). Lineage (NCBI taxonomy): Eukaryota > Metazoa > Arthropoda > Insecta > Lepidoptera > Geometridae > Aplocera > Aplocera efformata. The sequence goes on from OV121061.1 coordinate 5,882,638, forward strand.
CGAACTTCTTCGGCATGGCATCAATAGTTCGAAATAAGGAATAAATAAATAAATATTTATGGCCATTTTACACAGCGCCATCTATCCCCAAACTAAGCTTAAATAGCTATGGAAACTAGATACCTAACTGAAAGAATACTCACATAGAACTTGGATATCGAACCCATGACCTAACGCGCAGTAAGCAAAGCTACCAACTTAGCTGTGCAATGCTGCAACTGCAAATGCCGAGCAAACGACTTCTCAACACAATGGTTAATTCGCTAATTGTATATTATAGTGACACCTATGTTTTTGTAATGAAAGCTTTTCAATGGTGTCGCCATCTAGCTAAAACCACTTGCTCTGCGTCGAGTCACATGGTTTTTCAGGACTTGGAGAAACAAATACGGCAACCGATAAAAAACCACTTCAATGCAATCCCTTAAATTTCACCCTCAGGGGGTTTTAAAAAAAGAAACATCTAAATCGGACTACAATGTGCAAGGAAAAAGTCACAGGAAAGCAAACAATTCCATTCGCTTGGATGATATATTTTTTCCCATTATTTTTTCAGATATTGTATCCAATTATTTGTGTTTTTAGCCACACAAATTCTGCCATTGTCAGATTTGATGTACTACCACAAGGTTTTTTTATTAAAGGGTTAGTTTTAATTTTATCGTCCAAAGCGACATTGCTATCTACAAAAAGTTTTTTGTAAGTTATGTATTTAGAACCAAAATGTACTTTAATAGGAGTGCAAGATTCAGAAAACTTAATTTGAAACATTGTCAATGACACTGTCAGATATGCCATTCGCTGCACCTCGCCGCCAGGTTTACAGATTTGAGAATTTTCCCCGTTTTAGGGGAAAATCATGTGGAATGGGGTATTGTTAATGTGAATTAATAAAGTGAATTTTCTAAAGGCAATTAATAAAGGGTCTTCCAGAGTTGGTCAAAGAATGCTTTAGAGACAGTCTATCAGTGGTTTTTAATGCAAAAAGCCATCGTGCATACTTTACATTGATGAGAATTATTGAACATACTAGCTCCTCATATTCATCCTTTTATTACAAATGATTGTTGCAATTAATGCGCTTAGCTTGAATCATATTTACTTAAAAAACCTTTTGCCCTAGACATTTTCTAAATCTGTATTTATTAAACTGTTTTATAGAATAATATTGGGAATACCGGCCCTCAAACATTATAATTGTTAATTATAACCATATCATAAAATTGATTTTATGTCAAATCTATTAAGTCTAGCCTACTTTTATGTTCATTAGATGATATGATGACTTTATGTTTTCATTGGCGTAATTTTGTCTTTTTCTACGAAGTAACCAAACCAAGCTGAAAACTTGTAGAAGCTGGCAACTTTGCACCTCGCTTTTCATCTAATCGATCGATTGGTGATTTTACAGGTGCGATTCATTCTATGATTATACAAAAATCATCGCATCGATTTTCTAACTAAAATGTCGTAAAATGGGCACCAACATGCGGAAGAAAACTCAGGTATCTTTCGTGATACGCGACGAGGAGGAACGCCGGCACAGAAATGGCGTCAGCTCGTTGCAACTGGACCCCATACAGGGTCGGCTTTACTCAGCTGGACGGGACGGTATAATCCGGGTGTGGAACACCGCTCCTGGTGTTCAGGATCGTTATATACAGAGTATGGAGCACCATACGGACTGGGTGAATGATATAGTGCTGTGTTGTGGCGGTAAAAATCTTATAAGTGCTTCGTCTGACACGACTGTAAAAGTATGGAATGCACCAAAAGGTTTCTGCATGTCGACACTTCGAACGCATAAAGACTACGTGCGTACTCTAGCTTATGCTAAGGATAAGGAGCAAGTCGCCAGCGCTGGCCTGGACAAGTCGATTTTCCTTTGGGATGTAAATACTTTGACGGCTTTGACAGCTAGTAACAACACAGTCACGACTTCGAGTCTTGTTGGCAATAAAGAGTCCATTTACAGTCTTGCCATGAACTCCCCAGGCACTGTGCTCGTGAGCGGGTCCACTGAGAAAGTGCTCCGCGTTTGGGACCCTCGGAACTGCTCTAGGCTTATGAAACTAAAAGGGCATTCGGATAATGTCAAAGCGCTGGTCATCAGTCGAGATGGAACACAATGTGTGTCGGGCAGCTCTGATGGCACTATCAAACTCTGGTCCTTATCACAACAACGATGTGTATCTACAATCCGTGTACATTCCGAAGCAGTGTGGGCAATATTAGCTACAGAAAGCTTCACTCATATAATTTCTGGAGGACGGGACCGTCTAGTCATAATAACGGAGCTCCGTAACCCTGACAATTTTATGATTGTTTGCGAAGAAATTGCTCCAATACTCAAGCTTTGCTTCACAGCGGATCAGCAAGGCATATGGGTAGCTACATCAGATTCTGATATCCGATGCTGGAAGTTACCACCTTTGAATCTGCTAACCTCTGAAACATACAATCAAAACAGCTATAATACAACAAATGTGTATCAAACACAACCGATACACCATATTCCTGGTGGTCCAGCAATTAAGCACTATGCTATATTGAATGACAAACGTCATATTGTTACAAAAGACACAGCCAACAATGTTGCCGTATTCGATGTACTGAAAGCTTCTAAAATTGAGGACTTAGGTGAAGTTGACTTCGAGGAAGAAATCAAGAAACGTTTTAAGATGGTATTTGTTCCAAATTGGTTCAACATTGACCTGAAAACAGGAATGATAACAATACATCTTGGACAAGATGAGACTGACTGTTTGGCGGCTTGGGTGAGCGCTAAGGACGCTGGGTTGACAACAGAGACCGACCAGAAGGTAAACTTTGGAGCATTGTTGCTACAAGCATTGTTGGAACACTGGAACCATGCAAATAGAGTGAACGAGGCTGGTCAGAAAGTAATTGCAAACAACTTCTTCAGTGTTCCGTTGCACACTCCTTTGATCTTCAGTGAGGTTGGAGGCCGAACTCTATATAGGCTGCAGGTATGTAGATATTTTTTAAATAAATTGTCTGCCAAATTAATTTAGTTTCATGGATGTGCTTTGGTAGACAACATGATGCATCATACATATGCCTACAGCATGTCTATTTCTTAGCTGTGTATAAAAAATGAAATGAAATGAAAATATTTTTTAAAAAAGATATTAGATATAACATTTGCTAATATTAATGAGCAAAGTTTACTTCTATCAATTATCTTAATATATATAAATCTCGTGTCACAATGTTTGTCCTCAATGGACTCCTAAACCACTTAACCGATTATAATAAAATTCGCACACCATGTGCAGTTCGATCCAACTTGAGAGATAGGATAGTTTAAATCTCAATTTATGATTGCAATATTATTTTATTGCAAATTATAATATCGTATCACAAAAACGTTAGCCACAGCAACACGTGGCCCGGTCAGCTAGTTGTCTATATAATGTTCCAGTGAGCTTACTGGAAGTTATGTAGTTCCCATATTACAAATCTAGCCCAACTCCTTAAAGTAACGGAGGACTCTGGGTTGTTGGCAGCACTGCTGGTCTGCTGTGGAGACCTATTAGCTATTAGCTTATGAAGGTTTTGGTTCTCGCTACCCTCGTTTAAGGTTCCGTACCCAAAGGAATAAGCGGGACCCTTTTACTAAGACTCGGCTGTCTGTCTGTCTCTTCCATATGAAGAAACTAGATGGCGCTACTTGTATTGTGGCTCGCGCTATCGTTGCGTTTCGTTATCGACATGACTTGTAGAACGCAACTAGGAACCGCTCTGATAGTGGTACGGAAGCCTTCATGCGCGAGGCGACTCGCACTTGGCCGGTTTTTTAAATTCCTTGGCGGTTTCAGGTCGGTGACGCGGGTGGGGAGACGGAAGGCAATTTGCTGGTGGAGACAGTGCCGTCGTGGGTGGTCGACGTGGCCATCGAGATGGTGTCTCCGAAGCTGCACAAGTTGCCGTTCTACCTGCTACCACACGCCAGCTGCCAGAGCAAGACCGACAGGCAGAAGAAGGTCAGTCATTAATATACTCCAGTCCAGTTGCTCGCGTCCGTAGGTGTGTACACTTTGATTACCTACACGTACCTCCTAGGTGGTGCTAAAGAAGCAACCAAAAGAAGCACTAGAACTTGTGCCAAGTTCGTCCGGAGAGGTACTGCCACCACGTCTGGAATCTGCCGCCAAGCAGTAGTGGTTGCATTACTGTGTTCCGGTGGAAGGGTGTGGCTGCCGGTGAAATCACATGCACATGAGACGTATCATCCCCGTCTCGGGTGATGGACGCAGTAGGATGAATGCGACTCAGTAAAGATTTGGATCTCATACTGAGTCGCACGCATTACTGTTGTCATGGGCGAGAATATTTCTTTATTAATCTTGCATTGCATAACAGACAAAGAAATATACAAGAATTGCTTGTTTAAACTAATATGATATACTGTATTAATATTATTATTCCATCATTATCTAAGTTTAGAGCAAATTGGCATTAGTCATATAAAAATATATCATTCCAGGATCGTCTGGTAGCCAACGATTTCATCCAGTGCCGAAAGGTAGCTGAACATGTTGTTGAAAAGATCATAGGGGGCGGGGATGCCAACGGTGCCAGTGCTGGCAGCCAGAAGGGCAGCACCAATGAGGACAGCACCGACGGCGCTGATGAGAAGGTGGAACTGCTCTGCTCAGACCAGGTGAGACCACAGACTTACAAAGGAAAAGGACATTTGGTTGTACTTTTTTTAGATTTTCTTCGTACGTACCAGCCTCTAATGTTCCCACTGGAAGCGGCCTTCTCTCGATAATTGAGAGTGAATGGGCTTTGATATACCACGGGAGCACAATTCTGATTGGTAGATGTCACATGTCTTCGAATTTTTGGTCCTAAGACATGCCGATTTCCTCACGATGTTTTCCTTCACCGTTTCGAGAACGTGGTATTGCGCACATACATTTTTGAAGTGAAAAACTCATTGGTTGTGGTGTGGGTTTGAACCAGCGACCTTCAGATTGAAAGTCGGTGTCTGTGCCCTGGGCCACCACGCTCTCTCAGTCATCGTAGTGTTACCATTTTACAATTTCTAACACTATGTGTACACTGTTACAAAGTTACCAGTGTACACATAGCGCAAAATTTGTGTGACAGACATCATTTGTGTCTGGGTTTATACATATTTGAAAGAAAAGTATTATACAATACTATATAAGAATTCTATATGCACGTATGCAACACATTAATATTTTAAGGTGAAAGTTATAATAATTCATTCGCAATTATCGAGAGTAGGCATCGGTGTCTCGCAGTGGGAACATTAGAGGCCGATACGGAACTGTAGGTAATTGACAGCGATAATTTCTCTTTCCAGGTCTTGGACCCCAATATGGACCTGCGGACGGTCCGCCATTTCATATGGAAATCGAGTGTAGAATTCACCCTACATTATAGGATACTGAAGGGATGACCCCTCATCATCTTTGACGTGGACTAAGCCGCAGGGGTCGGTGACCCTGGGTTGCCCGCTCGTCGAATTGTGGTAAAGACTTGTGTGACGTGGTACGTGTCGATTTTTTTACACTTTAGACACTGTTTAAATTTACTATGCCTCATACAGCCTATTATTAGGGTTTGAACAGACGTAAACATAACAAATAAGACTATCCTAAAACATGAAAACTGACTGTAATTTGTCATATCTGTGTGCATGTAATGTGCTTGGAGTTCCTGTGACACGTTATATACTCACGAATATGTGTTAAATTTGACGTGTCCAAATGATACTTGAGACCTAAAGGAATAAATGAGTTTGACTTTGATGGATATGGTAAATTCACTGTCAAAGCAATGACGTAGACATAATGTTGTAATGATTTTCCACGCGTTGTCCTCGAACGAGAATGTTTGAAGATAATTGGTTTTCGAATTATCTCAATGAAAAAAAAGCGGTAATGTTTTGTCAGTGATAATCTGAACGCCATATCTGAATTAGGTTTTGTGTGCTCATCTTGTTTTAAAATGCGCGCCCCTCTATAAATTTCAAAATGTGTAATTAGGTATTTCATCAGGTTTGGAAATGAACCTTAAGAATTAAGACTAGCGAAACACTAAAACTGACTTATTTGACATTATGTGTGCATGTAACGTGCCTTAGCTTCAGTGACACGTTACATGCGCACGAAAAAAATTTTACTTGTACTCGCTACTCAATTACATATGAATGCTATGGAATATTGTCTAATAATAATTAAATATGTACATATATTATTGTGCTCACTTTGTCTCACCTCTAGGGTAATAGCTGAAAATCAGTGTTGCTCTCCGAGCAATATTAGTCTGAGCTACAAGTTATTTGGTATACTGCAGCACATGTATATTTTTAGATATACTTAATTAGCATTATCAGAGTCAATTTTATATTCGCATTGTGCATTATTTAACTGATATAATCCAAGTTCATATAAAATCTATTTTTTAACAGTGCATGTGTCTGTGATTGGATTAACAAATAAATGTTTTATCTCACTGGCCTCATAGCTCAGTTGGTGTTTGCTATGCCTTCTGCGTTGTGGGTTGTGAGTTCGATTCTCAGGGCAAGCATTTAGGTGATGAATGTTGATGATTTTTCTGTGTGGGTGTTAATATGTATCATATATATGTATTTACAAAAATAAACTGTAAATATTGTATCAGTTGTCTAGTTCTTTTAATACAATCAAAATCCAAAACCTGTGCTTAGTTTGCGGCTAGTGCTGAGTATAATTATATTTAAAAAAATTATCTATATCTTTATGTACATTATGAAAAGAAAATATTATAAAATAATAAGATAATACCGTAGTGATCTAATAGAAATAGAATTGGCACAATTATGTAGTTCACTTGTGTGATTTTACTCAATATTTATTATTTCAAACAATATGCAATGAATTAGAATGTATTTTAAATAAATATAGTTAACTATGTCTAACTAGTTTGCCTACTCAAATAACGTTGCCATGGTAATCTACTTCTAGTCACCCGTTACTTGAATATAGGAACTGGACGCAAGTGGAGGGGCGCGCACTCTCAGATTGAACATACCATAAAACTATGTGTAACTTTAGGCATGTAAGTTTAAACAGGTATTGTGAGTTTGTCTATGACTTGTCTCTATGTGATGTTCAAATGGAACGTTAAAAAGACAAAGTGAATTGTGTATTTTCCCAAACTTACGATAGATTAGTTATGTCTGTTTCATGACTGTTAAGAGAACGATAATTTTGGCAAGAGAAATATAATGGTGTCTCATAAGTAATGTCGGTTTTCATATGTGAAAGTTCCTACGCCTCGATTCAAACATGTCGTAACTTGTTAAGACAAGTCTCTAAATCTATGAAGAGTGCAATTGCTTTATTCTGCGATAAATATGAAATTCGTGTATTGTTAATACATTATTCGCTTCCATACTATTTATTATAAAAATGTACTGCGTCGTCAATAAACAAAGAGAGAATGATTAAAAGAAAGTAAAGCAATTGTACTCTTCATAGAATTAGAGACTAGACTTTGTCGTTGAATTCGTAGTTAGGAACTTAACAGACGATGGTGAAATTGGCCCTTGTCCAGGTGTACCGTACTTTCAAATATTTTCTAGACAATTTTGTTATAATTAGCTTCTTGATACAATGTGAACTGACAAGGACAGGACAAACTGTGTAACGAAAATACATGTTTGTTCTGTGTATGTATTTACAAAAAATACTATTTATGTATTCCATCAGTTATTTGGTTCCCATAGTACAAGTAATGCTTAGTTCGGAGTTATTCTGTGAGTGCGGAAAAATATTTTTTTTTGCTAGGATTTCTGTCTTAATCCATAGAACACCTTACATTTCAGTCGGTGCTGGCTTAGTTCTCTTTAACCATCGGGAACGGAATCGTAGACACCTTCCTATGTAAAATATCTTGCATGATATTAAATCTTTTACATGCCCCAAGTTATTTATATAATTATACTACTTTGTCCCAATAACTATAAAAAGGGTTTCCACAGAACGCACTATAGTATTATTGAATGTTTAAGCAAGTACTATTTTATCTTAGTTGTTCGTAGCTGATTCTACTTAATAAATTACTACTGTAGCGGGCACTTGTCTCGTAATGTCATTACGAGGCCCATATTTTTAGTGATTGATGTTGTGACATTAGAGGGAATGTAATAGTGAAGTGAATTGGTTTATCGTTGAATCTGTGGGTCAGTTGAAAAGCCAGTTATGTTATCTTGCCGGTTTCTAAATTTCCAGATTCTAGAATATTCGATGAGGGTCCGTTTCACCACTGCCTGTTATGGTATCTCTTAAGACATATTAAGGCGTTTTTAAAGTTTTCGTTCTTATTATCGCTCCACGGGTATATATGACTATTTCATTACATTCCTGTTTTTAGATGTTTCAAATAGTTCGCAAATTACTATAGTCATGTTCCCAAAATGGCATGAAATGGCAGGTGCCGTTTAACAGATAGTGGTGAAACTAACCGTAAATGTCAAGAATATCCAGTAATTGTATCTATAATATTATTTATTTATTATATTAGTTTTCATTGTGTTGGGACGTTCGAGATGAATTATGCGCTCAAAGCGACTGGAGAGGACAGGAATGGGGTAATTGTAAAATGAAAATGAATGTTCTATAGTATTTAATTAGTTTTATTATGTTTTGCTGTACTGTAATATATAATATATTATGGTTCTTTGGTCACAAATTTAGTATTTTATGCATTCTCTGAACTTCAGAACCCGTTAAAAGCCCTGAGCTAGATAGTTGGTCATCTATATATAATCTATGTATATCTATATTGTCGGCCAAGTTCATTATACGAAAATGACTTGAAAAATCGCATGTCCTAGTGCAGAGGAATGTGTGAAAACTTTTTTTTTGTTGCTTATGGCAATGTACTGTATGAACATCAAACACCTTATCAAATCTATATTAGGTATAGCTAAGACCACGTTAGCTTTCAAACATAAAACCGCATCAAAATCGGTCAAAAATGATTCGTGCAATATTTTTTTTTAAATTAATTCAGGGCCGTGATACTTTTGTTCCAGAAAAAGCTAAATTATATTCGAATAAATTTTGCATTTTATAAAACGCATTTAGTATGTAATTTCGCTTGTGGCCTAAGTAATTAAATTTTGTATATATGTTAATGTACCTAATTTAGATTTATTTAAGTATTCATTTATGATTGTTAATTATTGTATGACATGTAGTGAATAAATGTTTGTTATATCAATGTGAATAATTTGTATGGGATTTTATTCAGTTTTTCCTGTATAACACTTGCACTTGGGTACGATGTATCGCAGCTGGAGTGGGCTCACACAACATAGACTGTCCATGTTGTCAGACTTGAGAACTTATATTGAGAGACTTGAGAACGCATATGCTCATTATACAAAGTTTGCACCGGCTGGGAATCGAACCCGAGAAGCATCACTTCGAGCGACGGACGCGAGCATCTAGACCGGTGTTTTTAAACGTGTGGGTCGCGACACCCTGCTACGCTACTGCAGTAAAAAAAAAAAAACAATTATTATGAAATCAATAATTATGAAAAGTAATAAATATGTTGGATTGAACATTTCTCACAAAATAAAATATATAAACGTTTACACACTCATACCTCTGCACTAGGATTCCCTGTGTCGCAAATGGCATGGACAAACACAGAAACACAAGACAAACACCCAAGACCTGAGAACAAACTTCATGCTCACCACGCAAAGTATGCCCCGGCCGGGAATCGAACCCGGGACCCCTCGCTTCGAAGGCAGGGCTACTACCAACTAAGCCACGGAGCCGTATGAAAATAAAGCAACGGGTAGGTGGCCGCGAAATATTTTTTCATACTAAAGGGGCTGTGTCATGAAAAAGGTTGAAAAACACTGATCACTTATGGTTGACAATAAGTCATGAATTCATGATGATAAATGAATCGAGATTGGAACTATTTACAAATTATTTAATCTACGGTTATATTTTAAAATTTACAATAACTATTTCTAATACAATCATTCTGCGTTGATGACCACCTTCCCAAGTTTCCCCCTCGGCACATCTACAGGCAGCAGGGTCTCTGTGACGATGCCGGTGGCTACCGTCACGTTATTCTCGCGCACCGTGAATGGCTGGCCGGGGGACATCACCATGCCTTCCAGCAGGGTCAGGTATACCTCGCCGTGGTCTCCCGGCATCATCATTTGTATCGAGGGCTCTGAAAAAACGTAATGGACTTCAAACTCATACTCATACTCATTTATTTTTTGTAGTCTTTGGAACGCTTGGTTATGTCAAAAGATATTATATAATAAAAATATAAATTCATAAACTGCACTGTTACAGTGTTATGCCAGAAACAGATTAGATAAATTCAAATTAAAAATATATATAATATATATATATAAAAAAGTGTTATTTCATGTATAGGTACTTATACTAATAGTGTGGAGTGTGGGGGTATTGAAAACTAATAGTCTATTTTGTTTTTATGTATCCGTTTTGACGGGACGAGCTGAAGACCTGATGTGAAGTGGTTACCTCCGCCCATAACAGCAATACGACTTAGGTCCTTCCTCCAAGTATAAGACCCAAATCGCACACCGTTGCGCCCGTCACCCGATTCAAGGATGTAACGTCTCATATGCATGTGATTTCACCGGCATCCACACCCTTCCATCGGAACAGCAAAGCAGGTGTGGTAGCAGTACTTCTCCGAACGTACTTTGCACAAGTTCTATTACTTCTGTTTGTAATGACAACATTTTGATATTACGAATAACTTTTTACTAAATACATTTAAAAGTAGGTATATACTGTACTTAAATAATTAAAACAAAATAAAACAATCTTTTAAATTTTTGTCTGACCGTTTGTTTCGGCTAATATCCGCGACTGGACCAGTTTTGAAGGGTGTTTCACTGGCAGATAGCTGATGTTCTAAGTAACTTGAATTCTTTTATTTTACAAAAACAAAATGAATGAGCTAATGAATGGAAAAGCTAGTTATTATAGTTCATTATAAAAAAGTATAGTCAGAGGAAAGAATAATTATAAAAGATTACAAAATAAAAATGCAAAAAGCAAAAAGCCAACATCACGCGGTGTTCCCAGGCGGTCACCCATCCAAGTACTGACCGCGCCCGACGTTGCTTAACTTCGGTGATCGGACGAGAACCGGTGTTTTCAACGTGGTATGGACGTTGGCGACATATATGTTGAAATTGTAAGTAACTTTGTTGTATTATTGACGTGCATTTACACATAGTACTGCGGTTCGGGCCGCGGTGCCTTGATGGGCGATGGTAGTCTTTTTTTATTATTTTTTTATTTGAATTAATGACGGAACGCGCTGAGGCCCCACCTGGTGGTAAGTGCGATCCCCGCCCATGGCAACAGTAATGCAACTCAGTATAAGATTTGGATCTTAAACTGAGTCGCATTCATCCTGCTGCGTCCATCAACCGAGATGGGGATGATACGTCTCTGAGCATGTGATTTCACCGGCACCCACTTTCTACCGAAACACAGCAACGCGAGCACCACAGCTTGGCGGCAGATTCCAGTTGTGGTGGCGGTACCTCTCCGGACGAACTTGGCACAAGATCTACTGCTATTATACTAAAACTTGTTAGCCTCGTTAATCCTGTGGTTTCACCTACTAAATATTCTCACCTAAATCAATTCTGCAAGCGATGTTCCATGTCCCACTAAATATCTGCTGAGAGTATTTAGAAAATATCGGTTTCTTCCTCCCGCCCTCGCTCCGGGTCAGGAAGTATATCTTGGCCTTATAGTGGTTCGTCATCTGGAAGCATTTGGACGCGCATAGCAGCATCCCCGTCTCGACTGACTTCATCTTCATCCCTCGCAGCAGCACCCCCACATTGTCTCCAGCATGGGCCTGAAGTATATAAGGGATATATAAATATTGGTTAATTTCACACAGCGCCATCTAGTCCCAAAGTAATACATAAACTACCTATAGGAACCAGATTACCGACTACTTTATAACGACATAAGAATAATAATATATCTTTATTTAAGAAACAAGATTAATCGACTTAATAATTAACTAATACAAACACAAAAATGAATGAGATTAAAATTAAAGAGATGCAGAAAAGGTTAAAAAAAATAATGTCAAATTTCCTAAACTTGTGAAAACATTGATTATGGTCATAAGCTTGAGATCTAAAGTTTGACTTTGACTTAGACATGTGAATACCAAAATCTGACCCCAGAAAACTTGCTTGTTAAAAGTAGAACGATGCTTGTTAAAAGTAGAATGATGCTTGTTAAAAGTAGAACGATGCTTGTTAAAAGTAGAACGATAGCTAATTGACGACTCCGTGGCTTAGTTGGTAGTAGCCCGGCCTTAAAAGTGAAGGGTCCGGGGTTCGATCCCCGACCGGGGCACACTTTGTGTTGCGAGTATGAAGTTTGTTCTCGGGTCTTGGGTATTTTCCATGTGTTTCTGTGTTTGTCCATGCCATCTGCGACACAGGGAATCCTAGTGCAGAGGTATGCGTGTGTAAACGTTTATATATATTTATAGCTACTAGGGGAGCAAAACTTACCGTAGGAACACTTTTCTTAAAAACCTGTATATCAGATAGCGTAGTTTTGATATTAAACCCAAATCCCATCAAATCGGCTTCGTCGTTTCTCTTCATGAGCCCCTGTTTTATGGTCCCTACAACCACGGTACCCCTCCCTGGTACCGTGAACGCGTTGTCTATGGGCATGAGGAAGGGAGACTTCAGGTCCCTCTCGATCGGTGGGACATATGTGTCAATGGCATCTAAAAGTTTCCGGATTGATGGCACGCCTGAAATTATATATATGAAAAAATCTATGATATATAATTATGTTATTAATATTAGAACAACAAGCGACTGTTTCAAAAATCTTACATCCCTTATCTCTCGCCCGTGGGGTACACCAATTTTTACCCCCTAAGGGCGATTCAAAATGGCCATCATTTAAAATAGTAATTTTAAAATGGTAATTTTAAAACATAAACATTCAAATTGGTGGCCACACCCTTCCACCGGAACACAGCAACCACTGCTGCTTGGCGGCAGATTCCAGATATGGTGGCAGTACCTCTCCGGACGAACTTGGCCCAAGTTCTACTGCTACTTTTTGCTCCTTTAGCACCACCCAGGGGTACGTGTCTGTCTGTTGAAAGTTATAATTTCCCGTACCATGTTCCGAGTCGTCGCCAGCCAAAGCCTTGAGCGCGGAGCCACATATCATAGGAGCTGAATCACCGTCGTAACCAAAATCCGATATCAATTCTCGCATTTCTATTTCAACCAACTCTATTACCTGAAAACATGAGGTATGCCAAGTTTAGAGGGTTTTAGGACAGATTCAGGTCTTTATACCATGAATGTGAAGGAACGAGATAATGCAAGCTATGAGTTGCATTATGTATCAGACTATTGATATAATATTATACTTATAATAGTACTAGTTTTTGTTAATCCTTACATAGTATAAAACAAAGTCGCTCCCGCTGTTTGTACCCGTAGATCTTTTAAACTACGCAACGTATTTTAATGCAGTTTTCAGCAATAGATAGAGCGATTCAAAAGGAAGGTTTATATGTAGTACTAGCAACTCACCCTGGCTTCGGGTAGTTTTTGATACGACACTGATGCTCTATCAGAAACTACCCGTGCGAATTCGGGGCATATTGCTAGTGTATTATACATTTAAACTTTCCTCTTGAATCACTCTATCTATTAAAAAAAAACCGCATCGAAACCCGTTGCGTAGTTTTAAAGATCGAAGCATACATAGGGACAGAGGGCAGCAATTTTGTTTTATACTACCTATGTAATGAAGTTTACAGTAAATGCCTAGAAATACGTACCTCATTATCCACTAAATCTACTTTGTTTATGTACACCAATATGTGCTTGATGCCAACTTGTTTCGCCAGCAATAGATGCTCCCTTGTCTGTGGCATAGGTCCATCATTTGCAGCCACCACTGAAACCAACAGCTTTTCATTAGACTAAGTAAGACAGCCAATGGCGAAGTGGTTCAAACACGAACTTTATTATTTTATATAAAATATCGTTCGGTCACGTCAAAACTCACAGGTTAAATTCGTGCGCATTTAACGTGTTTGCAGCGCCTTAGGTACATTACATGCATATGGATGTATCAAAATATAGTCTATATTCAGTGTTTAGTTATAATATGTCGTTTGTAATTAAGAAGAAGAAGTATGAGGTTCTTATTTTTACAACAAGTTGATTTATTACTAAAGAAAGATTAAAATTATAGACAAAGTAGACACTAATATTACTTGTATGTGATATTGAGTTGGGACGCGCGACAGCTAAAACTATTGCAATTAAAAAAAAAACATTAATTATTATTCATTAGTATTGCTAAAACTCTTGCACTTATAATAAAAATAAAACTTTAATTGTTATTCATTAGTAGGTATTGTTAAAACTGATGCACTTAAAAAGAATTGTTACTAGTTGTTACTAGTCAAAAATTGCTAAACTTGATGTGCTTAAAAAAATCTTTAATACCTACGATAGCAGCGTCCATCTGTGAGGCCCCAGAGATCATGTTCCTCACATAGTCAGCGTGCCCGGGGCAGTCGGTGTGAGCATAGTGCCGTACCTTTGTACTGTAGCCAACATGTGCAGCGTTTATTGTTATGCCTGGAATCACACTATACATCACAAATGTATTCCTTTCAATATATATTTTTTTTTATTAAAAACATTCTCAAATCAAAATGTTTAATTTTTTATGTGTTGGGTGTTAAAGGTGTTGGTTTTTTTTAATCATGAACATGCCTGTGACATTGTGTTCAAGTGCAGGGATATAACTGTGTAAGCAGTATTTTTGATAAGTATCTATTTATATATAAATACATACAGGATCAAAACTATTCATTGGCAACAAATTATACTTACAATTTATTTTATTTAATTTAGACACAGTGAATAGATGCCTAATGGGTGTCGTACGTGTAAGTCTTACTATAATATAATATGCATTTCTATTAACCATACCTCTTGCTTTTTCCTCGGGTGCCTTGTCGATTTCATCGTACGAAACATAGTTCGCCAGACCATCATCAGCCAATACCTTTGTTATAGCAGCTGTAAGAGTAGTCTTCCCATGGTCAACATGCCCTATAGTCCCGATATTACAGTGTCTCTTCTCCTCAAAACTATCTTTAACCTTGCTGCTAAAACTTTTGCGTTCAACACGAACTACATTTATTAATAACCTGTTTGTTAATAAATTATTGCACTTTAACGACGGGCCTGGATGTAATTTACTTAATATGGACCGGATAATCAATCTTCCAGTCATTTTACTAAAAAATTTGGCGATTGTTTATATTATTTATTTTCGTTTTGAGGTTATATTCGTTTTGCCCAAATCCATCAGCTGATTGGTAAAGTGGTACGTCATTTTGACATCAGTGTCACTGACAGTAATATGAACCGCGGCAATAGTTTTTTTTTTTTGCTATAGCATTTTTTGTTGTCGCAGAACGTACACACCGGGAGCGGCAATGCAAGACTTTGGAAGTACTAGTGGCTACCATTTCGTAGTAATAGACTTGAAACAAGTTCGTCCTACCTGTTTAAGCCTACCGCCAAGCAGTTGTGTATACGCGTTGCTGTGTTCCAGCGAAATTGCAAAAGCATTACATTCATACCCATTGCTGCCGATGCGACTGGGTTCTTCTCATACCAAATAGTGGAGTGTTCAAGTATTGTTGCTGTTATATGGACTATATGGACATCAGTAACAACTTAACATTAGCCGTCAGATTATTCCATCGCTTTAATAAAAAATGGACCCCAGTTCTGCTTTCTAGGAAGATCCCTCCTATTATTTTAGCGTCTAAAGGTAAGGTACAAAATAAAAACACCAAATATTTTATTTCATTATATATTTTGTCAGAAGGTAATTAATACAGTGCCAAAACAGTAACAAAACATTAGTAAGAAAAAATAACACTGCATCTAGCTCATACTACGTACGTAGATATACTAACGGTTTCCATAGACGACATATAACACTTACTTCACAATATTTCAACAAGACAGTTGGCATTATACTTTCTATTTATAATATTTAAATTGTGAACTAGACTCAAACACCGATAACGTCTAATGGATTTAAATCGCTACATTATTATTTTTGAGGGTATTTGTGTGCAAAATTTTAATGCGTAAATATTTTTAGAGAACTTTTCTCCTCTATTATCTGATATCTGTAATGAGATTTTCTTGTTAGATTAAACAGAAATAGTTAATTAAGAAGCAGGACTTAACAGATACTCATAAGTTAAGGTAAAAATAAGTAGAAAACTGTCAAAAATATTAGGCTCTGATACAAAAGTAAGTTTGTGAATAAAAAAAATTCGTCTCCATAATTTTGCACACAATCTGCCTCATATTATAATACTGCATACAGCCTGCGGGGTGACGATACCATCCAATTTCAATATATACCTGCCCTAATAATCAGTCTGTTATTTTGTCACCATGCCGCATTATCTAAAAAACAAATCACATAGTTATATGTATACCACGTTCTAACAGACAAGAGTGTCAAAATATTTTTATTACATTTATTTAAAGTGGAAGCTATTCCTTGTAGGACTCATCGAACGCATAACAATATTTTTGTAAAATTTATAATTTTTTTCTATTGCAGTATATTGATCGTCTTGTCTATTTACATACAAAACCTAGCATCTCAGTTTTTATAAAATAATATGTTCACGGTCTAAAGGTTAACGTCCATCGTGAGAGAAAGAGCATTTTTTTTTAATGGGTCGTAAATAAAAAAAATATATTTTTAGATTTGAGTTTTGGAATAACGTTAGGAAATGTTTTGCGTTCGATGCATCCTTTACACACAAATCCATGACCTCACCATTCCATGTACAAATGCTAGAGTTAGCATTGTGGGCGTTAGCCGCACTTACAATAATCCTTGGTCCAATGCAAAAAGTTGACTTGGCATCTTACATATGCCCCAGAGCGAAAATTTACAATAACGAGTCTCATCATTCTAACGGTCATTTAGGATAGCGAGACTTTTCAACCACGCGATTTATAGCTGGAAGATAAAGTGCTAATGCCATTATTAAAAGTAACATTAATAATAAGGTACATATTTATTTAAAACACTGACCGGAAACATAGTTTTTTTAAGAATTTAACGGTTTAAAGACTTTTGACTTTGACTTGCTAAAAGAAGCAGAATCGATAAAAATGGCTGCGCATTAATTGGCAAGTGTACAACAATATGATGGTTGTCATTCGCGCATTAATAATTATTATCATAATTAGCCATTTCTTACTTTAAATAATATATCCATTTTTTTATACTTCATCTAGTAAATGAGATCCTCAAATTAATATTAGAATGAAGTAAAGTTTTAAACTGAAGAGTAGAATTTTACAAAGAGAAATGCGTAGTTGATTTGCCATGCCATCTGGTGTTTCTCATTTGACACGCGTAATTGCCTCAATGGACTTTAGATGCTTACTTCAGCTCATAAATTGCTCTAATGTATATTTTCGCTCTGAGTAAACCATTTAGCATTACATTTCAATTTAATGAAGTAGCTTGATAATGCACGCCTCGAGACTATTATAAAATTACAAAAATATTTCATCATAGTGGTGCAAAGCTCGATATTTATAAAATTGTAAAAAAGCCAATATTAGCAGTTATGTAAAAATTTTGAATCACCGACTATTTTGCTAATTTCTCAAGTGGAAATATCATAACTTGTCTGATAGTTTGTGTCCAATACAACTTCATGCTTAGCTTTCAAAATGCAAATCTCAAAAGCATGATTTCTGGTTTAATCATGCATATATTTGACTGTATGGGTTTCTTCAATCAAATTATCAAAAGTTAAAAATACGAGTAGGAAACACTAAAAATAAAATAGGACGTGCATTACCAATATAGCGCTCACTAGATTCCGCACGACGGGAAGTGTACAATACATAAGCTCGTAAAATTCGATATTAACCACAGACAGTAAGTATATGTATTATATATAAATATCGATTCACTACTCACCAAAGATTCATTCTGTAATGGAATAGATCGAGCATACTTGTATCACGGACACCACATTTATTATCTGAAGATAATTTATTCAATTATCGCATTATTAGATTTTAAAATTGCGGTCGTTAAAATGCTTTACATTCCTCTTTAAGCTTTACGAAAATAGATATATGACTTTAAAAATTCAAAAGAATCGCTAAATCTAACAATGCTATTTATATTAATATTATACCATCTTTTTTAATATATATTTGTCCAGATATTCAAACAAGTCGGATCATTAGCACAACGACGGTAGTTAATAATAACAAAATTCTCAAGGCATAAGCCACTGCAAAAGTTTAAAATATGATGCATATTTTTTTTAATATTGGTTCGTTCGTTGTGCTACTCAGTCTGATTATACGTATGTAATAATGTATACATTATAAATCCATTTAAGATACGTATTTATTTAAGGTAACAAAGAACTAGTCTTTTGGTGAGTAGCAAAAACCATCCGGAAACATTTAATTTTATTATGTACTCGTATATTAAAACACCTATTATTTCATAAAACGGACAGATAAAAATACACTGAGATAAGGACTAGCGATTATCAAACATCTATTATTTAATATCCAATACATCAATATTGTGTTGTCTAGGAAGCATGGCGATAAACCAACGACATACAACAAGAAATAACTGTATAACAATAGTTGATAAGTGGTACCGAATCTGCTGACATCAAACTTAAATCAATTTTGAGGCCCATAAGTAATATTTCTGCCTCGTTTGTTTCATATGAAACAGAATGAGATGAATATCGTTCAGTTTCGCTTTAGTGTGGTCTGGAACCAACAGAATCAGCACTACTTTATAGACTGATAGTGGCAGTGTTCAGAGGAAATGCTATTATAGACTTAATAAGGCTTATCAATGGGCTATGTTATTAGGCCACCAGATTTTTATTTTTGTGAGAATAACATAGCCATATTGCTTAAATACGTAATTTAAGACGTATTTAAGCAATATTGGTATCACTGCTCAAATGCTACACATAGCCCATTTAAAAGCTTTTTGAGACAGAAATGAACTGAAATCTAGCTAATATACTGCGGCATTAAAATACGACAAAATCCTTCTCGAAGCTCGTTAGCTTTTAAATACAATATTTACCCAATCACATGCAAAAACTGGAGACTAAATGTAGTGAGATTTCAAACATTACAAATTATACAAAAAAAATATTCGTCCAACGATCCCATTACACTTGTCTTGTTACTTTATAATAAACACTGTCACTTAAACTTAAACGGTACAAAATACATTAATATTGGCGACGACAAGAATAATGTGATTAGCACCACAATTAAAAACTATTTATTCGATTACGTATAAACTATAACAAATCCAACGTATTACATTTTCAATTCCGAAAACAAAAAGTAGTAACAATAAGAGAAAAAAAACATTCATGAGTTCATAATACTTGTGTACTTACGACAGTACTATGTAAAAATTAATTTACCAACACTTAACGGCTATAAAAATATTTTTAGAAATTCTCACTTACATTTAAAGAGGAACTGGCAAAATAAATCCTTCAACCTCCTTTCGGGTCAGGAAAACCAGACTTGGTCCTCGCGTATAAAATTCAAGATGCCATTCCTATATTAACTGGACAGTACTATTCGGCGAGTAGCAAAAATATTAGTAGACTATGCACACTAAATGGCTCAAAATATATTTAATCCACTAAATACCCGATAGATAAAAACAAATCCGCCTAATGTTACGGCAAAACTCATAGAAGCATGTTAAAACTTAATCTAGCAGAGTTTAAAACGATTGGTGGTGTATCCTAGCCTTGAGGCCACACTGGCTCGTATATCACAATAGACATAATGGACGACCACCTTTATTGTCCACACTCATTCTCAACTATTTGCAACGAATATAAAAAAAAAATCCCCATACAGCTACTAACACGGAACAACGATAGTATCAAAAAGTGTATTTTAGAGTATTTGTGCATATACAATGCAATAAATGTGGCCCAACGTGGTGTTAATTCTGCGAAAATTTAATCCATATCAAAACAGCTCAAGCCAGCCATTTAGAACTAGAAATTGCTCACGTGATAATAAAAGCACTCAGTAAGCGAAATTGCGCAGTTCTTCAGGTACTGTGTGAAATGTCCAGCGAGCAAGCGCTTAAGAGGTTATTTTTCATAAACGCACATTTGTCTGTTTATGAAAAATAACTGCGACTTGCATGTATGAATTACGAAACAAATTGATTGATTCGTCCATAGTGTTTATTATATATATTTGTTAGATCCAACGAGTGAATTGGCCGTTCTGATATGGACAAATCTAAAGCCCAGCTAGTGCTTGACACTTCTATAACCTATCCCAACACCCCCACCTTATTAATCTAAATGGACACACCAAGTATTATGCTAAACAGTAATGCTTGTTCTAAACGAAGATTCTTAAACCTTGCACGGTTATGTCAATAGATTCGTTCTAGAAGCCTTAGGACCGATCTATTACCTATCACTACCCCACCTAGTGGCGGGACATACCAAACTACACTAGCATCGTTTAAAATAGATAAAAAACCAACTACGTACACCGATCTTTGCGAGAATAATCTAACAGTGATTTATGAATATCTAACACTTTTTTTTTGTAGTACTGTTATAACATTTTTTTATAAATAGACATCCGTAAATTATTATCAAATTCGATAAAGCTCTAATATTGATCCACATTCATAAATTATCGAAACACTGAAGCATAGACATACAGAGGAACATTGTGATATCAAAATAAACTCACAATCCTTCCACGAATCGAAAGGTAACCGTTCATATCACGAAGCTACAATTTCAAAATAATGATAACCTCAAACCAGTCTTGCTAAATGGTCACATACCACTTAGCTCCTAACATATCTAAAGGGTCTCTAGATTTGCGTATTTGTACATTCAGGATTTTAGGAGCAAAAATAACTTTCATACGGACTTAATCTAATAACAGGCCGTAACTGTTCTGAAATAAGGCCCGAAACTCATGAAACGGGGTAGGTATATTTGTGAAAATATTTATCTAATTCCACTAAAATCTCTAAACATCAATTACATTAAACAAAAACATAAATTTAACAGTGATATTTTCTCATGCACATTCATTAACTACATATTTTTTCTAGCGTTCGTATATTTTTCTTAGGTAATATATTTGCAACATTGGACCTGAGACGATGCTCGAGTGGCTGTTCCGCTTGAAAAGATAAAGGCTATGGAAACGAGCCGCACGTTTTCGAGGCAAAGAATTAGGGAGAATTCGCTACATGAATCCATCTTAGGATTCCCTAGCACCTTACTAATATACCTTGCATAGGAATAAGATAGCGAACAGGTCCATCACGCGAAAGGACGAATTTAATACCAATTAAGAAATTTTAGAATAATTTCACTTACATTTATTATAATTTATAGTAAGCGTTCAAAAAGTTGGCGTTAAATTAAGTACTGAATATATTTTGGTATTTTTTTAGAAATTATTTCATGTTTAGGACTAAGATAAGGACATTTTATTATATATTAGGTAATATCACACAATATTCTTAAAGAGATATGCTGGTTAAGCGTTGGTCACATAGAAAATTCAGAACATAAATAGCTTAGGATAACTAAAACTTAACATTTGTAGGAAAACTGTTTATATTATTAGTAAGAAGCGTTGTAGTAAAATTCGGGGGTAGAAATGTACAAATGCATATAGGGAAGCTTATATATTCTATTTGAAAGTTTCATACAATGTGGACGGAAGGAACGATATTTGAGCTAAAAAAAATAGGCATTGGGTTTCAATTTAGTGATTGGGGACATTGCAACCATCTCTGACCACGTTACCTGCACCTGTTAAGGCGTCGCCAAACACCTAGTGAGCTGAGAGCGGATATATAAATCTATAACGTGGTCGAACTTTAAAATTAATCTACTTCACAGCCATCAAACATTAGTTGATATACGTTTTGTATACCCTTCGTTTGTGTAGGCCAATTTTTATAAGAACGCGTTCATTTAATCTAATTTTGAGCTTTCAAACTCTTTATAGCCGATATCCTTCATTGAGAGGGAAATTTTCTATGCACATCACATACAGACACTAAACATTTACTAATAAACACCCAATAACAGACAATTTTTTGACAAATATTTAATAAGATCCTACTTTAGGTAAATTTTCGCTAATTTTCCCGAACCAAGCAATGCCCCAATCATAGCGTCCTAATCGAAGAAACTACACATGGCAATAAAAATAAATATAAATTCATTAAATGGGTTCATTGAATGGAAAGCCAAGTTGATATAAAGTTAAACGTTCGTAAAAAAAAAATGTCACAAAAGATATTTTATTTGTTCATTCCATGTTCAGAAACTGGACTTTGGCATGCGCAATGGACGCCTAACTTTATTCAATATTTTTTTTTACTGTATACTTCAAAACCAGCTCACATTTTGTAAATTTTAGAATACCTAATTCATTATATAAATTAAATTCATTTTTTAGAAAATAATCCTGCGTCCAGTGAAATGTAAATAAATATAAATAATTATCTCATAGCATTACGCTAACGAAAAATTGATTTAAACAAAAACGTAACAAACTAAAGAAGTACCATGTTTTGCGCGAATTTTATAATAGCAAGACAGCGATTCTGAGGTAAAAAGTTACTTATAATATGGCAACATCGGAAACACCACAAAATTTTGAAAATAAGTGGAAATAACGTAATATATGAATAACTATAGAATATCATTTACTTTTATAGTCAGTAGCCTAATTTCTTTTATTAGTGTTCGCCTAGGAAATTATTTTACACTTGAATTAATTTTCATAAAACCGGAAATTGCATTCGAGTTCCGCTTATTTTCCAAATTATGCTGGGGAAAATAAATCAGTGAAGTAAAACCAGTGTAAATAGAGTTTTGTATGGTAGAAATAATTAACTAACTAATATTAGCTATAATATATTGTGCTAACATTCGCGAAACAACGTGAATTAAATATTCCCTTACGCTAAATATTTTTTTATCTATATGATTGTACTAATGCATTTTAAACACATTTAAAAACATTTTGGAAATTTATGAATTGGGATTGGATGACTTATTCGTTTTAATTGATTTTAGATGCCTCTGGAAATTAGGTGTTTAATTAACAGCACGAAAGTCTTATCTTAGCCAACTTACAAGTGTAGTGATATTTTTTCATGTAAACCTGACATTTGCTGACCTTTAGGACACGTCTATACAAGTCTAAGTCTCTTAGAGTGCTTCATATCCGAGGAATCGTTGCGCAGCACATTTCTAAATGTCATAATCATAATCATAACATGGACTTCTGTCAATGCAATTATCTAATGTCAAACGTATATCAACGCCAGCAAAGTCTTTGAATTTACACTGAAAAATGCGCTGCGTTCCTACTGTAATATGAAATAAAAATTCATTTAATGGTAAAGGCAGCGAGTAATTTTTTTTGTATAGTCATGTCTTCGACATATTCTACATCATTGCTGCAATGAAAAACAAAATGTATTAGTTTTACAAGTGATACTTCAACCCTTTTAAACTTACCGACGGCTATATTTAGTCGCTATGGACTAAACTGAATTTGTATGAAATCGAGGACCGGTAGCGCGGCTCACCTAATGTCAAGTGGTTACAGCCACCTTAAAACAGCATCACGACGCCATACCGGCGTATGAGAAGGGGCTCCTCGCAATATGTTGCGGCAGTTTCTGAGACGGGGATGTAACGTAATTAAACCAGCGTAATTCCACCGGGCGATAAAAAATGGATGCAATACTCATTATTTGATGAAAATCGTACTATCGGCATTGTGAGTTTAATGTCAAACCAACCCCATCACCATTCATTCAGACTAAATAAATAAATAACAAACGGAAATGCATTACGAAGAACTTAAAAAAAATAACTATAACTTTCATACGAAATTTCGTTAATAACTGCATTAATATACACCTACAGTGACACACAGAGTAATAATAAGCACAACAGAGCGACAGCAAGTCTTGCAGACTGTAATTTCAAACATCTATTTGCGCGTCAAATGTCTACGGATTCCTCTATAGACAACTTTACGTATTTTAAATATATTAATGACACACGAATATGTTAAAAGAATAAATAATTTTTGACGCATATAAGCCTTCGCTACAGTCTGTTAAAACGGCTTGAAATTGAGCTAACTTTGACCGCCTTTGTCAAAAATGCACAGTATAAAGAGGTACCAATATTATATTCCAACACATATTTGTCGTGAGTATACCAGCCTGTGTATTAGAAAATCATACGGTACTGGTTCAGTGCGAAAAACATTGTCTTAGTGTTCACACAGAGAACAAAAGTTCACACCTAAGCGCACGCTCTGTAGCTAACTTATTGCTACTCTGAGACTTATAGCGGATACAATGTTAAATACTAACATTGACATTGAGATTTGTCGGACAATGGGAATCCAAATAAATATATCCTCAAATATCAGTCAGGGCAAACGACTGATATTCCATAAACAAAGAAAAAAAAACCTAATCTAATATGAACTTAAATGGAAGAAATTGACTACACCTACAATCTTGGTTGAACCGTCTGATAACACCGAACAGACAGAATCAAATCTTTGTGCATTTGAAATCACTTAGGCTGGAACATTTTGGCAAATTCATGCAAAATAACACTATATACCTAAAAGAACAATTTTATAGTCAATTCATTTTGGCAAACACTTTTCTATAGACTTGCCATTTTTTCTGTGAAATCGCATCGCGTGACCTGTAATGTGCTACTAAAATAAGAATTGACAATAACCACATTCCTATAGAAAACTGCAAAGCAGCGGCGAGCTCTTATATAATAATAATAACAACAATAATATAATCATAAGAATAAATACGCTATTATTTTAATACTTTCAAATAATTACCATAAACTATACACATATATTATATTTTTTAAATTTCACTGTTTTTCACCAGCAAGCCGACGGAATTAAGAAGATCTACTATTAATTTAATATTGTTTTGGGCAAAGAAATATATGAATTGGTCAATTCAATACACGATAGAAGAATTAATTTAATTAAAAATATACATATACAGTGCCCCTAATTCTTATGTTAGCTAAATCTAAATCTATATTAAAAACTGATATCTCTGTGTTGGAGTTATCAAGCCACTCAAAGGCCTCAGAGATTTCTAATCGTTAGAGTAGTTGGGACATCTTTACGTGCCCTCCGAAGCGCAGAAGCGCTCCGTTCAAATGCCACTTAACAGTCAATATTATTCGTGGTTTTCTGTTAAGTTTAGCAATTCCCTTGCTATCGACTATAGCTGTTAAGATCAGCTTCAATTACGAGAGGTTTAAGTAATTTAACATAAGGAAAAGCAAAGTTTAGATTTAGTTTAAAAAACGCCAAAGTAGAATTAAGGGCACTGTGGTTGTTAAACTAGAACAATTTAATTTATAAATATATAAACTGGTTTAAATAATGTTGTTTTTAAATGTAGAAATTGATACTTATAGCCAGATTTTGTATCATTTTTCTGATAGACCTTCTACCATTTCATTCAGACTTCTAGAACTTCATTGATAGAATTCTACAATTTTATTGAAAGACTACCAATTCGTTGATAGACCAATCAACTGCATATTTGCTACCGCACAGTTGGGGGATATAATTAAAAAGCCCGCAAACCGCTTGCATTACAATACCGACTCGAGACGCAAACCATTATCAACACCAGTTCAACGGCTAAGCACTTACAAACTACATACTAAAAAACTCATTTACCACAATGTTAAATAAACGAAAAAAATTACACTTAAACACCTAATAGTTTATAACTTCATTTCATATACTTTGTTAGCACGAGACGTGATATAAAATAGTCATCAACTATGTTTAACGTAGAAACATCACATTTAAAGGATTTCATCTTGCTTTAGTGTGAACGAAACGCGCCTCCGTGGCGACTATTGTATTAATGACTAGATGCTGGTTTTCAGTCGGTTTTATTATGTATATTGGAGGTAGAGTAGATAATATTCATCGAATTAATTTCATGCTTTCAGCTGCCCTAACGTTTCTATATAGCAGCGGATCCAAGGGGAAAAGGAGACGTCCCACCAAGAGTATGAAAATCCGAGGTTTTGAGTTTTTAAAGCTACCATCAGGAAGAGAATTTTACAGGTAAAATTATGCTGTTTTTTGCGTTTATCTTAATAAAACCTACCAGGCCAATCTCTCGCAAAACAATTTTGGATCCACTACCATTCTGAAGTGCTTAAAAACACATGTATATGTTTTAAATCCGTAAATAGCGTACGCAAATTCATTATTATTTTCGTTCACACCATACGAAAAATCGAATTTGGCAAGTAAATATCATCCAACTAGCCAAATCAAAGTACTTCAATTAATACTTCGTAACAACGCCAGCTAAGCACGATTAATAAATAATGCAATTTCATGTCATCAATGACACATAAAATAAATCTATCCTACATATTGAGTAATATATTTTTTTCTATTTTCTTTCTTATTTACGTGGTCTCTATAACACCTGTGTTTCCATGTGTTTATAAATTCACTTTTAATGGCAACACCGCCGTATGCGAAATGTGGCGTTGCCAGTTACATTTAAATGCATTTGAATAGAAAAGTGAATGTAACTTTTATGATATGACATCAATGATTGCCACTTCCCATAACGTAGAAAGATTTCATCTAAAATTCTAATGAGCACATCTAAAATTGAGTTTCGCTCAATTTTTCTCAATGAGCAAGATATGTGCTAAAATTTACTAGGGTCCTAAAGGGCGCGTTACTTTCAAAATCCTTTTTTGGTATTTGTTCCTTTTAATAGTAGGACGTAAATTTATTGCACTACCATTTCTAACAGCTTGGGAAACCCCTATCAATGAAGCAAAGGTTTACAACTAAATATTTCGATAAAATTTTCGTTAGCTACCTTTGCCCTGAATTATGTAGAATAAAAAATTGCTCAGTAATTTCTACATAATTCATTTGCCCGTTCATCTCCTTACGAGAATGTCAATCGTACGTGAACTTTGTAAGTTTCTGATATTATTCATAATTTATATTCGTACTAGCAACACTTTGACTCAAAAGACCCTTTCGGCCGATAATGGCAATGTTTTGAACATTCTTAGCTAAGCGTAGGCAAGGGAATCGTGCGATTAATATTTCATTTCGAACACATGCTGATAATTTCTTGGTATTTTTTTTGAATCAAAGTGTTTCGTTAATTTTGAGTAAAATACCCGAAACCATATTTTTAACGTCAATTCATTATTTTGTATATACCCCCACTTAGTATTATGTACGAGATTATCCCAACCCCCACCTCCTCATATTCATCCCTGAAGTAAAACAACACCCTCGTTTGAACTCCTAAAGAGGTAAGGACATAAACGAACTGTAAAATCCACTCCTTTCGAAACAACCCCCAAATAATATAAGAAAACAGACAGTTTTATTACAAACCCCCTCCCCCCAACCTCCCCCAATTGTTTTAATTATATAAGAAAAAAAATTAAGTCACTTTTTTATTATTTATATATATATAGCCAGATAGAAAGTAAAACGAATTGATGATATGAAATATTTATGCCCGTTTGCTTAAGCAATGATATACGATTGTCTTTGGAAAGTTGTCATTATTACACAACTTTGGTGTGGACGGGCATCATCATCCTAGTTGGGGGTTAGTACA
Organism: Aplocera efformata; assembly: GCA_921293045.1. Lineage (NCBI taxonomy): Eukaryota > Metazoa > Arthropoda > Insecta > Lepidoptera > Geometridae > Aplocera > Aplocera efformata. The sequence goes on from OV121061.1 coordinate 5,910,582, forward strand.
AATATGACAGGGAAGGGGGTGGTTATGTTTCCAATGACAACTGAGCTGCATAAACCTTATCTAAGGACTACATTGAGACCCGTTCTTTATTATCTTATCTTAGTGGGGGTTGTTTGAGTACGAATAAAGGAGGATTTGCAATTAGCCCCGTAGCCAGGTAAAGTCTCGGCTACAATCTACGTATTTCTGGTCTTGGTCGATAGACAAATTCTTGGTCGATAGACGTCTTATACTAAAAAGGGGGTTATACAATATATTAAAAGGGGGGCATTTTTTCCTATTAATTAATAGGTCCCGTAGCCAGGTAATGGTACGGGTTTCTTGGCTGCATGAATCTTGCGTCATACCTCTGGTGACGGTAGAAATCGTTTCGCTGCAAGTTCCTCTTGTAGTTCGCTTGGCGGCGGTCGCGCTTTTCCTTGTCGGAGGCCTTTGGCGCCGGTTTGGGGGTCGCGACTGCTGGCGTCGCTTCGGTGGTAGGTTTTTCCTGTAATTCACAATCATTTCATGTGCTAAACTTTGTATTAAGAAAGCATATTCTTGTAGGTAAATATTTATTTAGGTAAAAGTGACGTTTCCAAGTATTGACGACTCCGTGGCTTAGTTGGTAGTAGCCCTGCCTTCGGAGCAAGGGGTTCTGGGTTCGATTCCCGGCCGGTGCACACTTTGTGTGGTGAGCATGAAGTTTGTTCTCGGGTCTTGGGTGTTTGTCTTGTGTATCTGTGTTTGTCCGTGCCATCTGCGACACAGGGAATCCTAGTGCAGAGGTATGAGTGTAAATGTTAAAAAAAACAATGTAAATTAAGTATTTTGGGGTTGACTTTGAATATACGGCACCAAATAAAGTTTGTGAATGAGGTTTTTACTTATTTACAATCTTTTGCCTGCAGTCTCGCTCGAGTTAATTTAGATTTTGTCAATCAGTTTGTTTTTGAATTAAAGGTACCCTATGTACTTTTCTGCATCCCTGAAAAAGGTGCATGTAAAATTTCATGAGAACCGGAACATCAATTACGGCGTGAAAGCGTAGAAAACTCACTTTCGCATTAATATTTATATTGTTGTTGTGGGCGGAGGTAACCACTTACTATCAGTCTTCAGGTCGTTCCCTCACTTAAGTAGTATAAAAACAAAATTAAAGTGACATGTTTGTGTAAATTGTTACCTCTTTAGTCTCTGTAGCAGTCGGCTTGGAAGTGCTAGGTGCGGCCACAGCTACCTTCTCGGGCGTCGGCTGTTTCACAGGTGTCGTTTGGGCAGATGGCTGTGCGTTTTCAGTCTAGAAGATAATAGTTGTGTTAAATTAGATTAGCTACTTAGTGACCCTGCCATTGTTCTGGGTGTCTAAAAAGTACAGATATAAGTTATCTAGTTCCTATAGTACAAGTTTTTTTTTTTATGTGAATGAGTGACGGAACGAGCTGAGGGCTGTGATAAGTGATACCACCTGATGGTAAGTGTGCAGCAGGAGTCGCATTCATCCTGCTGCGTCCACCACCCGAGACGGGGATGATACGTCTTATGCGCATGTGATTTCACCGGCAGCCACACCCTTCCACCGGAACACAGTAATGCAACCACTACTGCTTGGCGGCAGATTCCAGATGTGGTGACAGTACCTCTCCAGACGAACTTGGCACAAGTTCTACTGCTACTTTTGGTTGCTCCTTTAGCACCACCCAGGGGGTACGTGTAGAGAATCAAAGGGTACACACCTGCGGACGCGAGCAACCTATTGCAAAAAACCTTCTCTAATGATAGATATATTATATTAGATTATATTAGATAAATATAATAGTAAAATACTGGTGGGGAATAAGGTTCTCGAATAGCGAACACAAACCTTCAGACGCAGTGTAGGACGAGCCCCACCCGAACTTCGCGGGTAGACGGTGGATAGAGGTGGCTGAAGACCGCTTAATTCGGAAAGCTATGGTGGAGGCCTGTGTCAAACAGTGGACGTCTGAAATACCTGGGTCTGTGGCGGTCTGGGCGCGATGGCGACGGTTAGATTGAGATCGGACCACATCGCGCACCTCGCTCTGCGCGCGCTTATACATAGTTGCTTCACCGCGTCGGCCAGTTGCAGGATCGCTGCAACATGAACAGTTCATAATAGCTAAATTTAAAAAAAGTAATAACTAGCTGCGCCCCGCGGCTTTACCCGCCGTTTTTCGGGAGTTTTTGGTAATCTGACGAACTAGGTAATACATACGGTCAAGCGCTGGATTCCTTGGGTTGTGGTGGGTAGGGTGCAACTCCCGCTTCCTAGCAGCCTGGACATTTGTGACGGCGTTGCGCCAACTGAGCATCGCATTCTCTACCTCTTTGTGGGGCGCCCTGCAAATATAATAGATGTAAAGAAACAAAAATAAAACCCGACTGCGTGAAAAATCCAAAATTAATAGTAGCCAGTGTGTCTCTCACTCATTATATAAGTAACTGATTTCAAAAACAAAAAAAAACCGCAACTTGGAAATGTAAAAATGAATGAGAATTCAATAATTTAGGATTTTTTAAGTAGCCAGCGTCACTCTCACAATTAAGACGAATCTATGGATACCTCTCACGCTAAAATCCTTCAAGTTGTTTAGAATACAGAGAGTGCCAAAGACACATACATACACTTGAAAAACATAACACTCTTTTTGGCACAGTCGGGTACTTTCATTCCTTAGTATCGCTCGTAAGGGCTACACTCACCAGAGAAGAAATTCATGCGTCGGATTATTAAAAAATACTTACGCTTCACACATATTCTTAACATCCTCTTTCCAGGTGCCCGGGTCAAACGCGTTGGCATCACCCTCCTTGTCGTTGGCAACATTGTCCTGGCCACGTTTGAGAACGGTTATTTTGTTCTCGTCCTGCTTGGCCGGCTTCTTGTTCATGGCAACACACACGCTGGCTCGGAGGGTTTCCATCTTACCCATCAGGGTTAACACCTGTAATAAATCAAAATGATAGTATAAAGGCGAAAGTTTGTATATATGTTTATTCCTGTTGTTATTCCTTCTCGCTCAAACGGCTCAACAGATCTGGATGAAATTTCGTACCAGGATAGCTTATATACTGGATTAATGAAATCGGTTTGGGCACATTGCTTTGATGGTTTCGAAGTCTGTAATAGACATAGGTAGAAACAAGTACTCTAAACGGCTAGATGACACAACCAAGAGATCTATGGGCGATTAATTGCCGAAACATGGCATCCGACTGACAAGTTGCGGAAATATCGTCGTTTCTTAAGCACTTACAATAATAAAATTAATAAAATTTGATTTGAATTGAAGACGGAGTAGGTACATTACAGAAGAAAGAAAGTTAAGCGAGAAGGGTACAGAATAAATAGCAAAAGAAAACAACGCACAGAAGGATAGGAAATAAAAGATGCATATGTTTTTTCGCGGAGTAGACTGATATTTAGAAGGCTTCGTGGCTTAGTTCATAGTAGCCCTGCCTTTGAAGCGAGGGTTCCCATAGTACAAGCTATGCTTAGTTTGGGGCTAGTAGACGCTGTGTATAGCGTAAAAAATCACCTTGGTATGCTCCCTAAGCATGTCAACAGTGAGTCTATCCACTCTGGTAGGGCAGGGCGGCAGACGAGGCACGGGTATGGAGTTACTGGAGGAAACGGAGCGGCCCGGGTACGCTAACGCCAGCTGCGCTTCGGTGCGTTTCCTCTCGCGCTCCAACTGGCGCCACTGTTCGTAGCACGCGTCTAAACGCGCGTGGAGCACACCCGATGGTGATGGTGCGGATCTGAGGAATAAGATGATTGTTTAATAAATTGATAATGGAACACAGCAGGTGGGCGTAAAAGCTTTTTTGTTTTTTGGAAAAAAAAAATAGCGTTTTTACAATTAATTTAGGTAAACTTAAACACAAAATTAGATCAATATAGTTAGAACCGTTTCCGAGATACGCGAAATAAATATATACAAGAAATGCTTGTCAAATAAGTACCTGGGCGAAATTGGTCAAACCGTTTCGGAGATTAACGGGAATAAACAGAAAAACAAAAATGTTAAAATTGTATTTTTGTTGTAATAACCTTAAACAATTTTATTCATTTGTACTAATTATTATTTTCCAAGCTCAAGCTCGTAATAGAAATCGAACCCACGGCGAACAAATCGCAAGTCGACGCCACAAACGAACTATCAACAATAGTTACACATTTTTCCTGGTAGTGTCATGAGTCAACAACAGTCTTACATCCTAGACAGATAATTATTTATTTCCGTCCATTCAAATTTTATCAGATGATTTCATAGTAGATTCTTTGTCATCTCTACAATAATTTATTGAGGAAAATTTTATAAATTTGTATGTTAGAATATAATCTCCGTTAACTATCCATCCATACTTACAAACTTTCGCGTTTATGATATTAGTAAGATTCGTATTTCAGCACGCCACCTTTCTACCTTAATACAAGCAAGGACATAAAATGATAAGTACCGTACCGTACCAGCCTCTAATGTTCCCACTGCAGGGACACCGTGGTCTACTCTTGATGATTGAGAGTGAATGGGCTTTTAATCTACCACAGGAGCCCAATCCGGATTGGTAGACGTCACATGTCTTCGAACTTCGTTCTAACATGCCGTTTTCCTCACGATGTTTTCCCACACCGTTTCGAGAGCGTGGTATTGCGCACATAAATTTTTCAAGTGAAAAAACTCATTGGTGCACGTGTGGGTTTGAACCAGCGACCTTCAGATTGATAGTCGGCGTCTATGGCAAGTACTTACCGCATATTCCTCAGCGCGTAGCAAGGAGTCATGGGCGGCATTTCTGGCGACTGCAGCACGGGCGGCGGGTGCGGCGGGCTGGGCCCCAATATAGCGCTAAGTCCCGGCGCTGTGTGAAACATCCACGGATATTTATATTATCAAATACACCGAGACACTTGAAATTCATCTTTCATCGCTTCCGCTAAGACTGGGAATTGGGATAGAGAACCTCGCCCCACCCAAGGCAGCTATTGTCCGCTATACCAATTTCATTAATTAATTAGTAATTATTTTTTATTCATTTTTGAAATGTACTGTAGTACCTATGGAATGCGATAAATATGAAATTCATGTATTGTTTTGACATTAAAACGTACTGCGTCATCAATAAACAAAGAGAGAATGATTAAAAGAAAGTAAAGCAATTGTACTCTTCATAGAATAAGAGACTGGTCTCAAAAAGTTACGACATGTTTAAATTGAGGCGTAGGAACTTTCACATATGAAAACCGACATTACTTATGAGACACCCCTATATTTTTGAAAGTCATCTAAAAAACCCTGTATTTTGATACCACACACGATAAGTTTTTAAGGGCCTTATATGGCGCCGTCGCTTTCACAATTAAACCTCACAGGCTAAAACACATCAAACCGTTTAGGCTACAGAGCGGGCCGAGAAAATATACATACGTACATACATACACTAGAGAATCATAACCCTCCGCCAGGAGTCGTCGTATTATGTATGTAAATTATTAGTATATTATTTCGTGTCAAAATAAATGTTTTCTAATTAAGAATCCAACAGAAATAAAGTAATTTGACATTGATTTTGATCCAAACAAATTATATAGGAGAAAAAAAATTGCCTAAGTACTGACCAATATTGAAGGGATTCTCGTGCAGATGCGACACGTCCACGTTGAGTGGATTGGGCGGCGGGCGATTCCTCATAAACATGCTCATCTGACGCGTCAAATCTTGTTGCCGGAGCAGCGCAAACGGCAAGTTATCCCGCCCAACATTATCGAAATTCGGCCGCGGCTCGCTAAATTGTCCATTCATCTCTCTACGCTGCATATAATCGTTCTGGTACCCGTTCAAGCCGTTCGGCTTGAAACTGTTCACGTTCGACACAGGGGGTTGGTTGGCAAATTCAAAATTCATTTGGTTGTGTCGCTCCTGGTCGTAGAAGTGGTCGGTACTCCGCGGCGGGTAACTCCTGTTGAAGAACTGATTCATCTTGTTCCTTTCGTCCATAGCTTTCAAGTCTTCGTTGTAATGCCCATTCATGTCCGGCATCTTGCTGAAATCCATGTTGTTGATTCCGTTCTCGTCCCTACGGTCCAAATTCACGTTCTGTTGTATTAAGAACGATAGTATATCGGACGGGTCCTGATTGTCCTTGAAGTTGTTGAACCTCTGGCCGTTGAACGAAGCGTCAAAGTTGTTGAAATTCGTGTCCAGGTTTAAGCTGTTCGGCCGGTTAAAATTGTTCGACGAGAACATATTTGCCTCAGGCAAGGAGTTTCTTTGGCTCGGCTCGAAGAAATTGTAGCCGTTATTGGGGCTTTGGAATTGTGCTCCACCGATCTCCTGTGCAGCCAACCTGAGCAAATTCAGCTGTTCAGGGGATACGGTCTCCGTTTCGGGCATATCGACGCCCAATAACGCGTTCACATCGTTGTCCTGGAAATTGAAGGCGTTGGCGCCAAAACCATTCTGCATGTTAAAGTTGAAGCCGTTCTGGTCGTTCTGACTGAAGTTGAAGTTTGACAGTGGGTTTGGGTAGTATGACGGTGGTATTAGCGAATTACCCGTGTCGTTTCTAGTATACTGGTTTGGTGGTATGCTGTTTATGGTATTCTCCGGTGGTGGTATGGAGCTGAAATTAATAATAGATGGTAGGCATCAAAGGGTTGGAACAGACGTATACTTAACAAATAAGACTAGGTAAAACATGAAAACAGACTTTAATTTGACATTCTGTTTGCATATAAAGTCTAAGTAGCAGTAGAACTTGTGCCAAGTTCGTCTGGAGAGGTACTGTACAGTAGTGCTCCGGTGGAAGGGTGTGAGTGCCGGTGAAATCATATGCGCATGAGACATATCATCCCCGTCTCGGGTGATGGACGCAACAGGATGAACGAGACTCAGTGTAAGATCTCAATCTTATACTGAGGCGCATTACTGTTGTCATGGGCGGGGGTCGCCACTTACCACCAGATGGGCCATCAGCTCGTTCCGTCACTTATTCATATAAAAAGAAAAATAATATAATGTGCCTGTTCTGTTACACGAATTATGCTCACGAATATGTTAACTTGTATGTGTAATAGTTGACGTGTCTAAACGATACATAAGATCTAAAGGAATAAATGAGTTTGAGATCACAAGTAACATTTATTCAAAGTTGAAAACAATTAAGGGTATAATTTTGAAAAAACTTTCATTCAATACGTTTTGCCAATGGCCATGTATGTGAACGGTCTTAAATCGTTTGTATGATAATTAAAAACTTTTATACTTAATATTCTTTGTTACCATAGAAACTTTACAGGGCACTTGGTAACGGCATATTACAGTTAATTAGCTAATTATAAAATTTATAATTCTTAGCGAGAGAAAAACTACGAATTAATTTTAAAAAGTAACATAGACACGAAAATATCGGCTTTAGAAAGTGGGTATATAAAAGAAATGATACTTGACCAACAATGGCAGTTGTATTTATAGCTTTGTCAATAATAAAATCGATTAATCACATAACATGCGACGCGACGTAAAACCCGATGATATTCGTCGAAAAGTCAAACATACACGTCTGTGTGCCTGCGTCGAAGGTGGCATGGACACCATGGAATCCTAGTTCACGATATATTTTTGTTTTGTAATTTTTTTTACGTTAACACTCATACTAGGGCTTCCTGTGTCGCAGATGACATGGACAAACACAGAAACACAAGGCAAACACCCAAGACCCGAGAACAAACTTCAAGCTCACCACACAAAGTGTGACCGGGCGGGAATCGAACCCCTCGCTTTGAAGGCTACTACCAACTAAGCCACGGATCCGTTTCTATCAAGGTGTACAATAAAGAACATTCATTGATTCATATTAGAACTGTTATTAAGCATGAAAATTTGATATAATTTGTATTTAGGTAATAAAAAGTTGACTATGCTATTGCATTAGGTTAAACCTGTTAAAATAGTTGTTATATAAATAAATAAATATTTACCTGCTGCTGTCTGACGATGGACCCTCATCCAGCAGGTTGACGATGAGGTCCCGCACAAAGGAGTCATCCATGATATTTTCAGACTAGAAAAAGAAACAAATAAATAAATAAGCCTAATAAAATGGATGCAGTGCCGTAACAGAAGCTGTGGGGTTTGCTGTGGAAGAAATCTTTTTGTATTCAAAAATCTTGCTTTCCTAGTTTTCAGTCCTAAGTACCATTGTACCAATTTGGGAGAATAGTTTATTAGAGAAATTTCAAAATTATTGTTGTTCTTATTTGTTTGGCTTCAAATGGGTTAAAGAGTGTGCATAATACTTATTGTATGTGTGAAAAGTATAATAACTTGCAATTAAGTAATTTAAAATTTACTTGTAACTTACTTATTTACTAAAAATATAAAATAAAATACACAACTTCGTAAAACATACAGAAAATGATATTAATCTTGACACAAAAAAAAACTTTGAAGATTGTATGAAGAACAAAATATGACATAATTAAATTAATTTAAACTATAATAATATGCAATTACCATTTTTGCTATGTGCTAACTATTGTAGTTGATTATTGAATTGTGTTATGTATTTTATTTCAAATTTCACATTGTACACCCTAATAAAGTACAATATGTAGTAACACTTAGCAAACAACAAAATTATAACTGATATGTACTTGTGCAATAAAGAAATTCAATTGAATTAAGCCTTTCTTTCACATGCTCAAATGCATGATTGACAGGAAGTACTTATGACCCACACAATTTCAATTAATGATTTTATTGAAATCAGCACACCGCTTCAGAATATTAAAGTTACTGTATAATCTATTATCGTAATAGTTTGGTTTAGCAATGTCAAATTAGTATTATGTATTCAATAATTTAAAATTTATCATTGCTATATCATAATAGAGTACATAATTAGTAGTACCACCTATCAAACAACAACATTATATACTGATCTGTACAACTTATAGCAATGTTAATATAGATATTAAATTAAGACAAAATAAAACAAAATAAATTTATTATTTTATTAAAATCAGCAAACCACTACAGATCATTATTCTGTAGTGGTTTGCTGATATAGTTATTGTATAATCTGTTATCATTTTTTGGTGGGTAACATACATTTAAGTGTAGGAAGTAAACAGTTCTTTGTCCTTCTAACCCACAAACATGTTGCACAACTCTGATACATAACTGGGCGGTAAAAAATCTGCATTGCTATTACAAGTATAAACTATTAAGTGATAATAAATTACATTAATATTATGTTTATTTCAAAGCAAGCATTTGTATCAATAGCCCTTTGATTCCCTACACATAACCCCTGGTAGGTGCTAAACGAGCAACCAAAAGTAGTAGTAGAACTTGTGCCAGGTTCGTCTGTAGAGGTACTGCCACCACACCTGCAACATCGCAACCAATACCAAGCAGTAGTGCTTGCATTACTTTGGTCCAGTGCAAGGGTGTGGGCGCCGGTAAAATCACATGGGCATCAGTTGTATCATCCCCGTCTCGATGGATGCAGCAGGATGAATGATGATCATAAGTTGGATGGGTGACTATTTAATATCATTTGAACTGAGCGCTTCTATGCTTTGGAGGGCATGCTAAGACATCAGTCTAGGCTATATTAGTCAAAGCTATGTCGGAGGCCTTTGGTTGGCTTGAAAACTCCCGACACCAGAGGTGACCACTTACTCACATAAAAGAAGGAGAAGCTTGATATTAAAATTTAAGTTTAGCAGAGCTGCTAAGAATCTTAATCTTAAGTTAAGATGGACCTCTAAAGATTAACACCTTTATCTACAATATCATTTAAAAACCAAACTAACATATTTACTTCTGAGTAATCACAATACTCTACTTAATGCTAAGACTTAAATTTAAATGTTGCCTTGAACCAAACTAGGATGTTAATTACTTCCCTTTCTTTTTGATTTGTCATACTCATGGCCACATTAATAAATTGTTGCACTTATATGTACGGAAGTATGAAGGTGCACTTAATCAAACCTCTTTTTTATATTAACAAAGTCACAAAAATTAAATGTAGGTTTTTGACAATGTCTCTTGATTAGATAGTAATCATTGAAAAAAATAAGAAAGAGCTCTAGACATATTCAACTCCTTAACCTCTCCTTTCAAATCAGGGCACAAATACCTGCTCTTCCTGAGCTTAGGGTGTGTGTGTGTTAAACTGATGGCTGTCAGGATTGGAATAAGGATTATGATGATATTCTATCACTTTCCATTATTTAGTTGGACTTGCCAGACTATTGGTATTTAACTAGCTTTAGTCCTTATTCAAATCTTTACATACAAGTTATGATTATATGTACTAAAGTTGTCATTATTTTAGGATCTGAGGGCTTGCTGCCCTTGAGAACACATTGTTAAATAACAAAACTATAGAAATCTATTGGAAATTAGGCAGGGAGTCATTCAACACTAATCTATGAAATACAGCTTTGGACATTTTCTTTGATGAATAACAGGTATGTATTTGTGTCTTTGGATGGAAAAATGTTAACAATGTACTCACTTGTTATCATTTGTAAAAATATAAACAGCTATAAATAACAGTGAAATAGAACTTGTTATTTAGATTCATGAGTTCAAAATGAAGGACACAAAATGGTAAACATCATGTACCTAGCAGTTAGCATATTGATAAAAAAACAAACTAATAGGAATCCTATAGGCTTATGTTTACAGAATGGACATCAAAATCAGTAAATTTCATGAATGTTACCTTGCTGTTTTGTCCTCTACCGTACAAACTACATAATTCTAAAAATATTATGTGCATTCTAATATGTCATCAATTACACTTGGAGGAAAAATTTTGAGACACAACACTTGGACTGAGATCTGAAGAGGTCTTAAAACACTGAGAAAGCGTCATAAAGTTTGAAAATGTGGAACTGTGCACTTTTGTTAACTATTTCTTGATATAACACCCGGATTTTGGATCAAGTTGACAGGTCAAGACATTTACAACACCCATTGGGATTACGGTTCACAACAACACATTACACTGCACTCACCTGGTCCGTTTCATTTTCGACGTTTTGATACGCATTACCTATGTGACATAGATCACTGAAGGCCATTTAAATTATAAATTATTTCTTGCCACGATACATACGACCTAAGTTCGGTTCTAAGCCATTTTTTCATTGACCTACATGTGTATAAAATTATACGTGCTTCGCTCGCTCGCGGCAGTGTTGCTGTCGCATCAACAAATTACAACCAAGCGCACATTTTAGTACGACTAGAATGCCATGCATGGACGTGAATTGAATAAATTAACTTACATTGTGCATTGCGTTTTCCGTAATAATAAATAATTAAAACTTATATAAATTTTCCTTTATTTTACAATTTCCCGCCTTTTCAAAACTTTTCTATTTTCTTTTTAATTTCTACCATATTCTACCATCAACCCACCAGCACCATATTTGATTTTGTTATTATTATTTATTCATTTATTGCAGCATATAAATTAGCATTATATACTAGACACTTCTCGTAAACTAATGAAATGCACCCTACAAGGGCGTAGCAATATTGTAATGTATTTACAGTTATACTAGTATACTTTGGGGTGGTTAACTAATAAATTGGTTTGATTTGATGGTAACATCGAATAAAACATCAAATAAATGTAAACATGTTAACATCAAATTAAACTAATCTATGTTGATGCTTTCGTGAGATTGAAACAAATTTATCCTGTAAATATTCGTTTAAAGTGTAATAGCATTTATCTATTAATAAAGCTTTAAGTTTACTTTAAATTTTTCATCTTTTTGTTCACATTTTAATTCCTCTGCTAGCTTGTTGTAAATTTTAATTGACGTATTTGGGGCTCTTTCTATATAGCTAGGCTCAGGTAATACTATTTTTTTATATTTTCTTCGATTTTTATCAAATTCGTATAATTAAAGTGCTTTTTGACGAACATAGCAATTTCTTGTATGTATAAGGATAATAATTTCAATTAATAAAATGTGGTCGATAGCTGTTTCGTTGGTGGATAGCTATATAAGTATTATTGCTGCGGTTTTTTTTATGATATAATTAATAAAGGCCTATATAAATAAATAATATTGAAAGTTTATGATTTCGTAGAATGTGATTTAGTAGATTATTTAAATTGTAGGTGGTAGCCCGAAATTAAAAAGAAAACACTGTTTTATTTCTGCGCCATCTTTTGATAAAATTAAGCAACTAACAGTACAGTAGTATCAGTTCTTAGTTTTACCACTAGAGGCACTCACCATTATTAAAGTACCTTATCTTATACATTTTAAAAGGCGCTAATACGACAATTGTAAAGATAATCCTGAATTGAATAAACCTTAGTTTACTCCCTGTATCATGTTTTTCTTTATTATTATTTGATAAACAGAGAATTATGTTTACAATATTTATTTCTTGTCTTAAATAGCCTTACATTATGTAGGTAATCAAAACTAGTGTTCCGAGTATTAGCAACATGCTGTATAAAAGTAATATTATTATATTACCTTCGTACTAATACTAGGTAATCAATCTATCGAACATTATGACATCATCGACAACTTTTCACTCTCGGTGCTTCTCAAAACACTTTTAATTTTTTGCTATGAAGTTTTCGGGCTGTGATTTTCCCTATTTAGCCGCAAAGACTAAAAAGAAAATCACCGACATTTTGTCTATAGGAAAACCTGCCAAAGCTTCGTTTGCTGGAGGGCTATCTATTGTACGGGGCTCGGGGGTCATTTTGGACACGGATGTCTAGCGATATACTTAGGCGCGATAAAAGGCATGAGCTCGCAAAGACGCGCACGTAAGATTAGTTTGGTTCAATCTCATACAAAATTATAAACGAGATCTTTATTTGCCTACACGTGCTGACTGTGGAAGTTTTACCTGAACACTACGACATGGATAGGTTTAAAAAATGTCTAAAAATATTCTGCAGGGTAGGCAACGCACCGGCAAAGCCGGTGTTACAGATGTTAATAAGCACCGGTAACCACTTACCATCTGATCTGTTTGCCTACGTACGTACGTAAAGTACAATACAAAAAACTATTTCAGTTTTAGTACTTTCACTTGCAGTTTCAGTTTAAAGAGGAGGCGAACGGAATAAAAAAGAAATCAAACCAGTCGAGCAGGAATAGACGTAAACTTGATTAACAGGGTGTTATAGTAAATAAAATTAGCTAAAACATATTCTACCATTTTTTAAAATAAATAAATAATTCGGTATGCACCGGGCAAAGAAAAAAATCCCAGGAAAGCAAACTACGCAATTTTGTTTAATTAGATGACATATTTTTTCAGTTATTTTGATTTAACAACCAAACTATTGAACCGATTTGGATAAAAATTGTATGGGACCAATCTGAAAGCATATTCCTACAAATAAAAAAGTTTTTTTTTTTTTTAAATCAGTCCTTATATTATAATGACGGAGGTCTAAGGTAACAAACACATAAATAAATGCAGCTGAAATAATAACCTCTAAATGTCGGTTGAAAAAAAAATTAAGTTGTTTGTTAGACCGATTTTATTGTGATGTGATGACGTTATGACCACACTATCGCCAATAAGACTGGACTCACAAACGAACTGGTGGTATCTCTGCCTTCTGCGGTGTAGACGCGAATTCGATTCCCAACCAGGACAGGTTGACGAGGTTTTTTTATGTGTCTGGGTGTACCTACTACTTTACAGTAGTACTTCCATTATGGGTTTCTTGTTTATTCTTCCTCAAGGATGGTAAACTTAGTTTTTAGAAATCATTATCTCATCGGCACATATTTATTGTAAAAAAGTGACGTTTCCAAATAAATTTGAATAATGCAACGGAAATAAAGATTTCGACTCCAACTCCGAGTAAGAAAACATCCATACTAATATTTTACATCCGAATCGTTATTCAAATGAATGAATTCATATTACAGTTCCTATACGATGCAGCCTACAGCTCTGGCTAACACTGACGCAAGGCGCCCTTTGCGAATGCAATTGCATTAACACCACGCAGACGCACTGTAACCAAATTGTTTGATTAAAGGCATAAAGGCACTTTGATATGCACTGTTTACGTATGTGGTGTAGGAGAGCATATATCGGGTACTTACCAGGATATAGAATACTTTATTTACTGCTGATTATTGCCATTTTGGGTGACCAGAACGCCGTTTTTATATATGTGTAAGGGCGGCGTTAGATATTGCGAGGCTCCGGGCGATAGATCTTTGTGAGGTTTTTGGGGTATGAGGAATTTAGGTGAGTTGGAAGTGTACAGGGCTACTGGTAATCAGTCAGCATCCTCTTAAAGACAGCTGCAGTACATCAAAACAAAAAACGAGTTTTTCTGCGAGGGTGCGAGGCCTATAAAAGCGAGGCCCGGGCGGTTGCCCTGCTTGCCACCTCCTAAGGCCGCCACTGTGTATCACAACGGCTCACGACAGTTCACCTCATCTCCACACTCGATAGTGCGTCGTCACTCGCTTTCGATTTTACCGCGGATTATAATTCACCGCGGATTCCGCTTTCGAGTTTTAAAAACTAGCTTACAGAATAGCTCTGCGGTTGTTCGCGTCCGCAGCTGAGTTGTAGTATTCTAGTATCCCCTGGGTGGTGCCAAAGGAACAACTAAAAGTAGCAGTAGAACTTGCGCCAAGTTTGTCCGGAGAATATTCCATTAGATCGCAAGTATCGTTTGGATACGTCAAATTTTATACACACAAGTAAACATATTCATGAGCATATAACGTGTCACAGGAGCTCTATAGGCACGTTACATGCACACAGATATGTCAAATTACACTCAGTTTTTATGTTTAAACTAATATTATTTGTTAAGTTGGTAGTCTGCCGCCAAGCAGTGATGCACTCGTATTGTTGTGTTCTGTAGGAATCATAGGTGCTTGAGACGTAACATCCCCGTCTCGAGTGACGGGTGCGACTTGGGTAGGAGAACCTAGGTTGAATTTCTGGTGTTAGTAACCACTTATCATCAGGTGGGCCTTCAAACTGTCCTGTCACTTCAGTAGTATAAACCCCCAGTTCAGTAGAATATTTCTTTAGCATGCTCTATCGTCTAAACGGCTTAATAGATTTTAGCTTGAGAGGTGTCGTGAGATTGGTTCTTGTAAAATAAAAAAAAAAATTATAAAACTTAAAATGGCCGATTTTTAGCGCTATTATTCAGACTTAAAAAATTTTTTTACTCACTCCCTGTTGTGTGGTTTATCAAAATACAGAGTTTTATAAATGGCTAACAAAAATTATATTATTTTTTCACGCAGTCAGTTTTTTTTATTTTTAATGATTTTATTGTGAAACTTGCTCTAACCCCAAAAGTAAACAACACTTGGGGTAAGAGCAAGTTTCACACTTATTGTCAGGATATATTTAAACAAGATATTTACAAAGACTAGAATATTAAATATTAAAATGTGCTGAAATTTATTGTTTTGTTTTATTTTGTAGTTGACATGATTAATATTGTATGTCCGAAATGAGTAGACTGTTGTTCTACCATCATTTGTGCTCATCATTGAACACCTAATAACATTTGATGTACAGTTTTAACAATAAAGAATATTTGCATTTGTATTTGCCAAACAAAATAAAAAAAAAATATAGGCAAGCAATTTGTTCCATTCGACCAAATTGTTTCGTTATCTGTCTGCGACGTTTGCAGGGAGCCACCTGGAGCGCTTATTATCCAATTTAGTACACGACGCCTGATGACGTATGGAACTGATAGCCCGTTAGGGGACTGACTTTACCAGTTGTTGCTGTTATTATATTATTTAACTGACTTAAAGAATAAAGAATAAATTTATTTTACTTTACTTACTTATGTAATTTATAACAATTGATCATAAGATGAGTCATTGTATTAGTGTATAATATATGATATTAATAGGTGTGTTGCAATATTTGTAATGGTATAATTTTTTGCTGATAAAATACTACTTATGTATTATATTTTTTTTTCTTTGTATACCTACGTAACACTTAGACACAGAACAGACACAAATGTACAAATGTTTGTCCTGTTTGTCTACAGAGCAACTAACTGAGCTGTTAAGCCGGTAGATTGTGCTCCCGTGGTAGATTAAAGCCTCACTCTCTCTTGTCGACAGTTTACAACCGACTTCCGGAGGAGGGTATCAATTTTTTTTTTTATAATTGTTTCTTCCGTTCTCCGTCATGTGATTTGGAAAATACTTTATTTGAAAGGATGTGCTTTCAAAAACTTTATTATAATCGATGCAATAGTTTGTTTATTAAATCAAAATATATAACTGGTAAAATATATTATCCATTTAAACGAAATTACATAGTTTGCTTCCCTGTGACTTTTTTATTCGTCCGTATATTACAGATTTGGATGTTACTTTATAAAATTTTTCAAAATGGTCGGGTGATGTAGGTTTCAGGGCGAGATTTATGAAATTAAAGTATTGAAGTTGGTTGTTTTTCGAACAGTCACTTGTTTGAAATAAGTACTCCTATAGGGTGTCGTTAGAATTTAGTAGATAAATATGATTTAAATTAGCAGATGTGAATAAAGTGAGGAAATTGAATCAATAATACATTTTATAAATATAGTATAATCTAGATTTTATGAGAATGCTTTTGAAATCCTTTTAATGGAATAAAGTACACGCTCATCCAGCGTATCGGAAAACAAAAGAAAATTCAAATAAAGAATTCAATCGCAATCGAATCAAGAATCCGTCGCCCGTGAGTTGAAACGAGACGGTGATATGCAATTCTACTCAAATCGGAAAGAGATAGAGCAGAGTTAATCCTATTGGCTTATACTGTGCGACGTTTGCCTGGATTGGTCGCTGTGCTTTATTGAACTGTCACTGTAGACCGCGGTCTGAGGGGGGTGAACGGTAATTTGGGGGTAAAGGTGGTGGAATGGGGGTAAGTGGGTGGTTGGGTCGGGTGGAAAGTCGTTTCACAGAACGGAGTTTGGCGATTGACTTGTGGGTAGTTTTTGGGGTTCCTTTCGGTTTTCCCGGAAGGAATTTAAATTTGTACTTTGTGGACAGAAGTGTTTTGTTACGTGATATGATTCGGAGAAAGATTACGTTTGTTTTTTTGTCTTGTTTGATACTTATGAAATTAATTTTTTAAGTAAAGCAATTTCTATTTTTTTTTAGCTCTGCCTTCTGCGCTGTAGGTTGTGGATTCGAACCCCACTCAGGACAAGCAATTGTGTGACAAACATAGATCTTTGTTCTGTGTCTGGGTGTTAATATATTTACAAAACAAAAGTACTAGGTACATAACTATTCCATCAGTTATCTGATCCTAACTGGCCCTATAATCTGATCTTAGCTGTTCTTAGTTTGTGGTTAGATGGCGCTGTTGGAGATGTCCATGAATATTTTTTTAGTTAGGTAAGTTTACTTTGCTTAAGTCAAACTATGCGTTGTAAAATTGTGGTCATTTATGAACATATACCTAAGTTGTATCTTCAATATTTCATATTAGAAACGAAACCGTTATAAACGCGCAATTCGGTGCTGAGAATTTCCACTGTTGCAGCTCGTGAGGTCCAACTCATTCATCCAGAGCCATCGTCAAACGAGGTCAAATGAGATTATATGAGAGGAAAAAAAGTTTGTTATAATTTTAAATTTAGAACACAATCTTTGACATACAAATTAACATCTTGATTCTTCTCTAAGGCACATCATCTTGATTGTCTGTTAAACTATTTTGATAAAGGCGTGTTCACACTATGAAATACCTAAATCTGTTAACTCAATCAAATGTCATTTCACCCGCCAAAAGCTCTGATTGGTCGCAGGGAGAGCGGGAAATTGTTGACTTTTCCCGTTTGACGGGACTTTTCGTGGGAATATCATTTCGACGCTCCGCCCAAATCAAACATGAAGGTTCTTATTGGATGAGATGAATATCAAATGTCACGTAATCTTAGGGAAAATATCTAGCAGCAGTCTCCAGACTGACAGCTTTATGTAGGTAGGTCACATGAGAAATTTTAAATGTTGATTGTAAATTTAAATAAACATTTGTATACAGATAAGTTTCTGTTTAGATCATTCGAATTAGAAAAATAAGTTTTTATCATACTACATACAGGTTATTGCATAGCTATGATTATTACGCACGTTCCGAAGCAAATTAAGCAATGATTCTTTAATGAAGATTTTCTTATCAATAATGAAGTTAATAAGCTATGACCTAAAATAAACGTGGTTCCTATCTACTGTACACAACCCAAGGAACAACCATTGCTCGGTAATTGGAAAAGCGAAGCGTTCAATTCGGAGCTTAAAATCTACGGCGTCATTATTCTAAATGGCGGGTCGACGTAATGCCACAAATTAAAGCTTAAAACGGACGCTTAACAGCTGACCCAAAATCGAACCCCCCTTTCCACAGTCAGGGCGAAGCGAAAAGCAACGAGGCGGGGCTAGCCACGCCTTCACAAGCTCACGCCAAGCGGCGACGCGTCAAAAGTTCGCCGGCTGGCAGAATGCGCGCGGGTCTTTGCCACGCGTTTGAAAAAAGTCAAACGTGATTTTTTTGAATTTGTGTGCGCGGTTTTTTTTGAATTTATAACGGGCTTAGCATCACTCGTATAGTTTGTTAATACCAGTAAAAAGAAAATTAATTTAATATTTTACTATAAAAAAATTCAACAGGAGGTTTAATAGCATGGTAAAGTAAGAATTATACTGTGAATTTTGAAAAAATAATGATTTTGTTTGTTGATAACTGTAAGAACTAAACATTAATTTGAAAAAATATATATTACCGTGTAAGATATGTAATTAAGTTAATTTTTGCAACGCAAGAAGCGTTATGTCAAAGTTCAACGTCAAATTTAACAGTTGTATCAATAAATTTGTAATTAACTCCTGATGTTTTTGTACAATATTATGTCATGACCGTATTCATATTTAAATAAGCTTTCCTTTGAAAAACTTAGCTTAATTTTTTTTTAATGAAATAGGAATTATATTACCGGTACCTATATACAAATTCATAGAGTGATGTTTTCTATATTTGATGTTAGACGTATGTTCGAGTGAAACGTTGAAAATTATTGTTGTTAGATGACAAAACTAAGGGCCTGAAAACTTATTATTCAGTACTTCAGTGTAATAGACAATTTTATTCCAAAATATAAATATAAAATGGAAATCGCACAAACGCCTTTACAGTTGACACAAGATCACCAGGATCCGAGAATCACAAGTAAGTTTTCTTTCTCGTTTTTTTTTATCTAGCAATCTATTGTTTTTAACATATCCTTGGGGGACTATGTTGCTCGCGTCTGTGGGTACCTCCAGAGTCCCTACACGTGTCCCCCGTGTGGTGCGAAAGGAGAAACCCAAAGTAGCAGGACAACTTGTTCCAAGTTCGTCCAGAGAAGTACTGCCTGGTAAGCCACCGCCAAGCAGTGGTGCACTCGCATTGCTGTGTTCCGATGGAAGGTGCGCGCCGGTGAAATTACAAGCGCATGAGTTAGATCCCCGTCTCAACGTGATGGGCGCAACGCGATACGACTTAAGTTTTCTCATACTTCTCTTAACATCAGGTGGGCTGCCAGCTCGTCCCGTCCGTTTCCACATAAAAAAACATTTTAATTGTCAATTTTTGCCATACCTACTTGGTAGCTGCGTGTTCAATCGTAACATGGGATTGAAGACCCGTACTCCTGAGACCCAAGATACTCATGATCCAGAAACTACGTAATCCATAATCCATTTGCAATATTATTTGGAACTGGTAACTGAAATTTTTTGGTTATTATTTATTACATTATTAATTTATTTATCAATTTTCAAGCTACCCGAAGGTTTTACGGCTTATCTTAGTAGGTAGGAATAAAGCTGGGGGTTCATAGCAGCAGAAATTTTCTCTAGAGAATTATAATAGTATCTACTTGCGTTAGAAATGTTTATAAATAAATAAACTTTACCATTTTGGCTTTGATTCTGTAATCGTGAAAACAAAATTACTGAGAAAAGTCTTTATATTTTTTTATGTGAGACAAAGATGTTTTATTATAAAAAAAAGAAATGCGACTTCAGTACATGTATCCGTCATTTCTCGCCCGAAATCGGTTGATAAATGACGGAAGAACTGATGTAATAACATAAAAAAGTGTATAATAAACACAGCCGAATTTATTGAAGCCGATTGAAAATGGTCTGGATTAAGACATCGTCATTTTATTCAGCTACGAAAAAAAAGAAAAATTTCTTCCGTCTGTTCCATATTTAAAATGCTTCGAATTTCAAATTATTACAACACGAGCTTTCATACAATATTTGACCAATTTCTTTGTTTGTTTCATGTAGGGGGAAATTTCTGGAGCCACAGACCTGATTCTAAAAATGAATACTCCAATATCGGTACTTTACTAAATTTATATTATTTAATTAATGGATATTAACTGGTTAACCAAAGCAAAGATGTGCCACAAGTCACAAAAATCCAGTGCCGCCCGCCGGCTGACCAGTGATCGATTTTTTCTTGTGTTGCCAAACGTCGAACGTTGTAATTTTTTTCTAGCGCCTCACCACTGTTGGCGACTGAGATTTTAATTCTCAATTGCCACCATTGGTGGCGGAGATGGTGATGGCAACTGGGAACAGACGATATTGTGCGCTGTTTTCCTTTTTTTTAAATAGGTTAATTAATATTTGTTCAATATTGTTTCTGAAGCCTTAATATATGTGTTTCTATCTTTTGAGTGAACTGAGTGAAAAAAATGTAAAATAAGAAAAATAAATAAAATCGGTTTGAATAACATATTTAAGTATGGTTTTTGAGAGCCAAGTGCGGGTACAGATCACACTTAGCCGTTTTGTAATTTACCAACATTGATATAACGTAAGAATAATAAATTAAAACATCTTTTGGTCACTATAATAAAGGCAACACAAGTAGCGTCTGACAGTCATGATATGATATAATACAATATCATTCAGTTTTATTAATTTGGATGGCTTGAATGTCCATAAATATTGTATTGACATACTTCTCTTGGCATCAATACGATAAAATCAACTTCAACTATGATCCATGAGTGTATTCAAGCTGTTTCATTTTACTCATATTTGCTGGTTCAAAACATAAGATTATCGTCGTATCCATCTGTATACCAAAGTTCACTTTTTTATTTTATCGGCAATGGAACCTCATCAGCATTCTACCCCATACAGCCAGTAACTCGGGGGTCTATTTGACTGATTTTCAGCCTCTCCATGATTTGCCACTTTACCCGGTCAGCCCGCGTTCTGAATACAAAACAGCCAATCGCGATTGGAGTTGGCTCTTTGAAATTTCATTCTCGTACTGACGTAATGCGTTCGTTATTTGAATATTGAGTTTTTATTACCTCTGTGTTCGTTATTTCATTTTGAATAGGGAACAATGGAATGAATGTCGCTGATTGAAGTACAAACTTATATTCGACTGAAAAAATTAGCGTGTCACCGTATTAGTCGATACGATTAGTACTTACCTAAGATAATAAAAACTAATTCATACAGAAAATAAATGTTGGCTCTAATCTTTCACTTGTCAATGTCATTTTATTATTTAGTATAATATTGAAACCTGAAATCATTCTAACTGCCCTCAATTGACCAATTAGTGTAGAGGATACCTAAGTCTTCATTTTTAGACTAATGCCCATCTGTGCCAGTCAGGCACCGACTTTGAAATGTCATAATTTAAATCTATAGAAATAAATAAAATTTATGTGTCTGTTTGTAATGTCAAAATAACCTGCACTAGGGTTTTTTTGACTAGATAATATATACAAATTTACTTACAATATAAAGGCGAAAGTTGTTTGTAGGTGTGTGTTTATACCACTTTCACGCTCAAACGGCTTGACGTATTTGGATGAAATGTCGTACCAAATGGCTTATATGAAATTTGGCTTATATCCTTGATTAACACATAAGCTACTTTTGATCCCGAAAAACTGCGGGTAACACCGCGGGGCGCACCTAGTTATTAGATATATTAGGGCGTAGAAATCGCCAAATACTGGTTTAAGCTAGTCTAAAAGGGTAATGTTGAGACTTTTTTTTTAATTTTCATGGACATATTTCATACAGCGCTATAGTCTATACATATAATAAAATCGTAGACTTGCCGTGTCTGTACATTGAATATTTTTACAAAATAATAACTGGGAGACGTTAAGAATATGTAATAGAACGCAAAAAAACAATTTTTGAAATTTTTGTCTGTTTGTCTGTATGTTTGTGCGCACTTTACGCAAAAACCATAGATAGTTATCAAAATCTAGGAACTAAGAAATGTTAAGCTGAGTCTGGAATAGTGAATAGCGTTTATTTTATCAAAATCGACCCACAAAATCAAAAGTTATCAATGTTTTATGCAAAATTTTAATTTTTTTACAAAACTTTCTACAAGCGCCTGCCGAGTCCTGCGTTCTTGACTCGGTGTGGCGGTTCGGTGTATTGCAATATGAATATGAGCAGGCGCTTGAAGGCAGATGACAGGTTTAGTCGTAGTTTAGTCTTAGTTTAGGTTTGTTAATTAGGTAATTAGTTTAAAGGTAGTTTAGTTTTTCTTTGTACTTTGAACTGCGAAAGTTTGATGGTAACCAGTATCTTAAATACGAGTACCAAGCTTCCTATCAAACGAGTCATTCACTTAACGGAGACCTACAGTACACTGGAGTAACGCAATGGCCGTATGTCCGGCAGAAAATAGCCGCATACGTAAATCATCCTCAGGGTACATCATCATCAGGGGTGAAATTAAATAACCCTTGCGACATTTGTTTTCGATTTTGCTGATATTATCTGGACATTCAGATGCAGCACAGATATTGCAAATGTATCAATATAAATTAGCGGAAGTCTATAGTCTATAGGAATATTCAGCTCAACAAAAATAACAAAACATAAATACCATTAATACGCACTAAGCGATTTGAAACTACTTTTATTGTGCGTACTGCAAGGGAGTGGAATGCTTTGCCTGAGTCTGTGTTCCCTTACCATTACAATTTGGGAGTCTTCAAGAGTAGAGTGAATAGGTTTCTCCTAGACAAGCGTGCTCCATCGTCGGCCGCATCTTCACTTTCCATCAGGTGAGATGGCGGCCAAACCATGCTATGCTATCTTTTTTTTTGTGAGTTAGTTACGTAACGAGCTGAGGGCCCACCTGGTGGTAAGTGGCGACCCACACCCATGACAACAGTAATGCGACTCAGTATAAGATTTGGATCTTAGACTGAGTCGCACTCATCCTGCTGCGACCATCACCCAAGACGGGGATGATACATCTCACGATACAAGCACTACTGCTTGTGTGATTCCAGGTGTGGTGGCAGTACCTCGCCGGACGAACTTGGCACAAGTTCTACTGTTACTTTTTGGTTGCTGCTTTAGCACCACCCAGAGGGTACGTGTAGGGAATCAAAGGGTACACACCTGCGGACGCGAGCAACTAGATCCAATAGATCGGTACGGGGGACTTATTTCTCACTGTATTTAACACTGTTTTGTTACTTCAGGACTTATTTCATATGTGTATGATGATCTAACAACACTGATACAACATTGAGCAGTGTCCCAGGGAATGGCATTGAGTGAATGAATGGCAGGGAAAAGGAATGGCATTCTATTAACAGACAAGTGGAACAATAAGAAGCTTTTTTTTTGTCAAGGGGTAAATACTTTGCTTATACCCCACGCCTTGGGGAGGCGTGTATTAATAGCAGTGCTCGGGGAATACACAATAAAACCCCCCTTGGAGTTCCTGCACTACGCCTTCACGATGTGTACCTCCCTATAGTGCCGTGCCCGGAACACGAAACACGCCAACCTTCGGTGAGGACCTCATCCGTCGGACGGCAGATTCCCCGGATCTACCGCCCGGAAGTTCCCGTTAGGGTGGCAGGCGGCGCTCATGCGCCTGCCTACGCCGACCCACTCTCCTGCGTCTACCAGAGTGAGGAGATTCTTCCTCCCTTACCCTCTCGGCTGCTTCCTTCTGCGAGATTACTTCCTTGCAGAAGGACTGAGCTGCCACCCAAGATCTCCTGCTGTCAATCATGGATGAAACCATAGTTGACAGCTAAAGGTTTCCGCCTATAGCCGCGGTCAGGCGGGAACAATAAGTCCCTACCAACTATTCCATCGAATGATTAAATTTCTGGAGTGCATCTGGACTCCCATCACACAATATATATTAAACTAAATGTCGGAGTGCCCAATGCCCTTTTATAAATTTAAGTCTTCTTAAATTATGTTACGGCACCAGATTGAAAGTCAAGAGTTTAGAGAATTCCTCTCATTCCTATCAACTGCCCATTTAGTTTTAAACGCATTCAGTCTCCGGTGAGCCTATGTTCCGCAGTGACCAGAAACAAAAAACAAGAAGAAACTTTTTTGGTATCAGACGTAGACCTAATATTGAGTTGCTTTTTGCACGGTCCGCCATACTTAGCTCTTTCCCGGCTTAGCAATTCAAATAATTTTTATGCGCACGTTCCTGAAATATCCTGAAAAGACGACTTCTATAGTATAGTTTACAGAGAAGCATTATTGTATACATTTGCAATGGTTGCAGTTTCACTTACGTAGTTCATCATCCAATCAAGTCTTTAACCTTCCCAGTTAACAAAACCTAAGTAATATCGTAAGAATCTAACGGAAATAAAGTATTTTGAGATTTAATTATAACATAATTTTATAATAATATAATAGTAACGAACAGACATAATAAGCATCACATTATATTTCTATCCTCTAGGCTAGGATAGATCTAAGTCCACGCGGACGAAGTCGCGGGCACAGCTAGTAGATAATATGGGAACTAGATAACTGATAGAATACATAATATGTAGTACTTTTTTTTTCAACACATATTGATAATAGGTACATATTAACACCCCAAATACTTATGCTCGCACACAAAGGCTTGTCCTGCATGGGAAACAAACCCGCGACCTACAGCACAGAGCTACAACCAACTGAGCTGTTACGCCATGCTAAAAGCTATAAAAAAATCAAGTGCTATACAATTTAGAAACATATATTCAAAAGCTGAGTTAAATCGGTATTTACGCCGAATATAGCCAACTTTTTTATATGAAAAATAAAATGTTTTATTTACTATGTATAACCTATAAAATCAGGGCCGAAATATGTTTAAAAAAGTAAGTACCTCCTCATTTATCTTCCCACACTTGCGTCCCGTAAATTAAGATAATACAATTTCCGTCAAAGCACATTCAGACACGGAAAGACATAAAAGAAAATTTTATAAGACACATAAAAACTTCTTCCGGGAAATTGGAAGTCAGTGGGGGGGGTGGGAGGGGGGAGAAAATCCCCGGTATCAAGATAAATCAATGTTTGTTTGCGCCCGAGTACGGCACTTACTTTGCACAGCGGAAACTGTGGAGTCTCTGCGGGGTAAATTTTTTTTTTTTTTTATATCTTGTCTTAACTTGTCTAATGTCTTAACATTTTTACATATTTTGGGTGTTTCGGAAAATTCTGTGTTCTGGTGGAAGGGTGTGTGCCGGTGAAATCATATGCACATGAGACGTATCATCATGAGTATCATGAGACATAGAATTAGAAATTTCTATATGATTCCGGTATAGGCAATATATAAAACAATTCACTTGTTTTTAATCATACAATACTTTACTTGTATAATGTACAACAGCTACTACCAATTGAGCCAGGCGACCAATATTGTTGAATTTGTGGTTTTTTTTTCAATTTGTGCCCATATTCTTAATTATATTTATAAAATATTTCGTTTTTCATTTTTAAGGTGTGGACACATATTTTTTTTATTTTTATTTCTTTTCTTATAAATTATTATATATTATTTTTTATAAATTATTATTTTGACGGCTCCGTGGCTTAGTTGGTAGTAGCTTGTAGCCCTGCCTTCGAAGCGAGGTGTCCCGGGGTCAATTCCCGGCTGGGGCACACTTTTTGTGCTGAGCATGAAGTTTGTTCTCGGGTCTTGGGTGGTTGTCTTGTGTTTCTGTTTGTCCATGCCATCTGCGGCACAGGGAATCCTAATGCAGAGGTATGAGTGTGTTAACGTTGTTTGTTTAAATGTCCAAATCATCTCCATAAATTTACTGTCCAGGGTCGCAACAGGGAAACTTTGTCGCTTGCCTTTTTATCCGGTTTTCTTTTGACGCGAAAGCCCTTGAGCCGGCCTGATTAATTCCCGTCCTAGGGTCGTACAATCCTGGCTTACACTACTCCGTTGTATATTTACTCGAACAGTTATATTAGTTTTCTTGTAGAAAAATTACCAGTAATTGACCAAACTTTGTGACTCGAATGCGTCCAGAAAATTGGGAAATCTGCTTCAGTGCTCTTTCGAACAGTTATATTAGTTTTCTTTTAGGATAACAACCAGGAACTGAGCAGATTTTGTGATTCGAATGCGTCTAGAAACTTGGGCAAAACTGTTTCACTGCTCTTTCGAATAGTTATATTACTTTTGTGGTAGAAGGACTACCATTATCCGAACAGGCTTTGTGACTCGAATGCTTCCAGAAAATTCCGCAAAACTGCTTCAATGCTCTTTCGAACAGTTATATTAGTTTTCTTTTAGTATAACTAACAGGAACTGAGCAGATTTTATGACTCGAATGCGTCTAGAAACTTGGGCAAAACTGTTTCACTGCTCTTTCGAACAGTTATATTAGCTTTCTCTTAGAAGAACTACCAGTATCTAAACAGGCTTTGTTACTCGAATGCGTCTAGAAAATTCCGCAAAACTGCTTCACTGCTCTTTCGAACAGTTATATTAGTTTCCTATTAGAAGAACTACCAGGAACTGAGCAGATTTTGTGACTCGAATGCGTCTAGAAAATTGGCTAAATCTGCTTCATTGCTTTTTCGAACAGTTATATTAGTTTTCTTTTAGGATAACAACCAGGAACTGAGCAGATTTTGTGATTCGAATGCATCTAGAAACTTGAGCAAATCTGCTTCACTGCTTTTTCGAATACTTATATTAGTATTGTGGTAGAAGAACAACCAGTAACTGAACAGGCTTTGTGACTCGAATGCGTCCAGAAAATTCGGCAAGCTGCCTCAATTCTCTTTCGAATAGTTATATTAGTATTGTAGTAGAAGATCTATTAGTAACTGAGCAGGCTTTCTGGCTCAAATGCGTCTAGAAAATTGTCTAAATCAGCTTCACTGCTTTTTGGAATAGTTATATTAGTTTTGTGGTACAAGAACTACCAGTAACTGAACAGACTTTGTGACTCGAATGCGTCCAGAAAATTGGGTAAAACTGCGTCACTCTTTCGATCCTATATAACGCAGAAGATTCCAGTTTAATTATGCCTAACAGTTGCTTTTAACATGACATTTGGATGAATAGAAAACTTTTGCATAACTGGGGCACCTTAGATAAATAAAATAAAAAAAATTGGTAATTGTAATATATATTTGTCTTGGTAACTGAATCTCTGCTATCGCTAACAGTAATATACTCTTATTCCTGCTGGTGTACTAGTAACGAACTTGGAACGGGTTCAATAATAAATGCTTTAAAAAAAAAACATTCTCTTGTAATACTTCGAATAGATTACCAGCATATTTTGACTGTATGGAGACACTTGTCATCCAAAATCTAGGGTCTTTTACAGTTGTAAGTAGTATGATGCTCAAGTTATAATGAAATTGAATTTATTATCCAACCAAAGTATCAAAACTCGTAAAAATATCGTTTAGCTGAAAGGGCCCCGTGTTGAATTATACCGGCTAATCCTGGCCTCATGTGGTCTCCCCCGGGCCAATGCCTGAATTGATTTTCTATCGCTCAGTTTGTAATGGTCGCAAGTTCGTTTTATAAAGAACTAGCGACCCGCCCCGGCTTCGCACGGTTACTAAAGCATCAGTGTCGTATCAGAAACTACCCGTGTGAAGCCGGGGTGACTTGCTAGTGTATTATACATATAAACCTTCCTCTTGAATCACTCTATCTATTAAAAACAGCATCAAAATCCGTTGCGTAGTTTTAAAGATTTAAGGTTATAGGGATATAGGGACAGAGAAAGCGACTTTGTTTTATACTATGTAGTGATGATGTGAGATAAATTGAATCTGCCGCCAAGCAGTAGGTAGTGTTCTCATTGCTGTGTTCCGGTGGAAGGGTGTTGGCGCCTGTGAAATCACAGGTGCATGAGATGTAACATCCCCGCCTCGGGTGACGCTCGCAACGGGATGCGACTTGTCAAAGTCAAAGTCAAACTCATTTATTCCTTTAGATGTCAAGTATCATTTGGACACGTCAAATTTTACACATGCATGTACACATATTCGTGAGCATATAACGTGTCACAGGCTCATTAAATGCACACAAGACCTAGATCCTTGGGTAGGAGGACCTAAGTAGGTTGAATTTCTATTGTTATGGGCGCAGGTAAACCCTTACCATAAGGTGAGCCTTCTGCTTTAGAACGAGCTAAATCAGTATAATAATTCAAAAGAATAAAAAAAAACTTTAGCAAAGCAACAAATCATTGATTGTCATAATAATCGCCTTGCAGCTCTATTGGCAAAAATCTTCACTCTTTTTCAGTGCAAAGGTTTTTTGCCAATAGAGCAATTTTTTTATTAAATCCACCATTTTCGCTTCCATTTCCAGCAATTGCTAAAACAATATGTCTCGTCGCTCCCAATCATTGTAATTGTCGGACATGCCAAGAATGGCGTTTATTTATTTACCTATATTGAATGTCGGCGGCAGACGCTATGCAACGAACGTAGAGTTACGAAGGGATAGATCTGAACACGAATAATGTTAGAAGATATATTAAATTAAATTTAAGCCATCTCATAACATTTCATGTAGCAATAGACATAAAAATATATCAAGCTTTCTTTAATTAATAATTTTTAATCCTCTTTATTTCAATATACGATAAATAGGTGAAAATTACTCGCATATTAAAATAATAATAATAGGCGTTATTGTAATTCGTTTTCATAAGGGGTCATAAAAAAAACATCAAAAAATTTGACCCAATGGTGAAATATAGAAAGTATTGAGGTCTGTTTAATTTATATAAGTCATTAAGTCATTATGTGGGTTGGCAAATTCCTAAAAACGGTTGTAATGTCTAACAGGTACAATCATTAAGAACATAAAAAAAATTATTATCAATATATTCAATCAATATAACATAATCATCAATTAAATATTAATAATGTAACATAATATAAAAATACATTAAAGAACTACTCAAAAAAATACATTAAAGAACTACTCAAAAAAATACATTAAAGAACTACTCAAAAAAATACATTAAAGAACTACTCAAAAAAATACATTAAAGAATTTAATTATCAGAATACCATCTATGTTTTTCTTGCCCATCTTAATTTAAAAAACACAAAAATTGTTTCTACCTATAGGCATAGGTAGAAACAATTTTTGTGTTTTTTGTGTTTTTAACCGTTATTGAAACTATCCAACCGATATGCGCCATACCGGTTTAATTAGAAAGGCAATAATACAAAGATTATAGACCACTAAAGCAATGCACACTTTTTATTAGCGTAGTAGCATAGTTATTTGCAAGAATGTAAGTTCTATATCATTGAACTCTACAAAACTCTCCCGTCAGATACAGCGCGCAGCGGGTGCTTTATTCGACGGTACAAATCGAATTATATCCATTCACCCACTCAGCTGACGTTCATTAGTGGCCTTTGGATGCACACATGGATCCATAATCAGGTTCAGGAGACGAAGAGTTCGCGGTTTGGCAGACAAAGACGTCTAAAAAAAAAGAAAATAAACTTTAAAAAATAAAAAGCCCCGGCCGGGAATCGAACCCGGGACCCCTCGCTTCGAAGGCAGGGCTACTACCACTAAGCCAAAGAGCCGTCTTTAGATGCACACATGGATTCATATTCAGGTTCAGGAGACGAAGACTTCGTGGGTTCGTAGACGTAGTGAACAATATAGACCCCGAACAAGATAGCATAGGATTAGACCCCTGTAGGGAGTTTGGTGCTTCTAATGCCCATAGAGGATGACTTTCTGCGCCCGAAAGCAGCCAGAGTGGGCGCTCGGGCTACGCTTGAATTATTCACTATCTTTAAAAAAAAAAAAAACAGAAAAATGAAAGCCCTGGCTGGGAATCGAACTCGGGAGCCCTCGCTTCGAAGGCAGCGTTACTACCACTAAGCCACGAAGCCGTCAAATATGTACCTGTAAGATCATGCGTTCTTATTACTAAGTTTTGCGCTTGTTCAATCCCTATCCGGTCCTTCATGGGGGAGAACAAGCAAGGAACCCCTAATGGATGGACAACTTTCTTTTTGCGAACATATATCTGTTTACAAACTAATTTTATTCCTATCGTTGATCGACTGGCCTCACAGCTCACAGTAGCGCTGCCTTTTGTGCTGTAGGTCGCGAGTTCGATTCCCACCCAAGATAAGCATTTGTGTGACGAACTGTGTCTTGTTCTGGGTCTGGGTGTTAATATGTATTATACGTGCGTATTTACAAAAAGATGTTGTACCTATACTAGGTATAAGTATTATAATATCATTGTCTGTAAGAGATCGCTTTATAGCGATAAGACCGCCCATTGATTCACCTTTTTATTATTTAAAATTTCTTGTTTTATGCTATTCTTATTTTTTGGTGTGCAATAAAGTGTTATCTATATATCTATTACTTTAAGTCTTTCATGGTGAGAGTACCGACTGCTCGTCTTGCGACCTTTATGAATGCCGAATTTTGGCCGAAGGGAATTGTGTTCAGACGATTCCACGGGCGCCTTCAGAGTACTGTGGCGCCATTGTGTAACACGGCGCAGACAAATCGTGTAACTTAGTGTCAATTTTTGTATTTATATTTTTATATGTATGTTAGTCTGTAAGGTATTTATTATATGGGCCTGTTTTTAGTATTTATACAATAAATGTAAGAAGACTGAAATAAAGATTTATTATTATTATTATTATTATAGTAGAAGCTATGCTTAGTTTGAGGCTAGATGGCGTTGTGCATAATGTCCATTAGTATTATAATTATTAAAGTCTACGTCTTATTAATCAATATTGGTAATCGAAACCAAGTTCTCACTTACTAATCACTTCATCCCAAATCTCTCGGCTAATAAAATAATGATTGCAAATCACGCCCTCGGCTAAATAGATCCAAAATTTTCGTAGTTGGGGTCTTTTGCACCCTTCCACATTCAACTTTAAACTTTACCACGTATGTTACAAAGTTGTATATTTTTTGGTTAGCTGTGACAATGTGAGATTTCATCTCGTTTTTGCTATGAGATTTTGAACTATAAGTATAAGTGATAAGGCTGTTTTGGTATATTATGGTATTAATGTGTCGAATCAATTAGTTTATTGCTACCAGACGATCAAATGGAGTATTAAAGTTGATTTAATTTGAAGAGAGGATTGAAATTGTTAGTGGATGGTGGGTTAATAATATTGGTATAAGGGTATTTCTAGAGGTCCCCGAATCTTTCAATTAGCTGATTTACAAATAAATTATAATAATAAACGTTTGCACATACCTCTGTACTAGGAGCCCCTGTGTTGCAGATGGCATGGACATACACCCAAGACCCGAGAACAAACTTCATGCTCACCACACAAGGTGTGCCCTGGCCGGGAATCGAACCCGGGACCCCTCGCTCCGAAGGCTGGGCTACTACCAACTAAGCCACAAACCCAATAAATGTATTTATAAAATACGTATTAATTACTGAACAAATTAATACACATAGCACTCTCGATAATTGATAGTGAATGGGTTTTGATCAACCACGGGAGCCCGATGTCACATGTTAGATGTCACATGTCATCGAATTTTTGTTTCTAAGACATGCCGGTTTCCTCACGATGTTTCCCTACACCGTTTGGAGAACGTAGTAATGCGCACATAAATTGTTCAAGAGAAAAACTTATTATTGCACGTGAGACCTTCAGATTGGAAGTTGGTGTCTGTGCCCCTGGGCCACCACGGTCTTACGAATCAACGAGTCTAATTTGCTGTATATTTTCAGGCGAAGATAACTCCTTAGTCCGCTGGTCACCACCGACCTCAGCGGCGCTGGTGGCTGCAGCGCTAGCGCCTCCTGCTCTAAGACCCTGGCTGCCGGACCCGCCGGTCAAGAAACCAGGACACTTGGGTAAGCCAGGTTGGCATCAGATCCCTCGTCTATCCTGACCAGCACGAACACTTCTGTTTCCCACAGTCACCAATAGTAATGAGTCCCAAGACTTGTTCATCTTTAAATCAGTTACTTTTAATAATAAGCCAACATGTTTGCTGTGTTCGATTTCACAGGCGCATTGAATGAATGATGTTTAACTACGAAAGTATTGTACCACTAGAATTTACCTATTTCGTAGATATAATACTATCAAGTATATAAGAATACTAAGAATTGTATTTGAAGATACAATTGCTTCGAAGCCAGGGCTACAACATCACGCGAATCTTATTACAGTCTTAACACTCTCGGCTTAGTTGGTCTACCTTCGAAGCGAGGGGTCCCGGGTTCATACCCCGGCCGAGGCACACTTTGTGTGGTTGAAGTTGATGAAGTTTTTTCTCGGGTTATCTTGTGTTTCTGTGTTTGTCCATGTCCATGCCATTTGCGACACAGGGAATCCTACTTCAAAGAAATGAGTGTGTAAACTTTCTTTTTTATTATAACAAATATCATAACAACTAACTGCGCCCCACAGTGTTATTAAAAGTATAAAAGATCAAAAGTAGCGTAAAATGTGTTAATCCAGGATATTAGCTATCTTGGTACCAAATTTCATCCGAATCCGTTGAGCCGTTTGAGCGTGAAGGAGCAACAAACATACGCACACACTCATACAAACTTTCGCCATTATAATATAAGTGAAATTAAAAAACCTATAAGGCTCTCAATAAATGGTATTGGTTGAGTGACTCTAATATCTCTTGTCACCAGGACTGGTCTGCGTGGTATGCGGTGACACCAGCTCTGGGAAACACTATGGGATCTTGGCATGTAACGGATGCAGTGGATTCTTCAAGAGATCTGTTAGAAGGAAACTTATTTATCGGTGAGTCAAATAGGGAACGCACTGATGATCTGAAGAGGAATTTTTGAAGGAAAGAAAAGAGAATAGAGGATTGAAAGGAATTGAAAGGATAGAGGATTTTTTGAATACTATAAAGGTGACGGGACGATCTGAAGGCCCACCTGATGTTAGGTAGTTACCTCCGCCCATAACAACATTAATACGGCTCGGCTCCACCCAGCCAAACTGTGAGGCCAGTCACATCGCGTTGCACCTGTTATTGAGACGTCTCTTGTGCTTGTGATTTCACCGGCACCTACACCTTTCCACCGGAACATAACAATGACTATACCGCCGCTTGGCAGCGGATTACCAAGTACTCTATAGATGTATAGTGTCGCAGGGGTAACACCATCAAACAATGCAAACACCGAAGATTCGAACAAAATTTAAGCTCACGAAACAATGTGTGCCCTGGCCGGGAATCGAACGCGAGACGTTTTGAAAGTAGGCCAATTACCAAGTAAGCTACGGAGCCGTCCTCCTTTGGGTTGCTCCTTCCGAACCACCAGGAAGAACCACCAGGTGTAGGGATTCTAGGGCAATCTACTCACCTACTGACGCATCCCCAGTTTATTTGAGTAAATGGGTTTTCTTTACGTTTCTATAAAAGTACTTGTCAATGCATACATGCCCCAAATTTTCCAGTTAAAAATAAGCAAATATTTTCACTACAACTAGGTTATTATATCAGTGGGTATATCACGAAACAAAGTACAATGACCATTGAGAATTGATGAAACGACTTTAATTTTCCATCCGAAGAAAAACCAAATTAAAAATACATTCACAAAGCGTACTATCCATATAAAAACGTATTTCTGAACCGTAATGATAAGTTTGTTGTAAATTGGATCATATACTGTAAATGTTTGAACAAATGTGAGGTTAAGTGAAACTTCTGTTACACCACTGTTTGAGGACGAATTGTTTTAAATGAAATCATGTCAACTTATTTGTATACGTTGCTCAAGTTGGCGTCTGCGTTTTTTGTGTCATCTTTTGTTTATATTGATGATTTATTTGGTCAATGCTTTTAAAAATAAAGTAATAATAGATTGATTTCAAAAATTAATACAGACTTCAATACTTGCGTTGTTTCTCACCCTTAGAGGGTAAATTCCATTTTAAAATAGGAAGTTCCAAATCGGTCTACAAAGGGCGAAGTAAAAACTCATAGGAAAGCCAAATACGCAATTCCGTTTACTTGGTAATATTTTGTCATGCAAATAAACGTCCAGTATTTTTGATTTTAAAACCTATTTCATCGATTCTGATGCAAATGCTGAAAGTATAAAAAATTTCCAAATCGGTTGATAATTGATGGAGTTTTTAATAACAAACATAAAAAACCAACTAAATTGATAACCTCACCCTTTGTAAGTCTGTTGAAAAGAAATAGGATGACGTCAACCATCAAATCCTAAATCAAGTCTCCTAATCCCGCTGGAAAACAGCATCAAAAACACAATAGGCTCATATGCCCAAAGACTACCAGAAATGAGAATGGTGGGGTGCCTCTTGAGTCCACTTAATCCTGAAGTTAGGAGCACATTTATAATTTTTATTCGCATCTGTGGCCTTTAGGCTGCTGATAGATAGCAGCGGAGCGATTTAAAATCCGCTTACTCCAAACTCGCTTCTCGAAAGTTCGATATGTTCCTGACAGGTGTTGTTAGCAAGAATACTCCTTCCTCGAAAAACAGCGTGAATAACAAGAATATGCTGTAAAAAAATATACGCAAGCTTGGACCGTCTCTTACCCCGCAAATCTCTCTTTACTATTTTATAGGTCACAAAGAAATAATAAAAAAAAAACTAAGAATCATGAGTCACAAATTCCTTGCTCACATACACAATGCTATATAAATAAGTCGAAGACGAGGAGTCGGGAGTAGACAAGCAGACTTTGACGCGCAAAGACTAAGCATTAGTCATTAGCATTTAAGCATTAGCTTAGGTTGGGCACAGATATTATATTACGGTGGTAAATAGCGATGTGTGAACAGAATAATTTATTAATCTCTTTTCTTACAATTTCTAAATGTTTGGTGTACACGTCACAAATTAATTATTGTAGTAATGAATAGGATCTGTACCGCTTCTCGCTCCACTTATGAACATAAAAGCAAGCTCTGATATCCCAATCGTAGGGTATTCAAATAAGATTCCAATTTAATTTACGCTCTTTTTAATTAAATTACTTACTTTCCTTTGTAATTTTTTTTATAAATTTTTGTAGGCGAGCGTACTAAGCAAGTTTCGGACTTTTTTTTTTGTGAATTCGTTAGTTTAGTTAACATTCATAAAATCTGTTTTCGAATTGTGTTGCTGATGGTATAATACAATATCTGGATGGCATTTAATAACAAGGAAACATAATGCTATAAAGCAAGTAAAATTTTACGTATTTGAAAATTATTATAGTATATAGGTACTGCACCCATAGTTCAGTTGGCAACCTGCCTTCTGCGCTGGGTTCTTGTGGGTTCGATTCCCACCCAGGACAAGCATTTGTGACGGATATAAATGTTTGTTTTGTGTCTGGATGTTAAAATGTATTATTTTAACTTGTACTTAACATTACTTCAGTGTAACTTTACATCTTGTACTAAGGGATCTGATAGAATATGAATACTCCAATTTTTACTCCTATATATATATCTATTTCCAAAAATAGGAGTATTAATATTTTATCAGATTTTAGTACAAGATATGCTTAGTTTGGAGGTAGATAGTCCTGTGAGAAATGTCCATGAATATTTATAAACAATCAATCAATTACGCTATGAAAAAAATCTGTTCTGCGAAATTCAGAACTCAGAAATATATTCTCACAGAAATCATGCAACACTAACAAGACAAGTACAAAACGGCAATAAAATAGCACTTTACCATGACCATACCGTGACCATAAAAAACATAAAGTGGGGTAGATGGTAGATATCATTAGAAACTGTTTAACATTTGGCAGTAAGCCGGCCACGGCCTATTATTTATTCTGTGGCGTGGCCTCCTTTCAATTAATTCTGCACTCACCCTAATGTTATTATGAACGTGCCCTTATGATAGATGGCCAAGTGTGACATGTGTATCGTCTTTATGTTTGGCAAATTGATTTTACGCTATCTTTTTTAGTGCTTTTCAAGTGCTATTGTTACAGATTTCTATGATATAAAAATGCTTTAGCAAATAATCATTTCAAATAGAACAGTTTCATAGATTATTATTTGACTGCGTTGTAGAAACCATTGAGAAGGGACCTACTTACTCAAAAAGACTTTTAGACTATTTGGATTATTGAAATAAATAACGAGGTTAATTTATCTTGCAAACGAGAAAATGATTATGTGAATGGTATTTTCCCTAGCTGACGCTCCTCCCAAGCTTTGGGATCATTATTCAAACGCACAGAACATCGCGAAAAAATTCACATGATAAGCATCACTCATTAATAAGAAAAAACAGAAAAATAACCCTCTTTTCATACCCAAAACGTTTAATTCAAAATTTAATTATCTCATTTATAACGAAAAAATCTCACATCTGACGCTGGTTAGGCATTACAATTGAAATGCTTACAGGCGTGTAACAAGGGCCGATGTTGGGCCCGCTACTGTTGAATTCGTATGAAGCCCTTCGACAAATGTCAACGTTTCGTAAGCCCATTATTGAAGAGATTATCGGTAATGAAATATCTTTAATCTGTGTAAGGGATGGGATTCGAGAGTATACGATGATGATACGAAACACTTATATTGGTGCTTCGGTTGGTAGGTACGTTTGTATTATTTTGTGTTGACTTGATTTGCGGCTCCGTTGATGATTTGGTTTAGGCAGAGTGCCTAAACCAAACGAGGATTCAAAGTCTTTATTTCTGCTGAATTCTTAAAAAATATTATACTTGGAAAAGTTAATTTTTTAATGAACATGTACCAATGAGATCTTGTGTTCTTAAAACTAAGTTTAGCGCTTGTTTAAACCCTATCTGACCCTCCATGGATAAGAATAAGCAAGAAACCCCTAATGAGAGATTACTTATTTTAGAGAGAGATCACTTTCTTTCCGCGAGGATGATGCCTTTGACTAAAGAAGTATCACGTAGGTATCCATGCCATCTGTGATATAGCGAATCCTAGTGCAGGGATTATAGTTTTTATACGTTTAAAGCTTTTCTTAGGCTACATATTCGATAGTATAATTATGAAGATATGTTCAGGTGTTTGATGTTCATCATTACCATTGTCAGTACCATCCCCAAGACGGGGGCTTTTACACTTTCGTAAATGAACTTGTTAAGTATTCAAAAAACTTTTTCTAATTCTGCTGAGAACACGTAAGGTCACATCCCTACTTATAATAAGATCGTCAGCATATTTTCCATCACGCATTCGGCGTTGCCAATAGTTTTCCTCTGGCGAGGGATTAGACCTCACGATTTGATTGCTCCCTGTAATAACTATGAGTGATTTACTTGCTTGTGGTCAAGGGGATTACAAGACAGAAATAAATTATTTGGTTCTGATGAAAATAACGCTACAATTATAAATCCGCTCCGATTTTCTGTGTCACATGAGGTGGCGTACTGAGTATTCTAGAATAGATCTCTGAAGAACAAGTGAACAAGTACTTCGTTCTCATATTTCGGCCTCAGGACGAGATGTTTGAAAAAGAAATTTAAATTTTGGTACCAAATCTCATCCACATCCGTTTGAGCGTGAAGGAGTAACAGACACATATACATACAAATATTCGCCTTTATAATACGATATAACCAATTTAAATTTGATTAGCAATCATTATCATTAAAATTTTCAAGACTGAATAAAGTTCTTTTTAAAGAATTAAAGTACTTAATCTTTATATCGTGAAAAAAAATTAAATATTATATAATACAATCGGATGTTTTGATTTTTTCTTAATTTATTTGTTTGTCGTTTAAATTCAGTAGATATGTGTTAGTTGGTTTTGCTACTACTAATAAGCTATTTAATCATAAATGTTTGTCCTCAGGTGTCAAGCAGGTACGGGACGATGTGTAGTGGACAAGGCACACAGAAACCAGTGCCAAGCGTGCCGGCTCAAGAAATGTCTCGCTATGGGAATGAACAAAGACGGTGAGTAATGACACAAAAAAATACGCTGACACACTCATACACCTGCACTACGATTCCTTGTGTTAAAAGTGGCATGAACACACAGAAACACAAGACAAACACCCAAGATGCGAGAACAAACTTCATGCTCACCACACAACGTGTGCCCCAGCCGGGATTCCTTGCTTCGAAGGCAGGGCTACGTCCAAATATTGTATTAAGAAAACTTAACGGCTCCGTAGCTTAGTAGATAATAGGGCTTTGCTGTTTAACTTTACCTGTACAGTTGTATTTATGGCAAAACTCAACATTTTTTGAGAAATAAATATAAACATAATACCTAGCGAAGCTCGGTCGTCAATGTGAAACTCTTCCAGTTCGTTGAAAATACATATCCAGTGCTGGCAACCCCGCTCTCAGATGATAACTCTATTAAATCCATCATTTCCCACGTCTATTCGTTCCCACAATAAAACACCATAATGGACATATCAAAACATGTCAAATCCCATGGAACGCCAACAAATCTGCAATATTTGCCCCGTCTCACGGAGATGCAATTAGGCGAGATAGAATTGGGTGGACAGGTCTAACCCTCTTTATCGAATGCTTGCTGGAATACACTGTGTTTTAACAGTCATAGGCTGTGTAATTGTTTGGGGCTCAATATCAGATGGGTTAAAGGCATTGGGAGTGTTTTTGAAGTTCTTGAACACAGGCTTTTGGTAAAAATACGAACAGTAAAATGTTTAATTGATAAGTAAAATATCTTGAGCTCGGCCAATAGATGATTTCAATGAGCTTTAAATTTTATTTCCAAAAAAATACAAACTCTTTGTTTGAAAAAGAGAAACGCTCTGTACAGGAATCGAACCCTTGGTTTTCGTCCGATACTAGAACCACTAAGACATCGAGAGTTTATGTCAAAAGCAAATAATGTCGTTCATAAATAATTTATCCCAACAGGGTCTTTAAATCAATAAAATAACTGAACAGTAAATAACTCAAATGAAACTCAATCAAAAACAACACAAAACTCAAATCAAACTCAACTCCCATTCCCAAAATTACCATTACGAGACGAACAATGCCGTTGATCCAATTTGGAAGCGAAAGTGTCAAAAAGATTGTAGCGAGGAAGTAATGAGGGCGAAGCGTTGTGCCCTGAGGCACGCCACACGGGCACGCCCGCTTGTATACAGAATGCTCCATAATAATTATTAAATTTTTTGAAAATTGGTCATATTTTAACATGATTTTTTTTTCGAAATTTGCTTTTTAAATCTTCTATAATTTGCATGAATTTATGAAGCAAACGATGTTAATCTTTTTAGCGGATCATTACTGACTAAATAAAATCAGTACTAATTCATTTTCTTCGAAGTTTGCTTTCTTAAATCTTCTAAAATTTGCATGAATTTATAAAGCAAATGATGATAATCTTACTAGCGGATCATTACTGATAAAATCAATTTAGTATGGTCCAAAAGATTCAGATTTTTACACACACACGTCAGGCCGTTTTCTCAAAGGGTTAAACAAAACCGCAATAGGTCACTTTTCATCTTATCAGTTGCATTTCCAACAACTAGATAATTAGAATGTATCTTCAACCATGTGTATAAAATTTGTTTTCTTTATTACTTTGCTACAATTTAGCACACTCTGTATTGCTCCCTTGTACTCTGAACTTGGCATTATTCCGTCCTCTTTTGCGAGTTTAGTAATTCATTTACCCGGGAGATGTCGCCGACAATCTAATTATGCGCGGATGTGCTACGTTCACCTTGTCAAAAGCCTCTGTGAATTCTGTGAATTAATTAGAATTTGCGAGGTTTGTTTCGTTGTTTCTTAATAATTCAGGCATAGATTTCAATATAATATGCTACGAAATTATCAGTGTTATTTTTCTTTAAAATGATTAACATTTCACACTTATTTACTATTGTTTGATCATAATATCAGAGTCAGACAATGGATAAGAAACACAGCGAAATTTATATAGAAACTAGCTGTGCCCGCGACTTCGTCCGCGTGGACTTAGATCTATCCTAGCCTAAAGGATAGAAATATAATGTGATGCTTATTATGTCTGTTCGTTACTATTATATTAAAATTATAATATGTTATAATTAAATCTCAAAATACTTTATTTCCGTTAGATTCTTACGATATTACTTGGGTTTTGTTAACTGGGAAGGTTAAAGACTTGATTGGATGATGAACTACGTAAGTGAAACTGCAACCATTGCAAATGTATACAATAATGCTTCTCTGTAAACTATACTATAGAAGTCGTCTTTTCAGGATATCGTCAGGAACGTGCGCATAAAAATTATTTGAATTGCTAAGATGTCGGACCGTGCAAAAAGCAACTCAATATTAGGTCTACGTTTGATACCAAAAAAGTTTCTTCTTGTTCTTTGTTTCTGGTCACTGCGTAACATAGGCTCACCAGAGACTGAATGCGTTTAAAACTAAATAGGCAGTTGATAGGAATGAGAGGAATTCTCTAAACTCTTGACTTTCAATCTGGTGCCGTAACATAATTTAGGAAGACTTAAATTTATAAAAGAGCAATGGGCACTCCGACATTTAGTTTAATATATATTGTGTGATGGGAGTCCAGATGCACTCAAGAAATTTAAACATTCGATGGAATAGTTGGTAGGGTCTTATTGTTCCCGCCTGACCGCGGCTACAGGCGGAAACCTTTCGCTGTCAACTATGGTCTCATCCATGATTGACAGCGGGAGATCTTGGGTGGCAGCTCAGTCCTTCTGCAAGGAAGTAATCTCGCAGAAGGAAGCAGCTCGAGAGGGTAAGGGAGGAAGAATCTCCTCACTCTGGTAGACGCAGGAGAGTGGGTCGGCGTAGGCAGGCGCATGAGCGCCGCCTGCCACCCTAACGGGAACTTCCGGGCGGTAGATCCGGGGAATCTGCCGTCCGACGGATGAGGTCCTCACCGAAGGTTGGCGTGTTTCGTGTTCCGGGCACGGCACTATAAGGAGGTACACATCGTGTTGGGGTCCCGATACGCGAGGACCAACGCCTCTGGCCGGCCGGGTACGGCCGCTACCGTACCCGTAGCCCCAGCGTGAAGGCGTAGTGCAGGAACTCCAAGGGGGTTTTATTGTGTATTCCCCCAGCACTGCTATTAATACACGCCTCCCCAAGGCGTGGGGTATAAGCAAAGTATTTACCCCTTGACAAAAAAAAGCTTCTTATGGTTCCACTTCTCTGTTAATAGAATGCCATTCCCATTCCCTGCCATTCATTCATTCAATTCCATTCCCTGGGACACTGCTCAATGTTGTATCAGTGTTGTTAGATCATCATACACATATGAAATAAGTCCTGAAGTAACAAAACAGTGTTAAATACAGTGAGAAATAAGTCCCCCGTATCTAGTTGCTCGCGTCCGCAGGTGTGTACCCTTTGATTCCCTACATGTACCCTCTGGGTGGTGCTAAAGCAGCAACCAAAAAGTAACAGTAGAAATTGTGCCAAGTTCGTCCGGCGAGGTACTGCCACCACACCTGGAATCACACAAGCAGTAGTGCTTGTATCGTGAGATGTATCATCCCCGTCTTGGGTGATGGTCGCAGCAGGATGAGTGCGACTCAGTCTAAGATCCAAATCTTATACTGAGTCGCATTACTGTTGTCATGGGTGTGGGTCGCCACTTACCACCAGGTGGGCCCTCAGCTCGTTACGTAACTAACTCACAAAAAAAAGATAGCATAGCATGGTTTGGCCGCCATCTCACCTGATGGAAAGTAAAGATGCGGCCGACGATGGAGCACGCTTGTCTAGGAGAAACCTATTCACTCTACTCTTGAAGACTCCCAAATTGTAATGGTCAGGAAACACAGACTCAGGCAAAGCATTCCACTCCCTTGCAGTACGCACAATAAAAGTAGTTTCAAATCGCTTAGTGCGTATTAATGGTATTTATGTTTTGTTATTTTTGTTGAGCTGCATATTCCTTGATAGACTTCCGCTAATTTATATTGATACATTTGCGATATCTGTGCTGCCTGAATGTCCAGATAATATCAGCAAAATCGAAAACAAATGTCGCAAGGGTTATTTAATTTCACCCCTGATGATGATGATGATGATGATGTACCCTGAGAATGATTTACCTATGCGGCTATTTTCTGCCGGACATACGGCCATTGCGTTACTCCAGTATACTGTAGGTCTCCGTTAAGTAAATGACTCGTTTGATAGGAAGCTTGGTACTCGTATTTAAGATACTGGTTACCATCAACCTTTCGCAGTTCAAAGTACAAAGAAAAACTAAACTGCCTTTAAACTAATTACCTAATTAACTAACCTAAACTAAGACTAAACTACGACTAAACCTGTCATCTGCCTTCAAGCGCCTGCTCATATTCATATTGCAATACACCGAACCGCCACACCGAGTCAAGAACGCAGGACTCGGCAGGCGCTTGTAGAACGTTTAGTAAAAAAATTAAAATTTTGCATAAAACATTGAATAACTTTTGATTTTGTGGGTCGATTTTGATAAAATAAACGCTATTCACTATTCCAGACTTAGCTTAACATTTCTTAGTACCTAGATTTTGATAACTATCTATGGTTTTTGCGTAAAGTGCGCACAAACATACAGACAAACAGACAAACAGACAAAAATTTCAAAAATTGTTTTTTTGCGTTCTATTACTTATTCTTAACGTCTCCCAGTTATTATTTTGTAAAAATATTCAATGTACAGACACGGCAAATCTACGATTTTATTATATGTATATATAGATAAGTCCAATAAGTTAAGATCAAAAGCTTTCACATGTAAAGTACTATTTTCAGTTATGACTTCCTAGAGCCATTCAGTCAATTTTTTATCATGAATAGCATAGCATGGGTATTAGGAATTGGCGTTAGGTATATAAATAACTGATAAAACTGTTGAGGTTGTTCTATTCGATTTTTAAATCAGTCTATTATTGATAACTAAAATGAAACGCACATGACACTAAAGTTTGTATGTATTTATGTGTGTCTGTGTGTGTATGTTTGTTACTTCTTCACTCTCAAACGGCTCAACGTATTTGGACGAAATTTGGTACCAGGATAGTTTGTATCCTCGATTAACACATAGGCTACTTTGATCCCGGAAAAAAGTGGGTAATACCGCGGGGCGCAGCTAGTCATTAAATATAGAATACTTCAAACATACTCATCGAAGTGAAACAAATC
The DNA here is from genome assembly GCA_921293045.1 of Aplocera efformata. Taxonomy (NCBI): domain Eukaryota; kingdom Metazoa; phylum Arthropoda; class Insecta; order Lepidoptera; family Geometridae; genus Aplocera; species Aplocera efformata. Next base: position 5,954,067 of record OV121061.1, read on the forward strand.
AAAACATTAAACTAACAAACGTATGCACGACTTAACCTAAACATTTTTAGGGTACCGTAAGCCATAATTTGTATACGGAGCGGTTTCCGACGCGTGCCGCCCGAGGTGCCACGTGTCTACAAAAAGCTATTTGACAACCCTTGTACTTTGAATATTGTATTGTTAGCGGTGTTAACAGCTTCTAGTTGAATGGCCAGGGATGTCTCTTACAGTTAAATTATGCAGGTCGAAAGAACTCCATTTATTCCGTTGACCAAACATATCTGTGTTGTCTTCGCACGCTCTCAACACGGTGAAACAGAATACCAGCGCTGTATCAGTCCACTGACGCAGCACATGCTGAGTGGTTACCTTTTTTGTTGTTAAATATTCTTAAACGTGTAATTTTGTTTTCAATTTTTATTAGAGCCCTAAGTATGTAACACAAAATAAAGTTTTTCTATTCTATTATATCTGATCTGCCCGGTGACTTAGTTTTAGCTTAGTTAGTTTCAATTGCCGTCCCTGCCAACCGTGTGAGCATGAATTTTGCTCTCGGGTTTTAGGTGTTTGCGTTGTGACTGTGTGGCCATGACCCCTGCAAACCAGGAAATCCTAGTCTAGGGGTATGATTGTGTGCACGATTCATTATTAAAGAATAAGAGTTGGGTGTTGCGGCAGACACGGCAGACGTGCAACATTAAAGTTGAATGTCAGCGGTAGAAGATGCTTGGTGGCATAAGAAAGTTATGCCCTCACGCCTCTTCAAGAAAGAAAGAAATAGATTTATTTGATTCCAACATGCCACATTAAACATAAATGAAACACAGCCAAAATATAAAACAAAATAATAGAAATCTTAAAGACAACAAAGATAAAATATATATATTACTAGCTGCCACCCCGCGGTTTCACCTGCGTAGTTCCCGTTCCTGTGGGAATAAGTGGATAAAATATAGCCTGTGTTACTCGCTGATAATGTAGCTTTCCATTGGTGAAAGAATTTTTAAAATTGGTTCATTGGTTCAGGCGCAAAAGCTTGCCAAACAAATAAAACCACTTTCGCATTTATAATATTAAAAAATGTTAGGATAACAAAAAAATAGGATAAAACCAAACAAGAAAATTAATATATTGAATGAATAACATTGAAATATTGATTAACAAGATTAACAAGATGTAAGTATACGTAGACTTAAGTAACATTTCTATTTTGTTAGTGAATAGGATCTTGGTCGACAAAAAAAAGTAATCCTGATAAATTATTCCTGAGGAAAAGGGTATTGAACCACACTGATCCTATATAAGTTACACTTTTGAACCCTAAAAACTGACGACTATGACCATGCTCGGTGCCCAATAACGCATGAAACTGCGTCGAAATATCGGGAGTCAAAACTCACAAATTATGGAAACTCGAATAATAATGATCATAACCACGATAGTTTTAAAATTTATGCCTAAAAAACAAAGCTCACAGCACGTATTTTAACCACTTCACAAGCAATTATTACCCGCAACAATTAAAAAACTTCCCACAAACGAAATGCCCTTAAGCCGAGTCTAATAACATCCCCGCCCCCACAATAATGAGCGTAGGAATCCAACAAAACGTAATTACGCAAAAACTACAAAGCGGCCCTGTTTCACAGTTTACATTCAAATGAGCACCCCCGTTGTCTGGCGAAAATCCGAACCGCCCTTTCACTGTTGCTTCTCGAGAGTGGCCTTGCTCAGCAGTGCAGAATAAACAATAACGAACAGTTATTTATTATCTTTTCCAAAGATTAAGATTTTATACCTGGGGAACCATCTTGCTCCCAGATGAAATTGTTTTAATCTTCCGCCAAGCAGTGGTGCTCGCATTGCTGTGTTCCGGTGGAAGGGTGTGGGTGCCGGTGAAATTACAGGCACATGAGACGCAATATCCCCGTCTCGGGTGACTTGGGTCTTCTCATACTTTGGTCAGGGAGGACCTAAGTTGCATTGCTGTTCTTATGGGCGGAGGTAACTACTTAACATTAAGTGGGCCTCCGCTCGTCCTGCCACTTAGGCTAAATATTATAATAAAAAAGGAATACCCCCAGAATCCCTATATATGTCCCCCGGGTGGTGCGAAAGGAGCAACCCAGAGTAGGAGTAGCATTTGTGCCAAGTTCGTCCGGAGTGGTTCTGCAACCACACCTGGTAATCCGCCGCCAAGCAGTGGGGCACTTGCGTTGCTATATTCCGGTGGAAGTGGGTGCCCGTGTAATTACAGGTACTTGGGACGTGACATCCCCGCCTCAGAGTGACGGGCGCAATGCAATGCGACTTAAGTCTCCTCAAACTTCGAAGAAGTAACGAAACTTTTGCTATGATGCTATGATTGTTGACGCCTGATATTTCGACGCAGTTTCATGCACTCGCATTGCTGTGTTCCGGCGGAAGGGTGAAATTACAGATACACGAGATCAGCGAGTCTGTGGGGTCTGGGCTACTACCTACTAATAGGGGGCCTAATTAATCAACTAGTAAAAATTTATACTCCGTTTGTGCAGCATATTTATACTCTCAAATCACATACGCATGAGACGTATCATCCCCGTCTCGGGTGATGCACGCAGCAGGATGAACGCGACTCAGTGTAAAACCCAAATCTTATATCGAGGCGCATTACTGTTGTCATGGGCGGGGGTCGCCACTTACCACCAGGGCCTCAGCTCGTTCCGTCACATTTGCACATAAAAAAAAACTCTCGCACGGAAATTAAAAACGGGGTACTTCCCGTTGATCTAGAATTCTAGAACAATGAAATCTGGCAAGAAGGAATTTCATGTTACTTGTCGCACAAGTAAATCAATAAATCTGAAAACCGTAAATTTGTAGCTACATCCGAAAAAAATACATGAAGAATCCTACGAATCCTCAATACATGAAGAATACACATTTACCTACAAGTTTTTACGGAACCCTCGGCACGAATCTGACTTGCACTTGACCGGCTTTTTTATTTTGTAGGGTAACCCCTGAGGTTTCATATGAATTTCAAGGAACAACTTCAGTCCTAAAGGCGAAATATCGATTTCAAAACCAGCCACTCGATAAGGCTACCCTGCGTATAGGAGTTCCAAGAGCAGCGGCCAGTTCCTTCACTAACAATTATAATACATTAATGTATAAATTGATATTTAAGTGACTAAAACATAGAATGGTAACAAATCTAAAAATCTTAAAAATATAATATAGGAACTAAAATATATTATTAAAAGGAATCCCTTTATGCAAGGTTCCGAAGATACTGGCAGCGTTCCCCCTTTGAATAGCTAGACTACTTCTTTGTCCGAGGTAGCTGCCAGCTCTTCGGTCTCCTGTGATGTTGACTAACCTATTTGCTATTATATTTCCTTACAAAGCCTTATAGCGCTACGACCCCACGGACCAAGGCTCTCGACAATACTAAAACACTTCCACTTTAATGATATAGAGAAACATTGACTGATTTTAACGTTTTACGCAAATCCGACATCTGTACCCTAACACTTAACTGTTTATATCAGAGTTAAAGCTACACTCTGACACTGATTAATGCGAATTTAATCCGTGCTTAAACCCCCAAATCCAACCCTGTATTAATGTTCCACCCGCCCCGCAGAATGATAAGTTCACTCCGTTCAAAACTATACCCTAACACACAGCATTAAACTTAAAATTACTCTGGCAAAGGATTAAACCCGAATTCAGCATTGCGAATGCTAACTTTTAAATTCGTGAACTCAAATTCAAAAGCCTTTTGGCCGAGTTTTCAGACGAAATGTAGCGCTGCACAGATTTAAACCTTATGTTTGATTCGACAAAGTCCATGATAGCTCGGTTGGGGGTGCGAGATCAATAACCATTAAACCCAAATCATTTTGACAGAAGTCGTGGTGAAAGAGAAGGGGATATACGGCGGTGTTCAGGAGTGAGAGGAACAGACGTTTGCTGCCGATTGCGTCGTAAATTAATGGGTTTATGGTTGGCGAACAGATGGGACCTACCACCTGATCTGTTTGATTTTATTTTCCAATTATGATCCTAAACTTCTGTTTGCAATATTATTGAAACTCGAGTGGGAATTAAAAGTTTATTGCAAACACTCGATATAATTTAAATCTAGTTTCGATTGAGTATTATTTAGTTCCGTACCAGCCTCTAATGTTCCCACTGCGGGGACACCGGCCTACTCTCGATATTGAGAGTTAATGGGCTCTGGTCTACCATGGGATTGGTAGATGTCACATGTCGTCGAATTTTTGGTTCTAAGACATGCCGGTTTCCTCGCTAAGTTTTCCGTCACCGTTTCGAGAACGTAGTATTGCGCACATAAATTTTTCAAGTGATAAATCTCATCGGTGCACGTGTGGGTTTGCACCAGCGACCTTCAGATTGAAAGTCGGCGTCTGTGCCCCTGGGCCACCACGAGTATTAGTTGTATTACATTAATTTAGACACGTTAGGGTCGTGAGTAAGCATTTAAGGGTTTCGAATCGAAGAACTATTATTAAGCTTTCGTGTCTTAAGTGTCTAACACTGTTGTCGGAGTTTCTGAGGCCCTGGGAGGTTTGGAGGACCCGTTGCTCGCGTCCATAGGAATTTCATCCGGAGAAGTACTGCCTCCACCCCTGGTAATCTGCCGGCAAGCAGTCATGCACTTCTATTTCTGTGTTCCGGTGACGGGCGCAACGAGATGCAACTTGAGTCTTCTCATACTTGGGTCGGGGAGGACCTAAGTCATATTGATGTGGTTATGTGCGGAGGAAATCACTTAACATCAGGTGGGCCTTCAGCTCGTTCCGTCAATTAAATAGTATAAAAATAACCTAAAAGCCTCCAACATGGCTTGTACATCAGTTATGCAACGTCTTACTTTTGAAGAACCGGTCAAGCACGTGTCGGACTCGCGCTCCGAGGGTTCCGCATTAACTTGCAGGATTTTTTATGTAATACTTAATTATTTTTGTGATATAAATAAAAACTTATCTTTTTAAGGATTATAGGATAAGGATTAGGTTCTCAGTTTGACTGGTATTTCTATTTGTATGTCCGTTACACAAAATTCTGACAAATATGACAGTATTTAGCCATATTTGACGCGACTTTTATCCAGATGGGTGGATACGAAATTAGGATACGGAAGATAATTATTTTCCTAGTTGTCTGGTATTTACTGTGTTTTGTGGTTACTATGTTTTTCCTGTAACCTATTTTGTCCACAGTATGTACCTATATGTGTCATACTAAAATTGTAAATGCGAAATTGTGTATGTTTGTTACTGTTTCGAACGGACTTGGAAGAAATTTGTAATGAAGGTAGCTCGTACCTTGGATCAGTACATAGGCTATTTATTATCCCGTGTCTGTCCCCTGCACTGGGATACCCTGTGTTGCAGGTGGCATGGACAGATACAGAAACACAAAAATCATGAGTATAATCATAACATTCATATCATGAGTATTTTAAGTTAAATGGATTTTGTGTCTGAAATAAAGATATATAATATTATTATTCTAAGACAACTCTCCTTAATCATTGCAAAGGCCGTTGCTTCAGGGGTTTTACGATGTGTACGATGTACGATGTGTTCTCCGAGGGGTTTCTTGTCTGTCTCTTCCCCTTGGGTTGGTCGGTTAGAGTTGGAACAGACGTATAAAGTTAACAAATAAGACTATCTAAAACATGAGATCTGACTGTAATCTGACTTATCTGTGTGCATGTAATGTGCTTAGCTCCTGTCACGAGTTGCTCACGAATATGTTTACTTATAAAATTTGACGTGTCCAAATTATACTTGAGATCTAAAGGGATAAATGACTTTAAATTTTAGTTTAACTCCTGGTCGTTTGCGGTGTTGTCTATGTCACTGGGAATCTTAGTATACGGGAATGAGCGTGTTAGAATTTGTTAGTTATTGTCAGGTAAGATGCTTTAAAATACCATTAAATAAAACCTTAAAAGGTATTTCAAACGTGGACTTTACAGGCGAAAGCTTTTAACAACTTCCGAATCAAAAAGTCACAAACATACGCCCATCTCACTCGCACTACATCAAAACTATTGCATTCCCGTCTCTGTCTCACACCGGAAGTGAGACCTCAAAGATGGCTGCGGTCGGTGGGAGGGGCCATTTGATTTATAGCGGGGGGATAGTGTATGGATTTTCAGTTAAAGTTACGGGATTTAGTTAGGGCTGACAAATTCAGTTGGGAATATGAAATGTTTGCAGGAGTTGAACTGATTTGGTAGTTATGATAATGAACTAAATTCAGGAGTGTTCCTGATAAATTATATTAATTGGAAATTTAATGTTCAGGGTTCCTACTCATTTTAAAGCGCTCATGACGAAAGTTGTCTGGATGTTCTGTAAAGAACATCTAGGTTTTATAGAAGTTAATGAAAAGAAAACTTCGTGTGGATGCTTACTTTCAATGCACACGCGTTTAGTTTATGATAAATTTGAAATGAAATAAACAATCTTGTATACTACTTATAATAATGAAAATCTCAAAACAATATTAAAGTAATTTGATACTACGGCTGAATGCAAGTTGGAAAACTCATTGGTCCCGTATGAACCAATGTAGAGGCATTGGAAGTACCTAAGCATCTATGCGGCAAGTTAACCGACAACCAAAGAAGGGGGTTTACTAATATATTGTTGTATTACTTGAATTTTTTACGTCAAAAGGTCATCACTTAACAACCGATTTCGATTTTTTTAATTGCTAGGATTTCCTTCAGATTGGTCCCATATAAAATTCATCAAAATAGTTTGGGTTTGAAATCAAAATATAAGAAATTGCGTATTTTGCTATGCTGTGACTTTTTTCTTACTTTATACGAATCTTTTTTTATAATGGTAGGGTGTGTAAGAGCGAGATATAGGGGAAGAAACCATTGAAGTCGATGTATTTTTTATTTTTTAAGTCGGCTATAATCGTACCAGTCTCTTATGTTCCCACTGCAGGGATAATTGAGAGTGAATGGACTCTGATCTACCCCGGGAGCAATAGATGTTACATGTCGTCGAATTTTTGTTTCTAAGACTGTTTCTTCGCGATGTTTTCCGTTGTTCGAGAACGTGGTTAGTTATAATATACATCAAAAATGTGTGTAGAGCAAGAAAGCACTGGTTTCCTTGAAGTTCAAAATCACAGCTTAACAAAATACGCGTCTTTGTTATTTAGCTTAGCAACAATAAAATAGAAGCCTTCTTGTACGAGAGGCTGGCAGGGCAGACAATCACGGTTAAAAGCAATAAAAGCACTTCGACGCCCTTACCCTCGAGGGGTGGGGTGAACCAGAACATATTACGATGGAACTCGGCGTGTGACATTTTTACGTCAATTTTATACATACTTTGTTATTTTTATTACGTTCAATACCCTGTGTCGCTTTTAAGCGTGAGTTTTTTTTGTTGTGTCACATTTTTTTTATATTTCTATATCTTATAACTAGATACTAGAAATATAATAGAACTGAAAACCACTGCTACAGCAGCCATGCTTTTGTAGCAAATAATGAGTGACGGCCGATTTGTGCTCACATTATGTACAATGTTTACTTGTCTTTTGTTTTAATTTTAAGGTGTGTACAAATCGATATTTTATTATTCTTAATTTTAGTTTCTTATGTGAACCTGCCGGTATAGCATATCTCTCACATAGTAACAAGTTTTTTTTGTCAAATTACATAACTGTAATTTTTTTACAGTCGGTCTGCCAATGTGCTTTCCCAAGTCAAAAGTCAAAATACTATATATCCATTAAATTCTCAAAAAAATACTCAGAAACGCCACTTTTTCTAAATAAATATATATCTACAAATTGAACCTCATGCGTTATTATCACTTGTTCAAACCCTATCCGACCATCCATCGTGAAAAACAAGCAGAAACCTCTTATGAAAGTATTATTTCTTATCGCAACCGTGAACCTGTTCACAAACAATAAAATATTCCAAGTCTATATATACAAATACATCTTGTAATTAATATTGAAATGACATTACAAGTTATTTAGCATGTACTAAAAGTAGCAGTAGAACTTGTGCCAGGTTCGTCCAGAGAGGTACTACCACCAAACCTGGAATCTGCCGCCAAACAGTAGTGTAGCCATTACTGTGTTCCGGTGGAAGGGTGTGGGTGCCGGTGAAATCACATGCGCATGAGACGTATCATCTCCGTCACGCAGCAGGATGAATGCGACTCAGCGTAAAATCTAAATCTTATACTGAGTCACATTACTGTTGTCATGGGCGGGGGTCGCCACTTACCAGGTGGGCCCTCAGCTCGTTTCGTCACTTAATAAAATATAGCGTTTTATAATTAACATAATCATTAAGTTGTTTGTTTCAATTGACCGAAATGCAGATAGCATTTGGGTCACTTGCCAAACAAAATATGGCAGTTTATTTTGTAGTTACAAGAAAGTTCAGATCCAATAGTGATCCGAAGCAATCACTTATATTATACATGCGATAGATCGATCATAGATGTCCCAGGTTGTCTGGATGTTAGATGGATTTGTGGAGGCTATCATAGGTAGGTACTATAGCTGAAAATTGATAGTTTTTATACTTTCCTCGTAGCATAACCATACATATTTCTAAAATGAGTTTAGGTTTAGCAGATAATTTATCGGGTGGATTGAAAACGAAACAATGTAATTCATTTTACTGGTTTCTGTAATTAATTTACGTCCTTCCGTACGTAGTTTTATAAAAATAAAACAATTCTGGAAGTTTCTGTCTGTCTGTTTGTACCAGCTTAACCCCAAAATAAGCATAGCTTATACTATGGGAATTGGAATAACTGATAGATTACCTTATAGAGTACTTTTTGTTTAAATACTTACATATAATACATTTTAACACCCAGATAGCGAAAATCTATGTTCGCCACAAAAATTCTTGTTCTGAGTGAGCATCGAACCCAAGACTTACGCAGAAGGCAGAGCTATTACCAACTGAACCGTGAGGTCTGTCATATACTAACATAAAGAAAAATACAATCAGAGGTACGGATTTCAGTATACGAGTAGGTACGAATCGCATTTAGCCTTAGAATCACCAAACAATATAGCCGTTTGGAGATTCTGTCTGGAAGTATTCTACAGATTTTAATGTACAACTCAGCAATAATTGTTGCAGCTGTGCAGAACGAGCGCCAGCCGCGGAATACGGCCACCATCCGCCCAGAAACCCTTCGGGACATGGACCAGGAACGGGCGCTGAGGGAAGCCGCCGTTGCTGTTGGGGTGTTTGGGTAAGGAAACGTTTCTTTATAAAAGGTAGCCAACTCTTACCTGGTGGTAAGAGACGATGCTGTTGATGTGGCAGACTGACGCTTCGTCCATATATTGTATGAGCGCGGAAAAAATACAATAAGTTTAGATATAAAATATACACGTCAATAAAATTCATATATAAACAAACATATACACACACACATTCATAAAAACTTTCACACACAAAATTTCACCTTTAAAATATAAGCGTGATAAGAAAAAAAGCATTAAGTATCTCTAAAATACTATATAAATAATTATATGTGATCAATTATAATCAGTTCCCATAGACTGTGTTGTTTTTTTTGTTATGGGCTGCGGTAACATCTTACCACCAACATGAAGTAGGAACGGTACCAGCTACTTTCGTGACTACGAATTAAGTCACACATAATATTTGAATGAACTCCGTGGCAAAAATCATGTAGCCAATTGTAGTGTCACGGTACCTAAATATAGATCCAAAAACAGGAAAAACGACATATTATTTCCTGACCAAACCCGCGACCTCGGTTGGAAAGATGTCGAACTAAAATAGCATAGAAGTACTGTACTACCTTGACCCTTGGTTACCAGTCAGTGAATTTGAATGGACCATCCATGAAAATAGACTAAACTAATATGTACAGTACCAGCCTCTAATGTTCCCACTGCAGGGACACCGGCCTACTCTCGATAATTGAGAGTTAAAAAAGAGTGAAAATATATGTAACTTATACAAATTACTGAAATTTAAGTGTCAGTTTGTAATTATTAAAATTGGAGTGTCTGTTAGTGATAAGACTGCCCATTGCCACATTTCATTAATTAAGATATCTATTTTTAAGCTATTGTTGTGCAATTTAGTGTCATTTATCTATCTATAGTTTGGATGGATGGATGTTTGTTAGGTACTTGTTCACACTTAAACCACTTAACGAATTTTGATGTATATATACAAATAAATAAAATTGAAGTATTTGTTTTGACATTACAAGTCAAAACAACAGCTTTTTTGTCTGTGTCTGTTTGTTAGATAGAGAGATGACCCTATATAGCACAACAAATTGCACAACTTAATATATAAATCAAACTAATAAAAAGTGACATAATGGGCGGTCTTATCGCTACAAAGCGATCACTCACAGACAACCTTTCGATGGACAAGAAGTATTAGAAATGAGAAGAAATAACAAAATTTCGCATCTATAATAGTAGTAAGATTATAGCAGTTGGCAGCACATTGCAAGCCTTTCTGTATCCCATAGTAGATTCAAAAGCAACAAATTCCACGTGGCTGCTTCCATAACAAAGGAAACGTGGACTTGCCGGCAAGAGTTCTTTCGAAAGGAAAGTCAAACTGGTTAACCGCGTGGATAAAACGTTTTGTTTTTTTCATTAGCGATTTAAGACTTCGCCCATCTGGAAAGTTATTTTCCTCCTATTGCTGGCGTCCGAAGTACCCTCGGAACACCTACACGTGACCCCCTCGGTAGTGCTAATGAGGCAACTTAAACAGTAAAACTTGTGACAAGTTCGTCCGGAGAACTGCCACGATATCTGGTAATCTGTGCGCTAAGCTGCACGCGTATTACGGTGCGATCATTAATAATAGTGTAGCACTGAAAACCAGTGCTACAGTATTTATGCTTCTTTAGCAAATACTGCACAGATCAAGTAGAAAGTGATTTTTGACTTCACCAGCCGTTTGAAATCGATTCTTCAACATTGCTGGCACTATATCGATTCTCCCTCGCTGTTGTACCTGGTTCGGTCTGTTCTAGGTTTGCGAATATTGGATCCAGTCTCTTTAAATCACTGGAGCAATCTTTGAACCGTTTATAGTAACTCAAAAGCAGTTCTCGGTGTATAACGCTGACTGCGCCCGTCTTCAAGCATTGTTGGAATTCTGCTACACTCTTCAGGGGTTGGTTGCATGTTTTTAACTGAATTTGATCAGAATAATGAATTTCTGAACAAGAAATACCTTATTTATTTATACGAAAGAATATAAACAAATGTAAAACAAATGTTTTCAAACTTGTTGTCTAAATTATAAAAATCGTCTTTTATATTTATGGTTTTATACAAGTAACAAAAATAAATAAAACTGTTTTACCGCATCCTATATTTGTAATTAAATAAATCATGATGGTTGTTTTTATTACCGACCCGCTTTCTTCTCGGCCCAGTTAATGCTTGAAAGCGTAACAAACTTACATTCACATATACAATAATTTGGATAAAAAGGTAAGCTAATAGAATAAACCCAGGTAGTATAAAAGCGTAAAGCAATACATAAACGCAAAAATATATTGTTTTTTTTGCTACTGTATCACAAGATTACGTCATATTTCTGGGGCGTTCATTATTAGAAGGAACGAAACTTAATTTTACGGCTCCGTTGCTCACCTTGTCTTTGAAGCGAGGGGTCCCCTATTAGAGAAAAATCGCGTACAAAACATTTAAAAAAAATACAGTCGATTTTTTTAAATGCCATGAATGAAATTATCGTGTTTCCAATTTATTGTGGTATATTTGGAGATATAACAACAACAACAACGTTAACACGCTCATACCTCTGCACTAAGATTCCCTGTGTCGCAGATGGCATGGACAAACACAGAAACACAAGACAAACACCCAAGACCCGAGAACAAACTTCATGCTCACCACACAAAGTGTGCCCCGGCCGGGAATCGAACCCGGGACCCCTCGCTTCGAAGGCAGGGCTACTACCAACTAAGCCACGGAACCGTCAATAATAATATAGAATAGGATAAACATCATAGAGCAATGTATTTATGTTGAGTTGGAGTAAAATCGGCCGATACCCAACATCTAAAGTCGGTTGTAACTTGTATTCCCTTTGTTCATTCATTCATTCGTTCATTCGCCGGAAAAAAATAACAAAATTAAATCGATCCAGTATCTGGGACTACTTTTCCCAGTTGACGGGAGGCTCATAATAGGTCGTCTGCATTAGGCCTATAGTTAGACCTAATGCGATAACGATAATAGCTTTGACGTCACAACTTTGTTGAGTGGGTTAAAACATTTTTAAATAACATTGTTAATAGCGTATCAATATGCTAAATTTATATGGGAAAAAACCATTAGAATAAATAAAAAAATAAAACAAACCCGATTGCGTATAAATTGAATTTTAAATAATTACTATGCATAGTCAAAGTCAAACTCTTTTATTCCTTTAAATCTCAATTATCATTTGGACACGTCAAATTTTACACATACATATATCATCGTGAAAAATAATCGCCAGGGCGCCACAAAGAAACATACATACATTGGCTGACAAACACTGCGTCCGCAGTTGGGTAAAACTGCACAATAATGGCGACATTGTCTTTTATGTCGCCATTATTGGCGACTGTTACCATTATCTCACTTACCTCTAAACTATACCGCATCAAAATGTACATGGCATTTTCTTTATAACATATTAAACATATTATATTACAAAAGTAGCAGTAGAACTAATGACAAAGGTTTGTTGAATCAAATTGTTAAGTAATTTTTAGGGGGGTCCAGTTGCTCGCGTCCGTAGGTGTGTACCCTATGATTTCCTCCACGTACCCCCTGGGTGGTGCTAAAGGAGCAACTAAAAGTAGCAGTAGAACTTGAGCCAAGTTCGTCCGGAGAGTTACTGCCACCACATCTGGAATCTGCCGCCAAGCAGGTTGCATTACTGTGTTCCAGGGGAAGGGTGTGGCTGCCGGTGAAATCACTTGCGCATGAGACGTATCATCCCCGTCTCGGGTGATTGCCGCAGCAGGATGAATGCGACTCAGTAAAGATTTGGATCTCGTACTGAGTCACACGCATTACTGTTGTCATGGGCGAGGGTCACCACTTACCATCAGGTGGGCCCTCAGATCGTTCCATCACTCATTGACATAAAAAACTAGCTATACGAGTAGATATTTTGTTTGTCGTGGAGCAAAGCGACATCAGCTCACGGAGTTATATCAGTAATGTTATTATTTACGGAGTCTCCATAATCATTGCACTCTTGAAAGGTCATGATCGTTGCTTCAGAGGTTTTAAAATGTGTATTTTTTAATGTGAATAAGACGAAACAAACTGCGGCCCCACTTGGTCGTAAGTGGCGACCACCGCCCATGACAACAATAATGCGACTCAGTATAAGGTTTGGATCTTACACTGAGTTGCATACATCCTGCTGCGTCCATCAACCGAGACGGGGATGATACGACTCATGAGCATGTGATTTCACCGGCATCCAAACTCTTCCGCCGCCAGAAAGTGCTGTGTACTATACACAGCACTGTTTGGCGGCTGATTCCAATTTTTGGTTGCTCATTTAGCACCACCCAGGGGGTACATGTAAGGAATCAAAGGGTACACACCTATGGACGCGAGCAACTGGACCTCCTATATGAGGGAAAATCTATATTTATATGTTAACATTCCCCAAAATTTTTAACAATGAATTACGTCTGGTAGCCAAAAATCCTGTGTTGAATAAACCCAGACGTATTAAATCAAATATATCGTATATGTATCTACCATTAATGAGATGGTGAGTCATAATTGTTGGGTTATCACAAAAAATAATTTTATACGTAACGAATTAAAATTTTGGCAGTGATGACGTCAATGTGATAATGACCTATGGTAAAATTTTAGGCACATGGGCCTTCAATCTACGCGTCTCAGTGACGGGCGCAAAACAGTGTTGGTTGTCTACAAGTTGTAGGACCAGTTGCTCGCGTCCGTAGGTGAATACCCTCAAAATTTTTAGACCTGTTTCCCGAGTATTGCGAAAGGAGCAACAAAAAGCAGCTTTAGAATTTGTGCCACGTTGTGTCTAACACGCATTAAAAAAAAACATTAATGAGAGCAATTAATTAATCATGCAACGTGCAAAATGATCTGTAAAGCCCATCTACGAAGGATCCACGAACGCGTTGATTTTTTAAAAATTCTTAGAGCAGAGTAGCATGCTCCAAGCTGTGGCTTTTGGAAGATTTTACGACCTTCCCGAGTAGGAAATTAGCCATTAACTTCGGCCAAGCTCAAAGTCAAAGTCAAAAATCTTTATTTCCGTTGAATTATTAAAAATTTGCTTGGAAGTTGATGGCTTTACCAAACGTACGATAGTTTATTAATAGCATACGGCATACACAAGTAAATAAAATCAGACTGGTTCAAATGTCGAATATATGTCAATTTTTAGCCCTTTATGTTGCAACTTGCCTTTCTGTTTTCCTCCCGTAGCCTCCCTACGGGAAAAAAGAAAAGACGGTGCGACCTGCTAATCTTGGGAAATTGCGCAGTTAATAAAATAGTGGACGTAACAGTGACAGCTTCGATTCGACCTAAAACATCGAAAGCCATGTCCTCAAAGCGTACCTTCCATTTACCACCAAGTGAAAGCACTCACGGAGCTAATCGCTCGGGAAATCAATACTCCGCCCCGGAGCACCCTCACAGTTGAGTGAACGCGCCACCAACCTTTGATCAGGGTCTATGGTTGGCTTGACGTCATACGATGACCCTTCAGGCTTCAGATATTTATAGATTGATATTAGATGCCTCTACACGGGAATGAACCAGGAGACTAGACAGCATGCGGTTTAAGTCGTGGAAAAAAAGTTAAAAACGCTTTTAGATAGAAAAATAGCAATTAAAAATTTATTTATTTACTGCTTCAAGTCGTTAATTAATCTGAATTAATCGTGATTGAGTAACATCCATCAAAACTTTTGCATTTATAATAGTAGTAAGATGAGTAATATAATAATAGGTGTGCAAAGTGATATCGCTTTTCCCAACTCTTCAATACTCTCCCCTCTTCCCACAAAAGTCCCATAAAAAGTACCATAAACGTTTCCCATAATCATACAAATGAAATACCGATACAACATACAGCACTATCTTGATTGGACGATTTGAATTTCATACTACCCTCATATTTTATTGCATGAATATGAAGGGGAATAGCGCTGTAATATTTGAATGTGTTTTTGTCATTATGGAGATTTAAGGGGTATTTTTGTCTTTTTATGTTTCAAGGCAACTGCTAAATATAAGCTTAGTACAGTTCTCTTAGGTTAAGCTTGCATATGATTGGAATCGAAGCGTGTATGTACCTGTGATTACGTCACAATGTTCATGCGACGTAATCACAGGTACATAAACCCATACGTGACGTCCATAGAAATCAATAAAAAGATTCGATATCGATCATATGCATAGATATAATACAATTATTTTTTTTGATTTGTTTATGTCACTCGATAAATAATGTTTAAAAAGAGGGTTTAAAGAGAGGGCTAAAGCATTTTCTACCAAGCTTCCAGGTGGGTATTTAATTTGGCGTGTTAACAAAACCTGAAGAACAAATCGAAAAACAATACAGCTTCACGGTTATAAAAGGGTTACATACTACTTTTAAAGAGTCGGCAACGCTTGGAAGGTACGGAAGAAACTGAAACTCGTTATTTCTATGAGGTTTTTTTACAACGTGCACAAATGTCTTTCGAAAGCTGATTGTCAAGTTGTGAACACAACAGGACAACGCGTCGGATCAGTTAGAAGTAAACAAAAACTGTCTGCTTGAAAAATTCCAAATTACATTTAAACAACTTATATAGTTTTATATATTTTAGTAAGCCATTAATAAAATACAGTATTTCGATAGTTATGGGGACAAAAAGAAATGTTGTAGACATATAATATGGCGCCAAAAATCGGCCATTTTTATTTTTATAATTTTTATTTAACCTCCTCACAGTTAAGACTAACGACACCTCTCAAGCTAAAATCTATCAAATTGTTTAGGCTACAGAGCGTGCCAAAGAAATATACATACATACAGACACTCGAAAAACATAATCCTCCTACTGGCGCTGGTAATAATTCTGATACTACCTTGTTTCAGGCCACCGGTGTCTCTTGCCATGGCACTATCTCCGGCACGCTATCCACTCTTATCTCCGCATTACTCAGCTCTGCCACCACAGCAGCACGCACCGCCAGATTCATCCCATGACAACGAGGAGGCGAATCCACACACTGATAGTGATGGTTTGTAATACAAATAAGTCTAATTTTTTATCTTTTATTGATCGTTTGGGACATTTTTAATAGCTGCTTAGTACTAATTCAGATAACGAAATATTTAGAGCGCATAATTAGATATAGGAAACTAAATCTTCCTAAAAATACTTAAGGGTAGTTAATTAAATGCGAGTTATAAAATTTTAAACAATTTGTATTCGTGGATGTGCCCAAGATT
Organism: Aplocera efformata; assembly: GCA_921293045.1. Classification (NCBI taxonomy): domain Eukaryota; kingdom Metazoa; phylum Arthropoda; class Insecta; order Lepidoptera; family Geometridae; genus Aplocera; species Aplocera efformata. The sequence goes on from OV121061.1 coordinate 5,970,616, forward strand.
GCCTTGAAGATGTCGCATACGCAAACCTGCAAATATCTGCAAAATGGATCTACTTTCCAACGTTGATCTAGCTTTGAAATTTTGTCCATTACAAGCCAAATATGCAACTTATAAAGCTATCTATCAATTTTCACAGATGATAGCATCGACGTGACCAATGAGGAGGATTCCACGTCGTACTCCCCACCTGCTGCGCTCGGCAGCTATCCTCAGAACTGTGCTACTTACAGGTAAATTTTTAAAGAGAAGACCTTACTTAAAAGTCATAGAATCATTCCTATTACAGGGAACAGCTCTCAAATAAGGCTACCGGAACACACCTTTCTAATATAGCTAAGCATTTGGCCTGCCACAATCAGTTTGTTTTTATTCGTTTGAATTGATGTGAAAGGTGACGAAATGCATTTAAGGTCTATCTTCAGGTCTGGGGCAGAAGTAATGTCGATCCTTCTAAAGCCTTTCGATGTTAAGTTCAAGTTATAATAGTATTCACTACCCCGCCCGACCTCCCTTCATATGTATTAATAAATATCTTTGAATGCTATTCAAGACCTCTGGGAGTGGAGAGTACTGCTGAGACGGCTGCCAGGCTTCTGTTCATGGCCGTCAAATGGGCGAAGAATCTACCGTCATTCGCCAGTCTGGCCTTCAGAGACCAAGTGAGTTAGCATTACCACAGGAATACACACTATAATATATCTAGAACAGCAGGTAAAATGAGTAATTACTTCTTTTAGCATGTTATCAGTTTATTGTAATTTCAATTTGCTACATTATGTAGGCTAAAGAAATTGTTGATGAATGCCAAGATGCCATGTTTCTTGTCAAATAGCAATGTCTAAGTAGTCAGTTTCTTATTGACCACCATTCCTGGTAATATGCCACCAGTGATGCACACGCTTTGCGTTCCGTCTAACATACATAATATAGCAACGCAAGTCCACTACAGCAGCAGATTACCAGTTGTGCAGGCAGTACTTCTCCGGACAAACGTTCAACTGTTTGGCGCCACCCAAAACTTCATAACTCACTATGAAGGTTATTGAAACTTTGAATAACGGCTTGATTCGAAATGGTTCCAGGTGATTCTCCTGGAAGAGGCGTGGTCGGAACTGTTTCTGCTAAATGCCATCCAGTGGTGCCTGCCGCTGGACTCCGCCTGCGCGACGCTCTTCGGCACTGACCAGACTGACCAAGGTATCCAGCCAGTTTCTTGACTATAGGTAGCCTATTTGGTAATGATACCATCTAAGAAGCGAGCTCATTTATTTCATAGTAATACCATATGAATTAATATAGTATACCATATGAATTAATAAGAGAAATGCCACGTTCTCAGAACAGTGAAATAATAACTGTAATCATGTACCTAAGTCACATTTTTATTTTATTTTCCGAGATTTGGTATCAAAATCCACACAAGGTGTGCCCCAACCGGGATACAAACCCTGAACCCCTCACTTTCGAGGCAGGGCCACTAACTACTAAGCCATGAAGCCATTAAATTAACGTGAATGTGTGATTTCTTCCAGATAACGGTATGAACTCAGCCACGCTCCGTCGTCTAAGAGAAGTGCTGGGCCGGTACCGCGCCGTGCTCGTCGACCCGGCAGAGTTCGCTTGCATGAAAGCCATCGTGCTCTTCAAGTCTGGTAAGTTCCACATAGACGCCAAAATCACTTTACAATGCAGAACAATCTCTTTGACAGTTACATTGGAATAAAGAAATGAACTGGTCATCCGTTTCTAAGTCAGAGTTCGAACCCATGACCTACAGAAGAAAGAAGGAAAGCAGAAAGAGAGCTGACAACTCAATTGTGAGGCCAATATGACATTGTAAGCCCACGCCATTGACTACCAATCCTCGCGTCCGGAGGAGAATACCCTTAGAATCCCTTCACGTATCCCTTGGTTGATGACAACCTAAAGTAACAGTAGAACTTGTGACAAGTTCGTCAAGAGAAGTACTGCCACCACACCAGGAATCTGCCGCCAAGCAGCAGTGCTCGCATTGCTGTGTTCCGGTGGAAGGGTGTATAATGGTGTGAACAAAGCAACGCTATTTCGCATCCAAGAAGTGCTGGTGTCACTACACCACACTGTTTTGTCAATCCATCAGAATTCATCCAGAGCCATCATGGAGGGCCATCGTACTCTTCCCTTTATGGGTGACTATAGGTTAATTAGATTACTCATTCATCAAATAGTATTAACTGAGCAACGTCAAAGTCAAAGTCAAAGTCAAAAATCTTTATTTCCGTTGAATACTTAAAAATCAAAACTTGCGAACGTACATTAACTCGGACATTGGCAGAATTTGTGTGGCATAAATCACACAAAAGGCCAAAAATAAGAAGATACTTAAAAGTCACTTGGAAACGTCAATTTCTTTTTTTAAATAAATCACGCTCTTACATGTTTACAGAAACCCGCGGCCTAAAAGACCCCCTACAAATCGAGAACCTCCAGGACCAAGCGCAGGTAATGCTGATGTCCCACGCGCGCGCGGCTCACGGGGCAGCGCCCGCAAGATTTGGCCGACTTCTGTTACTGTTGCCCCTACTGAGACTAGTTCCCCCACAACATCTAGAAAAGGAGTATTTTAGCAAGACTATCGGACATACGCCTATGGAGAAAGTACTTGCTGATATGTATAAAAATTGAGAAAAAGTAACAATGCTAAAACTTGAATCAAAAGTGGATGGATACAAAAAATTTAATGCCAAAAAATACAGCTTGTTAAATGTGCAGATGCTCCTATAAAGCGTGACTTTTGTACATCTTCAGCATAAGTTTTATTAAGTACATGCACAATGTATGCTAAACATTATCTTGGCAAAGTTTCATCTCTAAACGTGGCTCACTTTACGCAAAATCCGGACGTTTTCTGTTACCATTGCCCCTATTGTAATTGGTTCCCATAACACTCAGGGGCATTTTAGTCAGACTATTAATGATCAGAGACGGCATGAAGCATTGCATTTGCCGTCACGTCATACAAGTCGGTTTAACTGCCAAGTAATGCCAATTGTTTCACATAAAAATAATTCTAAGGACCATACATAATTAATTGATTCTACTTTTTAACTTTATGCCATACGTTTAGCGATAATAAGCCACGTGCCGATATTAAGAGCTACACCAAACCCAGCGGTTAGAAATATTTCTTTCAATTCATTTAATTTATTTTCAACAATTTGGTACACATATAGAACACTCTGTGTCGCCAAAAACCTAAAGATAATTTTACATACTCATAGAAAACAGACACAATACTGTGATTCAGTCTGTAAATACAATAATTAAGCGCTACGTCGGTAATTAAAAACCAATTAAAGATAATTTCAGCTGTAGAGAGGCTTTTGTAAATCATTAACACTGAACACGGATAGAATTATTGTAAATAGTTAATATTATAAATGTACGGCCTGAATGATATATTACTGCTTTAAACATAGGATTTACATTTAAATCTGACAAAGATCATTATTGTCTTTAGACGAACGTATTAAGATGTACGGTGTTGATTCATTAATTAAAGTATCGTATAATTAATGCAACATGTTTTAGCATTATGGCTTTTAGTCAGTATATCTGTGTACGTATTATAAGTAGGATCTACTTAATTGTGTATAATGTGCTAAAATAATACTTAGATATAACTTTTATTATACCACTGCTTAGTTGGTAGTAGTTATGACTTCTGCGCTGAAAGTTGCGGGTTCGATTCCCGTTCGAGACTTAAATTTGTGTGACGATCGTAGGCGTTTGTTCCATGTCTGAATATATTTATTATTCAATTATAAGTTCTGTGTAGAGGTGTGATGCTTAAATTTTGTAGTTGGCAACTTGAATACGTAGATAGTTAGATATTGCGTTAAGTGCCTAGTTGTGATAGATCATTGACCCTAATTATAAGAGTCTTGTTTAATTAATAAATATTACATGTAAACATAATAATGTAAACATAATTACTTCTTGATAAATAGGTATTTATTTTAATATTGTACATTCTGTAAATAATTCCGTGTACGCTGATAAGAGTCTACAGAAAATTGTAAATTATTTGAAATTTCTAATGAAATTCATTTATGTCTACCTAACTAATTGTATTTAGGTACCTACCGAGGTAAAATACGTAGTCTATACAATGTTTCGATGTTGTAATTGCTTAATTTAATCTAAGTAATTACATAAAATGACTATCACTTTGTATGTAGGTAGGTAATGCTTTGAATGTAAAATTAAACTAGTCAAAAGTATGCATCTACTTAATCTGTAACTGATTTCATGTGATCACAAAAGTAGCAATATTGTAGCTTTTTAAATTGTGGCGTGAAGTGGACAATGGATCGAGGCGTGACAATGGATCTCAAATAAAATTCTTCTTCACCTGTCCACTTTACCCTAACTGCCAGTGTTGCCCTAACTTTTATCATTGTGTAGGAAAGTGAAGTGTAATTTTAATGCAACAAACATATGTGAAATAAAATACTAATGCTAAAGTTATAGTGTTTTTTCGTGAAACATAACCCCGATTCGAATTTTTTTGTTGAAAAAACAGTCAGAAAGACAATTTTTTTAAATTGCGTTTTTGTTATTAATATCTACCGTATAAATACTTTCTAATGAATTTAGTAAAAAGCTGTTGACATTACAAACAGACACTTTAATTTTAAATAGATTTCGAGACCAGCTGAAGGGCAACATGATGTTAAGTTTCTTTTTTTGTAACAGATGGTAGGTAAAAAGCAATTTAAAAAAAAAAGACTGTTTGCTCCGGCTAATCTCTGAAACGGCTAGACAGATTTTGACGGGATTTTCACTGACAGATAGCTCATGTTATAAGGAATAACTTAGGCTACTTTAATTTTACCAAAATAATTAGGGTTCCGCGCTAAAAAAAAAACTCCGCGAGGAAGTCAAAACAGCTAGTTTGTTATATTTATAAAAAGAATGATTATTGTAAACGCCAGGAAAAGTTCTCTGAACCTATTATCTTAAGAAACGATGACGCACTATACTGCCTTGAGCTCTGATCCCTTTGGAGGTGTACGAGTATAAGTAACCTTTGGCTAAGATTCTTGGGTCTCGGGTATGAATCATCTGTGTATGAGACTGCAGTGTTTTTATTGTTTCTTTGTTTTGATCTTATAAACGTGACAAAACGAGTTGACGGCTCACCTGATGTTAAGTTGTTACCATCGTCTATAGACAAAATCTATACGATTCAGATGGAGGGTCAAGGCCGTCTTAGGCCGGGGCCCTTGGGCAAACAGGAAATTTGGGCCCCTTTGGAAAGGATCATGCGCATGAGACGTATCATCCCCCTCTAGGGTGATGGACGCAGAAGATCCAAATCTAATCTATAAATCTAATCTATAAATCGTAAATTATTCACATAATAAAAATATCGACCAATTTTCTCACGATGTTTTCCGTCACCGTTTCGAGAACGTGGTATTGCGCAGATAAATTTTTCAAATGAAAAAACTCATTGGTGCTCGAGTGTGTTTGAACCAGCGACCTTCAAATTGAAAGTCGGCGTCTGTACCCCTTGGCCACCACGCTCTCCTTACCTCTAAATCCCACGAGTCCCCCGGGTGGTGCGAAAGTAACCCAAACTAGCAGAACCTTGTCAAGGACATCCGGAGAAGTCCCTACTGTCACTCGGTTCCGGTGCCACTCGGTTCCACTGTGTTCCGGTGGGAAAGTGTGGGTGCCGGTGAAACTATAGGCTTGTGAGACGTTATATCCCAAAAAGTCTCAAGGTGACGGGCGCCTCGCGATGCGAATTGGGCCTTTTCATACTTCGGTCGAACCTGAGTTGTTATTGCGACCTCATCCAGCCATTAGGCCATGCTTGTCTGTCTCAAAGGAAGGCCGAGGTGTTCTCGTACAGTAGGAGAGTATCTGAGTCGTATTTATGTGTATGGGGGTGAGTACCACTTAACATTCGGTGTCGTCAGCTCATTCCGTCACCGTAGGTATTTAAGTGGACCACTGCATAAAGTAAACAACTCACCACAAGCTGATTAACAATTTTACCTTCTCGACCCATTTGATAATATTAATTGGCTTATAGCTCGTTGCGGAATCCAACGGAAAACACGCCATATTCTTATGACAACAAGGTTAATGTTGGGTTGACTGGGGGAATACTGTATAATGATTGGTTTTTCCCAATCAATTATTACCTACTCGAAAGCCGTTCAGCGAGTGGTGACCTAAGGTTTTTCCGTTGTGGCTTGAATAAACAGAACATTGTACTATTGATATATCATATCATATCAGCCTAATGTTTCCACTGCACGGAAACCGACGTAGGTACTCTCGACAATCGAGTATATGGGAAGTTAGATAGATAGATAGATAGATAATACTTTATTGTACACCAGATGATAGGGTTAACAAAAACATTTAACATAAAAAACAGTACAAAGGGCGGTCTTATCGCTAGTAAGCGATTTCTTCCAGACAACCAAATGGACAGGTTAGCATGGAAATTATATGGGGTATTCAAGTGTACCTACTGACAAATAAGAAATTTCATAGTTTAGACATTATAATAATATGATAAAATACTTACTGTAATAATAAATAACTATACATATATAAATAAATAATATATAAAATAAATATATATATAAATAAACATATTTAAATGTAATTATGATGATGATGACGACCTTAACTAACTATCGGCATAAAGACAAATAATGTTCTTTTAACAATGACTTAAATATTTGAAGTGATTTGGCTTGCCTTATACTTACGGGAAGTGCATTCCACAGAAGAACGGCATGGACAGTGAAAGAATTCGCGTAATAGGAGGAGGAGTGAATAGGAGTTTGTAATTGAAGAGTTTCAGTGGAGCGAAGATCCCGGGAATGAGATAGGTGTAGAAATTTAAAGCGTTCTTTGAGATAGGGCGGAGTTGTTGGAGCAAATAAGATGTTGTAAAGAAGAGTAAGAATGTGAGTATTCCGGCGAAGGCGGATAGGTAACCACTTGAGCTTGGCTCGATATTCGGAGATATGGTCATACTTTCGCAGACCAAAAATGAAACGAATACAGTAGTTTTGCAGCCGCTCAAGTTTGTCAAAGTGAAATTCAGTTAGATCCAGATAACAAGCGTCAGCGTAATCTATAATAGGAAGTAAGAGAGACTGTGCTAGCGAGATTTTGGTGGCAATGGGTAAAAAGTTTCGTAACCGTCTGAGCGAACCAGAAGCAGCAAAAATTTTACGGCTAACTTCGCCTATTTGTGCATCCCATGACAGTTGCTTATCAATGATAACCCCTAAATTTCTTACTGTTTTACTATATGGTATAATGGCACCATCAAAAACAACTGAAGGTATATGCGGCCAATCAACTCCAGAAATCATTCTGGAGCCCCCTATTACAATCGCTTGTGTTTTTGATGGATTAACAGTGAGACCATATGATTTGCTCCAGCATGAAATACGATGTAGATCAGCGTTTAATGCGTTTACGGCATCCGGTAATTGATCAGGCGAAGCCTGCGTATAGATCTGGAGATCGTCTGCATAGAGGTGATAGGATGAAGATAATTGTTCGGATATTGAATTTATAAATATAGCAAAGAGAAGAGGAGATAAAACGCCGCCCTGTGGTACACCAGCGGTTATATCACACCACGACGAGAAAGTCTCATCGATGCGTATACGCTGCCGGCGCCCAACTAGGTAACTACGAAACCAATCAATTACCGTTGGAGATATGTTAAGAGAGCGAAGTAGACCTAAGAGAATATCGAAATCAACATTATTAAATGCGTTACTGAAATCAAGTAGGGACAGTACAGTAAGCTGACGATTATTCATACCATCTCGTATGTCATCAGTTATTTTAAGCAAGGCTGAGACGGTACTGTGACCAGGACGAAAGCCTGATTGAAATGGATTGAGTAAATTATTTTTGGTAAGGAAGGAACTTAATTGTTGGTGAACGAGACGTTCTAAAACTTTAGAGAGAAATGGTAGTATAGAAATTGGTCGATATTCTGAGAATGAAGATGGTTTAGGTTTTTTAGGGATAGGGGTTACTAGAGCTTCCTTCCAAATTGTAGGAAATATGCCATTGGATACGGAAAAGTTCAGGATGTGACAGATGATGGGAACGATTTGGTCAAGGATGGGAACAATCATATTGCGGCTGATGCAATCGCCACCAACAGCATTGGACGCAATAGACGATATGCTCTTCTTAACATCACAATCGGCAAATCGAGTAAAATCAAAAGGTGTATAGTCAGGAATTGGGATAGAAGAAAGATATTGCAATGTTCTCTGTTTAATTTGCCCGTCGAAAGCGGTAGACGAAGTAAAATGCTGGTTAAGTGAATTAATATTGAGATCTTGTGGGACGTTATCTTGAGTAGACTTTCCAATTCCGAGTGACTTAAGAAATTTCCAAACCTTAGCAGGATCTTGCTGGTTTTCAATGGAATTATGAATATGTCGGCGTTGTGCGTCCCTACACACTCTATTACAGCGATTCCGGACGGTGATGTATAGTTCTATATTTTTATCAGACGGCTTATGCTTCAGTTTTGATTTGGCTACAAGTTTTTTGTGCATTTCAGATCTGATTTCTTTTGTTATCCACGGTGCGGGTAAATGTTTTATCTTGATTGATCGAAAAGGCGCATGTACATCGTATAATTTTGTTAAAATCAAATTAAATTGCTCAATTTATCCTGATTTGTAGATTTCAGAGTTGGAACATGCGTAAAATTAACGAGTAAGACTAGCTAAAACATGAAAACTGACTGTAATTTGACATATTTGTGTGCATTTTATGTGCCTATGGAGCTCCTGTGACACGTTATATGCTCACGAATATGTTTACTTGTGTGTAAAATTGACTTAGTCGCTACGCTTACTCTTGCTTAGGTACCTACATATCTATCTGTGAAGTCGTGGTCTTGAACTATGTATCGCGATAAAATCTCTTAGGTGCGCCGTGCGAACCTTGGCGGATCCTAACCTTTTTTAATTAGAGGGTATACCTCCAAGGTGGTCCCATAGAAATTTCATGAAGAATTATCACCCCAAGTGATTCAAAAAGGTGATGAAAGTATTGAAGTCGGTTACACACTGACAAATAATAAATCTCCGGACCATGGACCGGACCGACGAATGCATAAGTCGTGCGAAGCCAAAGAAAAGAAAAAAAAAAAAAAGTCGGTTACCAAACGATACATGAGATCTAAAGGAATTGAGTTTCGACTTTGAAATCAATCAATTACCGATACGCATTAAAATAATTAAGACTAGAAGCTTGGTACTATCACTCAGTGATACCTGTAATTGTAAATTAAAACCTGACTCAATGTGTAAAGCCATACCATTTATTTTAATGAAAATTTCATTTAAGCGATGTACTGGATATGTTATATTAGGTGTGTGCGTGACGGCAATAATTATACGGAACTAACTCACACACTAACATTGTGGACATATTCTACGCTGTCAAGAATAGACCCGATGTGTGTGTGGTTTACTAATTCGAAAATAACATATGCAGGTAAAAAAAAATTAACCTAAGTAAATGGGGTATGATTGACACCACCGAGACGGAATGCGAATGTGGCACTCTGCAGACAATGCTGCACTTGCTGGAATGCCGTGCCTGCCCAAATTCTTGCACTGAGTGATTTAATGCGGGCTACCAGAGGGCCACTGCCGTAGCGAACTTTTGGGCGAAGTTTATATAAAGGTTTATTGTATCGACACGAAAGAAGTAGATAAAAATAAAATACTTGAGGAAATTTTACGATTTATTGTGGTATTGTCGTGATACGTTCTGAGTTTTTCAATTTTAATATAATATTAAATGTTACATCGGGGGTAGTATTGTTTTGGCTTCACCAATGAGCGATTTTTTATTTTCTCATCTTCTCTGTATATTTCTATGCAAGTCAGTAACGTACATGTACTTTATTTTAAATTTTAAATAAAAGGCCCGTGAAGTATATTAAAATTTAAAAACAATTACAATTTTGACACTAATTTATTTTCGCAATTCACAAATTTTCCGAAACATGGATTAAAACTTTGCAGTCAAATATAAATTTTACTGAAAATAGAGAGCTAATTTGTCTTAATAAATGATTTCTTAATAGAGATGAGAATGAATGTTCTATTAAAATTCACAGCATCACTTCAATCATTATCAGAAATAGAGACCAAAACAAAATGAAAGATATAAATGTATCTTTAATTTTGTTTTGGTAAAATTCCTACTTCAAATGGCTAATATTCATTAACCTAAATATAACTTACAATCTAAATGGGCTGCCTTCATAATAAAATATTAACTGTACAAATATCAGCAGTCAAAGTCGTTTATTAAAAAAATAAAATATAAATCACAATTTATGAATATTTTTCTATAATATACAAAAAATATTGAGTTACACTTTTGCACTGATTTACAATAAACGATGCTGACATTACATATAAATTGTATATTGTTATATATAACAATATACAATTTTGTAATTTAATATATTTAGATACCTAGTGTGAGATTGCACAATATTAATCAAAATAACTCATGCAAATTTTGATTCCACAAAAACATTAGGAAAATTAATAAGAACATGTAATTTTAAATGAAGTGTAGGTAACATACTAATGGTGTATTTTCCTTAAATTTACTTAGATAATAATTAATGGAATCCAGTAGGTAATAAGTACATTAATTCAATTTGAAAATAAATGACTCATATTATGCCCACAACACAAATAAGGAAAGGCTTATTTTAAATGACTTAATTTATATAAAAAATTTGTGACATGATTTGTTTCTTATTATGAATGAGTAATCAATATGATAATAATTGCGGAAAATAAAAATTCTCACAATATTTTTCTTTATAAATGACTAAAACTGCTAAATAACATGTTTGTAACAAAAATCTCCATCATTTACCAACAGTTACTATTCCAAACACAATCCTAAAGGTTTACCTTCTGAATAACCAAAATAATAGGTAACAATAGTTTGATTTTCTTACAAAAATACTATACAAAATCACATTGCCAGAATGGACCTTTCCGGAGAGCTCTGATTTTATCATTCGACTATCATATACATAAACGTGACAAGCCTCGAACTCCTTGCCACTATTGTTTTACTACAAATAGCTCAGACTCTAAAATGAAGTTTTACGCTTTTTAATTCCTAATTCAGTCAAAAAGTTAAATATGAGTAGGAATAGGGGGGAAATTCCTAGTGTAAGAATGAATGATCAATGGGGCAAACAAAACGCCAACAACTGCAATACTTGTTGAACGTTCATCTTGAGGAAAATAAACAACATGCTGGGTTTTCCCACTTTGGGTCAGTTTAGACATGAGGCTCGCTGACAAACCTGATTTATGTTAATAAATGCTGACCATGCAATGCATCAAATTCAAGGTAGGCAAATGGTATACTAAAACCACTTTACTAATTTACAAATTGAGATTCTTTTCCCAATTTAATTATCACATTTTATCACTGCTCCGAGCAATTTCAAAAACCTAGTACAGTGATGGCTGTCTATAGACACCACCAAATACAATTGTGTTTGTAATTTTTTCTATGATCATGTAGGTGAATGGTCGGTTTGCTTCGAACCGTAGCACTCCAATCCTATTAGCAAATTCAGCGACAGTGACAGCGGAAGCTGTTGTACCTTCTTCAGTCACCTCAATTTCAGCTTTATGGACTAACTGGGACACAAATAGAGGTGTACGAGCCATGAATGGTAGCCTGGCTTTGTTCATATCAAATAAATCTACTATACTCATCTTCTCTTTCAAAATATTTGTCAAGTCTATATCAGACTTAATTTTAAAACGTGGAATGAAGCAATCTACTTCATCTTCTGAAAATTCTTCTTTTGCCAGTCTCAGCTCTTCGAAGAATGCGTCTAATGGAACATTTAAGAAGTTTGAGAACATACTCTCTAATGAAACACCATGATTTGGCATCATGATGAGCATAGAGAGACGGTTCTCTTTTCCATATGCTAGTTCTATAACCCTGGCTTGTAAGCTCTTGATGTTTGAAAATGGGTATGTAGCGCGATTATACATCATGTTGACTTCTCCGATCTGCACACCATTGCCGTTGTAGAAGGGCTGTTTCGTTGTTGAGCTTGCATTGAATGGGACTGACCATTGACCTTTGAAGTAAAGAGCACTGGCCATTACCATCGGTGTATTTTGAAAGTTGCTGCCTTCAACAATACTGGGGATTCGTCCATGAGTGAAATTTGAAATCACTTGATTTAGTCGCTTGGCAGCTAATTCTGAATCGCCGAAAGCTAGGGAGACAATATCAGTGTCATAACTGGTTTTAGCTGTCTCTTGGAACTCAGCTAAAAGGAGTTTCTGCTTGTCGACAAATATTCCATTGAATTTAGCTAGCTCTACGGTATTAGTCTTGACTGCTAGCCATTGGGCTATTTCACCGTAGTTTCTTTTCGTTAAGGTTTTGTTTCTTGATAATCTTAAAGCTTTATTTAGCTGTAACCTCGTGTTATCCGAGGCGCCTTCCGAGATGACCGCAAGAGCAGTCCACACTGTGAAGGGCGACGTTATCAGATTTTGCCCGTCGGGCTGTTGGATTGCAGTGTGATATAAAAACTCGATAGAGAAATTACCAACTCTCTCAGTGAGCGCATTTCTGACCCGTGTTGGAGGATTGGCGTCCACTCCATTTGTCCCGCTATGGTTTTGGCCGTGGCACACCGCGAATAATAAAAACACATGCACTAAAACCAGCATTTTGCGAAAGCACTGATTAAATTTCTTTTTCACTTTTTTCGAGTCCACGTCACGTCACGTTGAGTTTACAGCATGGAAGCGCCAGCCAAGGCATACATATCTCGAGGTTGAGATAATTTTGTTATTCCAATGATATTGGCAACCGGTTTGCATTGGTCGTTTTCTCAAGGCCCGTGAGTGACCGACCAAAGAACTTACAAATATTACGGTACCTATTTGTGACTACTGAGCACGTGTACGCGACACCACAGTCTGGCAACGATTACAATTATATCCTTCCTGAATGTTGATTTTATAATGAGCTTTACTTGTTTCCGCGACTAATTCGTATGACGCCCTTACAAACGAACGTAGTGAACGAGCGAGCGCGCGAGTGGACGTCTGCTATACGTAGCTTAACGACTAAAATGGCTATCTATATCTAGTCGATCCGCAATGTAGGGACTGCTAACGTACCCTCCGAAGAACAAAGGCGCCCAGTTCTGATTCCACATAACAGCCACCTATCCAACAACTGGCCTACGGAAAGTTGCTTAGCTCAAATGTAAATAACATTCAAGCAAACTTCATTTATACTAACTATTATAGTATCTGTAAACTCGACGCGTGCGCTTCACAAGTTATACAATAACCGTACTAATTAGATATGTAGTGCTTTCGATAAAAATATATAAATACATAAAGCACATCTCCTGTCCTGAAGTAGGAACATTGTATTATCGGGTAAACACCCTCGCCGAGCATAAAAACATTATATGATGTGAGCATTAGTTCAAATAAAATCATGAAAATGTTATGGGGCGCGCCAAATGGCATGCAATTCGCCAATGTTCGTTCGTAAATCTACTCTAATCGTTCGTTCGCTCGCTATGTCTGTATGTAGACAGTAGGCATCTAGGGCTGTCAGGCACCTGACAGGCTATTCTGAGGGGTCAAAAAAGATTACTAGCTGCGCTGTATGCATATTACATTCAACATCTCAGAAATTAATTTACGCTATCTATACCTAATGCTAGGTAATGCAGCGTTGAAAACTTGTAGGTGATAAAGTAATAGGTATTAGAAAATAGTTAGGTCTAGGTAACTAGCAGAAGGTACGTTTAAACGCTGGACCACCGGTGAATTCCGATGCTATCGTCCAAGGATGTTACAGAATTACCTTGGATGGTCGGGCGGAGCGGACCACCGTACTGTCAGAGATCTACCTACTATAACATTATAAATATTTATTTGGGGGGACCCTTTGCCCGCGTCCTTTGACACACGTATCACCTCAACCTGGGTGGTGCGGGAACAACCTTAACAGCAGTAGAAGTTGTGCCAAGTTCGCCTGGAAAAGTAATACCACCACACCTGGTAATGTGCCGTTATATAGTGGTGCACTCGCGTTTCTATCCATCCCGGTAGAAGGTAGTGTGGGTGCCGGTGAATGAAACCTTTTTTGGTTTTTAACTGATTAATGGAACATAAACCCTAACTAATACAATTCCTTAAATTTTTTACAGGGGGTTTCCTCAATTTATGCTAAGCAAGGAGGAAAAAATATACCTTTCCCAGAATATATTATATGTTGTTTAAAAACAACAGTTTGTAATTTCACGGAAAACCGATAAGCATCTCGATTAATGTCAATCAGTCTGGTATTTTTCAAATGGTTTCGATATCTGGTAATATTTTTTTGTGGCAGAATAAATACTAGTATCTATACTTGATTGTGATTTTTGCGAAGCACTTAAGTACCTAAACTTAACCACAGAACTTTTGTAATATCTGTATAATAGTTAATCTGTGTAATAAGGACAATATTATTTTCGCAATTATTATTATTTTACATACTTACATTGTAAGAGATCATGCTTGCTATTAAAAATTATTTATTCTTCTTCATGGAGAGGGTTTGAACATAAGAACAAACGATCTCATAGGTAAATATTGTTTTCTTCTTTCTAATATTGTTGTCTTAAGCCACACATTCTGCCAATTTCCGAATTATTGTAGTTTTGTTTTTAAATTGACGATTTATTTTTGACATTGGCTTTGACAATAGCATAAAGGCAAAGGCGGACAAAATCGCCGCTTAAATTTTTTAATTTTTAATCTATTTGGATTCGTCAATCGGAAAATCCCCCAAAACCTTGGTTTTTTAAATTTCGAAATGCACGTAACACTAGTTTCCACCATTTGCCGTTTACGATTGGGTCACGCTTGTACTACAGTCCATCTCGCTAAAATCAGGGTTAGAGACCACTCTCTCTGTGAATGTGGTTTAGATAAGGGTAACGTTGATCATCTATTATTCTCCTGTCCGAGGCTGCGACTATCTCTACATGACATGATTCCTCCCGAAATCCTTCTCCCTGTATCTTCTACATTTTTATAATCATTAGTATTCAGTCCTTTTATAGTGAAATTGTGTAAATTTTTCAGTATAAACAAATTAAAATTTTGAAAAATTTTCTTTATCCTATTTACTTTAACATGTTATTTTTATGTTAGTTTGTGGTTTGTGTTGTGTACGGGAATTGTGTTGTCCTTAATGACAGGCTCTAAATCAACTTGTGTTTCTCCCTCTTTTCACGAGGCTTTTTTTTTCGTACAAGTTTCTCCATCTCATATCGGCTGAAATAATTCTTGCGACTCGACACTGGCAAATCGTGGATAAGTTCACCACGGCGGCCATAAATAAAAGAAGAAGAAGGATTCTATCGAGAATACCGTACAACCTATTGTATGTTTATTGGTTAGGTTAGTTATTGGTTTGGTTTAGATTGGTATTAGATTGGTTATTAAAACACATAATATTCTGTCAAAATGACATCCAAATTCTTACGTGTACAAAATATCCATAAAAATCTCTGAAGTTAGAACTTTCTGAAGAAGTTAAACTTCTGAAGTCAGGCGCAACAAGTGATTGTATATAAATATAAAATAGATTTCGATTAAAAATATCTATGGACGTAGTAATTTTGCAGCCTAATCTCAACTCGTAGGTAGAATATACCAAAAACTTGTTTTAATCATTACATTTTGTGGGTTTTCACAGGTTTATGTCAATTCACAAATTTCCTTATTAATAACCAGTAAAATGGTTGTAACAGCGTTACGCAAGAATCGAACCTACACTAGTCACGATGATTTAGCATCTAATTATAATAGTGTTTTAATTTTTAACGAGAAACAATAACACGAATGCGTTGAAGGCTTTTGTCATTTTAGAATACCTACTAATTTGCGATTTATATCACACTCAACACCATGTTCTCGAAACGGTGAACGAAAACATCGTGAGGAAACCGGAATGTCTTAGAACCAAAAACTCGAACATCTACCAATCCGGATTGGGCTCCCATACACTCTCGATTATCAAGAGTAGGCCGGTGTCCCTGCAGTGGGAACATTAGAGCTTATGATAAGTCTCCGAGGGGTTTCTGTCAGTTTCTTCCCCTCGGGTTGGTCGGATAAGGTTGGAATAGACGTTAACTTATCAAATAAGATTAGCTTAAACATAAAAACAGATTGCAATTTGACATATTTGTGTGCATGTAATGTGCCTAAGGAGCTTCTGTGACACGTTATATGTTCACGAATATGTTTACTTGTGTAAAATTTGACGTGTCCAAACGATACTTGAGATCTAAAGGAATAAATGAGTTTGACTTTGATACGATACAGTACATCTGTCATTGTCATTGGTATCGAATTGAGGGAGGTGGTTAGAATCAAGAACAAAAACAAAACATAATATATTTTTTTTTATCTGATGTCCTCAACATCTTTGCCAGTTCCCTCAAACAGCTCCTTGTGCCCCTCCACCAGGATCCGTCCAACTGCCTTCATGATCTTGATCTTGAACCTCGACACAGTACTGTGCTCTTCATAATCCAATTGCTTGATATCTCGATCCATGTAGTACTGGAATGTCCTCCAGAGGATTTCCCTCGCCCTCATCAGCGTATCTGCTTGACTGTCAGAGAAACAATTAAAGTGGTTTAACCGGGTTTTAAACCCGGCAGCGAGAAAAATTCCAATTCCAACGGCTCCGTGGCTTAGTTGGTAGCCCTGCCTTCGAAGCGAGGGGTCCCGGGTTCGATTCCCGGCCGGGGCACACTTTGTGTGGTGAGCATGAAGTTTGTTCTCAGGTCTTGGGTGTTCGTCTTGTATTACTGTGTTTGTCCATGCCATCTGTGACACAGGGAATCTTAGTGCAGAGGTATGAGTGTGTTAACGTTGTTGTGGTTACATTTAAAAACATTTATAAATCCCTGTATTTTGATACCGCACTGGATAGGTTGTAAGGAAAAAGGTTTTTTGAAGACATAATATGGCGCCAAATATCGGTCAGTTTAATCTTAATTCATCAAGCCGTTTATCAGTTGCTCGCGTAGGTGTGTACCCTTTGATAGGTGTGGTCCCTACACGTACCCCCTGGGTGGTGCTAAAGGAACAACCAAAAGTAGTAGTAGAACTTGTGCCAAGTTCGTCCAGAGGTACTGCCACCACATCTGGAATCTGCCGCCAAGCATTAGTGCTCGCATTACTGTGTTCCGGTGGAAGGGCCGGTGAAATCACATGCGCATGAGACGTACCATCCCCGTCTCGGGTGATGGATGCAGCAGGATGAGTGCGACTCTGTAAGATCCAAATGAGTCGCATTACTGTTGTCATGGGCGGGGGTCGCCACTTACCAGGCGGGCCCTCAGCTCGTACCGCCAAATTTTACGTACTCACCTGGTAGGAACATGAATATCTAGTTTGTGGCGAGGCAAAGATATAATGGTGGTTTCTTCGTCATCATTGTCCTGGAACAAAAAAAACACATTTCACCCAAAAATCTCTCTCTCAATCTCCAGTAGCAATATCATAACTTGAAAAGTCGAAATTCAAAAATCTTTGATCAATGCAAAACCAATTCCACAGCCTCGTAAATCCAATACTTAAGTCAATTCCTACATCACATTACTAAGATATTCAAAATCAAATAACTTTTGAATTCTTAAAAAATTACTAGGACAATACTACTAACCACAAAAAAGGACACAGGATTCTTTTTATCCCGCAAAAATGTGAGATTCCTACGGGATTAATGTCATATTTGTTTAATTTTCGTTTAGTTCGTTACATAATTTCCCTTAGATGGCGCTGTTACAGAGTTTATAGTTTAGTTCGCAATTTCACACTAGATGGCGTTGTTGTGGGGGGCGTCAGAACTTTCTCGTATACAGGATGCACCGGTGTTCTGTGGTCTATAACAAGGATACGTGCTTTAAACAACTCTTTTTGATATAATCTGTGGAAAATTTAGTGTTTTTTTTAATGTTTTATTTTTTAGCCAAGCATTTGGAGTCGGTCAAATATTTGCAATATTTATTTTATTTATTTATTTAGACACACATTACAAGCAATAATAAATCTTAATATATATAAATTACGTGTCACGATGTTTGTCCGCGATGGACTCCTAAACTACTTAACCGATTTTAATCAAATTTGTACACCGTGTGCAGTTTGATCCAACTTGAAAGATAGGATAGCTCACATCTCAATTTATGATCGCAATATTATTTTATTGCAAATTATTTGTATATTATTTGACAGTCACAATTACAAAAACGTTAGCCACAGCAACGCGTGGCCGGGTCAGCTAGTAACATATAAAGAAATGTATAACTAAATATTAAAACTAACGGCCTTGCAGCATAAACAAATGCCCGTACGTGATCAGTACAAATATGAAGTCTGTTAATAATGAACCCCAACTCACATGTGCAGCGGTGACGCGCCCCTTGCAGAACAGGAGCGGCGCGTGCGCAGGCACCGCGCTGCTCCGGTACACGAGCAGCGCGCGCCGCTCGGCCGAGTGCCGCCCGCCGCCGTGCGCCAGGAGGCGGCGCGCGCTGCACTTCGTCACACCGTGGTTGACGCTCTCTGACGCAACGTGGGCCCTGTCACCCGAACTGTCAAACGAGCCTTTTTATAATAGAAAATATTTTATTTGACTAAAACAATATACAAACATTCAATCAGGATTGGGCTCCCGTGTTAGATCAAAGCTCATTCTCAATCTTTCTTTTGGGGGGTCCAGTTGCTCGCGTCCGTACGTGTACCCTTTGATTCCCTACACGTACCCCTTGGGTGGTGCTAAATTAGCAACCAAAAGTAACAGTAGAACTTGTGTCAAGTTCGTCGGGAGAGGTACTGCCACCACATCTGGAATCTGCCGCCAAGCAGTAGTGGTTGCATTACCGTGTTCCGGTGGAAAGGTGTGGTTGCCGGTGAAATCACATGCGCATGAGACGTATCCCCGTCTCGGGTGACGGACGCAGCAGGATGAATGCGACTCGGTAAAGATTTGGATCTCATACTGAGTCGCGCGCATTACTGTTGTCATGGGCGAGGGTCACCACTTACCATCAGGTGGGCCCTCAGCTCGTTCCGTCACTCATTAACATAAAGAAAAACATTGAGTGTAGGCCGGTGTCCCTGCAGTGGGAACATTAGAGGCTGGTAAGATTAAGTACGGATTAAGTACTAACCTAGAAAACACTTCGTTGACAGTCCGCAACTTGCCCTTCGTCTTGACATATCTCTTAGTGAGTAGAAGCGCGTTCACGCCTGACAGTAAAGTCGCAATCGACATTTCATCGATATCGGAGAAGCGGTTGATCTCTTCCAACTCTAAGTTTGGCTCTATGAGACCCGTTTTGATCAGTTGAGTCAAATAGAGGCTTGAAAGTGCTGAAAATAATAAATAAATAAATATATTAATACAATGTCCGTTTCATAATTTCCTTTTCAGTCTACAATAAGGTCCGAAATAGCACAAATAAATTTGGTTTTGTCAGTGCGCACATAAGTTACGTCGCAAGCCAGATCTAAACTTAGATATATGATATATTTATTATTGCTTGTAATGTGTAATGTGTGTCTAAATAAATGTAATTTTTTTTTTGCCGTTGGATCTTATATATAAAAATCAATTGCTGTTCGTTACCGTACCAGCCTCTAATGTTCCCACTGCAGGGACACCGGCCTAATGTCGATAATTGAGAGTGAATGGGCTCTGATTTACCGCGGGAGCCCAATCTGGATTGGTAGATGACACATGTCGAATTTTTGGTTCTATGACATGCCGGTTTCCTCACGATGTTTTCCGTCACCGTTTCGAGAAAGTATTGCGCACATAAATTTTTAAAGTGAAAAAACTCATTGGTGCACGTGTGAGTTTGAACCAGCGACCTTTAGATTGGAAGTCGGCGTCTGTCCCCCTGTTCGTTTCGCTATAACTCGAGAACGGCTGGGCCTATAAGCTGATGTTGGTTTTGAAATGCTTATCGTAGTGGAAGGTTTGTATAATATAATTTATTTGGAACATTTACGGGGAAAGTTAGAAATTGGGGAAAACTGAAACAGCATTTTCCTATGGGTTTTTCCTGCAAATCGTTTGACAGGCGATTGTCAAATGGTGAATCAAAACAGGGAAACTGTCGGATGAGCTATATATATTGTTAATACAATATAATAAATTTGTCGCATTTTAATATTGTAGTGATACAAGATAAATTCAAGTTAAATTGAACCGGAAACAGGCTGCTTTTAAATTATATTTAGCAGGAAGCTTGCCTGGGTGGCGCCACTTGCGACTTCGGTAACTTTGTTAAATACACTTACATTGAACAAACCCAAGTCTTTCCTTCTTGAGTTGATATCTCTGGCACCATTCTTCCGCCCTTTGTCTAGAGTTCCTTTGTTCCTGTTCAAAGTCCTGTTGTAGCCAGTTCAAGGCGGCGTGGTCCGATGTCGGGTTGTATTTGCGTTTTATCTCACGGATCTCTGAAATAAAGTGAGCCCATGACAAAATTGTAGGTATGCTATATACTACATTTTATCTCGAGTCAACGCTCCATTATATTTCGCTTGTCGCAAAAGCTTACTATAAAATATCAGATTACCTAGATGACAAAAAGGCTTGGGAATGAATTTGCTCCACTAGACGCAGGACCATATTCGCGAATATGTAATACTGTCTCCGAGGGGTTTCTTGTCTGTTTCTTCCCAACGGGTTGGTCGGTTAGGGTTGGAACAGACGTAAACTTAACAAATAAGATAAGCTTAAACATGAAAACTGACTGTAATTTGACATATCTGTGTGCATGTAATGTGCCTGGGGAGTTCCTGTGACACGTTATATGCTCACGAATATGTGTACATGCATGTGTAAAATTTGACGTGTCCAAATGATACTTGAGATCTAAAGGAATAAATGAGTTTGACTTTTGACTTTTGACTTTTATGCCTCGTGGATGCGAAACACGTGTCGATTCTATTGTTGACTATTTCCTATATGAAATTTTGAGGAGGTGTAATAAATATTATCCTTTTTCAGATTATCTTTACACGGACCTACGCATAGTAACTCCTGGATACATGAAAAATGTTAAATAGATAGGTAATATTATAGCTTTATTGTACACCATTAAAAATACACAAAAGGAAACAGTTTCAAATCTTATAGGCGGATCTTATTATCGACTTCGAATGGTAATGTCATGTGTGTGTATATGGGGTAGTGTGCGATGTGGGATAGTGTGTAATGTGAGGTAGTGTGTAATATGAGGTAGTGAGTAATATGAGGTATGAGTAATATGAGGTAGTGTGTAATATGAGATAGTTTGAAATATGAGGTAGTGAGTAATATGAGGTAGTGTGTAATATGAGATAGTGTGTAATATGGGGTAGTGAGTAATATGAGGTAGTGTGTAATATGAGATAGTTTGTAATATGAGGTAGTGAGTAATATGGGGTAGTTGCATGGGCGTACCCAGGTTCTAGCTTAGGGGGGGGCTTTTTTCATATACACAACATGAAACATTAGGTATATGTAGTGTAGTGTGTAGTGAAATAAATATAAGTAAATTTAACAATGCATGCATTTTTATTTTAAATTTCCATTTTCGGGGGGGGGGGGGGGGGGGCAGCTGCCTCCCCCTGCCCCCCCCTGGTTACGCCCATGGTAGTGTGTGAATTAGGGAAGTTTGTGATGTGCCATAAAAGCTGGAACTAACCTTCCCTCCTCTCGGCTGCATTATAAAACACTTCGATGTCCGAATGAGCGGCGATGTTGCTAGTGGCCACTGCCGTGCCCACTATTGACGCGTGGACCAAAGACAGTCCCACGCGTGGGGATAGCTGGAGTGTGGACAGGGCCTTGCCCAGACGGGTCAACTGTTCGTTAGGGGTTAGGGCGCCTGAAATAATTATGGGATACTAAATTATTGAGAAAAACAACAAATCCGAAGCTGCACTATACGTACCCAGGGGGTACGTGTAGGGACTCTCAGGGTATTCACCTATGAATGCGAGCAACTGGACCCCCCAAAACTCCTTTGTCATACGCCTCAACGGCTAACCGGATCTGGATGAAATTTGTTGTAAGGGTAGGTTCAAGGGCGGCCTTAGATATAACGAAGCTCCGGGCGATAGATCTTTGTGAGGCTCTTGGTGTATGAGGAATTTAGGTGAGTTGAAAGTGTACAGGGCTCCTGTTAATCAGTCAGCATCCTAAAGACAGCTGCAGTACATTAAAACAAAAAAACGGGTTGTTCTGCGACGGTGCGAGGCCCTACAAAAGCGAGACCCCGGGCGTTCGCCCTGTTTGCCATCCCCTAAGGCCGCCACTGTTCATATTCTTGATATCTTGATACTTTTTCCCGAATAGGAAAAGCAATTTTTAAGTGACTTACAAGAACAAAACTTCTGTTAATTTTTTCTACCGTCTCATGTTGACTCTATCAGTAAAACTTCTGTCAATTTTCTTTTCCATCTCATATTGACTTAGAAAATGACTTACCAATATCAATTAGATCATTGACAGCGAATCTGACCGCCTTCTCGCTGGGCGGCTCCGGCAGCTGGGACAGGAAATCTTGGGCCATGTCGTTTGGGGCGTACGATTTGCAATTCAACACCGTTTGCTCCAAAGGTACCCTGATATTCACACCTATATTATAAAGGCTGGTAGTTTGTATGTGTGTGTGATTCCGTGACTCTCTCTCACTCACTCTCTCTCTCTCTCTGTGTGAGTGTGTGTGTGCGTGTGTGTGCGCGTGCGTGTGTTTAAGCACAGCTTGTACTATAGGAACCATATTACTTATATGACGATTTGCAGTACAGTATTGCAGAAGATAGAGCTACTAAGCTGTGTGGCCAGTCACAGCCGAACGAAAAATCGTAAGAAAACCGGTACGCCTTAGAACCATAAATTCGAAAACATCTAACATCGATTGGGGGGTCCAGTTGCGCACGTTCGTAATTGAGTACCGTTTGAATCCCTACACGTACCCCCTGGGTGGTGCTAAAGGAGCAACAAAAAGTAGTAGTAGAACTTGTGCCATTCGCCCGGAGAAGTGCCCCACAGCTGGTAATCTGCCGCCAAGCAGTTCAACACGTTCCGTCACTTCCGCTACATAATAATAATAAAAATATTAATTATGATGGGGCTCTCGCGGTCGTATAAGCCTATTCACTATCGCTTATCGAGAGTAAGCCACATGAGTAGAGACAAAGGGTTGGTACGTTACCTCAATATTTCTGGTGTTGTATGGGATTCGAACTCCGCTTCCTTTTCTTTAGTATAAAGTCTGTAGCAATAACCTGAAATAAAACCAGGCCTTAAAAAAATATATATAAAAAAAACTTACTTTCATACTTTCATCTATTATTTCTTGACCTTGCAGGTACACCATACCATTTAAAAAGGAAATCCAAATCGGTATACAACGGGCGAAGAACAAGTGACACGAAGAAAAAAAACAAAAAGTGACTTTAATTCTTTCATCTCTTATTTCTTGACCAAGCAGATACACCACACCATTTAAAAAAAGAAAAACTCCAAATCAGTATACAACGGGCGAAGAACAAGTGACAGGAAAGCAAAATACGCAATTTTGTAAAAATAATTCGGTTCTGCAGCCATCGAAGCGGGTCCGGGTTCGATTGCCGCAATTATCGCTTGACAAACATACACACACATACATACAAACTTTCGCCTAATATACGTAAGATTACCTGGTTTTACTCGGCCAGCCCTCCCGCACCTCTGCTTAGCGCCAGCCGACGACACCCAAACAGTTTGCAAACTAGCCGTACCTTAAAAAGATAATACAAGTAACTTTAAAAAACGATAAAATACTCTTCAATGCTTAAAAAGTAGCAAGTTTTTTTTATTTGAATGAGTGACGGATCGAGCTGAGGGCCCACTGATGGTAAGTGGTGACCCTCGCCCATGACAACAGTAATGCGTGCGACTCAGTATGAGATCCAAATCTTTACTGAGTCGCATTCATCCTGCTCCGTCCGTCCGAGACGGGGATGATACGTCTCATGCGCATGTGATTTCACCGGCAGCCACACCCTTCCACCGGAACACAGTAATGCAACCACTACTGCTTGGCGGCAGATTCCAGATGTGGTGGCAGTACCTCTCCGGGCGAATTTGGCAGAAGTTCTACTGCTACTTTTTGGTTGCTCCTTTAGCACCACCCAGGGGGTACGTGTAGGGAATCAAAGGGTACACACCTACGGACGCGAGCAACTGGACCTCCCAAATAATGGATAATACAAGTAATTAATTTAAAAATCGATAAAATAGACTTCAATGCTTTAAAAGTAGCAAGATACGGAATTTCGTTTACTTGTACACACAATTACGGCTCCGTGGCTTAATTGGTAGTAGCCCTGCCTTCGAAGCGAGGGTGCCGGGTTCGATCTCGGCCGGGGCACACTGTGTGGCGAGCATGAAGTTTGCTCTCGGGTCGGGTGTTTGTCTTTTTTTTTTTTTTTTTTTTATTATAAACGTAATGTTTCTATCTCCCTCACCAGTGCCTTCCCTGATGGTGGTCTCCTTGTGTGCGCCCGCGTCGATAACGTACACGACATCCGGTATGGTGACAGACGTTTCCGCCACGTTGGTGGCCAGCACCACCTTCCGGATCCCGGGGGGTGGGGTTCCGAACATTTTGGACTGGTCCGCGGTCGATAATCTGAAATTATAAAAAACATATATAAAAGACAAGTGAAAAGTATAAAAAACATATTTATACTTATAAGTAACATTTTTATACTTAATAACATTTTTATACAAACAAACAAACAACGTTAACACACTCATACCTCTGCACTAGGATTCCCCGTGTCGCAGATGGCATGGACGAATACAGAAACACAAGACAAACACCCAAGACCCGAGAACAAACTTCATGCTCACCACACAAAGTGTGCCCCGGCCGGGAATCGAACCCGGGACCCCTCGCTTCGAAGGCAGGGCTACTACCAACTAAGCCACGGAGCCGGATACTTATAAGTATAATAAGTATAAAAGCATATATAAAAGACACAGAATAAATATCTATGTTGGTCCAACAAATGTTTGTTTTGGGTGGGAATGGACCCGCGACCTACAGCAAAGAAGGTAGAACCACTACCACTACAAGTTCGCCCGGAGAAGTACTGCCTCCACACCTGGTAATCTGCCGCCAAGCAGTGCACTTGCATTGCTGTACCGGTGGAAGGGTGTGGGTGGAAATTACATCACATAAGACGCCACATCCCCATCTCTGGAGACGGGCGCAACAGGGTGCGACTTGCGCCCGTCACTCTCATACTTCGGGGAGGACCTAAGTCGTATTGCTGTTGTTATGGGCGGTGGTAACCACTTAACATCAGGTGGGCCTTCCGCTCGTCTCGTCATTTTAATTACATAAAAAAATTAAACTTCTTATTTGGTCAGTCCCGGCTTTACTAGTCGCCAGCCATGTCGGAGGCCTTCGGGCGGGTTGAAAACTCCCACAATAGGGTAGGTCACATACTCACACGAAGGAGGATTATTATTTACCTCGAGTGTACGGGTAGAATTAAGTGAATACCAGAATTGGCAAAGCAATCATCCAACAATTGCTTAGCGTGCTTTATCTCAGCCCAACCCGGGAGGAATACTAGTATGGCTCCTTCCTTTTCGTGTTTGTCAACTGCCTTTATTGTTTCCACTATCTGAAATAATAGCGGTAATTATATATGAATAAATAAATAAACGTTTACACACTCATAGCTTCGCACTAGAATTCCCTGTCGCAGATGGCATGGACAAACACAGAAACATAAGACCACCACCGAATACCCGAGCACAAACTTCATGCTCACCACACAAAGTGTGCCCTAGCCGGGAATCGAACCCGGGACCCCTCGCTTCGAAGGCAGGGCTACCATCCAAAAATTTCCATCGTCGTCATATCTAACATTTCTTAGGTCTGTATTATGTAGTAAATCATGAGCAAGAGCGCGGCGCGCTGCAAAGCGGCGGCGCGTAGAGTTACTATCATTTAGACCTACCAAGTTAATTATTTATATATTGTATGGAACAACCACATTATATCGTGACGGTCTCGGGTTCAGCTCTCGGCTGGGGTAATTCTGCTTATCAGGTACCAAGGTAAGTAATGGTTGATAAGTATTTAGTTTAGTTTTGATGTGATGGTAAATGGAATTTCAGTGTAAACTCAAAACTCAAACTCATTTAGATCTCAAGTATCGTTTGTACGTAAAATTTTAACGCACAAGTAAACATATCCGTGAGGGTATAACGTACCACAACTCATAGAAACGGTTCAACGGATTTGGATGAAATTTGGTACCTGGATAGCTTATATCCTGGATTACTTTTGGAAAACTGCAGGTAACGCCGCGGGGCGCAGCTAGTCCTATATAAATAGCTCGAAACCACAAAAATTACCTCTGGTACATTGAGCTGCGGCCTCCCATCCTCTTTCTTGCAGTTAGCGCGAGTGTTTGGCAGTCTTATGTTGAATTTCTTCTCAATGTCATCTAAATGGGATATTTCTACGGGGAACGTTCTGCCTGGAACTTCTACTATCGGACAGGACCCGAAATATCTAAACAATACACATAATATAACATCAATTAATATATACTACAATAATTAACAAATAATTTGACAATAAACAAATTATTTGAAAATAAACAAAACAAAAATTCAAATCAAACTTATATTTTCCATACAAGGTAAAATAAATACTATTTATTTTTGGACAGCCCTAATGAGCGGTCACTGACCGCGCTTATCAGTCCGCACTCACACGCGTGCGATTACCTACATCAATGACCGTCAAGGCCATTGACCTGATAAGCTCAATGAACCTCGGGGGTTGAACCTCGTCAAGTTTACTTGTGATCTATCATGCTAAGGATTGGAAGAACTGGTGGGGTGAGTTCTAAAACAATCTAGGCATGCTGTTTAAGTATAGTCCACATTTGAAACACGATTTACATACATACAGCTGAAAATGCATAAATTCCTTTTAAGTATGCTTTTTTAATAAATAAAAGTGACGGGACGAGCTGAAACCCCTGATGTTACGTGGTTACCTCCGCCCATAACAATAGTATGACTTAGGTCCCTCGACCGAAGTATCAAAAGACCCAAGTCGCACCGCGTTGTGCCCGTCACTCGAGACGTTTCATAAAGTTTACATCTCATGCGCATGTGATTCCACCGGCACCCACACCCTTCCACCGGAACACAGCAATGCGAGTGCACTACTACTACTTTTTATTGCTCCTTTAGCACCACCCAGGATGTACGTGATCCAAAGAGTACTTACCTACGACCCTTTAATACGTTATATAAAAATGTGATAGAATTGTTTAAATACCTTGTAAAAACGCCGGTTTCCAACGTAGCGCTCATGATGACAATCTTAATCTTCGGATTGAGGTCTAAAGCTCTCTTCAACAGCAGTAGAGTTATGTCAGTATTTACGTCACGTTCGTGCGCCTCGTCTATTATAACGTGGGTACAGCCTTCCAGACCTGAAATATACTCATCAAACTCATACACAAACTCAAACTCAAACTCATTTATTCCTTTAGATCTCAAGTATCGTTTGGACACGTCAAAATTTACACACACAAATAAAAATATTCATGAGCATCAAGGATGGCGTTAGATATTGCGAGGCTCCGGGCGATAGATCTTTGTGAGGCTCTTGGCGTATGAGGAATTTAGGTGGGATGGAAGTGTACAGGGCTACTGGTAATCAGTCAGCATCTTAAAGACAGCTGCAGTACATCGAAACAAAAAACGGGTTGTTCTGCGATGGTGCGAGGCCCTACAAAAGCGAGGCCTCGGGCGGTTGCCCTGCTTGCCATCCCTAAGGCCGCCACTGATGAGCATATAAGCATATGCAGCATATATGAGCAGTAAATCACGGTACGAACATTAAGATACACTTGGTTAGGTAAAATCTACAAACATTTCGCACTGATAATACAATACTGTTGTAACTCAAAAAGTGTCATTTTTCAGAATCGATCAAAAACTGACTTTTCACTTCCAGTTATGGATTAAAAAAAAAACTGAATTAGGTTTATAAATAAAATAATGCAATTATCATTTACCAATTACTTTTACATTTTGTTATATAAATTTTTTTAGGGTACCGTACCCAAAATTTATATTTACCTGGGTTGGTCTGCAATCTGTTGAGCAATACACCAGAAGTGCAGAATAACACAGACCCGGCTGGCGGTCTCGGCGGCTTAGAATTTAAACGCACTTGGTATCCTATAGACTCGCCCACCTGAAAATTACAGTTAGAAAACCTAACTCAAAAATAATAATCCATGCCCACTGCGCGAACTATCTGTATATATTGTATATCTATCGTACATGCTTTGACATATATCATATTGGCTGTGCCCCCGGTTTTCCAGGATCAAAAATAGCCGATCTTTTAATCCAGGATATAAGCTATTCTGGTACCAAATTTCATCCAAATCCGTTGGGCCGTTTGAGCGTGAAGGATTAACAAACAATACACACATAGATACAAACTTTCGCCTATGTAATATAATGATTTTCTTACCTCTTCCCCCATCTCACTGGCAACCCTTTCGGCTAGCCCAATAGCCGCCACCCTTCTAGGTTCAGAGACAACAACAGCCGCATTCACACCGCAATGTTTCAAAACCATGGCCGGAACCCGCGTGGATTTTCCGCAACCGGCTGCGCCAACTATCATTGCTACTCGCGTGTTATTGAGGGTTGATATGATTTCGTCTCTGTTGAATGAAACAAAAGGCAATTAGAGCCAATCCTATTCTTAACAGAATCCAATAATAGATGAATTAAAAAAGAATCTAAAAACTGCCTTCACTCATTTCAAAAACATCTAAATCGGCGAAGAAAAAGTCACAAGAAAGCAATATATGCAATTTCGTATTGACATTCGGATGATTTTTTTCATTTATAGTTTCTTTTATTTTAATTTATATCTGGATGAAATGTACCCTATGTGCTTGCAAAATTTCATAATGATCGGCGAACTAAGTGGTCAAGGTGAAAGCTGAACAAACAAACAAACTCACATTTCGCATAACATTAATATTGGTTATCATATTACTTTAATACGGGCAATAATTGCCAAAAAGGTAGCAAATTTGCAACAAGTGAATGTGTGACGGAACGAGCTGAGGGCCCACCTGATGGTAAGTGGTGACCCTCGCCCATGACAACAGTAATGCGTGCGACTCAGTATAAGATACAAATCTTTAAACTAAAATTAATTTTAGTTCAATTAAAATAAATTTAAAATAAAATACAAACTAAATTCTTAACAGTTTGGGACAAGGACAAGTAATTATATTGTAATATACCCTCATTTTGAAGATAGGAAGTGACATACAAGTACATAAGACAGTACAAAGGGCGCTAGTAAGCTATAATATTTCTTCCAGACAACCAAATGGACAAAATATGAGAGTAGCTACTACCAACTAAGCTACGGTACAGTGCGTATCTTCGCGCAGTTTCACCAAAACACAATAGTCTACTTTCAAACGGCTATCCGCGAGAGAAACTCAATAATCAACCCACATTGTGATCCAAATTCACACTTATTCGACCCACTGAGAGACGCGAAAGTTTGGCCCGAAGAAATCGAGAGTGGTCGAAAGTGATTGCGCGTCATATCGTGACGTATATTCTGACGTTTTTTACGAATCAAACCGTGTTTGTAACTTTCGATTTCGTTGTCTCGATTTGAAGGAAGATGTGTATTACTTCTGTAATTCTTTTATTGAGCATAAAAAAACATTTTTACACAAGGTATTAAATAAAATATGTACAAAGGCGAACTTAACCCTATAAAGAGATTTTTTCCAGTAAACCTTTGAGGACAGAGAGAGTTGATTAATAAGATTGATTTCTCTCTACTAAATCAATTGCTTCAAATTTATTTAAGCGAAGCGAATCGAATCGTTAACAGTCTAATCGGATTGAAAGTGAGCTACGACTAAATTACGCCACGTTGCAAACTAAACTTCTAAACTGAGCTACGTCTGTTCGTGTGACGTAAACACGGCACGATTAGAAATAAAGTTCTAGACTGATGGAAACTGACCAATTTCCTGTGACGTAACTTACGTCACGATTAAAAATAAACTTGTGAGCTGATGGAAACTGACCTACGCCACTATGACGTAACTCAAGTCACAATTAAAAATAAAGTTTTTGAATGATGGAAAGTGAGCTACGTCACTGTGACGTAACTAGCATCACGATTAAAAATAAAGTTCTGGACAGATGAAAAGTGAGCTACGTCACTGTGACGTGACGTCGCGTCACGATTAAAAATAAAATTCTGGACTGATGGAAACTGGCCAACTTCCTGTGACGTAACTTGCGTCACGATTAAAAAAAAGTTCTGGACTGATGGAAACTGAGCTACGTCACCGTGAGATAAATTAAGACCAATTTAAAAAAAGAACATTTCAGCTGCTTTTATATATTTTTATCCGTCGCCAAAAAATACGCTCTTTAGATCCATGTAATTTTTAAGAATTCAACGGAAATAAAGAGTTTTGACTTTGAATTAGCTTAACCAGAGATTTGACAGCCGTTTAAGCTTTTGTGATCGTTATAACTTGGTGAAACTCACTCTTTAATCTTATAACGTCTACATGAAGATAATTTGGGGGGGGGGTCCAGTTGCTCGCGTCCGTAGGTGTATACCCTTTGATTCCCTACACGTAGGTGCTAAAGAAGCAACCAAAAGTAACAGTAGAACTTGTGCCAAGTTCGTCCGGAGAGGTACTGCCACATCTGGAATCTGCCGCCAAGCAGTAGTGGTTGCATTACTGTGTGGCTGCCGGTGAAATCACATGCGCATGAGACGTATCATCCCCGTCTCGGGTGATGGACGCAGCATGATCAATGCGATTCAGTAAAGATTTGGATCTCATACTGAGTTACACGCATTACTGTTGTCATGGGCGAGGGTCACCACTTACCATTACGTGGGCCCTCAGCTCGTTCTATCTATCTGAACATCTATCTCTCGGTGCGTCAGATGGTACGTCACACGTCACAACAGCTGTCGCCCGCTGCCGACAGCTGGTTGAAAGCGAGAGTTCACTTTCGGTTTCATTGAACTTTCGCTTTCGTTGACGTGACGTCAGGCCTACGGCGACGTAGATCGTACGTCTGTTTGATATATGACCTCACAATTGGTGAAATACCAGCACATTTGGTGGTGCTCAAAAAAGGAGGATCTGTCACTGTAATTTTTTTTAATGTATGTACACTGATTTCTCCGCCATTTATCAACCGATTTGGATTTTTTTTTTAATTTGAAAGCATATGCTTTCAGGTTGGTCCCATTGATTTTTATCAAAATCGGTTCAATAGTTTGGTTGTTCAATAAAAATAACTGAAAAAATACTTTATCTAAGTAAAGGAAGTTACGTAAACTACTTCGATAGTATTGAAGTCGATAATTCAACACAAGATAACTTATAATAATTGATAACTAATAAAAGTCTGTTGTTGATGGATATGAAAATGCTTGCAACGTTTATTTGCACAACACACAATTGAGAATTTGAAAACTGGTATGGTGTAAAATAAAAAATCAAAGCTATAATCTACCTATCAGGATTGGGCTCCTTGTAGCCCATTCACTCCCATTTCTCGAGAGTATACCGATATCCTTGTAGTAGGAACAATGGAACAACAGTTCCCGATGCGCAGCACTTTCAAAAAGTTGAAAGAATTCTTCGCATTGATCGCTTCGCTAAGTGAAAGGCGATTGTGACCCCGTAAGAGCATCTTGGGTACACCGCGACCCCGTTTTCGCGTGTGAAACCAAGACTTGCCTCCAATTCCGATGCAATTTGGAGTTTTCGAAAGGTACCACGGTTGGTGAGCGATTGCCAAAGTGCATTTGCGATGCATGTGAACGTGCCTAAGGAGCTCCTGTGACACGTTAAATGCTCGAATATGTTTACTTGTGTGTGTGAAATTTGACAAGTCAAAACGATATTTGAGATCTAAAGGAGTAAATGAGTTTGAGCGAGTTTGGAGTTTACTGCGCTAGGGGTTTTTATTACTTTCAACCGATTTCCAGTGGTTATCTATTCGGTTTTTTTCAATCAGTTTTTTATAATGTTTGTTTCCTCAGTTTCAAATAAAAAAGAAATTGGGAAAATTTCGTTTTAACTTGAAATTATATGTTTTCATATTGGCCTCATAATAAAATCTGTTCAATAGTTTGATTGTTAAATCAAAATAACTGGAAAAAAATGTCAGCCAGGTAAACGAAGTTGCATGTTATGCTATCCTCGGGTTATGCTATGCTAATTCTTTCTTCGCCCGCTGTATACCGATTTGAAAGTTTATTTTTTTAAATAGTAGAACCACAAAAAGGCGAGAAATAAGGAATGAAACAATTGAAGTCTGTTTTATTCGATTTTTAAATAAGTCTGTGTTTTCTTAACTACCCCTATGTTCTTTAAAAAATATGGAAACTTTAGATATTTTAATTAAAATGACCTACAAGATCGCGTGTTCTTATTGCTGAGTATGTTGCTTTCTAACCCTATCCAACCATTCAAAGGGAATTCGTGGCGGATACTTTGTTATACTGTGTAATTTGTGTTTTTATACGATAGCAGTGATGGGATGTGCTAGCTGATAAGTGATAAGTGGACACCGCCGCCCATAGACAATAGCAAAGACTCACGTCCTCCCCTACCGAAGTATGAGAAGACCGAAGTCGAACAGACACATCAATTTTTATTTATTGGTACTGATACCCAAATCGGTCCACAATTGAAGAAAATTGCGTAACAAGCAAACAAAATAATATTCTCTGACTAATATTAAGTTTTTTTGGTTTATTTGAAAACTTTTTCCGACCTAACCTCAATTTGCAACTCTCAACTTCAATGTCAGGGTCAAATCGAGGTCACCCGTAAGGACTGAAGGTCATAAGGAAACCGGGGCAATATGTAGGACACTGCGAATGTGGCACAATTGGGACGGTGGCACAATTGGGACGGCGTCTGAGCGAATTTGGGACGCGTACTGCTGGGTCACTAAAACCCGGCCGGGGTCATAGCCTAATTTTAGAAGTTGGAGTAGTTAGATCGGGTATCATCCTCTAATGTTCCCACCTACTCTCAATAAGTGAGAATGGGCTTTTAGTCGGCTATAAATTCAAATACAGGTCTTTATTTTTGTAAAAACTAATTTTTTCACAAAAAAAGTTTTTTTTTGATAATCTACGCAGAAAATGTAATATAGCGCCATCTAGTAAATTTTTGTGGTACCTACTTGACTGGTAATAAATGGTTTAAAACATTATGTTCGGCTCACATCCAATAGTAACAATGTAATTATTGTGTTAATCAAATGTAATTCATATACAATAAATATTTTTTAGAGAGCGTGGTGGCCCAGGGGCATATACGCCGACTTTCAATCTGAAGGTTGCTGGGTCAAACCCACACGTGCACCAATGAGTTTTTTCACTTGAAAAAAATGATGTGCGCAATACCACGTTCTCAAAACGGTGACGGAAAAAATCGTGAGGAAACCGGCATGTCTTAAAATAAAAACATTCAAAGACATGTGACATCTACCTATCCGGATTGGGCTCGCGTGGTAGATCAGAGCCCATTCACTCTCAATTACCGAGAGTAGGTCGGTGTCCCTGCAGTGGGTAAATTAGAGGCTGGTACGGAAATATTTTAGATTAAAAATTAAAACACGATTTTCCAAATACAAACCGAGCGACGCTCGGTCACCCAAGTACTTGGAATTAAGTATTGTTATATGTTCAGTATGTTCACCGATCGCTTAAAGATAGAGATTAAACCATAATAATTTCTAAATATCAGCCTAAAAATGTCTCCGACCTTCATGCTGGAGGAATAAAGGCAGAACAAACAAAAAAAAAGTATTGTAATAAATTTTTCCTGTTTATCGTTTTAACAATGGGTACATATGAGTTTTGGATTATTGGTTTTTTTTTTATGTAACAGAAGCTACGGGACTAGCTGAAGGCCTCTGATGGTAAGTGGTTACCTCCGCCCATAACAACAATGTCTTAGGTCCTCTCCGACCGAAGTATGAGAGCCAAATCGCACCCAGTTGCACCCGAAACGGGGATGTTACGCCTCATGCGCATTCCATTAAAAATTAAATGTTTACACACTCATACCTCTGCACTAGGATTCTGTGTCGCAGATGTCATGGATGGCGGCAGATCACCAGGCGTGGAGGCAGCACTTCTCCGGGTGTTTCTTAGTTTACAGTTCTACTTTACAGCTGCTTTTTTACTGCTACTTTACAGCTACTTTTTAACTGCTACTTTACAGCTACTTTTTTACTGCTACTTACAGCTACTTTTTTACTGGTACTCACGCAAACTGGTCGATAGGCAGAGCAGTGAGAGACTCGTCGTAATTTTCAAACTGTCTCCTGAGGGCGTCGCTCCGTTTCCTCAGCGTTTGCTCGGTGGGGGGCGTCAGAACTTTCCCATATACAGGATGCACCGGTGTTCTGTGGTCTATTACAAGGATACGAGCTTTAAACAACCCCTTTTTACCTTATCTGTGAAAAAGAGACTCGGGTGTTTTTTTTATTGTTTTATAGCTATGCATTCGGCCTTAGTCAAATAATTTCAATAGTGCAATGTAGATACTAATATGGGGCAGTTTCTTAACTATAATAGGCGTGCATACTACTTAAAAACCTTCCTCTTGAATCACTCTATCTATTGCTGAAAACTGGATATAAATATGTCGTGTAGTATAAAAGAACTAAGCGTACAAACAGCGGGAGCGACTTTGTTTTATACTATGTAAGGAAGTGTGAATACTGGCTTACAAATCGAATAAATTAACTTCAACTTTGCTGCATATGGGAGAAATTTCTCCATTAAATTTCTATGTGTACTTCGGAGACAAACCTTTTTTATATAGAAGATAAATTTAATAGAATCATACAAATTGATCTACAATTGGATGATTCTATTAAAATACTTATCTAAGAATTATTAAAATTAAGAACCTCCTCCTTTTTGAGAAATCGGGCAATAAAATTCAATTAAATTACCTGCTAATGGTATTTCGTCGCCATAACCTTCTTCGCCTTCCGAGACATCCTCTGAAACAAATTTCATTTCAAATTCTTTATAATCAACATAATATCTTTACTGAAGAATAAAAATAACGACGCACTTGGCGAAGGTAGATAAAATATTACATGGGACTGATATGGTCAATAAAAAGTTACGAGGAACCAAAAAAAAACCCCGCCTCATAGTGACCAGGCGCAATTAAATGCAGCTTAGGTTTCCTCATATTTCGGAACCTGAGTCGTATTTCGGTTGCCTATGGGCGGCGGTGACCACTTAACAGGTGGGCCAATAGCTCGTTCCATTACTTTCATCGAATAAAGGTTTTAAGGCAAGCAGGAAAGGACGCGAAGGCCATCGTTCGAAATTTAAATTTTACAAAAATACGGTGGGAATAATCTATATATATATACACATAAAAGAAAGTCGTGTTTGTTACAACACTTATAACTCGAGAACGACTGGACCGATTGCCATGGTTTTTGATTTGTTGGATTTGTTTCCGTCCAGAATAGCAGAATTACTATTAAAAACATTGGAAAATTAACGAAAAAATAAAATCAATTTATCCCCGTATTCTTCACGGGAACGGGAAATATGCGGGTGAAACCGCGGGGCGCAGCTAGTTATAAATGAATACATCTAAATTAATTAAAATAAAGTCACCTTCATCAATAGTAGAATCTTTGGTAAGCTGGGCCGGTGCAGTAATCACTCTATGCTTCGCTTCTAGGGCTGTTCTATCGTAAATTTCCTCTAAAACAAAAATACAACATCAAACTATCAAAATTCTTCGAGCAACGTCCTTCAATGACGATTGCTATAAAAAATATTTCAGGCGTTTTGTATGAGATAAACACCCTAAATCGATACCATCGTACGCTTATCTCCTCATAATCAAATGTATAGAATATTTAAAAATCGTTTACACACTCATACCTCTATTTTATTATTATTATTATCTTATTATTATTATTACAAAGTGTGCCCCAGCCGGGAATCGAACCCGGGACCCCTCGCTTCGAAGGCAGGGCTACTACCAACTAAGCCACGGAGCCGTCCGTCTTATAGATATTAAGTAATAAGTGCAAATTACGAAAATGTAAAAACCCCTGACTTGGGGTAATCGTAATGTACTGATGAACCTAAATCGCCTGTTATAAGTTGTTGTGGCAGTCCTTGTCCAGACATACTGGGCTAAGTTGCTCTTTTTGTTATTCCTTTAGCACCCCCAGGGGGTACGTAGCGACTGCATAAGGGTACTCACCTATAGCTGCGAGCAATGGACCCTCCAACATGACAAATAAGCGGAGGTTTGCTCTATATAACTCCCATATTTTTAATATCTTTAGCCGTGACGTGGGTACGTTATGATGGCTGATGAAATCCGACCCGGAAATATTACACCTGTTCCAGAGACCTTCATTTACTACATTTACTCTGTGGTGCTTCTTAGAAAAGGCCTGTCCAGCAGTGGACTACTATAATCTGATGAGTTCACAACGAAGAGAAACAAACAAACCTACTTATCCCACTCTCATAATCCTCCCATATCCTTTGGATCCTCTCGACTGAATTCTGCGAGATCCTCACACGTATAGGCTCGTTGAGTCCTGTCTGAACTTTGGTTATTGTGTTCCTGTCATATAGAGGGTTTCCCTTCTCGTCCATTCGTCGGTTGAGCAGTAACCAATGTAAGGCTTGAAATGCCACTTGCTCACCCGCTTGGCGTTTGGATACAGCGGTGCTGAAATAATAATAAAATAAATATTCATGGAAATTTCCCACAGCGCCATCTAACCCTAAACTAAGCATAACGATAAAATGATTTGAATTTTTTTAGTACATACATACTTATAATTATACATATATTTGCACCCGGACACAGAACATACAATCTGTTCATCACACAAATGTTTGACCTGGATGAAAAAAAAATAATCTCTTTCACTGTTCTCGAAAGTACCAATTACCATTCAAACTTCATCTTCTCTGGCCACACAAAAGTATATGTACAAGTCCAGTCAAGATTCTGAGATTTCTTCTTGACACCCTTTGGAGCGACATACTGCTTGTAATGCACGTCAAACACCTTATCTGGCGTTTTCGCTGACAGGTTATGGAGAATCATCCTTGGCTCCGGGAAAAGAGCTCTGACGTTCTTTAGCTCTGAAAACACAACACAATATATAATTACACAATTCATTTTAGGTGTGTACCCTCAGAATCCTTGCACATGTTCCCCAGGTAGTGCATAAGGAGTAACTTAAAGTAGCAATAGAACTATTGCCAAATTCATTCAAATGATGCATTTTTTTTGTGGCTCTGAGGGCTGTACCGGCTGTTCTGGTGGGAGTACCAACATCTCAATGTGGGCTCTGAGACAACAAAGCTCTTAACAGAGAGAACAATAACATTATGAAAAATATCTTCTTACCTACGTCCCTATTTTCTGTTGCATCAGTCAAATCTTTTGAGTACCATTTTCGATGTACATTTTGTATTGGCACCAATGGTCGGAATTTTCTTGTATAGTCAATCAGTATAGCTTTTGTTTTTCTGCTGTAATATCTATCTGAAATTGTTAATTTAAAATATTAAAACATAAGTTTAAAAAAAGCTTATTCAGGTAAAGCAAAAATTTTTATGATAGAAGAGCAGAGTAAATAGATTTCTGACTGAGAGTAATGGGTTCAAATATACATATAAATCAATGCATTATTCACAAGTTATGTGAGAAATACCGCATTCTCAATGGAGAAGTGCAAAATATTCTTTAAAAAAACCGACATATTGTGAAACAAAATTTGAAGACATGTGGCATCTTTGTTTCTGGGTCTCCATAGAAGAATCTGTAACAGTGCTGCCAGCAACCCCGTCCTTCTCCAGTACTTTAAGAAGTAGGGCTGGATGAGGTAGGGTTTGCCTAGTAATAGTGACTCAATATATATTTATAGACCTACAATTATTTAGCAATAAAATATTGTTCTCGCCTTGTTACTATGTTTGTTGTCTAAGAATAATAGTGAGTTCGCTCAGCCAATGTTTAGGATCAAACTCACAAATTAAAGTTTAAACTAAAATCTTAAATATTATATCTGAGTCCATGCCACTTCCAACACTTATCATAAGTGATTAAGTCTTCTGAATGAAAAAATCGTATTAGGAAAAAATAGATGAGAGAAAATTAAGGATGGTTCAGCTAAAAGTTGGACGAACTCCATCATTCGCCGTAACTTAACTTTACAATTTTTTATAGGCGCAGTCCAAATAAAAGGATATGAATCATAATATAATACCAATGATAGTAAGTATAGTTAAATTGGGCTGGAAAACTTACTCTTGTATTCCTGGCACCATAATACACCACTAACGGGACCATTTCGGTGAAGAGGAGTTCTTAAAAAACTTGAACGAAGCCCGCAACACTTCGTTAGAAACATTTCAAAGTAAAGAAAATCTTAAATATAACCTCGCTTGTTGCCGGATGTCGGAACTAAATAACATAAAATTTATTAGAATGGTCTAATAAAATTCATATTACTATTGCGATATTTATTAGATAAATTATCTGATTATTTATTTATTCCCAAATATAAAATGATACGTGCATGGCACAAAACTATACCCGTAAATATACCGCAATAGAACCTCGTTTTCATAACAAACACACGTCAACGTCAGCTTATAGCTTATGTCAATTAAATTTCAATCAAGTACGATACCGTGCGAAGTAAAAAGAAGAAAAATAAAAAAGTACAATAAACTGTCACTGTCAAAATATGTAAAAAGTCAATTAAGACAAAAATAAAGATGTACCAAAATTGGCTAAATTGCTGGCAGCCAAGCCACAGAAGCCAAAAATTAAAAAGAAAGATGTTTACTGTCAACCGAAAGGTGTCGTCACTGTTCAATGATGACACCTTTCGGTTGACAGTAAACTTGAACTTAACTTAAAATTCAATTTCAATGTTGCCAATTAACATTAAAGTTCACAAAAATTGGGAAAATTGGCCAGTTTTTGACCGAATGTCCTCCATATGCAACGTTATCTTGTCCGAGAGGCCGTATTTTGTCCGGAATTATTAAGTGAAGTAGAGATTTTTTATTAGACTTTGATTACATATTATCCATGGCCCATATTTGAATATCCTGCTCTTGAGCTGGACGTATGGATGGTACTTTTACTAAAAACACTTGGTAAAAGTACCATCCGAATAGTTAGTCCGAATGGATGAAATTTGTCATGCAGGTAGCTCGTATCCTGAATTAACACAGGCAACCTTTTATCCCGACAAAATGTTGTCAGTCTTTTCCCATCGTCTCATGATGACTTTTTAACCACAGGTAACACCGCAGGGCGCATCTTTCTAAATAGCTCATATAATTTTAATTATATGAGCTGTTGAAGATGTCGAATAAAATAATGCTTATTTTATTCGACATCTTCAACAATTATCATCATATTTGAGCCAATTTACACATAACCTTATTCAGTATACACCTAAACCTTCCTCATGAATCACTCCGTATTTTGGTGAAATTCGTATGAAAAACCGTTCTTTAGTTTTTGAATAAATCGCGTTAGGGTAGCTCCATGCCAACTACGCAGTCGATTGACCCAGATTCGATGCAGAATTGTAATCTCTAAACCGCAAAATTGCAGCTTACTTGCAGTAGGACTGTCTGACCAAGTATAACTGACCACAGCTTATTTGGTAGTTTTTGAATAAGCTTTGCCTACTGCGCTGTTGGTCGTGAGTTCGATTTCCAATCAGGTCAAACATTTGTGTGTCGATAATACATGTTTGTTGTGTCTGGCTGTGAATATGAATTATATTTATGCACTTACAAATACAATGTACCTACTATTTATTATTCTATCAGTTCCCATAGTACCAGCTATACTTAATTTAGGAACCTTTAATTTTAGATGGCGCTGTGTGAAATGTCTTTTAATATTTATTTATTTTTTAATATCGACCTGCCCTGCCTTTGCAGGAGTGCAATATAGCTACTATCAGAATAACGTGAAGTGCGCTTATCAAATTATAAATGTTTTCCGAATAACTCTTTTTTAATAGTTCTGACTACTAACGAACACAACAAAAAAATCAGCCATACCGGTCGAACCGTTCTGTTCGCGATGATTTTCCATATATATGGATTTTTATTCAAATATATTTATTTAGTACCGGACTCCAAGGCTGCCAAACTAGTTTTTTGTGCCTTGGTGAATGAGACAAGAATTGTGTTCGCTCCTGAACGCAGATTATTCTGCCCGCTTTCCACTAGGAACCACAAAAGATAAAGATACCAACGTATGTACTAAGGAAGGGAGCGGGCGCCGTATTGATTAGAAGTGCGAAATATTTTGTGGGCCCGGTCTGACTACACCCCTATCACACTGGATTAACTAATAATACTGCGATAACACTCACTAAAATACACTATTTAAAGGGAAGTACGGTTAAGAACTAATTAGGCCCAGAGTCCCAGTGCATCAATAAACCTTACAGAAGATAAAGTTTAAAAAATCTTGTCATAATTCATTAGTAAACACATCAGAACAAACTTGTTTGGTAGGTAATAGGTGTTATAATTAAAATTCCTGTTATTAGTCAGTCACTTCACTTCTAAAGCGATTTAATATTCACTATATATAGTAAGTACAACTTCCTACTTAGTAACAACATGTATTTTAATATAATTATGAGACCTAGATGGTTACAATCGATAATAGACATCGCGTGACCCAGATCAAAGTCAATAAAACAGGACTCAACATTTGCCCTTGGCCAAGCCCGTGAGTATTGTCGTATTAAAAGCAGAGTAAAAACACTTGCGTACCTACTTTAGAACAACACAATGTGAGCGTCCAAAGTTCGCAGGTCAGTCTTTGAACAATCGTGATTGTGTGAATATACATCCTAGATTTTTTCCGCATATTATTCTTAGGTATATATTTTTTATAAGATTTCTTATTGTAGCATAACGTCTTGAGATTTCAGCTCGCTAGTACACAGTAGGTTGCGAATAAATGCCACTGAAAAGCACAGTTGTCGTTGACTTCTCCATGACGAAGTACACAAACGGCCTATTACAGTAGAAAGACGGCGCTGATATTCTATCAGAGAAAGTAGCAGCTGTGGAAGCAGACGCGATCGTGCCAGACTCGGTGACCTCAATATCAGCTTTGTGGACAATAGCTGATACAAAAATATTGTTATCTTTCGTCACACGTTGGAAGTTAGCTAAATCAGGTTGGAAGATATCGTACACCCCCATTTTGTTTAATGGCTTGTTCAGTATCAAATTCGTGCTGATGTGGAATCTGGGTATCTTGACGTCTACATCGTCCAATCCATAAGCGTCTTCATCAGCTTTCAGCTTGTTAGAAATGTCCTTCAATGTTACCGTAGCAAAGTTCATGTACATATCAGTGATTTTCACGTTGGCGTATGGAAGGATAAATATCATGGAGTAGTTCCCACTCGTACCATAAGGAAGTTCGAGTACAAACGCTTTCAGATTCTTCATGTTTGAAAAGGGAAATTGACTTTTTTGGAACATCATGTTCACAGTACCGATGACAACCCTCTCTTCATTGTAAAACGGCTCAAGAACCGTGTCAGTTTTGTTGAAAGGCGACGCCCACAGTCCTTTGAAAGATATGACGTTCGTTAAAATCATTCTAGACTCTTGGAAGTCATCCGAACGAAGCACATTAGACACTCTTCCGCCAGATCTTTCGATGTACGAATTGGCAACGTTTGCTGAGTCTGGATCTTTGAAATCCAGTACCTTGATCGCCGCTGAGAAGTCATTTTGCAAAGTGTTTCTAAAACCAGGGTTCACAGCAAAACCATTGTCCAAAAACACGAAATTTTTACTGGTCAAGCTTACTCCGCTCGAGGGGGGTGGATCCAAAACATGCGCCGTAAGATCCTTGTATCCCTTTATCAGCGTGCTGGGGTTCTTAGGCAGGATGAAAGCCCTGGCGAGTTGGTTGTAGCTGTTTCCTCTCGCTCCGAGCGCGATGCCAGTCATCAACGTCCATATTCCAAAGGGAGATATCACTACATGACCACCGGTTTCCGCTTGTGTGTGATGCAGTAATTCGATGCTAAAATTCCTTGGCCGTTCAGTAAAATCCACCTCACAATAACACGAACCGACCAAAAACAGATATAGCCCGACGGTTAACATTGTGTCCTCGAGCGAGCCTCTTGATGTACTGAACAATAACGATGCAAAACCAGAATGTAGCTAATTTATACGTGTTTACAGTTAATATTTTTGCTCCGGGAAAACAGACGTTATTCCGTGCAGATAAGACGTAATGTTACGGTCTTTAGGTTATCGAGATACAAAGGGAAGCTTGGAACCGGTAATTCATGTCGTATGTTGAGTAGGTACTACTCTTAAAATTCCACTCACGCAATTCGTGAAATATATTTTTAAGTACAACTAGGATTGACGGGTCTGCGGCGAGGTTTAAACAAACAAACATTTACACACTCATACCTCTGCACTAGGATTCCCTGTGTCGCAGATGGCATGGACAAACACGGAAACACAAGACAAACACCCAAGACCCGAGAACGAACTTTATGCTCACCACACAAAGTGTGCCCCGGCTGGGAATCGAACCCAGGACCCCTCGCTTCGAAGGCAGGGCTACTACCAACTAAGCCACGGAGACCTGTGAGGTCAGGATTCCGGGTCCAATCCCAGGCCTTGAATTATCTTGAGTAATGAGTATTAAAATCACTGTATAAAAATGAAATCCTAATAAAATGAAAGTGATTTGTCAAGTGTGTGACAATGAAGAAATTATAAGTCATAACCACAATTCATCATAATATTTTCTCGCCAGAACATTGTTATTCGAGTTGCAGATACATTTATCATGATTTGTGAGTTTGTTGACTCAAATCATGGTAGATATATCGGTAACTCGAATAATAATATTC
The DNA here is from genome assembly GCA_921293045.1 of Aplocera efformata. Taxonomy (NCBI): domain Eukaryota; kingdom Metazoa; phylum Arthropoda; class Insecta; order Lepidoptera; family Geometridae; genus Aplocera; species Aplocera efformata. The sequence goes on from OV121061.1 coordinate 6,013,891, forward strand.
TTAACCATATTATATTTTAAATTTAACTACTGTTTGTATACTCACAGAACAGTTTCCAAATTCAAATTCAAATTCAAATCATTTATTCGCGAAGCATAGGTTACAATGATGACAGTTTAGAATATAATTTAAGGTACAGCCATGTTTCTGCTTAACAGCATGCAAATTCAATAAAATAATACTTAGTTAATAAAAAATAAAGATATTAGTATGTCAACATTAACAAAAAAAAAAAAAAAAATTACAAAAAACGTATAGTTATAGCTACATCAGTTAATTAGATTTTTGTTTATCAAAAACTATTATACTTTAGGTATCGTCTTTTTACCTTATTAACGCTGTAATATGGGCTATATTTATGTTCAAAATAATTAGAGATTACGCAGACCGCAATAACAACATATTAATCCAATGATAATGATGATTTAAAATAGGTATAATAAATTAGGTACCTACTACATACATGTATATAGTACGTATCATATACTAAAAAGCCCTTAAGTAACTATTGGTTAAGTATATATCTCGCAAGTGTCTAGTTATATATAATAACTAGACACTTGCGAGAAATAAGGATCGAATGTAATGTTTTTTTTTTTAATTTTTTTAATTAATAACTTGTTAATTTGTCGAGAAACTCTGTTATCGACCAACGTATGCATTTCTGATTTGGCACGCGTATATTAATTAACTAAGAACTTGGTGGTTCCACATTTTCAATATTAATAATTACTAGTTTTACGAGTATACTGAATATTAATTTATTTTAGATGCTTTGACGGCTCCGTGGCTTAGATGGTACTAGCCTTCGAAGCGAGGGGTCCCGGGTTCGATTCCCGGCCGGGGCACACTTTGTGTGGTGAGCATGAAGTTTGTTCTTGGGTCTTGGGTGTTTGTCTTATATTTCTGTGTTTGTCCATGCCATATGCGACACAGGGAATCCTTGTGCAGAGGTATGAGTGTGAGTTCAATAGTTTGGTTGTTAATCTAAATAATTGGAAAAAATATTTCATCCAAGTAAACGAGATTGTAGCTAGGATAAAAGAGCGAGAAAGAATAAATAATGTACAATATATATTTAGGGATATTTCACACAACGTCTTCTAGCCCCAATCCCATAGCACAGCTTGGACTATGGGAACCAGTAACTGATATACAATTATATACTTTTTTTAAATACATGCATATTCATACCTGCCTCTAATGTTCCCACTGCAGCCCAATCCGGATTGGTAGATGTCACATGTCGTCGGATTTTTGGTTCTTAGACTGGACAGACCTGCTAGTTTCCTCACGATGCTTTCCGTCACCGTTTCGAGAACGTGGTATAAATTTTTCCAGTGAAAAATTTTTCCAGTGAAAAATCTCATTGGTGCACTTGTGGGTTGGAACCAGCAGTCGAACCCACGACCTACTGGAATAGTACATAATATAAGTAAATTCTTTTAGATTTTTTTAAATCAGTCATTTGGGTAAAATCAGTTGTTTCCTCATGTTATTATATCTGTGTCAATACGTACACCAACAGTTGGATATTTCCAAGTTTTACTGCAGCCATGTTTAATTTTATATTTTGGGAAACTTACTCATATATTAATATTCAATATTGGGCAATTCCATTTGTGTTAGTACACAGAGAATTATTATATTATCTGTGACCGAGGCGCACGAATATATCACAATATAAACACCTATAAAAGCGAAAGTTTGTGTGTATGTTTCTTACTGCTTCACGCTCAACAGCTCAACGGATTTGGATAAATTTGGAACCAGGATAATTTATATCCCGAAATAACACATAGGCTACTTTTGATCCCGGATAGCATAATTTATCACGTATGTTTTTTTTTATTCCTTCACGCCTCAACGGCTGAAGGGATTTGGATGAAATTCGGTGTGAAGGTAGATCATACTATGGATTAACACTAACATACTTTTCATCCCAAAAAGTGAAATGTTCCCGTTGGATGGTCCGACTGAGTTGCGGAACAATAGGATAGAATAATTTTTATTTCAGACTGCAAATACATAAAATTGTTAGTAAAACTATTCCTTATACTATGTTAGTAAGCCTCACTGAAATATTATTTTTTGTTTTGGGCAAGATTTATAGCCACCCAGTGCTTAATTATGGGACTATCCATCTTGCTCTTAATAACGGATAAGAAGCTGTGGCGCTGCCGCGAATGCGAGAGAATAGTGTTAATAGAATTGCATTTTTTTTATTCAACCAAAATGGCGGGACTTTTTGTAGGCCTACCTGATATTAAGTGGCTACGTCCCCCTATAATAACTGCAATACGACTCGGACTACCGAAGTATCAGAAGGCCCAAGTCAAGCACCGTCATTCCGAATGCTTCTACCGGAACTGCAATGCGAGTGCACCACTGCTTGGCACAGACCAAGTGTGGAGGCAGTACTCCGGACCAACTTGGCACAAGTTCTATAGCTACGTTTAGTTTGACCTTTCGCACAGGTGTTAGTTGGTAAATTACGGACGCGAAGCATACTTGTTGTTGTTAAAGTTGTTAAAAGTGTTACGTTGCAACAATCATTAAAACTCTATGGTTCTTAGTAATAGTTACATTAACTAAAGACGGAGGCAAATCTTACAGCACATTTAGTTTATCCTTATGTAGGTATTTACTAGAATTCCCTACTTATATTTGAATGACGTCAACTCAGCTAGTGTCAGCGGTTTTTAATGATCACGACAGGATCCCGGGTAAATCCAGCGACCTGGATGGCGAATGCATAAGTAGGCCAAAGCCAAGGCCAAAAAAAAAAAGAAAAAATAGAACAAGATGCAAAAACAAGCCATTTTTATATTATTATTATAGTTTGATGTCGTATGCGGAGAATGTTGTGCAAGAAATAGGCACACATTCTATACAATGTAATTATAATATTTGGTAATCTTTATTTTTTTTTATTAATAGGACACCCAACACAGGATTACACTGAACATACAAATATTAGTTTAAGTTGTTTACAGATTTAGAGTACCCGTAATAACAGCGTATTACAGCTTGCGCAATAATGACAACTTGACAACAAAATTTGATGTGTTATGTGAAATAAAAAAAAAACATATCTATTATGTGTGCTGTTGGCGTTGCTTTAATAAATAAATAAATACAATACAATACAAAAACACTTTATTGTACACCACACTTAATTATGAACAAATATAAATACAACTTGCTTAAAGACAAGTTAATGTACAATGGGCGGCCTTATCGCTAAGAAGCGATCTCTTCCAGACTCTTAAATAAAGATGGATGTAAATGGAGTTTTGTTTTAGACGAAAGTATGCTTCTCCCTGCTGGTATTTAAAATGAGATACAATTTGATATTTGAGTGGCCTGAAAGCACTTGAGACTCGCGTGCACCGCGTAAACCGAAAGTCACCTATGAAATTGTAGTACGGAAGTGTGGTTGTTGCATTAATCTACGTACCGCAAACATGGCTGAACTAAGTCTAGAGGCGAGATCTTCCATTTTTCTTGCAGATTAAACAAGTAAGTACGTCTCCATTGGGTATATTTGTTGATTAAAGTTTGCTAACACTTGACAATGATAATTGAATGCATTCAGGTTTTAAGCATTAGGTATGAGATTGTTTGCTGAGAACCATCGCAAACTTTTGCTAGTTCTTCATTAGCCCGTCATGATATTTACGATTAGTTGTTCCCCGCAACTTTGTCCGCGTGGAATTATTATAATTTTTTTTGTGCTACTGCAAATAACATAACAACAGAAATTCGATCTAGGTCCATTTACGCAAGTCGCATCCCGTTGCGTCCGATACCCGAGACGGGGAAGTGACGGCTCAAGCACCTGTGGTTTCACCGGCGCCCACACCCTTCCACCGGAATACAGCAATACGAGTGCGTCATTGCTTGGCGGCAAATTACCAGGTGTGGAGACAGTATTCTACGGGCGAACTTGGCACAAGTTCTAATGCTCCTTTTAATAACTTAATTACATAATACTCAATTAACAATTTTTTTGTGTGGACCCGTAATTCTTTTTCTAAAATAAAAGTAGCTTTAGTCCTTACAACATCAGCCTATCTGCCAGTTAAAGTTTCGTCAAAGTCGGAATCGAAAAAAGGATTCAGGGATGAACAGAAACAATTTTATCATTTCATTTCATATTTTTTTTTATTTACTCAAAAACATATATTATATATTAGCATAAAATACACACTTAAATTTTTTTGTAACTATGGTTTATGGATAGTAAGTGAAAATAATATAACTGTGGTCATGGGTGGTTGCTAGGATTCCCTATGTTGTGGGCAATTTTAAAATGTAAAAAATCCGTTATTATGACATTAAAACAGACTTAAATTTTATTTATTTGCATAGATGACGCTTCGTTTTTTTAAATGGACTATGTTTTTAACGCAGATAGCCTTGACAACTCGAGTGAGAGCAGACGGCTCTCAACATATTCGGATCCATCTACCACAGATATAATAATAATACTAGTACATCTACCTATTGCTGCAAAAAGTATTTAATCACCCTAATTAATAGTTTAAGCAAAAGAACACACGTTTTGTGTAAAACAATTTTTTTGTAATAGAACCTTTTTTACTAGGAATACTATTATACAGGTAAACTCAAACAGCAAAATCGTATCTAAACACAAAATTTCATCCAAATCGTTAGCCATATCCGAAATACACGAAATTAAATACAATATATATTACAAAAAAGTTAATATATATTTATTACTCGTTTAAATTTTGTTATAAAATAGGCACTGCCATGCTAATGGCTATTTGAGAATTTTATCTTTAAACAAACTCTTTAGATTTTTTAAGACAAGAACATACAAGACTGTATAAGGAAAATTTTATTTGGCTACAAGAATCAAGCTTGTTCTAGTATGTAAAGCAATCTTGTTCACAGGTCCATGTCATCCATATATCACGGTTTGATAAATTTATATTAATATTTAGGGTTCCGTACCCAAAGGATAAAACGGGATTACTAAGACTCCGCTGTCCGTCTATCTGTATCTCATGAACCCGTGATAGTTAAAGTGTTGAAATTTTCACAAATGATGTATTTCTGTTGCCGTTATAACGACAAATACTAAAACAAAAACAACAAAATCCCGAGCGAAAGTGAATTACAGTCAATAAATAAATTAAAAAAAAAAATTGTGTCCGAGGGGTTTCTTGTCTGTTTCATCCCCTCGGGTTGGTCGGTTAGGGTTGGAACAAACGTAAACTTAACAAATAAGATTAGCTTAAACATGATAACTGACTGTAATTTGACATATCTGTGTGCATGTAATGTGCTTGGGGAATTCCTGTGACACGTTATATGCTCACGAATATGAGTACATGCATGTGTAAAATTTGACGTGTCCAAATGATACTTGAGATCTAAAGAAATAAATGAGTTTGACTTTGACTACGAAGAAACTACATGTCGCCACTTGTATTTTGTAATTATAGATAATGGTATGGAACCCTTCGTGCGCGAGTCAACTCGCATTTGGCCGGTTTTATTACGTTTATTACGCAATTTTTTCGTCGCGAATTGTGGAGTGATTTAACGATTCTATTTTTTAACCGACTTTCGGATGAGGTTATCAATATTGTTGTATTTAAATGTTTGTTACTGCGTTGCTTCGTCATGTATCCACAGATTAGGATTTGTTTTTATTTGAAAAGATTTGCTTTCGGTTTGGGCCAATTATTATACAATATATATTATAATTTTTTTTAAATCGTTTCAATAGTTTGGTGGTTAGATCAAAATAATTTATAAAATATGTAATCCAAGTAAACGAAATTGCGTATTTGTGACTGTGACTTTTTCTTCGCCCGTTGTATACCGATTTGGATGTATCTTTTTTTAAATGGTAGGTACAACCTAAGGGCGAGAAATAAGTGATGAACGTATTAAATAGTTTTTTTTTCAATTTTTGAATGTCTTGTAACTAAAGTTGTACTCTAAAGTATTCTCATAGAAATTTTATGAAATCCCACCCTAAGGGTGTAAAAAAAGTAAATATATAATTAATTAAAGTTGGTTTATTCATTTTATCAGTAGTAGTAAAACTCATGGCGTTATAAATTTCAATTTGTTTCGCGTAACTCGTATAAGATGTGTAGCCTGGGTTTTCCCAGTTTAATATACTTCGAACCACTGATTTAATTGCTTGATAAGTATTGCACGGGAAATATCTGATAGGTATTTCAAGTCAAGGTGCAAAGTCAAAAGTTTTTACTTTGTACCTTACATCACTGTTTTTAAATAATTATGTACCTACAAGTTCACGCGTTCTTAATACTAAGTTAAGCTTGTTTTAACTTGTTGCACGAAACCATTAGAGGATTTCTTTTTTTACCTGGCCTTTGACGAATTGTATGACTTGCCACTTCAAACTGTAAGATATATTATGATAATAAATAAATATTCATGGACATTCCACACAGTGCCATCTATGAATGTAATGTATATGTAGCTTTAAATGACAATCTCGTTTTACAACTGGTGTTGTACAATTTTTTACTATCGTTTTACAATTTTGTGCCGATGGATTGTTTAAAATAAAAAAATAAATAGATTATGTATCTGTATATGTATGTACTGACCAACCAAAGGAGGAGGTTATCAATTCGTGTTTTATTTATATGTTTCTTACCTTAGATCTGTCATTTGTCAATCGATTCTGAAAATTCTTATGTTTGTATGAAAAATACCTAATCGGCATCCTTTACAGACCAGTCACCCGGTGGGTTTCTACGGCCTCATTAAATGACAGCTGCTGTATAGGGGCTTATGATAACAGTAAACATGGAGGTAGACTGGGTTTTACCGCGTGCAAAAGAAAGTTCGAGAAAGTCAGGACATTATACTGGTTCGATTTTTAAATTGGGTTTAATTACCTTGCCATCGACGGTTTAGTAATACCTATAGGTGCCGTGGAGGGGGAAAACCCTAACCCTGGAGACGAAGAAATAACCAGACCAGGACTAAGGAGAATGGTTTTGAAAATTTTTAAATTTTAAAACCTTATAATTTATCTATAAGAAAATTATGAGTAGGTACATTCTTGCGACACCGCCTCCCCTCTATCATGCTTAAAATCGTGTCCATCCAAAGGTTGCCTGGAAGAGATTGCTCTTAGCGATAAAGTCTCCCATTGTGCCACCAATTATATGTAATTGTTTTTGCTGTACAATTTCTGGTGTTAATAATAAAGAGTTTATCTATTAAGTTTTGGGTTATGCCAGGTTTATTCAAAGCCTAAAGCTAAATTCTATAATTAAACTCATGAAAAAAAAAATGAAATCGTCTCTTTAAAAAAAATCTTGCGATAGTAATAAGCAGCTGAAGCGCTCATGGCGAAGTAAGTTAATCAACTCTCGGCCCGGTCAGAATTAAGATTTAATGGTATTTGAACTTCCGCGCTTCCGTGCTTCGGAAGATGTCATAAATTCATCAAGGCTATTGAATGCATTCCCTCAAAGAACTTCTCAATTTTTTATTTGAAATTTATCAATCCTAAATTTGTTATTGTAGCTGGCAATTTATTATAGGTAAGTACATCAGTTGATACTATGCTGTAATCTCCTTGTTTTTGGCCTTTGTATAGTTTGATTTTAGGTATTAACAGTTTTACTGTACACTAAGTGGTTAGGTAGGTAACCTAGTAGAGTTATCTGAATGACCGAATGCAAATGTCACTTATAAATAAATTGATATCGGACACAGAATCATGCGCACAACGTAGGTTGATTTTTTGTTCCTCACTGTTTGACAATAGCATTGTCAAATAATGCGCGCGACATCCAAAACAGTTCTTCGTAAAGTGACTCACTGTTCAATAAAACTCGCGATTGGCTGTTGCGACTGAAGGCATGTAAGAGTGCCTTTCCACCAGAGATTTGAAGTAGCTAAGCCACAGCTAAGCAGCTATTTAACGAGCTATTTCATTATGGATTAAATATTAAAAAAAACAGCAGAGAATTTAGTATAATTGCAATATGTTTTTAAATACTTATATACATTTTAAATTTACCTATTCTAACAATACCTATATACAATAATATATATATAAATTAATATTAATTTTATTGTTAAACCATTTAATAAGGTATAACATATGATTATTTACTTTGCGTATACCCCACGCCGGGGAGCCGTGGGGTTATGTGTGACTCACCCCCAACACTACCCATAAAATAGCCGTGCTCGGGGAATATGCAAACCCCCCTTGGGGTTCCAGCACTACGCTTTGATGCTGGGGCTACGAGTGCGGGGTTTACTTTGCGCCTCATGCGATTAAAACCGATTTCATTTATCACATCAACCCAGCTTTCAATATCGAAATACCGTACTGTTATATGTAAGGCTCGATGTCGGTAGGTTTATACTACCGACATCGAGGCACTTGATGTGGGTAGACTGAATAAAGTCAGTTGTTTCGTACGTCTTGAATGTGTTGTTTCATTAAAGCGTTTACCTAATACTACATGGTGTCAGGTGTGGGGTACCAGCCTCTGATGTTCCCACTGCCCAATCCGGATTGGTAGATGTCACATGTCGTCGAATTTTTGGTTCTAAGACATTCCGGTTTCCTCAGGATGTTTTCCGTCACGGTTTTGAGAACGTGGTATTGCGCACATAATTTTTTTCCAGTGAAAAAACTCATTGGTGCACGTGTGGGTTTGAACCAGCCTTCAGATTGAAAGTCGGCGTCTGTGCTCCTGGGCCACCACGCTCTCCATTATCGACATGGGTGAGTCGAAAATCAATGGTGACCTCGACGTGATATGAACATGCAATCTTTATCCCCTACAAGCAAATCCAGTGGAAAGGTAGCCTAAACATTATGAGTACCTACATCGAGTAAACTTCGGGAAAACCCGACTTCCTTTGAAGATTACCAACTAATGTGATCTGTGTCAATGTCGTGAGGATTGTCACGACTGAGGATTCATTATTTATATCATTTCCCGTAGGTGTAGGAAAATAATATCGATTCCTCTGTGATTTATGATACTACATCGATATTATTTTTAGAATTCAGTTTAACAGAATTATTTATTCAACTTCTCAATCTTCGAAGACTCAAGTCGTATACTTTTGACGTGTCCAAATGATACTTGAGATCTAAAGGAATAAATGAATTTGACTTTGACTTTGACTTTGACTGTATTGTTGCGCCTGTCAGTCTGAGAAGTTTGGGGATGTGGCCTCCGGAATTTCATTGGATACTACCGTAATTGCAATTCCAATGGCCAGCGGATTATGATGTACGAAAGATTACGATTTTTTTTTTGGTCTGAGTTTTGCCTTTTCTTTACTTAAGAATCAAATTAGGTACTTTCGTCACAGATATTAATACTACTTTCGTTTATTAAAATTAATATAGCACTGCACTATGCGAGGGCTCAATTGTGAAATAGCGCCATCTATCGGACCTAATCCATACTTTAAGGGACGCAGGTAAACTAACTTAGTCACTGAGTTATCAAAATTAAAAGTAGAATGCAGCAGTCGTAGTTAGTTTAGATAATAATTCAGAGATGTCGCTGATCTACATAAAATGGGGTGTTAGATTTCTGATCAGCATGGTAGATTTGACCACTGTGATTATAATAAACAGTCAGTAGTACTAGGCGTGGAGGCAGTACTTGCCACAAACTCTACTGGTTCCACATATGACGTACGTTAGATTGGGGCCAGATGGCGTTCTGGAATGTCCATGAATATTTGTTTATTTTCTCTATATAATTTATTCTTGATCAACCAATTAACAATCCTGTATTGCATAATCGAAATCGAGCCTTGCCCATCTTTGTCTTTAGGAATAAACGCAGGAAACCTATTGTTTATTGTACGTGTATTGTTAACCAGTGTACATCCAGTACAAAGACGAATTAGAGCAACTTTTCTTGAGACCTTCAAGGTCCACTTGTTTCTTAACACGAGTATGAGGTAAGACGGTTCCGTGGCTAAGTTGTTAGTAGCATTGTCTTCGAAGCTGTGTGGTGAGCATGAAGTTTGTTCCCGGGTCTTGGGTGTCTGTGGGAATCCTAGTGCGGGTATGAGTGTGTTTTTTATAGTGTTCCAAAAGTTTCGATAGCCGTGGTTTAGTGGTAAGTATTACTTTCAGCCAGGCCAGCGTTGTGGATGACAATAAAAGGAAACATCGTTAATATTTCCTCATAAGACACAGGTATTAGACGGCTCCGTGGCTTAATTGGTAGTAGCCCTGCCTTCGGAGCGAGGGGTACCGGGTTCGATTCCCGGTCGGGGCACACTTTGTTAATTTCAATTTGATCCCGTTAGCACGGAACCCTAAAAATATCAGATAGTGCTCGATGCCTTTAAAGAATTCTACTTCCTACGAAGATTATAAACGCGAATGTTTGGATGTATGGATGGATGTTTGTTATTCAATCACGCCAGAACGGCTGAACGGACCTGGATAAAATTTGGCACAGAGATAGATTATAGTCTGGAATAGCACATAGGCTACTTTTTATCACGGAAAAATGTACGATTTTCGTAGGAAGTCCAACCGCGAGTAACACCGCGGGGCGCAGCTAGTAATTAATTTGTGATTAATCGGCTCTCAAACAAATTTTTTACGCAAATTTTTGGAAGTTTTTTACAAAAAAATATTCAAAACGCGTGAGCAATTTTCGGGTTTTTGCGAGATCAACGAACGGTAATTAATTTTTATACATAGATATTTACTATTTCATAGAGTCGAACCACTTGATTTTAATTTCGAAAACTTTCCACTTTAAAATGGTCATATTTCACGCACGAAAGACAAAAGATGAACTACTAAATGGAAGGGACCAAAAGGCAAAAGGAATGTTGGAAGACCATTTAAACGGTGGGCTGATGATATTGTAAAATTAGCTGGGAAGGATTGGATCCACACAGCTAAAGATCGCGAAGTTTGGAAGAAGATGGAGGCCTTTACCCAAGAAGGGGTCCAAATCTCACCAATTAGTTACTAAGGAAACACAAACTATGTACCACTAACAAGGTAGCTAAGAAAAATTGTAACTACTGGGTTTGGAAATAAGGTTTATTATTATTATTAGAGTCGTACCACTTAATTGCGCTAATCTACAAGGAAAAGGTTTGTTGCAGAATTGTAAACCCTAGTTAATTGTGCAACAAACCATAAGTAACTACGGAGTTTTCGATCTAAATTGTGCGCAAACGCAACCGACATCTTGATTGTACAAAACCGTGGGATAGCTTTTGCATATTGTGCTCATGGGTAATCTCACCCATTGAAAAAGTTTGCATATTTATCAAATTGTGACACATGTGGAACTGTTGAGGATGTGCACCATTTAATGGTTGAGTGTAACCGTGTGGTCACTCACAGCTTGAATAGATACGATGTAGGAGTTTTTAACAAGATCTTGGCTGAAAAAACTCATTGGTGCACGTGTGGGCTTGAACCTTCAGATTGAAAGTCGGCGTTTATGCCCCTGGTCCACCACGCTTTCCCTGGCTAGTGTAATTATGCTGCATAACCGGCCGTATCATTTGATTGCGTTTACTTAAGAGTTTTGAGCCATCGAACTTTAAAAAAAAACGATTACGAGAGTTTTACGGTAACAAAATGTATGATGAATTAAAGCCCTTTATTCTCTACAATCCAACTCCAACAATGACATCTTTACCCACTCATATCATGTACCAGATATCAATCATCAAGTATTAAAAGGTCATGACTTCATGAGCCTTCTCATCATTCTGATCACGGTAATTAAGTAGCAAAGGTTGCCATGTTTCCTCTAGGTATCACTGGATCACACTGTTGTGTGATTTCAACGAACAAGCTGTGAAAAAACATGTTGAATGTGTTTGGTGGAAACCCACAGAAAGGCACATCTAGGAGGAAAATATTTAAACGTTATTTTCCTCCTAGATGGACGTGATGAGGATGAAGGGCGATCTCTATCGTGTGCGTACTAATTTCCAAGGCGTCCAGACACCTTATGGGTGTGGGTGCCGGTGAAAAACATGATCAGACTTTAGTAGGAATCTAAGTAGTATTTTTGTTGTTTATGGGCGGCGGTAATCAAGTTAAATTTAGGGGGCCGTCTGCTCCTCCCATTATTTTAAACACAAAAAAAACTTGTGTAATAATTTGATTTATAAATCTTAGTATATTTTTTATTTCTTTACATCATTTCGACTGATTTAGCTCAGCCTTCTGCGCTGTAGGCTGTGGGTTTGATTCTTACCCAGGACAAACATTTGTGTGACGCATAGTCGTTATTCTGTGGAAGCTATGCTTAGTTTGGGGCTAGATGGCGCCGTGTGAAATGTCCACGAATATTTGTATTATAACTAGCTGCGGTGTTACCCGCAATTTTATGAACATTTTCTACGCATCTTTCTTAATTTTTTTCTTTACTAAGAAGCTTCCCAAACACAAAAAATAAAGAATTAGCAAAATTGTTCCAGCCTTTCACTTGTGGTGCCGTGACTAAAATTCATTTTCATATATATAAATTATGTCATTACTTTCGGCCTCTTCACCATCGTTTTATACTAAAAGACAAATCTACCAATGAAATTACCAACAAGGCCGGACGATACCGCTGAAGGTCGTCAAATTACTGAACAAAGCATTTTTGTCGCTGCAGTAAATTATCAAAATTTTGAGTACCCTTTGAATGGACACAAGCATTTTAAGCACTTATTCAAATCTTTCCTATATACAGCATCATTTGGGATTTCTCACGGCAAATTAAATTCTACAACAGTCGTATTCACAAACGGCAAGAGAGGATTCATACCTATACCTTAAACTTTAAACTGACTGTAATTTGACATTATCTGTGTGCATGTAATGTGCTTGGAGCTCCTGTGACACGATATGCTTACGAAAATGTTTACTTGTGTGTGTGAAATTTTACGTGTCCAAATGATACTTGAGATATAAAGAAAGAAATGAGTATTGAGTTGAGTTTGACTATACCACAGATATTATAATACTATACTAGTAGACTATACGAACTCATGAGTAAATTAGTCTGAACTAATGGTAGTTTCTTCGATAAAAGTGTTTTTCTGGTTGTTGGATTACAAGTGGTATAAGTTCTTAATTTTATTAAGATGATTAGCAAATTCATAATGCAGATCACGCATACACTGCACCGGCATTTACTTATTGCTACGTTTCCTCATCTTATAAACACCTAGATATCACAAATCACAGATCAGTGAAGATCACAAAAAAAAACTTGATAAATTTTGTAATATACCTAGAAAGTTACACTAGAAAGCTAGTGACCTTATTCTCCTAATTAATTGCATGATGAAATTTGTTAGTACAACAATATATTTATATTGTAAAATTTATTTTTTTCATCATAATAAAAATGTATTTGTATTTGTAACTAAATCAACAAGCAGTTTATGAACACGGCGCTCGATTCTATGACATCAGAAAACAAAAACAAAAACTTTATCGTGACTTTAAACTCAAATTGTAACTTGTCCATCCGGTTTCAAGTAAACGAAGGTTTTATGCTATATTGAGTTTTTCAACACCTATGCTGTTTTTAAGTTTTTTTTATCCAATACTTGTCTTGCAGGTAACTATCGAGGCAGTTAGTCAATCGAGTATCCATTTATCGTTCGAAATTATTTTTATTGTGTTATGATAAAAATCGGTAAGAGGGAGTCGATCGCATGTGGTAGGGTTCTGGACAAACAGCAATTATTATTTGACCAACAAGTATATTTGGCTATAATGTAGAAACTCAAATTTTGTCAAGTTGCATCGTATACTATTTAAAACACAAGTATTGTTTCTACCAATGTCCGTTATAGACTTTGAAACCATCCAACTGATGTGCCCCAAACCGGTTTCATTCAAAAGGTTTTTAAACCACTATAACAATGCATTAGGCATCATCACTACATAGTATAAAACAAAGTCACTTTCTCTGTCCCTATATCCCTATGTATGCTTAAATCTTGAAATCTACGCAACGGATTTTGATGCGGCTTTTTAATAGATAGAGTGATTCAAGAGGAAGGTTTATGTAATACATTAGCAAGTCACCCCGGCTTCGCACGGGTAGTTTCTGATACGACACTAATGCTTTACTAACTGTGCGAAGCCGGGGCGTGTCGTTAGTAAAATATATATCTGTTTTTAGCGTAGCAGCACACGCCGTCTAGTGATAATATAAAGTTGATACTCATACTTGGTCCGGCTTCAAGATTGCTATGTTCATATAGTTTTTAATCAAAATCTAATTTGCATGTTAATTATGAACGGGATAATATATCTTTGCTAATATGCTTATCAAAACTTAGCCGCTATTTTTAATTCAAATAATATTAATTAATTGTTCCAAGAGAAACTCGATTGTTCTATGTAAAGAACTTGAAAAGTTTTGATTTCTGTTTGGCAGCAACCTCTTGGCAGCCAGATGGAAACAGGTCTTGGGTTCTTTGTTACCTTTATACATTTGATTTTAATCAAAAGCTAAATTCACGTAGTAGGTATTCCTCGTTGAAAACGGCCGCAGTTAGTACATCAATAAAATCAAAACACTATTTTGACGGCTCCGTGGCTTAGTTGGTAGTAGCCCTGCCTTCGAAGCGAGGGGTCCCGGTTCGATTCCCGGCCGGGGCACACTTTGTTTGGTGAGCATGAAGTTTGATCTCGGGTCTTGGGTGTTTGTCTTGTTTCTGTGTTTGTCCATGCCATCTGCGACACAGAAAATCCTAGTGTAAAGTTTAACTACTATGGAGAATGTCGGTCCATATATTTCAATGTCATGCCCTTTTAAACAAGTAAATATTATCTTGCATAAAATTATAATAATAAAAGTTTATTATAAAATCTCTTAATTTTTGTTGTATAATCTAGTTTATTAATATAAAGGTATAGTTATAAGTTTATTAATATGAATATACAAAATCCCTTCAAAACAGTATTCAGAGCTGATGACATGGAATAAAGAGAACTGAAATCGGCAATTCCCGTACCGTACCAGCCTCTAGTGTTCCTACTGCAGGGACACCGGCCTACTCTCGATAATTGAGAGTGAATTTCGGCAATTCCATTTTGACGCTATTAAGGTTTTTGTTAGATCACTCAAGTCAAACAATTTTCCGCCCGGTCAGTAGTTGGATGGGTAACCAGTGGCATTAGAACCTCGCGCTCCCGTGCTTCCGTTCACATTAAGATATCGGTCCCAGCTTTCCTAGTCTACAATATTTTGCAAAAATCTTTAATCTAAATAAGCCATGTCATAAGAAAACTCCGACTCAAGAGATGGCCACTTACACAAACGATAAAAGAAGAAACTTGCTTTTTGACCTCATAAAGCTTTGACGGCTTTGAAGCGAGGGGTCCCGGGTTAGATTCCCAGCCCTGTTCCCCACACTGGTTGGTGAGCAAGAAGTTTGTTCTCGGGTCTTGGGCGTTTGTCTTGTATTTCTGTGTTTGTCCATGCCATCTGCGACACAGATAATCCTAGTGCAGAGGTATGAGTGTTAACGTTTTTAAGTGTCTCAGGGACTACTATTGCAAAAATTATGTCATCATAAAGATTTTTCACACCTAGAAGTACTTGTAACACCTGACATCTTTCAAATTATGGAAAAATAATAAAGCTTAATTGTTTAAAACATAGTTTTAATAACATAATTACATGGTAATGAACAGTCCAGAGTGCACGGTAATTAAAAAAAATTACATTTAATGGCAGAAATTGGTTAAACACAGATTAATAAACAGACTAGCTCAGTCTAGCTCACCAAAGGTTGCGTACCGCCAATTGTCATCGTCATATCATGAACTAGCTGCGCCCCGCGATTTTCCCCACGGTTTTCTGGGATCAAAAGTAACCTATATGTTGATTCAGGATATAAGCTATCCTGGTACCAAATTTCATCCAAATCCGTAACAAATATTCATACAGAGAAACTTTCGCATCAGGCTTATAAAGGAGAAAGTCTGTATGTTTGCGTTTGTGTTTTTGTAATTGTAATTTGTTATAAGGGTGATTGTGATCCAGGGTGTGCCTTGGACGTAGCACGTAGGTTAATTTTTATCCCGAGAAAGGGAAGCAATTTTTTTTTTATTTCAAGAATACAATTTCTGTCACCTTTTTCCTATTGTCTCATATGACAATATGTATGACTTTTTAATCGTGGGGTGCGGGGTGCAACTTGTTCAAATATCCTTGGATAGGTAACTTGAAAAATATTTAAAATAAAACCTCTCGCTACGGCCTATGATACAAAAGAGGTAGGATACTATGCTACCTCCTTTGTGTACTGAATCCTTAACATGTTTACCTGTCTCTGATAGGTCAGACGAATATATTTACACAATTGCACACATTTTTACACTAAGTAAAGGCATAGTTAGATACTTATATTTAGAAGAATCTAATGACACATGAAGGACAAAATTCGAAGCACAGCAGGCGCCATTTTGGAATTGATGGATGGATTTCGTAATGAGTAAGACACATCAATAAGAATATAAGAAAACGTTTAAACTAATATGAGCTATGCTCATGGCGAAACTTGCCTGGATGATTTTACATCATTTGATCAGTAACTCTCCGCCTGGTCAGAAGTTGGATGGGTGACCGTTTAGTGGCATTAGAACTGAGAGCTTCCATGTCGGTCCCGATTATTCTAGTCGATAAGCCATATCGGCTGCCTTCAAAAGGCTTGAAAACTCCGACAGCAGAGTTGACCACATACAAGAAAAAGAAGTGCCATAAACCTCTTGAGTCATATAATATTATAGTTTACTAAAATTCTAAAACACAGAAGGATCTTCATACACGCCGGCAAAGAGTATGAGATTTGATTTCCTTTCTATGATTAATAAAACGAAGTCTCTGTTAGCTTCGAATCTTTGTCCTAATATCCTATCTTCTAAACCGACCACAGTCGCTGCGGCCGCCACTGTCCCTTCTTCAGTTACCTCAATATCCACGTTTTGCACTGCTGATGATATAAAGAGTGGACTATCCGAAACACCAGGCAACTCTGCCTTTTGAGCGTCAAATACTGATAAAATCCCCGAGTATTGTAGTGGCGGTATTAAATCAGATTTAGACGAGATCTTGAAACGAGGTACATAAACATCAACCTCCGGGATTTCTTCTTCGGATCTAAAGTTGTTTATCCACGACAATGGCTCTGTAGCTAGATTTGAGAGTAATTTCTTCATAGATGTTCCTTCGAATGGTAGAAGTAGCAGCATCGAAAATTCCACGTTCTTCCCATAAGTCATTTCTAACACTTGCGCTTGTATTTCATTAGCGTCTCCCAAGTTATGTGGTGCTTTGTGATACATCATGTTAACTGAACCAATCGTCTTTCCCTGGTAATCGTAAAATGGCTCTACTTTAGTTTGTGTTGAATCGAATGGATACGTCCAATTAGCTTTGAAGTATAAGGCATCTACTAAAATTAGCCTCAGATTCTCGAGGCTTTTTTCATTAACTACATTTTTGATTCTCCCCTCAGTAGCCAAACAGATGTAGTAGTTTATATCGTGGACCAATTTCGTTGCATTATTCGGATCCACGGAGTATATATCAGTGTTGTAAGAGGCAGCCGCTTCACAGAACTCGGGGTGTATCTGAAGCGAGCAATCCGAAAACATAGCCGACTGTCCTTTTAGGAGGACATCACTGAAATCACTTTTTAGTAAATTATTTGTCGCTAGATGCAATGCTTGCGTCGCTCGCAGATCCATAGGTAAACGAAGCTCTTTAACTAATTCTTTGAAGGTTTCTCCCGACGCTCCTTCAGCAAGTAAAGAGAACAGACTCCAAACTGACACGGGGGAAATAGCTTTGTTGCTTTTCCCGAAATTTTCTTGATATGAGTACGTATGGTCCAGTAATTTCATGGAGAATTCGTTTAAGGGAGAAAAATCCACAGTAGGCGCACTAGCCGCGTAACTCACAAACACAATCGCGAACAATTTAAACATTTTGCACTTATCTTATAGCGTGTGTTGTTCCCAAAGCGTGTAATTTAACTGGTTAAGATACGTTTTACGCTGGTTATTTAAAGTGGTATCATTGTGATAGGCAGTGGCTTCGACGTCCGTAATCTGTAGTATTTATTTGCATCAAGATTCCGAACAGGTGATGTTTCAATGTCGTATTTTTAGTTGAATATGTGCAGATATTGTCTGAAAAATTTACCATTCTGTGAGCTAAGCGTTCCTGCTAATAAATACATCATTAATACAGAAACGTTCGCTCATATCGCTTGTCGTAGACCAAAGTTACTTTCTCATGGCAGTTAATCTTATATGTCATCTCGCTCCGAATGGGTTTATGTAAATTAGACAAGTAAAAGTGTTTGTTTTGATGCAGACGGTTAATAACCTTATTAACCGTGTATTAGTGGTTTAATATAGTAAAATAATATAAATTAATAATAAATATATATTAGTAGACAATTCAAACAATGCTATCATATAAACATTAAAAAAAATTGCTTTTTAATAAATGTTGTTTTTAAGTTTATTTTTTACGAGCGACCAATAAACGCTATAATTAAGAAAAAACTTTTTAAAGTATTATATTATATTTATAACCTTGCCATTATCATGTAAACAAACGGAAGAGTTATAAAACCAATGTCACAACTTTATTGCACCATTAATTTAATGTTGACAGTCTAATGCAAGAGTTTCTTTGATTTATTTTATTGATTTAAATATATATGTATACTGGTTGACCCCAGCTTTGTACTTGGTAAGACACGTTCCGTTACATAAGTCAAGAAAACTAGTCATCCCAAAAAAGCCATTTCTTTCCCTAAGTAAACATTGATAATATCTATGCGAAATTGATCCCGAAGAAAAACATCACCTTGGTTCTCTGCTTGCTAAACGTTAAGACAACAGACAAAAATTATAAGATAACGCAAAATAAACCAAGATTTCCTTATTGTTTTTAAATCCTGAATCGGTGAGTTTAAGGACATTATTGACGGCTCCGTGGCTTAGTTGGTAGTAGCCCTGCCTTCGAAGCGAGGGGTCCCGGGTTCGATTCCCGGCCGGGGCACGCTTTGTGTGGTGAGCATGAAGTTTGTTTTCGGGTCTTGGGTGTTTGTCTTGTGTTTCTGTGTTTGTCCATGCCATCTGCGACACAGGGAATCCTAGTGCAGAGGTATGAGTGTGTTTATTTTTTTTTAATTCTTAATTAAACATCATTGGAAATATTCATTACGGAGTTTAATAAATGATACGGGGGTGGTAAAAAGGCCATGCCTATTAATTGGTAGATTATAAGTGTTTAATCTACCAATTAATCGATTAAGGAGACGAACATCGATTTCACTCTAATTGATAATGATAATACACGTAAGCAGAGACTAAAACTAGCAAGAAAAAAAAAAATTGTTTTATGTTCCAACTATTCAAATATAATATATAAATTTGCAGTGTCTATTTGTAGTGTCAAAATAACAGCTTTTTAATAAATTATTATTTATAAATGGAATAAATAAGAAAAATATTTTTTTAAATGTTTTTCTGGGCCGATTTAGATGGGGCCAGCCGTTTCGGAGATTATCAGAAACAAAAAGACAGAAATACAAAAAAATAAAAAATAAAAAAAAACAGTTTTGAAACAAAAAAAAAACCTTGACTTTCAACTGCATTAAGTAAAAAGCTGTTTTTTTTAATTACAAACAGAATTTTTTTATTTATTTGTATCGATAATGCCGCGTCATCACTTCAGTATGCCATTAGGAAAATTCTAACTGACCTTGTTTACACTATAGATTTTTCATATAGAAAATAATGATTATCAAAATATGACGCAAGATGAGATTATTTGCATAAATTCCTATTAGATGCGGGTGTGTTTTGTCAAACGAATTATCATAGATAATAATATTACGTTTGTATCTGCTAAGTTTAATGCAATTAACGTAATAGGGACTTTCCATCCATTATGGGGATTCCTTGTGTATGTCGCAGGTGACATGGATACGTATGTACCTACCACGTACCTACCATGTACCAATTACGAATATAATTCGACCAACTAAGTTAAGAATAAAAATATAGTCGGACTAGAAGTGATTATATTAGATTTTTTGAAAATTGATAGGTATTCGAATCTATAAACGTGTTTGTAATATAATATATTATAATATTGTGTATAATATTGTATTATGGGATGCAGATATGTGATACAATACTTATACAGTACTTTATATATATACAAAGGTATAGGTACCACAAAATTATAAATGCGAAAGTGAGTTTGTTTTTTACGCATTCACGCCTAAACCGCTGAATTGATTATGGTGAATTTTGATATAGAGATAGATAAGAACCTAGAGACGGCCGTAGGCTACTCTTTTTCGCTAAAAACTAGGGGTGGAACGACGGGACGGGTAAACTTTGTGTGATACAACCGGAATTGGTTGACAAAATCAACATTAACGCGAGCGAAGCTGCGGGTAAAAGCTAGTATAATTACGTAGATATATTAACACCCAGACACAACAAACATCTCTATTCGTAACACAAATGCTTGTCCTGGGAATAAAACCTACAACACACAAGGAAGACTGAGCTGATATTTTGCACAAAATTTTGCACCAAAGAGAAAACAACGATCTCGGCTTCAAAATATTTCTTTCGATTCAAACGCCTGAATAATATTGCATAGAAATGCGACGATCCGAATAATTACCGTGACAAAAAAACTTTCTGCTTGCTTTGTTTTTCGCAGTTCCATCTTGATAGCAGATAAATTATCTTGAAAAAAGGTCCATCGGGGACTGCGAATTCCCTTAACTTACAAGATACATTCCAAATTTCTAAAACATGTTGCTGATTTTCCCCGTTGCGAGAATGATTTACTTTCATTTTGTTTTTCTTGTTGCTCGTCGCATTTTCCCAGGGGCTCTCACGAAGTTTATACTAACGTGTACACTCCAGCAGTAATTTAGTTCGTCAGACCATAATCATAAACGTTAGTTATCATGTCATACAATAACATGAGTTAATTAAACCGACCGTATGAAACACACAAGGGGAAATTGCGGGAAAATTACAGTTGGCAATTCTCATGGGGTAACTATTTCTGAGGGTATTTTATTAAGGGTTTCTTATCTTGTAGGGTCATATAAATGCCGTCATGTGAAATGTGTTTGAAGAGTTAAGCTACAGCCAACAAGAATAAGAAATAGCGCCTTTAACTCAATTAGAGCAACCTACTTCGGTGGCGTAGCGGTTATATAGTTGTTATTAAAAATGAGGTTCTTTTTGGTTTTTGTTGTTTGTTCTCGGGTCTTGGATGCATGTCTTGTGTTTCTGTGTTTGTGTATGCCACCTATGACACAAGGAATTCAATGAGTGTGTAAGCGTAACATAACAAGTTTCATGCATACATGTTTTACAGATTATCACTAAGAAAACAACTATGTTCGTTACGCAAACGTTTGTCTTGAGTGAGAATCGAACCACGCTCTAAAAAGCAGAAGGCAGAGCTACAACCAACTGAGCTGAGGCCAGTCAAGAAATACTGGGTTTAACCAAAAGTATCTCATCTATACAAATAAATTTAATTGAATTCTGTTTGTAAAACAGTTTTTTACTAAATGCATTTTAATTTAATGCAAAGTTTATACGGTTCTTACTTATAACAAAAAAACATTTCTTATAAGAAGTAGGTGCCGAAAAAAAAATCGTCATATATTGCCCCAAACGGCTTATTCGGAAATGTCAATGTCATTGACACTTATTTGACGTTTACGGACATGAAAATTTGACATAGTATCATTCAAAATCCAACGTACGAAACGGAATTGTTTACTTTAGCTTACTGTTTACAATTCGATTAATTTTAATTGAAAAGTGATTCGAATTTAAGTTAGAATTAAGTATATGAAGTGTTAATTTTAAAGTAACAGGAGAGTACGTACAACGGTAGTTTTGTATTGTTTTAGTTTTCATAGTTTTGAAGCGCTATAGTTTATGAAACTTTATTTTGTGTTGTAGAAGAATGTCTCACGAACGCAACAGTGAGACACAGGAGTTACTAAAACGAGATATAAAAGCTATACAAGCGAAGTGTGTGGAAGCATATGACAAATTAGCAAATGTACCTACAAATACAAACGAACCAGTTTCCGAGGAACTCACATCCATGAGAATAAACAATTATATCGAAGCACTCCGCACAGAAGTACAAAACTCCGATACGACATTTTTCTGCGACGAAAATCTACTGACAAGTCAGTTTCTGATTGATATGAAGAAGAAGACTGAACAAGTTGAAGAGATGGTGGCACTTACAACAGGGAATATCCATGATACCAACAATGAGATAAACAGGTGTTTAAATCTTTCTACAACTCTACATTTGTTTACATAACAATAAATTTTAATGATCAAATGATCAACTTTTATAAACCGAGTTCCACTTTTAAATGGATCGGCTGACATACAAATAACAGATATTAGCAATTTTAATTTGAATTATTAGGAGTACAAATAAGTTTCCGCCGTTTTTTAACACGAATTAAATATTTATTGTAGAAGAACGGTAATATAAATTTAATCAAAATATTGCCCATCACTTGCAACCACTTTTTCCCATCTCTCAGGCAGCATTCGAATCCCACGTCTGAAGAACTCCTTGTCTTTTGAGGTTATCCACGAATCAACCCAATTTTTGGTATCCTCATAAGATGTGAACCGCTGCGCCGTCAGAGCATGTGCTACGGACCGGAACAGGTGATAATCGGACGGTGCAATGTCTGGTAAATACGGCGGGTGGGGTAACACTTCCCAATCAAGTGTTTCCAAGTACTTTTTCACGGGAGCCGCAACATGTGGACGAGCATTGTCATGCATAAGAATAATTTTTTCGTGTCTAGAATAGTATTGAGGGCGTTTTTCCTTCAGAGCTCGGCTCAATCTCATCAATTGTGTTCGATAGAGGGCTCCAGTAATTGTTTCGCTCGGATTAAGCAACTCATAATACACTACACCTAGCTGATCCCACCAAATACACAGCATATCGTAAATTTTTGGCCTTCCACTGCGATCTTTGTCTTCTACGTCGAAATCACCGTTTTTAAACTTTTGAAACCACTCTCGACACGTTCTCTCACTCAAAGCAACCTCACCATATGCTTCTACGAGCAATCGATGCGCCTCAGCAGCAGATTTCTTTAAATTAAAGAAGTAAACTAATATTTCCTGCAAATGACGCTTACTTGGCTCAAATTTTGACATTTTCAACTTATAAAAATTATATTTTACCAATATAAAATCAATGATATTAATAGGTTATGTTGTTCTTGAATGTCCAAACTATTTTTTAAGCCGGTTATCATCTGCGAAAGCTAACCGAAACTCCGTGCCGCGCCATCTACAATAAAACGGCGGAAACTTATGTGTACTCCTAATAAAATGTTTGTCACAAATATTGTAAATAATAACATTAGTATTTTCTGTTATTCTGAAATAAATAAATAAAGTTTTAGTTTCGTTGACACTGGTATCTGTTGTACAGTGCAACCAATTAGGCACCAATACAAAATGACTGATGCCTCGGTGTACTGCATGTGAATGAATTTTCGCTGATAGCTTCAGCAAAATATTATTATAAATATTAAATGGTATATATCTGCCATAAAAATTATTGTAAATACTATTTCTCCATTCACAGAATACAAACACTAATAGCAATATCCAAAGAAGCAAAATTGAAGCCAAAAACAAGCAAAGCAGAAATAAAGCCCGAACACATTGTAAAAGCGAAGGAGAAATTCAAAATGATGAAGACAACACTCCATGGCTTAATACAGTCTTTGTTCCCAGACTGCCACGAGCACATGGTTGAACTTATGGGTGTAAGTAAATTGTTTTTCTTACTAACTTTTAATAGTACAGATATCGTAAAAATATCAGACTGGTATGGTCTATGTTACATGCGCATGAGACATATCATCTTCATCTCGGGTGATGGACGCAGCAGGATAAATGTGATCCAGTGTAAGATCCAAATCTTATACTGAGACGCATTACTCTTGTCATGTGGGTCCCCTTTTACCACCAGGTGGGCCCTCAGCTTGTTCCGTCACATATTCACATAAAAACAAAAATTCTATATACCCAGAGCCGTCTAAAAATATAATCATTTACTCAGTGTTGGAATGAATAGTCTGTTATTCTAAATTCATATTTTAAGTTATATTTTTGCAATTTGTACAATACCGTTTATGATTTTCAGAATTTAATGACAGCCAAGCTGAATGATAACCCCAACGGGTACATACCGATCACCGCTGATAACTACAAGCTCATGGAGTTGTTGAAAGATATGAACATTGTCACCTTAAACCCTTACAACAACACAGAAGTCAAACTCACCTATTATTAGTTTTCTACTTTTCATGATATAGCTTCGCTCGTTTTAGTACCAAAAAAATTGCCGAGATGGCGCTGTATTCATCTTAATATATATAAATTACGTGTCACGATGTTTGTCCGCGATGGACTCCTAAACTACTTAACCGATTTGAATCAAATTTGTACACCGTGTGCAGTTTGATCCAACTTGAGAGATAGGATAGTTTAAATCTCAAATTATAGTCGCAATTTTAATTTATTGCAAATTATAATATCATATGACAAAAACGTTAGCCACAGCAACGCGTGGCCCGGTCAGCTAGTACTATAAAAAACGTCTTTTTTGTATAACATGCGTTTTTATAACAAATACAAAGTTATATAGCAAAACCCTATCTAAACACAAAATTTCATCCAAAAACTTTGGAGCCGTTTCCGAGATACACGAAATATATACAATACTTACAAGAATTCCCATAGTACAAGCTATGCTTAGTTTGGGTTTGATGGCGCTGTGTGAAATGTCCATGAATATGTGTGATTAGTATTGTAGTAAGAGCACATATATACAGATCTGTATTAATCCATTAGAATCCAGGCACACTGGTTGAAAGCATTAATTGAAACGTAAAATCGTTAGTGCAAGATATCAATACGCGATTCAGGCCACGTGTAGTGATATATTGTAATTAGCTCCTCAAAGCCATAGAATTTATATATATGCGGAGGGAGAACATCAGGTCATAATAATAAACGTAATACACACACCTCTGCACTAGGATTCCCTGTCGCAGATGGCATGGACAAACACAGAAATACAAGACAAACATTGGGTGTTTGTCTTGTAAAAACTTCGTGGTGACACACAGTGTGCCCAGGCCGGGAATCGAACCCGGGACCCCTCGCCTCGAACCCGCGGTAATCCGGACCCTGACTAATCCGACATGCCTATCCCTAATAAAATCTTCACTATCAAAGTCAAAGTCAAAAT
Source organism: Aplocera efformata (assembly GCA_921293045.1). Taxonomy (NCBI): domain Eukaryota; kingdom Metazoa; phylum Arthropoda; class Insecta; order Lepidoptera; family Geometridae; genus Aplocera; species Aplocera efformata. The sequence goes on from OV121061.1 coordinate 6,039,291, forward strand.
CTCAAGTATCATTTGGACACGTCAAATTTTACACATGCATGTACATGCATGTACCTACACATATTCGTGAGCATATAACGTGTCACAGGAACTCCCCAGGCACATTACATGCACACAGATATGTCAAATTACAGTCAGTTTTCATGTTTAAGCTAATCTTATTTGTTAAGTTTACGTCTGTTGTATCACTGAATGTAGGTAATGCATGTTTGAACATGTTGCAACTTGTACGCGCCACCACTACACTTATGCTCGACGCGTTGTTTTGATTCGGATTGCAGTTTCAGATGGATCAGAAAGAATCTTATCATTTTGATCTGTAGTTTGTCGTATTATAAGGTAGGTACCCTTTTTCAAAAAAGTTTTGATCTACATAAAATGTACAACGTATGTAATGTATATAATTGGATAAGGAATAATACTGTATTGTATATAATAGCTTGGTATATAACTCATCACTACATAGTATAAAACATAGTCGCTTTCTCTGTCCCTATATCCCTATGTATGCTTTAATCTTTAAAACCACGCAACGGATTTTGATGCGGTTTTTTTTAATAGATAGAATGATTCAAGAGGAAGGTTTATATGTATAATACACTAGCAAGTAACCCCGGCTTCGCGCGGGTAGTTTCTGAGACGACACTGATGCTTTACTAACCGTGCGAAGCCGGGGTTACTTGCTAGTGTATTATACATATAAACCTTCCTCTTGAATCACTCTGTCTATTTCTGAAAACTGCATTAAAATCCGTTCAGTAGGTAGTTTAAAAGATCTAAGCGAACAGACAGCGGAAGCGACTTCATTTTATACTATGTAAAGATTTCAATCAAATGTCAAGCTTAAATATTATCAAAGCGTTTTAGTGAATTCCATGTAACTACACTGACACGGCTCCGTGGGTTAGTGGATAGTAAAGTTAAGTTACTGTTTATTTGTTACCTTAGGAATCTCATTTTTGGGGGATAAAAAGTACCCTATGTCCATATGATGGGACAAGTGGTGAGCTCATCCCTGCATTTGATTCTCATAAATTACAGCTTAAATTTACCATCAGCTAACAAATCAAACTAGCAAACTCTAACACTACCTAGCACACGTACCAAAGACCCAAAAACAAACTTGCTCATCATAAATTCTTAATCCAAGATCCCTCAACTACTAACCAAGTTAACTACTGAGTCAAAAGTCTAAAGGTTATCTCGCACGCATTAAACGCATTATAAATATTAAAACTACTCTATAAATTTGTTAAATAGTTCTTATGGTCATATGAGTTTCATTTTCGTTTAGTACGATACATCATTTTACCTAGATGGCGCTGTTACGGGGAATGCACTTTCTTTTATAGATTAGTTCTTAATTTCTCACTAGATGGCGCTATATATATTATTGAATGCATCTGATATAGACTCAAATGTGTGTTTTGAGATCTATGAATGCTTCTAATCCAGGCAACAGGTGACTTTACCTAAATAGACTTTGTACCCATTCAATGTCACTATCTGGAAATTCATCAGACAAGGATTTTAGGAAATTAACAAATATCCAGTTATGATAGTTTTAATTTCATTATTATTCGAGTTACCGAGATAATAAAGAACCTGTAGCTCGTCCCGATACAATGAGTGTTGTGTCGAAATTGTATTACAAGTGAAAACGAGACCGGTGGTAGCAGCGACGCGGTCGAACGTAAAAAACGAGTGCGTAGTTTAAAAGATCTAAGGGTATATACAAAAAGCGGTAGCGACTTTTTTTCATACTATGTAAGTATGTAGAACTCATTTACATTTATTTCACGCAATTTACTTTGACTTTTAATAATTTTCGTAACAACCAGGTATGAACAGACCCAAAGAACACTCGGCAGATACATACCTACTGTGTTCCTGGGTCTAATGTCAGAAACAGCTGCCAAGTTCACACGAACTAGTGAGATGGGCGCCTACTATAGTTTGCAATACGTTGGAGTGAGTTTTGAAGTTATGAATAAATTATTGTCGCAGTGCTTTTGAAGGAAACAATGTCATAACCAATGAATCTGGATTGGTTAGTTTCTTGACTTTATGGATCGTCTTTTCGTTCTGAAGGATAAAATATAAGGCATTTTTTAAGAATAAATTATGATTGTCATAAACACAATAGATGGCGTATGGTTAGTTAGAATTTAACAATCATTGTTAAAATATTTTCGAGTTCTAGACAGTACGGTGGCCCGTTTTGGCCATCCAAAGTTTGGTTGCATGGAACTTAGATCGACGCATTGTGATTCGCTGCCACAGGGTTCAGAACACCAATGTTGAACTGCTGGTAGCTTGTTACTTCAAAGCATCTACTATTTTAGCACAGTACTCAACACTTATACCATGAGTCCAGTAAAAAAAGTAATATGTTAAAATAGTTGAAATTCTATTATATTTTATATCCTTTGTCACTGTCTTATTTCCTTTGTCGTCTACTGATAGGGGTTAGGGAGTTGCTATTCCAATTTGTGTTGTATTTAAGCAAATAAGTTTAAATTTCAACTGTTTAAATTTAACTTGCTACAGGGCGAGAAACACACTGGCACCCGGATAGAGCCCGAAATAGTTTCCCCTTTGCATGGACATACATACAAACATACCTATACATACATAAATTTACATACATTTCGTATATTGTTATGTAAATCATATTGCAGTACCAATAATTTTACATTCATACACGTCTCATTGATATCCTCATTTTTTTGAAGTCGGAGAAGTGGTTGGTTTAGAAAGTACGCTTTAAGAAATTGTGTAAGATTTTATTCAACGCTTATTGTATTTCCTATTAACTATTTCCTTCTGTATGTTTTAATAGTTTTACCTACTCTTTGGTTGGTCATAGAGCCACAGAATGGACAACAGTCTATAAGATTACCGAGTCTATAAGTTTTGTTCGCGCGGAAGAAACTCCCGGACAAAGGAAAATGCTTAGGGTTGCCATATTTATAAAACTGCTATTTAAATTTAAAAAAAATACTTTACGCTGATATTTCTTAAATCATTGTCATCAATTAAATCCCCCTTATCTTACGCTTGCGTAAGTGAGTGAACGAAATATAGACATCAAATCTCAACTTCTGCGGATTTTCTCATTTCATATACGAAGCTAGAATAACAAAGAATCGACGAGTTAGTACTTGGATAAACTATTTATCTTACTATACTATCTATTTATATCTCATCAATATTTGGAATTTAGACATTATAACTTAAAAAGGCATTGTTTAAAATTAAAAAATATATTGTGATAAGATATTGTTTAATTGATTTTTTGTGGAAAATAAAGACTATTTAATTTTTTTTTATTCCTAGAGCTCGTAGAAATAACTAAGAAAAGAAATTTTTGATTTTCTGTCAAATTACTTGATTTAAATCTTGGGTTTCAGTTTTCTGTTTCACAATATATTATGTTCATTCAAAATGTCATATGATCCGTTTCCTTCATAAAACTAAATCGTCTTTCACTTCATAAAATTTATTAAACTGGTTCGCGACAGCCCTAATCTCTTTTTACATGAGCCTGATATATTGCGCACGAACTAATGTAGCGAGTAAATTTAGTATTGCCATAGGTAAAAATGTTAGCTGGTTCCCTATTTTTTCTTGCATATTTACACTTGCATATCACCGTCACGGGAATCAGAAGCGTTTATTTAGGAGTAAAATTAATTACCCTCTAAAAATCCCCGGTGTCCTCTTTAAGTCATACCACGACTGCGATCCTGCCTACCTATTTACACTACATTGCGTATCTTTATCAAAAACAAAATTAAAGTTAAATACAGGTTTTTACTAAATGCATTTGTATTATACGGTGTTTATAACAAAAACATTATTATGCTCTGCAATAAGCCAAGACTGTCCCCTGTTCACCTGCCACATCGGCTGCAGAGGATAGGTAGAGCACTGCCTCGCAATATCAGTCTCGCCAGTCTTCTTCATCTGCGGCCCCAACGCCTTCGCCATCAAGCGGTGGTAGCCTCGCTGTGGCCGCAGAAGGGAGATAGGGGAACCATAAAACCTTCAATTTTCTTCCGTAAAACTAACTTCAATTACGGTACACCCTATAAGTCTACAGTGCCAAAAAGTAGTCTTGAAAGCAGTGAAAAAAACTACAATTCAAGGGATGTGTACTATTTTAATATTTATTTGTTATAGTAACATTAATTAACAGTGTACCGACAGCCGATAAAACATTTCACGCCCATTACTCATTAAATTTTCGCTCCAAATTTGGAGCCCGGGTTGGTTCCAAATTTCTTATGGAGTAGCCACAGAGTGAACAAGCTTTTATTCACATTAGCTGTGGCATATGCTTTTTTCTCCTTGGTCTCCGTTACAAAAGCGGAATTTGTCGTTTGATTCGGGTATTCATTGATTTCTGATCGAAAGTTTTGTGTTGTTATTTCAATAATATTGTACAACTCACGATTTGCTGCGCATAAGGTTGAGTTGCTACCAACTGAGCTGAGAGCCTCGTCTAAATAGAGCTAGTCTAAATAGTATAAAGCAAAGTGGCTGTCTTTCTGTCTGTTTCTCTGCTAATTTCTTCTAAAATACAATGGATTTTGGTACGATTTCCACTAAAAACCCATAGTGAGACAGTCGCGCAAACGTTAAAACATGATTCCGCCCACCACATCTAAAAGAAAATTGTATATCTGCTGCAGAGTAAGTTTGAAATTAAATATACGTCTCTGAGTGCACTCCGGCTAATTGTGAGATTTTTAAACTTAACTAGAAAATTACTGCAGTTAAAGTAATGCAATGAGAAGTTGTGAAATATTGCTTATTTTACGAAAGCAGTTTTGAGAAATGGTTTAATATTGTATCGTTTTATTTTATAATTGTGCGAAGTGCTCTTTGTAATACAGTTTTCTGAGAAGCTAAACTGGAGCATAAATCGATATAGACGCTTCAAACGAATTAACGTTTTCACAATACCTCGATAGGGATTGACACAAAATTGAAAATCTTCCATTGAAAGGGACTTAATTCAAAAACACCGAGAGATTTCCAACAATGATATTATTACTCCAGTTCCAGAAAAGTATTTAGGTCCTAATATATGTACTTGAATACAATACTAAAAATGTGTGTTTGTGTGCTATGCTTTTAATAATCTGGGAATTTGGCGCACCGCTCCCTGCTAAGTCGAGGCTCGGTCGTGCCACGACCGAGCCTCGACTCCGAACCTCGAACCGAGGTTCGAGGTTCGGACGCGACGCCTCGACTATGCATCATGTAGAGTCGAGGCCTCGGCGATTATACCTTCTTTACACTTATTGAATATTAGCGACCCGCCCCGACTTCCCACGCTAGTACAATGTGCGACGTAGGTTGTAATACAGTTCCGTAGTACATCATTGTCATCTATATCGTAAGGTTTTACCAGCATTAGCAATTTAAGCCCCCAAATATATGTTTTTTTACGATATCATTACAAATCATTAAGGCTCTCGGCTTTTCTTTATAACTAGCTGTGCCCCGCGGTTTCACCCGCGTTTTTCTAGTTTTTTTTTTTAGTTTTTGTTTTTTGAAAGAAAAACATAGCCTATAGCCTTCTTCGATAAATAGACTACCCAACACTGAAAGAATCATTGAAATCGGACCAGTACTTCACGCTAGAGATTAGCGCGTTCAAACAAACAAACACTGTAGCTTTATAATATTAGTATAGATATGAATGTACTATACACATAAACCTTTTGGAAAAAAATCTTAATGATTGGGAAAATCGTATCACAATCCGACAGACAGAACCTAGTCTGTCGATAAGCCGATAATAGCGACTTTTCTTTATACTATTTAGAGAAGAAACGACATTGTTTTATGTTCCTCAAAAATATATGTTTTAGACGGGAATGGAACCTACGACCTACAGTGCAGAAGGCAGAACTACCAACTGAGCTGTCATGATTATAATTATTAAAATCGTTTGTGCTGAAATATTTATGAATGAGAAAATATAATACATTTAACAGTAAGTTCTCAGTTAATAATTTTCCTAAAATGCACATTTTGTCATGTGAACCGATTCCCTGCCAGTGAGCAGGTAAGTGTCGCTTCCCGACACAGCCTGCGTGCGTAGAGTAATGTTGTGTAGAGAAGACAATTTTTTTTTACGAATGTACGTTTATTTTGATACGCTGATTGCCTTGACAACTTTAGTACGTAAAGTAAAATTTATAACTAAGAAATTAAACATTGTATTGTATTATTTTTGGTACTTTTAGAATAAACCATTCATTAATTTACAATGGATTTTTGTGGTAAAATCTAATGATGGTACGCCAAAGTGTTCTTATACGGAATTTAAAGTAAATTCATAATTACTAACTTACAAAAACATATAATTAAAATATGCTATTTAATTAACTATAATAAAAAAATAGTGTGCTACAAATTACGCATATAACGATTCTACTTCAGGTACTCATTGCGATAATTTTTCACGGGATGTTTTGTACTTTTTTTCCAACTTTGATATGTAGGTACCTAATACAATGCATTGTTAAACCATCCAAACGATACCAGAAATTTTGTTAAATGATTGATGAAAGGCCCAATCTATTGATAAAGACTTTGGTCTGTATAATACTCACTAAAAGGTGAGACTTGACTAAATTAAACTCGGCGCAAACCCTTAATACCTTAAATTACAGTTGCAAAGAATAAAATAAATCACGAGAGCTAAACTTGGTAGCAACTTTAAGTGTCCGAAGTTTCTGAATACAAACTACTCTGTAACTGCATCTTGCCCGTCGTGATATATCGCGTTGTGTCGCATCAAGTTGAGATAAAACAAGTACGGACAGCAAAAAAAAAATTAATTATTAAAAAATAACATAAAACAAATGAATGAATTAAAAACTAATAACACCGATATCAATACTTTGATTCTTTAGGGATGATTTTTTTAAACTTATATGTAAAATAAAAACTATCATATATATGTATATGTAAAATAAAAACTATCAATATAGGTTCAAAATTTGAGAACTTCCTCCATATTTTAAAGCGGGTATAAAAAGCGGCCACTATGATCCATAAAAAAATAATGTTTTTTATTATACGAGTGACAATAATAGAATGTTTTTTTTGGGTTGTTGTATAAAATATACAACCTTAGAAAGACAGATGGAGTTGGGTCTTTATACGATATTATGTCGATTACTACATGTTTTTTCTTTACCCCTTTGGAAACGTACATATGTACGTAACATATGTATATTTTTAAAGGGAAATCGAAGGTTAGCTTCTTGCTTGAATGACGACAACTGCATCGACATTTACTTCCATATTATTATGAAACAATATTTATTTTTCTTTTTCTTTTATGCCAACTGTACAGCTTGATGCTTTACACGCCATAATATTACTTGGATTATATACCAGCTGACTCGTTTCAGACTTTGAATATGAGACAGATACTACACAGATAATATTTCCATGCCAAAAATGCAAGTTTTCTCCAAGGTTCAAATTCAACATAAAAACAAGTTAACATAATGCAGTTTTAAAATCTCTGTTACTTTTTATTTAGTATTACTACCCAAAATGCAGTAAAACGGCATAGGTACCATGCCGTTTTCGTCCTGAGAATTCTACTTACCAATATAACTATTTTAGCCGTGAAGCACTAGTGCACTCAAGTTGCTGTGATCTGCTTTAGAGGTACCCGTAAAATTACAGGCACACGTCTTACGTTCCATCTTCCAAATCCAAAGGTGGAATTACCTGTACCAGCCGTTATCAATGATCCCATCGAATCTTACTTTAAACAAGCAAATTCTTGTAGTATATTTATTTCACGTATCTCGGAAACCGCTCTAACGAATTCAATGAAACTTTGTGTTTAGATAGGGTTTTGCTGTTTAAGTATAGTTATATAATTGTATTTCCTATAAAAACGAACAAAGTTAATGTTAATTAAAAGTTAATGTTAAAATAAAAGATGAACAGTTAGATCTCGTAGATACCACAACGTTCTTAGGAATAACTTTAGATAATAAGCTTCAGTGGGGCCCACATATTGAAAGATTGTCGAAGAGACTTAGTTCTGCAGCATATGCCGTCAAAAAGATCCGCCTGCTCAGATTTAATTAAATAATAACAGAAAATTTAAGGATATAAATATACTAACGGTTACATGTCAGTACATATATGAGAATGTGATGTACACTCGTAAACATATGAGCTCGTTCCCAAAGAAAAGTGACAATCATAGTGTAAACACTAGGCATAAAAATAAACTCGCTGTGCCCACTACTAGGCTCCATAAGGTTAGCAATTCTTTTAAAGGTCAATGTGTACGCTTTTTTAACAAAATCCCGAGCGAAATTCAATTACTGTCAATAAATAAATTTAAAACTGTCATCAAACGTAAACTTGTCGCAAAAGCTTACTATAAAATATCAGATTACCTAGATGACAAAAAGGCTTGGGAATGAATTTGCTCCACTCTAGACGCAGGACCATATTCGCGAATATGTAGTACTGTCTCCGAGGGGTTTCTTGTCTGTTTCTTCCCCTCGGGTTGGTCGGTTAGGGTTGGAACAGACGTAAACTTAACAAATAAGATAAGCTTAAACATGAAAACTGACTGTAATTTGACATATCTGTGTGCATGTAATGTGCCTGGGAGTTCCTGTGACACGTTATATGCTCACGAATATGTGTACATGCATGTGTAAAATTTGACGTGTCCAAATGATACTTGAGATCTAAAGGAATAAATGAATTTGACTTTGACTTTGACTTTGAAAGAGCCTCGAGCGAGGCTTGGTGGCCCAGGTATGCTTAACAATAAGACTCAGAGGACACTTTTAATGGACAATACGTTTATAAAAACAAGTAAATTAAGTGAATAAAAAGAACCTGACGGCTTTCAAATTAAATTCATTTTGACAATTATTTTTCACGAAATTAAGACCTGTTATGTTATAACATATGAATAATATTCAATGTTACTTAACATAGTTCGTCGACTTTAATTTTATTCTTTTTCACAAAATGGCGTCATGTGGTCGCCATATTGAATTTTGATTACTGTCATATCTATAGTGACGCTTGCAAGATTAACACATTGATTGACGTTAGCTCTCCAAAGCCCCACAAAGGAACAAACATACATAGGCTGATAAACGAGAGATCGACACAATGTTCCAAACAAATCCTTAAATAGTATAACATATATGTATAGCACACTTTGTGCGCTGAGCTATTGTCGCGCTTTAGTCTCGCAAAATCTCGAAAATGGGTACACCGATTTGAATGTTTTTTGTTTTAATGTTTTGATTCCTTCAATTTTGGTGTTAAGAAAAAGAAAATTAGAAATACGGTCGGAAATTGTAAAAATATATTTTTTGGCACTGGCAATTTTGTTTAGGAATTGCCATTTCGAAATTCTAGGTGGTACAAAGTTCACCGGGTCATTTAGTATATTAATAATGAATCGAATAAGTTAGTATTTCACTAACAACAAACCTCTTTTATTCGTTATTATTGTAGTGCCCAATAGGGTCCATTATGATCTGTACTTAGATTTTAACATCTCGGGGTCCATTTCGCTCCCTAAACGTGCCCTCAGGGTGAAAAAATAGCAACTCGAAGTACCATTAGAACTTGCTTCACGCTCATCCGGAAGAGTATGTGTCTCAATCCGGAAGTATGTTTCAACCTACATCCGGACTTGTCTATTGCTTCTTTTTTTAAAAATTTTTTTGTTTGTTTTCTCATTACTCCGTCATTTATCAACCGATTTGGAATATTCGTTTGACACGAAAATTTATTTGAAAACAAACTGTCAGATTGGTTTCATACAAATTTTATCAAAATTACCAATTTATTCTCGGTTTATTGGCCTTTGGTTCACAGTTCGCTTTCTGATTGCTCCTAAAACCATGTTGTCCGCATTAAATACTGCATCACCTAAATTGCACTAAAACGATTAATAACACATTTTCGCATCCTATAATCCGTATTTTCCATAACCAATTTTAGATTAAACCAGTCAATTTAAGTGTTGCCGTCAAAATGTAGATTCTAGCGAGGCGGGTCACGAAGCAATTTTCAATATCTAGCGCGTGACTCGATCTATTCAATAACTTCTGATATCGTATTTTAAAATGTTTGGCTTTTGGATAGAAGATTGTCACGTACGGTAAACTTCGGTTATACGAGTAGATAGATAGATAATACTACATTACACACGCAATAAAGATAATCATCGTATAAGTATCTAATTTTAACTAATAAAAAGGCGACACAAAAGGCGGTCTTATCGCTATAAAGCGATCTCTTACAGACAACTTTTGGATGGACGAGAAGTATTAGAAATGAGAAGGGGCATTGGTATCTATATCATGGATGGGCGCAATTCCACGTTCTCGAAACGGTGAAACATATTCCATCGACCATCCATTCGAAGACATATTCCATCTACCAATCCGGATTGGGCTCCCGTGGTAGATCAAAGCCGATTCACTCAATTATAGAGAGTAGGCCGGTGTACCTGCAATGCCAGTTCTTATTCTTATTCTTTCTTTGTAGATCCAAGGTCTTCCTGATAAGTAATTTCACAATACCAAACACAAATATCCTAGAAGCGGCTACATTTTGCGTACAAAGCAACAATAGTATGACCGAAATTATGTTCAGTCTGGGCTTTCTGTATGATTTCTCCGGGGAGTATAGCCAGGATTAGAATCAGCTGTATCCTTCAGTGTTGTTGAATATAGGTACTTATAGATTTGACTCGCATGACGTCTCAGTTGGTAGTAGCTCTGCCTTCTGCGCTGTAGGTCGTGGGTTAGATTCCAGCTTAAAACAAGTGTAGACGACGTGCCTCGATTATCTATTACCTATCTGTGTGACGGAACGAGCTGAGGGCCCACCCGGTGGTAAGTGTTGACCCTCTCCCATGACAACAATAATGCGTGCGACTCAGTATGAGATCCAAATCTTTACTGAGTCGCATTCATCCTGCTGCGTCCATCACTCGAGACGGGGATGATATGTCTCTTGCGCATGTGATTTCACAGCCACACCACCGGAACACAGTAATGCAACCACTACTGCTTGGCGGCAGAATCCAGATGTGGTGGAAGTACCTCTCCGGACGAACTTGGCACAAGTTCTACTGCTACTTTTGGTTGCTCCTTTATCACCCAGGGGGTACGTGTAGGGAATCAAAGGGTACCTGCGGACACGAGCAACTGTCAGTTGATGGTATTCAGATAGGTCACAAATAGTCTATCACACTGGTGTTAGGAGTAAACAAAGTGATTGTGCCCACATAATACCTTCAGAGGCCAAAACACGCGTTGCTCATGATGTATTTTGATGTTGCGGTTATTGAGGTGGTGGAGGACATAGGTAGTGAGATACCAGCTGGGTAACTTATGCTTTACCAAGCTTTTATTTAAGTCCTTTATGTGATACTAGCTGCTTGGGTATTATCCGCGCTTAAAAGTCAACATAGATGGAAAGATTTACCAAAGAGTTACTTGCAACGATGTTTGCCTTCACCTTGAGAACAAAACACGCTTTCTTTTGTGGCATACTCATTGGTGCAAGAGTTGATGTTATCAACCTTCAGATTGAAAGTTGACGTCTGTACGTCTGTCTGTAAGGTCACGCTCGAAAAACACGTGTTAATTCATTACATAAATGATGAAAACTTCTTGTTCTGATGCCCCGTAGTTACAGCTAGTCTATAATAGAAATTGAATCGTGTATGATATTTTGATGTATTCAATGGTTATTGTAGATTAAACATCTAATTTACAGCCGAGCAGTGACTGGAGATAGATTGCCATAGCAACAATTAATTAAACTTAATAGCGGAAACTTCGCTGGTCTATGTATTTTTAAATGTATCATTAATAATAAGTAATTATGTACTGTTTGTTTCCTAAATAAAGCAAAATAAAATAAAACAATTTTAGTTGTCTCGAAAATGTTTGGATGTTTTTGACGGATGTCAATGTTGATGTAGTAATCTATTTGCTTATTACCAACCTGTCTAATCTAAAGTTAGTTTCCGAATCAATTTTAATTCGTATAGTTTCTATTGCTTTTATCCTTCAAAAGAAGGTTTTGCTTCCTTTTGCGGAAAGATTGGGATATGTTACATGGAAAAAAAAATCTTTCAGGGCGAATACGAAAACTGAAGGGTTTTTTTTTACATAACAAAAGTGTAATAATGCAGTCTTCCCTTACTCTTTCTGATCTATATTATATGAGCTGTGTTATGTTGCATATAGTATTGCAGTACAGTGCGATCACCTGAGCGACCCAGTTGCAATTATTCGCTCATAATTGCAAAATGCTAAAACTGTTTGCTTTAGCGAAAATGCGGATGCAAACATTGTTAACAATTTTGTTCAGCAAAATTAACGTTAATTTAATAGTTTGACCTAGATTCATTATGTTAATAATTTGGTTTATCGTGTTAACAAGGATAACGAAATGAACTTAAGTGTAACACGTTTCAAGCTTAAAATTGAAATGATTTTTGAAACATGTTTATGTGTGATTTTACTATCCAAAACAAACATCAACTGACTACATTTTCAATTAGTGCGAAGTTCAGTGCAAGCAGAGAACGGAACAATCACAGAACTCGAAACTTGCACTGAACTCAATCAATCAATCAATCACAGAAATTTGATCTTGCACTGAACTCAATCAATTGTATAGATTTGTCATGATTATATAAGTTTTCTTTTATTAATATTTTTGTAGAAATATTTTCTTAGGTAATAAACTAATACAAAACTCAGAAAGACTTCACTAGATTCAACGAAATCGGATTTACCGGCGTTGCGTGGGAAATGGTAAATAAACTCGGTGTGGGTCGCTGATTCGATTCCCGTTCGCAACCGTGATCCGAATACCGGACTGTGGTGCTCAAACTTATTTATTCCACTTGAAACGCGATGTTCGACCGTTTCCCCTCAGCATATAGCATATGCATTATTAGTATAATGCAGACTATAAAGTACTGTTTAATAATGTTCTTTTTGTTGCTTATTATTTTTTAACTGATCTCACAGCTCAGTTGGTAGTAGCTGTACCTTTTGCGCCGAAGGTCGTGGGTTCAATTCACACTCAGGGCGCATTTGTGTGGCGAAAATAGGTGTTTGTTCTCTATTTGGGTGTAATAATTGTACTTGTTTACAATAAAATGCTATTGAAATATCAGCAATCTAGTTCCAAATATACAAGCCATGTATGCTTAGATAGTGATGTTTGAAATTTCCATGAATATTTTAATTAATCAGTTGATTTTGGCAGTATAAAAATGTATAAAAAGCAATTATAGTAATAGAAAGAAGGTAGCAAACAAATAAATTTATTGGAGATAGTTTTGTTTCCTTGATAAAAAAAATGATATTGCTTAATTAAAAAAATATTAGCGATAATTAATCATGCTAAAACATTTAATGTGATTCGATTTTGTGTACAAAGCATAATTCTTTTTTAAGTATTGTGTTTTCGAAATGATTTTAAAGCAAATCTAAATATATATTGAAACAAAACTTGTAAGATTAATCAAATCAATTAAAAAAGCTTTGACCCTTTTTGAATGACGTAAAAGAAAACGTGGGAAGCAGTAACTTTTAATCAACTTAAATGATATTTACTCCTCCGTAACGAATAAGTTTGTAATTTATAAACAAAGCTCCACCCTTAGTTTGATCCCCTTTGATCCATGGCTGGTTTTAACTTATAAAAAAATGGGACCAATTCTGTACATTGAAGATATAAAAAAAAATATTTAGTATTCTATATGTAATCAGGTAGTACTGATTGCATTCCTTTAATACTACTACAATACTAACTTAGAAATATTAAGTCCTAGATATAAATCGATTGACCTGCATCGTAGAACGCAAAGATAACAACTCTGCGAGATACCATTCATGGTAACTGTAAAAAATATGAGGTAATTATCACAAAACAATATTTCCAGTTTGAGAATCTCTGGGCCCACGTGCCATGCCGACACGTAACATGACGGGTTGACACCGAGCTCCAAATGAGGCTGACAAATATTGAGTGACGCAAATTACGACTAAGTATCTTTTGGTCCCTGAGGGGCTTGATTTGGCGCAAGTTTGACATTCATTTGGAAGCATAAACTTGGTAAAATGGAGATTTACGACGGCATCCTACGGTTATAAGTAAAGCTACCGAACAAATGCAGACTTAACCTACAATTGTTTTTTTACACGTTAGGTTAAAAACCAAAATGCATGTTTTTGCTTGAAAACAGTTTTTAACCCCCGAGAGCTTTTTTCACCTTGTGTGTTACAGTATTACTGTTAATATAGACGTGACAGATCAACGATGAGAGATGAAATACGAAAGATATCAATGTCATCTTTCCCCACAACTATCTCGGTTAACACTTACCACCATTAAAATAAACCATTACATTTATATCTGACAGCAAATTATATCTACCAACAAAAAATTCCAAAAAGTCGGAGTGTTATTCAACTAGACCCATGAGATATTAGATAATAAATACTGAATCTGAGATATTAGACTTGCTGTTTTCTTCCATAATTAGTACACTTAATCAACATTATAAAGTTTTGAGCGCCTACTCAAAGTTACAAAACATAAATGGCTGGAATTACAGAGAACGAGCGAGTATTTTGACCTGAATTTCACGTGCGTTGCGAATTTTGCGAGCCCGTTTCCACCGCGCTTAGGTTGCATATAGTTGCCTTACAGCTGTAATTTTGAGAAACACTGATTCTGATGATCTGAAAAGTGACTGGTATAAAACGTAATTATAAATATCGTTAAACCGACTTCACTTCGTTAATCACCTATTTTGTGAAAAATGTTTGGGGGTTCAGTTGCTTGCGTCCGTACCTTTTGAGTCCTTACTCCTGGGTGGTGCTAAATGTGCAACAAAAAGTGGCGGTAGAACTTATCTAGTGGTCTCTAGAGAACCACATAGGAATAAACATACCTACATATTATACATATATACAAAGGCTGATAAACACATTATTACCCTTTGCGTCGCGAAGTCGAATAAAACGAGAATTATCCAAACCTGTCCGTAATTAGTGGATATATTGTGTGTTGCAAATACAAAAAAAATAACATACACATATTTTATTTTGTTCTTCTTCTTTCAGTTGAGATGGCACTTATCGGTCCCCCATCCAAATATAGACTTGACGGAGAGGCGCTTAAATTAGATGATATGTTAAGAACATATAAGCACGCTTTGCCACGTTTAATGTTGGCACACTGTAAAAAAAATTTTCTTAATGTCCAATATAAAACAAAAATTTGCCAAGATTAAATTCCCAACCGACGCCAGAACAACAAAATCCTCCAAGTAACAATATCGTGTTTTCAAAGTATCGAGTTCTGTTTGCGATAATTTGCAGAGTTGCGGAAACTTTTTGAATATCATTAAATTTAACGAACGCGGTTCTGTAGCAATCAATGGAGAGTAATATTTGATTTTAGAATCAAGGTAGTCTTTAAATATGTGTTTTTTTTTTAATTTTTATCTAATATCATTTTACCACTGACATAGTAGTAAAATTAAGTCAAGTCTAAGTCAAAGCAAAAATCTTTATTACCGTTGAATTCTTAAACATTCGATGGACGCGTCAATTTCTTTTTTTAAAATAATTAAATAAGTACCTACGAGAGCATGCGTCTTAAAACTAAGTTTAGCCCTTGTTCAAACCCTATCCAACCATCCATCGGGAAGATTAAGCAAAAAACCCCGTAATGGAAGGATTTCTTGGTTTTCGCGAGCATGATTCCCTTAACAAAGTAAGTACTTAAATCTTAATAGAATTTTCCTTATATACGTTAAAGTATGGTTTGCTGAAGCTCTAAACTGACCTTACTGCTCAGTTGGTAGTAGCTCTGCCTTCTGCGCAGGTCGTGTGTTCGATTCCCACCCAGGACAATCATTTGTGTGACGAATATAAGAGTTGGTCTGTGTCTGGGTGTTAATTTGTATTATAAGTATGTATTTACAAAAAAAAAACGTACTATATGTATTCTACCACTTATCTAGTTCCCATATTACAAGCCATGCTTAGTTTGGAGTTAGATGGCGCTGTGTGAAATATATCCATGATTTTTTATATCAGATCATACGACCCATAACTATAATTATTATTATAACACAAAACTATAAATATTATCATTAAAATAATTAAATTAAATGTCACAGTTAATAAATAAAATAAATACATATAAAATTTATACAAAATGTCATAAAAAAAATAAGCCAAAAAATTAAAAGTTTGGATCAGATAAAGCTTAACTCTATCTGCATCCACCTGTTTTGAATGGGACAGTCTGCCTCCACAAACATTCTCGATGCGCAATCCCGATTACTGCATTCAAAATAATTTTCCCAACACGCCCATATTTTCAAACACCATATTTTAAAGTGACCCCTGTAATAAACTCTTGTATAACAATGAGCATTTGGTACCTACAAACAACGCTAACGGGACAACTTCATGAGTTATGAGTTGAGTTGCTAACGTTAAACGCTCGTTTAGCAAAACGTTATTCATATTGATAATGTATGTTGGTGGATACTTACTTATTTTGTTCGCAAACATGCAGTAAATATCCTGTGTTTTCCAACAAAAAAGTTATCGAGTGGATTAGAGCAATCTCCTTTTTTTTCCTTTTCTTAGCTTTTTTTTTCACACGGCTTGTGAATTGCCATTCTTCATGTTGTTTTTATTCGTAGTATCCCGCCTTTTTTCCTGCAATCTGATTTTTTCAAACACACATTAAAGATTTCAAATTTCGAATCACCACGGAGTTCGGTTATAAGAAACTATAATAATACAAAAAGGGTATATACCAGGTAAGAACCTCCTTTTGAGAGTTCGTTTGAAAATAAATCACATATAAAACCTCATCATAGGATACTTATTTAATTACAAATTGGAACTTGGAACTATAATTATGTATGTACCACGAGATGCACACAAACTTACGAGACAAAGTTTCCGTTGTTGGCTAGAACTTGCTACTTTGAAACTGAAGTTTTCATCCATGTTGGAAATGTGAGGAAATATGGGTGGATAGATTTTAATATGTGTCAGCAGCGGCACGTTTTTTAACATGTTAAGTGGTTACACTCGTTGTTACTTTCTAACCAAAGTATTAGAAGGCCCCTTTTGCATCGTGTTGCGTCTGTCAGTCCGAGACAGGGAAATAACATCTCATGTAACGATTATCTAATTTCATTATATTCCTGTATATTAGGTGTAGGACCCCTTAATTAAGGTTCGCTTTGTAGTCATTACGCTACTCTTAATAACAATTACCTATAATAGTTTATAAAATAGATATTAATAAATATGCATGGACATGTAGCATCTACTTTGCGAACCAGATTACTGATAGAATATAGCATCTTAAAGTACTGTTATTTTGTAAATATTAGGAGTACAAATAAGTTCCGCCGTTTTATTGTAGATGGCGCGGCACGGAGTTTCGGTTAGCTTTCGCAGATGATAACCGGCTTAAAAAATAGTTTGGACATTCAAGAACAACATAACCTATTAATATCATTGATTTTATATTGGTAAAATATAATTTTTATAAGTTGAAAATGTCAAAATTTGAGCCAAGTAAGGGTCATTTGCGGGAAATATTAGTTTACTTCTTTAATTTAAAGAAATCTGCTGCTGAGGCGCATCGATTGCTCGTAGAAGCATATGGTGAGGTTGCTTTGAGTGAGAGAACGTGTCGAGAGTGGTTTCAAAAGTTTAAAAACGGTGATTTCGACGTAGAAGACAAAGATCGCAGTGGAAGGCCAAAAATTTACGATATGCTGTGTATTTGGTGGGATCAGCTAGGTGTAGTGTATTATGAGTTGCTTAATCCGAGCGAAACAATTACTGGAGCCCTCTATCGAACACAATTGATGAGATTGAGCCGAGCTCTGAAGGAAAAACGCCCTCAATACTATTCTAGACACGAAAAAATTATTCTTCTGCATGACAATGCTCGTCCACATGTTGCGGCTCCCGTGAAAAAGTACTTGGAAACACTTGATTGAGAAGTGTTACCCCACCCGCCGTATTCACCAGACATTGCACCGTCCGATTATCACCTGTTCCGGTCCGTAGCACATGCTCTGACGGCGCAGCGGTTCACATCTTATGAGGATACCAAAAATTGGGTTGATTCGTGGATAACCTCAAAAGACAAGGAGTTCTTCAGACGTGGGATTCGAATGCTGCCTGAGAGATGGGAAAAAGTGGTTGCAAGTGATGGGCAATATTTTGAATAAATTTATATTACCGTTCTTCTACAATAAATATTTAATTTGTGTTAAAAAACGGCGGAAACTTATTTGTACTCCTAATACATCCACAAAATATATAGTAGCTGCGCCCCGCGGTACTACACGCAATTTTCCAGGATCAAAATTAGCGTGTGATTTAGTCCAGGATATTAACCTATCCTAGTACCAAATTTCATCCAAATCCATTGAGCCGTTCGAGCGTGAAGGAGTAAAACACACACAGACACACATACATTCTTTCGCCATTAATAAATGTGATTAACACTCAAAAATAGAACAAGGACCTTTTTGGAGAAACCAGAATGTCACCCAGAACAATAATTTGTGTTAAGAAAAAAAACACCTCTTTATTACTCCAGCGAATAGCATTCCTTCCGCTATCATCTAGCAATCTCAGACAAATTTTGAAGAAATAGAAAAGGGAAAAAGGCTTCCTTGTCTATGAGTAACTCTTTGAGACACTCGGATTGTGTGTTACAAATGAAACAAATGAAGACAGTTCCATGAAGCTAACCGCATAATTAAACTGGAAGAAGTGCGGATATGTGGAATTAACTAAGAAGATAAAACACCATCGCTTTAAACTACAACAATTTACGAAAATATTTTGTCAGGACATTTTTTACAGAAAAAATAAACTACAAGCGGTAAAAATATAAAACCGCAAACTCAAACCAAATAAAGTAGTTTCAAAAGCGAATTGGATCCTTTCAAACGCGAAAAACAACCCTTTGAGCGATCGATGACGTCATTACGGCTTCAATGCACCCTCCAATTAACCCTGCCATCGATGCATCATCTGAGCTAAAAATTTCAACCATATTTGAATCGCTTTTGAGTTTAAATTTCTGCATCACGTACCTTTAATTTTAACCTACGAATGTTTCTACGTATTTTTGAGGATTTGTTTTTGATAAAAATGTTTAGTTTTGAATTACTTAAGTACTACTTTTTATGTAACCCTTTAATAACATTTTTGAGTCAAGCTTTAGTAGTATTATAGGTAGCCAAGGTAGTAGCTCCGCTTTCTGCGCTGTTGATCATTCGATTCCCGCCCAGGAGATCCATTTGTGTGATGACTTTATAGATGTTTGTTAATTACTTTATATATACATATACATTAACAAAAAAAAGTATTTTATCAGTGATTTGATTGCTTTAGTTGGCCTATGTTTAGTTACTAATGGCGCTGTGTGATTTAATTAATATTTAATATTTATATAATAATTATGTATATTAAGCCCTCGCAGTAAGCAGTAACATAATTGTAGGTGAGTTTTAGTTCTATATTAGTATGTTGATAATCTAATATGATAACCTTATTGCGATAATTGCATGCGATAGCGTAAAATTTCTCGCCACGACGCGCGATAAAGTCTCTCCTTCCAAATGACTAAAAATAAATATATATACCCATTATAATAAACTACACTAAATAAAAAAAAACAGCAATTTCCGCCAGGCTACCTTTGGATGGATATTCCCTTTACCCTTTGGATATGGAACCCAAAAAATGCACACAACACAAACCCACAAATATTAATCAGATAATTATATTCCATCGAAAATTCGCGTAAAATTTAATACGTAAGCGTCAACGCGTGTAATTTCGCTACTGAATAGGGACAATTTGTGACGTCACAAACAGACATTTCACCGAGGTGCGACGAATGGAAGAGAACTCATATGGGATAAACTGAAATTTCGGAGTTTGAGTGACGGCATACGGATTTGTGGCTATTTTGCTTTGCTTTTGTCGACCTGGAGAGACTGTCGCAATTGGCCTGGTGTCCCCTACAACACGACAATTTGGTGTACAGTAAAAGTACTATCTATATATCTATTTATCAAGGTCCCTTCGCAGAATGTTCTGTATATTATGTAATTTGGTGTACAATAAAAGTGTTATATATCTTTCTATCAATATTACGAGTATCTGTTGCAGATTCCCCTTCGTCAACAATAAAAAAAGAACAAATTATCAAACCAGTTTGCCATTCACCCATTCCGTTTGGCCTACGTCTCTGTGCATTGTTTGGTTGATTTCCACACATAATTATTTCTGGCCGCAACGCAATATGTTCCCGAACTGCGGATGACAATTAAACGCACAAAATAGGTCAAATAGTGCGAGCTTGCCCGGGAACTCTCGCAAACGAAGCCCTGGCGAAATAGCTGTTACGTATGTAGTGGCGTTTATACTCTGGCTCAACGAGAGTAGGCATGCTGATACCAGAGCTCTGTGGCAAGGATTTTTACTGACCTTATGACTGAATATAATGCGCTGCAGGGACACCGGCCTACCCTCGATAATTGAGAGTGAATGGGCTCTGGGTCTACCGGGAGCCCAATCCGGATTGGTAGATGTCACATGTCTTCGAATTTTTGGTTCTAAGACATGCCGGTTTCCTCACGATGTTTTCCTTCACCGTTCCGAGAACGTGGTATTGCGCACATAAATTTTTCCAGTGAAAAAACTCATTGGTGCACGTGTGGGTTTGAACCAGCGACCTTCAGAATGAAAGTCGGCGTCTATGCCCCTGGGCCACCACGCTCTCATTATTATAGTATGAATTAACAAATGTTATTCAGGTTTACAACTATGACTCCTGAGCCACATTATCATGTCTTGCGTATCTTCAACTACTCGTAGACTCGTAGTGTGAACTGTGGCGTCGTGATTGCGTCATCGCATGATTGACTGGAGTCAAATTGGACCTTTGTGGAGGTCTGGTTACTTCAGCATGGGTTCGTACAAATTAATTGATGTACCACCCTTAGGCAGTAACCTGAAAATTTGGAAGCGAA
Source organism: Aplocera efformata (assembly GCA_921293045.1). Taxonomy (NCBI): domain Eukaryota; kingdom Metazoa; phylum Arthropoda; class Insecta; order Lepidoptera; family Geometridae; genus Aplocera; species Aplocera efformata. Next base: position 6,060,463 of record OV121061.1, read on the forward strand.
TAATGTCTTAACAATACACGAATTTCATATTTATCGCATTCCATACTATTTATTATAAAAACGTACTGCGTCGTCAATAAACAAAGAGAGAATGATTAAAAGAAAGTAAAGCAATTGTACTCTTCATAGAATTAGAGACTGGTCTTACGACATGTTTAAATTGAGGCGTATAAATTTCATGACTGAAGACCCATCTGATGTTAAGCGGTTACCTCCGCCCATAACTACAGCAATACGTCTTTGTTCCTCCCCGCTTGAAGTATGAGAAGACCCAAGTCGCACCCCGTTGCGCCCGTCACCCGAGACGGGGATATTACGTCTCATGCGCGTGTGATTTCACCGGCACACACACCCTTCCACCGGAAGACAGCAATGCGAGTGCATCGCTGTTTGGCGGCAGATTACCAGATTCCGGGCGAACTTTGCACATGTACTACTGCTACTTTTTGTTGCACCTATACCACAACCTTTGAGATATCACTATGAGATATGAACCCAAACACACTACCAGATAACTCAGTCGCTATCTGCAATACTTATGCAAGATTTCTGTTCGTGATACCGCGCATTTATCAATCAATTTACATAATATTGTAGCTCCAGCATTAATATTGAACGCTCGAAATTGTAATACTGCTGCTAATATTGTACTCCTATTTAGGAGATTGTATTCAATACATGTTTTGGAAAAAAAATTCTATCTTCCTGAATGTAGCCCGTAAAGGTAAATAACTTTAGGGGAGTGTAAATTTATGAAAACACACCCTGTTTAAGCAAATTTAGACATGAGTACAAGTGCTACTATATACTCAAGTGCTCAAGGACTAGCAATTTTTTTTGTCCAAAAAAAAAAATCGATTCCGTTAAATTACTTTAAAAGTCAAAATATGACATTAAACAGTAAAATTATTTTTTAATTTTTTCGTTACAGTGAAATTTTTCAAGTTATGCTGTATAAAATATATTTGTTTCTATTCAAATAACGCGTTATGTAGTTCTGTGTGACATGTATAAAAAAATAAAGTTCACAATAATGAGACACAATCACTACATAGTATAAAACAAAGTCGCTTTCTCTGTCCCTATATCCCTATGTATGCTTAAATCTTTAAAACTACGCAACGGATTTTGATGCGGTTTTTTTAATAGATATAGTGATTCACTAGCAACTCACCCCGGCTTCGCACGGGTAGTTTCTCTTACGACACTGATGCTCTACTAACCGTGCGAAGCCGGTGCGGGTCGCTAGTTAAGTATAAATTAAAAGTATTGTATTTTAGTACACTGATATCATAAGAAGTTTATGTTACGTTTCTCAATAAATTTCATTACAAATACGTAAAATTATCGTGTGTTGTATCCAACGTATTGACATCAACAGGAACACCCGGCCATATCTCAGTAAATTGCCATGGCTTGTCATTAAGCGGCGGGATTTGCGGATTATGTATGAGATGGGAATGGCGGCCTTAATCGGACTTGTTTTGAATATAAACTAAACTGAATACAGATGATATTTATAAAAGTCCGTCTAATATAAATGTGAGCGCCTCTCCACATTATATTTCAAAGTAAATAAAACAAAAAAAGAACAAAAAACAACGTTAACAAACTCATACCTCTGCTAGGATTCCCTGTGTCGCAGATGGCATGGACAAACATAGGGCCCGAGAACAAACTTCATGCTCACCACACAAAGTGTGTCCCGGAAACCAAACCCGGGACCCCTGGCTTCGAAGGCAGACCAACTCAGCCACGGAACCGTCATATAATAAATAAATAATGAATATTTCACAGAAATTTCACAACGCTGTCTAGCCTCAAACTAAGCATGGCTTGTACTGTGGGAACGGATATAATAATTATTATACTCTTTTTTTTTGTAAATACATATAATACATATTAACACCCAGACACAGAACAAATATCTACGTTCGCCACACAAATGTTTGTCCTGGGTGGGAATCAAACCCACAATTCCATTTCTTCCTTTCTTCTCCTCGGATTGGTCGGTTAGAGTTGAAACAGACGTAAACTTAACAAATAAGACTAGCTAAAACATGAAAAATGTAAGTAATTTCACATATCTGTGTGCATGAGTTCCTGTGATACGTTATATGCTGACGAATATGATTACTTGTGTGTACAATTTTAAATGTTCAAATGAGTTTGAATTTGACTTACAGCGCAGATCAAGAGAAAACCGGCATATCTTAGAACCAAAATCTGGATTAGGCTCCCGTGGTAGATCCGATTATCGAGAACAGCCCGTTATCCCTACAGTGGGAACTGGACTGATGCGGATACGGAAGGATATTGCAATGTAACCAATAAAGGTACAATTAATAATCTTCTTTCAACTCAGCAGCTTCAAAACTTCAAACTTTTTTAAAAATTTCGTAAAATATTGGTTTTAAAACAAGTTAGCAAATTGCATTTGCGCTGAAGCTATCAAAATAACCAATCAAAATCCAGCGGTGCTGATAAAAATGAACAGCCAATCCGGTTTCAACAAATCCTTGTAAAATTATGACGGCGACGAAACTCTGGCAAGATGGATCACCGCGTCCGTTCAGTTTATTTAGATTTGTATTCTGCTCTTTATAAGTTTTTTTATGGGCTGTGGACTAATGACAGAAAGTTGAAAGGGAATCGTTTAGATACGATGGGTTTGTAACAATAATTCACTGTCTTGAAAATCGAATAAATCCTCTTTAAATTTCGTTTCTTTTGTTCTTTTTTGCTCGATATACGAGTAGATAATGGTCGGAACTCTTCGTACGCTAGTCCGTCTCGCACTTAGCCGGATTTTTTTAATATATACGAGAGATTGCCTTCTTAAAACTAAGTTTAGCGTTTGTTAGTCGTATTGCAGTTGTTTATTAGCGACAGTAACCAATTAACGCCATAGGTGTCAGATCGTCCCGTCACTACAGTCACAGAAAAGAAACATAAACCTGTTCATTATTTAGATTTCTCATTACCATAAGAACCCTCCCTAATGGCTGCCGCAGTTTTTCAAGTAATCTCATATTTGCCAGTCAAATGAGGCATCGTCCGCGGAGGCGCAATGTTTGAAGTCTACTGGGCCGCGAGTTTTCTCCTTTTTTTGTAAACCTGACCTGTGATTCTAAAGCGACGAATTTGAACGTGGAAAAACCGGCCAAGTGCGAGTCGGACTCGCGTACGAAGGGTTCCGTCTCATTATCTATAATATCGAGCAAAAACGAACAAAACATACGTTTTTGTATGAGAGCCCCTTTAAATATTTATTTTATTCTGTTTTTTAGTATTTGTTGTTATAGCGGCAATAGAAATACATCATCTGTTTTAGGCGACGGGTGCAACTGCACTCATACATAGAACTGTAGTTGAAATACAGTAAATTTATATGTTTTATCTTGTCATATTTGTTAATTGACAACATTGATATCATAATTGTTTGTTCCAACCCTAACCGATGAAACCGAGGGGAAGACACAACCATGTTTTTCACACAAATATGGGTCCTGGGTGGGAATTGAAGCTACGAGCTACAATGCAGAAGGCAGAGCTAGTACCGATTGCGGCAAGGCCACAAAGTTCATTTTGTACACAAAAAATTTATCGTCGAAAACTTCGTCAGCAGAATTTACCGCCCGATTTCTAGTGGCAGCCTCGCTTTAACTCAATTTCTCGTTGGAGTTTTAAACTTTTTTCCATCCGCGCAGCCTCTCTTCATAATTCCTAATCTGTTTCGTATTTTACTGTTTCTATTTTGTTTCAACGAACGCTATTTGAACGCGAATGGGATGTATTCAAAGACAGTTCTTTTGATTGTAGGTTCTTCGATGAGGTATTCGGAGATATATTTAACTTTTATATTTACCCATCTCTTCTCTTCGTGGTCGGTACTTCATTACTGAAGGTCGTGATCACTATGACGTGAACTTAAATTTGATGTGACCGAACTGACGGCCTGCCTCCAACGACTCCTATCGGTTGCCATATGCACCACGTTGTAAAATTTGACGTCCTTTATATGAACTTGGTCGGTCCATCGACTCGGTGACCTGCCGCGCGATCGCTTCCCTTCTACGTTGCCGACGACGACCAGCTTTTCTAGGTTTCCGTCATTGCGTCTTGCTATATGGCCAAAGAACGATAGTATGCGGCGGTGACATATTGTAGAGAGGCGGTCCCCTATTTTTAGTTGGGCGAGAATTGATGCATTTGTGCGTTTCGCAGTCCACGATATTCGTAGCATTCGCCTCCAGCACCACATCTCGAATGCATCAATTCTCTTCCTCTCTCGGGCTAGGATAGTCCAGGTCTCAACGCCATATAGGAAAATTGGGAACACCAAAGCTCTGACCAGGCGGATCTTTGTTGTCCATGTTATGCCTCGATTCTTCCAAACTTTTTCCAACCTACTCATTGCGTCTCTACCCATTGCTATCCGACGTTTAATTTCCGGCACACAGCATCCATCGTTGCAAATGATTGATCCCAGGTAGTTAAAGCTATTCACCGTTTCGATATCTTGGCAAGTTTTTGGCCCCACGAGGTGCCCGGCTCGGTCCACTACCATAAGCTTGGTTTTACTTCTGTTGATACTTAATCCCATTGCTTCACTCTCAGTACCCAGTCGGTAAAGTAAAACTTCCATCTCTTCTATGGATGTCGCAACCAAAGTTGTGTCGTCGGCGTAACGAAGGTTAGAAATCTTCTTCCCCGCGATCGAGAACCCTCCGTTCCAATCTTCCAATGTCTTGCGGATGATATACTCTCCATATATATTAAAGAGCATTGGAGATAATATACAACCTTGGCGCACACCCTTTTTTGTCTCAAACACATTGGAACAGTCGGTGCCGATTCGTACGAATGAGTTGTTGTTAACGTACAGATTGTTAATAAGACCGATCAGATGCTTTGGGACACCCATTTCATCTAACACTTTCCAGAGTCTATCCCACTTAACGCAGTCAAAAGCCTTAGTAATAATCAATAAAACACAGTACGACAGGTGTATTGAACTCCCGACTCTTTTCAATGATCTGACGAATGTTAAGGATCTGTTCTCTTGTTCCTTTTCCCTTCACAAATCCTGCCTGCTCTTCAGGGATTTGGCGTTCAAGAAAGTTTTTGAGTCGTCGATTGATGATATGCAAAAGTATTTTGCTTGCGTGTGAGATTAATGCAATAGTCCTGTAATTGCTGCATTTCTTTGTAGAACCTTTCTTGTGAAGGGGTATAAAGACCGATTCAGTCCAGTCTTGCGGCCACTGTCCTCTTTTCCAGATGGAGTTGCATAGCTGAGTGATAATTTCTATGCCTTTTGGTGGGAGTGCTTTTATCAGTTCAGCTGGTATTTTGTCACGGCCAGGAGACTTTCCTACTTTCAAGGATGCTATTGCAGATTCCACTTCAGCCCGAAGAATGTCTGGTTCTTGTTCCGGGATATTTAAAATATTTTCAAGGACGACGTTATCTTCAGAGTCATATAGTTTCTCACAGTATCTCTTCCAGCGATCTAAAACAAGTTCCAGCTCTGACAATAAACAACCATCCTCTGCCTCAATTCCATAGGATTTAACGTTACTAGATCGCGTCAGATGTTTTAGTGTACGGTATAGATCTTTAGTTTCGTTTTTCTTGGAATGGGCTTCAAGATCCGAGCAAATGTTGTTAATCTGGGTATTCCTGTCTTGTCGACAACGTCTTTGAACTTCTTTATTGAGCAGTGAGTATTTTTCGTGATCTTCTTGGGAAATTATACCTCTCTCTTTAAGTTGCCTTCTCTCCATGATTACTTTTGCGGTTTCAGGGGAAATATAGTCTCTTATGACTTCACATGGCAGTAGGTTATCGGATGCAGCTTGCGTAATGGCATGTTTCAATGAAGCCCATATCTCTCCGCTGCTTCCTTCATTGTTCAGTTCCGATATTGTTTCCAGCCTACTTTCAATCGCCTTCCGGTATTCATCCACTTTTACTTCCCTGAGTGTTTTTGTCGTCTTTGTCTTCGGTATATTCTTAAGTTTTATCCTTAGGACTGCCATTAGGAGTTGGTGATCGCTACCGCAATCCGCACCAGGATAAGTTGAGGTGTTAAGAATGGATGACCTCCAGCGTGTTTGTATCATGATGTAGTCAATTTGGTTTCTACATCTATCTCCCGGTGAAATCCATGTATACAACCGTCTGATATGGTGTTTAAAGCAGGTATTCATGAGTGTGAAACTCTCATCACTGCAGAACTGGAGCAGTCTTTCCCCTCTTTCATTCCTAGCTCCTATTCCATACTTTCCCACTACTCGGCGCAGATGATCGTCGCTGGATGTTACACCCACTTTCGCGTTAAAATCACCTAGAACCATCGTTATTTCACGTTTGGGGATATCTTTAAGTGTTTGGGATAGCTTACCATAAAATTCCTCAATTTCCTCATCAGTGGAGTTAGTTGATGTGGGAGCATATACCTGGATAATGTGTAACTTACAAGGTGTCGTGTTCAATGTGATCGCAATTATCTGAGTGAAAATAAGTATTCACAAAAAGTACTGCATAAGTATTCAATCAGTTACAGAAGTAGAATTTCATAGTACACTAGTAGTAGTAGTATTCCCTTGTTTCTCGCTCGGGGGTACATTTAAAAAAAACATTCAAATCGGTCTATAATAAGCGAAGAAAAAAGTCACAGGAGCTTTCCTACACAATTTCGTTTACTTGGATGACATATGTTTTCCAGTTCTTTTGATTTAAAAACCAAGATATTTTATCGATTTATTTACTAATAGAATGACTAATAGGATCTTTGTGGCAACAAACATAAAAATTACTAACCGCATTAACAATCTTCTCCTTAGAAGGCGGTTGGAAAAAAACCACTCAAAAATTCTTCATTCATGAACTAATGCCGTGGTTTTATCTGCAACCAAAGATAATTACTCCACTTCAGCGTAATCGATGGATTAAAAAATTACATAAATATCGATTAAGTAAATAATTTTAATCACATTGATAAGCGAAAGATACGTTGACTACATTTGATAAACAGTATTAACGTTGCAGTTGAGGAGTGTGTAAAAATGGCTAAAAAAGGGAAACAAAATGCTGAAGATAAGAATATCAAAAGTGTAAAGGACAAAGTTAAAGAGGATAACGGCAAAGTTGACAAAGGCAAGTCCAGGAAGTGTTTGAACGTGAGTAATAATCTTTTTCTTGGCAAATTTCGGTGATAAATTGTTTTTCTTGAAGCGTGTTGTATCTACCGGATTTGTAGCTGTTATCATACTAATATTATGGACCAGGTGCGTTCCGCGTTACCCTCGGTTTTTCGGGATCAAAAGTAACCAATGTTAATCCAGGATTTAAGCTATCCAGGTACCAAGTTTCATCCAAACTCACTGAGCCTTAGACGTGAAGGAGTAACAAACATATCTTTTTTAATCATTTACTTGTAAAATAAATGTTTGTCCTGGTTAGGAATTGTAGGGGGAATGAGTGTGTATGTTATGTTAAACAACGTTAACACACTCATACCTCTGCACTAGGATTCCCTGTGTCGCAGATGGCATGGACAAACACAGAAACACAAGACAAACACCCAAGACCCGAGAACAAACTTCATGCTCACCACACAAAGTGTGCCCCGGCCGGGAATCGAACCCGGGACCCCTCGCTTCGAAGGCAGGGCTACTACCAACTAAGCCACGGAGCCAAATGTTGTAACTATAACGACAGAGTATACTTAAAAGTGTCTGTCAAGGATCTAAAACTACCCTCGTTTCCCAAAACGCAGATTATCTCGAAAATTAATTATCCAATCATTTCTCGTGACATGACTACCAGTCAGGCTCTTGGCAGTGTTAGCTAATTTTCCAAGTTGATAAATCATTCTGAAATCGGGCCGAAGACTCAGTCAAATACAGTTACATAACAGATTCAAAAGCCTCCAACATGGCTTATAGACTAGAATAGCCGGGACTGACATCTTCAATACTCTTAATATGTATTCGAAGCACGGAGGCGCGCAGTTCCCTGAAAATTCAGTCATACATTAGGATTCCCTATACCGCTGGCAGCATGGTCAAACACAGATAGACAACACAAATAACCATGACCCGAAAACAAACTTTACACTTATCAGATTCGGACTGATAACTGTAAAACATTATATTATGTTCAAGAATATGTGTCCTTGTCCAAACGATGCTTGAGATCTAAAAGGTTTAGTTCGAGTAAAAGTACCACATAACTCGGCTGCCCCCCCTCCAGGGCAACCGGCGTATCTGCTGCAGAATCCCCTTCGTCAACAAAAAAAGCTATGTTTAATTTGGGGCTGTATGGCGCGGGGTGAAATATCCATAAATATTTTATCCCCCGAAAATTTTAAAGCTACGAAGATTTTGTAATGTGAATAATTGACGGAACGAGCTGTATACCCATATTAAGTAAGTGGTTACCACCCTTGACAGCAATGATGCGCTTGTGATTTGACACCGGCACCGAAGTCTTTCCACCAGAACGCAGTGAGGCGAGCAATACTGCTTGAAGGCAGATTTCAGGTAGCACACCTGAAATCTGTCAAGGTCACCTCTCCGGATGAATTTGCACCTCCCATGGAACTCGTGTAGGGATTCCTAGAGATCTTATCTCGCAACTTGGTCTCCACAATTATACTAATCTGTCTCCTTGGCTCCTTGGCTTAGTTGGTATTAGCCCTGCCTTCGAAGCGAGCGGTCCCGGGTTCGATTCCCGGCCGGGGCTCACTTTGTGTGGTGAGCATGAAGTTTGTCTTGTGTTTCTTTGTTTGTGAGTGTGAGTGTGTTAACGATTAAACGTTTATTGTTTCAGGTGATCCTCATCTCATCAGCAGTGATAGCCGTCGTACTGTCTATAACTGCATTTCACCTGTACTCATGTTTCACTCATATCCCTGAACTACCAGCGGTAGACCTGGACGAGTACTGGGGTCCATCTGGCACTCAAGTGGAGGACACGTCAATACGTCCCTTCAAAATTGTTTTCACAGATGCCGTATGTATATATCTTCTAATATATAAAAATTTATGTGTTTTTGTTCGTGTTTTATTTCTTGCAGTAAGGCACCCGGAAGGAGTTTTAGTGCGTAGGACTCCAGCGTTGCATATATCTTCCATATCACTACATACTATTGTACATAGTATAAAACAAAGTCGCTTTCTCTGTCCCTATATCCCTATGTATGCTTAAATCTTTAAAACTACGCCACGGATTTTGATGCGGTTTTTTTTAATAGATAGAGTGACTGAACAGGAAGATTTATATGTATAATACACTAGCAAGTCACCCTGGCTTCGCACGGTTAGTTTCTGATACGACACTGATGCTTTACTAACCGTGCGAAGCCGGGGCGGGTCGCTAGTACTTCCATATATCTTTAAATCAACGTTGGAGGACAGTCGCACATAAGCCCACGCCTCCCCAAGGATTATTTTCAGGCATCCAAAATTAATTGTCCCCACGACCTTCACGTCAGTTTGAAGTAAAATGTCAATTTAAGATTTTCTTTTCCACCACTACCAGTGAGTCGTTTAAGTAGTCAGCAAAACAGATATTATTGATATTTTTTTACATAAACACGCACTGTGAAAAAAGTATATGAGGAGTTTGTATGTGAAAACAAACATGTTGAAAAAAATAATTTATTTTTAAAATTTTATTATTATATGCTATGGTTTCTTTTTGATCAATAAAATCCCTACATAATTTAATAACAATTATAAATAATTCTTATTTTTAATCAACTTCCAAAGGAGGTTATCGTCTGGAGAAGTACTGCCTCCACACTTGGTAATCAGCTGCCAAGTAATTTTATACTCGCATCGCTGTTACGGTGGAAGGGTGTGCGTTCCGTCTCAGAGTGACGGGCGCAACCGTGACTTCGGTCTTCATATTTTAGCAGTGGAAGAACTGCTCATCCAGTCACTTTTAATCGCAAGAACCGAACCGAAGAAGTGTACAATTTATTTGTTTTTATCTCCTATATTTGTGTAAAAATTTCAGATGCAAGATGAAATCCGTACGCTCTTCGAGTTGTACCGTCGCGTGGAGAGACCCTACGAGACAGCCAGACCAACCAGCTTCAACGAGACTGGCTGGACCTACGGTGTCAACTCCGGTGGTTTCACAGAGTTTTTTACTAACTGGATCTTCAACTACAACTTTAGGGAACGGGCGAAGTTCCTGAACAAATTTGACCAATTCAAGACGAATATTCAAGGGCTTGATATCCATTTCATTCACGTCAAGCCCGAAATTAAGGACAAGAATGTCAAAGTAAGTTTTATTTTATGTGATATAGTGAGACAACAATCTGAGGGACCACACCCCGCCCATGACAACATAAGATTTGGATCATACACTGAGTGGCATTAATCTTGCTGTGTCCATGACCTGAGACGAGGATGATACGTCTAATGCGCATGTGATTTCACCGGCACCTACACCCTTTCGCCGGAACACAGTAGTGCGAGCACTACTGCTTGGCGGCAGATTCCAGGTGTGTTGGCAGTACCTCTTCGGAAGAACTTGGCACAAGTTCTACTGGTACTTTTGGTTGCTTTCTTATCTACGTAAACGTACACACTCATACCCCTGCACTAAAATTCCCTGTGACGCAGATGGCATGGACAAACACAGTAACAAAACACAAACGCCGAATAAAGGAGGACAAACTTCATGCTCAACACACAAAGTGTGTTGGGGCCAAGAATCGAACCAACTGTTAGTAGGTGCTTATTATTATGACAGGTGGTTCCACTGTTGCTGCTGCATGGATGGCCAAGTTCAGTCAGAGAGTTTTATGAAGTCATTCCTCGCCTGACTTCCCCTAAGAAAGGATACAAGTTCGCGTTTGAAGTTATCGTGCCGAGTTTGCCTGGGTTCACATATTCTCAGGTAAGACGTATTATATTATATATTATTACCCGGCTGCGCCAGGAGTGTTATGTTTTTTGAGCGTATGTTTGTATGTATGTATATTTCTTTGGCACGCTCTTTAGCTCAAACGGCTATAAGGATTTTAGCTGGAGAGGTGTTGTGATTCGTTTTAATTGTGAGAGTCACACTGGCTATATTAAATTTATAAAAATGAAAATGGCCGAATTTTGGCGCCATATTTTGTCTTAAGTTTTTTTTCCTCATAACCTATCGGGTTAGTTATCAAAATACAGTGTTTTATAAAAATATATACAATGTATTATATCTTTAGTCGTAATTTGGAATAATTCACGCAGTCGGTTTTTTTTTATTGGATTTGCCTTTTTTATTGGTTAAGACGCAATTCCCAGTTTCCCTGGTTGATTAGAGAATTAAATTTGAGGAAAATAGAAGAAACAGGTATTGTTGGTCGGTCACATGAATACTACTTATATTATAAACGCGAATGTTTGGATGTATGGATGTATGTTGGTTACTCAATCACGCCAGAACGTCTGAACGGACCTGGACGATATTTGGGACAGAGATATATTGTATTATAGTCTGGAATAGCACATAGGCTACTTTTTATACCGGAAAAACTTACTCCCGTAGGAAGTCCAACTGCGGGTCACACCGCGGGGCGCAGCTAGTATGATATATTCGTAATATCAAGATCGTTTTTGTCTAAGTCCTAGACCCAAAACTTCGAAGATATGTCGTGATATCTCCAAATTAGGATAAAACTCAAGTGACAGATTAAATCCCATTCACTCACCCTCCGAATGTTAGCCTGTGTCCCTTTAGTAGACATATCTTGGAGGCCGCTACGTAATAAAGTTTAGTGTCGACTACCCTCAAGTTTAGTTTCAACGCCTGCTTGAATTCTCACCCTCTCTGTAACATATGTTGACAAATATATATATATATCAGGAATGTAACGTTTACACAAGTGTATGAATATACACTTGCACTAGGATGGTCTGTGTCGCATATGGCATAGACCAACTCATAAACATAAGACATCACAAACAGACACTTTAATTATACCTATTTATTTGTATAATTTATCAAATTGACGGCTCTGTGGCTTAGTTGGTAGTAGCCCTGCCTCCGAAGCGAGGTGTCCCGGGTTCGATTTCCGGCCGGGGCAACCTTTGTGAAGTAAGCTTGTTCTCAGGTCTTGGGTGTTTGTCTTGTGTTTCTGTGTTTGTCCATGCCATCTGCGACACAGGGAATCCTAGTGCTGAGGTATGAGTGGTAACGTTGTTGTTGTTGTTGTTAAATTCCACAGGGAGCATCAAAGCCAGGTCTGTCTACCGTTAAAATAGCAGTCATAATGCGCAACCTGATGCAACGCCTGGGCCATAACCAATTCTATATCCAAGGAGGAGATTTTGGGCACATGATCGGCTCTCATATAGCCACACTATTCCCCAAAGAAGTCCTGGGCTTCCATACCAATTTGCCCGCTAACTTCTCAAAGTATGCCTTCTATACTTGGATCCTCGGTGGCTTGTGGCCAAGCTTGGTAGCTGATAAGAGACACGTGGACAAAATGTACCCTGTCACGGATAAACTTAAGTTCTTTTTGGAGGAGTCTGGATATATGCATTTACAGTCAACTAAACCTGACACTATTGGTAAGTAAATACTTGGAAACGACAGTTTTTCTAAAAATAAATATATACCTAGAGAATGAGAACATGCGTTCTTAAACCTAAGTTTAGCGCTTGTTCAAACCCTATGCTACCCTCCATGGGGAGAATAAAGAGTCCCTAATGGAAGGATTACTTTCTTTTCGCAAGCATGATCCCTTCGCAAAGTACTTAAATCTTAACAATGTTTTCCTCATTACTATGAAATCAGATAGAACAAAATATTTTGCTTGTCGTGAAGCAGAGACATATCACGGTACGGAGTATTATCAGTTATGGTGAGATTTCTTAGAGTATTAACCATCATGAGAAAACAATGACAGCACGTTGACTATAAGTAGCTGTATCAAATCCAGACATCACTACATAGTATAAAACAAAGTCGCTTTCTCTGTCCCTATAACCCTATGTATGCTTAAATCTTTAAAACTACGCAACGGATTTTGATACGGTTTTTTTTAATAGATAGAGTGATTCAAGAGGAAGGTTTACATGTATAATACACTAGCAAGTCACCCCGGCTTCGCATGGGTAGTTTCTGATACGACACTGATGCTTTACTAACCGTGCGAAGCCGCGGCGGGTCGCTAGTACTATATATATGTTAAATTCTGGAACGATGTGAAAAAACGACATGAATTGCGTGTGGTATCTTTTTAAGGATTCTTGTATCGATAGTAATACAAAAATACAAAATTGTTTATTTACCAAAAACATATTATAGATTACAAATAAGACATGATTACTATTATAATAGTCCCCGCACTAGACGAAGTCTGTGTCGCGGGAGGCCGAATACCTATTAGGATTACTAAGTACAAAAAACTATAACAGCGCAAGACAACCATTGAAATATCTGTTTTCCAACTTAACAAGCTATTGATAACTTTAATAACAAAAATAACAAAATAGAATAAGAAATGGGAAATATCAATAGGGAAGACCGAGCATTTTGACATTGTACCAATAATAATTATAGTTCCAAGGCAAGTTGTGTTTGTGAGTGTGTGTGTATGTATGTGTTTGTGAGTATATGTGTATGTATGTGTGTGTGTGGTTAATGTAATGTCAAGCGATGATAAAACCACAGGATTAATGCTATATGATCCGTTATAATTCATCCTAAAATATTTGAAACTAGCATCTATTTCCAGGTATTGCCTTGTCAGACTCTCCTGTTGGCCTCGCTTCATATATCATCGATCGCATCATGGTCTTCACAGACCCTGAGAACAAGAACCACTCGGATGGCGGTCTTGACAAGTACTTTTCTATGGACAAGCTGATCGATAACATCATGATGTACTGGGATACAAAAAGTATTACTACGTCTATGAGGCTTTATAAAGAGTCTGTTGCAAATAGCGAGGTGGAGCAAATTATGGCGAAGTAAGTATAGCTAGTTCTATTTGATCCCATTAGGAGTGAGCCGATGCCCCCTTGAAATTAAACTTTATGGCCTTTTTTGGAAAATCTAAAAGTTGTTTATCGCGAATAGACGCCGACTTTCAATCTGAAGGTTGCTGGTTCAAACCCAAACGTGCAACAACGAGCTTTTTCACTTGAAAAAAATTATGTGGGCAATAACACGTTCTCAAAACGGTGACGGAAAACATCGTGAGGAAACTGGCATGTCTTAGAACCATAAATTCGATGACATGTGCCATCTACCAATCCGGATTGGGCTTTCGTGGTAGATCAGAGCCCATTCACTCTCAATTATCGAGAGTAGGCCAGTGTCCCTGCAGTGGGAACATTAGAGGCTGGTACGGGGAGAGGAATTGTCCAGAAAAACTTGGCATAAGTTCTACTGCTACTTTGAATTGTTCCTTTTAAACACAAGATATATTATATGTTTAGAGATTTCGAGGATCTTGCAAGCAACATGATACCCCAAAACCTATTAAACACCTATACTTCCAGGATTCCAACACCAGTCCCTATATGGGCTCTGCGCTTCAAGCACGAACTGATCCACCACCCTGATTTCATCCTGCGATGGAAGTACCCTAACCTGGTCGGTTCCAACTCTGCGGAGTATGGAGGACATTTTGCTGCCCTCGAGAGACCGAAAACGTTCTCAGATGACGTGTTCCTGGCTGTCAAGATGTTTAGAGGAGAGTTTCTAGGATAGACTATTGAATATATTTTTGGAAAAAATCAAGTGATGTTTTTTGTGTACGGCTCCTTTTTAGTTTGTCTCTCTCGTGTAGTATTTTGATTCCACCCAGCCTATTTTCGTTGTTTATGACGAGCATAAGTTCTTGGACTTTGGATTTTTATCACAGATATAATTATAATTATTTATCAAGGTATGTTTTTATGTGAATCAGTGACGGAACGAGCTTTTATCCAATTAAAAATAATGTCTGAATCGGTGACAATAGGCGAAGACATCATGTGACTAAAACATGAGTACCTCCTTGGTACCTCCACCTGAATTAAGAACATCCTTCTTAGAATATTGTTAAAATACGAATCTCATTAAGTATTACAAAACGATTCATTAGCGGTATACTGTACGGTGAATGGACGACTAGGATAATTACAAATCACAAAAAAAAAATACGAAACACATTCCGACATTGCCAGTTTTTATAAATTTTCCCGTATTCCTTTTTCAAAAGCTTTAGCACAGTCCGATTGTTTTATTGGATGAGGCAGGTAAGCTCTTAGAGCGAATTATAGCAGGACGCCTTAATACGCACCTGAACTCGGTTGGTCCGGACCTAAACGAAAACCAATTTGGTTTCCGTAGAGGTCGATCGACTGTAGGTGCTATACTGAGGATCAAGACCATGGTGGAGGAAGCAGTCTCTAGAGGCAAGGTTGTTTTGACGATATCTCTTGATATCGCCAACGCCTTTAATACGATGCCCTGGAGTTGCGCCAAAGAGGCGTTACGATACCACCGCGTACCGAATTACCTGCGCAGACTTATAGGAGATTACCTATCCAATAGGTATATCACATATCGAGGGCGCAATAGCTGGGAACAGTATCAAATGTCGTGCGGTGTTCCACAGGGGTCTGTTCTTGGGCCACTCCTGTGGAATATCGGTTACGACTGGGTGCTGAGAGGTGAAATGCTCCCTGGTGTAAGCGTTACATGCTATGCTGATGATACGCTCATCACGGCTCAGGGTAAGTCGTACCAGGAAGCGGCCATGTTGGCCAAAGCTGGATTGGCTCAGTTAGTTAGTCGAATCGGTGAGTTGGGACTCAAGGTAGCTCTCGACAAATCGGAGGCTATCTGCTTCCATGGGCCGCGGAAGGCACCACCTCCAGGGTCTTTCGTAGAAGTTGGAGAAACTCGCATTGCTGTCGAGTCGACGATGAAGTACCTAGGACTCGTCCTCGACAGCCGATGGAATTTTGTCGCACATTTCCAACGTCTGGCGCCAAAATTAATAAAAACAGCAGCAGCCCTTGGGAGCATTCTGCCCAACTTGAATGGGGCAAATGTCGGCTGCCGGCGCTTATATATGGGGGTTGTGCGCTCTATGGCGTTATATGGTGCTCCAGTCTGGGCTAACAACCTCAACAGGCGTAATATCACTGCTCTACGAAAACCTCAGAGGTTGATGGCCACCCGCGTCATAAGAGGTTATCGGACGATATCGTTCGAGGCAGCATGTGCATTGGCCGGTTCTCTTCCGTGGGATTTAGATGCTCGGGCTCTCGCATCTTTATATTTCTGGCGCCAGGAAGCACTGGAAATGGGTGAGCGACCAGCAGTGAGGGAGATGAAGATGCGAAGACTCGAGATTCAACAAATTCTCATTGAAGAATGGGCCGATAGGCTGGAACACCCAACCGCTGGCCTGAAGACGATCGCTGCAGTACAACCCGTCCTTAAGCAGTGGCTGGAACGAGAATTCGGCATCCTTACCTTCCATCTGACGCAGGTGCTTTCCGGACACGGCTGCTTTGGCAAGTACCTGTGTCGGATTGGGAGGGAAGAAACAACGCGATGTCATCATTGTAACAACTGCGATGAAGACACGGCTCAGCACACCGTGGAGTCATGTCCAGCCTGGGCCGATCAGCGTCTTTTGCTACAAGCAGATGTGGGGCATGACCTCTCGCTGCCAACTATTGTTGAAAGCATGGTTGAGAGCGAAAGGTCATGGAACGCTATGATGACGTTCTGCAATAGAGTCATGCTTCAAAAAGAGAACGCAGAGAGGGAGAGGGAGGCCACAAGTACAATGCCTACCCGCACACGAAGACCTGGGCGCAGAAGGAGAGCTTATGGCTCTCTCCAGCCTCCATAACAGTGGCCTTAGGGAGGCAGGTTCGGGAGCCTGTCTTCCACAAAAATAAGGCCCGAGATGGAAGCGCGTGGCGTGTTCCCATGCGCTTCTCAAAAGCAGCGTTTTACCAACCAAAGACGGGGTATGCAAATGCAGACCAGCACCGCCAGAGGCCACGGAAGAATGTTCGTGCCCGCAGCCTCTAGCACTTCGGTGTGAGAAGGAACACCAAGGGGTTTAGTCGGTTCGAGTCCGACATAACCCTTCCGCAATCCCGAGTGCGGAAGGCGTATGCGTGGGCATTCCCCTTGTAAAAAAAAAAAAAAAAAAAAAGCTTAGTTGATCTTGGAGATTTTTTGGCAGTATGAATTTAATCATAAATAAATATATTTCATACTACGATTTTAAATTAAAGATTGCCTTACCCTTGATTGAGTCATAAATTACAATAAAATATTTCATGTTCTCCACATTTGGTCTAAGTGATGTTAAACTGGCAACGAAATATGTACGCTAACGTAATATGTGATAAAATCAGATATTAATAAATTAATTATTTTTTACTCAGTCATTCATGCATTTTGTTAGTAGTGCATACAAATAAAATTACTTATTTATACTACATAATTTAAAATTTAAACAAAAAAAGAACAATTTCAAAATGAAAATTCTATATTTTTATAATACTACAAATTTTATACGCCATCTTTTGAACGCTGTCTCACCTGATGGTAAGTGATGATGCGGTCATAGATGTAATGCTGGTCTAGGAGTTATCTATTCACTCTTTTAATGTAATGTGACGAAGAAATGGAGCCTTACTTAGTGAGGAGTCGAGTGGTACCAGTGTACCCAGTTCCTTATCAAAGACAAACTCCGGTATGACCTAAAAGCACTCATAAAACTTTTCTTTTACATTTTGTTCTGAAACAAATTCTCGAGGCGAGCAACTCGAGCCAAGATTAATGACGCAAATCTGAACAGACAGACAGACGGGCAATCCGATAGCTTCATTGATATTCAGCGTTACCTCTACCAGCGGAATATTTAACCAGATATTTTATGTACAGATAGTCAATATCAAAGTAAAAGTAAAAAAAAAAAATGCGTAGATTTCTTAAAAATAACATGGAAATGTCACCTTTTAAGAATAACTTTTTAAGAATACGAGATTACACAATCTTACATATTTTTTTGAAAGAAATAATAATTATATTTATGTGCCCATTAACAAACAAAGAGACAAAACATCATACTACTATTAAAAATGCGGAAGTTCGTCTGTATATATGTTTTTCATTCCTTCATGCCTCAATGGCAGAAACAAACGGAGAAGGCAGAGTTGTGAGGCAGTTAAAGGTAAGATAGACGGACAATCAGACGTTGTATGTTCTATTAGTATAGCAAAAACAAATTTAAACTTGTCAATGAAAATAGGGTATGAAGCCCCTGTGGATATGAAGCCTTAAACAGATCTGATTGAAACGAAAATAGCGTTTGGTAAACTTTTTGTCGAGAGCGAGATCGCTCTTGTAAATCAAGAATAGTTCAGTCAGTCTCTCTCAATACGTGCCTTCAATAATATTGGAATAATTACAACCGATATCTTTTGAAAACTCCAGAACTCGTTAAAATTCTCAACACAGTTAAATTCTATTATTTTGGAACCAGAATTTACGCGTCTGGACTTGTCGATGAAAAAGTTTCCTTGTTACTGGCGCCTCTAGGCGATGTTAAAAGTATTATGAGAAATCGTCTGTACATTCTTGTATTTAGTTTTTAAGAAATAACTGTTTCAAAGACTGTTTTAATAAAAAAATATTGCCGAATGTATGTAAGGCACTTCGCAGCGGCCGCACTTATTTGCCCGATTTTTTTGTTGTAATGGTCAGGATAAAGTTTGTATGAAAGAAATTTAAAAAAAAAACTGTACGGAATAGTAATAAAAGGGTAAATTATTTTAATCCAAATTTTTATAAAAAAAAATGTGTGAGTGAGACAGAAGGGAACTCCTCAAAAATATTGACATAATAGTTTCTTACATTACCTAGATTAACATGTAGGCTACTATTATCCCGAAAAAGTAAAGTATTTTTTTTAGTTACTTATGGCATTTTAAGATGTCTATCCTGGCTTTACTAGTTTTTATCAACTATGTAGAATAGTTCCATGTAGAAGATCTTCAGGTGGATTAAAAACTCCCAGACCAGAACTGATCACTCATACGCAAGAAGAAAAAGGACATCCAAACACAGAACAAACGGTCCGTCACACAAATGTTTGTCTTGGATGGGAATCGAAGCCACGACCAGACTTACTTTCCGTCTCATGGGAGATGGTAATTATGACTGTTATTCTTAGAATCCGATAATTTGTTTCGGAAATAAGTTCTACATTTCGCTACTAGATGGCAGCACACGTAAAGTTAGAACCCGCTAACGTTGCGTTTCGTGAAAAAGTCAGTTCCAATTGTGAATCTTTAATTAGTTGATATCCTACTTGGATATCAACTAATTAAAGATTCACAACCTTTATTACTATTTATGTACAGCATTTTATTACTTGCTCCCCCTTGTTATTGATATCCTATCAATTTTGGAATTTGTTCAGTTATAGATTCAAGCCATCTCACGCTGGGTCGAATCTACACTCAACACATTTGTATATCACTACATAGTATAAAACAAAGTCGCTTTCTCTGTCCCTATATCCCTATGTATGCTTAAATCTTTAAAACTACGCAACGGATTTTGATGCGGTTTTTTTTATAGATAGAGTGATTCAAGAGGAAGGTTTATATGTATAATACACTAGCAAGTCACCCCGGCTTCGTACGGGTAGTTTCTGATAGGACACTGATGCTTTAGTAACCGAGCGAAGGCGGGGCGGGTCGCTAGTTGTAAAATAAATCAAGAATCATTCACACACAAAATCGAGCCCTAAATCCCGTGCTCTTAGTATTCATGTATAGAGCTAGGTATAAACGTAGTAATATCACACAACCTAGTTTATACCCTATTCTAAACCACAAATTATGTAACCACCCCATAGATTGCCACAATCCAAAACAGCAATCAAACTTGCAACAACGAGAATGTTGTCGAAGCACCGAAGATATCTAATATGTGCAGGTTATGCAAACATTTGGGTGTCGGAATCGAACCCCCCTGTCTCGGTTGATTGCCTAAGCCATTGTGACACCAGTTGTTTGTATTCCATAACCATGAATGTCAAGGGTATTGCACAAAAGTGCTTTGAGCGACGTTCTGGGCTAAACTGGGAGAACCTGATATTACGTATAAGACTTGGGGTGGGTGGGATGTCCATGAATGTGAGATAACATGCAGGATTTTTTATAAATAAATCCCCGTTTCAGAGTACCCTTGGAGTACCTACACGTACCCCCTGGATAGTATCTTATGACATTGCACTCCGCACATGAAATGGACAATCCAAAAACTGTTACCTGTGTACATATATACGTTACTACGAAAATATACTGACAATTGGACGAATTTTCATATGCTCAAGATTCCAAAGCCATGGTGAGTATAATATCCTTTGACATTTGCACTCCGCATGAAATGGACGACCAACTTATCTGTATACACGTTGCGACGAAAATATACTGACAATTGGACGAATTTTTATATCCTCAAGACTGCAAAGCCATGGTAACTACAGTAATCCTTTGACGGCGTTGCACTCCGCATGAAATGGACGACCCAGAAACTTATCTGTGTATACATACACGTTACTTTGTGCCGCGGTTTGGTTAAGAAATGCTTGTGGCTCTTGTGGATAATGATGAGGGTCGTTTAATGATGCTTTATTTTAAAACTAGCTGACCGGGCCACGCGTTGCTGTGGCTAACGTTTTTGTGATACGATATTATTATAATTTGCAATTAAATAATATTGCGATCATAAATTGAGATGTGAGCTATCCTATCTTTCAAGTTGGATCAAACTGCACACGGTGTACAAATTTGATACACAAAATCGGTTATTGTGATTAAACCATGATAGCTAGATATATGTTCTCGCGGACTTTTTTGTATGTCTTAATGGGATCTACAAACCCGTAGTACATCATTTTGTTCTATTGTCAATAGTTTTTGCAGCGCACGCAAAAATAGGTTTTCGATTTTACACCTTGTGTTACAAAATAGCAATTTACTTACGGATCCCTAATTTTAAAAAAAAACATAGCCTATAGCCTTCCTCGATAAATGGACTACCCAACACTGAAAGAATCATTCAAATCGGACCAGTAGTTCCAGAGATTAGCGCGTTCAATCAAACAAACAAACAAACTCTGCAGCTTTATAATATTAGTATAGATGTAAACTTTGTAACCGATTTAAATAAAGGAGGTTCTCATTCCGCTCTATGTTTTCTGTGCTTGTTTGGACATTGTTAGTCAAACGATATCTTTTAAAAGCTTTCTTTGTTGTAGATACCGTTATTAGAAAAATTTGTTTCGTCGGACTATAGTATATACTTTAGAAATTTATGATTTCTTTTTGAATATGAAGGGTGTTATAAGTTTGTATGTATCTGTGTATCTGATGCTGTTATAATACTGACGTGATGCAGATGGTTCTTAGGTATAATTTATGAAGATTTGTTCAGGCGTTTGAAGATAAGTTTGTCACCATTACATCATATCAGGGGTTTTACATTTTCAGAAATAACCAAGTTTATAGTACAAGCTATGCTTATCTTGGAGCTAGATGTTGTAGTGAAAAATGTACATTAATATTTACATATATTATTTCATCAGCTTCCACATCCATCAAAGTGGATCACAGGAAATATACTATGGAAGGTCGCATACAGAAAATGATACGACAGGAGCGTTTGTTTGTCTGTAAGAACGATCGCCGGCCTGTGCAAACTTTGCATACAAATATGCTTTTTTTTTTTTATAAATAAACGTTTACACACTCATACCTCTGCACTAGGATTCCCTGTGTCGCAGATGGCATGGACAAACACAGAAACACAAGACAAACACCCAAGACCCGAGAACAAACTTCATGCTCACCACACAAAGTGTGCCCCGGCCGGAAATCGAACCCGGGACCCCTCGCTTCGAAGGCAGGGCTACTACCAACTAAGCCACGGAGTCGTGTGTATTGTGTGTCTGTGGTAATCCGATTGAGGTTGGAAGCATAGAGGCCACTTGTCATCTGCTTGTTTCGTGAAACAAAATAATCAAGCACCGATTTGGAAATAGAACCTGCCTAAGAATTGGTGCCTCTAACCACTATGGTACACACATTTCCCATGATCCATCAGCAAAATATTCGTAATTCAAATCCAAATTACCATAAAATATCTCAGTTTAAACATCTTACCGAATCCAATCTCGATTTATTATTCATTCGAAGCAAAAATAGCATATCGGGGAATCGATGTTGAATCGCATTCGATTCGACAAGACAAGCGAGCGCCTGATTTACATAATGCTAGCGGGTAGTGGATTGGGTGGCAGATATAGCGATATTATATTTAATTTTCCATTTTTTTTTATGTGAATCATCTATTGGCGCACCTTGGCAATAAATATGAGTCTTCCTGACGGCAAACGATGGCATCGTTTGCCGTCATGAAGACCTCATCTTTATATCTACCAGGTATCACGTCCAGCCTCAAACCAATCTAATACAATATATTCAAATATAAAATATATTTTCTAAATCAGATGACACCGATTGGAATTGGTCGATATACTTGTTTTATTTTGTTAGGCATAGACGCCGACTTTCAATCTGAAGGTTGCTAGTTCAAACCCACACGTGCACCAATGAAGAATTGAAAAAAAATATGTGCGCAATGCCACGTTCTCAAAACGGTGACGGAAACCATCGTGAGGAAAGCGGCATGTCTTAGAACCAAAAATTCGACGACATGTGACATCTACCAATCTGGATTAGGCTCCCGTGGTAGATCAGAGTCGATTCACTCTCAATTATCGAGAGTAGGCCGGTGTCCCTGCAGTGGGAACATTAGCGGCTGGTACGGTACGGTAAGGTATTCTAAATTAACCAATATACAGATGAAATGTTCTTTCATATATGCTTTGCATGGTTATATGTCTGGTTCTATCTCTGACATAATGCAATTATTTAGGCTTTATAGGAGGGCTGTATTGACCATCCGTAGATCTGTCCTTCCTTCGGTCGACCAATTAGTGCTCTGTGGTTTAACGTACGGCTCGAAGAGTGTTCGCACACAAATTCAATTGCTGCATGCTACCTTAGATTTTCCATTACATTTATGACGTAACAGGGTTCGGTAGTGCCTAACTGAAATAAAAAAGTATGTGTTGATCTTTAATGAATGTGACGGGATGCTGGAGGCTCACCTGATGTTAAGTGGTTACCTCCGCCCATAAAAGCAATACGACTTGGGTCTTCCCCGACCGAAGTATGAGACCCAACTCGCCCGTCACGAGACGGGAATGTTACATATCATGCGCTTTTGATTTCAACGGCATCCATTGCTGTTCGCATTGCTGTATACCCACTGGAATACAGCAATGCGAATGCTTGGCGGCAGGCAGTACTTCTCCGAGTGAACTTGGCACGAGTTCTACTGGTGCTTTTACGCACCACGCAGGAGTACGTAGGGGGGGTCTAGGGATTTAAAAGGTACCTGCGAACGCGAGCAAATTTAGCCCCATCTGTTCATCACTATCAAACATATCTACAAAGAATGTCACAAAAATATGCCTCCCCCCTTTTATCCGCCATCACTCATTCAACGAGACCTCTCTGAGACCACATAGTCGGGTAATCTCAATAATGGATGGGGATTACAGAAACATCTCAAAGAATCGCAACAGATTCAAATCAATTATCTATTTTGCTAGAAATTCTGGCGATTATGTTGAATCACAGATGTTTAATGTAGTTTTTGCAGACTTCAAATAGAGGAAGTTCGTAATTAGGCTGTATGTTTTAAGGTTCCGTACTTCAAAAGTAAAAAAACAGATCTCTTATAGTATCTCTTCGTTGTCCGTCTACCCATCTGTCAAGACACTTTTTCTCAAGAACGCTAGGATGTATCAACTTGAAATTAATATGAAGTTCCACCTTGATTGGGTGTTGAAATTAATGTGAACTTGAGAGTTTGCAATCCCTACGAGCAGTGAAAAAATCAAACTTCTAAGTCAATGCAATCAAAAGATATGGCCGTTTATGCTCTGTTTATGGTGCATATTTTGACTCGCAAAGGAATCAAAACCTATAGGATACTTTCCGTAGACCTAGAACCACAAAATTTGGTTGGAAGCAATGTCATTTAGCACAAGTAAAGGAATCAATCCGAAAACCATAAATTTGTAGTGAATCTGTGAACCAAAAATTCCGAAACTTCCATACAAAATTACAAAATTCCATTTTTTTGATCTTCTGACTGTTTTATTTAACTTTTTAGGATTTTTTAAAAACAATCGCACAAACAATCGGAATATTCTATAAATAGATTGTATTTTTTGTTTGGGTATGTTTTTTACGTAAAAAGCCGTTGCTTTGGCTCCGTGGCTTGGTTCCTATTTCAAAAGATGGTAGACAGATCAAACATTTATTTTAAGAAAGCAAACCTTTTGAAGTGCTGCCAGATGCTTCAAACCTTATTACTTTTCACATTTTTATTTCGAATTCACCGATTTAATATTGCTACCATTATTATTGCAATGCAGTGTGGTGCTGCTAGTATTTCGGGCACGATTCCGTATGACGGCGATTTGCACTAGTTGGCCATATTCGTGTTTCTGTCACGTACAGAATCTACTTGCCTTAATATGAAATGATAATATGAATGAACAGTTCATGTATGAAATAAAGTGTCTTTGGTATTATTCAGGAAGTATTATTGTTTTGGCTGGCCGCAGCTTAGTAGTTGCTTTTGAACCGGCCGTGGGTTCAATTTTTGTCCAGAACAAATGTTTGTGACAAACCTATATGTTTATTCTTCTTTTTTTTCGTGTGAGGAAGTGGTCACCTTTGTAGTCGGAGTTTTCGGCCGCTTTAAGACCTCTAACATGGCTTATCGACTAGTATAGCCATCTAATAATAATTATATAAAGGTATAGAGATGTATTTATTTACAGCAAAAACCAACCAAACTTGTGTAAAAACTCAATATCCTAGAACTAATATTAACGAAGAAGAATGTTAAACGCAATTCCACTCAATAGTGAAGCTGAAAAATGATCAATGTGTGTGTGCGAGTTCTATGTAACTACACTGTATCCATGAACATAAGCGTACGAATTTTACAGCGAGCTCAACAAGAATTTAGGCAAAAGTAGCAAAAAAACAATATCTCAATGGCTTTGCACACTAGTTTGGGTGTAATACTGTGCTATGGACAGAGATCTAGATGTAATGAAAAAATCCCGAGTAAAATTCATAACAAATGCACAGTTCAACTGCAGAAAACATGGTCTGAAGTAGAATAAAATTTTAGTTTACTATGATGTCTTATGGCTTTAAATAATTTAATTGCCAACCCTAGCTATGAAAACTCAACCAAGATTTAAAGTTAGTGTATCCTTCCGCTAATACACATAGCTGCCTCACCGATCTGCCAGCTTGATGGAGCAAAGTGGAACTATACAATTCAAAAGCACATTTCAAATTTAAAATAAACATTTTAAAAGCCGGAATGATTTATCAAAAGTTTTGTATCGCATATAAACGCAGTCATTTTTCTCACGTACAGAAACCGTTTTGCGGGTATATTCGGCGATACGTCATGTTTCCCGTCAGAGATAAGGCGCGAACGCCATTTTGAACCACCGCCATTTTGTCGACGTTTTGGCGGGAGAGTCGCTATATTTTGTCGCGTATTCGGTGGAAATTATGAGCAAAAAGTTTAACTATTTAGGTTATTAAGATTGGAACATGAGATGTCCTAAACTAAAATCTCAGAGTGATTAACGCTATGATACTTGCATATATCGATATACAAGTTGTCGAGGACCTGAGTTGCATTGCTTTTATGATGGCTGATGAAATCTTAATGGTTTCGATGTAGTTACGATAGTCTTCTTTTTGTGTAAGTGACTTACCCTGGTGTTGGAGTTTTCTATGTCGCCTGAAGGCTTGGAATATTGACTAATGTAGCCGGGAGCGTGCTCTCCAAAGCACGGGAGTGCTTTGTTCAGATCTCAAGCGGAGATTTGCCTGACTTAGATGACACCATAAAAGCTTTCAAATTACGATAGTGATGAGGAGATAACAGGAAGAATAATTAAAAATACTAGACGATTGTGAGATAAGTTCGCGCGCCAAGCGTTTAAGAGACGTATAATATCTATTTATTATACCGTACATATTTTGTAAAAATTACGATCTAATTAATCCAGTTTTTAAATGTAGGACAGACAGATAGTTATTATTTATCTTATTAATTATCATAATAAAAATATTTATCACATACATAGTTTCTTACGATTATCTTCATTTATGGAATTCAAACCGAGTTCATTACGATATAAAACTGCCATATATTAATCATGTCATAAACATAAAATAAAGTTAGTTAGTTACAAACTGAATTTTGGACCAGCATCATAAATGTACACAAACCAATAAAACTGCCAATTTGAACTTCCTGAAATCAATCTACCTCAGTCGCTGGATTGATTCGAAACTATTCAGATTGACTTTCAACTACCTCGCGTCGGGAGCTTAAAATCTCTTGATAATTGCTACAAGCTACTCGTAATATGACCAAAGAAAACAGCTGGTCCACGACAATATATTACGGTTATCATATTCCTATTTAATTCTTGTTGTATAGCTTCGATTGGATTGCAAAGAATAGCTTAATTGCATTTGCCAATGTCACGTTCATAGGCTTGCTAGATTATATCGGTGATTAGTAGTTAATAAGCATTTTAGATCTTCAGTCTAGACCGATACATATTCTGGGTTCCGATGATGAAATCGCCACCACTTATCCGTATTCAGGCAGGACAGAGCAAGCACTGCACCTTTTTCCTGTTGGGCACTGTTGGGTTCGAAGCATATCTGGCCACTGTGGGGAAATATTCACTCATATGTCCTGTATAACTTATGTAACTTAGCCGAGGTCCGAACCTAAATGGTGCCGGTTTTGACAGATTTTTAGTCTGTAAATGTATTTAAAATTAATTTTATGAATATAAACAAATTTGATATATATGTATGTTACGGGTAATTAATGTTTTCGTTATTACATAGCACAATTAAAATATCATATTCAATACCTAGTAATAATCTTTGACAAATTATTTTATATACGTTGCTTGAATTATTTTTCAAGCTACAGTGATATTTACCATGATTTGTGAGTAATTTTGACTCCCAATATTTCGACGCAGTTTTATGCGCCATTTTTATCAGTTAACGTCAAGTCAAAGTCAAACTCATTTATTCCTTTCGATCTCAAGTATCATTTGGACACGTCAAATTTTACACATGCATGTACACATATTCGTGAGCATATTACGTGTCACAGGAACTCCCAGGCATATTACATGCATACAGATATGCCAGCTTACCCGGGACCCAATTCTTAAATTAATCGCCATTGTATACACTTCTGAAACATACTGATTGAGCCATTCAGTCTTCCCTGTGGTACCTCCTAAGTTTCCCCGCACTGCTAGTGGTTCTACACTCTGTGAAGAAGTTTGAGTTTGAACGGTTTGCACTTCACTATGGAATAAGATATGAAGTTCCATTGCCTGCAAACTTTACGGAGTAGTGTTTTACGAGGTCGAATATATTAATTATTAATGAGTGACCCAATTATATAGATTGGTTATCTTCATAATTGGTTCAGTCGATTATATCAACTATTTTGAAGTTTGCATAATGTATTTCATACTTTTTTTCAATCTGAAGAATTGGCTTTACCTAACCAGAGCGGCATTTCACATATAAGACATATGTGAAATGCCGCTCTGGTTAGGTATCTAAATAATTGATTGATTGAAGTTTCTTTAATGCATATAAAATAGTACATAGGCGAACTTAAGGCTATATTTTATTAGCATTTTCTTCCAACCTTTGCGTAACATGAAGATGTGTGGTAGTGCTTAAAACATTAAGTAAGGGAGATATCTATATATATAATGGCCGCTGGGGCTGCGGAAGTAGGCATCAGGAACACCATGGTGGTTGATCCTCCTACGCTTTAATGCTGGGGCTACGGGAATGGTGCTTGTTCTCTTGTTGCCGACATAGCCGCGCGCCCTTCCCTGGGCATAGTGGTACTCGTATAAGTAGGTATTTCCAACAAAAAATATCGAAAGAATAAACGTAGTAATGTGTTCTGGCTGAGTCAGAACGTGGCACAGCCAGAACATAGTTACAATAACCTATTTCTCTTTACTTACATGCTAAGCTACTTCTAAATCCATCGTCACGGAAATAAAGATCCTATTTTTTTTTTTTTTTTTTTTTTTTTTTTTATGTGAGTGAGTGACGGAACCAGCTGAGGGCCCACCTGATGGTAAGTGGTGACCCTCGCCCATGACAACAGTAATGCGCGCGACTCGGTATGAGATCCAAATCTTTACTGAGTCGCATTCATCCTGCTGTGTCCATCACCCGAGACGGGGATGATACGTCTCATGCGCATGCGATTCCACCGGCAGCCACACCCTTCCACCGGAACACAGTAATGCAACCACTACTGCTTGGCGGCAGATTCCAGATGTGGTGGCAGTACCTCTCCGGACGAACTTGGCACAAGTTCTACTGCTACTTTTGGTTGCTCCTTTAGCACCACCCAGGGGGTACGTGTAGGGAATCAAAAGGTATACACCTACGGACGCGAGCAACTGGACCCCCCTATGTGCTATTCCAGACTATAATCTATCTCTGTGCCAAATTTCATACAGATCCGTTCGGCCGTTCTGGCGTAATTGAGTAACAAACATTATCCACCCAAACTTTTGCATTTATAGTAGTAAAGATTGAATGATATAAAAAATTATATTAAAAATAATTACCACCTTACTTGAATTGGGTCTGTGAATTCTTTGTCCTCGCATGTCATCCCAGCTCGTATTTTACCGAGTTGGGAACAAAGACATCTGGATCCGAAACCTTTTATCTGAATTGAATGGTATTCAAGTTTTATACTAAAAGCTTTATGGTCTATCAAATTGGATCTGATTTACTTTGTTGCCATTCGGGGTTGTAAATTTTACAATGTTTTGGGTCCCGTATCTGAGTTTATTGGAAACCAATGGGTAATGAAACGTAAAATACAATTTATATTGTAAAGAAGACAAACCAGTTTTTTTAAGCGATTACATTCATTCCGCTGCACTAGGATTCCCAAACAATTGCGTGTTAGGTCTTTAAGCCAAAATATCATATCATGAAAGCCATTTTGGAACACTCTTCCATAAGTAAATTACATCTCGATTCCATTTCGAATCCGTCACCTCACATTGCTCTGTCGTAGGTACAGTCAAGAATAATACAGCATATGGCACTCCATTTCAAAGTTTAGGTATATAGCTACTGCATGCTACCACATTTATGTGGCTTACTTCTTCTAGCGAGTCTTTTTTATTCACTAGTTATGTCTATTATGATATTTAATATTTAACCTACGTTTTGTGTTATAAATAAAATATTTTTCTTTCTTTCAATACTGTACGAGCCGACTCGTATTTACCGCATTGTCATCAGACGCGTACGTAGCACATATAATTACATATATTAATAAAGCAGTTTACAGCTCAAACTCAGACCAAACGGTCGTATTTGTTATCATTCCCATCGTACTTAGCATTTATCATCATCATTACTGTGGTGATCAGCACACCGTACAAATAATTCATCTAAGTTCTTTAACTTTACGATAATAGTGAGCTATGTTTATGGCGTTAGTCGAAGTCGCGGTTTAAGCTCTTGGACAATCCACCAAGTGCTGCATGGTCTGAGATGGGTGACTTGGCAGTCGCAAACTTGTAAAAATTGATCTCTGAAACCTCATCGACACATTCTGCCTGCACAGACCCATTTAGTTACTTAAGCGCTCCATCTGTCAAATTTCAGAGTTGCCACTAGCAAGAAAAAAAAATTATTCCAATTTTAAAAAGTGCACTCTTACTTTACCCTTTATTTATCTTATTATAACTATGCCATTTAATTTATTTAATTATTTTAATAATGGCATTTATAGTTTTATGTTATAATAATAATAGTTATGGATTGTTAAATCTATACATATAATAAAATCGTAGACTTGCCGTGTCTGTACATTGAATATTTTTACAAAATAATGACTGGGAGACGTTAAGAATAAGTAATAGAACGCAAAAAAACAATTTTTGAAATTTTTGTCTGTTTGTCTGTTTGTCTGTATGTTTGTGCGCACTTTACGCAAAAACCATAGATAGTTATCAAAATCTAGGTACTAAGAAATGTTAAGCTGAGTCTGGAATAGCGAATAGCGTTTATTTTATCAAAATCGACCCACAAAATCAAAAGTTATTCAATGTTTTATGCAAAATTTTAATTTTTTTACAAAACGTTCTACTAGCGCCTGCCGAGTCCTGCGTTTTTGACTCGGTGTAGCGGTTCGGTGTATTGCAATATGAATACGAGCAGGCGCTTGAAGGCAGATGACAGGTTTAGTCGTAGTTTAGTCTTAGTTTAGGTTAGTTAATTAGGTAATTAGTTTAAAGGTAGTTTAGTTTTTCTTTGTACTTTGAACTGCGAAAGGTTGATGGTAACCAGTATCTTAAATACGAGTACCAAGCTTCCTATCAAACGAGTCATTTACATGACGGAGACCTACAGTACACTGAAGTTACGCAATGGCGGTATGTCCGGCTGAAAATAGCCGTATAAATAAATCATCCTCAGGGTACATCATCATCATCATCATCAGGGGTGAAATTAAATAACCCTTGCGACATTTGTTTTCGATTTTGCTGATATTATCTGGATATTCAGATGCAGCACAGATATTGCAAATGTATCAATATAAATTAGCGGAAGTCTATCAAGGAATATGCAGCTCAACAAAAATAACAAAACATAAATACCATTAATACGCACTAAGCGATTTGAAACTACTTTTATTGTGCGTACTGCAAGGGAGTGGAATGCTTTGCCTGAGTCTGTGATCCCTGATCATTACAATTTGGGAGTCTTCAAGAGTAGAGTGAATAGGTTTGTCCTAGACAAGCGTGCTCCATCGTCGGCCGCATCTTCACTTTCCATCAGGTGAGATGGCGGCCAAACCATGCTATGCTATCTTTTTTTTGTGAGTTAGTTACGTAACGAGCTGAGGGCCCACCTGGTGGTAAGTGGCGACCCACACCCATGACAACAGTAATGCGACTAAGTATAAGATTTGGATCTGAGAGACTGGAGACTGAGTCGCACTCATCCTGCTGCGACCATCACCCAAGACGGGGATGATACATCTCACGATACAAGCGCTACTGCTTGTGTGATTCCAGGTGTGATGACAGTACCTCGCCGGACAAACTTGGCACAAGTTCTACTGTTACTTTTTGGTTGCTGCTTTAGCACCACCCAGAGGGTACGTGTAGGGAATCAAAGGGTACACACCTGCGGACGCGAGCAACTAGATCCAATAGATCGGTACGGGGGACTTATTTCTCACTGTATTTAACACTGTTTTGTTACTTCAGGACTTATTTCATATGTGTATGATGATCTAACAACACTGATACAACATTGAGCAGTGTCCCAGGGAATGGCATTGAATGAATGAATGGCAGGGAATGGGAATGGCATTCTATTAACAGAGTGGAACAATAAGAAGTTTTTTTTTGTCAAGGGGTAAATACTTTGCTTATACCCCACGCCTTGGGGAGGCGTGTATTAATAGCAGTGCTTGGGGAATACACAATAAAACCCCCTTGGAGTTCCTGCTCTACCTTCACGCTGGGGCTACGGGTACGGTAGCGGCCGTAACCGGCCGGCCAGAGGCGTTGGTCCCCGCGTATCGGGACCCCAACACGATGTGAACCTCCCTATAGTGCCGTGCCCGGAACACGAAACACGCCAACCTTCGGTGAGGACCTCATCCGTCGGACGGCAGATTCCCCGGATCTACCGCCCGGAAGTTCCCGTCAGGGTGGCAGGCGGTGGTCATGCGCCTGCCTACGCCGACCCACTCTCCTGCGTCTACCAGAGTGAGGAGATTCTTCCTCCCTTACCCTCTCGGCTGCTTCCTTCTGCGAGATTACTTCCTTGCAGAAGGACTGAGCTGCCACCCAAGATCTCCCGCTGTCAATCATGGATGAGACCATAGTTGACAGCGAAAGGTTTCCGCCTATAGCCGCGGTCAGGCGGGAACAATAAGACCCTACCAACTATTCCATCGAATGTTTAAATTTCTTGAGTGCATCTGGACTCCCATCACACAATATATATTAAACTAAATGTCGGAGTGCCCATTGCTCTTTTATAAATTTAAGTCTTCCTAAATTATGTTACGACACCAGATTGAAAGAGTTTAGAGAATTCCTCTCATTCTATCAACCGCCTATTTAGTTTTAAACGCATTCAGTCTCCGGTGAGCCTATGTTCCGCAGTGACCAGAAACAAAGAACAAGAAGAAACTTTTTTGGTATCAGACGTAGACCTAATATTGAGTTGCTTTTTGCACGGTCCGCCATACTTAGCTCTTTCCCGGCTTAGCAATTCAAATAATTTTTATGCGCACGTTCCTGAAATATCCTGAAAAGACGACTCCTATAGTATAGTTTACAGAGAAGCATTATTGTATACATTTGCAATTGTTGCAGTTTCACTTACGTAGTTCATCATCCAATCAAGTCTTTTCGTAAGAATCTAACGGAAATAAAGTATTTTGAGATTTAATTATAACATAATTTTAATATAATAGTAACGAACAGACATAATAAGCATCACATTATATTTCTATCCTCTAGGCTAGGATAGATCTAAGTCCACGTGGACGAAGTCGCGGGCACAGCTAGTTAATAATAAATTAATTTTAAAACTATCATGGTTATGAACATTATTATTCGTGTTACCGAGATATTCACCATGCCATGTTTGCCCGGGACCACGCATGTAACTGCGTCAAAATATCAGGAGTCAACAAAACTCACAAATCATGGTAAATATCTCAGTAACACGAATAATAATAATAATAATCTGTTAATTTAAGGTGTTTCTAGATTTATTTCTCTCGACTGTACTTAACTCCTTGGATGCACGGTATAAGATGGCATAAGCCCGTATTTTAAATGGGAATTGAATTCACATCGGAGCCGCCTCTGTATTCGAATGAAACGCGCGCTTATTCGATTTGTTGCCAGCACGAGATTTGAGTTTGAAAGTCTCTGTTGTGCGATCAACTAAACCGTTAGATACGGCATAAATTGTATTTATATAGTTATAGTTACTTTTCAAGCAACAAAGCGTGGTGGCACAGACGCCGTCTTTCAAATTGAAGGTCGCTGTTTCAAACCCACGTGCAACAATGAGTTCTTTCACTTGATAAATTTATGTGGGCGATACCACGTTCTCACACCTACACCCTTCCACTTTAACACAGTAATGCGATCACTACTGCGATATTCCAGGTGTGGTCGCAGTACCTCTCCGGACGAACTTTGCACAAGTTCTACTGCTACTAAAAATAATCTTTTTTCTTCTATATGGCTTTGTGTGGCTAGCCACACAAATGCTGCCAGATTCTGCCATTCTGTATGGTGTTTAGCTAATGGATTCGTAAATTGCTGGGGCGAGAGTACATAAGAATATGACCAGTGTGAAACAGGTGGTTAATTTAAATAACATTGAAAATCAAATTGATAACTCTAAAACATTATAATATAAAACAAAACTACTAAAAATAAACTGACCACTTTAGGGAAGTGACGTCAGTCAGTCAACTGTCAGTCGAGAGTGTCAGTCAGCTGTGCGAGATATTGTTTTCTTGGACCATAAATCCCACCGGGCGCACGGCTATTCGTCATAACTTTCCTTTGCCACCTCCTTTCAAAACTCCAAAACCATACCGGAAGTTTGTATTCCCGGAGGTGACGTCATCCGCGAGCTCAATTGAATTCCTATTCCCTGGACGAGTACGAACTATTCGATAGGGACTTTATAACTAAATCGGGATACTCAATTGATTATTTGCAGCGAAGTTCTAAGGTTTATAAAATAAAGTGTTTTTTTTATGTGAATTAGTGACAGAACGAGCTGATGGCAAGTGGCGATCCCCGCCTATGAACAGCAATACGACTCAGTATAAGATTTGGATCTTAAACTGAGTCGTATTCATCCAGTTGCGTCCATCACCTGAGACGGGGATGATACGTCTCATGCGCATGTGATTTCACCGGCAACCACACTCTTCCACCGGAACACAACAATGCGAGCACAATAGCTAGGCAGCAGATTCTAGGCGTGTTGGCAGCACCCCTTCGGACGAACTTGGGACAAGATCTACTGCACTCGGGTCTTGGGTGTCTCGTGTTTTTGTGTTTGTCCATGCCACCTGCGACACAAATCTCTGTAAATGATTTCTTTATTATTTATTTAATATATATCTGTATCTACCGCAAATAAAATACTTTCTGAGTCTAAGCCGTAACCCTTTGCCTAGGCAACTGCGAAAACATCAAATCCTATGCTCAATGATGCATCCATTAAATACATCTATCCCGCTCTTAAGTTCACACAGACGTATGAGGGAAAGAGAGAGAGAGATGGAATACTGCTATAATCTGTCAACAAGTATACGCTAATTGCACACTCAGCTAGTCATGTAGGGTGACCAATATTTAAGATATACTTCGGATATTTTTTTATAAAGTTATCTTGTTTCGTTGTCTAAGACAACCGAGTGCTTAGTTTTTTGTTTAAGAACTTTAGCCGATTAGTTAAAATTTAGTATTATTCATACAACATTTTAAATGTGTAATAAAATAAATTACTAAGCTTGTACAACAGAACTGATTACTACTGATAGACTATATTTCGAAATATGAGATATTTTGTTAACTACCTATATTTGTACACATTTTAATGCTACATGCTCCCGGCTATCTCGAAATATAATGCTTATCATCATAATTGCAAACAATTTGGTGGGAAAAATTCAAATGCATACCAATCGTAATTGATTGACCTACCTGAGTTAGAAAGTTCATCGTTTAAAAACTGATGAACATCAAATGCCTGAACAGATCTTTATAATTTACAGCTAAAATCCACTTCGATTCCGTCAGCTTTAAAACAGCAAAAATCGCATCAAAATCAGTTGATTCGTTTGTGAGCTACGGTGCCACAGACAGACACACAGATACACGGATAAACAGATAAATAGGTACAAATATATACATACTACAAACTTGTAACATCTTTTTTTCGGGGGTCATCGGGGTTTAAAAATGAGGAAGCGTCGATTAACATGGTAAAAAGGAACTTTTGATCGACCAACTCAATGTCTGATACGAATTGCGTAGCTTTTCAATTCAATTCAATTTATGTATTTCAGACTCATGTCCGTATTGATATATTACATTAATTATTATTCAAGACATTCGGATGGAAAACTAAATAAATTATCAAATTAAATTAAATTAAATTATCTACTTTGGTATCTATAATTTGGTGCACAACGAAATATTTTTTTTATCCTATGTTTTCCGAATTTATGCTCACTTGTCCGTAGCTATCTCTGTGAATGCGCGTCGTTAATTAGTCGGTTTATTAGGGCTTCAAGTGTTGTTTACGGAGGTCGCTACACTCTTTCAGTTTATTTTTTCTTTTGTGAAAATTCTTTTGAATCCACGTACGTTACAAGCTTATTTTGAACGAAGTCGTAGGTTTTCCTGTTCTGATTAAATATTCTTATAAAGCGCAAGCTATCAAAGGGGGTCTATATTATCATAAAACCAATAAAGTGAATGAAAAGATGTAGAAAAGCATTTTTATATACAAATAAAAAGTAACAGTAGAACTTGTGTAAAGTTCGACCGGAGTAGGTCTGCCTCCACACTTGTTAATCTGCCGCCAAGCAGTGGTGCACTCGCATTGCTTTGCTCCGGTGGAAGGGTGTATTACATCTCCGACTCAGGTGACGGACGCAGCAGGATGAATGTAGCTCAGAGTAAGATCCATATCATAGACTGAGTCGCATTACTGTTGTCATGGGTGAGGGTCGCCATTTACCACCAGGTGGCGCTCAGCTCGTTACGCCTTTTATTAAAAAAAAAAAAACCTTACATGAATTCGTTTCATTTCAATTGAAATTAGCAAGTTTTATTTCAATTCAGTTAGTAGTTTCGGCGTGATGCGTTTCCAAGATACAGAAAGACAGAGACAAAAAAAAAGTTTTGGATTCAGTACCGATAATACAGTGCCCTACAAAACAAATAATCTTCTTTATACAGAGTTGGACTTATTAAAGTTTTATTAAAAGTATAGATTTCAGATCAAACTCCATTAGGGATTGATTCCACAACCTCTGCGCTGCAATAACTCTAAACACAAGTATTACGTTGCAAATTAACGACAAACACATTTTTTACTTTTATTACACTGGTGTGGTTTTTGCTGGCCATTTCATTTCCAAGAAAACAACTCGAGCAAAAATTTCCAAAGAGACATGCCGAACGAAATACGTAGGAAAAAGTTCTTCAAAGTAGTGGCGAGATTTTAGTACGGCGCCCGTTTCATCACGTTTTACTATCTACGCTAATGTACTTACATTTCCTTTACTCTTAGTATTTCGAGGCAAACTTGTGCTTTTAATGCTAGACTGAATTTCTTGAAGATTTTCTAAAATTGTATTCAACCCCAAGAAAGATTGACAGCTCAGAATCTCCCTAGAGTTATCTGTATCAACGAGAAAAGATAGATTTACAATTTAAGATTGTATTTTGAAATCCGGGTGTTCTCAATTCAGCTGTTTGTTTTATTTTTGTATGTTTGCCACGCGATACCCCAATTGTAAACTGAGTTTGATGATTATTTTTAGATTGATCGCGTGTGAGGGGGTTTTAGGAAAAAGTTCCACCTTTACGGATAAACTAGGGTTTAATAGGGATTAGTGTATTGAATTATTAATATTTGACAATGCAAGGGGCATTGTCAACTATACAGCAGCTATAGGGCAACTATACAGCAGCTATAGTTGACATTTTACCTATTCAATTTAATTATTATGACATTTAAAATTATAGTATTAAATCAATATTGGTACCTATTGTTAAAGCATATAATTTGTCTTGTCTGTTTCAAGGTTTTATTTCTTTTGGGCCATCTTTTTTTAAAAACCAAGTGTTCTGTAGTGTCCCTAAGGCTGAATAAATGAGTATTGAGTATAAACTTATTGAAGTTGGTTCTATTCGATTTTAAAACATCCTATTCAATTTTATATTTCGAGAGTTGTATAAATTATGAGACGCATAAACCACAATTCCATTCATTCCAAATTACGGTTATTTCATACTGACAACGAATTTGGGGCATATACTGAGCGAAATAATGCTAATAATATTATGAATGCGAATGTGAGTTTGTTTGTTACGCTTTCACGCCATAACTACTCAACCGAAATTGATCGATGTCAGGAATACAGAAAAGAACAGGAAAAGGACATACGATACTCTCATCCAGAAATAATAGAAAAACACATTTATTTGTTTTTATATTATTAGTTTAATAAAACAATAAACTACCATTTAATATTATTACAGACTAGCTGTGCCCGCGACTTCGTCCACGTGGACTTAGATCTATCCTAGCCTAGAGGATAGAAATATAATGTGATGCTTATTATGTCTGTTCGTTACTATTATATTAAAATTATGTTATAATTAAATCTCAAAATACTTTATTTCCGTTAGATTCTTACGAAAAGACTTGATTGACTTCAGCATCCTTTAATGCTTTTTTGGAGGTCCTAGAGGAGGCATTGAGTTGCGTCTCAAAAGGTAATAAATCAATAGTTTTATGTGGTGACTTTAATATTGACATCATTACTAAATCTTCTCAATCACGTGAATTTATATTATTATGTCAGTCATTTAATTTGCAATTCTTATTTGACGAGCCCACAAGGGTGACTAGTAGCTCAAAAACTTGTTTAGACAACATATTTATTGATTGTGAATTTCATCACAAGGAAATGATAGACTGCCTTCGGTCTGATCACAGAGGACAGAGCGTGACCCTCTATGCCATTGTTAAGAAAGTAGAAAATATAGCAATGTGTAGGCCAATCTCAACTTCTCGTATAAATACATTTAAAGAAGCTGTAGATATATGCATATCAAGTAACTTTTCAGGCCAGTTTATTGACGTGGATGAAAGCTTCAATACTTTTTTTAAAGACATATGTCTACAATATGATACAATATTTCAACAAAAAAAAGTGAACTGCAATGTTAAACTTAAATTTAGTGACTGGGCTACACCTGGTATATTCAAGAGCAGGAATACAATGTATTCTTTGTATAAGGATGGATCGACTGTGACAGATGCCCACTTTAGAGAAAATTTAAAAAAATTTTCAAAGATTTTTAAAGAAGTGTGTGCACATGCTAAATCATCTTTTATTAGAAATAGGATAACAAATTCCCAAAGCAAGATAAAAACTATCTGGAGTATTATTAATGTAGAAACTGGAAAGAATAAAATCTCAACAAAAATCAGCCGTTTAAAAATTGAAGACACAATCATTACAAAGCCATCAAATATAGCAAAGGCGTTTGAAGTTTTCTTCAGAAACGCTCCCTTGGAGACTACAAAACTTTTAAATGCATCTTCTGATGCTGCTTGCTCATTCCTGGGAAAAAATTGTGTTCCTCCTAATTCATCATTTTATTTTCAAAAAATATCGGTCCATATTTTGCGAAAAACATTTAGAAGTTTGAAAATAAAAAAATCAGAAGATATATGGGGATTCTCCCTCAATATTATTAAGCATGTTATAGACAAATTAACTCCCTACCTCACAGCTCTATTTAACTTATGTACAATAACTAGCACTTTTCCCCATTTAATGAAGGCTAGCAAAGTAGTTCCTCTTTATAAATCCGGAAGCAAAGCAAACCCTGCTAACTATAGACCAGTCTCAATTTTGCCTTGCCTAAGCAAAATATTTGAAAAAGTAATGTTGAACCAACTAACAGCATACTTCAGCTCTAATAAATTACTCCACACTCAACAGTTTGGCTTTACAAAAGGAAAGTCAACAACTGAAGCTGGTTCAAAATTGGTTAAATTTGTGTTAGATTCATGGGAAGAAGGGTGTGATGTCATTGGAGCTTTTTGTGACCTCTCAAAGGCCTTTGACTGCGTCTGTCATGCTACATTGGTTAATAAACTAAAATTTTACGGTCTAAGTTGTGACGCTGTAAAGCTGATGACTTCCTATTTGACAAATAGAGATATGCAAGTTGTAATAGATGACATAAAATCGGATGGCTGTATTATTAAATCAGGAGTGCCACAGGGGTCCATACTGGGTCCTTTCCTGTTTTTAGTTTATATAAACGACCTAGCGTATACATTAAAGACATACAAAAATGTAGAAATAATTATGTTTGCTGATGATACTTCGGTACTATTTAAAGTAAAAAGAGATGGAGTCGATGTGAGTAGCATTAATAATGTTCTTAACTTATTAAATAGATGGTTTGCAGCTAACAATCTTGCGCTCAATCCAAGTAAAACAAAACTTGTAAAGTTCTCTCCACCCAATGTAAATAATGTATATGACAAAATAAATATTGATAATGTTGTTCTAAACTCAATGCCATCTACAACATTTTTAGGTATAGTTATTGATTGCAAATTACAGTGGGGACCTCATATAAATGCTCTTAGCGGTAAACTAAGCTCTGCCATACACGCAATACGACAAATTAGACGTATATCTGATGCTGCTAATGCAAGACTAGTGTATTACGGATATTTTCACAGCCTATTATCATACGGAATATTATTGTGGGGAGCCGCGGCTGAGGTGAAATCCATTTTCATTTTGCAAAAACGTGCTATACGCGCTATATACAATCTTTCCTCTAGGACATCGCTAAGAACTGTGTTCAAGGATACTAAAATTCTTACATTACCATCATTGTACATTTATGAGTGCATAATGTATGCACGCAAAAATATTTCCGAGTTTAAACTTAATAGCGATTGCCATAATATCAATACTAGAGGGAAAAATAAACTCAGTTTTCCAAAAGTCAGACTAGAAAGATGCAATAAATCATTCATCATAAACTGCATTAGGTACTACAACAAAATTCCATGTATAATACTTGACCTTAATGAAAACAAATTTAAACAAACAATTAAAGCGTCTCTTATCAGAGGTGCTTATTACACATGTATTGATTATGTTAATGATAAAAACGCCTGGTCAACACCTGTCTCGCATTTGTGTATATAATATATATACCTATTTTTTTTTTATTCTTTTAAATTAAGTTTTGTCTGACAAGGCCTTTCTACAGCCACATAATCTACATATTTCCTAAAATTAAATTGAATTGTATTTATTTTATATTTCTTTACATTGTTTATTTCATGACAAGGCCTCTCTACAGCCGCTTAAATAATCAATTGTTATTATTATTATTATTTTATTTTTATTAACTTTGACATTCTTTTTATTTCATTTATTCATTATTAATCAAATTATTAGATAGATAGATACAATTTGATTATTTAGATAGATACAATTTGATTATTTTTAGATGAAGAGAAATTTTCTCATTTTGACAAGGCTATGTACAGCTGCTACAAAAACTGTTGTTTAACGAAGCTAAGTGTCCATTGTGTCCTACAGTGAATAAATGAATGATTATGATTATGATTGGATGATGAACTACGTAAGTGAAACTGCAACAATTGCAAATGTATACAATAATGCTTCTCTGTAAACTATACTATAGGAGTCGTCTTTTCAGGATATTTCAGGAACGTGCGCATAAAAATTATTTGAATTGCTAAGCCGGGAAAGAGCTAAGTATGGCGGACCGTGCAAAAAGC
This sequence comes from Aplocera efformata, assembly GCA_921293045.1. NCBI lineage: Eukaryota > Metazoa > Arthropoda > Insecta > Lepidoptera > Geometridae > Aplocera > Aplocera efformata. Next base: position 6,101,382 of record OV121061.1, read on the forward strand.
AACTCAATATTAGGTCTACGTCTGATACCAAAAAAGTTTCTTCTTGTTCTTTGTTTCTGGTCACTGCGGAACATAGGCTCACCGGAGACTGAATGCGTTTAAAACTAAATAGGCGGTTGATAGAATGAGAGGAATTCTCTAAACTCTTTCAATCTGGTGTCGTAACATAATTTAGGAAGACTTAAATTTATAAAAGAGCAATGGGCACTCCGACATTTAGTTTAATACTAGCTGTGCCCGCGACTTCGTCCGCGTGGACTTAGATCTATCCTAGCCTAGAGGATAGAAATATAATGTGATGCTTATTATGTCTGTTCGTTACTATTATATTATTATAAAATTATGTTATAACTAGCTGTGCCCGCGATTTCGTCCGCGTGGACTTAGATCTATCCTAGCCTAGAGGATAGAAATATAATGTGATGCTTATTATGTCTGTTCGTTACTATTATATTATTATAAAATTATGTTATAATTAAATCTCAAAATACTTTATTTCCGTTAGATTCTTACGATATTACTTAGGTTTTGTTAACTGGGAAGGTTAAAGACTTGATTGGATGATGAACTACGTAAGTGAAACTGCAACCATTGCAAATGTATACAATAATGCTTCTCTGTAAACTATACTATAGAAGTCGTCTTTTCAGGATATTTCAGGAACGTGCGCATAAAAATTATTTGAATTGCTAAGCCGGGAAAGAGCTAAGTATGGCGGACCGTGCAAAAAGCAACTCAATATTAGGTCTACGTCTGATACCAAAAAAGTTTCTTCTTGTTTTTTGTTTCTGGTCACTGCGGAACATAGGCTCACCGGAGACTGAATGCGTTTAAAACTAAATGGGCAGTTGATAGGAATGAGAGGAATTCTCTAAACTCTTGACTTTCAATCTGGTGCCGTAACATAATTTAAGAAGACTTAAATTTATAAAAGGGCATTGGGCACTCCGACATTTAGTTAAATATATATTGTGTGATGGGAGTCCAGATGCACTCCAGAAATTTAATCATTCGATGGAATAGTTGGTAGGGACTTATTGTTCCCGCCTGACCGCGGCTATAGGCGGAAACCTTTAGCTGTCAACTATGGTTTCATCCATGATTGACAGCAGGAGATCTTGGGTGGCAGCTCAGTCCTTCTGCAAGGAAGTAATCTCGCAGAAGGAAGCAGCCGAGAGGGTAAGGGAGGAAGAATCTCCTCACTCTGGTAGACGCAGGAGAGTGGGTCGGCGTAGGCAGGCGCATGAGCGCCGCCTGCCACCCTAACGGGAACTTCCGGGCGGTAGATCCGGGGAATCTGCCGTCCGACGGATGAGGTCCTCACCGAAGGTTGGCGTGTTTCGTGTTCCGGGCACGGCACTATAGGGAGGTACACATCGTGAAGGCGTAGTGCAGGAACTCCAAGGGGGGTTTTATTGTGTATTCCCCGAGCACTGCTATTAATACACGCCTCCCCAAGGCGTGGGGTATAAGCAAAGTATTTACCCCTTGACAAAAAAAAAGCTTCTTATTGTTCCACTTGTCTGTTAATAGAATGCCATTCCTTTTCCCTGCCATTCATTCACTCAATGCCATTCCCTGGGACACTGCTCAATGTTGTATCAGTGTTGTTAGATCATCATACACATATGAAATAAGTCCTGAAGTAACAAAACAGTGTTAAATACAGTGAGAAATAAGTCCCCCGTACCGATCTATTGGATCTAGTTGCTCGCGTCCGCAGGTGTGTACCCTTTGATTCCCTACACGTACCCTCTGGGTGGTGCTAAAGCAGCAACCAAAAAGTAACAGTAGAACTTGTGCCAAGTTCGTCCGGCGAGGTACTGCCACCACACCTGGAATCACACAAGCAGTAGTGCTTGTATCGTGAGATGTATCATCCCCGTCTTGGGTGATGGTCGCAGCAGGATGAGTGCGACTCAGTCTAAGATCCAAATCTTATACTGAGTCGCATTACTGTTGTCATGGGTGTGGGTCGCCACTTACCACCAGGTGGGCCCTCAGCTCGTTACGTAACTAACTCACAAAAAAAAAGATAGCATAGCATGGTTTGGCCGCCATCTCACCTGATGGAAAGTGAAGATGCGGCCGACGATGGAGCACGCTTGTCTAGGAGAAACCTATTCACTCTACTCTTGAAGACTCCCAAATTGTAATGGTAAGGGAACACAGACTCAGGCAAAGCATTCCACTCCCTTGCAGTACGCACAATAAAAGTAGTTTCAAATCGCTTAGTGCGTATTAATGGTATTTATGTTTTGTTATTTTTGTTGAGCTGAATATTCCTATAGACTATAGACTTCCGCTAATTTATATTGATACATTTGCAATATCTGTGCTGCATCTGAATGTCCAGATAATATCAGCAAAATCGAAAACAAATGTCGCAAGGGTTATTTAATTTCACCCCTGATGATGATGTACCCTGAGGATGATTTACGTATGCGGCTATTTTCTGCCGGACATACGGCCATTGCGTTACTCCAGTGTACTGTAGGTCTCCGTTAAGTGAATGACTCGTTTGATAGGAAGCTTGGTACTCGTATTTAAGATACTGGTTACCATCAAACTTTCGCAGTTCAAAGTACAAAGAAAAACTAAACTACCTTTAAACTAATTACCTAATAAACAAACCTAAACTAAGACTAAACTACGACTAAACCTGTCATCTGCCTTCAAGCGCCTGCTCATATTCATATTGCAATACACCGAACCGCCACACCGAGTCAAGAACGCAGGACTCGGCAGGCGCTTGTAGAAAGTTTTGTAAAAAAATTAAAATTTTGCATAAAACATTGATAACTTTTGATTTTGTGGGTCGATTTTGATAAAATAAACGCTATTCACTATTCCAGACTCAGTTTAACATTTCTTAGTACCTAGATTTTGATAACTATCTATGGTTTTTGCGTAAAGTGCGCACAAACATACAGACAAACAGACAAACAGACAAAAATTTCAAAAATTGTTTTTTTGCGTTCTATTACTTATTCTTAACGTCTCCCAGTTATTATTTTGTAAAAATATTCAATGTACAGACACGGCAAGTCTACGATTTTATTATATGTATAGATATAGATATATTGTGTGATGGGAGTCCAGATGCACTCAAGAAATTTAAACATTCGATGGAATAGTTGGTAGGGTCTTATTGTTCCCGCCTGACCGCGGCTATAGGCGGAAACCTTTCGCTGTCAACTATGGTCTCATCCATGATTGACAGCGGGAGATCTTGGGTGGCAGCTCAGTCCTTCTGCAAGGAAGTAATCTCGCAGAAGGAAGCAGCCGAGAGGGTAAGGGAGGAAGAATCTCCTCACTCTGGTAGACGCAGGAGAGTGGGTCGGCGTAGGCAGGCGCATGACCACCGCCTGCCACCCTGACGGGAACTTCCGGGCGGTAGATCCGGGGAATCTGCCGTCCGACGGATGAGGTCCTCACCGAAGGTTGGCGTGTTTCGTGTTCCGGGCACGGCACTATAGGGAGGTTCACATCGTGTTGGGGTCCCGATACGCGGGGACCAACGCCTCTGGCCGGCCGGTTACGGCCGCTACCGTACCCGTAGCCCCAGCGTGAAGGTAGAGCAGGAACTCCAAGGGGGTTTTATTGTGTATTCCCCAAGCACTGCTATTAATACACGCCTCCCCAAGGCGTGGGGTATAAGCAAAGTATTTACCCCTTGACAAAAAAAAACTTCTTATTGTTCCACTTCTCTGTTAATAGAATGCCATTCCCATTCCCTGCCATTCATTCATTCAATGCCATTCCCTGGGACACTGCTCAATGTTGTATCAGTGTTGTTAGATCATCATACACATATGAAATAAGTCCTGAAGTAACAAAACAGTGTTAAATACAGTGAGAAATAAGTCCCCCGTACCGATCTATTGGATCTAGTTGCTCGCGTCCGCAGGTGTGTACCCTTTGATTCCCTACACGTACCCTCTGGGTGGTGCTAAAGCAGCAACCAAAAAGTAACAGTAGAACTTGTGCCAAGTTTGTCCGGCGAGGTACTGTCATCACACCTGGAATCACACAAGCAGTAGCGCTTGTATCGTGAGATGTATCATCCCCGTCTTGGGTGATGGTCGCAGCAGGATGAGTGCGACTCAGTCTCCAGTCTCTCAGATCCAAATCTTATACTTAGTCGCATTACTGTTGTCATGGGTGTGGGTCGCCACTTACCACCAGGTGGGCCCTCAGCTCGTTACGTAACTAACTCACAAAAAAAAGATAGCATAGCATGGTTTGGCCGCCATCTCACCTGATGGAAAGTGAAGATGCGGCCGACGATGGAGCACGCTTGTCTAGGACAAACCTATTCACTCTACTCTTGAAGACTCCCAAATTGTAATGATCAGGGAACACAGACTCAGGCAAAGCATTCCACTCCCTTGCAGTACGCACAATAAAAGTAGTTTCAAATCGCTTAGTGCGTATTAATGGTATTTATGTTTTGTTATTTTTGTTGAGCTGCATATTCCTTGATAGACTTCCGCTAATTTATATTGATACATTTGCAATATCTGTGCTGCATCTGAATATCCAGATAATATCAGCAAAATCGAAAACAAATGTCGCAAGGGTTATTTAATTTCACCCCTGATGATGATGATGATGATGTACCCTGAGGATGATTTATTTATACGGCTATTTTCAGCCGGACATACCGCCATTGCGTAACTTCAGTGTACTGTAGGTCTCCGTCATGTAAATGACTCGTTTGATAGGAAGCTTGGTACTCGTATTTAAGATACTGGTTACCATCAACCTTTCGCAGTTCAAAGTACAAAGAAAAACTAAACTACCTTTAAACTAATTACCTAATTAACTAACCTAAACTAAGACTAAACCTGTCATCTGCCTTCAAGCGCCTGCTCGTATTCATATTGCAATACACCGAACCGCTACACCGAGTCAAAAACGCAGGACTCGGCAGGCGCTAGTAGAACGTTTTGTAAAAAAATTAAAATTTTGCATAAAACATTGAATAACTTTTGATTTTGTGGGTCGATTTTGATAAAATAAACGCTATTCGCTATTCCAGACTCAGCTTAACATTTCTTAGTACCTAGATTTTGATAACTATCTATGGTTTTTGCGTAAAGTGCGCACAAACATACAGACAAACAGACAAACAGACAAAAATTTCAAAAATTGTTTTTTTGCGTTCTATTACTTATTCTTAACGTCTCCCAGTTATTATTTTGTAAAAATATTCAATGTACAGACACGGCAAGTCTACGATTTTATTATATGTATAGATATATAGATAGATAATGGATATATATTTATTGCGCATTATAATAGATATAAATGTATATACTTTCGTTTTGCTCGCATCCGTAGGTGTGTACCCTGTGATTGCCTACACGTACTCTCTGGGTGCTGCTAAAGGAGCAACCAAAAGTAGCAGTAGAACTTGTGCCACCACACCTGGAATCTGTCGCCGAGCATTAGTGCTCGCATTACTGTTGTCTTGGGGGGTAACCAGGTGGGACCTCGGCTCGTTCAATAACATTCCAAAAACGTGGCAATGTAACTGCCCATAATACTTTTATCCCGTTTTCTTCTTTTGGGATGAATTTATGGAATTTCTATGGAATCAGCGAGGCATGGCATCACGTAACAAACATACCAAAAATAAAAAGCTTAATTGAAACCGTACTGCTTTTATTTAGTAGTCAGTTAAAAATGCTAAAGACAGGATAAAATGTATGCACCAAAAATGTTTGCCTATTTGCCTCGGATAATGCCACTTAATATCAATTAATGTAATGTGACAACTTTCATAATTCATTCATTAATTTCAATAATTAATCAAATAATTCAATGCAACCAATTAGAGCGTAGCAAACTACGCATAAAATTAACCGTTTGAATCAAATGCTCTTAAATTCTCGTTGATAAATTGCTTACTGACTCAAACATAAAATTACAGCTATTGTCTTCCATAGTATTATATTCCATAGTATATATGTAACAGTCAGTGGCCTATTTACCGAAAATTCCAATTCTGCTGGCAAATTATGACGATTACCGCTATTTCGCGAATGTAATGATTCGCGTTACCATTCTAGATAGGGCAGTTACTTATATTTGTAATTATGTTTTTGATGTTTATTTTATAACTGAGTATCGGAATGTTTTCCGTCTTAGTAACTTTGTTCTTTGCATACTTCGGTAGGGGAGGACTAGGTTTGCTGTGACTTATTTTACAGCTCGTTTTGGCACTTAAGTCACATAAAAAAAACACTGCAGTATACAATGATATAACCTACTCAAGAGTATCAATATAACAAACCCTATAGCTTATATTAGATATAAACATAAATCATATTTACTTTATTATAATTAAATATTTTCTCAAAATTAATATAATTATAATGATATATTTAATTAATGTTAAATTAAATATTAATTTACATTGCCTAAAACGATTCTCACCCAATGCCTCTGTATAGGACAATCATTCCGGGCTGCAATCATGTTTAGAATACTGTTGGAGCAACCGCCCGCTCTCTGAAACTCACTCTTTTCAGTCTAATAGCGTGGAAGCCGTCGACGCGTGCGTGTGTGAACATGTGTGAACAAGTGTGAACATGTGTGAACATGACGAGCTGCAGTGTCACGGCAACCCCGACAGCATTCTGAAGGCATATTGTATTGTACACGAAGGCGTTGTAGGCGTTTAGTAAGTCTAAAATTGTTACTTCCGTGGATTAATTAGAAAAAAACTATTTTTAAATCAATGTGTACCTTCAAGATCACACCTTCCTGTTACTAAGTTTGGCGCTAGTTCAAACCCTATCAAAACTATGGGAAGATCAAGCAGGAAACCCTGATGGAAGGATTACTTAGTTCATCGCTATCATTGTTACAACACTTATAACTCAGCTATAACATTCCATCAGTTAAATTAACATTCTTGAATAATTCGATAGCCAGAGAAAAATTTACACCAAAAATATTATAATACAAGTCACAGAATTGTTTGTTATACATTGACACTTCAATTGTTAATTATTTTGCATCCGTGTTTCCTTACTTATTCGAGTGCAAACTGAAAATTAATGGTCCGCCATTTTGCACGATTTGTAGCTACCATTTCGAATTGTATTGTTTTATTGTGGCTTCGATATCGAAAGCTTTTCGTGACAAAAGTCTTTATATTCTGCCGAAAGGAAAGAAAATCTGATAACTTGTTACAAATACAAGGAGATTTTAGATATTATTTGAAATGAAACCAAATGAGAGGAATCGGATATTATATTCATTCGGGAAAGATAAACACTCTTTTGATTAATGATTTATTGCTTACAAACATATTGTTATTCTTACAGAAATCTCCATTATTTCGGTTCTTTTAAATACGATTTTTTGTCTCATTAACTTATAATGAGACCTAACCCGAAAGCCTCCGACATCGCTTAATAACTGGTACAGCTGGGACCGACATCTTAACGTGCCCTCCGAACCAACGAAGCACAGTTCAAATGCCACTAAATGCGACTTCTGATCGGGCCGAAAGTTGCTTATCATAGATGATCTGTAAACAGCAAACCTAGTTACGCGATGAATGCTTCGCTCCGTGGCTTAGTTGGTAGTAGCCCTGCGTTCGAAGCGAAGGGTCCCGGGTTCGATTCTCGGCCGGGGCACACTTTTTGTGGTGAGCATGAAGATTGCTTTCGGGTTCTTCTGGGTTTGTCTTGTGTTTCTGTGTTTGTCCATACCATCTGAGAGACAGGGAATACTATTGCAGAGGTATTAATGTGCAAACATTTTATAAACGTTTTTTATTGTGTTACTGGTAAAGAAATTTCTGTTATTATACTAACACAAAAAAACCCTAAACTTGGTAATCCCTTTGTTACCACCCATTCATAAACGAAATCAGATAAAGATTTCACCGTGAATCTTTTCGTGCCAGTCGAGGCACGCGCAAAACTAAAGTCTATCGGAGCGGACGTGTGTGAGATTCCAAATCTGCTGATTTACACCTTTACAAGGAATATACAATATAGAAGCGAAATATTAATAATTCACTGCCCTCAGCTCAGTTGGTAGTAGCTCTGCCTTCTGCTCTGTAGTTCGTACGATTCCCACCCAGGACATACTCTTTTTTTTCTTTTATATTATTATTCATAGAGAAGCGACACACTGACTTGTTGTACATTGTCTACCATTGGATAAATCTTTTCTATAATATCTCTTTCGAAGTGAGGGGTCCCGGGTTTAATTTCCAGCCTGGACATATCTGCGACGCAAGGAATCCTAATCCTAGTGTAGTGTAGTATGTTTTTTTTATCAATATACATTTCAATAGAGCAAGGACAGTAAATTGCCCTGCAAAATGTAATAATTTCGCTTCTATACCGTTTTAACGTGATTTTTCCTCCAACTTCACAGCGACGAAGCCTTAAATGCTCTGGATTTACGAATGTTTTGAACCTGACGGGAATAGAGGGGTTTGGAGTGTTAACAACTTGTCACGGTGTTCGTGACACGAGTGCTAGGCCTGAAAAAGACTTTAAACCTTTATTTTATGGTGCAACAGAGCCCTAAAGTTGGATTGGATGAATCAGTAAAAAAATAAACAAGTTTTTTTATACCTGTTTCTCCTTTATCCGTTATAGATTTTGAAACCATCCAACCGATGTGCTACAAACCGTTATTAGAAAAGCTATAATGCGAAGATGATTTTAGACCACTAAAACAATGTACTAAGCACAAAATGTACTACTATTTTTGCGTAGTAACACACGCCGGGTATCCTAGTATTAGTTATAGAAAAGTATTAAAATCTTAATTTCTTATTAAGTTTGATAATTTTCTGTAAACATGCTAAGCCGGTACACTTAAGCTCGCAATTCAGAACCAAACTTAATCTAGACTAAGCCCAGTGCAGGCTTTCCAGTAATTAACTACTTCTTTTGCACGAATTTTCTCTGCCAAAAACTTTCTTCCAGCAACTTTTCCCCCCTACGAATATTAATTAATTCTTATGTACATTTTAATAATATAATCTAGCATAATTTAAGGCTACATTCTTCGCTATCTGATCCACTACGAGTCTAGGTCTACTTACAAATGTTGCGCGTGTCAATTTTGACGTTTTGACAAGTTTTGAGGTTCGGTATGAAAGGTCCGATATCTACTAATCAAATAAAGTTAACAAAAAAAGTCTTAAGGAGCTCATTTGACAACTTTAAATATGTACAAATGTTGCGCGTGTCAATTTTGACGTTTTGACAAGCTTTGAGTTTTGGTATGAAAGGTCTGATACTAATCAAATAAATTTAATAATGATATTGCAAGACGTAAAAAAGGCTGATGTAAAGAACTGACTAAGTATTAAGGCGACTAAGAACTTCTCATTATTTGGATACAGAATGGGAGGAACTATGAGCGGCAGTATCCAATTAATATCAGGTGGACCGCTAGCTCGTTCCGTCACTTATTGGCGATGGTAACCACTTTTTATAATGCAACGTCAGCTTATTCCGTCCCTTTAGTAGCATATATAAAATATATATTTATTAAAAAAAAAAAAACTTCACGCTCACCACACAAAGCGTGTCCTGACCGGGAATCGAACCCGGAATCCCTCGATTCAAAGGCAGGGCTACTACCAACTAAGCCACGAAGCCGTCAAATGCTTAGTATTTATAGAACTAAATACGTAGATAAATTAGTTGCAGTAGAACTTGTACAAAGTTCATCCAGAGAAGTACTTCACCTGGTAATCTGCCGCCATGTAGTGATGCACCCGAATGGTATGGGTGCCGGTGAAATCACAGTATGAGATGTTACATCACCGTCTCGGGTGACGGACGCAATGCAATGCCCCTTGGGTCAGAGTTACCTAGGTTTCAGGTGTATGAGATGTTACATCCCTGTCTCTGGTGACCCAAGGGACCCAAGGGTCAGAGTTACCTGGGATATCTCCGCCCAAGAACAAACGCTAAACTTAGTTTTAAGAACGCATGCTCTCGTAGGTACAAACTTATTTATTTAAAAAAAGAACTTGGTGTTTCCAATTAATTTTTATTAAATAACAATTTTTGACTTTGACTTTGACAACTGAAGTCCCGTCACGTAAGTACTATTAAAAAAAATCAATTTTAACTAAACAATTTGACCTGGAAATTCCCACCATAATTTTCCGTAGGCGTCTAAGGAAACGACCACCATGCGTCTCTTTTATTATCTTTACACATTCCAATTTCAATCGAAGCAATAACCCTTTTGCATGCGACAATAAGGTTGAAATTTGTGATTTCATTTTACTATCAAATAACGGGGAATCCCAGTTAAACCCATCCTTACTGCAAAGTGGTAACAATTTGGATAAAAGCTTTCCAACGTTTGTTTCAACTAAATTCTGAATACCCTCTTATTTGGAATTAATATCTATGGTCGGGATTTGTCTGTGACTATTATCTAGCTTAAAGCCGCAAGTTAGAGCTGAAAACTGGGTAGTTATGGATTTGTGACATATTGGAGAGTTTGTAAGGATCTGTCAATTTTATGAACACTTCTTTCATACGGCGACGGCTATGTAGCTTTTCAATTAAGTTAACACAAAACCCAAGAAAAACACCCAAGATTCGAGAATTTCGTTCCCCGGCTGGGAGTCGAACCAGGGACCTATCGCTTCAAAGCCAGGGTACTTTCAAATTGTCCTTAAAGATATCGTTCAAAGTAAATAAAGTTTTGGCTATCAAAAAACAATTAATTTTTCCAATTGTCTTTTAGCTAGATTTCATTTCCTGGAGTGGCAAAAAAATGGCACAGGTAATTTTCTCATACCTTACCATTCAAATTGAAGCTAAAAAAGCAAAACATAAACATAAAAAGCTATGTTTATTCATTTGAATAAACATAGCTTCTTTACAGGTATAAAATACCAGTACGCCTACGCTATGAGTGAACACGATTGATAGTAAATTAAATTTCAAATTTTTTTTCAGAGGAATTTGAAAAGTTTTAGCAATCTGTGGTAAATCCTGGATGAATGCGGTACCAGCCAAAGCCTATTGAGCAGATCCAGTAGCATGAAGTTAGACAGCTGATAAGACAACGCTGGCCGCTTCCGACTTCGAGAGATGGTTATAGAGTTTTATTATAGACTGCATGGTTATCCGTGCCTACTGGAACGCACAGATATTCTCCTCAGTGATCATGCCATAAAGTAACCGCTGAATAAACATAGCAGCATCTATATTTACGTGTGTAACATACCAGTAGCTATGCCCACTCAAAATGAACACGATGAATAGTAATTATTAAATTTCAACAAATTGTTTAGATAGGGAGCGAATGTAAGAAAGTTATAACAATCTGTGGTAAATCCTGGATGAATGCGGCACCAGCCAGAGCCCATTGAGCAGTTCGAGAAACCTGAAGTTTGACAGCTGATAAGGCAACGCTTCCAACTATGAGAGACGATTCTAGAATTTTATTATAAACTTCGTGGTTATCCGTAATAGAACCTTCTGTTGGGAAGGCTTTCAAACTTGTCAGTTTTAACCGACAAAATGAGAAGGTTCATTATTCAGTGGTGTTTGTTTTATATGTTATCAGCTGCACCTCGCGGGGTTTCCAGTTAATTTCATTTAAAAACATTTAAAAACTAAAATATTGAACCGATTTTGGTAAAAAACTATGGAAACCATCTAAAAATATATATAAAAACCCTTTGAAATAAAATAGAATTTTCAAAATCGGTTCATAAATGACGGAGAAATCGGTGAATATATATATATATATATATATATATATATACAGTGGAACACAGAACAACCTTCTTTTTGAAGTCGGCTCTAGCGCTCGTGAAGACTCGAATATTTTGTCATAATTCGGACATCTTGTCTTCAATCCGCGTGAATTTTGCAACATTTGAAGCGCAATCGCTCAAATGATATCTATCTCTTTTACTTACGCGCTTATCATATCTTTTGTGCTATTCATTTGTGGAACTTGTCCACACTACATTTTATTGGTATGTATACCAGTGTGACCAGATTTTAAACGTTGTTAACTATGAACGTAACATACAATATCTAGGTATAGAATATATCATCGCCGACACCACAGTTCGCCACTAACACGAAGAGAAGATTTTGTCGCAATAAATTCACCTAGCTCCTTGCATTCTCTATATTACCCAACGGACTTCAATATCAATAGAAATTGTCGCAGTAAACTAGTTCACGCTAAATAGTTGACGGATTCGGAACGCCTCCCTTGGGTCGAAACCGGAAATGTTGCCAGTAAAGAGACAGACAAACAAACCGAAGCAATATTCACAAACTGATTGCTGCTTCATTTCTAAGATATCATACTAATATTGATTGCGATTGCTTTGACGGTTCTGTAACTTAGTAGTAGTGCCTTTGAATCGAGGGGTACAGGGTTCGATACCTGTCTGGCAGACCTTATGAGCGTAAAGTTTGTTCCTGGATGTGTTTATCTAGTGTTTCTGTGTTTGTCCATGCCACCTGCGACACGGATAATCTCAGTGCCCCCTGCACTAATGTATGTGTGTATACGTTATTATAAATGAAAAATGTCGGTATTTATGTTTGTTAGTATTTGACGCTATGTGAATTAACACGTAGGCTACATTTTATCCCGTAAAAGTTAAGTAATTTTTTTTGATGTTAGCAAAAAAAAAATACAGCTTTTTCCTACTAGCGCGAGGCGTAGATAATATTGTTTAAACATAAGTTTAAGATCAGAGAAACAAAAATACAATTTCATATCTAACCAAACTTTCTCACAAATTTTGATGATAATTGCCCACAAAAACTAAGTAGAACTTAAACGAATTGGCATTTTAGTTTGCTCTGTTATCTTTAAACCCGTCATAAAATAAATAGCCTAGCACTTAAGCATGCTTGCTAAATGTGTGGCTAGCAGTAATGAATTAATAGGACTTTTGAGAATCATCCGGTTATATAGCCTGTGTAACCCACTTCAAAAAGGAGTATCAATTCGGATGTTTATATTTTTTTTATGTATGTTCGGGCTACGTCATAAATAGACGGATTTGCTAAATTTTAGATTTTTTTTTGTTTGGATAAGCTTTCCTTTGTCCATTAGAATGGTTTGGTTATTAAATCAAAATAACTAGAAATGTCACCCAAGTAAATTAAATTGCGTATTGTTGTTAATGTGAAAATGTGACGGTACAAGCCGAGGGTCCACCTGGTGGTAAGTGGCGACCCGCCCCGCAAATGGTGCAAACCCACACGTTTGAACCAGTGACCTTCAGATTGAAAGTCAGTGTCGGTACCCCCGGGACCACCACGCTCTCTAGATATATCTGTGTGGATATTTAATTGATAATAGATTATGCTGTGCTGTAATTTTACAAACGACATGAATTCCCACTTCTCCCGTTACACCACAAAGTAACGTCCACAAACCAAGAGGGATGTTAAACAATGGTTATTTGTTCGCCGAGCCCAAGTTTTCATCCCTTACACAATATAGCTCTTACCTCGTTCGTTCGCTCATTCATTCAACCCCCTCAGCGGTGATAGAGCGGGTGGTAATTACGGATAGTAAGCGTGCAACATTTAATTGTATTATGCTAATTGCTTGGCGCAGGAGTGTGGTCCAGGGGCATAAACACAACGAGAAACTTTCATTCATAGTTCATTCAAAGTCAAAAATCTTTATTTCCGTTGAATTGTTATAAATTATTAAAAAAAAATATATATTTAAATCTAGATTTTGTATTCAGTCCTTATTAATCTTATTATTATAAATGAGCAATTCTTGTAAATATATTTATTTATTTCCAACAATTGGCTAATTTTTGTTGTCTCGATAGGGTTTTGCAGTTTAATTGTATTTCTTGTAAAAACGCAATAGTTAACAAAAAAAAACGTTTTACACAAAAAAACCAAGCGAAGCTCGCTCACACAGGTACTGTTATAGAATATACGGATGTGAGTTTGTTTGTTACGCTTTTTTCCTAACTACTGAATTTCATAATGAAATTTTGCATACACGTTGTCAGGAGTACAGAAAAAGCGTTAGAATACCTTTAATTCCAGAATTAATTGTTTAAAATCTACATAAGTGCTACCAAAACCGTCAGCAAGAGATAATTATCTGATATAATCGAAATGACTATGTTAAACTCATTTATTCTTTTATATTCTAAGTATCGTTTGGCCACGAAAACTAAAATAACCAAAGGCTACTGAAAATGGTTCTGATTTATTTCTTTTTATTTAATTTTAATTGGACATGGCTTACATTATCCAACAAAATAAAAAAAATATGTTATGTCGCACCTTTACTAATAGAACGGCGCATCCCCAGATGCATTAAGAGATATCAAAGAGGAGACAATAGCTATTGTATTGTATAACGCAGAACAACAGTGGCGGTATCGGATCATTTACAAACCCTTTAATCATCGCTAGTTTATGGGGGGTCCATTTTAGGGGGGCAGTGTAATTAGGATTCAGAATTATAGTTGTTTGGCGTTTGGCGATATGGGTTTCCGTTATAAAATTCTATATTGGCTTGATATATCCGCAGTGTATCTATGTTACTGTTTAGAAATTGTTGTGCCTAACCTTTTGGAGAAAAAGCGCGTATGTAACTGCACGTTACGATATATCTCTCTCTGTCATCATGATTATTGGCTTTATATGTCTTTATATATATATTTTTTTGTTAATTATGGTTATAATTATCTACTATAATCATAAAAAAAACTAAGTACAATTGTACAAAACATTTAATTATGTTTCCATTTTTTTTAAATGTATATTTAAATTGTTTTTTTTTTTTTTAATTTGATTTATGTATTTGACCTTGTCTAATACTGGCGTGTCTCAACACAAAATCTGTCTTGAAGCGGTCGTATGGCGCACTCATATGCAAGTTGTAAAACCTCCCAATGTAAAAACTCCCGTTTCGGTTTAACGGTAATGAGCTTGAAACGACTGAACCAATTTTGAAACAAAATGTCTAAGAAGCACCGCTAGAAAACCGCGAATAACCGCACCGATATCGCTTCCCTCATTTAAGAGCTACGGTGCCACAGACAGACACACAAACATGTCTTTCAAACATAACACCTCTTTTTCTAATCTCTGTTTGCGTCGGCGGTTAACAACGATACAAATACATGAACACAATTAAAACACAAGTAATACTTTTACTGCTTCAATACACAATTTCGTTTACTTGGATGACATATATTTTTTCAGTTATTTTGATTTAACAACCAAACTATTGAACCGATTTTGATAAAAAATCTACGGGACCAATCTGAAAGCAAATCCTTTCAAATAAAAAAATATTTTTCCAAATCGGTTGAGAAATGGCGGAGAAATCGATGAACATATATAAAAGAAGTACAGTAGAACTAGAACTCCTTTTTTGATGTCGGTTAAAATCAAACATTGCGTCCCGTGCCGAGGACACACTTCATGCTCACCACGCAGCAGAAGGGTCCCGGGTTCGATCCTCAGTCGGGTCAGCTCACAGCTACGAGACATCAGAAAAGAATTTTCATACTTGCGTTGGGTAGGAACTAAATCGTAATATTTTTGTTCATAATTCATAATTCTTTATTGTACACAAAAACAAAGATATACAAAGAAGAGGAAGAAAGGTATGTACACAGGCGAACTTAACCCTAAAAAGAGTTTTCTTCCAGTAAACCTGGGGTGCTAGAGAGATGTGATAGAAAAGGTAGGAAAGTGTACATGAAGAGGAGAAACGCTAAAAGATTAAATAACAGACAAGCGAAGAAATGACACAAAATAATTACAAATATTAAAATACACTAATAAATAAGAATTTAAATATATTGTAACATATACCTACATGATATATATACCTATATACATACATATTTAAATATACATAAACTAATACTATAATATATATTATATAATAATAAATAACTTATGATGAGAGGTAGTGCTCTTTGACTTTGGCTTTAAATATAAAAAGAGAGGGGCTGGCGCGGATTACATGGGGGAGAGAATTCCACAGTCTGACCGCATGAACACAAAAAGAACCGCTATAACGGCTAGAAGAATGAGCAGGAGTTTTGAGAAGCAGGGAGACAATAGATCTACACGGCTTGCCACGCGGGATAAGAAAATCGAAGCGCTCACGAAGGTAAGAAGGGGATAAAGGGTTGTGAAGAACTTTAAAAAGAAATGAAAGAACGTGAAGGTCACGACGACGGCGAATTGGGAGCCATTTAAGTTGAGATCTAAAGGCGGAAACATGATCGAACTTGCGCAGGCCAAAAATAAAACGGATGCACAAGTTCTGAAGACGCTCCAATTTGTTTAATAGTTCCTCCGTGGCATCTAAGAAACAGACATCAGCATAGTCGAGAAAGGGTAAAAGAAGTGTTTGGGCAAGCAATATCTTAGTTTCATAAGGTAAAAACTTCTGAAGACGCTTAAGAGATTGGAATGTAAAGTTTACTCGCTGACTAACCAGGTTAACATGAGACGTCCACGATAAGTGAGAGTCAAAAATAACTCCCAAGTTTTTAGCGGTGTTGCTATAAGCAATAGGAATGTTATCAAAAACAACCTGGGGAGGAGAACCACAGACATTTAGCATATATGAGCTACCTAATATCAAAGCTTGGGACTTGGAGGGATTCACCAATAGGCCATAAGCTTTAGCCCACAAATTTATATTATGTAAGTCACAATTAATTTGGGCAATACCTTCAGAGACCTCAGTGACTTTAAAGTGGCGATAAATTTGCAGATCATCTGCATATAAATGAAAATGAGATGAAATAATATGTGTAATGAAATTAATGAAGACTGAAAAGAGAAGTGGAGATAGAATACTACCTTGAGGTACACCTGCAGTGATATCACACCAGTCGGAGCTAGACTCTTCCGAGCGTACACACTGCGAGCGACCAGAGAGATAGGTAGAAAACCAGGATAGAGCTGAGGACGAGATATTAAGGGAAGAAAGCATCTTTAAGAGGATATCATGATTAACTGAATTGAATGCACTGCTGAAATCTAATAAAACAAGAACAGTTATTAATTTGTTATCCATGGCCAAGCGAATGTCGTCAGAAACTTTTGTTAAAGCAGTGACAGTACTGTGACCCGGACGAAAACCAGATTGAAAAGGAGTCAGCAAGTTGTTTTGAGTTAGGAATTGAGACAGTTGCTTATGAACAACGTTTTCAAGAATTTTAGACATAACCGGAAGGATTGAAATGGGACGAAAATCAGAAACTATGGTTGGATTTGGAGTTTTAGGAAGAGGAATAACAAAAGCACTTTTCCACAAAGTGGGAAAAGAGGTAGTCAGAAGTGAATGATTGATAATATGAGTTAATGCCGGGACGAGTTTGGAAGAAAGAAGATGTAACATCTGAATATTGATGCCATCTGACCCAACTGCCTTGGAGGAAACAGAGCTAAGGAACTTCTCAATTTCATGCTCGGTGACCTCTTTAAATATAAAAGGAGAACAATCGTGTAAAGGTAAACGGGAAATTTCACACAAAGTAGAGGATATTACCTTGTTATCCAAACACAGGGGAGATTGGGAGAAGTGTGTATTGATAGAATTTAAGTCAAACGAGATACCAGAGTCGTTAAACTTTTTTCCCAGCCCAAGAGATTTAAGAAAACTCCAAACTTGTGACGATGTAGCATCTTTAATTGTGTTATGGATATGATGCCTCTTTGCATCTCTACACAATTTACTACAGCGATTGCGCAATCTTTTATAGCTGACATGATTCTCCTCCGTTGGCGATTTTTTGTAACGACGTTTGGCCTTATCACGCTTAGCCATAATACGCTTGATGGACTGAGTCAACCACGGTGCAGGAGCGTGTTTGACTTTGACGCGTTTTAATGGTGCATGTACGTCAAAAATATCAATAATTATTTTATTTAGGGCCTGGATTTTATCATCTATACTGACAGCGTCAGTTACAGAACACCAGTCAATATTATCCGCATCGGAATTTAAGCGTTCCAAGTCAATACCTTTAAAACTACGAAGAAAGATAAATTTGGGCTTTCGCTTCGGTGAACGTATTTTGTAGGAAAGAAAAACTAAATCATGGTACGAGAACGAAGCAGATAATTGCCCATGCGTTGCTACGCGGTCTTTATCAGAGACAATGATCAAGTCCAGAAGAGAAGGAGTAGAGTGGGGTGCCTGATGGGTTGCAGAAAGTGGAAGAATGTGCATGTTTACAGAAGAAACTAAGGAGGAGAGCTTACAAGCGCGTACGTCGTTTTTTAAAAGGCAAGTATTAAAGTCCCCAAGTAAAATAAAATGGTCATAGAGAGATGAGAAAGATTCTAATTTAGATTCGAGAGACGCGAAATAGTCAATATTTTTAGATGGAGAATAATACACACCTAGAAGGACCTTTGAGTGATTTACCATCACCTCGACAAACAAATGTTCAGCAAAATTCGAGTACATCCCAGGAGATTGCTCTATGATTTTAAACGGAATGTCAGAGCGAATATAGATAGCAACTCCTCCACACGCCTTTCCTATCCTATCATTTCTGACTAATTTAAAACCTGGTAAGGAATAATGAGAAGAGGGCAGGGCAGGTTTAAAGAACGTTTCAGAGATCAGTATGGCGTCAATAGATTTCGAATCGAAGGAGGATACTAAGTCACTATAATGAGCTGGGATGCTTTGAGCGTTAATGTGTACTACATTTAGATTTTTACTAAACATACTGAATTTGAGTTCTAGTTGTTCATGCAGATGGATAGAATCGTCATCAAATGCACTTGTATATTCAATATCCGAGGAGCAAGGAGAAGAGCAAGAAAAAAAGCTATCGTCAAATGTACCCAAGTCCATCATAAATATATAATATACTTAATTATAATATATAAAATAAACTTAATATGCCTATTACTAAAATATACTTATTATATACCTAATATGCTACAAGAATGAAGCAAACCTCCTAGCACCCACCAGAAAACTGAAAGATCACAAATTAGAACACAAACAGTATCACAATTCAACCAGATAATAAAAGGAAATAAAAGAGAAAAAAAAAAAGAAAATATAAAAAAATAATAATTAAAAAAACCAAAAACCAAACAAAAATAATAAAATGCAGAGATAAGCTATTCAGGACTCTAATGCAAAAATAAAAGTTATTATGTACCGACAAGACCGATTTTAACATAAAAATAAGACCAGACAAATAATTTTATACAGATACTACATCTACATACTAACCTAACCTAACACTAAAGAAATACAATAACAGAAAAGGAAAAAAAAAAAAAAAAAAAAAAACTAAAAATACTATTGAAAGCAAAACATGATAATCAGGTTGGTAGAATGCGTCATGTTATTTGTCCGAATACATCTTCATCTTTTTAATGTAATCTGTTCCCACATCAGTGTCAATGTCACAATGACGTTTAAGTTTTGACATTTGACATAACTTCAATTATAATATTGTTGTCTTTACGCAATAACATATGATGACGGTAAAATAAATTGTGAATTTAAATCAAGAGTGCTACCTACAGTCCAAAATCTTACAATACCCTGCTAAATTCAGAATGTACTCAGTGAAACACGAGAATGCTATATTGGTACAAAGGCTTAAAGAGGAATCACTTAGCCATGCGTTTGGGCCTCTCGGCCTTGCCGGTCTTCGCTACAGCTACTGCGGAGGGTTTACCCCTGTCTTGTGATGCTCCAGAGGCCTGTTTTTCTTGGACATTGGACATATTATGGACATTTTTGTTGTGGGTGGATATCGCCATTTAATATCAGATGGTTCTTCAGAGGTCCCATCGCTTTTGTCTCATTAAAAAAAAAAGCAATGTAAACTTAACAACGGAAGTGAAATCTCTCCGGAAGTAACTGCTATTATAATTGTATATATAATCAATCAAAGTTTTCAAGTTGGAAGGTAAACTTGGGGTAATTGGATCTACCTGGAGTTTCATAATGAGGCTATTCATGATTTAATTGGCTTCTCTCTGTTTTAAGTGGCTTTGTACTACCTTTAGCTTTATTTTAATGTGACTAAACCGATAAAGGACCACATAATGTCAAGGTGTTACCGCCGCCAGAAATAGCAGCTATAAAATAAACCTCAAGCTGCATTTCGTCACGCTCTTCACTCTACATTGGGGGTTTACCGTTTCATGCACCTGTAATTTCACCAACATCAACACTACCACCGGGACACAATGCGAGCACCACCGTTTGTCGGAATATTACCAGGTGTAGTGGCAATACATGTCCAGAAGAATTTTGCCAGTTTCTACTGCTTCTTTGGGTTGCTCCTACCGCACCCGTGAGACACATATAGGGTCTCTTCTGGTACTATCCTATGGATGTCGGCAACATGAACGCCCATTGTTGATTTATAACCGGCTTCAAAATAAGGAGAAGGCTATCATTCGGCTGTAATTTTTTTGGATGAATGTTACCTACCTACTTAACAATAACTATTTATTCGAAAATGCGCGGTCGCGAAATTTTTTAGCGTAGCTCAGTTTGGCTGCATGATTGCTTGCCCCTAGAATTCTACAATTATTTCATACTCCGAGAACTTTGCTATCAATATAATTTCAGGCGTAGCGCCAAATTTATAACAATTTTAGTACTCTGCCGGGATATAAATTAAAACATGGCTGATTGGCATTTTTCTAAGTAAAAGGTGAGGCCTACATTCTTATGGGGTATCATCAATTGATCGTATGCGACTACCGTTGCAAACAATACTTATGCCTATAATTGCGAGACCACTATTAGGTACTATAAGACCTTTGGCTTTTTTAAATTGTATATATGTGTCGTGTTAGGATATCCTATTATATAAATAAATAAACACAAGCATTGTCACGTGTCAGCTCTGGACTGACTACACTAAGAAAATACATGACAGAATAAGGGTTACATATAACAACGTATTTAGACATCTGATGGGCTTGAAGCGCTACTGTAGCGCTTTTGTAATGTACGCCGAAACACGAGTTGATTCTTCAATGCGATTCAGCGAAGGCGGATAGCGTCGTTCATGTCCAGAGTTGACTCGTGTAATAATGCTATCATCATGTGACTTAGAAGTTAAGCATTTATATATATTTTTTTTAGTTTATTCATGTATATGGACTTTGTCTGAAATAAAGATTTTTATTATTATTAATATTATTATTGCATCCCCCAAAAATTCGATATGTATAAAAATATATATATTCAATGTTTAATTATTTAAAATATATCTAGCCTCAAACTAAGCATAGCTTTATAGGGACTAGATAACTGATATAATTCTTAAAAAATACTTTGTTTTGTCCTGAGTGGGAATCAAACCCGTAATAAAACAAAGCTGAGCTGTGAGGGCAGTCAAAAAACAAACTTCTAAACGTGGTAAAAATTATATTTTCCTCATTTTCGACTTCTGCCATAATGGTTCGAGGATTTGAAAACGCGAGCAAATTGCGTCATAATTTCCAACTGTGATTGCAGTTGGAAATTGCATTTCTCGGTCGGCAAATAAAAATATCATTCTATTCCATCCAATTTGAAAGGAATTAGATTGCTGATTTTCTTTAGTCGAAACGCGAGTGTAATTTAAATTGGCTCCTAAGTACATCTTTCAAGCCTTTATTTACCAAATTTCATGTATCTTTCTTACAATTAATTTAAAAAAATCTAGATATATAAAAATGAATCCCTAATTCTCTTGGTCACGGCATGACGCGTATACGGGTGGACTAATTTTGCTAATTCTTTTTTGTTGCGTTTGTTATTGTCAGAAAAAGGTTCTTATGAAAGAAAAAATTAACAAAATTGAGCAAAAAAATTCCCGGAAACCCGCGAGTGTGAGAAACCGCGGGGCGCAGCTAGTATATTATAAATAAGAAGTACGTCAAGATGTCAGTTTCGACTCTAGTTGATACTCCATGTCAGATTCTTCGTGGGGCTTGGAAATTTAAGTTTATCGACTGTATTCGAGGTAATAAAACATTTTAAACAGCAACTGTCGTTAAAATTCCTTTTAAAAGTACTCAGAGCTGATATCCTGGAAAACAGCTGCAAGAATTTTCAATAAATAAACAAATATTATTGTTCGACACAGCGGCATCTAGCCCCAAGCTAAGCATAGCTCGTACCATGGAAAGTTGATTATTGATAGAATACTTAAGTTTTTTTCCTGTAAATACTTGCGTATCAGATACAGAACAAACTTCTATGTTCATCTCAAAAATGTTTGTTCTGGGTGTCGTTTTTCTGTTGTATACGGGAGGAAGTAACCACTTAACATTAGGTATGTTGACAGCTTATCCTATCCTTATCATAAAAAATAGTATATCCAATTAAAGCATAAGTGAGGCCGTTGCAATAATTTTAAATTATTTAAGTTACTGAACCGTACTCCAAGATTCCGGAGTCCATTAAAACAAAATAAAAATATTCCAATTGCATGGCCCAAGCGTTAACTTAGATTTGTAATTCATGAATTTTATTAGCAAGTTTCTGTGAAGTTAAATTGAGTTTTCGTGTCGTCTTATTACAAGAACTGCGGAACCAAGACGACATAGTATGCGTAAAAGAAGTATATTCAATGCTTTCATTCATAATTTCTAGGGTTCCGTACCTCAAAAGTAAAAAACGCAACCCTTATACAATCACTTCGTTGTCTGTCTCTCAATACCCTTTTTTTCAGGAACGCGTGGAGGTATCAAGTTGAAATGAATACCAAATATTTTAATTTACAATGTTTAGGAGCAGTGAAAAAATCGAATTTCTAAGTCAAAGCAATGAAAAGTTACGGTAGCTTAAGCCGCATATTTTGACTCTCGCAAGGGAGGGTACCTCAAAACCTATAGGGTACTTGGAAGTAAGTTGATTATATTGTTGAGTATTTACTAATTTGTAAGAAGTTTAGCGGACGTGTATTAAATATCTCCAGATCATTTTAACAGGGACTCTCGCAAAAAAGGCCTGAATCCAAAAATTATCATAAATACAATTCTGTTTTTTTTTTTTAAATTAAAATAGTGCATTATAAAAATATATTTATTTAGTAGTATACAGTTATTAGCTAAATATTTGAAACGAACAAAGGAAATAAGAATTATTGCTTTTGACTCTGCTAATAAGCTATTCACGTATTATATTTCATTTTGTATTTTAAATGGGTTGTAAATAATAAAGACATTATTAAAGACATTATTATTATTATTATTATTATTATTATTATTATAATCTCAATTTTGGGGGTCAAAACCTCTCTGTAACTGTACATAATCTGTACATAATCTCTGTAACTGTACATAAATGAATTGTATCTCATGTGCCATCATGAGTCATAAATCAAAACGATACTTGAGATCTAACGAGGCTTGAGTTTTGAGTTTAAGTATCAATTTTCTCATGAACTCACACTATTAATAATATATACAAAAAGAATTCAAATATTTTAAAAGAATATGAGAAACTACAATGTTTTCACTCTGTTGAGATTTTCCTGTGGCATTACAGTAGAACCCAGAAAGTGTTGACAGGGGTTTGATCGGTTTTTATCAATAAAAACTTAGGGGTAATGGTTAACTATTATATTTAAATTAATAAATATGATATAATAAATTACGTACCTACACAATTATTCCGTACCGTACCAGCCTCTAATGTTCCCACTGCAGGGACACCGGCCTACTCTCGATGAATGAATGAATGATTGGGCTCAATGGATCTACCATGGGAGCCCAATCCGGATTGGTAGATGTCACATGTCTTCGAATTTTTGGTTCTAAGACATGCCGGTTTCCTCACGATGTTTTCCGTCACCGATTTGAGAATGTTATTGTTATTGCGCACATACATTTTTTCCAGTGAAAAAACTCATTGTTGCACGTGTGGGTTTGAACCAACAACCTTCAGATTGAAAGTCGGCGTCTATGCCCCTGGGCCACCACGCCATCATTATTTCTGCAAATTATATTTAGATAATTAGAAATGTTGGATCTACCACGACATTAATAAATACAATATGTTCAAGTTATCGTGGCTTAGGAGTTTACCCTACCATTTCCATGAAACACCATTAAATCATTAAAAAAACAATTATCAGATCCGGCCATCCAGTAATGATTTGTTCGCTAATGCAACCTTAGAGAATCACCGACATTAATTTCGCTGGCTGCAAATAATTTAAAGATGAAAATTTAATTTTAAACCCAATCCGACGTCGTATATCAATTTAAATTAGCCAGTAGCAGGAAATCAAACGTGGATTTATCATCTCGATCTCGTAAGATTGAAAATGTAATATGTTTCGTCTGCTTATTCATATTTAAGGCTGTGCACAAACTGAGAGTAGGAAAAAACTTTAAACTGAAATGAAATTAAATCACCTGAAATGATGTAAACGGAAATAAAACGGACTGCAATGATATAAACGGAAATAAAACGGACTGAAATGATATAAATGGAAATAAAACGGACTGAAATGATATAAACGGAAATAAAACGGACTGAAATGATATAAATGGAAATAAAACGGACTGAAATGATATAAACGGAAATAAAACGGACTGAAATGATATAAACGGAAATAAAACGGACTGAAATGATATAAATGGAAATAAAACGGACTGAAATGATATAAACGGAAATAAAACGGACTGAAATGATATAAATGGAAATAAAACGGACTGAAATGATATAAACGGAAATAAAACGGACTGAAATGATATAAATGAAAATGAAACGAACTGAAATGACATAAATTGAAATGAAATGAATTATTTATTGAGTACAAATGCAGGTATAGAGACTATACTATAGAGTAGTAATTTTTTTTTCTAGAATGTTATGCACGGACTAGAATATTAATACAGGTGTGCAATGATATAAAATAAAAATTATATCAATTTTTCTCGAAGAACTTTACTTACCTTCATATAAAAATTAAGGCATTTTTAACTGACTCCTTATTATGGAGATATTTTTTATCAATAGAATAAAATGAAATAGTTTAAACATTTATTATACTTAAACATTTATATAAACATTTATCAGTAGTCAAAGTCAAAAATATTTATATCCCTTGAATTGTTCTCTTCTATTCTTCAAATAACTTGGATACGTTTATTTTTGAACACAAATATGTAGTCACGATATTCAACGAAATCTTTATAATTAGAACATTCCGGCATACGACGGTTTTAGTATCAAGGACCGCCAATAAATGTTCTTCACCAAAATGTTTCTTGGTGTGATATCGTCTTTACCTCATCTAAAGCAACCAGACGCTCATAATTCGAGACGGAGTTAAATCTCATCTCTCTCAAATCAAATATTTAGCTAACTCGGGCCGCATCGTGTGAGCGAGTGTAAACACAGCTTTATTGTGGTTTCGTGTACATATTCATTAGTGCTTTTAGTCAGATATGAGAATGTTTGTTGTAAGAAAAATAAGAGAATGTGGTTTGAGTTTATGAAATTCCGTTGTTCAGTAATCAAATAAATTTTTAAGCTCAATACCGTTTGAAATGGTGTACAATACCATTTTTTCCGGCTGCTATCTGCTTCCAGTTTGGCCCCACTCTTTTGACCATCATCGGTCCAACGTGTTAGCCAACCTACCGACTTTCCAGCTACCAGTTCTGGGTCTCCACTCCAGTACTGTAAAGCCCAATCTTCTGGCAGCTCTACGGCAAATGTCACCCGCCCATTTGCAATTTCTCTTCGGTATCACTAGAGCTATGTTATTTAACTTAGTTCTTGGAACTAAGTGATCACAATATAACGTTTAATAACTTGTTGTGATCGCGAAGAAAAATGCCTAACATTTAATAAGACTAAATTATAACTTACTTCAACAGTGCCGCGTCTGCACCTCGACCCTTGGTCGATCGCGTCTCGATTTAGTGATGCACCTTAGACTATTCTTTTCGATGGAATTTTCACACCAGATTCCTAATATATTAGAAGTACAATCGGAGTTACGGGTTGTACGTTTCAATCGCATTTAGCTGCTTTTACGTGCACAAACATCTTAATAAAATGAATTCCTTAGAAATTCCCATCTAAAAGCTACGTGGATTTTCATTAAAGCGTAGCTCAATCCCTGCAAAGTTGCGCCGTATTATCTATCACGTAGTAAAGGTAACTAAATTTTTAATTCATTTATTCCTTTAGATCTGAAGTATGGTGCGCATAAAAACGTGTCACAGGCACATCTGTATGAATGTAATGTGCCTTAGGCACATTACATTCATACAGATATGTCAAATTACAGTATTGAATGTTTAGCTAGTCTTCATTGTTGAGAACATTATTAAAATATTCCTGAGTCTTTGTAGTCTAAATATTAAAATTCGTTTACTTAACACTCATACCCTTTTAATTATCATATATGAATCTTAGGTACAGTTGGTAGTCTAACCTCAATTAAAATACAAATAATTTATAACAAATTTAATAAAATATAGTCAAAATATTACATTAAAAAATCATTATGATATATTAAATACAAATTTACAGCTTCAATCTTTTTCTTTTTAAGCTGTAGAGTTTAAAATTAATCCTGATTTGACCGTAGCCGACCACTATATTATTTACTATGCACCTAGTCATACGGAGACTATTTAGTCATGCAGCGCGGCCCCAAACGTCAATGTTGCTACTGCAATAGAAAAATCATGCGTTATTTGAAAGTATGGCGCCTAGCGTTAACCAAGCTGTAAGCATTATATAAAACTGCCATCTGAGTGGTTTAACTTTGCTGACCGTACAACAAACAACAAACAAATTCTTTCAAACGCATACCCTTGCACAGGACACTAGGATATATATGTCATGGATACAAAAATAGTAAAATCATCCAAGATCCGGGAACAGACTTCATGTCACTACGATTGCGCTGGCCAGGAATAGAACCCAGAAAGCCAGCTGAATCGACAGCTGGACAACCAACTAGCCTACGGCAGCACCAATGGAAACAGACAAATGTACAGCATCCCTTATAACAAAGTGAGTTAGCCCTAGACACAATAAAAAAAGTGCGGAAATTTAATCTCCTGTGACGCTCCAGACTTAACAAGCTTAAATCATCCCCTCTTTTGCACCCCCTAGTAATTAATGAGATGAAATACCTGAAGCATTAATGTCTGAAAGTTTGACGGTTATACTTATAATTTTTAGAATATCACAAACTTCGTGCCTTAGTAGCTATCCTGCCTTTGAAACTAAGTTCCCAGATTCGATTCCCAGCCGGGGTTAACAAGTTTTTGGGAAGAGCATGGACTTCGCTCTTGAGTCTTCGGTGATTATCTTTTTTTTGTGTTTGTCGCTGCGACAAAGGAATCCAAATAAAAAAATAAATAAAAAATAAAATAAAAGAAATAGTTGAAAAATATTCAACTATTTCTACACATTATTTAAGTATACATTAAACTACCCTTTTTTTTATTTTTTTATTTTCGTTGGGAAATGCCCTCGCATACCGCCCTGCCACGGGGAGACAGAGCGGTTATGTGGGACTAGATCCACTAAAACTCCACGGTGTCCTCCTCTGCCGCTTAGTGGCGGGAACACGGGAACGACATTAAACTACCCTAATGAGATGCGCTATTTAATTATCAATTATTGACTAATTATCATAAAAACGGTTAATAAGGTACCATTTGTAATCTTTTTTGCCTAAAATAATTTTTACGAGTCTTTTGTGAAATATTCATAAAAGAAATGAAAAAAAAAAAAACCTAGATTTGCTTAATTTTTTTTTTTTCTATTTTATGTAACAATTGCGCCCCGCGGTTTTACCCGTGGTTAGCTATCCAAAGGAATCATTGAACTTTTACTTTTCAAAAGTAGCCTACGTTTTAATCCAGGATATAAACGTACACAAAAAACTGAAAACGGGATGTGTAAAAAAATGCTTCTAAATTTAACTATGAGGAAGAAAGTTTTTAGTTAGCTACGACGTAGCAATAGTTTGGCGTAGCGGTTGTAGCTCCGTAGCAACAGTTACTGCGCAGCTATTGATATTTGATGGATTATAAATAAATATTATTTAATTATTCATGGACATTTCTTTTCACAATGGTCTCTAGCCCTAAATCAGGCATAGCATGGATTATGGGATTGCTAATTGATCTTTATATACCCTTAAAAATTACACACATTTATCGCCATATAAATGTTTGATCTGGTTGGCAATCAAAACCATGACCTATAGCGCAGAAAGCAGAGCTACTACCAACTAAGCTCTGAGGCCAACTTGTCAAATAAAATTAAAGCTTTTTCCGTGTTCTCCTCAGCAAGCCCTTTCATTTGATACCCATACTGTGGTAGTGAAGAAAAATAACTAGTCCGCCATCTTGGATGATCCGCCATATTGGAATTAGAATGACGTCACATAGCTAAGTATGCATGTCACCCAAAATAAGCGTGTATACCAAATTTCTGCTCAATCGGTTAAAGACAACTGATTTAAAATTCAGTTGCAAGATTCCACCCGGACATACATACATAGTAAGTTAAATAAAAGCTTGTAAAATTCATACTTATCCTGCGAATTAAGAGTCTGTATAACTGTTTGTGCCCATATCACCTGTGAATTGGGATCAGTGTTCTCAGAATAAAGTTGGCACAAGTTCTACTGCTACTTTTGCCTTTTGAACCACCTAAGAGACAAGTACCGTACCAGCCTTTAATGTTCCCACTGCAGGGATACCGGCCTACTCTCGATAATTGAGAGTGAATGGGCACTGAGCCACGGGAGCCCAATCCGGATTGGTAGATGTCACATGTTGTCGAATTTTTGGTTCTAAGACATGCCGGTTTCCTCACGATGTTTTCCGTCACCGTTTTGAGAACGTGGTATTGTGCACATAAATTTTTTCATGTGAAAAAACTCATTGGTGCTCGTGTGGGTTTGAACCAGCAACCTTCAGATTAAAAGTCAGCGTCTATGCCCCTGGGCCACCACGCTTTTTGAGGGAGATACGTGTAGAGACTCAACTACGCGCGAGCAACTTGGATCCCTATAATTACACAAGACTATGAAAACACAAAGAAATCTTAAACTATGACAGCTGATTTGTAATTCATAGATTCATTACAAACTTCCGATAAACTTAAATTGACTTCTCTTGTAGTTTGGACCAACTTTAGATTTATGTTACAATGTACAACAATCAAACTATTATAGATCTTATACCCATTCCAATAAGAGCTGGAAGTTTTTAAGTTTGAAAAACAAGAGTTAGCCGAAGTTGGCAAAGATGCTTAATCAATAATATTGATAAATATTTCAGGGACGATGACAGTTTTTGTAAATTTATGATTTTTCTATAAGTTTTATGTTCAGAAGGATACTATGTACCTAAGACTGACTCTATAGGATCAGTTCATCTGTACCGAACTCTCATCCTCTGCAATGGCACCGGCCCACTCTCGCCGAGTGAGAAAGAACGGGCTTTAATTTAAAATGTATTTATGAACTCAAAATCAAAATAAATCTATACATATAATAAAATCGTAGACTTGCCGTGTCTGTACATTGAATATTTTTACAAAATAATAACTGGGAGACGTTAAGAATAAGTAATAGAACGCAAAAAAACAATTTTTGAAATTTTTGTCTGTTTGTCTGTATGTTTGTGCGCACTTTACGCAAAAACCATAGATAGTTATCAAAATCTAGGAACTAAGAAATGTTAAGCTGAGTCTGGAATAGTGAATAGCGTTTATTTTATCAAAATCGACCCACGAATTCAAAAGTTATTCAATGTTTTATGCAAAATTTAATTTTTTTTACAAAACGTTCTACAAGCGCTTGCCGAGTCCTGCGTTCTTGACTGGGTGTGGCGGTTCGGTGTATTGCAATATGAATATGAGCAGGCGCTTGAAAGCAGATGACAGGTTTAGTCGTAGTTTAGTCTTAGTTTAGGTTAGTTTATTAGGTAATTAGTTTAAAGGTAGTTTAGTTTTTCTTTGTACTTTGAACTGCGAAAGTTTGATGGTAACCAGTATCTTAAATATGAGTACCAAGCTTCCTATCAAACGAGTCATTTACTTGACGGAGACCTACAGTACACTGGAGTAACGCAATGGCCGTATGTCCGGCAGAAAATAGCCGCATAGGTAAATCATCCTCAGGGTACATCATCATCAGGGGTGAAATTAAATAACCCTTGCGACATTTGTTTTCGATTTTGCTGATATTATCTGGACATTCAGATGCAGCACAGATATTGCAAATGTATCAATATAAATTAGCGGAAGTCTATCAAGGAATATGCAGCTCAACAAAAATAACAAAACATAAATACCATTAATACGCACTAAGCGATTTGAAACTACTTTTATTGTGCGTACTGCAAGGGAGTGGAATGCTTTGCCTGAGTCTGTGTTCTCTGACCATTACAATTTGGGAGTCTTCAAGAGTAGAGTGAATAGGTTTATCCTAGACAAGCGTGCTCCATCGTCGGCCGCATCTTCACTTTCCATCAGGTGAGATGGCGGCCAAACCATGCTATGCTATCTTTTTTTTTTGTGAGTTAGTTACGTAACGAGCTGAGGGCCCACCTGGTGGTAAGTGGCGACCCACACCCATGACAACAGTAATGCGACTCAGTATAAGATTTGGATCTTAGACTGAGTCGCACTCATCCTGCTGCGACCATCACCCAAGACGGGGATGATACATCTCACGGTACAAGCACTACTGCTTGTGTGATTCCAGGTGTGGTGGCAGTACCTCGCCGGACGAACTTGGCACAAGTTCTACTGTTACTTTTTGGTTGCTGCTTTAGCACCACCCAGAGGGTACGTGTAGGGAATCAAAGGGTAACACCTGCGGACGCGAGTAACTAGATCCAATAGATCGGTACCGGGGACTTATTTCTCACTGTATTTAACACTGTTTTGTTACTTCAGGACTTATTTCATATGTGTATGATGATCTAACAACACTGATACAGCAGTGACCTAGGGAATGGCATTGAATGAATGAATGGCAGGGAATAGGAATGGCATTCTATTAACAGAGAAGTGGAACAATAAGAAGCTTTTTTTTGTCACGGGGTAAATACTTTGCTTATACCCCACGCCTTGGGGAGGCGTGTATTAATAGCAGTGCTCGGGGAATACACAATAAAACCCCCCTTGGAGTTCCTGCACTACACCTTCACGATGTGTACCTCCCTATAGTGCCGTGCCCGGAACACGAAACACGCCAACCTTCGGTGAGGACCTCATCCGTCGGACGGCAGATTCCCCGGATCTACCGCCCGGAAGTTCCCGTTAGGGTGGCAGGCGACGCTCATGCGCCTGCCTACGCCGACCCACTCTCCTGCGTCTACCAGAGTGAGGAGATTCTTCCTCCCTTACCCTCTCGGCTGCTTCCTTCTGCGAGATTACTTCCTTGCAGAAGGACTGAGCTGCCACTCAAGATCTCCCGCTGTCAATCATGGATGAGACCATAGTTGACAGCTAAAGGTTTCCGCCTATAGCCGCGGTCAGGCGGGAACAATAAGTTCCTACCAACTATTCCATCGAATGTTTAAATTTCTTGAGTGCATCTGGACTCCCATCACACCGTACCAGCCTCTAATGTTCCCACTGCAGGGACACCGGCCTACTCTCGATAATTGAGAGTGAATGGGCTCTGATCTACCACGGGAGCCCAATCCGGATTGGTAGATGTCACATGTCGTCGAATTTTTGGTTCTAAGACATGTCGGTTTCCTCACGATGTTTTCCGTCACCGTTTCGAGAACGTGGTATTGCGCACATGAATTTTTCAAGTGAAAAAACTCATTGGTGCACGTGTGGGTTTGAACCAGCGACCTTCAGATTGGAAGTCGGCGTCTGTGCCCCTGGGCCACCACGTTATCAATATATGTGGACTCCCATCACACAATATATATTAAACTAAATGTCGGAGCGCCCAATGCCCTTTTATAAAATAAAGTCTTCTTAAATTATGTTACGGCACCAGATTGAAAGTCAAGAGTTTAGAGAATTCCTCTCATTCCTATCAACTGCCCATTTAGTTTTAAACGCATTCAGTCTCCGGTGAGCCTATGTTCCGCAGTGACCAGAAACAAAAAACAAGAAGAAACTTTTTTGGTATCAGACGTAGACCTAATATTGAGTTGCTTTTTGCACGGTCCGCCATACTTAGCTCTTTCCCGACTTAGCAATTCAAATAATTTTTATGCGCACGTTCCTGAAATATCCTGAAAAGACGACTTCTATAGTATAGTTTACAGAGAAGCATTATTGTATACATTTGCAATGGTTGCAGTTTCACTTACGTAGTTCATCATCCAATCAAGTCTTTAACCTTCCCAGTTAACAAAACCCAAGTAATATCGTAAGAATCTAATGAAAATAAAGTATTTTGAGATTTAATTATAACATAATTTTAATATAATAGTAACGAACAGACATAATAAGCATCACATTATATTTCTATCCTCTAGGCTAGGATAGATCTAAGTCCACGCGGACGAAGTCGCGGGCACAGCTAGTATAATAAATAAATTAACATTGAAACACTTATACCCCTGCACTAGGATTCCCTTTGTCGTAGATGGCATGAACAAACCAAGACAAACACCTTTCTCTCTCTGGTCGGTCTTTCATGACTAAAGATCGCGATCACCATGTACAGTCAATGTGTTCGTGAGTTGTCTTCATTGGTTTCTGTCTGACAAACACCTAAGCCACGAGAATAAATCACTAAATCACTAATAATAATAATAATAGTAGCATTAATGTGCCCTGGCCGGGAATCGAACCTTGAACCCCTCACTTTTTTCCTGGACATTCCTTGTTTTTACATTCCGATCATCTGCACGCTGAACATAAGAAAACCTAGTCAGTTGACATTCTCAAAGACAATGTGTTGTATTTGTGGATCTCCTCCCAGCACAACAATTAAATTATTGTGAAAAATATTGTCTTTTTATAATTAGGTAGGGGTATATTTCGTATTACTGTTATGGGTGGAGGTAATCACTTAAGATCATTATTCAGCTCGTTCCGTCAATTCAGACACAAACGAAAACATTGCGTATAAATCATACAGACAGAATGTTTCTTTGTGATCTCCACCTTTCCAATTGCAATTCGTTCATAAATCATCATGTAAGAAAATTCAATTTTACAGCACCTAAATAAATCTTTAAGCCTGTAGCCATTTTGACTGTGTCAAGCAATGATTGAGGAAATAAATCAAAAAATGGTTATACATTTTGTCCCCCGAAATTCGTAATTCAATAGCCTTTGCACGAATCAAGATTGGTCACGTTTCTTAAGGCTGTGGTTGCGTTGCTAGACAGATATAGAAAAAAAAAAATATAATATGAATTCGCCAGAAAATGTTAGCTGATTTATTCGTGGGAAAACAATCGTGACGATGACTTCGCACTTGCCACGTTTACGTTCCTACGGTAGTAAGCTGAAAAGTGTTTCGTTCAGGCTCTGTCCTTCGGTGGTGAAAGCGCAATTCCTTGTATGTGTGTGTATTTTTCTCTTTCAATTTCAATCCTATACTATTATGGGCTGAATCGTTGATAAGTCAATAATGGAGTCTTCTCAGGGCACCCATTTTATTGAAATTGAAATCAATGCTCTTTTATGTCTTACTAGCTGCGCCCCGCAGTTTCACCCACGTAATTTCCGTGGGAATATGGGGATAAAATATATATCTCTAATAAATTGTGATTTTGTTAGAATTTATAATAACTACTAACGTAAAATATAATTTACCGATATAATATTGTAAAAATGGCTGCCTACACATACCCTCAGGTAAGCATTCTCGACTTGGAAATTTACACACGCCTTGTACGGCTTTGATGGAACAGAATAATAAAGTTTATCCGAATAGAAACCGCTCAGCGTATCAACGAACAACATTCTCATCTCAAACTGGAATTTATCCTAAAATTCAACTCCCGACCGCAGCTACCCTCAGTAGCCCTCTGACGTGCGCGGCGGGAGGACGTTTCGACTACCCTTCTATAGGCGGGAAACTCTTTAATTCACAGTTTTTGTCCGAGCGTCGTTTTGTTTTAGAAACTTTTTGTTGTGACGGTGTTGAGAATCTACTGTCCCACGGAGTGTTCCCGATGGTAGCTGGTAAGTTTATGTAATCACTTAACATTTAATTTAATACGAATAGAATAATTTGTAACATGGTCTCAATTTGTTTAATAAATCGCATGGAAAAAAACGCATCGGAGATAAATTTTGCTTTGAAATAAATTGTTTTCGTGGAGTAAAATATGTTGCATTTTTTACCCTTGATGAAAAAGAGGGATATTGTTAGTTTGTAGTGTGTATCTATGTATCTGTCTGTATATTATTACAGACAGATACATAGATACATACTGTATCGTAGCTCCTAAACGAATAGACAGATTTTGACGCGGTTTTTTCTGTTTGAAAGCTGACGTAGAGGAAATGGTTCTTAGCTATAATTTATGAAGATCTGTTCAGGCGTTTGATGTTCATCGGTACATACCCGAACCATTACTCCAAGTTGGGGGTTTTCACATTTTCGTTAAATAACCTTGTTAGCTTTTCCTTTTTAAAGCGTAGAGGAAACTATTATTAAGAAGAATATTAAAATAAATACAGTTGGTGGTACGGAACCTTGACATTTGTTTGTAGTTTTCAAATTAATCTATAAATTTATCAAGATTTTTTGCTAATTAACCGATAGGATTATGATTATTAAGTGAAAAATGATGTCTGATGATTCAATATTTTTGATATTTTCTATTCCAATCCCAACAACCGGGAGATTTTAATTTATTTAAACTAGTTTTATACGAACTTTATCCTGAGGATTACAAACGGAAGAAAATATTGCTGTTTAAAGGTGGAGGTAGCCACTTACCAACAAGTGGGCTTTCAGCTCGTTCAACTTCTTCACATAAAAAAGAAATGAACCATGAATTCTCCGGCCGGGAATTGAACTCGTAACCCCTCGCTTTAAAGGCAGGGCCACCAACTAAGCAGTCAATGTGCAAATCAGCCTTTCCCTGGGCCCAATTGAGTGGAGAAACCAGAACCTCCTTGGCTTTTGGGTCCAAAAACCCATACTGTACTTGACTCAATAATTCCAATACAATTACAAGTATACTCTCGAGCAATACCATTTAAAATCGTACATAAAAACCCGATTTTTTTACAAGGAATGAAATATCAGTAAAAAATATGCCATAATATTTTTATGAAATTCTTATCCACCGTCTGTCGTATAAATGATGGGGGCGCTATCATCGCCAGCAATGTCTTATCAAGATTGTTTCCGAGGGGTGCGAGGGTTGAATATCAAATCGTGATACACTTTGTCGTTTCCGTATATCTTTCGAACTTTCGTTTCAGCTATAACCTTAAAATTATAAACTCCTTTGTTAGACACGGACATCAATTAAAAAAATATTGTCTGGTCCCGAATTAAGCATAGCTTGTACTACGGGAAATAGATTACGCATAGAATACTTCTATATATTTCTTTTTATAAAATCATGCATATTCAACCAGATACAGAATAAATATCTATGTAAAATTCACGAATTTCTGTCGTAGGTGGGATTCGAATCTGGGACCTACAGCTCAGAAGGCTACAGCTACAGTGACTCAATATTGTCCTACAAAAATGGAAGCGACAAGGAATCGCTCAGTTCAAATGCCACTAAACGGGCAGTTACCTATTATTTAATTATTTATTGCACAAAAACTTAAATCATTGTACAAAAGGACAACTTGAAGCTAAAAGCTTTTTCTACCATAACCTTTTAAGGTAGAAATAGTGGATGGCGAGTTAAATACGTATATAAAATTAACGAAAACTATTTTGAATTTAAACTATTGTAATATATTTGAATGGACAACTCAGTTGGTAGCTCTGCCTTCTACGCTGTAGGTCGTGGGTCGTGAGTTCGATTCTCAACTAATACTCGTATGTGTGACGAACATAGGTGTACATAACATACTGTCTGGGTGTTATTTTATTTCTTGTAAAAACGCAATTTTTTACAAAAAAGAAACCCTTTTTTTTATAAAAGAAGCTAAAAATTTAATACAGCACCAATCAATTTAATACAGCACCAATCAATCTCGTCAATTATTGTGGTACTTGATTGGTAATCTACTGTTTAGATAGAATGATTTTATAACAAAAAAAAACCAAGCGTAGCTTAGTCGCCAAGGTATATTTATTAATACTCTGTGGTTCTACCGCTATTTAATACACCGTTGTTCAGTGTCTAATCGATACAGTCATTTAATAGCACCCCTCTCGTTAAGCTATAGATTACACCCCTAGGGTGTTGCCCCCGCAACTTATTGAAGCGTACTCAGCCTCATGTCAACTGTACTGAAATATTATTAAACACAAGCGTTGCTTAAAGTGGAGTGGCAACTGTCGCTGTTAACCACTTAAGGTATCTATTACATATAATTATCGCATAAGATTGTAATAAAATGCTTTCTTGATTTTTGGATATGTATAGAAAGTAAACAGATTTCTTCGGCATCAACACCCTTCCACCGGTACACAGCAATGCTAGTGGCGGCAGATTACCAGGTGCGGAGGCAGTACTTCTACGGGTGAATTTTGCTACTTTTTGTTGCTCGTAAAAGTATGTGTATTTTCTATTTTTAAGCGTTTCTCTTCATGTACACTTACCTAGCTTTTCAATCACATCTCTCTAGCGGTCTAGTTTACTGGAAGGTGTACATACTTATCTATTTGTTGGTTGTCTTAATGTATTTTATGGTGTACGATAAAGTATTAAGAATTAAGTAGGGGTATGTGTACTGCACTTATAACAAAAAACATTATTTTAGAATTTCTCTTTAACTAACTGTCTGTTTGTTCCGGCTAATCTTTCAAACGGCTGGACTGATTTTGGCGGGACTGAGCTGATGCAATAAAGAGTAACTGAAAAAAATAATTTTGGAAAAAAAATTACGTATTCTGTGAAAAAAAATGTTAAATTCCACGACAACGAAGTCACTGGGAGCTGCTAGTATTAAATACACATTTTAATTATTAATTAAATAAAAAACACACACAGTTCAATGTATAAACTAAAATCATGAATTTACTAATCATGATTTAGCATGTGTTACAGTTATTCGATAGATGAGAAACTATAGAAACTGAGTCATAATTACCGTTGTTTATTAACTACTAAATATAAAGTGAATCCTTATTGATTCATTCTAGTACCAAAAATACGAAAATAAAATTGCTATTGTTGCCAAAACAAAAAAATGGGAAAACAGAATAACATCGAGAGATGTAGAAACATTTAAGAGAGGGACATTAAAAGAGATAACGCGTGGACTGCTTTAATATTAATTCATTCCAAGTCTGGGGCCACCGGAAAGGACTGCTCGCCACTCGGAATACTAAAGGAATTAATGGAGAAGTAATAAGTGTACGTCTGAGAGTATGAACAAGGCTTACAAAAGTAAGTTCATACGTAAGTATCTTACGTATGAACTTACTATTCTTAATGTTTTTTAACGATGTGGAACTGGGACTTGTGTGGACATGTATGTCGAATGCCCGACAAATTGTGGGAAAAATCTACTATCCATGATACCATTGAACAGAAGACGACATAGCAGTAAGCCGCGATGCAGATGGCGGAACGAATTTACCTCGTAAGTAATAGAATGACTAACAGTAACGCACGATCGTAGGAAGTAGAAAGCGCTTGTCTGGGTGGTCATTTGATTTAACTAACTCTACTGCCGGTTAGTTTAGTGGCATTTGAACAGAGCGCTTCCGTTCTTCGGAGGGAGAGTTAAGATGTCAGTTCGTCTATCAGTCAGTGTTGTTGACATCTCTTTCTGGCATGATGTTCTATGAAATGAAGGAACGAGATAACATGGCGACCCAATCGCATTATCGTTCAGGCGGGTTAATTGTCGTACCGGATCGGACCAGTAAATACGAGTAATGTTTTGTTTTTAAAAATAAAATAAAGATAAGACTTTCAACGCAAGGGGGTATCATAAATATTATTATTCAAATTACCGAAATACACGAAACTGTGTCAAGTATAGTGAGTTTTATTAGTGAGTTAATCCATATATTTTGACACAGTTTCATGTGTCATGGTCCAGGATAAACTGAGATCTTTTTGAGGTGGGGCATACATATTATTGGCAGATATATTGGTCTACTCTTGCGCAACAATGTAAGCCCGACCACCACGCAATGGTATCCTTACGATGTTTTTCTTCATTACCAGTTCATGTTATGTAAGCGTATGAACTCAATATAGTACTAGATCTATACCCAACATGCAATTACTCTGAGCGGAAGCTACCAAAAGATATTATTCATGAAGGAAATTCGACTTCCGTTCTGTAATAAGAAATTATTGAGTTGCAAACTTTGTTTCTTTAAATTTTTTATTGGTTTGTTTTATCACGAAAATTCGGGATGTTTTTATTCGAGAGCTTAATTTTGGGTTTCAAATACTAATGACTTTTAAAAGTGGTAGGTGAGATGATAAAAAGAAGCAATAAAGGTTTTTTTGTCTATTCGTTATGAATATAATGAAATGTCTAGAAAGTTGACATAAAAACTGACTGTAATTTGACATGTAATAGGAGCTCCTACAAAACTTTATATCTCACGAATATGTTAACTTCTGTGTGTAACATTTCATCGTGACCAAACCTTACTTGAGATCTAAAGGAATATGGAGTTTGAGTGAGTCTGAATGATTTGATTTCAGTAAATGTGTCTTTAGTGGTATGTATTTTGAATAATATCTCTCTTACTGTCTCTTACTATCAAAAGCTTTAAGAAAATTCCCTGTAACATTAGTGGTTTGAAAGTAAATAAAATATTTGTTTTCAGTCCGCCCCGTCAGTTTTAAATATGGCTATTATAGCTATCGTAAGCTCACTAATTAGGGGTCCTTAAATACGCTTTGAATGCGGGACCCATAAAAGACTGTCTACTGCAAGTTTAAAATAAGCCAATTAAAATCTATAACAGATTTCAGCCTCTGGCCGAAAATAAAATTCAATTTAGAATTACGTTCCTTATAATATCCGGTTTTTTAGCCCGATAAGTAAGAGCTGTCACTTTATTATTTTCTACCCAATTTGTTGGTTTGTCAGTTGTCACATTTTTGACGGGGGTGAGGACGGTCGTGTAATCTGCCATTGCCGCCACAGAGTCTGAATATTTTATCTTTCAGAAGGCAAACTTTGTTTATTTATTATGTCACGCTCACGGGGGAAAACGTCTTGTGCTCAGGAAACATCACTGTTTAAATTAAATTCGACAGTCGCTTGGCATTGTTGATAGTCCTGCCTGGATCCCGGGTTCGATTCCCGGACGGGACACACTGTGTGGTAAGCATGATTATTCTCGGGTCTTGGGTGTTTGTATTGTGTTTCTGTGTTGGTTCATGTCATCCGCAACACAGGGAATCTTAGAGTGTTAAAAAATAAAAAGTAGAAAGTAAATGTAGAAATACATTAATTTTAAAATTTAGTATAACTTATATCTTATTCATAAATAACTTTTATGTTAATCGAAAATGCAAACGGATAAATAATATTGATTGTTTACTCACTGCCAAATAAAAATAAGAGTAACTTCCAAAAATAAATGGATGAATCCCATAGCTAAAGTTCAGTAATTCTATAATGTGTCGGAACTTGTTTCTATGTTCATAACAGTTCTTCTACATTTAGGAAACTTAAGGTTTCCATGCGGGAGGGCACGTTAAGATTTCGGTCTCGACTGTAAGCTGGATAGTTAGTCGATAAACCATGTTGGAGGCCTTCGGAATGCTTGCAAACTCTGACACCAGAGTCACACAATAAACCATTTGTTCTTTAAACTGAAATAAGTTCTGAAATTTTAATAACAACATTTACACATCTAACTAGACTATATAATTTAAATCCGCAATTTCATGTCTCTTAATTATGTAATTAAAAATTATGGATTTGATGAATAAATAAATAATCTGTACAAATTGCAATAGCTAATCGTTAAATCTCGGTTTTTGCTTTGATAGCGGGTAAATTTGGTCTCGAGTCTAAAAAAAATTTACACACATAAAAATAATTATTGAAATATATATTTACCATGATTTGTCAGTGTTATACCTACTGTTATATCTTACACTGTGTTATCGTGAAAATGAAGGCGAATCTTGTGACAGCTTACTTCATTTTGACAGATACGGAATATACGTAGCCACATGGGTATACGAGTATTCCTTGATCAAATGAGCTTGGTTACCATTCTTTTTAACCACCGTCAAAAAAACTTTTGGTTTTCCCTTCGACTGTTTTTGTTACGTGGTTCCTTTGCCAGTTCTGGCCCCGTACCAGCCTCTAATGTTCCCAGTGCAGGGACACCGGCCTACTTTCGATAATTGAGAGTGAATTTAATTAGGATAGATTAGATAATTTAATAGGATGTTCCTCCAGGGTGGTCCTATAGAAATTTTATGAAGAAATTTTACTGCTAATAGCCTCTAAGAGCGACAAATATGTATTAGTCAGTATATTAGATTCTTACAATCAGTCAATTACGTCTAATTACATTAGTAATGTTATCTAATTGTATTACGATATAGCCACGGCGATTTTAATTAGTAATTTAAGTTTAAATTAAATGTGCTATCCAGATTGTTTCGAAAAATGTGTCAGATTTAATTCTTTATTTCGTACGAGTCAAACCACTAATTAACAAATTCTACCACACAAAGTGTGCCCCGGCCGGGAATCGAACAGGAATCGCTGCGAAGGTAGGCTTACTACCTACTAAGCCACGTAGCCGTCTAAAGCTAAGTTTGTTTGTGTGGGGTTTTGGAGTTAATTACACCAACATAGCAACCAGTACAGAGTACCATGAAGTACAGAGTTCTACATACTAAACTGCCAAAACTCTTGAAACAATGCTTTTAAGTTATGCTTGTCGTTACAAGCCTTAAATCTGCGAACATAATTATTCAAACATTAACAAAGTGACTGAAAAGTTTAAATTTGTGTACTAATTTATATGCGTGTTTTAATAAATTTCTCTATTTAACCGACTTCCAAAGGACAACAAATACTCGATAAGTACTTTGTTAATTTACTATAGAATCGTTTTTTCTTTTTTTTATTATGTTAGTTACCTCATATCACGGTTATTTATCAACCACTTTCAGATAGGTCCCATTAAAATTAACATATTGTTAATCAACGATTTTGATTTGCTATCCTGTTACTTTTCTTCGCCCGTTGTATGTCGATTCGGGTGTTTCTTTTTTATAACGGTAGGGTGTAATAAAATACGCGAAATCGCCCTATATTTATTACTAACTGCGCCCAGCGGTTTCACCTTCATAGTTCTCGTTTCCGTGAGAATACGGGGATTAATATAGCCTATGTTACTCGCTGATAATGTAGCTTTCCATCGGTGAAAGATATTTTAAAATCGGTTTATTGTTTGTAACCCGTAACAAACAGATAGTCACTTGCGCATTTTATATATTAGTTCATTCATATGCGATATTTCTAGCGACAAACTATGCGAGAATAAACGGCATTAACCGTTTTATCGCTGTCTCTTTCTACCATGAAGTTCGTTTCAACCATAGTTCACGTTAGTGTTCTCCAAGCGTTCGACGGGGTAGGTGCAAATCGATTGCGACTAAAACGAGACATCTGCGTTTTATCACACTTTTATTGCAAAGGTAAGCGTATTCACGAAATTATTTTAGTCTGTCATTTTGCTTTGTTACATTTTTCATACGTTTTTTATTGCAATTATAGTAAGTCGATAAAGATGACAAATAAACACAAATTTTTCGTTTCGTTTCAAAAGAATTTGGTTGTGTCATAAGAATATGGAAAATTTTCTTCAAAAAAAAAAAAAAAACAACTTTAACACACCTCTGCACTAGGATTCCCTGTGTCGCAGATGGCATGGACAAACACAGAAACACAAGACAAACACCCAAGACTCGAGAACAAACTTCATGCTCACCACACAAAGTGTGCCCCGGCAGGGAATCGAACCCGGGACCCCTCGTTTCGAAGGCAAGACTACTACCAACTACGCCACGGAGCCGTCTAAAAACGTCTAAAACGTTAGCTTTGTTATTTTTTATTTAAATTGTATATTTACCTAAAACCACGCATTCTAAATAGTTTTTGTAAATTTAAATTTGTTATCAAGGCTATCTGAGGCCAAGCGTACAAGTAAAAATATATGCGGGTTTTGCGTTTATAGAGCTCATTATTTATACTCCAAAAATCAGGTCAGCCCCTGATATAAATACAACAAAGTGAAATTTGGAACATCAATTAAGGAGCCTCCTAATTAGTATCAAGAAACCGATATTTCGCAGAAGGTAATTGGGATCGGGGAAACGGGATCAATCTACCTTAATTATTAATATTGTTAAAGTCAAACCAACTTGATGAAGTAACTTTAAGGACTTCTAATATTACTAAATTATTTTTTTATTAAAATATTCTGCGTATGGCAGAATCTTTAATTAATTTTACTTTAATTTAATTGTATTCCGGTTGTTTATGGGCGGCGGTAACCATTTAACATCAGGTGGACCATCAGGTAATTCCGTCACTTATCCTGCCTGCCTCACTGCTCCCAATATCTCATGCAGGATCTTCATAGTCAGGGGACATAGGTTTGAACGAGCTCTAGCCCTCTATAGTAAAGATAGTTGCAGTGATATATATTCAAGTTTAAAAGTGATTATTACGCATACATACTCATACCCCTGCACTAGGATTCCCTGTATTGCAGGTGGTGTGCACACACAAAGAAATACCAATAACTAAGACCCAAAAACAAATTTACGCTGATTATCCAGTCTTTTCCGGCCGGGAATCGAACCCAGGACCCGTCGCTTCGATAGCAGGGCGGCTACCAACTAAGCTACGAAGATGACAAGTTTAAGTACTGCCTGGTCCTCTTCAAATAAAGACTAGACTTTCATGTTCCATCATCGACCTCAATATCACTCAACATTAGGGGAAATTATGAAGCGAAGATTTATCGCAACAAAACAGTTCTTTAAAAAACAGGGGGGTTCAGTTGCTCGCGTCCGTAATATCCTCAGAGTAATCAGGGGGTACGTACCACCGTACCCCCTGGGCCTACCCAGGGGGTACGGTGGTACGTACCCCCTGGGTTGTTAAAGAGCAACAAAAAGTAGCAGTAGAACTTGCGCAAAGTTCGTCCGGACAGGTACTGCCTCCCCATCTGGTAATCAACCGCCAAGCAGTGGTGTACTCGCATTGCTATGTTCCGGTGGAAGGGTGTG
Source organism: Aplocera efformata (assembly GCA_921293045.1). Taxonomy (NCBI): domain Eukaryota; kingdom Metazoa; phylum Arthropoda; class Insecta; order Lepidoptera; family Geometridae; genus Aplocera; species Aplocera efformata. The sequence continues at coordinate 6,144,740 of OV121061.1, forward strand.
GGTGCCGGTGGAATTGCATGCGCATGAGACGTAACATTCCGTGTCGAGTGACGGCTGCAACGTGGTGCAACTTGGGTTTCATACTTCGGTTATGGAGGACGTAATTCGTATTGTTGCTATAGGCGGTGATAACCACTTAGCCTACCTGATGAGGTATTCAGTTCGTCCCGTCACTTTAGCTACTGTATCTTCATATAAACTCTTGTTTATTGAGAGTACGCCGATGTTTCTACATTAAGAAGAGAAGTTATGATAGGTAGTAGAGGCAATGAAATCTGGCAAAACAGTATCTAAACTTACAGGTACTTCCATTCTGTCTATCTTACGAGTAAAGTTGGAGGTGTGTCTACGAGGACCACTAAACCGAGTCTTAAAAGGACCGCCATAAAGTCCTTTATCGGTATCTTTACAGTCTGAACCGCAAGCGTCATCATTATAGTACTTAACAGGAAGCGGGCAGTAAACATGCTCGTAAAAGTACTATCTAGAGAGTAGGGGGGAGCTGGTCCACTATCACCAATAATGGCTTCATTTCTAACCAACTTTAGAAATAGAGGAAGTTCTAAATTGAACTGTATGCTTCCTGATTGTAGAACGTGGAGGGGCACAGACGCCGACTTTCAATCTGAAGGTCGCTGATTCAAACCCACACGTGCACCAATGAGTTTTTTCACTTGAAAAATTTATGTGCGCAATACCATGTTCTCGAAACGGTGAACGAAAACATCGTGAGGAAACCGGCATGTCGAAGAACCAAAAATTCGACGACATGTGACATCTACTAATCCGGATTAGGCTCCCGTGGTAGATCAGAGCCCATTCACTCTCAAACTCTCAATTATCGAGAGTAGGCCGGTGTCCCTGCAGTGGGAACATTAGAGGGTGGTACGAGAGGAGTGACATATGTGTCATCAAAAGCCCCATTTTACCCCCAGTACCGCTGATATGGTATGAACTAGCTCTATCAATGCTCTCTGTAACAGACACGCCAACCGCCTATGAATAAATTTACACTCGTTTTTCTTCATGTAATGGAACCACAATTGGCGTAGTGGTAATAGAAATATAGGATGTTCTCAAACTAGAATTAGTAATAATAACGCGTGGTCAAGTAAGTACAAATCGTTGGACAAAAACAGTTATGGAACATTTCCAATTACAATGTTTTAAATAATTGGCGGTTTAAGATATTACTCGTAGTAGATTTCAATTGTTACTTTACGTGTTAATAATAATTATTTTATTTTATTTTAAGTATGTATTTGAAAACACTAAAAAATAAAATCATCATACAAAAATACAGTTTTGATGCCAAACAAAATGTGCCTTGTGCTGAAAAGGGGTTTAGCTCAGCATGTGCTAGGTGAATTTCGCTCTGCTCCGTGGGATCCCGCCTTGTCGGGGCGGGGGGGCTTAGTAACCGTGGCCTTGTCACCCAGGGTGAAGCTAAGAGGAACCCGGGAGGGGCCGCTCCCTTAGGCTTTACCTCCAAGCCGACTAGAAGCGGCATTGTAGGTGGCGGTGCCTTGCGACACACCATAGGTCCTGACGTGTTGCAAGCAGAGGAGTGGCACCCGGTGCCACTTCGCGGATGCGTGTGAAAACGTTCCCGTGTTCCCGCCACTAAGCGGCAGACAATGTGGACAATGTGGGGTTTTAGTGTCTAGTCCCACATAACCGCTCTGTTTCCCCGTGGCAGCGCGGTATGCGAGTGCATTTCCCCACGGAAAAAGGTGAATCTCGCCCAGCGCTGATTTCCAAAAAAAACCCGAGCCTGTTAACATCACGAACGAGATCCTGATTTTAAGTGATAGCGACGTGAAATCGAAACCCACTTTTTGTGAAGGCAAAACACAATCAATATCCGTGGAACATCGAAACCGACGTATCCAGGCCAAAATACTGCGCTGATACCTAAGAGTAGCAATAACCTGTGTATCCACACGTTTTTCCTTTTAAATAAATATTCATGGATATTGACACAGCGTCATCTAGCGCCAAACTAAGCATAGTTTGTTCTATGGACACTAGATTACTGATAGAATAATTATAAATTACATTTTTTTGTAAATACGAGTACGTACATAAATAATATACATATTAAATAACACACAGACACACAACAAACATTTATGTTTTTTCATATTTGACAGCGCCTCGGTGTTTTGAGAGTGTCAAGAAACGTCAAAAGCGATAATGACATCTGACAGTAGGGAGTCTGACGTTTCTTCACTCTGACGCAACTCCGGGCTCTTTTGGTGCGCAGAGGCAAATGGATCATAATCCATTTGCATCTCGCACAAACAAGACGTGTTCGGCGGAGCGTCACCACTTTATAACCCAATTGTGATTTTTAATTGTAACAGCGTTAATATTTTGTTAAAATAATCACCAAATATGTTATCTTTCAAACACGTGTTTCAATTCTCCTCGCCCGCCTACCCACGATCGCTCGACAGATGAACCCGGAAGATAATGTTGATGGCCATGTGCCGTTATATTCATAGTCTTTATTAACCGTCGGACACTTCGGAACACTTGGTATTATCAAAACATCAGGTAGCGAATACAGGCCTTGTCAATTGTAAAGTAAATAATAGTTAGTAACAATCAATAAGGAAAATAAACAACAACAATAAACACAATATATAGGCCTTGTCAAGTTTGTCATACTAAAGAGTAGGGTAGTGAAACGAGTAGGGTCTCAAAGAGTAAAAACCTACCTCCTTCGCTTTTTTGACGACCCCTGGCTTAGTTGCCCTCTCTTCGGAGCGAGGGGTCCCGGGTTCGATTCCTGGCAGGGGCACACTTTGTGTGATGAGCATGTAGTTTGTTCTCAGGTCTTGGGTGTTTGTCTTGTGTTTTTGTCTATGCCATCTGTGACACAGGGAAATCTAGTGCAGAGTGCAGACTTTTTTTCCTTCGTTCTTTCCCTTGTTTTTAGGGGTACCTACTCACCTAAAACACGAACAACTGGACCCCCCTGGATTTATTTCAAAATGAAATTAAAATTGGCTGTCGTTTATACGTGTGTAGATGTGATTACTCTGCGGACCAAACTATAGGAACTGAAAACGTTTTGATTAAAACGTCGGCAAATCTAATTCTGTATTGGGTGGCGAGTGAAGAATGGATCTTGATTAACTGGTTTTTGCAATACTCGTAGGTATATTCTATACATATCGATACACAAGAGAATGCTTCGAATATTGCACAGTTCCAATATTCAAGTAACAGACTTAATTTATTACATTTTATTTATCACTTTTTCCGGATGAAAATTATATTTTTTTTTAGCGCGGAAATCTAATTATTAAGTTAAGAAACTCTCGGTCCGGTTTGAAGTTGGATGGATGGCCTTTGTAACAGAGCGCTGTGCTTCGGCGGGAAGGTTAAGGTGTTGGTCCCGGCTATACTAGTCGGAGGGCCGCTTGAAAACACCGATATCACAGTTGGCCACACGAAAGAAATAAAATCTGACAGAATATCAAATGTTAAGTTACTACCCATAAACACCCCCCTGTATCTGCTGAAGTGTTCCTGTAAAGAAATATTATCTAAATCGCTTTTTAGCTAGCGGTAATATCACGTAACTCACGTATAAGGAAAAAAAATACTTCAAGAAATGGCGCAATTTTTTTTGCTACTGCCAGTTTAGTGAGAAAATCTATAAATACCGCCCACCCTAGCAAATTAAATTCTAATTGCCCTTATATTTATGTAGGCTATTGAGGTAGTAACAAGAGGTCAACCCTTTGATCAGACACCGTTTATTTCAACCTATTTTTAACGTCATTGTTTTATTTTAGGAGGTTGATTGAAGGCTTTGTTCATTGTATAGATGAGTTAAATATAGATGAGTTTTAGTGAGTTGAGATGTGAGTGATGAGTTATAGATGTCAACCCACTTGAATACTTTCGTTCACGATTTACTTTTATTTGCCCTTTGGGTTAAATTTTATTATAATATATTCGGAATAATTTGGAAGTATATTAAATCCAAATAAAAAAATGGTTCACAATTCGGAGAAATATCCATTATAAATAAGAACCTGCCCTATTTTTAAGTCGGTTATAATAACTAATATTCTCAATTCAGCTGACATTCTGTTTTTGTGTTACGCAATATTATGATCAATTAATTGTTAACTGTTTTGAATCATTGTTTTCTTAAGTAATAGTATACAATAATAAATAATGGATATTTTACACGGTGCCATCTAGTCCTAAAATAAACATAGCTATGGGAACCACATCATTGATAAAATACTTATACAACAATTTTGTTTATAAATACATATTTACAACCCCTATTAATTTAAGTGACGATCGATGATCATCGATCACACAAAGGGTTAGAATCGAACCCATAACCGGTTACTGAGGTGCAAATGGCGATTACTGAGCTGTAGAACTTGTCAAATAAAATACTTTAATGAATATTACTGAAAATATCTGGCTTTTCAATCTTATGCTGGTGTAAAGCGCAAGATGCTCTCTCTGCACACCCCTTTGTGGGACAAGTCGTTAATCTTTATGTAAATAATGTAGTAATATATGCCGTTTATGTGTTAGAAAAGGATGATTTTATATTGATTTTCCCTTGTTACAGAGTTAACAACATGAGAACCATTTGGAAGCTTCTTATAGCGGCCGCTGTATTTAATGCATGTAAGTGAAATAAAACCATTTTGAGAGATACCTATTATAAATTAACTCTATATTAAGTACGTAAAACATATTTTTATTAAATGACCTCTCTAGATATCTGAGAAAAATACATTTACAAACAGACAATACAGGGCGAGACAAAAAACAACAAAGACTCACTCATTATCCCGAAACACAAAAGAGGTCACGAAATTCCGAAATATTCTTTAGAATTTCCGAATTCATTGTCGCGATTCCACCGCTCATTACAACCTAATGAATGAGCCGGACGGAGTGAGAGTGTGGATGAATGAACGAATGAATGACTGAGTGAATGGTTTATATTATACAAGGGAGTGAATCGATAAACTTACAGTACCCAAGTCTGAGTTTTTGAAGCTTCAACTAGCCAAATAATTTTCTCTTGCATACGTTATGTAAGAGAAAATAATAACATTAGTTTTCATGGCTTATTATACCATGAACGCCTGAAGTCTTTTTAGCCGACTTATAACGCAATATATAGACGAATTATATACCTATAGGTTTTGATGTTTTTTTTTATTTGATGACATTGGATTCCAAGTTGCCCGCGTCTGTAGATGAGTACCCTTAGAATCCCTACACGTATCCCTCGGGTGGTGCGGAAGAAGCAACGAAAAGTAGCTGTAGAACTTGTACCAAGTACTGCCACCACATCTGGAATCTGTCGCCAAGCAGTATTGCTCACATCAATGTGTTCCGGTAAAATTACAGGCGCTTGAGACGTAACATCCCCGTCTCGGGTGACGGGCGCAACAGGGTGTGACTTGGGCCGACTTCGGTCGGGGAACACCTAAGCTGTATTGCTGTAGTTATGGGCTGAGGTTACCACTTAACATTAGGTAGGTCTTCAACACGTCCCGTCACGATAAAAAAAAAATCTACTGAAATTTGGGGAAAATATTTCACCCCGAAAGTTGTCATGTAAGAAATTTAAGTATTAAGTCGATTTTTAGATAAAATTAAACCAAAATGAAAGTAGAAATTAATAAAGTTAACTGATTATTAGCGGGAACTAGACTAATTAAAAGCCAGGAACGGTTAAACAGACCGCAAATGGCTAATGAAAATTAGTGAAAACGACACCTGACATTTGACCTCAGCACAAATTTTACCTGTGGTAGATATTATTGGGCACTAAAAAAACAGAATCCTCATACATAGCCTATCAAAATATTATTCACAGTGAAAGAGATAGAGATAGCGATGTCCTTGTTACCTTATTGCTTTCCAAGGGATTGTTTATTCTTTGCATGGGTGTATCGTAACGATAGTCTCGCCGAGCCGTGAAATTCTATGGAAACTATTAGTGTTCTGATAGCGATAATTTTGCTTAGTTCTCCCGCTGGAAGTCCCAAGTTTGACTCCTGGCTGGGGCAAACCGTTGTGTGACTGGCATGAAGTTGACACGTTGCAGACTCGTTGCGTCTCGTCACATTTTTGCGACGTAACGTGGAGTTTTGAATTCCAACTTTTCAGTGTTAACAGAAGGTAATGTTACGTAAAAAATTGTCCCGGTAACGCCGCTATTTATAAACCATGATTAAAACCCGATTTGACCGGTATCGTTGTGATTCACACGCCCGTTCGTATCGCCCGATAGTACCCATTGTATCTATGCTGTTTTTAACCTCCATTGGGGGGTCCAAAGTCAAAGTATTTGACTTTGACTTTGACTGACTTTGACTTTGACATTGGGGGGTCCAGTTTCTCACGTCCGTAGGTACCCTTTGTTTACCTACACGTACCCCCTGGGTAGAGCTAAAATAGCAACCAAAAGCAGCAGTGTAACTTGTGCCAGGTTTATCCGGATCTGCCGGAGTGGTGAATGCTCGCAATGCTGTGTTCCGGTGGAAGGGTGTGTGGTGAAATCACATGCGCATGAGACGTATCATCTCGGTCTCGGGTGATGGTCGCAGCAGGATGAATGCGACTCGGTGTAAGATCCAAATTTTATATTGAGTCGCATTATTGTTGTCATGGGCATGGGTCGTCACTTACGACCTCAAAAACTAAACCTGAAGCTGTTATTGAATCTGTGACCCGGTTCTCAATTTTTACCACTTGTCTGTCCCAGAAATTGTGCAGAAAATGTACAAACTTAAATTCATATAACAAAACCCGTGTTCGTTATTTTTATACGTTCAGGTGTGCTCAATTGTTTTCAACGCTGCGGACAGTGGTTCAAAAAACTGTTTTGTTTTGTCGAATGAATGAAACTTGTTTTGAAAGGTTGCTATTAAAACAGGGCTTCTGTTTAGGTGTTTTGCTTTTTGAGTGTGGGAATTTCAACATACGCGTTGTTAACATAAAAGGTTCTAACGTAACATTAAACTAGTAATATTAAGGCGATACCATCCCTCAAATCAACCTCCTTGGGTGTAAATACAATCACACATTTGTATGTGTCTCTTGGTATGTGTGTTTGTTACTCACGCTAAAATGGCTCAACGGATTAAGTTCAAATTTAGTACCAGGATAGATTATATTCTGGATTAACATATTCTTCTTTTGATCCCGGAAAACCAGGGGTGACACTGCAGCGCACAGGTAGTATTTTATGTATGTAAATTCACAGTTTTTTTCATGGCTAAATTCGGCACATCCCTGATGATCAATTAAAAAAACCAACAAAGGAAGGAATTCCGGTCCTTCCCTACCGAAAGCTGAGAAGATCCGAGATCCGACTTGGGTCTTGTCATACTTTAGTCGGGGAGGATCTAAGTCATATTATTGTTGTTATGGGCGGAGGTTACCACTCGTCCCATCACACCTGCAAAAAGGACCGGAGTTCCTTTATTGATTTTTTTATTGATCTTCAGGGTTTTCGCAACTTAACATATTTAAGAATAGATTATTGTCTGGAATAGCACATAGGCTACTTCTTATCCCGGAAAAATGTATGGTTCCCGTAGGAAGTCCAACCGCGGGTTACACCGTGGATCGCAGCTAGTATTAAATCCTAGCTGTGTACTCCAATGTCACCCCTATTTTTTATGGTCAATTTGTGAACCTATTTGAATAATTAATTTTTATGCCTGATTGGTGGTTCGTTTGAGGTGATCCCATAGATATTTCATGGAAATAATTTCATCGCTAAGGGAAAAAGGGTATGAAAATATTGAAATCGGTAATTCCATTTTTAAATCACTTGCAAGATCAGTTGAAGACTAACAACGCTTACACTCATATCTCTAGGATTCCCTGTTTCGCAGGTAGCATGGAAACACAACAACACAAGCACAAACGAACACCCTACAATTACAATTAATAGTACATAAATATCCATTAGCTATTTTAAATTCGGCATGGAATATTATAGTAAGCTTAAAATAAATATAGCTATTAACAAAGAATTGTTATATTCGACAATGTTATTCAAATTTTCCCAGGTAATTGGCTGTAGATTTACATAAGGTACCATTGATAAGGCACACACACGACTTTTAGTATCAGTTACCGGCGATTTCAAATAACGCTTTTAAATCGCCGGTACTACGCGATGGGACGAGCTGAAGGCTCACCTGATAGTAAGTGGTTACTTAAGTCCATAACAACAGAAACACGACCTGGGTCCTCTGACCCAAGTCGCACCCGAGACGGGCATGTTACGTCTCATGTCGTGTTACATCGGCACCCACACCCTTCCCGGAACGCAGAACTACGAGCATGTATACTTGTGATTTTTTATGTTTGTTATAATGTAACAAACATAAAAAATTACAAGAACTGAGAAAATTTATCAACCGATTTGGAAAATTCTTTCTTTATTTAAAGGGATATGCTGTCAGTCCCATAAATTTTATATCGAAATCGATTCAATGGAACAAAATTGCCTATTCAGCTTTCCTGTGACTTTTTTCTTCGCCCGATATATACTGATTTGGATGTATCTTATATAAAATTGTAGGGTACCCCCCCATTGCGAGAAATAAAGAATGAAAGTATTCAAGTTATTTTTTCGATTCTTAAAATATCATGTGTGCTTAGGCCCTTAATCCTTATATTAAGGTTTCAACATAATTTGAGAATATTAGCCGCGGGCTGTACATTGCTGGTTAAGTTCAGCTTACCCATCCAAGTCTGAGGAGGCGGCAACCCGATACGACCTGAGTAAGTCGATAATAATGTTACAATTATGTAAACTGGAAATTTTAATATAGAACAATTATTTTTTATTCAAATTATGAACAGACTCTCAGGGGCTTGTGGCTCAGGGGCGCAGACGTCGACTTGCAATCGGAAGGTATCTGGTTCAAACCCACACGTGTACCAATGAGCTTTTCACTTGAAAAATTAATGTGTGACAATTCGACACAACCTGGATTTTGAAATACAGTAAATCTATTCAAAAATATCCAATCGAATCGTTAAACAATTAAATTTAAAAAAAAATGTTCAGACACTCATACCTCTGCACTAGGATTCCCTGTGTCGCAGATGGCATGGACAAACACAGAAACACAAGACAAACACCCAAGACCCGAGAACAAACTTCATGCTCTCCACACAAAGTGTGCCCCGGCCGGGAATCGAACCCGGGACCCCTCGCTTCGAAGGCTACTACCAACTAAGCCACGGAGCCGTTGCAGAGATATAAAACGTTAAAAAGGTAACACAAACAAAATGGGAACTTCCTCCAGTTATAAAATTGTAAAAACATACGGTTACCCAAAATACCATAGACATAAAAAAATCAGTCCTAAGTCAGGCAAAATTTAGACTGACTTACCCTTTGATGCTATATGTCACTCTGGGCTTACGAAAATTAAATTTTTCTTCACACTAAATTCTACTCGTATTCATCTGTATTTTATACTCTATGGCCTCACTTCTGAAAAGGTTGGTGACTTTAGATTTTGTCATTCCGCTGGAATTATTTCGCTCCAAAAATACGACCAAACTCAACCACGCATTAACAATACAAGCTTTCAAATGAAAAGCTTTAATATAAAATACTAGCTGTTGCCCGCGGCTTCGCTTGCGTTAATGTAGATAATCAATATATCTCTCGATGAAAGGTATCCTTTTTATACCCATACCACGTGTATGCTGTTTCATGATGATCAGTTACTAAACTTATCATCATGAAACTTTTTGAATGCCTTAACTACTAGTTAAGGCGCAAAAACATAAAAAAACAAATAAACAATCTCATATTAGGATTAGCAATAGCAATTAGGTCATTTAAAAACCCTAGACCTGGTGTAATGGTAAAGAGCTGATACTCCTCTAACTCCTGAACAATCCTACTAATATTGTAAACGCGAAAGTTTATAAGTATTGATGGATGTTTGTTACTCAATCACGCCAGGACGGCTGAACGGTACTGGGTTCAATTTGGCACAGAGATAGATTATAGTCTGGAATAGCACATAGGCTTTTAATTCCGGAAAAATGTACGATTCCCGTAGGAAGTCATCCGCGGGCGCGGGGCTAGTACTTTATAAATTATAGCTAAAAACCATTTCAATCACGTCAGATGTCTAACAGAAAAAACCGCATCAAAATTGTTTTTTCTTTTTTAAACCATTCTTTTCGTAGCTACGATGACACAGATACTACAAATTTAAAACTACCTTTTTTTTTGTCGCGGGTTAATTAATGAAAATTTTCTATATTTGAATGTATACATTAAATGATTAGAGAAATATTTTCAATTTTTACTTTTGATTACAAACAAAATAGCATTCAAATGTTGCCAGTCAGCGTATAAAACTAAGTGAAGCACGAAACGATCAATAATATATTGTACTTTAATTGAACGAACGACTGAACAAACAGACCGAATGAAAAGATATTTTAATGAGCCCCAATCGGGGTAGTTTCATTGCAATCGTTTCGAAGTTTTTGTGTCTTGTGCTACCTGTTTTTTCTTTTGTCTGCTTATATTAATTAATATTATTATACGTGTTACCGAGATATTTACCATGATTTGTGAGTTTTGTTGACTCCCGATATTTCGACGCAGTTACATGCGTCATGGTCCCGGACATGGATCCCACAAATCATGGTAAATATCTCGGTAACACGAATAATAATGTCCATAACCATGATAGTTTTATAATTTATATCCTATATAATATTATAAATGCAAAATTGAGTTTATTTGTTTGCTTGTTACGCTTTCACGCTTAGAACACTAAACCGATTTAAAAAATTATTTCACCAATGGAAAGCTACATGTTATCAGCGAGTAACATAGGCTATATTTTATCCCCGTATTCCTGGGAACTGAAACTACACGGGAGAAACCGCGAGGCGCAGCTAGTCAAACTCAATCGATGCTGTATAGAAGTTTATAGTGCCGGCATTTCCATAAGTAGTGAAAGAAGTGTTTTTCTCATAAAGTTTGAAGATTTCTTTTATAATTAATTAAATAATTATTCATGGATAATACACACAGCGCCATCTAGCCCCAAACTAAGCATAGCTTGTAATATGGGAACAAGATAACTGATAAAATATTTACAAAGAACTTTTTTTGTAAATACATACCCTCATACCCAGATACAGAACAAACATTTCTGTTCGTCCTACAAACGCTTGTCCTGGGTGGGAATCCACGACCTACTGCGTAGAAGGCAGAACTACCAACTGAGCTATGAGACCAGTCATAGCCAGTTAATAATCTAATAAAGAAAGAAAGAAACATTTATACAAGGAAAAGTAAAAAAAGACTACTCAAATAACATGGTACCAACTGAAAACAAAATACAGTAGGAAAATTTGTTATAAAACTGAATATAATTCTACCATGTGGTCAAAAAAGGTCGCTGTCTCAGCTTAATGCTAATCCCATAACGACAAGCATTCATCCCGTCTGCTCTGGGATCGGCGCTGGTTTTCAGGCAGGACCTTGTACGGGAGGCACCACGGACATACCAGCACCATAATCAATACATAACATTAAAAAAATGCCTAAAACATAAAATAAGATACCAATATATAAAATTTCTCATGTTTTTGCTTGTTAAAACCGTGCCTAATTAACTGAGAAAATTTCCTATTAACGTATCGGGTATATGATACGGAGAGGACGGATAGAATATCTATATTTTTACCTCAATAAAGATTTCATTTTCATATTATATTGTATTTCTCGGATGGTTTACTGAAACAAGGTATCACAATGAATAATAATATTATTTATTGTTTTTATTAGCTGTGTCCTGTTACCGATCAAGGTTATAAGCTATCCTGGTACCAAATTTCATCAAAATCTCTTGAACTGTTTGAGCGTGATGGAGAAACAAACACCACACACAGAGCCAGACACACATGCAAACTACTTTTATAATATTAGTATGATGATGATGATATAAACAGTAACATTGAGCCAGTAACGTAACGCAATACGAACATAGATATTTGTTCCTTGTCTAGGTGATTACAAGGTATTATAAAGGCCAAAGTTTGTATGTATGTGTGTCTCTCCGTGTGTGTATGTTTGTTACTTCTTCACGCTCAAACGCAACAACGGATTTAGATGAAATTTGTAGACTTGTAAATTTGCTATAATAAGTGGTGGAAAGAAGTTTGTGAGCTATGAAATTGATGAAAAATGGAAACAAAAGAGTCATACACGTTACGATATTATAGTAGAGTAAAACCGAAAACTTCAAATGATAAAGCTCGTGAGTTCCCTAAGGCTTAGCTGAAAATCAGCGCCGGGTATCCTAGTTTTACCCAGCACATGCTGAGCACAGAGCTTTTCTCGCAAACCCTGTATACGGCAGCGATCCGCCAAGGCATGATCTTTTCTTTTTTAAGTCTTATTTTATTATTATATAATATTAATTTTGATGTATTGTGATTTGTTGTATAAAGTTTGCGAGAATAAAATATTTCTTTCTTTCTTTCTTATATCTAAAAAACTTATTTTTGAGCGCTTAGATTGCTAATGCTGGCTTTACCTTACGAGTTGGATTAAAATGTAACTACGGTTATATTGCGGGCTACGTCACGTACACTGCTCAAGCATGAGAAGCCTTCAAACGGCTCAGCGGATTTGGATGAAATTTGGCGCCAGGATAGTTTATATCCTAAATTAACACATGGGCTACTTTTTATCCCGGAAAACCGCGTTAACACCGGGCATATATATAAAATAGAATATTTTATTGTACACTATAACAACTAGACGAGATAGGCAGCACAGTGGGCGGCCTTATCGCTAAAATAGGTCTCTTCCAGGCATCCTTACCTAAATACAGTCACAGACTAGATAAAGATAAAGATACTTTATTTGCATACATGTGAAGTTTTACATTATTATGTAAGGTGGAGAGAGCGTGGTGGCCAAGGGGCACTGACGCAGACTTTCATTCTGAAGGTCGCTGGTTCAAACCCAAACGTGCACCAATGAGTTTTTTCACTTGAAAAATTTATGTGCGCAATACCACGTTCTCGAAACGGTGACGGAAAACATCGTGAGGAAACCGGCATGTCTTAGAACCAAAAATTCGACATGTGTCATCTACCAATCCAGATTGGTCTCCCATGGTAGATCAGAGCCCATTCACTGTCAATTATCGAGAGTAGGCCGGTGTCCCTGTAGTGGGAACATTAGAGGCTGGTACGGTACGGTATGTAAGGTGATAAAGTGAAAAGAGACACAACATGCTTTACCGATAGGTGTGCAAAAGACAGAGGCGTGAAGTTCAAATCATTAATAAATGCAATTTCTAATAAGTAAATAATCAACAATCAATCAACAAAGAAAATAAAAAATGTTATAATTATTAAATTAAAATTTGTCATTGAGCAATTTTGAAATATTATAAATAGTAACATTTGTCAATTAGCATTTTCTTTATTTTAATTTTAAACAAGTAATACTGACTTTTTTTAAATTCTTATAGTATTTAGGGATCCTTTATTTTAGGGGGTATTTCTTCCTTATAGTATTTAGGGATTATATTATAGATTAATAGCATTTAACTATATCAATATAGTTTAGATTTTTCCATCATAATGTGAAATTAAGTTCGAGACAGCTCTCAGTAACGTGGCTACCGAATTTAGCGACGGCTCCTCAAATCTGAAACTCACTTTAACTAGTCGAAACGCTGCCTCTGGTATGAGATTGCTCCAGTATAAAGTTACTGTGTATAAAGTTACCCTTGTTCTAACTTGCTCGAAACCGTCGCTAATGAAGTGAGCAAGTTGCCAATTACTGCGGCTCGGGTATCTGATACGGACGGGATAAATGGAAGAGTATTTCTTTTTTCTTGTCATTTATAAACGCTGTTTCGTTGCTTCATAGTTTAAGTAATTTTAGCTGTTTTTCTTTTCCGCTAATGAGATTCTCAATGGGGTAGCGGAATTTGTTGAGCATGCAAATGCAAGGTACAATTCCGAGGAAAATAAACGCAAAAAATTATATAACACTAGGATTCTCTGTGGCACAGGTAGTATGGATAGACAGACAAGAAACGCTTAAGACTCGAGAACAAACTTCACGCTCAACTCACGAAATATGCCCTGACTGAGAGTCAAAATAAGTATTTAAAGCTATGTTTTAGTAGCAGTAGAACTTGGACAAAGTTTGCCTGGAGAAGTACTGCCTCCACACCTGGTAATCTACCACCAAGCAGTGAAGCACTTGCATTGCTATGTTCCTGTATGGGTGCTGGTGAAATTTCATGCGCATAACATCTGCGTCTTAGGTGACAAGCGCAACCGGTTGCGACTTGGGTCTTCTCATACTTCGGTCGGGAGCTAAGTTATATTGCTATTGATATGAGTGGATGTAATCACTTAACAGGGCCTTCAGCTCGGCGTCACAGATTTTCAAATAAAGAAACGGCCTAAAACTAGGTAAATATAATGCATTGCATAAAACAGACCACACTAGGAGTGAATTCACTCATCCAACTTTTCCCAACCACCAAAAGTGCTCGCTTATAAAGTGAAATTAAATTATATTCACGTAAGACCACGGATGCCAAAATTTTCACCTGCGTGAAAGCCCTGATTTTAAATAGGGTTGAACCGCTGGGAATGACCTTGGATTTTAAATCCGAAAGTTGTAATTTTAAATCCGAAAGTTGTAACTGTACTTTATGTTCAAACTCACAAGTGGGAGTGACCTAATTATTCATTCGAAATTTGTCTATGAAAATCCGTGCATTCCTATATTTTTTTATATGACTAAACCGACAGAACCAGCTGATAAGTGGTTACTGCCGTCTCAAAGCAACTATAGTTGCAATAGAGAAACAGAGTGGCGGACAACAACAAAAACAACAACGATGTATGGGGCCGTATTGGAGGATATGAGTAATCTATTATTTATTATAGTTATTAAGTACTATTGTTTATGGGTATCGGTTACAACTTAAAACATATAATTTTTATCACTATCATGGTTATGAAAATTATTATTCGAGTGGCCAAGATCTTTGAGATTCAGGATTTGAGATACATACACAAATCTTGGTAAAAATCTC
Source organism: Aplocera efformata (assembly GCA_921293045.1). Lineage (NCBI taxonomy): Eukaryota > Metazoa > Arthropoda > Insecta > Lepidoptera > Geometridae > Aplocera > Aplocera efformata. The sequence continues at coordinate 6,159,886 of OV121061.1, forward strand.
TATAACTCGAATAATAAATTATCTGCAGCTAGAACCATCACATATAAAATAAAACCTCTTAAAAACTACACAATGTTAATATACACACATATAACCAATATACGATGGCTCCGTAGGCGGCTCCGTGGCTTAGTTGGTAGTAGCCCTGCCTTCGAAGCGAGGGGTCCCGGGTTCGATTCCCGGCACACTTTTTGTGGTGAGCATGAAGTTTGTTCTCGGGTCTTGGGCGTTTGTCTTGTGTTTCTGTTTGTCCATGTCACCTGCGACACAGGAAATCCTAGTGCAGCGGTATGAGTGTGTTTACGTTGTTGTTTTGTTGTTATTAGTAAGTCCGGGGTTTGATTCCTTTTGAGGCATACTTTGTGTGATGAGCGTATAGTTTTCTCGGGTCTTGGGTATTTTTCTTGTCTTGTGTTTGTCTATGTCGTCTGTGACACTTTTTCGGAAAGATAGGATGAGTGCGACTCAGTCTAAGATCCAAATTTTATACTGAGTCGCATTACTGTTGTAATGGGCGGGGGTCGCCAATTACCACCTCAAAAAAAAAATTCTCGGTAATTCGTCCACCCGCCCCTCGCCAATAACTTTACCCCATAAAATATTATAATATTCGGCGATCGATCACTTCGATTGCCTCGTCGCGACTCATTAATCAAGTTTTATTGCTGTTGTTTTTGTCTATAAGGTACCTTTTTATGTGAATAAGTGGCGGAACGAGCTGAGGGCCCACCTGATGGTAAGTGGCGACCCCCGCCCATTATACAGTAATGCGATTCAGTATAAGATTTGGATCTTGCACTGAGTCGCACTCATCCTACCTTTCTGAAAAAGTGTCACAGATGGCATAGACAAACACAAGACAAGAAAAATACCCAAGACCCGAGAAAACTATACGCTCATTACACAAAGTATGCGTCAAAAGTACCTTTTACCTATCACCTTTCTGAAAAAGTGTCACAGATGGCATAGGCCAATACAAGACATAAGAAAAATAACCAAGACCCGATAACAAACATTATGTTTATCACGAAAAATATGCCTCGAAAGGAATCGAACGCCGGACTTACTAAGCTACAAAGCCATCGAATATTGGCGATGTATTGTATATATCTTAATATAAATAAATTACGTGTCACGATGTTTGTCCGCGATGGACTCCTAAACTACTTAACCGATTTTAATCAAATTTGTACACCGCGTGCAGTTTGATCCAACTTGAAAGATAGGATAGCTCACATCTCAATTTATGATCGCAATATTATTTTATTGCAAATTATTTGTATATTATTTGACAGTCACAATTACAAATACGTAAGCCACAGCAACGCGTGGCCGGGTCAGGTGGTATTATATATACACAAATTAATAAGGCAAAGTACTGATAAATCCTCGAGATTCCACTCTCACTAGACGATAATAGGCATACACATAATGTGCGAATTAAAGTCACTAATTATGTTTCGTTGCCGAGCGATGAGTTTCCCGAAATTTTTCACCGCGGCTCTGCGTACAAAAGCCTTGATTTTAAATAGGGTTGTGTCTTGAAAATCGTTTTTTATATAATAATATTACATGACTGCAAAATTTATCTATACATGTAAATACAATTAAAGTATTTGTACAATAATTGTCAGAATAACAGCTTATTGCTAAATGCATTTGAAAGTATTTTTTATATAAAATAAATAAAAACATTTTTTTACATTTTTTGTCTCTCTGTCTGTTGGTCTGTTTGTTTGTTAGGTACAAACAAACAGACCAACAGACAGAGAGACAAAAAATTTAAAAAAATGTTTCTCCGAAACGGATGAACCAATTTTGACGGGACTATCCCTGATAGATACCTGATTTTGTAGGGAGTAAGTTTTAGTTAAGATCGCTAAATTGTGTCAAAATAATATGACTCAATTTAGCGTTTAGAAAAATGTACTGTTCCCGTAGGAAGTCCCACCGCGGGTAATACCACGGGGCGGCTAGTATTTAATAACATGCATAATATATAATTTTGAATACGAAAATCACTGTCGAATTTGTAGCAAAATTTTGTGCTTTCAGCCGTTGCAGCAACCCTAATTGCAACAAAGGGGCGTTAACGAACACGGTCCCCCAAAACTAGGGGAACTGCAATTCCAGTGAGAATTTTTAAAATTGCATAAATGTTGAGAATTTCGGACGGAATTGGATCCCGAAGTTGGGTTAGGCACGGAATCTATTTATTACCGAGAATTTTTAGATCCGGTGAACCAATTTCAGTGGCTAGTGCGTAGCTTAGTGGTGGTGGCTTTTGAAGCGAGGGTTGCTGGTGCGATTCCCGGCTGAGGGAAACACTTCCAGAGTCCAAATGATACTAGAGATCTAAAGGAATAATGAGTTTGACTTTGACTTTGACTTGTGGGCTAGGACGAAGTGTGTTCTAATTTCTTATATTTGTCCATGTTACTGCATCACAGTAAATCGTAGTGCAAGTATTTTAGTTCCAAGTATTTTTTTATTGTTTGCCGCGAATAAACTTACCTCATTTATAAATTAAATCCTAATTAAATACGTTACGCAATTTTTCACCAATTGTCGTCCAGTTTAAATGCTATTTTCCGAAGCGGTCCCGTATAAATTGAATGAAGAAATTCTTCCCAAAGGGCTAAGTCCGTAAAATATTTGAATAAAATAATTGAATTCTTAAATAAAATGTAAGCGCAATAATTCATTTAAAAATACGGAATGCTGGTACTGTTTCTCATCAAGAATTTCGAGTGAAAACAGCACTGTTATTAAATTAAATTGAAAATGTTTATAGTGAAACTACGTTTTTAATACTGAATACGAGTTGAAATTACCGAGTAAAAAATGAACCATTGAGTCCACATTTTTCCCAGAAGAGAACCTCCACGATATCCTAGAATTCTTCAAAGCGAGTTTAAAATAATGGGCAACTCAATACTGGCCAATACTCAATACTCAACATATTTATTGTATTCACATAGTGTATTAGGTATTTTACATGGATAGTATCACATATGAACCCTTATGTAAGGTGTAGCAATAGGTTGGCAGACCGATGTTTTAAACGATGACATTTGTAAGTAAAGCAGTAATATATACTTTATTTTAAGTTTAATCAGACAGGAAAGAAAGTTTTATGGATAAACTAGCTATGCCCCGCGGTTGACCATCCTAAGGGAACACTGCACTTTTTCGGGATAAAATGTTGCCTGTGTGGTAACCTAAGATATAAGCTATCCTGGTACCAAATTTCATCCAAATTATTTCTGCCGTTAGAGCGTGAAGGAATAACATAGATACAGACATACATACAAACTTTAACAATAATAAATAAATGGTAAAAAAAACTTATTAAAAACAAGCTTTTATTGAATTGTCCTAAAACGAAAAAAAAATATCCCATATTTTGGATTTAAAGTGACGTTGTATTAGTTTTCGTGTTCTCCTCAGCAAGCCCTTTCATTTGATACCCGTACTGTGGTAGTGCAGAAAAAATAACTAGTCCGCCATTTTGGAATTAGAATGACGTCACATATCTAAGCACGCATTGCCATCCATAATAAGCGTGTATACCAAATTTCAGCTCAATCAGTAAAAAATAACTGTGTTAAAATTCAATTGCAAGATTCCACCCGGACATACATACATACATTGCAAGTTACTTAATTATTATAAACAAACAAACGTTTACACACTCATACCTCTGCACTAGGATTCCCTGTGTTGCAGATGGCATGGACAAACACAGAAACACAAGACAAACACCCAAGACCCGAGAACAAACTTCATGCTCACCACACAGTGTACCCCGGCCGGGAATCAAACCCGGGACCCCTCGCTTCGAAGCCAGGGCTACTACCAACTAAGCCACGGAGCCACACTATATAAAAGAAGCTTATAATAAAAATCTATATATCTATATAAAGTTTGTTATCTATCTATATAAAGGTTGCCTGGAAGAGGTCGCTCTTAGCGATAAGGCCGCCCATTATGCCACCAATTATATATTCTTTTTCTTATTTGCTTTTGCTATACAATTTCTGATGTAACCTCATTATTGTTAATAATGAGGTTATCTATCTATCTATCTATATCTGTGTAAAATCTAGTGTCGTAGTAGCGCAGAGCAAATCGTACAAGCACATTCATCGGCGGTTAAACATGAATAGGGCTAGTTAGAGTTCATTTGGCCATATTGTGTGGCCTGACCTAGATTCGGAGTTTCACGAAGTAGGTTTCCCTCGGTTTTGTTGCGAATGCGAGCAGTAATACAATTTGGATGTTCATATTGCTCGCGTCCGTAAATAAGTACCCTCAGAGTCCCTACACCTGTCCCCCAGGTGAGGCAAAAGGAGCAACCCAAATTAACAGTAGTAGAACTATTCGTCCAGAGAAATTATATGTCTACAGATAGTAATCTGCCGTCAAGCAGTGTTGCACTCGCATTGCTGTGTTTATGAGACGTAACATCTCCGTCTCGGGTGACGGGTGCAACGGGGTGCGCCTTGGGTTTTCTCATACTTCGGTTGGTCGGAAGTAACCAGTTAACATCAAGTGGGCACATTGATTATATTAAAAAAACTGTAATACATTTTTAAAGATCGTTTTGCTTGCGCCGTAAACCAATTTAATGTTTACCAGGCAATATTTACCCCGGCCGGAAATCGAACCTGGTACTTCTCTTCAAAGCAGGTTACTACAATTTACCTACGAAGCCGTCAAATGTACATTATATTTGATACTAGCAGCGCCCCGCGGTGTTACCCGCATTTTTCCGGGATCAAAAGTAGCCATATACCACCATAGGGTATATCCAGGATATAACCTATACCGTACTAGCCTCTAATGTTCCCACTTCGATGACACCGGCCTACTCTCTATTATTCAGAGAGACAAAGGCATATATTTACAGTATATAAGCTGTATTGGTACCGAATTTCATCCACATCGGTTGAGCCGTTTGAGCGTGAAGGAGGAATATTTCGCATTTGTAATATTAATGTGATTATTGGTTCCATGTTGTTGGGCGGGGTTTTGACCAGCTACCCAGTTACCCACACACGCAGGCACACATAAAAACGTTTCGCCTTTATAATATAAGTGTGATAAAAGTAAAACCGCAAACAGGATGCAAAAGTTTCCGACACAGCCTCGACAAATGGCCAACTTGTGTTGCAAGTTAAAATTTAGGCAAACCTCGAGGGTTGAACTTTCCGAGTTGAGGTTACCGTCACATTACGTGCACATCTACGTACTTTTGCACTGGACTAGTTAGGAAACTTGTACCTTAGTGCCACCTTGAATGTATTATTAAGCTTTTTATTCCCCAAATGACAATCGGCCATTTTGGACATATGTGCTGGCGTCACGGCCTTTTCAATAAAAGGAAGAGCGAGGTAAACGAGCTCAAACCAGCTCATACTAAATGAATTTTGATAGTTTTTGTAAATTATATTTCGTATCGTTTATATTTAACTGGCGTGTGCTACTACGCAAAAAAAAAGAAATACATCTTGTGCCTAATGCATAGTTTTAGTGGTCTAAAACCATCTTCACAAGCATTTCTAATGTATTGTAACTGGATTGAGGCACATCGGTTGGATAGTTTTAAGGCCGATAATGGACACAGGGAGAAACAATTTTTGTGTTATATATATTAGAATTGCAGTGGATTAGGATTCACAGAAGCTTTTTTTATATTCAAATACGAAAAAATTAATATTCCTCGTACTAATGGTACTGTATAGCTGAAAAGAAAATTATTATTTGTTACTAAGAACAGAAACTACTTCTTGTTAGAACTATTACTATACAATATATTATACTAATTGCGCCCCGTGGTCAACAAGCGGTTGAAAATACAACATGAAACGATTGTAAAAACTGATTGGCTCATACACTGGATTAACATACTCTACTCATAACATAACATAACATAAGTAACATTGGCTACTCTTAACTTTATAACCGTAGGTAACGCCACGGGACGTCGCTATTAGTACTATATAAGTATTTGGAGTATGAATGGGTGGTAGCCCGAAACACTGGAGTACAAAATATATAGTTCTTTATTGTGGGAGGTTTACAGGCACTTGATCACACTTGAAAAAATGTACATCTAAAATACTATATCGATACATATCGTTCGAAACAACCAGCATCGAATTATATTACAATCTCATGGGTCTTCGTCCTTTCTTCCTATCTGACAGCCCCGGGAAATTCCCTCTCGTTTTTTTCTAGCTGTCAAAACTGTAGGCTATCATTGGGAGTTTCATGCTTTTTTATTTATAAGTCATTATTCGTAATTTAAAGTATATAAAATAATACTCTATTCTCTCCGCTTTAAACACCACCGCGTCTATGCGTCCTAATCTGTGCCATCCGGCCCGTTAAAAAAGACACCGCGGCAGATGACACTTGATTTGTGCCATCGACCCCATTAAACGTCGGGGTCGGCATTACCGGGCTCGATGAAACATTTTTTTCCAACTGGCCCGTTAACGGGGCAGCCCCACCGGGCTCGATGGGACCGACTCCTCATTGACTGCCTTCTGACACACAAAAGTACGTTCAGAAAACGTCACAAGTACTCTAAAGTTGTATGGTTCTCATACTCGTAGCTCTGCTTAGTTAGGTACTAAACGACACAAATATACGTTTATTTTATTCTTTGCTTCTATCTACCCGTGTGACAAAACCTGAATGACACAGCGTTACTCTTTGTTGGGTATCGTGTCATTAAGTGTAAGATCAAAGATTTAATTTTCATTTGACACCAATATTGAATATTAATGAAATTATAATTCACTTGATACGATTATTCTTTCAACCATGTATGTTTTATTTCGTGAAAGATGAAACAGCTATTTCCCTTTTCGGGGATTTCCCCCGGGCCGGAAAATAGTTCACCTGCACGAAAGATGTAACATACATATTGAACAGGATGTTTTATCAGGGACTGTAGTAGTAGAACTAATTATCCGTGAAGTTATTCTGCTACTAAGATGTTTGCAGAGTTCATCCTGGGTACGGTTAGCAAGAGGTCTTTATTGTCGCAACATTAAATAAATAAATAAACGTTTACACACTCATACCCCTGCACTAGGATTCCCTGTGTCGCAGATGGCATGGACAATACAGAAACACAAGACAAACACCCAAGACCCGAAAACAAACTTTCATGCTCACCACACAAAGTATGCCCCGGCCGGGAATCGAACCCGGGACCCCTCGCTTCAAAGGCAGGGCTACTACTAACTAAGCCACGGAGCCGTCATTATGTTATTAGATACATTGATTGGTACTTATACTGTGGTGGCTCCGAGGTTTAGTTGGTTAGTTGGCCTGCCTTCGAAGCGAAGGGTCTTGGATTCGATTCCCGGCCGGGACACAGTGCACTCGCATTATTGCTGTGTTCTTGTGGAAGGGTATGGGTGCCGGTAAAATTACAGATGTATGAGATGTATTCCTATCTCAGAGTAACGAAACCCCTGACTTTGAAGGCAGTACTATTACCAACTAAGCTATGCAGTCGTCAATTCGTCGGATGCCTTTAATTTAATTAATACTATGCAATAAAATCCTTCCCTTGTTTATGATAATAATCTTCGGCTAAGCTTCCAACTCCAACAAAACTTTTAGATGTTCAGAAACTGAAAGTCGGTTGTTTCTATCTCAATAAGTTTTTGATACTTTCTTTGAGTTTGCAAAAGTTTTATCTTCCAAAATGTGTTCCAGTTTCCATATAAATTAAATACTGGATAAGCTGATACTAATAGCAGTGGACTTGTGCCAAGTTTGTCCGGAGAAGTACCTGGTAATCTGCCGCCAAGCAGTGGTGGAGTCGCGTTGCTGTGTTCTGGTGGAAGGGTGTGGGCGCTGGTGAAATTATAGACGCATACGTAAGCGCAATAATTTGGGTATTCTCATCATTAGGTAGAGAAGTACCCAAGTATTATATTATTTCTGTTATAATTATTTTGTTAGTTCCAATGCAATTTGGAATATTTGTGAAGAACAGGTAGAAATATTATAGATTTATGCTATTGTTTGTTTGAATAGTAAAGGCTTTTGCAACCGTATAGGGTTCCTAGAACTTTTGGCTTACTATAGTGCTCATAGGAATGTGAAATGGAAATAAAAACACATCCGGGTTGACTGATATGTCTGCCATGCCGCATGAAACAGCGTCGAAATATCGAGACCCATAAAACTCACAAATTATGGTAAATACCTCGGTTACTCGAATAATTTATAAGCCATTTGTATTTTGTTTTTTATTTAGTATTGTCAGTGTCTCACATTTAGGACGAATCTAATCGTGTACTTATTAATTTATTTTATAAAAGAAATTGACATCTCGAAATATTTTTTAAGAATATAACGGAAATAAAGATTTTTAACTTTGCTGTGACTTATGTAATAAGGTTTTGCAAATAATCATGTTCAAAATTATTGTTCAACTGTAGTATCTATCACTGGCTTGAACAAACTCATCTAAAACTTTTATAAAACCCTTATATGGTACTATCAGTGCTTTAAGAAAGGGTAATTTTATGGCTTACGACAAGAGGTTTAAGACATGTAAGTTTACAACATCCCCTATCTTAAGGGTCGCTTTAACGACTGATATACCTGGGATCGTCCGTTAAACCATTGGAATCTTTTTTATTGTAAACGTTCATGCATTTTTCATGTTTTACATAGTTTTGTCTACCTCATATATTAATTGTTTACTCAGGGGCACAGACACCGACTATCAATCTGAAGGTTGCTGGTTCAAACCAAAACAAAAAAGTACATCAATGAGTTTTTAACTTGAAAAAATTATGTGCGCAATACCACGTTCTGGAAACGGCGAAGGAAAATAGTGGGGAAATCGGCATGTCTTAGAACCAAAAAATTCGAAGACATGTGACATCTACCAATCCAGTTTTAGCTCTTATGGTAGATAATGTCCCATTCACTTTCAATTAACGAGGGTAAGCCGGTGTCTCTACAGTGGGAACATTAGAGGCTGGTACGGACACAAAACACTTTTGTCCACTGCAGATAATATAAATCTACGCGTTATCTTCTTTAATCAATCAAGATGGATCAATAATAACACATAATATAATAAACGCAATTTATCCTTAATATATCTTACGCTGTTCAATTAGCAAATAATCGATAACTCGTGACGCTTCTTTCTTGCTGTATAACCCAGTATGTACCTAACAATTTTTTTTTTCTGAAATATTTGTTTTATTTTTTAAATTATTTTTAATCTTGTGAATAAATAAATATTTATGGACAATTAACTCTCGCACTTAGCGCACTCTAGCCCCAAACTAAATATAGCTATAATGGGAACTAGATAACTGATAGAATACTTATATACTAAGTACATTGTTTGTAAATAGATACCTATAATACATTTTGGCACCCAGACACTGAATATACAGAAGGCAGAAGGCTACTACCAACTAGAGTATGAGGCCAGTCGATCTTACGTCTATTTGTCTGCATATCTTTAGTTCTTTCAAAAACATGTGTACCGTTTAAACCATAAGCCGTTGCGAGGTGACATTTTGACTATGATATAGCGCATCAGCGCTTCACTCACTGCTAAGTCGAGGCGCACGACATAGGGTCGAGGTGAGGACGCGGCTTGGTTGAGGTTAGTCAAAATGTACAGTCGAGGCGATAGCGATTATGCCTTCTTTACACTTATTAAAATGTCATTTTTAAAAAGGAATCACCAATGGCGGTGTAGGTAGGGGCGCGCCGTGAGTCGGCACTGCGTCTCGCTTATACCTTTGCCGTATTTAACGTAAATACGTGTATGATAATGGACATTATGTGACGCAGCAAAACGAACTCAAAATGGCGGTCCTTCCCCCTCCACCGCAAGCGATGCGTCACAGTTCTCACTCAACGTCACGAATTCTTGATCCTTTAGCTATCGAGAGGTGTTAAATATTGGATGTAGATGATAGATATGTAGGTGCATCAAATTGTATCCCCCGATTTTGTTATTCAACTTTTCTTTACTGAAGCTTCCCACTATGGAAGCAAATTTAACAACGTATTCACGTCAAAACATACATCCAATGTATTTATTTAAGCGTTGACTTTGACATTATGATGTGTCACGATTGGGGGTATCCGCATATAAAACATAAATCTGTGCTGCGAATGCTTGGTTTGAACTTACCCGGTTTACTAGCGACCCGCCCCGGCTTCACACGGGTGCAATGTATATATTAATATGGAATGTGGAGTGATTACGGGTGGTACTGGTAATTCTTAGGAGACAAACATATACCACTAGCTGTGCCCCACGGTTTTACCTCCTATAACTTAAAGAAATCACTAAGACTGAGGAAGCGACTTCATTTTATACCTACTATGTAAAGACAACAAATAATCAATACAGTTTTACCGCGTGCCTGTTAGTTCACCCTCAAGATAATAATATACAGTTTACAAGACACTCGAGACCGCCACAGACTATAAATATTTATGAAGCTGGAACGTGCACTGCAAATTATTCAGAACAACTTAGTGTTAAAACAAATTTTCACGGCTTAGAGTGTAGGCGAGGACGGAATACTAAACAGTTTGGTCTACAGTCTAGGCTGTCGTGCGACACTGATTGAAACTTAATCAGTTCCTCTGACGGATTCCTAAGTCGCTCTTCCCAGACAAAGTAAATCCGGAATATATCGTCGATCGAATGGAACTTTGCTGGATGTTCTTTTTTAACAATCTAAGTTTATTTTTGAACCATAAATCACTTGGTAGACTGCCTTCTGCGTTGTAGGTCGTGAGTTCGATTTCGATACAGGACAAGCATTTGTGTGACATAGATGTCTGTTCTGTGTCTAGATATTAATATCTACTGTATGTATGTAGTTAAAAAAAATACTAGTATATATATTCTATCAGTTATCTAGTTCCCACAGTAAAAGCTATGCTATGTATGCTGTGTGAATCGTGCACGAATATTTGTAATCATTTATTTAACCCATCAAGGTTTAAACCATCAATGTTATGAGAAATTCGCACATTACGAGTACAGTATGCAAATATTAACAATTACATGATAAAGCTCTTTTAAATTACTGAATTAAAATATAAAAATATTAAAAAAGCAATTCACATTTTAACAAAAATATCAACTTAAATTAGCCATAAAGAAAATTAAGTTGCTGCATTTTTTAAACTACATTTGTTGAGTACACTGTTTAATGCGACTTATTATACAACTATACTATAGAAAAAACTCTTTTTATGTGTAAAAATAATGATTTTTCAATGAACACTTTTTTATTTAGTATTTAGTTGGGAACATGAACAGAGTATTTCTATGCTTCGAAGGGTATATTAAACGTCGATCCCAGCTTTGCTATTTTACAAGTCTTTCTAAGAAACCAAAGTGGTCCACTTACCCACGCGACAGAGGAAGCCTTAATTATCTTTTACGAGATTTCACTAATTATTATTTTCCGCATCGTGAGTAATGACGTCATCTCCTGGAGTCAATTTCCTCCACAAATTAAGAACCCGCGCAGTCAAGTATGCTGGGATGTACGGATCAGTTGCTACTCATTACAGCCTACTAGCCATGAATATAACGAAATAGAAGCGAAACCTGAGTAAATTATAATATAAATCAATAATAATTTGCTCACGTCCGTAGGTGTGTACCCTTTAATTACACGTATTCCCTGGGTGGTGCTAAAGGAGCAACCAAAAGTAGCAGTAGAACTTGTGCCAAGTTTGTCCGAGAAGGTACTGCCACTACATCTGGAATCTACCGCCAAACAGTAGTGCTTGCATTACTGCGTTCCGGTGGAAGGATGTGACTGCCGGTGATATCACATGCGTATGAGACGTATCATCCTTGTCTCAGGTAATTGACGCAGCAGGATGAATGCGACTCAGTAAAGATTTGGATCTCATACTGAGTCGCACGCATTACTGTTGTCATGAGCGAGAGTCACCATTTACCATCAGGTGGGCCCTCTGCTCATTCAAACACTAATTAAAAAAAAATATATATTCTTTTCTGTGAACGGATTCACAGCGTAGAGCTTCAACCAACATCTTAAGAACTCGCTAAGATTAAGGGCCAGATACAGAAGGCGGTACTCCTGGACGCATCATCAGGAGGTTCCTCTCTGCAGCCCTAGCCACCGACCGCTTGGGCCTTGATCCGTGGTCGCCGTTTTCTATATTTCTTACTGTATTGTTTTTGTATGACTTATTTCGTATATATATACTTTCATATAGTAAAACTGTAATAAACGAGAAGATAAAAAAATTTAAAGTCAAAATACTTATAATACTTTACATTGAATTCTTATAAAAATGTACCTACAAGAACATGTTTTCTTAATAGATGATTTAGAATAATATACATATTAATGGAAATTTCACATAACACGATATAGCTGTACTATGACTGTACTGTGGGAACCAGATACTCTTGTTTTGTTGCTTAACACCTGTCTAGTAATATCAAGATTACAGTGAATGTCAAAATTCATTTTTAAACATTTTGGTGGTATTTTCAGCTAATAGCGATGTAATCATTTTATTAAGAGTATTTTCCTGTTTTCATTACTTCAAAGAAACAGTCTTGGTTACGTAAATCTACAAAACATTAAAAGGATACACTGTATTGGGTGTGTGAATATGACTCCGCCCCTTTTTGTCAAAATAAAACACATTTGTTCGCTTACAAAATTAAAAAAAAAAAATTATTGAAAGTATGCTCCATCTGCAGCTACAACCTTCGCCCATCGTTCAGGTAGTTTTCGTATTCCTTGCTGGAAGAAGTCCTGGTCTTTTGAGCTTATCCAGTTGTCAATCCAAATTTTGATACTTTCACATGAAGTAAACTTTTCTCCAGTAAGGTCTGTCTGCATCGTCCGGAATAGGTGGTAATCCGAAGGAGCTATGTCTGGTGAATATGGCGGGTGGGGTAACACTTCCCAGTCCTGTCCCTCTAAATATCTTTTTACGACTTCTGCGGTATGCGGTTTGGCATTGTCATATATAGCTGTACTATGACTGTACTGTGGGAACCAGATACTCTTGTTTTGTTGCTTAACACCTGTCTAGTAATATCAAGATTACAGTGAATGTCAAAATTCATTTTTAAACATTTTGGTGGTATTTTCAGCTAATAGCGATGTAATCATTTTATTAAGAGTATTTTCCTGTTTTCATTACTTCAAAGAAACAGTCTTGGTTACGTAAATCTACAAAACATTAAAAGGATACACTGTATTGTATAATATATATCTACATAGATCAATACCAAGAAACTGAAAGACATGTAAAGACATTATGTTTAAATGTAATTTGTTTTTTTTACGCAGTCACGTTTTTTGTTTATAACAATAATTGTAATTTCTGGTCATCTTTATTACTATTTTTGCGTCCCGGAAGCATCAAAGAGTTTTGGTGTAGAATGTTCTCATTTCAACTATTCTTTCGCAGGGTTTTATTTCTTTCTTCATCTTTTACGCCATGTTCGTGCCCTAATTATAAGGGTCATTTAATAGCTCCCAGAAACTCTATCTTTATTAGATGCTTTTTTATCTTAGGTACTCCAGCTTGACCGGCAGTAAAACTTTCTGTGCACAGATCACAAAAAAAAAAAAAAAACAAACTTGACGCACTCATACCTCTGCACTAGGGTTCCCTGTGTCGCAGATTGAAAAACACAGAAACACAAGACAAACATCCAAGACGCAAGAATCGAACCCGGGACCCCTCGCTTCGAAGGCAAGGCTACTACCAAATAAGCCACAGAGCCGGATCTATCCAAGGCACTTAACTATGATAAAAATATATTCTGGCGACGGACTGGTTTCTTAAAAACCATTTATTTTTGCGCAGGTTTTAGGCTAAATATTACATGTTTTGCTAAATACTGACTAATCTACTTGAAATAGGGAAATACAAGAAACTATTTAGTGGTAGCTGTTCCCCGCAATATCTGCATGGAATTTAAAATTGTTTTGTACGTAACCCTAATACTTTTTTTGGTTTTTCTAAAATAAAATTAGTCTCAGTTATATATTATAACATCAGCTATATACCAATGAAAGTCTCATCAAAATCGGTTCAGTCGTTTTGGAGATAACAAAGAAAAACAAAAAAACAATTTTTTTTTTTCAAATTAATGTTTGCCCTTTGTCCATTTTATTTATTTGTTAAGATAAAAAAAATATAAAAAACTTGAATATGCAATATACAATGTTGTCTATGTGCATTTTCCACCTAAACCTCTACCTAGTTAAGTAGTTACCACCGCCCGTAAACAACATCAATGGGACTTACGTCCACCCCAATCGAGTAAAGAGAAATACTGGAGTTGCATCCCATTGCGTCTATCACCGAAAAATGAAAAATATTCAATCTTACATCCTTGTTATCACTAACTTAAAGTTATTTCATATTGGAGCGCTTATTGCTTGTGCATATTTTAAAGCGAGCTGATCGGATAGCTCCCTTTAGGCTGAGTGCACATTGCTTTAAATGGCGGTGAGGTGGCAAAATGGCGGATATGAAAAATGGCGGAAACGTGACTGGGTATTCAATGAGCTTCCTTAAATGTGTAAATTATTGCAGCGAAAGCACACTGCAATTGTTTACACTATATTTATAAAGCAGTTCACTGCGTTTGTAGAATACATTTTTTTTATTTATCTTTAATATCTTACGACTTTAACGACTTTAGAATCAAATCAATCTTATCATCTGTTAGGTGGTTAATTATATCTAAACGATATCTTCGGCATGAATTTATGTTGATTTGATATTTGTTACTTTCTGTGCTAATCAAATGTGATATAAGACATAAAACTATAATATTATAGCTTGACAATAGACTTTATATCAGAAACAGAAGCTGGATTTAATTAAAACGTTACTGGTTCAACTCCACATGAGCATGTGATGAGGAATGTGATATCTACCAATACTTTGTCTCCCGTGGTAGATCAAAACCACATTCACTCACACTAGTCAAGTAAAGGCCGGTGTCACTGCAGTGAGAACTTTATAGGCTCATACGGATACGGATAGGGAATAATATCTTAGTAGCCAAACCCTATGATCAACTAACAGATCAAAGGACATACATTGCCTTAGCAACATTGTTATATGTCAAAAAATTTTGATTTAGTAATCTATCCTATCTCCAGTAATCTGTAACTAGATTTGAAGAATAGAATTATGTTTCATTAGAGAGAAACGGTTACCGCCATATCATAACAGTTACCGCCATATTATAACAGTTACCGCCATATCATAACTTTTACCTTTTTCTCTATTTAATGAATGGAATTGTGATACTTGTATTCTAGATACAGTGGCCACAAATCGCTCCAACAAATTGGGTTCTAACTTCCGCCATTCCCCGCCAGACTGCACTTACCCTAACATTAGTAGAATATTCAATTATATGGGCGCCGCTTCGCATCCGAGGCGTTTTTAAAGTACCTACTGTATCGGGTTCTGTGCTCACAAATATTTGATTTGGTTAATTGAAGCTGTATTTTATAACTCCTGTTACTGAATGTCGGGGGGCCAAGTTGGCCGTGTCTCATACCCTTTTTTTTTATGTTGGGAAATCCTCATGGATACTCTCTCGTTGCGGGGGCAGCGAGGGAGTTATGCCGGACTCCTACCGGCTAAAAACCCAACAGTGTTCCATCACGACGCTTTAGTTGCCGGGGACCGCGGGAACGCTTTCGAACTCTTCCGTAGCCCCGGCAGGTGTCTCATACCCTGGATTAACGCAGGCTGCTTTTGATCCCAAAAAGGGGTCAGTTTTTCCCACTCGTCTCAACCGTTCTCACGTTACCACGTTCTAAAACGGTGACGGAAAACATCGTGAGGAAACCGGCATGTCTTAGTACCGTAAATTGGAAGACATGTGACATCTACCAATCCGGATTGGGCTCCCGTGGTAGATCAGAGCCCATTCACTCTCAATTATGGAGAGTAGGCCGGTGTCCGTCTCAACCGTCTCTTTTTAACCCATTGTAACACCTAGGAGAGCGGCTTGAATCAGAATCGGAAATTACTTATTTGCGTGAATATAGGAACAGTTTTAGGAGGTGTCACAAAAAATTGCTTGTTTTTCCCCAGAGAGGGTAGGATAGGGTCTGAAAAAATGCTAAATTTAGTAATAAGAACGCGTGATCTACGAACATATTTATTTCAAAAAAGTGACGTTTCCAACTATTCAGGGGGAAGTATTTTGATTTTAACTTTGACAAAGTATTTTGACCGGTGGAAGGGTGTGGCCGCCGGTGAAATTACATGCGCATTAGACGTATTATCCCCGTCTCGGGTGATGGACGCAGCAGGATGAATGCGACTCAGTAAAGATTTGGATCTCATACTGAGTCGCGCGCATTGCTGTTTTCATGGGCGAGGGTCACCACTTACCATCAGGTGGGCCCTCAGCTCGTTCCGTCACTCATTCACATAAAAAAAAAATTGTATAGTCCCTTTTATACTCTACCATCAATATGGTATACAAATATTATCTACATTAATACTTGTTTAATATAAAGCGCTGCCAATACCTACCTCTTCCCATCTTGAGGTTACGTCGACCGCAGTCCTGATATACAAAGGTATCATCTGTGGATGACATTATTAATTAAAATTAATTAATATAACAAATGTACGATACAATTGAATTGTTCTTGATTGGCGATTGTTTTAAGTTGTGAACAGTTGCCTATTATTAGCCTTTAGATCTGAGATATCATTTCGCATGCAAAATTCTACGCACTATGTTTATATTCGTGTATTGAATTACCTATGACCCGAAAACAAACTTTATAATCATAAACAAAGTATGCCCCGGTCGAGAATCGAACCCTGGACTACTTGCTTGCCAACCAATGGTAGTAAATTTGCAAAATAAACACAAAAACGGAACATATTATAAAGATCTCAAAGCTAAGATGACCATGAGTCTGAACAAAGTGATTCGCCTAGAGCTATTTACCCCATTACTCCGATAGGGGGCGGGAATGGCTCATACATTTTGCGAGGTTTAGGGTGGCTTTGAGTTTTAGTTGAAGTGGATATTTTGACATTGAAAAGAATCCTTGATAAATGAACTCGAACCTTGATATGGAATATAATAGCACATTAAAGGCCTTCACTGTATAAGGCTTCATTCTGTGATATTAAGTTAACAAATAATCATAATTTAGTTACATATTTTCTTCTCAGTTACAAAACAAACTCGTGGCTTTAACTAAAGTTATTACAGTAAGTACTATTTCGAAATACTGATATAAAGTATAAATTATCAAATTAAAATTTTTCGTTCCATTTTAGTTTTTATTGGGATCACCATGGAAGTTAACTCGATACAATCAACAAAATTAAAACATAAAAAATAAAAAATATACAAATAATAGAGAAAAAATTGGCTAATGGTTCCGTATCACCGATTGTATTAGAGATATCTGCCGTAGAGACATATTTCAGACTGCTATGGCCAGCTATGATACGAATTACAGTCCTTCAAAAGTATGTGGGTGTCGGTGAAATTACGAAATCACCACCACCGTCTCAGAGTATTTGTTTTTCCCTCTGTTATGTTTACCCGCTCCAGCGATTTCTTCACAAGAATTTATAGAAAAATAGTTTTTCAAACATTTATTAGAAAAACTGACACCCTATTTCCGCTTCGTAAACGTCACTCATCCCTTATCAGTACAAGCAACAACTTAAATGATTTCTATTCATCGCCGCAAAATTTCAAAATTGTTTTAGCTAATTAATAAACGTATTTATGTTGAAAGTTTAATTCAAGAACTGACTGATTTAAATGTAATAGATAAATTTCAGTGGTTTCATCCCCTGTTTCTGGCACACAGGGGTAAAAAAAATTGTTATAGACTAGAAGTTACATCCAATGTTATTGTGTCGAAAAAAATGTTTTATCTATCTATCAATGAAAATATCATCCTTTAAAAAGTAATCATTCCGATTGGTCCATAAAAGTTGATAATATCGAATAACAAACATACCAAAATTACATATAATCGAAATAATAACCTACTCCTTTTTCACAAAACATAAGGTTTTCATATAACCAATTTGTCTGCAGAACACCGAAAATGGTTTCAGGCTTTATAAAAAATATCATTAGCTTATTGAATTTCTATGAAACCTTATTAGATTTTACGGTTCGAATACGAATCAAAACGATTTTGGAAATTGATTGGTACAATTCTCCCCTGCGGGCTTTGTCATTCTAAAAATACCTGTTAAAGCCATACTTTGTAATTCCCTTCTCCAATACCTTATGGCATGTTTTACGGCTTAAAAAAAGGTGGAAGTTCTCAATTCAGTTGTATGTCTTTGTTTATATGGATAATATTTTATTAACGCGCACGAAAAAGAGGATTATAGATATAACGAGTGTATCTGTATATCTGTGTGTCTGTCTGGCATCATAGCTCCCAAACGAACGGACCGATTTTGATGCGGTTTGTAAGAACCATTTTGATCACGTCGGCTTCGACGTTTTTTTTTATGTGAAAAAAAAACTAGATTATATTTGTTCTTAGTTATAATTTATGTTCAAGCGCTCTTTCGAGTGTTAAATCAATCCAATCTTGGAGGTGAGGTATAGGGTGAGTTTTGTAAAAAACTCATACCATAAGAATATTATAAGAATACCACAAGAATACCATAAGAATATTTTGTCAAAAAGTTCCATATTTTAACCAATAAATAATGTTGCTATGGTAAGTCTCTAGTACTTTGTTATTTGATTATAGATACTGTATGAAAGCTTAAACCCTCGATATATTACAATATATTTCATTGATGTTGGATTATACAATACATCAATGGTATATCTTTTCTATATTTAAAGAGCTTTAATTTTTTGATCGGTAAGTTATTATTTGGAAGTCCATGTTGTTTGCTTCTGCAGATGTCCCCACAAGTCCCCCTGGTGGTGCCAAAGAAGTGGAATTACCAAATGAACTGTGAGCTCATACGAAATCATTACAATATACGAATACCAGGACAAATCGCGAAGCCAGCGAAATTGCCAACAAGTCGGACTATTCTTTCAACTTACCCATTACGATACCATAAGATGGTATTACAGTAGCAGTCGAACAAGCCATTACACAGAACCACCATAGAACCATTACAGACCACACGTTTAATGTTTGCCGGTTCGTCTAATGGCAGGAAGCTTTTCTCGTTTCCCCCCCCCGCTTTGAGATAGCGTAATGATGCGCATAGTAGGGTTGGTACGTGCTGGAAACAAATTTCTTTGTTGTTAAAGTAATCCCTGCACTTAGATTCCTTACAGGTAGAAAGGAAATATACAGACACGACAAATATCCAAGGCACCAGAACAAACTTTACTTACACAAAGTCTGCACCGGCTGGGAATCGAAACCGGGATACAACGGGCGAAGAAAAAGGTCACAAGATAGCAAAATATGCAAGTTCATTTACTGATATGACATATTATTTCCAGTTATTTCGTTTAACAACTAAACTATTTAAGCAATTTTGATAAGAAATTGATAATTGAGGTAGCAAACATAAAAATACAGCGGAATTTGTAAGATCGGAAATGAAGAAATACTCGTAATGAAAAATGAAGAAATACCCAAAGAGTAGAGAAATAAAGATACATTGTCGTTCTTATTTCGTCCGTATTCAATTTATATTTGTCTATCCTACGATATTCCCATTACTAGCTCCAATTTTCACTTGCTATCCCACAACTATCATAATTTGGATGGATGGATGCTTGTTACTCAATCACGCTATAAAAGCTGGTTCTGGATGAAATTTGGCACAGAGGTAGATTATAGTGTAGGTTAGCACATAAATATAATTTTATTTCGGAAAAATGTATGGTTCCCATAGGATAGTCAACGGCGAGGCGCAGCTAGTTTAAAAAAAAAACACTTTTACACACTCCTACCTCTGCACTAGGATTCCCCGTGTCGCAGATGGGACCCGGGACCCCTCGCTTCGAAGGCAGGCCTACTACCAACTAAGCCACGGAGCCGTCTCTGTGTTTTATAATGGCATATATCGTTCTTTCACTTAGCCATATAATATGTGTATAAAAAACTAAATTATTCTGTTATGCATCTCTTTTACCAACCCTAGAATTGTAAGTGGGGAAGACGCAACCATTTCATGCTTTGAAATATTGAATGTAAGTAACTGAGCTCCGTGATATCACCACTTAGAAGGCCCTTATATTGCCAGTGAGTGTAATTTGATAAATTTGGAAACATGGATTTTTAATTAGACAATTACATACAATAATAGATAGAATGATGGCCCAGGGGCATAGACGCCGAATTTCATTCCGAAGGTCGCTGTTTCAAACCCACACGTGCACCAATGAGTCTTTCATTTGAAACATTTTGAAACGGTGAAGGAAAATAATGCCACGAAACCGGCATGTTATTGAAATAAAACATCGAAAACATGTGACATCTACCGTTCCATATTGGGCTCCATTCACTCTCAATTATCGAGAGTAGGTCGGTGTCCCTGTATTGAGAAAGTTAGAGGCTGATACGGGATACACAATCTTCATAATTTACGGTTCCGTAGCTTGGTTGATGAGCGAAAAGTTTGTTATCGGGTCTTAGTGGTGCCAAAGAGCAACTAAAAGAAGCAGTAGAACTTAGTCCAAGTTAGTCCGGAGAAGTACTTACAACTGGTAATGTGCCACTAACCAGTGATGCATTCGTATTGCTGTGTTCTGGTGGAAGAGTTTGGGTGCCGGTGAAATGGCACAAGTTGACTGAAGACTGCCCTCACGGCTCACGATTCTCACCCAAGACAAGCATTTTGTGTGACATACATAGATGTTTGTTCTGTGTTTGGGTGTTAATAATGTATTAAGGTACAACCAAAAATACTATTATAGTTAAACTATTCTATCACTTATCTAGTTCCCATAATATAAGCTATGCTTAGTTCGACATTTCCATGTTTTTTTTTATTTGTTAAGTTCCATGGCATTAACACAAAATGAGACATTTTTTCTATATATTAATTTTAATATAAAATGCATTGTCATATCCAAACTTCACGATTTCAACTTAATTATTTATTCACGTCACCGCGCGGCGCATACCCGAAATTTTAATTACTTCGCAGACCGAGATAAATTAATTTATGCGCTCTTGTCGCTGTTTCGCTAATAAGCTGGATTACTATAAAAAAAATCAGTAATTGACGACTCTAGTCTAAACGTAGTCAAGTTTCACCGGAATACAGTAATGCAACCACTACTGCTTGGCGGCAGATTCCAGATGTGGTGGCAGTACCTCTCCGGACGAACTTGGCACAAGTTCTACTGCTACTTTTGGTTGTTCCTTTAGCACCACCCAGGGGGTACGTGTAGGGAATCAAAGGGTACACACCTACGGACGCGAGCAACTGGACCCCCCAAAGTCAAGTCGCTCTTATTGCGGTGATTCATTTACTATTTTCTCGGTATTTGATTAAATTGTAAATGTTGTATTTTGGATTTGCCTTTAGATTAAAGAATTCTGATGCAAGTATAAATGTAAGTATAATAATATTCTTGTTGATGTAACCAAAATACGATTTGAAGTAACCGTCGTAAGTATAGCCTGTTGCAAAGCGATCGCTATTAGAAATTGTTCCGACTCACCATATAACTCAGTGAAAACTGATATTTCTTACATCAATAACCTACTACAGCTACACATTGTGCTACGAGAACTTTTAATGTTCTACGAGCGCTACAGATGAGCTACACGTTTTCTACGGAGTGTTGCGTTTAGCCTGGCTCTTGGCTGACCAATTTGCGTCGTCATCATAAATTCTGTTTTCTGGTTTTAGGTATTTTGTGTGTGTATGTCTCCAATATAGGGACTATTTAATTATAAGCGGTTACTTAAACAAGTTACTGATATATATTTGCGCACAAACATATACCTACTGCGAATCTAGTTCCGGACCTCTGCCCCCCGCATCCTGGACCCGGAGGACCTGCCACTTAGATCACAGCGCGAGCAAAAACAACGTCTCTCTGTCTAAAAATCTTTATTCTTTTGTTATCTATACATATTGTATAATAAAATTGTAGACTTGCCGTGTCTGTACTTTGAATATTTTTACAAAATAATAACTGGGAGACGTTAAGAATAAGTAATAGAACGCAAAAAAACAATTTTTGAAATTTTTGTCTGTTTGTCTGTATGTTTGTGCGCACTTTACGCAAAAACCATAGATAGTTATCAAAATCTAGGTACTAAGAAATGTTAAGCTGAGTCTGGAATAGTGAATAGCGTTTATTTTATCAAAATCGACCCACGAAATCAAAAGTTATTCAATGTTTTATGCAAAATTTTAATTTTTTTACAAAACGTTCTACAAGCGCCTGCCGAGTCCTGCGTTCTTGACTCGGTGTGGCGGTTCGGTGTATTGCAATATGAATATGAGCAGGCGCTTGAAGGCAGATGACAGGTTTAGTCGTAGTTTAGTCTTAGTTTAGGTTAGTTAATTAGGTAATTAGTTTAAAGGTAGTTTAGTTTTTCTTTGTACTTTGAAATGCGAAAGGTTGATGGTAACCAGTATCTTAAATACGAGTACCAAGCTTCCTATCAAACGAGTCATTTACTTAACGGAGACCTACAGTACACTGGAGTAACGCAATGGCCGTATGTCCGGCAGAAAATAGCCGCATAGGTAAATCATCCTCAGGGTACATCATCACCATCATCATCATCAGGGGTCAAATTAAATAACCCTTGCGACATTTGTTTTCGATTTTGCTGATATTATCTGGACATTCAGATGCAGCACAGATATTGCAAATGTATCAATATAAATTAGCGGAAGTCTATCAAGGAATATGCAGCTCAACAAAAATAACAAAACATACATACCATTAATACGCACTAAGCGATTTGAAACTACTTTTATTGTGCGTACTGCATGGGAGTGGAATGCTTTGCCTGAGTCTGTGTTCCCTGACCATTACAATTTGGGAGTCTTCAAGAGTAGAGTGAATAGGTTTCTCCTAGACAAGCGTGCTCCATCGTCGGCCGCATCTTCACTTTCCATCAGGTGAGATGGCGGCCAAACCATACTATGCTACCTTTTTTTTGTGAGTTAGTTACGTAACGAGCTGAGGGCCCACCTGGTGGTAAGTGGCGACCCACACCCATGACAACAGTAATGCGACTCAGTATAAGATTTGGATCTTAGACTGAGTCGCACTCATCCTGCTGCGACCATCACCCAAGATGGGGATGATACATCTCACGATACAAGCACTACTGCTTGTGTGATTCCAGGTGTGGTGGCAGTACCTCGCCGGACGAACTTGGCACAAGTTCTACTGTTACTTTTTGGTTGCTGCTTTAGCACCACCCAGAGGGTACGTGTAGGGAATCAAAGGGTACACACCTGCGGACGCGAGCAACTAGATCCAATAGATCGGTACGGGGGACTTATTTCTCACTGTATTTAACACTGTTTTGTTACTTCAGGACTTATTTCATATGTGTATGATGATCTAACAACACTGATACAACATTGAGCAGTGTGTCCCAGGGAATGGCATTGAATGAATGAATGGCAGGGAATGGGAATGGCATTCTATTAACAGAGAAGTGGAGCAATAAGAAGCTTTTTTTTGTCAAGGGGTAAATACTTTGCTTATACCCCACGCCTTGGGGAGGGGTGTATTAATAGCAGTGCTGGGGGAATACACAATAAAACCCCCTTGGAGTTCCTGCACTACGCCTTCACGCTGGGGCTACGGGTACGGTAGCGGCCGTACCCGGCCGGCCAGAGGCGTTGGTCCTCGCGTATCGGGACCCCAACACGATGTGTACCTCCCTATAGTGCAGTGCCCGGAACACGAAACACGCCAACCATCGGTGAGGACCTCATCCGTCGGACGGCAGATTCCCCGGATCTACCGCCCGGAAGTTCCCGTTAGGGTGGCAGGCGGCGCTCATGCGCCTGCCTACGCCGACCCACTCTCCTGCGTCTATCAGAGTGGGGAGATTCTTCCTCCCTTACCCTCTCGGCTGCTTCCTTCTGCGAGATTACTTCCTTGCAAAAGGACTGAGCTGCCACCCAAGATCTCCCGCTGTCAATCATGGATGAGACCATAGTTGACAGCGAAAGGTTTCCGCCTATAGCCGCGGTCAGGCGGGAACAATAAGACCCTACCAACTATCCCATCGAATGTTTAAATTTCTTGAGTGCATCTGGACTCCCATCACACAATATATATTAAACTAAATGTCGGAGTGCCCATTGCTCTTTTATAAATTTAAGTCTTCCTAAATTATGTTACGGCACCAGATTGAAAGTCAAGAGTTTAGAGAATTCCTCTCATTCCTATCAACTGCCCATTTAGTTTTAAACGCATTCTGTCTCCGGTGAGCCTATGTTCCGCAGTCACTAGAAACAAGGAACAAGAAGAAACTTTTTTGGTATCAGACGTAGACCTAATATTGAGTTGCTTTTTGCACGGTCCGCCATACTTAACTCTTTCCCGACTTAGCAATTCAAATAATTTTTATGCGCACGTTCCTGTAATATCCTGAAAAGACGACTTCTATAGTATAGTTTACAGAGAAGCATTATTGTATACATTTGCAATGGTTGCACTTACGTAGTTCATCATCCAATCAAGTCTTTAACCTTCCCAGTTAACAAAACCCAAGTAATATCGTAAGAATCTAATGAAAATAAAGTATTTTGAGATTTAATTATAACATAATTTTAATATAATAGTAACGAACAGACATAATAAGCATCACATTATATTTCTATCCTCTAGGCTAGGATAGATCTAAGTCCACGCGGACGAAGTCGCGGGCACAGCTAGTTAGTAATATATTTTATATTCTATGTGGACCTATTTATTATTTACGAAGAACGCCCCCTAGTGTAGACAATATTAACATTAGAATGAATAAATTTTTCACTGATATCAATACTTTTATTCTCTTGTTGTGAATTTCTGACATGAAATAATCATCCCAGTCGGTCCACAATTGGCTAACCTCCTCCTTGACAAGAAAAAGAGAATTTCTATCAAAATTCCGCTTTATTGTCAAACCAAAACATAACGGCTCCGCGGCTTAGTAGTAGCTCTGCCTTCGAAGCGAGGGATCCCGGGTTCGTTTCCCGGCCGGGGCCCAATTTGTATGGTGAGCATGAAGTTTGTTCCCGGGCCTGGGTGTTTTGTGTTTCTGTGTTTGTCTATGCTATCTGCGACACAGGGAATCCTAGTGCAAAGGTATGAGTATGTTAACGTTGTTTTTTTTGTTTTTAAACCGACGATTGATTGAGGAGAAAAAAGAAATGAAAATTGTCTGTAATTGTTCACGATACACTATTACAAGGCTGAATCACTTTACAATACAAATAAACATAATTCTTGCGCATACAACATGTCACAGAGGCTCCTTAGCCTCATAACACGCACACAGATATGTGAAAAGTACAGTCAGTTGTCATATTTGAGCTAGCCTTATTTGTTTTGATTATTTCTGAGTAACGCAACCCACTCAAGGAGAAGAAGACAAAGCATATAATTTATAAATATACATTGCGTTTGATCACGTTAACAATTTTAAGCATTCTTACCGCATTTAAACACAGACGAGTTCATAAAACCACAAATTTAAACCTGCAATTAAATCAACAAAGCGATTAAAACAAAGGGAAGCATTTTGAACTGTAGGCTTAACTTTTATATGAATTCACTGGAGGTCCAACTTCACAAACAAAACTGCAACAGACAGACAAATGAATCACGCTTAATAGCAAAGCGATAATCACGGCTCAACATTTCGGTGTAAATTTAAATAGAAATATCAACTGTATCAACTCAAAATAGGGTTTAAATTTGCCTGACAGTTCTGAACAGGAAGGTGACCAGGGCTTACGAAACTAAATTTAGGAACAAGCAAATTGTAACCTCGTTGCTGGTTGGTAAAGTTGAGAATGCAATGTGAGAGGCAAGAGGTTGAAAAGGTCATAATTTGGGGGGATGAAGGCAGCCTTAATGAAGGGTGTTTATGTGATGTATTTAGAGAGATCGGTATCTGATAATTAATTACACTTATGATTACTGTTTATTGTTATTAGAGGATCATAGAAAAGGTAATTATCTTAGTATTATGAGCGTAATTGCTTTCGTCACGATCTCGTAACGTTTCAGTGCGAGGGTGTGGGTGCAGTTCCTCTGGGCGGTAGACGCGGGGATTCTGCCGTCTACGGATGAGGTCTCCACCGGATGGCGTGCTCTGTGTTCTGGGCACGGAGCACGCCATCCTCCCCCATATGGATGGAGAAACAAAAATAATGTTGGGGTCCCGATACTGAGAACCAATACCACTAGGGTCTCGGAAGAAATATCGTACCTGTAGCCCGAGCACCAAGGCGAAGTTAAGAACACCAGGAGGTGTATTTGCCCAGCACTGCCGTTGTTTAGTGTTGAGAGTGAGTCAAACATGACGAATATGCGCAGAATTTCCCAATTGAAAAAAAAAAGTTTGAGGGGTTGACAGTGACATTAAGGCGTATCAGTCATCTCCGTCTCTGGTGACGGGCGCCATGCGATGCGACTTGGGTCTTCTTATATGTCGATACTTGAGTCGTATTGTTGTTTATATACAGTAGTAACCACTAATATCAAGGCTACAAGTTTGCCCTGTGACTATCATCACAAAAAAATTTATACCTGTTCTGTTGCCTAACTTCACTTTTTTGAATATTTATTTATCTACGAGGTCACCCGTTATCAATAATAATTTGGAGGTCGTTTAAACCCTCTCTGACCCTCGACATTTCTTATACCTTAAATTAATTTAACGTGCCCTCTCAAGCACAAAAGCGCTCGGTTTTAATGCCACTGAATGGTTATATATCCATATACTGACCAGGGGTTTGTTGCGTAACTTTTATGATCAACTAATGCCAGACAACCTACGCTAGGATTGTTGCCTTCGCATTTCAGTTATGGATATTATATTATGTCCCAAACTGTAGTCTTAGTGAACATTATGGACACATTTTCGGCTACAATAATTTATAATGTTCGCATATAATTCCCAATTTACTTTATTACCGATCGTAAAAACGTGTCCAGAATTAAATTACGCACAATGTTGAATTATTGAACGGCGGAAACAGTATTTCATCGGAGAATAATCATCGAATTTTACACACGAATCACCAATACTTATTTACATGTCGTAATAATTCATGCGAAATTGCGCAAAACATTTCGGGTAAGCGCTGTAACGTAATTGTTTATTTATTGTTTTGCAAAAGAACACAGACCCGCTATAAATGAGAAAATAATATAATATACCACGTACAAATTTACATACCTTAATTAACTCTTCTTCCAGTTAATCAATAACGACAACGGTTTAGGAATAAAAAAATTAGGAAAACCCCAAAGGAACAGCCGAAATTTAGTAAAATTTTAATTGGTGTTTAGGTAATGGAATTTTCGCCTTCGAATTTCAGGTACAGAGTTAATAAGGTCATATAGTCTCAGATAATTAAAAATTATTAAATAATTTTATTACTTCAGATACCTCTCGTTTATATAATTCTGAAACGAGGGTAGGCGAACGTAAACTTGCAAGCATATTTCACCATTGTTTGTTTTTAGCCAAAGTTATAATGTTTATATGAAAATGTTCGCATGAGCCCGGCTCAGAAATCTGTTGTTGATGTGTTACTGAAATTCAATTATCGAACACTAATTACTGTTTTATGCGGCTTTGTGTTCTGCGGTAAAGAGACGTGAAATATGAGCGGTAGCGTTTCTTATCTTTTCAGTATGAATTGTTACTCCTGCACTTGTTTAAACCTAACAGCTCTGTATTTTGCACTGTAACTCGATTCCCTTCGTCACTGGTCGTGGGTTCAACCCAGGACAAGCATTTTGTGTGACGGGCATATTTAATCATTCATATTCATATCCTATATTAAACGTAGAGTAACTTTGGAACATTTGGTATTGTCATTACAATATATCAGGTAGCGTACGTACGTAGGTAGCGGGTGTAAATGTGTAAACATTTACACATTTTTTATATTTCTTTTTACAACAACTTTAACACATTATTATTCGTGTTACCGAGATATTTACCATGATTTGTGAGTTTTATTTATTTACACGCACACTCCACTTCGCAAAGACTTCAGTTTGCCCGGGACCATGACGCATGTAACTGCGTCGAAATATCGGGAGTCAACAAAACTCACAAATCATGGTAAATATCTCGGTAACACGAATAATAATGTTCATAACCATGATAGTTTTAAAATTTATAACTTTAACACACTCATACCTGGCTTGGCTACTTTTATTTGTAATCTAGCGACCCGCCCGAGCTTCGCACGGTTAGTAAAGCATCAGACACTACCCGTGCGAAGAAGGGGTGCATTGCTAGTATTACATATAAACCTTTCTGTTGAATCACTCTATCTATTGCTGAAAACTGGATTAAAATACGTTGCGTAGTTTAAAAGACCTAAGGGTATAAGCAGCGGGAGCGAATTTGTTTAATACAATGTAAGGATTTGTAAAATAATAAGGGTACCGCTCAAAAAAAAAATGTTAAATTCCACGCAAATATCACGGGAAACAGCTATTTATTATTATGTTATAAAAAAAAACCACCACAGGTTTTAGTCGCGCATAGAAATATCAACACAGGCGTTAATCGTCATCTGCTTATGCCATAACTTGTATCTAGTATTATCCAATTAGAACGCGTTATGTGTTTGACGCACAAACACTAATAAATCGATAGGCAAACACCGCACGGGGGGAAGCAATTATTTCCAGCTTTGTTATTAGCTGGTTTAGGTTTGGAGCTGCCACCGCCAGGGCCTTGGAAGAGTTCCCCAGCAATAGCTCTCGGGCAACTAAAGCGTCGTGGAGGAATACTATTGGGTTTTTGGCCGGTAGGCTATCAGCATACCTCTCTCGTAGTCACCGCAATGAGAGGGTATACATGAGAATTTTCTTATGTAAAAAAGCCTGGAGCCACTTTTATTGGCTATAGCGATAGTATACCCGTGGTCTCCGGTACTAAGCCGTTTTGGCGATTTTCTATGTACATAAGTGACGGGACGATCTGAAGGCCCACCTGATGTTAAGTTATCTCCGCCCATGGAAACAGCAATAGGCACTCTTCTACCACAGTATGAGAAGACCTAAGTCGCACTTCATTGCGTCCGTCACCCATGATGGACATGTTACGTGTCATGCGTTTATAATTCGCTCGTACACAAAATATGTGAAATAAAAAATAGTAATACACAATTTTAAACTCTGCAACCACTTTTATTCAAATATAAAACTTTTTACCGCGATTTAAGTCTATTGTGGACTAACTCTACAACTCTACATGACTAACTTTTTCTATTACTAACTTTCCGTAAAGTTAGCTACGGCGTAGCACAAACTCGTAGCTGAATGCTACGAAATCACAGATTCACTAACAGTATTACGCCGTAGCATTTTATTGACATGCGAAACATATAAACAAGTTTTTTTTTATGAGACTAAAGTGAAGAGACAACCCAACGGCCTACATTATGTTAAGTGGTTACCACCGCACATAATCAACAAAAATGCGAATGAAGTCTTCCCCTATGTATGTCACCAGTCACTTTGAGACGAGGATGCGCCGCAAGTGCTTGTAATTATTATATTTTTAATATATTGAAACTCAAGTTAATAAAGTATGGCAAAGAAACGTAACATGATCCAGATTTACTAAACCTTATACAAAATAAGAAATTAACAAAATAAAAAAAATATTAATTAGGTATGTACTAGATTTTTTAATATTAATTAATAAATTATTTAAGTATTTACGTATTATTTGGGTGCTCAAAGGGTAAAAGGAGCTAAACCTACTAACATTTTACTACAGGAAAGTGTTTACTGGGTTATTCGTGAGAAATGTATGGTGGTGATATGCCTACCCATTATCAAGTCTTCCCATAATAGTGTGACTTGCAAGGTATAAAAGTGTCTCACTAAGACTCTGCCTAACTTTTAGGGGAAAAGGCTTGGGAATATGTGTTTATGAAAACCAGGCTTTCGTACTACAGAGCTATGTTAGCAACAAGCAATGTTCAGTATTTCAATTATTACATTGTTCCCTTACCTAACGGTTGATATATCTGTCTCTCAGTGTACCAGAAAGGGGTGTAACCCATTTCACTGGAAAGGCATCACTCGGCGGGGAATTATAGCTCTTTTATTGCGCAAAACACTTTGGTGTTTTGGCACATAGCGCATGCGTCTAGGTAATGAATAAGAGATAAAGAAATCTTTCCGAAGTTAGTAACTAAAAGCTAGTCTTAAGTAAAAGTGCATGCCACTTCATTTCTAGTATAGTTTGTCTGGTTTGAGAAATATATTTTGACGTATAGCTAATTGAATTTGCTGTTAGTTTGTACGAAGGTATCTACACGATTTCATTGTATACTAGCTTTTCCCCAACTTTATCCGCATGGATTAGTAGCTTATAGTACTCGTTTTGATATCAGCTATCTGCCAGTGAAAGATTCGTTAAAATCCGTCCAGAAGTATCGAAGATTAGCCGGAACAAACAGGCAGAAAGACAAAAAATTTCAAAACTTTTTTGTTGTAAATTCCGTTTATACTTTTAAATGGCTTTAGCTGTTATTTTGGCATTACAGACAGTTCAAGTTTATTTATTTGTATAGAGTGGTGATTGAAAGCATTACAATGTTATCTCGCTTGCCTTGCCAATATAGTGATGCGAAAATTTCAAATCTATGCGTATCCTAATAATCAGTACTTGAATCATAGATTTTGATTGTAATTCGATTTTTTTTTTAACTTCGACATTTTAACGGTATTCGGCGAAATATTAGGCTTAATTTAGAAATATTTTTTTCACATCTTTTATTAGTTTTCCGTTTTATTTACAATTTACTCCGAGTGAACATAGTTGAAAGATAATTAAAATATCAATATAGTGTGTAATTAAGCCATTAACTAAGGTGCTATTAGACTTTGAGTCTATGCTTAAAAGTAAAAAAAAGGATGTAAAATTTTGTACAATTTTCCAATGAGGCGAATTGAGATATAGCTATTTCATTATCTTCTAGTTACTATAATTTTATTAATTTACTTTCCGAAAAGAACAAAAAATATTTCAAAATAAGAGACAAAACGATTACTAAAATAAGTGAAGAAAATATTTTATAAAAAGTTATAGGCGGGTTTAAATGCGAAATACAGGTGAGGTATCACTTTAATAAGAATAAATGTTACAACACTAATCTAGAATGACAAGAGTGGCCTTGAAGACGAAACATTTAAACGCTTATAGTTGGAGTGCAAATCCTCCCCCTCTCGAATTTTGGACGAGGAGCAATAAGCGCTAATGTCTACCACTTGTCGTTTTCGTCACAACATTAAATTAAATGAGCTTTAATACCACCACTTAAAATTTAACCTTACCTACTTGTAACATGGTAGCAAATCGTGTTTCCGCCTATCTAAGAAACTCAATGTCAGTAATCTTTACTATTCAATTTCAAGATAGATTAATTTTCTACACTAATTAAAGTGATGCGTTCTCAAACGTGAGCGTGGTGGCCCAGGGGCATAGACGCCGACTTTCAATCTAAAGGTCGCTGGTTCAAACCCACACGTGCACCAATGAGTTTTTTCACTGGAAAAAATTATGTGCGCAATACTACGATCTCGAAACGGTGACGAAAAACATCGTCGGAAAACCGGCATGTCTTAGAACCATAAATTCGAAGACATGTGACATCTACCAATCCGGATTGGGCTCCCGTGGTAGATCAAAGCCCATTCACTCTCAATTATCGAGAGTACGCCAGTGTCCCTGCAGTGGGAACATTAGAGGCTGGTACGGTTCTCAAACCGGTGAAGGAAAATATCTCGAGGAAATCAAAATGGTTTTTTAGAAGATCACCACTGCCATCCGTTAACCACAATGCCGTCCATACACAAAAGCAATATGACTTAAGTCCTTCCTGAATGGGAATACCCAAGTCGCAGCGCGTTGCGCCCCTTAGACGGGGATATTACGTCTCGGGTGATGCGCGATATATTTGAAGGCATATGAGATCTACTGATCCGAAATGGGTTCCTATATCTATTCTATTCTATTACATATCTGTGTGCATGTAATCTGCCTAAAGACGCGTTATCTCCTGCTCATGTGACAGGTTATATGCACTGGGATAGTGTTTAAGTGCGCGTGTAAAATGTTACGTATTCAAACGATACTTGACATCTAAAGGAATAATAAGTTTGAGTTTGATCGAAGCCCATTCACTCTCACTTGTCGAGAGTTGGCTGCAACCCGTCAGTGGGAACATTAAAGGCTGATATGGAAGGCTGATATGGAATTAGACTTACACTTACACATATCTGCTACCGCATAAAAAAGTTGTTGTATAGAATAGTTGTAATATTGTATATTACACAAACAACAACACAGACTTGAAGACTTGTCGCGGGTTCGATTCTGAGGCATATACTGTGATAATTATAAAATTTAACTTCGGGTTATGGATCTTTTTGCTGTTAATTGTGTTTACACACAAGAAATCTAATGGCGCATATTTCTATGAGTTCATAAATTTCTAATTAACCTATATTTTGCACCGTCACTCAAATTATTCTAATTATGAATTTTAAGTTAATTAAACAATCAAATTACGTAAAATTTCAAACAGAATGAAATTCCGTCATTAATTAATAATTATTGTAATATAAAATCACACGAAAAGTTTATTAAAAAATACTGTACCAAAGTAATTTGATTTGTCAAAAATATTGGTGATTATTATCCTGATACGCAGAATCTGTTTCTGAAAACAGTGTTTTTCACATTTTAAAATCATAAACGCATAATATTTAATTTGTATTTATGAAAATATCAATTAAAAAAATGATAATTTTCAGTTTTAATCTTCCGATCCGCCCCGGCTTCGCACGGTTAGTAGAGCATCAGTGTCGTATCAGAAAGTACCCTTACGAAGCCGGCGTGAGATGCTAGTACTACATATAAACCTTCCTCTTGAATCATTCTATCTATTGCTCAAAACTGCATTAAAATACGTAGCGTAGTTTAAAAGATCTAAGCGTACAAATAGCAAGAGCGACTTTGTTTTACACATACTATGTAAGGATTTACTTAAAACCTTACCCTACCCGGTGAAATAGCATACACCGGGATGTAGAGTACTTTTCTTCATTACTAAACTAGAGACCCGCCCCGGCTTCGCACGGTTAGTAAAGCATCAGTGTCGTATCAGAAACTACCCGTGCGAAGCCGGGGCGACTTGCTAGTGTATTATACATATAAACCTTTCTCTTGAATCACTGTATCTATTAAAAAAGACCGCATCAAAATCTATTGCGTAGTTTTAAAGATTTAAGCATACATAGGGATATAGGGACAGAGAAAGCGACTTTGTTTTATACTATGTAGTGATTACACCCGGGTGACGCCGGGGCGGATAGCTAGAGTATTCTACAATAAACACCCGGAAACAGAGTAAGCCAGCGACTTACGAATTAAAATTCGGGTTGTAACCGACGCTCTGCAGTTTTACCCCACAGTTATATTCATAAATTTAGTAAAAATACAAAATTCTCATGCAATTTCTTATGGTGGGTTTAATTGAATCTACATAAGTAAAATTTTATTCATGAAAGTCGGTAACTTATTTGGTCTTACCTAATTTGTTACAAAGATTTAATGTCACATAATTCGCGAGTAAAGTGTTTTTGTTATTTAATTTAAATACTTACAGGGTAATTGGTAATTTTCCGTACTCTCTTTAATATTCACACTCCAGGGACTCCGGCCTACTCTCTATAATTGAGATTGATTGAGCTCTGATCTACTATGGGAGCCCAATCCGGATACTATGGCCTCAGACATGGACAACGACTATTAAAGCCAGAACTGTCATCTTAACGTGTCCCCCGAAATACGGAAGCGCTCAGTTCAAATACTACTAAATGGTCACCCATCCAACTTCTGACCGAGTCGAAAGTTGCTTAACTTAAATGATCTATAAAGAACAGCCAAGTAATTTACGTCATGAACGCTCCAATATTACAAATAATAAATTCCTTAAAGATTATCTTACTTATATTATAAAGGCGAAGTTTGTATGTATTATATGTGTGTTCCACCTTCACGCTCGAACGGCTCAACGGCTGAAAGATTCCAAAATAACTGCATAAGTATGTAACAGAAAATTTAATACCCACGGAACCGGCCTAAATGGATGGCAGACCAAAATTAATTATTTAGATCCAAACATCCCGTTTTGGCAAACATCTTGTATCTTCCAGACGATACGATCTTAATTTGTGTTTGTTAATCAAGGATAAGGTAGGCCCGTCTTAGGCCAACAAAACTGCGCATTAAAACCACGATTTATCATAAGAAAAGCGACAAGCATAGCGTGTAGCGGTGTTATAAGGTTTTTTACATATGATCTGTAGTTAATAGTTTGTTTGATGACATATTTTTTCCAGTAATTTTGGTTCAACAACCAATCTATTGATTATACTCTGTGGAACCAATCTGAAAGCATATCCAATCGAATAAAAAAAACATTTCTTAAAATCGGTTTATTAATAAACAAGTTCTGAGGTAACTAACATAAAGGAAAAAATAAAACAAAATTTGCAACCAGGAAGTTTGGAAATCGTTTGAAAAACAGCCGAAATGAGAAACATCTCTATTTTCAAGTCAGTTATTCTTAATAAATAGTAGGGATAAATAGTAGAGTCTTGTGAGACGAACTGACGAAAAGCCAAACTGGAATTTGGGGTCCATTTCACGAACCAAAGTGTTGGTGAAATTGACTCTACATCTGTCATTGAAATCAATAGGAATCGTTTCAAAGGTTATTTGATAACACTTCTAACTCAAGACATTAGATCATCAGTAATGTAACAAAGAGAGAAAATCAATACAGAAACTAACTAAGCTTGTCATTTCAATTAGAATAAGTTATATATAATACAATATAATATATAATATTATATACAATTATAATATTATATATTATACAATTATAATTATAATACGTCATATCTTCTCGTCAAACATACCGCAGAGCCTCAAGACGAAAGTCTTTAATCAGTGTGTGTTGCCAGTGATGACTTATGGCTCTGAAACGTGGTCGCTAACTATTGGCCTCATACAGAAGCTCAAAGTCACTCAGAGAGCTATGGAAAGAGCTATGCTCGGAGTTTCACTACGCGATAGAATCAGGAATGAGGAAATCCGTAGAAGAACCAGGGTCACCGACATAGCTCTTAGAATTAGCAAACTGAAGTGGCAATGGGCAGGCCATATAGCTCGAAGAACCGACAACCGCTGGGGAATAAAGGTTCTCGAGTGGCGACCACGAACCAGCAGACGCAGTGTAGGACGGCCTCCCACCCGATGGACCGATGACATCACCAAGGTCGCGGGTAGACGGTGGATGGAGGTGGCTCAAGACCGTCTAACCTGGAAAGCTATGGGGGAGGTCTATGTCCAACAGTGGACGTCTGTCGGCTGAAATGATGATATACAATTATAAAATTACACATTGTAAGATTGTAGTCAGGTGTGAAGCTCGTGGCGTAGCTAGCTATGCTGTTCTTTACAGATCATCTCAGTCAGAAGTAGGATAGGTGACCATTTAGTGGCATTTGAACTGAGTGTTTCCATGCTTCAGAGGGCACGTTAAGATATCGATGCCGGTTATACTATTCGGAAGCCTTGAGAGGTTTGAAAAACTCCGAGTTAGGTGTGAAATAAAGGTACTGCGATAAAAGTAAGATTTTTTATTCAACCTATTGGGG
The DNA here is from genome assembly GCA_921293045.1 of Aplocera efformata. Lineage (NCBI taxonomy): Eukaryota > Metazoa > Arthropoda > Insecta > Lepidoptera > Geometridae > Aplocera > Aplocera efformata. The sequence continues at coordinate 6,195,851 of OV121061.1, forward strand.
GACACGGTTCACTTAATAAGAGTTTAGTGTGTTTACAGAAAGGTTTTTTATTATTTATGTATAGCTATTTGTATATTGACACAAATTATGATTCTGCTATCATTGTTAATGCGTCATGACAAACCGTAATATGAAACTCACTTTCTACAAAAACTAAATAAACGTTGGGTGAAACTGTACTTAGTTTGAACGCTCCGCTTATCAAAAGATCCAGTTTAATCTGGTTTAAACCAGAATTAACTGGAATTAACTGGATAGAACAAGATTGTGAGTAAAATTGCCGCCGAGGATTCGCCCGCAATCTCGGTCTTTTGTTATATTTAGATGTATGATGTTATGGATAAGACACGACGAAGAACAATAGAATAAAATTGCAGCTTAACGTGGTGACTCAGTGGCGGACATTGACTTTTAATACGAAGTTACTTTCCCGCCAAAAAGAGCGCACTTTTCAAAACTAGTCTGATTTTTAAGCGTTTTCAAAAAATGGACGAGGTTCTCAGTTCATTCATTTGATGTGTATCCTTCCTGGATACACATCAAAAACATACGGAGTCGAGTACTCTGGAGTGATTTCGTGAAAAGGGACGGAAGTGTGTAACAGGAAACCGGGGAAGCGCGCGCTCTTTGATTTGACCAATGAGCGCGCGCGTAGAGTTGGCCATCAGATGGTACCAACCCAGTATCCGAAAGGTTAGCACTGTCAGCCATCAGTGTATGCGTGTGTGTGACGAGAAAGAGAAAGGGAAATAGAGGAGGAGAATGCAACAGCTATTAATCTACAGTGTTGTGTATAAAGACCGCATTGCTATTAGTATTAATTAAATTAAATTAACGTTTACAAACTCATACCTCTGCACTAGGATTCCTGCAAGACAAACACCCAAGACCCGAGAACAAACTTCATCACCACACAAAGTGTGCCCCGGCCTGGAATCGAACCCGGGACCCCTCGCTTCGAATAAATTCTTCGTTACTAAAGTACCTGAATCTTTTCCTTTCAGGATATAGTTTTATTATTGCATATTACCCAGGCGAGACATCAAATGTAGGAAAATGTGAAGTGTTTTTTCTACTAAACGTAACATCAAAAAAAATCATTGTACTTATGGGTTAATTTATGGATCATACAAATAGATACTTGAATTTTATTAATTCGTAAAAGATTAAACCTCGATGGTGTGATGCACTAATAACATAATGCGAACCTGTAATGCGATCTCAGTAAGTTGTCAATCACCACGCTGATATTTCTGGTTTGCTACTAAATCCAAAAAGATTATTTCACTAGCAATTGCACTACAAAACCTTGAACCAAATATTTTTTTCCATGGATTTTATCTTCTGTATTATCTGTCTCGTTCTTTAAAGAACTTTGGACCCTAGATCTAGGGTAGACCTTAATGGTTTCGTCAATATTAATATTTCTCCGATAATATTAACTGGTTTATTGACTCTGCAATATGGCAATATGGCGGCGCTTCCGTCTCCTGTCATATTAGCATCCACTCAGGATATTACGCGGGAAATTTTAAAATGCAAGGTAAATAGTAACCGCACATAACTCCCGGGAATTCATATTTCCCGAGCCATTTGTTTACTAAATAAATATGATTATTCATTGACTCATAATAATGGATATTGGGGCTGGAACGCACGGCGAAATGCAAACGGGAGAGGTGTGGGTGCCGGTAAAACGCAATTATAAAAAATTACTCTGCATTACAATTTTCTGTTTAAGACCTATAACAAAATGTGTGCTCATTACAAATTCTTTCATTATTTCTCTTCGAAGGCAGCGTTACTACCAACTTGGCTAGCGTGCCATCAAAATTCCTTTTACTGATTTTGCATTGTAAAATTATTTTGCTCGCTTTAATAGTTACTATTAAAGCGAATTAGTTACTTTAACAATGCTTATTACTAAAAAAAATATTAATTGCATACAAATATATGGACTTCAGGACAACACAAATATTTTCTATATGTGACTCATCTATACATATAATAAAATCGTAGACTTGCCGTGTCTGTACATTGAATATTTTTACAAAATAATAACTGGGAGACGTTAAGAATAAGTAATAGAACGCAAAAAAACAATTTTTGAAATTTTTGTCTGTTTGTCTGTATGTTTGTGCGCACTTTACGCAAAAACCATAGATAGTTATCAAAATCTAGGACTAAGAAATGTTAAGCTGAGTCTGGAATAGTGAATAGCGTTTATTTTATCAAAATCGACCCACAAAATCAAAAGTTATCAATGTTTTATGCAAAATTTTAATTTTTTTACAAAACTTTCTACAAGCGCCTGCCGAGTCCTGCGTTCTTGACTCGGTGTGGCGGTTCGGTGTATTGCAATATGAATATGAGCAGGCGCTTGAAGGCAGATGACAGGTTTAGTCGTAGTTTAGTCTTAGTTTAGGTTTGTTAATTAGGTAATTAGTTTAAAGGTAGTTTAGTTTTTCTTTGTACTTTGAACTGCGAAAGTTTGATGGTAACCAGTATCTTAAATACGAGTACCAAGCTTCCTATCAAACGAGTCATTCACTTAACGGAGACCTACAGTACACTGGAGTAACGCAATGGCCGTATGTCCGGCAGAAAATAGCCGCATACGTAAATCATCCTCAGGGTACATCATCATCAGGGGTGAAATTAAATAACCCTTGCGACATTTGTTTTCGATTTTGCTGATATTATCTGGACATTCAGATGCAGCACAGATATTGCAAATGTATCAATATAAATTAGCGGAAGTCTATAGTCTATAGGAATATTCAGCTCAACAAAAATAACAAAACATAAATACCATTAATACGCACTAAGCGATTTGAAACTACTTTTATTGTGCGTACTGCAAGGGAGTGGAATGCTTTGCCTGAGTCTGTGTTCCCTTACCATTACAATTTGGGAGTCTTCAAGAGTAGAGTGAATAGGTTTCTCCTAGACAAGCGTGCTCCATCGTCGGCCGCATCTTCACTTTCCATCAGGTGAGATGGCGGCCAAACCATGCTATGCTATCTTTTTTTTTGTGAGTTAGTTACGTAACGAGCTGAGGGCCCACCTGGTGGTAAGTGGCGACCCACACCCATGACAACAGTAATGCGACTCAGTATAAGATTTGGATCTTAGACTGAGTCGCACTCATCCTGCTGCGACCATCACCCAAGACGGGGATGATACATCTCACGATACAAGCACTACTGCTTGTGTGATTCCAGGTGTGGTGGCAGTACCTCGCCGGACGAACTTGGCACAAGTTCTACTGTTACTTTTTGGTTGCTGCTTTAGCACCACCCAGAGGGTACGTGTAGGGAATCAAAGGGTACACACCTGCGGACGCGAGCAACTAGATCCAATAGATCGGTACGGGGGACTTATTTCTCACTGTATTTAACACTGTTTTGTTACTTCAGGACTTATTTCATATGTGTATGATGATCTAACAACACTGATACAACATTGAGCAGTGTCCCAGGGAATGGCATTGAGTGAATGAATGGCAGGGAAAAGGAATGGCATTCTATTAACAGACAAGTGGAACAATAAGAAGCTTTTTTTTTGTCAAGGGGTAAATACTTTGCTTATACCCCACGCCTTGGGGAGGCGTGTATTAATAGCAGTGCTCAGGGAATACACAATAAAACCCCCCTTGGAGTTCCTGCACTACGCCTTCACGATGTGTACCTCCCTATAGTGCCGTGCCCGGAACACGAAACACGCCAACCTTCGGTGAGGACCTCATCCGTCGGACGGCAGATTCCCCGGATCTACCGCCCGGAAGTTCCCGTTAGGGTGGCAGGCGGCGCTCATGCGCCTGCCTACGCCGACCCACTCTCCTGCGTCTACCAGAGTGAGGAGATTCTTCCTCCCTTACCCTCTCGGCTGCTTCCTTCTGCGAGATTACTTCCTTGCAGAAGGACTGAGCTGCCACCCAAGATCTCCTGCTGTCAATCATGGATGAAACCATAGTTGACAGCTAAAGGTTTCCGCCTATAGCCGCGGTCAGGCGGGAACAATAAGTCCCTACCAACTATTCCATCGAATGATTAAATTTCTGGAGTGCATCTGGACTCCCATCACACAATATATATTAAACTAAATGTCGGAGTGCCCAATGCCCTTTTATAAATTTAAGTCTTCTTAAATTATGTTACGGCACCAGATTGAAAGTCAAGAGTTTAGAGAATTCCTCTCATTCCTATCAACTGCCCATTTAGTTTTAAACGCATTCAGTCTCCGGTGAGCCTATGTTCCGCAGTGACCAGAAACAAAAAACAAGAAGAAACTTTTTTGGTATCAGACGTAGACCTAATATTGAGTTGCTTTTTGCACGGTCCGCCATACTTAGCTCTTTCCCGGCTTAGCAATTCAAATAATTTTTATGCGCACGTTCCTGAAATATCCTGAAAAGACGACTTCTATAGTATAGTTTACAGAGAAGCATTATTGTATACATTTGCAATGGTTGCAGTTTCACTTACGTAGTTCATCATCCAATCAAGTCTTTATTTAACCTTCCCAGTTAACAAAACCTAAGTAATATCGTAAGAATCTAACGGAAATAAAGTATTTTGAGATTTAATTATAACATAATTTTATAATAATATAATAGTAACGAACAGACATAATAAGCATCACATTATAATAGGTGTGTGAATATGACTCCGCCCCTTTTTGTCAAAATAAAACACATTTGTTCGCTTACAAAATTAAAAAAAAAATTATTGAAAGTATGCTCCATCTGCAGCTACAACCTTCGCCCATCGTTCAGGTAGTTTTCGTATTCCTTGCTGGAAGAAGTCCTGGTCTTTTGAGCTTATCCAGTTGTCAATCCAAATTTTGATACTTTCACATGAAGTAAACTTTTCTCCAGTAAGGTCTGTCTGCATCGTCCGGAATAGGTGGTAATCCGAAGGAGCTATGTCTGGTGAATATGGCGGGTGGGGTAACACTTCCCAGTCCTGTCCCTCTAAATATCTTTTTACGACTTCTGCGGTATGCGGTTTGGCATTGTCATGCTGAAGAACTAATTTGTTATGTCTATTCACCCATTCTGGTCGTTTTTCTTCTATGGCTCGCTTCAAACGCATTAGTTGTCGTCGGTAAACTTCTCCATTAATAGTTTCAGAGGGTTTGAGCAACTCATAATATACAATACCTTTCTGATCCCACCAAATACAGAGCATGACCTTGGCACAGTGAATATTTATTTTTGGCTGTGATGGGCCTGGTTCGCCTGGTTTCACCCAAGCTTTTTTGCGTTTAGGATTTTCGTAGTGTATCCATTTTTCGTCTCCTGTGACTATCCGATGCAAAAATCCTTTTCTTTGCTGTCTTTGAAGCAGCATTTCACAAATGGTTTTCCGACGTTCCATGTCTCTTTCTTTTAAATCATGTGGAACCCAGTCACCGGCTTTTTGAATCATTCCCATCATTTGTGAACGCTTTGCAACAGTTGAACGATCAACATTTAATGCTGCAGCTAATTCTGATTGAGTTTGGCAAGAATCTTCCGCCAATAATGCTTCCAATTCAGCATCTTCAAATTTTTTTGGTGGTTTTCCATGTTCTTTATCCTCAGTACTAAAATCGTTATTTTGAAATCGTCGAAACCATTCCTTGCAAGTTGTATTAGACGGAGCATGCTCACCATAAATCTCCACAAGCAAACGATAAGTTTCCGCTGCAGTTTTCTTCGCAATAAAATAATGTAATAACACTTCCCGCAAATGACGTTTATTTGGAATAAAAACCGACATTTTCGAAAAGGTGAAAACAATTGTTGCTTACACTTCAACCAAATATCATAAAATGCGTTAGATAGCTGACATTCAGTACTATCGAATACAAGTATGGTCATTTATTAGTACACGTAAACAATACTAAAAACGACATCTGTTGAGAAAGGGCGGAGTCATATTCACACACCCAATATTTCTATCCTCTAGGCTAGGATAGATCTAAGTCCACGCGGACGAAGTCGCGGGCACAGCTAGTTTAATAATAGGCCTCATAGCTCTGCCTTTTGAGCTGTGTGCGTTTGTTTTGTGTCTGGGTGTAAATATTGTATTAAAGAATACTATATAAATAGTTTATCAATTGTTTAGTTCTCAAAGTTCAAGCTATGCTTAGTTTGGGGGTAAATGGCGCTGTGTCAACAATATAAATTTCAACTATAGTGTTCAAATAGACTATTTCTCTATTATCTATCTATACATATAATAAAATCGTAGACTTGCCGTGTCTGTACATTGAATATTTTTACAAAATAATAACTGGGAGACGTTAAGAATAAGTAATAGAACGCAAAAAAACAATTTTTGAAATTTTTGTCTGTTTGTCTGTATGTTTGTGCGCACTTTACGCAAAAACCATAGATAGTTATCAAAATCTAGGACTAAGAAATGTTAAGCTGAGTCTGGAATAGTGAATAGCGTTTATTTTATCAAAATCGACCCACAAAATCAAAAGTTATCAATGTTTTATGCAAAATTTTAATTTTTTTACAAAACTTTCTACAAGCGCCTGCCGAGTCCTGCGTTCTTGACTCGGTGTGGCGGTTCGGTGTATTGCAATATGAATATGAGCAGGCGCTTGAAGGCAGATGACAGGTTTAGTCGTAGTTTAGTCTTAGTTTAGGTTTGTTAATTAGGTAATTAGTTTAAAGGTAGTTTAGTTTTTCTTTGTACTTTGAACTGCGAAAGTTTGATGGTAACCAGTATCTTAAATACGAGTACCAAGCTTCCTATCAAACGAGTCATTCACTTAACGGAGACCTACAGTACACTGGAGTAACGCAATGGCCGTATGTCCGGCAGAAAATAGCCGCATACGTAAATCATCCTCAGGGTACATCATCATCAGGGGTGAAATTAAATAACCCTTGCGACATTTGTTTTCGATTTTGCTGATATTATCTGGACATTCAGATGCAGCACAGATATTGCAAATGTATCAATATAAATTAGCGGAAGTCTATAGTCTATAGGAATATTCAGCTCAACAAAAATAACAAAACATAAATACCATTAATACGCACTAAGCGATTTGAAACTACTTTTATTGTGCGTACTGCAAGGGAGTGGAATGCTTTGCCTGAGTCTGTGTTCCCTTACCATTACAATTTGGGAGTCTTCAAGAGTAGAGTGAATAGGTTTCTCCTAGACAAGCGTGCTCCATCGTCGGCCGCATCTTCACTTTCCATCAGGTGAGATGGCGGCCAAACCATGCTATGCTATCTTTTTTTTTGTGAGTTAGTTACGTAACGAGCTGAGGGCCCACCTGGTGGTAAGTGGCGACCCACACCCATGACAACAGTAATGCGACTCAGTATAAGATTTGGATCTTAGACTGAGTCGCACTCATCTTGCTGCGACCATCACCCAAGACGGGGATGATACATCTCACGATACAAGCACTACTGCTTGTGTGATTCCAGGTGTGGTGGCAGTACCTCGCCGGACGAACTTGGCACAAGTTCTACTGTTACTTTTTGGTTGCTGCTTTAGCACCACCCAGAGGGTACGTGTAGGGAATCAAAGGGTACACACCTGCGGACGCGAGCAACTAGATCCAATAGATCGGTACGGGGGACTTATTTCTCACTGTATTTAACACTGTTTTGTTACTTCAGGACTTATTTCATATGTGTATGATGATCTAACAACACTGATACAACATTGAGCAGTGTCCCAGGGAATGGCATTGAGTGAATGAATGGCAGGGAAAAGGAATGGCATTCTATTAACAGACAAGTGGAACAATAAGAAGCTTTTTTTTTGTCAAGGGGTAAATACTTTGCTTATACCCCACGCCTTGGGGAGGCGTGTATTAATAGCAGTGCTCGGGGAATACACAATAAAACCCCCCTTGGAGTTCCTGCACTACGCCTTCACGATGTGTACCTCCCTATAGTGCCGTGCCCGGAACACGAAACACGCCAACCTTCGGTGAGGACCTCATCCGTCGGACGGCAGATTCCCCGGATCTACCGCCCGGAAGTTCCCGTTAGGGTGGCAGGCGGCGCTCATGCGCCTGCCTACGCCGACCCACTCTCCTGCGTCTACCAGAGTGAGGAGATTCTTTCTCCCTTACCCTCTCGGCTGCTTCCTTCTGCGAGATTACTTCCTTGCAGAAGGACTGAGCTGCCACCCAAGATCTCCTGCTGTCAATCATGGATGAAACCATAGTTGACAGCTAAAGGTTTCCGCCTATAGCCGCGGTCAGGCGGGAACAATAAGTCCCTACCAACTATTCCATCGAATGATTAAATTTCTGGAGTGCATCTGGACTCCCATCACACAATATATATTAAACTAAATGTCGGAGTGCCCAATGCCCTTTTATAAATTTAAGTCTTCTTAAATTATGTTACGGCACCAGATTGAAAGTCAAGAGTTTAGAGAATTCCTCTCATTCCTATCAACTGCCCATTTAGTTTTAAACGCATTCAGTCTCCGGTGAGCCTATGTTCCGCAGTGACCAGAAACAAAAAACAAGAAGAAACTTTTTTGGTATCAGACGTAGACCTAATATTGAGTTGCTTTTTGCACGGTCCGCCATACTTAGCTCTTTCCCGGCTTAGCAATTCAAATAATTTTTATGCGCACGTTCCTGAAATATCCTGAAAAGACGACTTCTATAGTATAGTTTACAGAGAAGCATTATTGTATACATTTGCAATGGTTGCAGTTTCACTTACGTAGTTCATCATCCAATCAAGTCTTTAACCTTCCCAGTTAACAAAACCTAAGTAATATCGTAAGAATCTAACGGAAATAAAGTATTTTGAGATTTAATTATAACATAATTTTATAATAATATAATAGTAACGAACAGACATAATAAGCATCACATTATATTTCTATCCTCTAGGCTAGGATAGATCTAAGTCCACGCGGACGAAGTCGCGGGCACAGCTAGTTTAATAATAGGCCTCATAGCTCTGCCTTTTGAGCTGTGTGCGTTTGTTTTGTGTCTGGGTGTAAATATTGTATTAAAGAATACTATATAAATAGTTTATCAATTGTTTAGTTCTCAAAGTTCAAGCTATGCTTAGTTTGGGGGTAAATGGCGCTGTGTCAACAATATAAATTTCAACTATAGTGTTCAAATAGACTATTTCTCTATTATCTATACATATAATAAAATCGTAGACTTGCCGTGTCTGTACATTGAATATTTTTACAAAATAATAACTGGGAGACGTTAAGAATAAGTAATAGAACGCAAAAAAACAATTTTTGAAATTTTTGTCTGTTTGTCTGTATGTTTGTGCGCACTTTACGCAAAAACCATAGATAGTTATCAAAATCTAGGACTAAGAAATGTTAAGCTGAGTCTGGAATAGTGAATAGCGTTTATTTTATCAAAATCGACCCACAAAATCAAAAGTTATCAATGTTTTATGCAAAATTTTAATTTTTTTACAAAACTTTCTACAAGCGCCTGCCGAGTCCTGCGTTCTTGACTCGGTGTGGCGGTTCGGTGTATTGCAATATGAATATGAGCAGGCGCTTGAAGGCAGATGACAGGTTTAGTCGTAGTTTAGTCTTAGTTTAGGTTTGTTAATTAGGTAATTAGTTTAAAGGTAGTGGTGCAGTTGATATGGTCTAAATTTGATTGTAGCGGTTTTTACTGATTGAAAGACGACCGTGCGTATTTATGATTTATTTGCGACTGCTTGACAATGACAAACAAATTAGTGAAGTTAGCCTCAGGTGGCGTTCAATTAAAAAACATACTAATAACTACAACATGCCGCCCGCCAAAGAACTACAGTTCTTTATAAACGTAAGGAAAAAACAATTAACAAAAATAACTATAACTTCTTAACAACAAAAACAAAAAATCAAATATTACCTATTATAATAATTTGTCACTACAATAATGCGGGTGGCTTTAAATTTCAATATCCGATAACAAATGAACCAAAGACAGGTACACTCTGCATCATAATTATGTTACATAATCAAGTGATAAAGTGCATACAAGATAATATTTTATGAGTTTAAACAATAAGTAAGAAAATATTTTTCAAATAAGTTCGTAAGGTTTATATAACAACATCAATATAATATTCATATCTAAGTACTGGTTTCAATGGGCATTTGAACTAATTTTGATATGGAACGTTTTATGACATCACCACGACATTTTAAACTATACACGCGAGTGTGTCCATCTTTTCCTACATGTTTTTCGAGTATTCGTCCCAAGGACCATTTACCAGGGGGCAAACCATCATCTTTAACTAAAACTATGTCTCCTATTTCAAGTTCCTTCTCACTTTTCATCCATTTAGGTCTTTCTTGTAGTCTAGTAATGTATTCTGACTGCCAGCGATGCCAGAAATCTCTTACCAACTTCTGGGTGTATTGCCAACGTGAGAGGTGATTGATGTTAACATTGCGTAGATCAGGGCTTGGTATGACAACAGGGGGTTCACCTATCAAAAAATGACCTGGCGTAAGGGGTTCGATGACGTCGGGATCAGAAGCATCAATGGGAGTTAGAGGACGCGAATTTAAGCATGCTTCTATTTGACATAATGTTGTGGTCATTTCCTCAAATGTCAAGGTTTTGGTCAGAATTCTTTTTAGATGAAATTTGGTCGATTTCACACCTGATTCCCATAATCCTCCGAAATTTGGGCTATAAGCAGGAATATAGTGCCATTGGGTTCCATCTGATGCAAGAATGTCGGCCACGTCACCGGGCAGTTCAAAACATGCTTCTTTGAAGGCTTCGGCTAATTCTCTATTAGCACCGATGAAATTACGGCCTTGATCACTCCAAATATGTGTGCATTTACCTCTTCTGGCCACAAATCTATGAAAAGCGCCGATAAAAGATTCGGACGAAAGATCTCCTACTAACTCTAAGTGTATGGCTTTCGTTGCCATGCAAATAAAGATGGCGATATAGGCCTTATTTGACTTGGCACCTCTGCCCTTTGACATTAAAACTTGCAAAGGACCGGCGAAGTCGACACCACTGTGCACGAAAGTTCGTGCTCTGGTTACGCGAACCTTAGGATAATCACCCATTTTTTGCGTACGTGTTGTGGCTCGGTGACGAGCGCAAATTAAACATTTGTGAATACATGCCTTCACTGCATTTTTGGCATGGATTATCCAGTATCTTGTTCTAAGGTAACAAAGCATAAGCTGTATTCCGCCATGTAAGGTTTTCTTGTGAGCATCCTTTATGATCAGATCTGTCAGATGAGTATTTCTTCCAAGTATAATTGGGTGTTTCTGTTATATCTCTAAATCTGCATTTCTTAATCGTCCGCCCACCCTGAGAATATTAACTTCATCCAGGTACGGGTTCAAATTTAATACTTTGCTGTCTTTTCTAATCATTTTCTTCTGTTTTAGCCTCTCTATTTCTATTCCGAATTCTTTTGTCTGTGCAATTTTTATACATCTCATCAAGGCTTCTTCCTGTTCTTCAGTAGAAATGCTTTCTTCTAATTTTTCTGGATATTTCTTGCTATTGATAAATCGAATACTAGCTGCTATCACCCTTTGTAATTCTTGTAAATTATCGAAATTTTCAAATTTAACTATTTCTTCTTCTTCATGATTGATCTTTATATTAACCTGGACTGTTTTCTTTATTTCTATATCTGTGGGAATCACGTTTGGTCTTCTTAATTTCAATTCCTTTGTTTATAGCCAATCTGGCCCTTCCCACCATAATGTACTTGCTATCAGTAGTGGCAACTCTCTTCCTCGGGAACCAATATCCGCTGGGTTATCTTTTGAAGCAACATGAAACCACTGGGTGTTTGCTACGTTGTCCAAAATCTCGATGACTCTATTACTTACAAATAGTTTCCAACGATGTGGATCTCCAAATAGCCATGATAGTACTACAGATGAGTCTGTCCATGCAAAAACCTTGTCCTTGGATATTCTCATAGCTTCACATACTTGAGTCAAGAGTTTTGCTAGAAGAAGTGCTCCACACAGTTCTAGTCTTGGCAGTGTAATAGATTTGACTGGTGCCACTCGTGTTTTGGAAGCTATTATTGAGGTCTTAATGTCACCATTTTTGGTTTCTACTCGTGCGTATACAACAGCGCAATAAGCTTTACTGGATGCATCGCTAAATCCATGGAGAGTAGTATTTTCTAAGTCTTCACTTTGTGTCTTAATCCATCTATTGATATTAACATCTTTCAGTTTCTCAAAACCACTTCGTAGTCTTATCCACTCATTTGCAATAGGTTCACTAACAGTATCATCCCATTCCAATTTTTCTAACCACAGTCTCTGAATTAATATTTTTGCTAAAACAATTGCTGGACCAATCCATCCTAACGGATCAAAGAAACGTTGCATATCGGCTAAAATATTTCTTTTGGTGATTTTATTTGGTAGTGGTGGAATATCAATTCTATAATGTAGTGTGTCAGTTGCCATGTTCCACGTTAAACCAAGTGTTTTTATCATGCATTCATTCTTGATGTCTTGTGTTGTGTGAATACTCCTCAGCGTAGGGTCTATTTCAGCGAGCACTTCGGGATTATTCGATGCCCATTTCTGAAGATTAAAGCCTCCTCGCTCTAGTGTTTTTGTTAGATCTTTAACTATCTCTATTGTTTCATTTACTGTAAAACCTCCACTCATACAATCATCTACAAAAAAATCTTCTTTTATAATTCTTGCTGCTTTAGGAAATTCTTTCCCTTCATCTTCAGCTAGCTGCATTAGCGTTCTTACTGAAAGGTAGGGTGCTGACGCTGTCCCAAATGTCACTCGCAATATGCGATACTCTTTGACTTCTTCCTTAGTATTGCTTCTCCAGAAAATTCTTTGTAAGTCCGTGTCTTTCTCCTTTACCATTATTTGCCGATACATTTTCTGTATGTCTGTTGTGAAGCAAATCGATTTCATGCGCCATCTCATGATCAGATCACGAAGATCACTTTGTAGTTGCGGTCCAACTAGAAGCTCATCGTTTAAGGATTTTCCACATGAACCTTTGCATGACCCATCAAAGACAATTCTTACCTTGGTTGTTTCTTTGTCTTCCCTAATAACTGCATGGTGTGGAAGATACACGGCAGGGTTACATATTTCTTCTGATGGTACTTCTTCCATGTGATTGAGCTGTAAATATTCTTTGACTACCTTTCCATACTCTTCCTTCAGCCTTGGCTTACCTTCCAATCTTCTTTCTAATTGATAAAATCTCTTTAGTGCTGTTTCTCTTGTTTCTCCTATCTCGTTAATAGGATGTGCACTTTTGTGTGGTAGCTTAACTACATAACGACCATCTGTTGTCCTGGAATGTGTAGCTGTGTATATTTCTTCACATAATCTTTCATCAGCTGTCATATTTCTTGTACATGTTTCTTCAATGTGCCACATGTTCTTCAACATGTTGTGTACGTCCAAATTTTCCAGTTGATGGTGAACAATTATTCTGTCATCGTGTGATTCATCTCTTACCTTGCCAAATATAATCCATCCCAGGCTGGTTTCTTGTGCACATGGAGTTCCTGAGGGACCTTTGATTATGTTTCCTTTCACGATGTCAGCGTAAACTTGAACTCCCAATAGCATGTCTATCCTGCCTTGAATATTAAACCTAGGGTCGGCCAGTGTTAGACCGTCTAGATGTGACCATGATGTAGGTGAGATAGATTTGCTAGGTAACTGTGAAGTCAGTGGCGTTGAAACTATATATACCTCAACATTAAAGCTGAAATCAGGTTCATATCTAGAAAGAACTTCAAGTTGAGTTGAATGACTGACCTGTGTCTCCGTGGATCCTAGTCCGGTTACCTTAGCATGAGTTGGAGTTTTGTTGACCTTTAACCTTTGAGCCGCCCTCTCGCTCACGAATGATGCTTCTGAACCCAAGTCGATAAGAGCTCTGAGTAACGTCATGTGCCCTGAACTACTTCTGACTGGAACAACAGCCGTAGCCAGTAGTGAACTCTTCCGATTGCTGGTGAAATGTGATGTGTAGTATGTAGCTATATTTGTGATGTCCTCGTCCTGGTCTTCGCTTCTCTCTTCCAAATTAGCGTGCAGTGATGCCATGGTCGGTGGATGTTGATTACTGTCCTCCTTCTCCTTCTTCGTGAAAGAATGAATAAGAGAGTGATGCCGCCGTCCGCATACTCTGCATGAAGTCCTCTGTCTACAGTAGCTCATTGAATGACCAGGAGCTAAGCAGTTATAACACAATCTTTTCTCCGTAACATATTCACTTCTCTTTTCTGGGTCCATCTTTCCAAATTGTTTGCAGTGACAAAGTTGATGATTCTCACTGCATAAAATGCAGTTATATTGTGTGGATGTGGTTGCATGGTAGGTACGTTGATTTATTTTATCTCTTGGCACTAGTACCGTTGAAGTCAGTTCTAATGTGCAGATGCGGCTGTCCAGAAATGTTGTGAGGTTTGCAAATGTAGGCAATTCTTCAAGGTAATCACTGCTGACATAAGCTTCCCATGATTTATGTGACTCACTGTCCAGTTTTTGTATCACTAAAAATATGATTATTGGGTCCCAACTTTCAGTAGAAATGTTTAAACTGTTTAGGCTATTCAAACATTCCTTGGTGTTATCAATCAGTGATTTGAGATGTACAGGTGATGGTAATGAAAGCTTCTTTAATGAAAATAACTTCCTCAAAATCGCGTTCACAACAAGTCGACGCTGACTGTACCGGTTCTTCAAATTGTCCCACGCGGGTGCATAATTTTTCTCTGTTATTTGAAAGTGTTTGATAGTGTTCTTGGCCTCACCGATTACACATGATTTTAAATAATGAAGTTTCTGCACATTGTTTAGCGATTTGTTGTTATGAATCAATGATATGAAAGTATCTTCGAATGATTGCCACTCTTCGTAAGCGCCACTAAACGTAGGTAGATTTATTCTTGGTAATTTAACCTCAGGACTACTCGATGTACTTGGCGTGTAGCTTGGCGAAACAGATATTGTTGACTGTATTTGTTGTAAACAATCCATCATGTCGGCTTTTAGGCACATATAAGTCTCTTCACATTCACTATGCACATCATTTACAAAATACGACAACGAAGTTCTCTCGTCTCTGCTAGTAACTTTCACTAATTCCATGTGTTTTTGTCTAAATGAATTCCAATAATCGTCTATGCATTGCACTCGTGCTTGTAAATAACCTCTCGTTTTGCGCACTTTAGAACACTTTTTATAGTTAGTTTGTGCTTTGTTTATCAACTCGGCCAAGTCCTGTAGTTGCTCAATATATTCCCGCACACTAGTCATTGTAACACACCATTAAAGTTCACAATATTTGATAAATAACACGTGTTTCACTGCAATGTTCGTGAGTTTAAATACGCCGGTAGCAAAAATTCAATCTCCTTCGATATTTCCGTACTTGATCCGGTTCGATTATGACCACTATGGTGCAGTTGATATGGTCTAAATTTGATTGTAGCGGTTTTTACTGATTGAAAGACGACCGTGCGTATTTATGATTTATTTGCGACTGCTTGACAATGACAAACAAATTAGTGAAGTTAGCCTCAGGTGGCGTTCAATTAAAAAACATACTAATAACTACAACAGGTAGTTTAGTTTTTCTTTGTACTTTGAACTGCGAAAGTTTGATGGTAACCAGTATCTTAAATACGAGTACCAAGCTTCCTATCAAACGAGTCATTCACTTAACGGAGACCTACAGTACACTGGAGTAACGCAATGGCCGTATGTCCGGCAGAAAATAGCCGCATACGTAAATCATCCTCAGGGTACATCATCATCAGGGGTGAAATTAAATAACCCTTGCGACATTTGTTTTCGATTTTGCTGATATTATCTGGACATTCAGATGCAGCACAGATATTGCAAATGTATCAATATAAATTAGCGGAAGTCTATAGTCTATAGGAATATTCAGCTCAACAAAAATAACAAAACATAAATACCATTAATACGCACTAAGCGATTTGAAACTACTTTTATTGTGCGTACTGCAAGGGAGTGGAATGCTTTGCCTGAGTCTGTGTTCCCTTACCATTACAATTTGGGAGTCTTCAAGAGTAGAGTGAATAGGTTTCTCCTAGACAAGCGTGCTCCATCGTCGGCCGCATCTTCACTTTCCATCAGGTGAGATGGCGGCCAAACCATGCTATGCTATCTTTTTTTTTGTGAGTTAGTTACGTAACGAGCTGAGGGCCCACCTGGTGGTAAGTGGCGACCCACACCCATGACAACAGTAATGCGACTCAGTATAAGATTTGGATCTTAGACTGAGTCGCACTCATCCTGCTGCGACCATCACCCAAGACGGGGATGATACATCTCACGATACAAGCACTACTGCTTGTGTGATTCCAGGTGTGGTGGCAGTACCTCGCCGGACGAACTTGGCACAAGTTCTACTGTTACTTTTTGGTTGCTGCTTTAGCACCACCCAGAGGGTACGTGTAGGGAATCAAAGGGTACACACCTGCGGACGCGAGCAACTAGATCCAATAGATCGGTACGGGGGACTTATTTCTCACTGTATTTAACACTGTTTTGTTACTTCAGGACTTATTTCATATGTGTATGATGATCTAACAACACTGATACAACATTGAGCAGTGTCCCAGGGAATGGCATTGAGTGAATGAATGGCAGGGAAAAGGAATGGCATTCTATTAACAGACAAGTGGAACAATAAGAAGCTTTTTTTTTGTCAAGGGGTAAATACTTTGCTTATACCCCACGCCTTGGGGAGGCGTGTATTAATAGCAGTGCTCGGGGAATACACAATAAAACCCCCCTTGGAGTTCCTGCACTACGCCTTCACGATGTGTACCTCCCTATAGTGCCGTGCCCGGAACACGAAACACGCCAACCTTCGGTGAGGACCTCATCCGTCGGACGGCAGATTCCCCGGATCTACCGCCCGGAAGTTCCCGTTAGGGTGGCAGGCGGCGCTCATGCGCCTGCCTACGCCGACCCACTCTCCTGCGTCTACCAGAGTGAGGAGATTCTTCCTCCCTTACCCTCTCGGCTGCTTCCTTCTGCGAGATTACTTCCTTGCAGAAGGACTGAGCTGCCACCCAAGATCTCCTGCTGTCAATCATGGATGAAACCATAGTTGACAGCTAAAGGTTTCCGCCTATAGCCGCGGTCAGGCGGGAACAATAAGTCCCTACCAACTATTCCATCGAATGATTAAATTTCTGGAGTGCATCTGGACTCCCATCACACAATATATATTAAACTAAATGTCGGAGTGCCCAATGCCCTTTTATAAATTTAAGTCTTCTTAAATTATGTTACGGCACCAGATTGAAAGTCAAGAGTTTAGAGAATTCCTCTCATTCCTATCAACTGCCCATTTAGTTTTAAACGCATTCAGTCTCCGGTGAGCCTATGTTCCGCAGTGACCAGAAACAAAAAACAAGAAGAAACTTTTTTGGTATCAGACGTAGACCTAATATTGAGTTGCTTTTTGCACGGTCCGCCATACTTAGCTCTTTCCCGGCTTAGCAATTCAAATAATTTTTATGCGCACGTTCCTGAAATATCCTGAAAAGACGACTTCTATAGTATAGTTTACAGAGAAGCATTATTGTATACATTTGCAATGGTTGCAGTTTCACTTACGTAGTTCATCATCCAATCAAGTCTTTAACCTTCCCAGTTAACAAAACCTAAGTAATATCGTAAGAATCTAACGGAAATAAAGTATTTTGAGATTTAATTATAACATAATTTTATAATAATATAATAGTAACGAACAGACATAATAAGCATCACATTATATTTCTATCCTCTAGGCTAGGATAGATCTAAGTCCACGCGGACGAAGTCGCGGGCACAGCTAGTTTAGAAATATTTCTAAATAATTAACACTTTTTCTCATCTAAACGAGTAATTATCTTTTCCATTTTGTGAAACAGCACAAAAACATGAAAGAAAAAGACCACATCATAATTACCCTCTCTTGGGTCTATACCTATCGAACGAAAACGAGCGCGGTTTGAATTAAAGTGAAGTAGTTTTTTTTTAATACCTGAGCGCCGCGTTTGATAAAGTGCTACACATAATTTCCAACAATATGATAGTTAATAATGTTTGCAACATAAATAATGTTATCAATTTAGATTGCTCTATGCGCATGTTCTTGTGATATGCGCTGATTAATTTATTCTCATTATTTGCATGCCGGGGCACTGTTTATTGTTTACAACTACGGTTGGGGTCTTCATGGATATTTCACACAGCGCCATTTAGCCCCAAACCAAGCATAGTTTTTTATGGGAAGTAGAGTTCGGATACGATATTTGTATTCCTTTTATAATATATAGAAGTATCACTTTTTTATATAAATAAATGTTCAAATTGAAATTCATATACACTATTGAATACACATACATATTGAAATAAATGAAATGCTTCGTTCCTTCGCGAAGAACAAATTCGCCTAGCTTCGTTCGCCTTCATTCGGTATCTTAATACTCTAGTACTAGAGAACTCTCAACTAGCTTTTCTAAAAAGGAAAACCATTAGCTATATCGAATAATGCACGCGTCATTAGCTTAATGGCTGTAATGTGTTCGCGATACGCTTCTCCGACGAGAAAAAAAAGAGGCACGTTTATCAGATGCCTCTAAGGCTTTTTACGTTTTTAGAAGAAAAGTTATCATGGTGGTATTGTTTAACTGATGATCTTTCGATGGCCAAGTTTGGATATCGATAAAATTACTGAATAACTGTTACAATTTGGTTTCGCAGTTATATGCTCTTGCGTATAATGTGGCATGTTAGTATCATAGCCATTTCTGCTTCCAAAGTCAAAGTCAAAGTCAAAGTCCTTTAGATCTCAACTATCATTTGGACACGTAAAATTTTACACATGCATGTACACATATTCGTGAGCATATAACGTGTCACAGGAACTCCCCAGGTACATGCAACAGGTATATGTTAGGTATATGTTAACAGGTATATATATCCAGGTACATGTTACATGCAAAATCAGCAGAAAACACAAAACGTCGGTACAACAAAACCTATTAGTTTTTTTATTAAATATCAGAAAATAAATGTACATAAACGATGCTTAATTCATATGAATACAAATATATTTAATTATAGATATCATTTTAGCAGTAATTCATGCTTAATTAGGTCTCTAAATCATAATTGCTGATATAATCTACATCAGCGACCTAAATTAATTTAGTGCGTCGTATATGGTCTCATTAAGCAATAATTGAACCAGAATCCATTTAATGTAATTATGGTACTATTGTATGTATACTACAGTATACTTTAGTACAGCTACTAATGCGGCTTTACTTGCGTGAAATTCATAAGTAGCTACTATAAAGGAGAAAAGATAAAAACACGGATGCAATCTTAAGTAGGTTGCGTCCGTTCAACCATCAAACCTGTACCCAGAAAAAGCCTTGGAAGTGTAAGGTTACTTACTTATTCAACAAAGTCTTAAGTTCAATTATGACTGACTTTTTTTAAGTTGTATTGTAGTAAATAAGTCAATTCCTATTATTATACAGCCGTGGTAAATTTCTGATTAAGCGAGCTAAACGAATATCTATAAGAAAATATTATTTATATATTTTAAATACTTTTAATGAAAGTAATTTTAACTTTGGTAATTTTGTAATTTGTGCGTACATGTGTGTTCACAATTTTTTTTTCAGGTTAGTTAGTTAGTAAGATATAATCATGGAAGTATGTATTTTTGCCTATGATCAACATTGAGAATTGATTACGCAAAACAAAGCCCTGATACAATGATATTACCTGATCCTTAATAGAATGATATTACTAATGTGTTTTCGAGCAAAACCCATATTATTTTCGAGATACAGTATCCTAACGACTTGTGCGGTCGGGTAATTAGGGGAAGGCATCAACATCTGCAAGATACAGCGGGTGCTAATGGTGCAGAAACGTACATTAGGGGTAGTTTTGCCAGGAAGGATCGCCTTACAATAAAGTTCTTTGGAGGGTTGGATAGGGTCTGAGAATAATTTGAAACGCCTTACATCACAAGTGCGTGTGGTCTTGTACAATTTCCTGCAAGGGATGATGTCGCTTTCATTCTGAGTGAATCGAGTGAGTGAGTGAGTGATGAATTATAATATTACAAATCCGAATGTAAGTTTGTTTGTTTTATGCGTGAAAGAGTAACAAACTCACAATCATATTAGTTTGAATTATGGTAGAATTAGAACTGATGCATTATTGAACTAGCAGTAGGGGGGTCCAATTTCTTGAGTCACTTTCTTTCGGTTTTTATATCTTATTATATATTTTTTTTTCATATTAATCTTTGAATTTCCTATGGGAATATATTGGAACTAACAAAAGAATTAGGCAATTTGGGCCACAGTTGGAGAAGATATAAAGTAACAAACATACAATAAATCATTGAACCAAATTGAGAACCTCCTTGTTTTTTGAAGTTGGTTAAAAATACAGCTTTCAATTTTCAACAAGCCGCGCTGAAATTCGAAAGCTCTTACCACACGACTGGTATCCAAATTTTCGTTAACACAGAACAATAAATTGGAATTTGTTGGTTGTACTGTTCCGTATAATGAGACTCCATTCAACCGAACTCTGAAATTTTACACCGAGAGGAGAACGGGCTCTTTACGCGGTACACATATAAGAAATAAAAGTTCCCAAGAAAAGCATAATATTAAAAAAATGTACGTTAAATTAATTATCTTTTGAAAGAGAGTTTTTCGACGGTGAACTAAACATAATCTCCTAATATCTAAATTCTTCCACGTTAGTCATTACATGACATGATATGTACATGACAGACTGACTGTACATGAATATACTATTTTGTATTTGAATTAGAATCAATGAAAATTTGTTCTTTTTTTACAATTGATTACGTGAGAGCATAAACTGCTCTCACGTAATCAGAAACACATTTTCCTTAATAAAAATCAAGTTATAACTCAAAAGTTCGAATACAATAAATTCATCAAAAATAACTTTATTTGAAGTAGGTACAATAAATTGCAATTTGCATATGCCGCTCCTTATAATGAGCATCCATTCATTCGTATTCTGATATTTTACACGAGGAGGAGAACAGGCAAAATTTTTCACTGATGATTTATGATGATGATTTATCATACTGTTAAGTTTTGTAGCGACAACGGCTGAATTTTTAGTGATCGTTGTCTAAAATCTGTAAGGTTATCAGTTCGAAACCAACATTCAAATTAATAGACACTCGTCAAGCTAAATAATCTATTATTCATTAAACAATCTATTTATAACCTCAATTTATTTAATACATCACAGACGTACCGGCTTCGCATGGGTTCAATATACTTAAGAGAATATTATTTATATATTTTAAATAATTTTAATGAAAGTAATTTTTACTTTGGTAATTTTGTAATTTGTGCGTACATGTGTGTACATCGTGTGACAGCTGTTTGTCAAATTGTGTCGTGACAATTTTTTTTCCAGTTTATCTAGTTAAGAAGAAATAATCATCAATTTATTTAATATATCACAGACGTGTACTAAGTTTACTTAATTTAATCAACTTGTTTAAAACAAGATAAGTAAAGTTTGGAACGCGTCTATATCTATTTGAGGCAACTACCATTCTCCCCTCAAACTGAAATTTCAATTTTCCTCTGAGAAGCTAACAAGTTCTATAGAAGTTGAATGTGGAGCTGAAAAGTGTCCCTTTAGCCTGGTTCTCGTGAAAGAATTGCGTAATTTTCTGTCAATGGAGGGTAAAATTATTTCAGAGCTTTACACAAAATCAGGTAGCTTTGTTTCATTCCAAAGTAAGGATGTAATTGTGTTCATGGAAATGAGGATTTAATTTATAATAAAGTGTGGAATTAAAAATTTTTGATATATTGTTGCACATATAAAATTATACTGTTTTTGTTAAACCTTATGTGTTTTTAGATATATTCAGGTCAAAATTATCAACCATGAGCCATTTTCAACTGCTGTAGCCGCTATTTATTTATTAAGGCTTAACCAACAGAATACAAATTAAACACATTAAATATAAATATTGGTATAACCAGCCTTTATGTTCCCACTGCAGGGCCATCGGCCTACTCTCGATAATTGAGAGTAAATGCACTCTGATCTACCACGGGAGCCCAATCCGGATTGGTAGATGTCACATGTCGTAATTTTTTAGTTCTAAGACATGCCGGTTTCCTCACGATGTTTTCCGTCACCGTTTCGAAAACGTTGCATTGCGCACATATTTTTTTCAAGTGAAATACTCATTGGTGCTCGTGTACATGCAATAATTGCACGTATTGGTGAACCAGCGAACTTCAGATTGAATGTCGGCGTCTGTGCCCCTGGCTCACCACGCTCTCTCGCAATGTATGTATTTAAAAAAGTATTATAATATATGTATTCTATCAGTTATCTAGTTCCCATATTACAAGCTATGCTTAGTTTGGGGCTAAATGACGCTGTGTGATATATGTCAATAAATATTTTTTATTATTATTTTTGGTATTAAAGGTTCATAAATATAAGATGTGTAATAGTAACAGATTAGCACGGCATCCACGATAAAAGTTTAGACAACATCTAAAACTAAATTAAAAGAATCTGTGGAATTAATCTGGATAAATTTACTTTTAACGAGCCAAATAAGCTTGCGGCTTTTTATATATTGTACTACATAAGACAGCATGATCTTAGAAGGTATATATTTATACAATATAAAAAAGTAGTTTAAATATTCTATCAGTGATCTAGCTATACAATTGGAGATAGTTGGCGCTGTGAGAAATGCGCATGAATATTTGTTAATATTGTTGGCTTGCAATATGTGGTTTTCGGTTCGAATCCTACAATAAACATGAGGTACCGATTTTAAGGAAAACCCGCACAAAACCTAACCGATTAAAACATCTAATAGCTCAGTTTGAATAATACATTTTAGGGTCCCATTTGACTTGTGACAGAATAAAGGTCTAATTTATTTTAGGTACGCGTAACAAACTTTAATTGCGTTACACGGGAACTGTTTAGTAGCGTAGCGTAAAGACAACAGCTGGTATATTTGAACATCGGAACGTGGTGAGGGCCCACCTGGTGGTAAGTGGCGACCCCCGCCCATAACAACAGTAAAACGACTCATTATAAGATTTGGGTCATACACTGAGTCGCATTCAACCTGCTGCGTCCATCACCCGAGACGGGGATGATACGTCTCATGCGCAGTAATGCGAACACTACTGCTTGGTGACAGATTCCAGGTGTGGTGGCAGTACCTCTACGGACGAACTTGGCACAAGTTCTACTGCTACTTTTGGTTGCTCCTTTAGCACCACCCAGGGGGTACGTGTAGGGAATCAAAGGGTACACACACACCTACGGACGCGAGCAACTGGTCCCCCCAAGACCCCCCAAGTGCTCATAGCTTTGGTTTACAATTTATCTTAACAGATCAGTTCGGTAAAGCAATTTCGTGTTGTTGAGGACGAAAAGTTTTAATGTAACTCTCTGTTAAATTTCAGTTGATAAATTTCAGAAGCAACTATGTAGTTTACAAATTACGATAGCATAAGACTAGAAGAATTTTGGTGCTACTTAAATTCCAGGATGGATAGCGGCCCACCTGGTGTTAAATGTTTACCACCGCCCATAGCAACAAAATATGACTTCGGTCTTCAACTAAAGTATTAGAGGATCTAAGTTGCATCACGTAGAGTTTGTTACTCTGCGATGGGGATTCCCTACCAGGATAAACTGTTTCGCGAGCATGAAGCTTCTTCTCGGGTCTTGAGTGTTTGTGTTGTGTGTGAACATGTTCCTGCGATACAGGGACTTCTAGGTTAAGGTTATAAGTGAGATACCGTTTTTTTTTTTACTTTTTATTTGTCCGTCATTACGCGTGTCTGGCTAATGAATTGTACTTGGCGCTTTTTGCCCGATGCAAAAAGAGGGGTGTTATAAGTTTGACCGCTATGTGTGTTTCTGTCTGTCTGTGGCACCATAGCTCTTAAACGAATGAATCGATATTGACGCGGTTTTTTAATTTAAAAGCAGGTTATTTAGCGGTGGTTCGGTGGTTAAGCCACGGAGCCGTTTAGACGGCTCCGTGGCTTAGTTGGTAGTGGCCCTGCCTTCGAAACGAAGGGTCCTGGGTTCGATTCCCGGGGCACACTTTGTGTGGTGAGCAAGAAGTTTGTTTTCGGGTCTTGGGTATTTGTCTTGTGTTTCTGTTTGTTGCCATCTGCGACACAGGGAATCCTAGTGCAGACGTATGAGTTGTGTTAACGGTGTTGTTGTTTTATTGTTACAATGCCATCGGCTCATTATCATTGCACCGAGTGGTTTTTAGATTTTCGTAAAATGATCTTGTTATAAATAATTTCTTAGTGTAAACGACAACTTACGCAGTTTTTGTAAAAAAAAAACGAGCTACCTGTTTTGGTTAAAGTTTTAAAACAGAAATTTTAGAATTAACAAAGTTCCTTTAGCCATTTTGGTACGGAACTCAAATTTCACTAAAACATAATTGCACATTTATTACTCAAAATTTATTACTACTAGTAATAAATTTCGAGTGTGTAAGCTTTTCATGCTCATGATCTGTGTAATAACAGCGATTAGTACTTGTGTCAAGTTATTTCGTTCACGATAAAGGTGACTTTGACTTAATAGGGCTTTTAACATGTACAAAATGGTGGTAAATATTTTGCGACACAGAATTCCTTTCACATTTATGTTGGCTATAAATTATGTATCACAATGGTTCCCGGGAATATTTCAAATTGGTAAAAGGGTTTCCGACACCCTAATCATGAAATTCCCGATAAATTGTATATGGCAGGAATTTTGTTTAACAGCAATTTCAGAATAATAAGTTTTTCATTTAAAATAGGTTTTACTAAATATTATACGTGTAACAAAAACTTTTTACGCTGAGCTTGAAATATGAACAAAAATTTGCTATTAGGACGTTTGGCATTAAAATTTGAAAATAGAACTGGGTATTTACAAAGCCAGTACGATTTTTAAGAAAAAAGACATTTTGATGTTTATTTACCTTTTTTATACTCGATACAATATAATGTTATTTGTTTAAGTATTCCGAAATTTTTAAGTTCGAGGATACACAATTAATATAAAAGACAAAAACATCAAGAAAAAAAGAAAAATTGAAAGTTTACAGAAATACATCCAGAAAGAAATCAGTCGATGAAAATAATACTTTACAATGTCAAATGTATACATAGACGTGCGATGCCAAGAGGATGAAAAAAAAATCAATATATCTAATATTATAAAAAGCGTACAGTTGAGCATTAATTGCTTATTTAGTTATTTGTTTGTTTCAGATGCTGCTATTACACTTATCTTTAACAATGAAGATGACGAGCACAGGTTCATTTTCAAGCAATTTCAAAAGTAAGTCAAAAACATTTATTTAGTACAATTGGAACTGTATAAAGAGAATTTCATCCGTGGAGTACCTACAAAATATAATCTTACCTGTGATTGCCGCGCAAGTAACGATCGCATTTGTACTGTGTTCCTGTATGAGGGTGTGGGTACCAGTGAAATTACATGCACATGAGACATCTTCATGGGTAAGAGTGAGACGGCGCCAATGATCATGGCTCGTTGGAATCTCCTTAAAATAAAAATGTACAATGACGCGCGTAGAAAAGAAAATGGAAGACAAAATTCAATGTGTAGTAGCATTAAGTCGTTTAGGTTTCCGTTCCCAATAATAAAGGCAAACCTTTTATTCAGTCAGCAATGCTACAAGTCTTACCTATAAACGGATGTCATCTTTTGCACAATAAGACGTGGCAGATATTTTTCTTTGGAGTGAAAAATTCCTTAAGCTTTTTGGGCATTTTTTGAGATGGGAAAAAACATTGAACTCGCGTCACCGTTGTTACCGTCACCGTTACCGACTCTATATAAGTATCTGTAGTGTAGTCTCCTTTTGTTTTCACTTCTGTTGGCACTCCCGGAGTGCCACTGTTTTTTTAAAATATCTGTTACCTTGGCGGATATCGAAACATTATTAATGACAATTGGTGGTACGGAACCCTCTGTGAGTCTTAATCGTACTTTACTGATAATATTCTGTTTCTACGTCACAAATAATAGTCAAATATTTCATTATATATACGGCAATGTTAAATCATGTCTTTTTAAATCGTAGTCATAATAAATTATTTTCGAAATTTATTTACTAGGAAAATTCGAATCGTTGAACCAACACCACGGTATAGTTAAATAAAAAAGCGCTTATCAGCTGTTGCAGAGATGGTTCCGTTTTTATTGGCTTTAAAGTTTTATGTCGCTAAATATACTGTTAAGTTGCGGACGCATTGAGAAAACGGACAAATGAGATATTTAACTAAATGAAACAATCATGGTTTAGGTTTTTTTTAGGTTTCTGTATAAAGTCGTATTAATACTTAGTTTTACAATAAATATCGTATTGAAGTTTAAAAAAAAAAACAGAAATTATTGTCATCAACTCAGTTAGTAGCAATGCCTTTTGCGCTATAGGTTTTGGGTTTAATTCCCGTCTAGGATAATCATTTGTGTAACAAACATATTGTACATTTTCCTACCGTGTGTGGATGTTAATTTGTTTTATATTTCATTTGTAATATTTGCCATTCTACGGGAGAACTTCATGAGGAAGGCTATATATAGGCTATCTAGCATAACGCTGTATTCTTTTCCTGTTAAAGTTATACGTGGGTGAAACCACGGGGCTGAGCGCTAGTATTAATCATAATTTGGTTTCGAAATTACAAATCATTCTTAGTTTGGAGCAAGATGGCGCTCTGTAAAATGTCCATGAAATCAATAAAAAATCAAAATGATGGAAACATTCTTCTGTATTAATTTTTATTATTTTTATAATTTCATTATTAAAACTTATTACTATGTTTTCTATGTTTTCGGCGCGACTTAAAAATAAATTTGTAGATCAATTCAAAAACTCAGTGTGTCACCGTCTAAACATTTACGAGCAACACTGACAAAGTAGCAACACAGTAAACCGGCGAAATGTTAAATTGACAGAGAGGTATTAAAACACCGGTAGATACGTATTGAAGTACGTTTGTTTGTTTTACTACAGACAAACCCTATAGTCACCTAACCAATTACTTTAGATACATTTCCATAGTAAATGGCAAATGGAACTTTTTATCAAATAATATTATAGTATTGCTATAATAATATATGTCAAGGGTACGGTTGTTAGTAGATTTAAGGCTCAATAGCTTAGTAGTTAGCCTTCGAAGCGAGGGCTTCCAACCAGAGCAATTTTTGTGTGGTCTTGTGTGTTGTCTGTGTTTTTCCATGCAACCTACTATATGGAGATAGAAATGCATAAACATTTGTTTGTTTGTGTTATCTATTTCGAGGTCCTATCCAAAATGTCTCATTGCTCGGCAAAGACTCTTTCAAATTGTCTTAAGTAAAATTTGGTCAGGCTAATTATATTATTAAAACAATATTTATCATGATTATATTAATATGAGAGCTGTATTTTAATTATTAGTTTTACGAAAACATCGGCAATTGGACAGCATTTCCAAGACTTTTTAATGAAGAAATTATTACATGATATTTCTTTAAGGTAAAAATTTCACGTCTAATTATATCCAAGTTGGCCTATTAAGACCCTATCTATCTCTCAAGAGACCCTCGGTTACCGCACTACCAAAATTCTAACAATCCGTCCCAATTAGTATCATTTCATAATTAACATGGCATTAATTTCAGGGACGTTGCGAGGCAGGACAATCCTCGAGGGGAAAGCAGCCTGTTTGGTAAGTCTTAAATAATTAAAGCGTTCTAGTATGTAGGGGTTTTTGTAGTTCTAGAAAATTGATATTTATAGATTTATTTATTTAGACAACAGTATAACATTATAAAAGTTTAACCCTTAGGCGATGATGTATATACGAGTATATTATTGCCCAGGTAGTAGTACCGAGCTTCGCTCGTTTTATATGAAATTATAAATTTTTCAAGTAACAGTAGCGCTGTATTCAATTTACTATAAAAAACGTTTCCTTTTGTAAAAATATGCGTTTTTACAAGAAATACGATTAAACTGGTAAACTTAGCAAAAACCCTATTTAAACACAAAATTTCATCCAAATCGTTGGAGCCGTTTCCGAGATACAAAAATATATATACAAAAATTGCTCGTTTAAAGGTATTGGATAACATAGGCACTAAAGTAATCATGTAGTTTCTATAATTACGTGTGCTTTACGTACATTACTTATATAGATATATGTACATGCTTATATACCTATAGATCATCTTTTTATGAGTTCATTGTAGCTGAAATTGGCTCTTAACTATATAGAGCTAAGGTATCTACTTGCGCTAGATATGTAATGTTTATAAATAAATAAACCTTAATATTTTTACTATGATTCTGTAATTCTTAAAACACGATTAGTGAAAGAGTTTAGATAAAAAAAAATAAAAGTAGTCCACTTATGGAACTATCATCTTATAGATGATAGTTCCTTACCCTAACGTCAAAAAATATGGGCTTCTGACATGAGCAAGAGGAATACTCATCCAATAACTGGACGAGCAGTAAAACAGTATTATGGATGACAGTTACTTAAGCGAAGAGGTATTCCTATGATAAAACATGAAAGAAACACGCAAACGTGGGAGTCAAACTTGTACCTAAGATTCTAAAGTTATTGATCTTCTATTATAATAAATAACGTTTGCACAGGCAACGAAAAAGTTTCGTGATTTGTGTAAAACATGTTTATACATTGTTTTAATCTGTTTTCTCGGAAAATCTATAAAAAATGAACAATATATGATTAGTTCATTCTTTATGATTTATTATTAGCTTGTATCGAGAAGGCTAGATGCTAAGATGGTAGTGGTTCTGCCTTCCAGTGAGTCCCGGGTTCTGCCCGACCGGGCTAAACTTTGTGAGATGAGCATGCAATTTTTCTTGCGTGATTACGTGATCTTGTGTGATTACAATATTTACATGCTACCTACGAAACAGGGAATCATAGTGTCCTTACAAAACAGGGAATCATAATGTCCCTGTTTTTTAAGGACATGCCATGCCACCTGTGTCGCAGTTGGCATGCACAAATATATAAACACAAGACAAACGCTAAAGATCCGAGACCAAACCTAGTGTGCAACTAACAAAGTTTCCCCGGCCGAGCATTTAATCCAGGTCCTCTTGCTTCAAAAGCCATTGCGGGATCCAGTTCCTCACGTCCATAGGTGGGTACCCTTTGATTCCTTACATATACCTCCTGGGTGGTGCTAAATGAGCAACCAAAGGTAGCAGTAGAACTTATGCCAAGTTTGTCCGGAGAGACACTGCCAACCACACCTGGAAACTGCCGCCAAGCAGTAGTGCTTGGATTACTGTGTTCCAGTGGAAGAATGTGGGTGCCGGTAAAATCAAATGCACATGAGACGTATCATCACCGTCTCGGGTGATGGATGCAGCAGGATGAATGCAACTCAGTGTAAGATCCAAATCTTATACTCAGTCGCATTACTGTTGTCATGGGCGGAGGTCGCCACTTACCACCAGGTGGGCCCTCAGTTTATTCCGTCGTTTATTTATAAAAACTACCAACTTAGCTATGGAGTCATCAATTATATTCAAGTTATTGAAAACATTGCTTTTGTGTTTGTTTTCACCAATTATAAATCAATTGCAGTGCGCTAGTATCGCAAAAACTTGAAAATGGATTGAACGATTTGAATATTTATTTTCATTTTATTTTTTCCATGACCAGGATGATTTAGGAAAAAGAAACACAATTGAAAAATCAACCATTCGTAATTGCCGCTTTGAAATTTTAGGTGGTACGAAGTTCACAAGGCCAAATAGTCTGCAAAATAAATAAACAAATAGGTCGCCGGCTGAAATTTACTGAATACAGAAACATGCATTTAGATAAACCAGAATAAATCATAGAAAGTACAATTGTTAGTGTGAAACTCTTGGCGCACGACCCCGAATCGAAAAGCTGATTTATTATTTAACTGGTTTATCCACTCTTATCGGCGCAAAAACGGACCATTTCAAAACATTTATCGTAGATAAGAATAGAATGACTGTTCGTCACGAAACCGTGACGTAGTCAACTAATCTACTTCTACGTAGTAGACGTTCTACGAAACGATTACATCTCGTAGCTAGCTACGTCTACGCAACGCCGTAGCAGTAGCTACGCTTCACCGTAGCATAACCGTAGCTTATTTACAATTCGAACAATAAATGCCGGATCGTAATTGATTGACTCATTAATAATCGAATATAGCGTCTTCAATACTTTATACGCTTTTTATCGCTTTGGGAGTAGCTTACATTTCTATAGTAACAATTTAGAGGTATACTTATCAATGAAAGAAACATTCGCCAAATTCAGTTCACAACTGAACATATTGGCGTTATTCGAAGTCAGTAGTAAAAATCACATTAAAGTTATTATAAAAAAGTATGGGAATTTCTTTTCCTACATATTTTGGCTTGTGTAATGATAGAGTGATTGTTGCAAAATAACGTCGATGTGGAAATAATATGAATGGATTAATAATGATCAAGTTTTATTGCTTGAAGATATTTAAATTATGCGATAAAACCAAATAAATACCGAATTGATTGATCATGAAAGTTTAAGAACACCGCGTGAATTTAAACTGAGATTAGGTCATTTACTTCATAGACCTGTGATGATACACCTGTGATAAACATTTTAACACGTTCGTAAAACAGCCAATCTAAATGAAAAATCTTGTACACAGAAAATTATGGAGGTGAGTTAGGAAACTTCTGTAATTTATTGGAGGTTCAACAGAACAACTTTGCTTTGATACACTGCCGGACAATAAAACCATAAGTGAATACTCATGTATATATAGCTCTAGCTTTACTAATCAATGAGTCTTGAAAAATATGGAAACCAAATTACTGATAGACTGATATAAAACATATATATTTTTTTTCAATCTGTAGGTGGTGTGGTGCAACACACAGATGCACCAATGAGTTTTTCGTTTGAAAAATTTATGTGCGCAATCCACGTTCCGGTATGTCTTAGAACCAAAAATTCGAAGACCTGAGACATCTACCAATCCGGATTGGGCTGCCGTGGTAGATCAAAGCCCATTCACTCTCAATTATTGAGAGAGCTGGTACGGAAAACATTTCTCATTTTCTTTATTAGTAAATGTCGCTCATGCGAAGCCTATTCGCTAAGAATACATATTAAAACCAAGACTAGAAACTGAAATATATGTTCGTCACACAAATATCTGTCTTGGGCGGGAATCAAACCCTGAACCTATGCAGAGCTACTGAGCTGTGTGGTCAGTCAAAACTATGAACAATACAACAGCAGCAAAATGTTTGATGACTTTGTGTTACAGAGTTGCGGTGTTTAATGGATCGTGTATTGTTATATAAAAGGTTTTATTATTTGTTTTTCAACATTCAATGTTTGAGAAATGGTTTTATGAGTTTTTTACGAAACAATTTTTCACGATGAATTTAATAATAAATATTGTACAGACAACATAAGTACAATTTTAAAGAATTCATTTGAATATAAAAGTTATATAATATTATTTTGTTTCAACATATACCTCAACCTTTAACCAAGAAAATATACAATTATTTCCGTGTTTCGTAAAGTTAGTTAAGTTACACAGAACATCTAACTATAATCTCCATTCTGTTGGCAACAAAATAAACAAAAATTGTCATTGACTTCACTGAAAGTCAGTTAAAAAATTACATACTTTTGTTGCAAACAATTTGAAACTGATGTTTCCTATATTCGCAATTCAGTGTATCAAAGTTGGTGTAGCTCCCACAAAACACGACTTAAGGGACGAACTAAATTCCAGAACTTCGAGCGACATCCGACAAAGTTTCGGGATTTGTGCTGAGCATGTTTTATTTATGTTTTTAATCTGTTTTTTATCAGAGTACCCGCCATGAATGAACAAAAAATGATTGGCTCAAACTTAATGATTAGTTTGAAACGAGATGGTGAAACGGCTCCGTAGCTAAGTTGGTAGCAGCTGTCTTTGAAGTAAGTGGTTTGGGGTTCGATTCCTGCCAGCCAAATTTTGTGTGATGAGCAGGAAATTTGTTCTCGGGTCCTATGTCCATGCCACATGTGACACAGGGAATCTCAGTGTAGGAGTATGAGTTTGTAAGCATTTGTTTTTGTGTTTGTTTGGAGCGGTGAACTGTTACGGCTCTCTATCTGTCTTATGAAAATAGTAGCACAAGTTATTACTAAAGCTTATTTATTATTTAGTTTAATTTAGGGATATTTATATTATTGTCTTGACCATAGATAATGAGGAGATACTTCAATAGTTATTCAACAGAAAATTAAGAGATCCCAACCTATATTGCATTCTCCTTGTAAGAAGTGAATAAATATTTTTCAATTGCTATGCAAATGCTATTTTTGTAATGGTATCTTTTGTACCCGGCTAGGGTACAAATGTACAACCAAAGTTTAATACATTTCGTACATTTTAATGTACGAAAGTACATAAAATGTAAATACGAAAAAAAACTTCAAGATATTTATTAAATGAATCTATACTACTAAGTATTTTTCACCTCGTGAATTTATATTTTATATATCATACTCTGTATTTGGTAAATTCTAGAGTTTTGGTCAGAAAAATCTAATTAAAATCTTAAATTGAATCCGGAAATATTAGCAAAGGGATGAACGGTAAGCACCGGCGAAGTTATATTTTTCAAAATCCATTGCCATTAAGGAAGCGAGGATTTAGCTTAGTACCAAACTTTTCTGGACTTAACCGGGAAAATACAGCTTGCATCGCTAGATTTAAAGTTGAAATTGGT
The DNA here is from genome assembly GCA_921293045.1 of Aplocera efformata. NCBI lineage: Eukaryota > Metazoa > Arthropoda > Insecta > Lepidoptera > Geometridae > Aplocera > Aplocera efformata. The sequence goes on from OV121061.1 coordinate 6,228,758, forward strand.
TTGGTTTATTACAAAAGTTCGATATAGATTAGTGGTTGGAACTTTCGAGAACCTCAGCAAAGTTTGTAGTGCATTGCGGAGTTTCAATACACTCTTTAAACTAAACTGGTTGGAAACTGCGCGATCGGTGTTTAAATTGTTTTGATTTTTTTCTGCGCTATGCAGTCTGAAGAGGTTTGAGTTTAGAATTGCTATGAATCATAAAATAGCTATAGTTTTTAATAAAAAGTCACAGATTGAAATATGTATCGTAAATTAATATGATTTACTGGTGTTCTACGTTAATTTATTTATTTAGAATTAAGTGTCTACCAAAAAAGTCCTTGAGACTCTGTCATTTTACTAGTTTAATTCGAAATTCAAATGCAACAAAATGCTGTCAGACACCCTTGCCGCCATTTTTAGGACCACAGATAACTATATTATAATAAAGACGGAGGAATATGCAAATTGTATATGCCGCGTGCAATGCTACAATAGAAGTAAAGGCGACCCCGGACTTACTTATATTATTGTCGTGTCGTCTTTATGCGGTGTCGACGACTTTATAAGGCGTTTATTCGATGTGCATTTTTATGTTGTTTCTTTTTGTTGATCTTATGTTTATTCTTTATCCCCATACATGTTTTATTTGTCCGTGGCTAAAGGCTAAACCTCCAATTAGAACACTAGCGCAGCAATCAAACCACTTTTATTTGGACCCATTTTGTTCCACGAAAAAATGTTAAATATTGTAACTGTATTTCTGTCAATACATTGTATTATATTAATTTGTTTTTATTTGAATCTGCTATTTTTATCGATAAACAGCTACCATTATTTGTTTGAGGAGCCATGTATATGTTTTTCTTCTTCTTGTAATATAAGGTACGCAAAATATATAAAATAAAAGTGAAATGCAAGCGTATTATAATCACAAAAATATTCATATTCGAAAACGAATGGTATGAAATCCTGAAAACATAAAATTGACTTTGCATACAGCGGGTACAGAAAAGGACTAAGAAAAGACGCCGCAGGCTAAAGCAAGCAACTTCATATTTATGTATTAAAATATTAAACTCATGTATTTCAATTTCAGGTCACCCTCATCATACTGAGAAAACAAAACATCGTGCAAAGTGAGTATTTTTGTAACAATTCTAGTTAATTATTTAATTATAAAATTTAAAACTATCATGGTTATGAACATTATTATTCGTGTTACCGAGATATTTACCATGATTTGTGAGTTTTGTTGACTCCCGATATTTCGACGCAGTTACATGCGTCATGGTCCCGGGCAAACTGAAGTCTTTGCGAAGTGAAGTGTGCAAAATCATTGGCAGACATATCGGTCTACCCTCTTGCGCACTCGTTTTGTGGTAGCGGCGACGTGGTCGAACGTACAAATTCAGTTTGCCCGGGACCATGACGCATGTAACTGCGTCGAAATATCGGGAGTCAACAAAACTCACAAATCATGGTAAATATCTCGGTAACACGAATAATAATTATTTAATTAAATTGCACATGGAATCCATTCACTAGCCTTCTCAATATATATAGAAACAAACATTTTTTATCTGGCTGTGGTAACTGAACGATCTGAAGGCCCTCTTGATGTTTATTGGACACCTCTGCCCATAACAACAGTAACACAACTTAGGTCCTCTCTGACCCAAGCATGAGAAGGCTCAAATCATATCTCATTGCACCCTTTACCCGAGACGGGGTAGTAAGTAAATATAAAAGTTACGTTACGTTAGATACGTTGCCGACTCCGAATTTTTCGGAGTCGGCAACGTATCAACAATTCTACGGGTGTTAGTGATGTCAGTGTATTGACATCATGAACACCTGTAATTACGGTGACCGCTTAGCATTAAGTCAAAATCAAAATAGGTACTTTATTTCCATTGAATTTATAAAAATACGAGTTGTACGTCTCTTTGCGTATATAAAATATAAATAAGTAGAAATGCTTGTGCACCACTGCTTGGTGGCAGATTATCAAGTGTGGTAGGAGTACTTCTCCGAAATAACTTGAGAGAGTCATCACTGATCATACATTAACATGAACAAACAAAGCATAATCCAGATTGTTAGAATTGAATAACATGTTAGCAGGTAGCATGCAAAAGGGAAAAACAACATTTTGATTTTAATTACGCAAAGTAACTTTTCATGTAGGCATGTTAATTTTTGTTATGAGTACGTGAAACAATTTATCTTTACAAGGACATATTATACGATTCCGAAAAACTTTTCAACGGGCTCCAAGCTTCGTATTTGAGGTCCAATCAGAGCATAAATGAGCTTATTCTCACCAAGCGAGAGTGAATATTAACTATGATAACTTATGGACTGAGAAATCTATTCATTGATTAAAATAACTAAACCTACTTGCGTCATTTCGTTCCATGTGTTTCCAGTGTAAGGTAGATTTTTTAATTTGTAATTTAAATGAAACCAACTTATTCTCAACAAAAGGAAAACATTAAATTGGGTAAACTTTAAAACGACTGGTTCAAATACTTGAAAGTTACCTACTAATTGTCTATGGAATTTTTGCTACTGCGTGGGCAAATATCGTTTAACACTTGAAATAAATGGTATATTCTAAGTTGATTAGAGCTCTACAGTAAAACCACAGACTGAGTCATTTAAACGGTGCTTCAACTTTTCAAAGCGAATTGGCTACTTTTTTCTGAGCACTTAGGCTTACGACTGACCAACCTTGTTTCCACTGCTATCAACTGTGAAAAGTTTGTCGAGGCCGACCGGATTGTATGACACCGACATATTCCACGTGGCTGCCGTACTGCATATATTCCTGGTTTTAGCAAAGATACTTTTTCCCTTCTTGCTATAAACCAGAACGATCCTTTCTCAGAACAGACTCTGGAGCTATTATAGATGAAGATCTGATGTATGAAATTAGTGAAACTCGCAAAGAAAGATGGATGAAGCTGGTGGTATGTGGTGGTGTATGTACATTGTTCTGTAGAATCGGATCTGTTACAGTTTTATAATAAACAGATTTTGAATTATGGCTAGAAGCCGGTTGCTCGTGCGTCAGTAAAGAAGCCTGAGGCATAGCACAATTTTGGTAATCCCAACAAAACACGGAACACGATTGTTATAAACCCCCAGGGCACTGAAGGTTGGTATAACTTACCTATAGGCCACTGGTGAAGAACGATTGACAATATCAATGAATAAAACGTAAATTTCGTTTCTAACTATTTAACTAACCACGGTTTCACCCACGTAGTTCCTGTTCCTGTGGGAATACAATAAAACAATTTAGCCTATGTTACTCGCTGATAATGTAGCTTTCCATTGATGAAATAATTTTTAAAATCGGTTCTGTTATTTAGGCGTGAAAGCGTAACAAACAAACTCTCTTTCGTATTTACAATATTAAGTTTTAATGTGACTCTTGATTTTTGACAAGCAATGTTGCATTCGCATTGCTGTGTTCTGGTGAGAGAGTGTGGGTATCGGTGAAATTACATACTCATGAGGCGTAACATCCCCGTTTCGGATAACGAGTGTAACGGGGTGTGACTTCTCATACTTCGGTCAGCGAGGATCTGAGATAATTTTGTGAAACTATTTGTATGTACAAATGACATTGAGATGTTTTCAATTATACCGTTTAATTTAAGTAATGCTTACAATTCAAGCTCTCTAACAGGGTCATGCACCTAAGCTGCCTGGAAGAGATCGCTTTTAGCGATAAGGCTGCCCATTATTCCACCTATCTGTTGTATTTATTTTTGTATGATTACTTTTGATGTTATGGTGTACAATAAAGTAATATTCTAGTTTTAAAACCCCAAAAAGGCTTTAAATATGTATAAAAGCAAGAATAAGTAATTTTAAACGAACATTTTATAAAATATTCCAAATATTAAAGTCATATAAAACAGTTTGCGAGTCAGCCTGCCCATGCATATCTGCAGGGTATTAAGTGAAGTTAACAAACAAAACCGCCATAAAACTATGATGAAGTTATGAATTTATTACAAAACTGCTGTTAGAATACAGCGGAAAAAAATTGCTTTAAACTTTGAGGATGCATTGTAGTATATCTAACTTCTATCTTACTATTTATGACCCAAAAACAAACTTCCACCAGACAAAATGTGCCACGGTCGGAAATCGAACCCGGGAATCGCTTTGAAGGTAGGTCTACTACCAACTAAGCCACAGAGCCGTTTAAAGTATTAAGATAAGATATTACGTAGATTTTGACACCATACATAGAACAAATATTTATGTTTGTCCCACAACTGTTCTGTTGTTCTCAGTGGGCATCAAACTCACGACCTACTGCGCAGAAGAACCTACAATCATCTGAGCTATGAGGCCAGTTACATAACTCTTGGTAACGTCATAACGTCTAAGTAAAAAGGTTTATACATTGTTTACTACGCGAACTTTTATGCAAATAAACCAATTGAAAATCAAGCCCGCTCTTATGAGATTAATGTAGACAGTTGGTCGCGTTTGTGCCCTTTGATTACAACAAAAATAGCAGTAGAACTTATGCTAAGTTCGTCCGGAGTGGTACTGACACCACACCTGGAATCTGCCGCCAAGCAGTAGTACTCGCATTAATGGTGGTGCGGAAAGGAAGGGTGGAAGGGTGTGGGTGTATCATCTCCGTCTCGGGGGATGGACGCAGCAGAATTAGTGTAAGATCCAAATCTTATACTGAATCACATTACTGTTGTCATGGACGCGGGTCCCCATTTACCACCAGATGGGCCCTCAGCTTGTTCCGTCACTGAAACACATAAAAAAACATAATGTAATTAGAGGAATTAATGTAGACGGACAAACATAACATCTTTTTAGTCGGGGTTAAAAAAAGTCTGCTGACCTAGCTCGTTTGCTCTCAATATCTGGAAAACTGTATACAACCCAATATCGTCCAGCCATTACTCATACCAGCGTCGCAAGTCGTAAATACCAATTGATCATTATGCACAGGCATGGCCGCTTTGGTTATTTCGCGATTATCTGGATGGACCATAAATAATGTAACGTATTATGGATAAGTTTACTCATTATTTATAGGGAATTTCATTAATGAATTACAACCGATTCAAGTTTAATTAATTGGCTGTGGGTTCATATTTTATCAGAGGTATGATCCGAGTGGCAGTGGTAGAGATGCGAATTTTCGAAAGTTGTTGGTTCAAAATTAGGAAAAGCTCTTTGAAGCTCTTAGCCCTTTGAATCCCTACACGTACTTCCTTGGTGGTGCTAAAGGAGCAACAAAAAGTAGCAGTAAAACTTGTGCCAAGTTTGTCTGGAGAAGTACTGTCTCCACTGGTAATCCACCGCTAAGCAGTGGTTCGCTCACATTGCTGTGTTCCGGTGGAATGGAATGCTGGTGAAACTGTCTCGCTGATGAACGCAGCAGGATGAATGCGACTCAGTGTAAGATCCAAATTCTCTAAGACTCGCAAGAGCAACTGGACCCCCCAAGGAAGTATTTCTCTGCACGAACTTCAGTTCTGCTGCTTTGGATTGTTCCTTTTGCAACGCCCAGGAGTCAAGTGTAGGGACATTGAGGGTGCTCACCTATGGTCCCTCATGTAAATAATGTTGCTAAATAAATTGTGTACAACATCGAGCCATTACTCAAACTGGTGTCGCAAGTCATAAATTCAAATTGAGCATTATGCAGAGACATGGCCGCTGCGGTAATTTCATTAATCTCCAGTTAATTTATGCATGGTTAAGTTAACCGATGGCTAAGCGAGATTGCAGGGCCTTGTTTGCTCTTGCGGATAATGTGGGATGATAGTTTGTGATATTACAGCCATTTCTGCTGTCAGTAATTTCACATTTCGAAGAGACAGCTCGGTTGATTGGTGAATCCGTTTGGAAAACAAAATATATTGCCGAGTTTTGTTTGTGTGTTCTTGTGTCCAGCAACACAGGGAATTTTAGTGTTTAAGCTTTTGTTATCCGCCGCCAAGCAGTGGTGCACTCCGCGCCAAGAAGGGTGTGGGTGCCGCTGCAATCACATGCGCATGAGACGTAGCATCCCCGTCTCGTGAGACGAGCGCGACGAGATGCGACTTGGGTATTCTCATACGGTCGGGGAGGACCTAAGTCCTATTGCTGTTGTTATGGACGGAGATAGCCACTTAATATCAGGTGGGACTTCAGCACGTGACGTCACTTCGGTTATATGAAAAAAACTTTATATAAAACAATTATTTTTTCAGAACTGCACCTCACAGAAAGACAAAGACAAGGGAAAATGACGGATATTACATCAGAGATGGAGTAGGTGAGTTTCGAGTACATAGTTTTTTCAGTTACCCACATTATTTAAGTTCCGTTCTTATTTAAGTGAGGTTGACATTTTGTACATAATATTATATTCCTGATTGAGCCTCTTATTGACGCTTGGCGAACAGTTAAATTTTTGTTTGAGAGCGTGGTGATCCAGGTGCACAGACGCCGAGTTTCAATCTATAGGTCGCTGGTTCAAACTCACACGTGCACCAATGAGTTTTTTCACTTGAAAAATTTATGTGCGCAATACCACGTTCTCGAAACGGTGACGGAAAACATCGTGAGGAAACTGGAATGTCTTAGAAACAAAATTTCGATGACATCTACCAATCCGGATTGGGCTCCCGTGGTAAATCAGGGCCCATTCACTTTCAATTATTGAGAGTAGGCCGGTGTCCCAGAAGTGTGAACATTAGAGGATGGTACGGTAAATTCCCAATTACCCTGTAAGTATTTATACCACACACCTGGTAAACTGCCGCCAAGCAGTAATGCTCGCATTGCTTTGTTCCGGTGGAAAGGTGTACCTACGGACGCGAGCAGCTGGAGAGACAACCTTTTTATAGACAGAATATAATTTTTATAAATTGTTTTCAGGTGTAAATTTTATTATGAGAAGCAAACGAGACTTGAGTTCCAACAACATATTGATAACACATCATTTTAGTGATAAAATAGTCACTCCAGGCGAAGACGTAAGTACCGTAATAGCATAGGTAATTGTTTTTAAGTGACTTCCGACGATTATGAATTCGATTGGTTTTTTTTGTCAATTCTGTACCCCAGAACTACGTTGTAAATTTTTTTTCAAATCTGTGTTTGTTACTGTTTTTTACTTAATACGAAAAAAAAGTAATCCTTCCATTTAGGGTTTCATGCTTATTCTCCCTATAGGGTCGGATAGGGTTTAAACAAACGTCACAGCTTAGTTTTAAGAACTAAGTACAATCGTATTTAATTAGAGTAATTAACGTTACCAAGTAATTAATAATATTTCAACGGAAATAAAGATTTATGACTTAGTCTTTAATTGATTCAATGTTGTTACTTTTAATATGTCAATCTTGCTAAATATTGGCATATTAGTAGCATTGACTTTTGTTATTAATTCTTATATTGTATTAAATATCACCTTTTTAGGTATCTTAAGCATCCAGTTGCGAAGGGTATTGGATTACTTCATACACTCAAAATAATAAAAGATTTTCAGCTCGATCCATTTGTGAGTGAGAAAACACTGTGAAAGGATGGAGCTTGATTAAAACTTTAATTTTCAAGTACTATTTTCGGAATTCTATTTCGGTTCGTATCCATTGAAATTGAACTTTCATATTTGCTATTAAAAACTGTTGATGGTATCTGAATATAAAAGGGTTACTTATTTCATTCGAAGTGAAAGCAAATGTACATAAATAAGCCTTTTGATCAAATCAAACTGCATACATCAGTAAATATTGGTTGGCACTTCTGAATATAAAAAATATCATGAATGCATTTTTATGAAAGGTATCAATAGAATTGAATTATTTTATAGAAAAAAAGACTACCAGATTTAAACGGTGAATAAAAAAACAAGCGGTGAAAAAAAATATCTGTAAAGGCTTTTACGCTGCAATATTCGTCGCCAGAATTCTTAGCGAAAGTGCACTGCACGCTTGCAATATTTTAGCTAGGTACATAATTTTGGCATGCAAGTTGCTTGCGTGCTTAGAATACAAATCATCTCGCACAGTTTGTTATTATAGGGCCAAGGTACCTTCTCTTTTGAAACGATTTAGATATTAAAGTGTATTCGAAAATTTCATTTGTCACATCGGTTAAAATAAAACTAACGTTTATAAAAGTCGGTGTAAACAAAATGATACGAACTTCGGGGAGGGTGTTAGGCGTTTCTTTCAATCTAAAGACCGCTGGTTCAAATCCAATTGTGCACCAATAAGTTTATTTCGTGAACAATTTATGTTCGTATATCAAGCTCTCAAAATGCAAAGAAAGCATCGTAAAGAAGCTGCTGTATTCTAGAACAAAAAATTGTAAACATGTGGAATTACAGGTGCATGATACGCAAAATCCCCATCTTAGAGGGACGGGAGAAACGTGATATATACGTCAGTAGAGTACCTAAGTCGTGTTGCTGTTGTTAATTGGCGAATGTAACCATTTAAAATTAGGTGGGTGGTTGGATAGATGTGTCACTTTAGTAATATGAATAAAGAATTACAATTAACATTTTCTCTTGATTTGTATTGGGATACAAGATTAGGCTCCAATGGTAAATCAAAGCTCACACTCTCACATATCAAGAATAAGCCGTGTCTATGCAGTGGAAACAATATAGGATAATACGGAACAACATTTAACTATTTCTTATGTCATCTTATTGTTTATTTCCAGGTTAGTTTGCAATGTACAGCAACTGCAGACAGACCACCCAGGTTTATTTGGGAGAGGGATGGGGTGGTCATAACGTCTAATACTGATGCTAGGTAAGTTTACAAATTTCAAGCTAATAGCCTTAAAGACGCCTGCCTTCGAAGCGTCCCGGGTTCGATTCCCAGCCGAATAAATACAATACAATATTTTTTTATTAATGTATTTTTATGTTTACCGCCTTCTGCGGCATTTATCTTTAACTGATTTAGAAATTTCTTTTTTGTTTGAATGTCGAATGTCAGATTGGTCGCATAGAATGATCCATTTTTTGAAGTGCTTTCCACTTAATTAAATACTGAATTTTATCATGAATTCCATTTTCAGGTATACATTAGGTCAAATGATGACACCCTCAGGAGTGGGGGTGGTGACTCATCTCAACATATCAAGGTCAAGAGTAGAAGATGGTGGACTGTACTCCTGTCTGGCATTAGAAGGAGACTCTAATGTTTCGCATAAAGCACGGGTAGACGTTTTTGGTAGGTGTTCAATATAGTCAAATACTTAAATAGGAATCATGTCCTTTTTTTAAACCTAGAAAATCACTACACGTAATTGAATAAGTATTAAACTTTAAGTTGATTATAAATCTGAAGTAGCCTATACTATATTAAAATGATATGGAAAGGGGTAGTGCACATGCGCTAATAAATTAGTTAATACGCAAACACAGTATCAACACCTTTTTTGCCATTCCACAAAGAATCTAAACGATAGTTCTAAACTCGTGAAGGGGCTTTAATTTCGTAAAAATTTAAATTTAGAATCCAAGGACAGAATGAGAAAAGTATTTCGGTTCTTCTTCTATCGAGTCGATGTTTCATACGTTACGTCAGAGCTCGTTGCTGATCCCAAGGAAAAGAGACCCAGACGACTCTTAACTGGCTTTTTATCGGGGCATAATGGAGCGCTGCCAGGTAGCAAATGCCCGAACTACGTAACTGTGATGATTACATCACAGATATACATATAAATAGATAATCCTTACTAGAGATTTAGGCCAACTGATTCGAGATAGATTGCTCGGTTGAACAAAGGCTTCGTCTAAAGTGCTTTTAATGTGGCCTTCGCCTGGGAAAACATTAATTATCGATACCATATGATTAGTTTATGCCTAAAAGAATGAAAAATATTTGCTACTATTCTATTTTGTGAAATAGACGACTGCTCCGTGGCTTCCCGGCCGAGGCACACTTTGTGTGTCGAGCATGAAGTTTGTTCTCGGGTCTTGGGTGTTTGTCTTGTGTTTCTGTATTTGTCCATGCCATTTGCGACACAGGGAATCCTAGTGCAGAGGTATGAGTGTGTTAACGTACATTATTGAATTTCTTTTCAGGTCCGCCTTACATAAGGACACTGCCACCAATCAAGGTACAAAGTGGAGAACCCTTAAAACTGAGGTGCCCTTACTATGGGTATCCGATAAGGTAATATTAATTTATGGCAACATTATTTGATTTGCCCTACTTAGTACTACTCTTTTTTGTGGACAGCATAATAGTAAATTAATAGATTTTACTCAGTGCCATCTAGTCCCAAACAAAGGCATAGTTTGTGCGATGGGAACCAAATTTCTGATACATTACTTTCTTTGTAAATACATTTAATACACATTAATATCTTGACAAAGAAAAAACATATTTGTATGTAGGTAACAAACAAATAATGTCCTGAGTGGGAATCAAACGACCCATACACTTTTTATATAAAAAAACTACAGCACTTCACCAAACAAGCTCCCGTATGGCTTAGCGATCTCTCAATCCTATCTCAGTATCATGTATTTTTATTGCAGCAAACTAGAATGGGAGCATAAGTCAAAAAAGGTTATCAGCTCAATATTTCCCCAACACAACCGGTACAAACGTAACACTAACATTACATCCAGCAAGATAACGAAAAGAAGAAGAAGAAAACGGCAGATCTTCGAGCCTGGAGAAGACGGTGTGCTGAATATAGCAAAAGTGTCCAAAGAAGAAAGTGGAGAGAGTTACACTTGTATAGTTTATAGTCCATCTGGAGAGATGGCTAGAAGGTAAGACATAAGAGACGCTAGGTAAAACATGCAATTACAAGAAATAACTGAAAATAATGAACAGAACTTGTGCCAAGAAGCAGCAGAACTTGTGCCAAGTTCGTCTGAAGAACTAATGCCCATACATCTGGTAATCCATCGCCAAGTATAATAATAGGTGACGGTAAAATTACAGACTCATGAGACGTTACATCCCCAACTGAGAGGGACGGACATAACCTGATATAATTTGAATCTTTTCAAATTTCAGGGAAGACATTTTATTTTAATGTTGTCTATGGGCGGTGGTACCCAGGAGTGGCGTTAACTTATCCGTTTAAACATCGTGACATAAAATGAACTGATTAAATTGGTTATAAAAGTTTGTGTCACCTGTGTCACAGAAAAATAAACTTAAGAAATCATTTAAACGTCATATACTAATCACAAAGTTTCTTCAGGTCTTTTGAAATTCAAGTAGTGGAAGCACCGGAGTTGGATGAGCTCCGTGTAGGAACAGGACTGAAGGAAGGCCAGATAGTACAAATCACGTGCAATATCATTGGCGGCGATCCGCCAATTTACTTCTCCTGGCTGAAAGATGGGAAAAAGATGCCTGCAACTCTAAAGGTAAGTAGGTAGATCAACAACTTCAGTTTCGTAAGAATTATAATATATGAAGGTGGTCCCAAAGTAGACCTTGCAAAAAACCATGCTATTTTGTTACAGATTACAGAAAGAAGTTCAGAGTTATTTAGTGTTTTGATTATAAAACGTGTCTCGTTGGAGCATTGTGGTAAATACACGTGCATTGCCACAAATCATGTTGGTAAAGTTAATCAGACTGCAGATCTTTACATTAGCGGTGAGTTGATCTCAAGCTTCTGATAGTTTATTTAAAATTTGTTTTAAATTTTTTTGCTACATTAGTCTTCTTTGTTTAAAAATTGTTAAAAATAATCAATTAAAAAAAAAAATATTTGTATAAAGAATGTATTCTGTTTGATTTTAGTGGCACCCAAGTGGATAGAAGAACCTTCAAACACTTCGTTGCTATTAGGACAAAGAGGTGTAGTGTATTGCAATGCTAATGGATATCCTACACCTCAAATACATTGGATGAAAAGAGACGGTATGTTTGATTTAGTTAATCACAGAGAACTTAATAATACGTATCAACCTATTTATTTAAAATGTCACATAATTAACTTCAAAACATGAAATTATAATAGTAACTATTTATATTAGAGTACTCTATTCACATAGAGTATTAAAAAGTGTGATCAGGATCGAAATTGTGTTCTATTATTATCAAAAACTAAGAATTAATCAGCGGTAATTTAGAAATATCAAGCTCTATGTTTAACTGATTAGCTAAGCAGTTAAAGATTGTATAAACTACGTGTCAATTAACTAGCAACTACATTTTCAGCAAACCTTGGGATTTGGAGACCAGTCCTAGACTTAGCTGGTGGTGGTGTCATGAGCTTCCCAAACGGCACCCTCATCATTGAAGTGGTTTCCCTCTCAGACGAAGGAATGTACGCGTGTAACGTTGAGAACGGTGTGGGGGATGCATTGAACAAGAATATGTGGATCAGTGTCAATAGTAAGTAATAATATTATACCTAAACAAAATCTCCTTTCAATTTTTAGAATAATTAGTTTAAAGTAAATTAAAATAACGAGTTTGCAATATCAACCATTAGTAAGCTAGATTGGCGGGCATTTTTGAATAGGTGCAAATGTTAAGGCAGTTACGCTTTTACAAAATGCATGCAATCTCCCAAATCATTATGAACAAAAACTGTAGTTTACAGGAAAGTAATGAGATTAAGATTTATTAGAATAATTGTAGAATATTTTAATCATTTGGTGATGACGATTCAAGAACTAAATTTCAAGTCTTATATTAAAAATGTCTATTCATCAAATACCATATTTATTCTAGAGCCAGTCCACTTTGAGTCTATGGGATCAAACATCACAACTAAAATAGGGTTGCCAGTGACACTGACATGTCGGCCTTTAGGGGACAACCCTATACGGATCAAGTGGTCTCTCAATGGAAAACAAATTGATTTCACGTCATCAAGGTAAATATTTTATCTGTTACATTCTAAACTAGAGATTTATCTTCTGGACTAGAAATAATTATACCATTTTTTAGTCCATTCAAAGATCGTGAGTTAGTTAACATTTCCAAAAAATATCTGGTCTTTTTTGAACCAAATTGTGTTTCTTATTTGAATAATACTCAAAGCATATTATTATATTCTTGTATTGTACAATATTTGAAAATATTATGAACAATTATGCTAAACTTAGACTAAAATGTTATAAATAATGATATCAGAAGCCCTGTCTTAGTTCTGAGAAGAATTATTTTAATAAAGTCTGCTGGCGAGGCATCATATCCTAAAAAGTGCCATCTATCGAGTAACTAATTCAAAATGAAAACAAGACACCGACACATTTTTACCATGCTCTTATTCTAGTTTTAAACAGCACATTGTAATTCAAGTTGAAAACAACAGATGGCGCTATATCACATTTTTCTTTAACACTCATGACTTCTCATTCCCCAGGGTGTTGATATCAGAAACGGTAACCCACAACGGTCTGAACAGCATCATCAACATCAACTACGTGGAGACCAGAGACGGGGGTGATTACGAATGTCGCGCCAGTAATCCTTACGGTGTTGCTGTTTACAACCTACATTTGGATATACTGGGTAAGTTGGCCAGCGTGGAGAGCGTTGGAGAGCGTGGTGGCAAAGGGGCATAGACGCCGACTTCCAATCTGAAGGTTGCTGGTTCAAACCCACAAGAGCACCAATGAGTTCTTTCACTTGAAAAAATTATGTACGCAATACCACGTTCTCAAAATGGTGACGGAAAACATCGTGAGGAAACCGGCATGTCTTAGAACCAAAAATTCGATGACATGTGACATCTACTAATCCGGATTGGTCTCCCGTAGTAGATCAGAGCCCATTCACTCTCAACAACCGATAGTAGACCGGTGTTCCTGCAGTGGTGCAGTGTTCCTACGTTTGGGTAAGTTCGTATATTAGCGGAGGCTATTCGAAGAAGTAATAAGTATATCTTTGTAATATCTACAATATTTTACAAAGATATACTATTTGAAGCACTCAATTCACAAATGTGGATTCACATTTATTCATTTCAGAACCACCAACACCCCCTCACGATCTCCAATTGGACTCAGTCAGCAGCAAAAAAGCGAAGATTTCGTGGCGAGACACCAGTTCCCACGTCCAGTACTACACGATGCAGTACACCGCCAACGAATTCCTCATGTGGGATAGCGCTAAAGTCATCAATATAACCAGGTATATAAATATAATATATGAAGTGCCATTGGCATAGCGTCCTTAGCATTTCTTCACAGATCTTAATAATCAAAAAAATATGAGAACTGAAATAATTTATTCTTTTATCTTTCTTTTTAGACAGAACAACGATCTACGACAAAGTTTTGAACTGCGAGATTTGCAACCAGCCATGGACTACAGGGTCCGCATAGCTTCGGGAAACCAGGTCGACTTAAGTACCTTCACTCAGCCTGTCCATTTCACCACACAGCAAGAAGGTAAGCCAAAAATCTTAATAGCATTACTCATTGGCTACTTTGAAGAAGACAGTTTAGCAAAATATAATGGTCCGAGATTCGGCTGCGGTTACTACATGAAACCGTAAAACCGTGATAATAACCATGAAATCTATTTCTTAAATAATCCTCTTATTTAAGAAATAGATTATAATTAAAACCTCGATGAACAGTAATCTTGCAACTTGAGTTCGGGCTAAAACCCTCTAGCTTTTCGCTGGACAAAATCATGTGCGCTATACTACAACTTCAAAGCGGCATAGGAAAAAATGGTGCTGAAACTAGCATACCAAAAATTTGCATATTTTTAGTCAATTTGCATGAAATTTATACGTAATAGCGTAACAGTTGCTTGTCAGGTTATCGCGAGGTCCAGTTTGGGCGAACTATTAGTTATATTTCAGAACTCAAAGTAGGACATATTAAGCACATATGTTCTTATTTCAGCTCCATCATCATCACCTCTCGGCATACAAGTGCAGCAAACAGAGAACCCTGGTGAACTGCTTGTATCCTGGATCCCACCACCAAGGGACAGTCACAACGGAGCGTTGCAAGGGTACCAAGTTAAAGCAGTTCCAAAGACCGGAGGAGATCCTGGTAAGATTTTATTGGAAGAAAAATATTGTATGTATATATGTAGGTATATATATCATGTAGGTTTATGTTACAATATATTTAAATTCTTATTTATAAGTGTATTTTAATATTTGTAATTATTTTGTTTTATTACTTCGCTTGTCTGTTATTTAATCTTTTAGCGTTTCTCCTCTTCATGTACACTTTCCTACCTTTTCTATCACATCTCTCTAACACCCCAGGTTTACTGGAAGAAAACTCTTTTCAGGCTTAAGTTCGCCTGTGTACATACGTTTCTTCCTCATCTTTGTATTATCCTTTTTTGTGTACAATAAAGAATTATGAATTATGTTAATGCAACAATTGGCTGACTATTTGTGAGGCCAAACAGCCTTCTGCGCTGTAGGTTATGAGTTCGATTCCTACCCTCTCGGTTTAAAAAACTGTGAGACAAACATAGATGTTTCCATTAAGCACAATTGTAACATTGTTTTCTGTTTCAGTTCCCAATGACAGCCAAACGAAGGTCGTGAAAGTGGTACCGAGGAAAGGGAAGCAAGAAACGACACTTAGTGGGCTTTTGAAGAATGTTCGGTGAGTGAGGAAATAGTTTTAAGCCATTGGGGGGTACCCCGTGTGTTTTCTGCCTTGTTAAAAGTAGCGAGGCAAAAGTGCTGCCTTCTTACCTGGTAAACTGCCAAGCAATGGTGCACTCGTTTTGCTTTTTCGTTGGAGGGCCGTGGGTGCCGGTGAAATTACAAAGACATGAAATTTTTGTATCAATGATGATTTAAATCAACCTTTGGTTTAAAAGTATATGCTTTCCAGTAATCTATGACAGGTGGCAGAATTTTATAAATATCCGTTGGTAAATTTTAAGGTATGCTGTTTCAATAAGCGCTTTCAACTCGGCCGGAAATGGACCTTTCTCCTTACCAGTCTACCAAACTACGAGAGAAGGAGGTAAATATTGAATAATCCATGTTTTTTTTTCTAATTAGTTGGTATCAGTTCTCTGCGTTTTCGTCCGAATTGAATACTATTTTTTTTTTCTACGTGGAAGGACTAACTTAGCCTAGAATAAGGGATTCCAGTCTAACTCCTTATAACATGTCGTTGAAATATTACCCGGAACAAACAGGCAGACAGACAAGAATTAAAATAATCGTATTATTGTTCTCTAATTTTGACATTAGAAACAGACATTTCAGTTTTATTTATTTGTATATATTGTAGATGTAGGTATTTGTATGCTTGAGGTCAAACGTCATGTATTACCATTTTCATCAGTTATATAGTTGGTTTATGCATTATATTTAAACTTGAATATTAATAAAGTACCGACCGAATAAACAAGGTGATTATCATTTTGAATGTATTTTTTTTGTACCGCTTCATCCGCCACTAATTATGGACTAATTTGGATGTTTTTTTTTAATACGATGTACTGTCATCGCCCTCGCATAAAACTTACATGAAAAAATGCACCCTTAAGGGTGAAAGATATTTGTTTACACGATATTTAAAACTGTTACTACCCCACGATCAAAATTTTCTATTGTAATTTTTACATTTTTGTTTTTTATAAGTAGCCTCTAAGATTATGATTTTTTTTTATTTTTACGTTTAAAAATGTTGTGTTATGTTTGTAAATAAATAAAGTTCAATATTAATATGTTTAAAACTGTTACTTATTGAATTTCAGCACCCGAGCATCCCCCATCGGCGGTGGAGTGCAGGGGGGTGTCCTCCACCTCTCTCCGAATCTCTTGGCAGCCAATCAATACGCAAGGAACATCATTGTTAGGATATTCAGTTTATTACAGCACTGAAGGTACCTGTACAGTAATTAAATTCTTACTCCTATGAAATTAGGAATTCCATGCGAAGCCGAGTTGGATCGCTAATATATGACAAAAAAGAATAAAGTTAGCAATATAACTTTCTCATTTATCATGTACTAACGATCCAACTCGACTTCGCATGGAATTCCTAATTAAATATGTTTATGTTTAACAGATAAGGTTAGGTTACACATACCTTCAATAGAATAATAATAACTTGTAATGTTAAGCATTGCTCTGCCCTATCAGGATTTATGTGTGAGTCTATATAATCTTTATAATTAAAATTAAGATCTTGTTTACTTATTAAGTGCAATAAATAATTTGAATTTGATTGTAATACAAAACTGCTATCCAAATTTCCGACTTTACCAAAGTCAAAGTCAAACTCATTTATTCCTGTAGATCTCAAGTATCATTTGGACACGTCAAATTTTACACATAACATATTCACATATTCGTGACCATAGAACGTGTCACAGGAACTCCCCAGGCACATTACAGATATGTCAAATTACAGTCAGGTTTCATGTTTAAGCTAATCATATTTGTTAAGTTTTCGTCTGTGGAGCTACCGGTGGATAAAACGGGCAGAAAAGAGTAAAATTGATGTTGTTCACTCTCATGCCCAAACATCACATTTCATTCCAGATGGGCCCTCCCAAAACGTAAGCTCGCCACACACCGAGGTGTACCTCCAGTCGTTGTTCAAGTACACCAACTACACCATCAAAGTGGCTGGCTTCTCAAATTACGGTCCTGGACCACTATCATATCCAATTGTCTGCACCACATTGCAGGATGGTAAGTGTTAAATCAAGATTCTATTGTTCCCCTTCCAAGGATATAGATATCTCTTGCGTTTCGATATGCAAGATTGACTGCCTAAACTCACCAAGCCTTAGATACTCGTTTTGGAAATTATATAGGTCTTGTAGATTTTTTTACAATGTTTATAAGTTGTATTGCACACATTAATAGTAAGAGAAAAATGTAATTTTTGGCTTAGAATAGGCCTCCGGATTTTAAACTAATAATCTCTTGAAATTGGAAGTCTCGAGACGTAATATCCCCGTTTTAGGTGACCGGCGCAACGGGGTGTGATTTTATTCTTCTCATACTAATCGGGGAGGAGCTAA
Organism: Aplocera efformata; assembly: GCA_921293045.1. Taxonomy (NCBI): domain Eukaryota; kingdom Metazoa; phylum Arthropoda; class Insecta; order Lepidoptera; family Geometridae; genus Aplocera; species Aplocera efformata. The sequence goes on from OV121061.1 coordinate 6,246,709, forward strand.
GTTATATTGCTGTTGTTATAGGCGGAGGTAACCATTTAACATCAGGTGGGCCTTCAGATAGTCCCTTTATTTCGTTACATAAAAAAAAACAGAAAATAATACACCTATATAAGATAAAATAAATGATAAAAATTTTCACACTCATACCTACGCACTAGAATTCCCTGTGTCGCAAATGGCATGGACAAACACTGAAACACAAGACTAACACAAAAGTTCCGAGAACTTCATGCTCACCACACAAAGTTTGCCCAGGCCGGGAATCGCAATCACGGAGTCGTCAAATATATTTTATGTTTCAGTGCCTGGTCCACCAGCTGCCATCAAAGTACTCGTATCTTCATCCTCATCTCTTCTCGTCAGTTGGAAGATGCCTAACCAGGCAAATGGAGAAATCACTCACTTTTCTGTTTATGTGAAGCCCATGTCCAGGTAAGATATTCGGGAATATTCCAGTATGCAATTCGTCATCAGGTTTTTTTATGTGTCTGGCCAAACAGACTGCTCACCTGATTTTAAGTGTACAATAACAATAAAAATACGACTCAGGTCTTCCCGTAATAAAGTATCAGAAGACCCAAGTCACGACGGGTTGCGCCCGTTTTCAAAGTGCCTGTAATTTCACCCGCGCCCACAAACTGTCACCGGAACACAGCACCGCAAGTGATCCATTCCTTGGCGGCTGATTAATAGGTGTGGAGGCAGTACTACTTCTCCGGATGAACTTGGCATAAGCTTTACTGTTTTTGCACCACCCTTGGGGACACGTTGATACCCTGAGGGTATCTTACGGACGCGTGCAACATCGTCAACACAATTTATGATACATTTGCAAGTAAGTTGGTACAAACCGTTAGAGCCGTTTCTGAGATACGCGAAATAAATAAATATACAGTAATTATTCGTTTCAATATATTAAGATAAGATTAAAATAATATTGTATCGACTCTCCATCATACAGGTTGCTTTATGCATATTTCAGCTCAAGTTCATCTCAGAGCTATCGCGTGGAGTCGTCAGAGACCAGACAGCTCACATTCCCACTGTCAGGCCTGACCGGGAGGCAGTACGAGGTGTGGGTGAGGGCTCATACCCTAGCCGGGGAAGGTGCTCAGTCACCTACCGTTACAGCTACCCTTACTGACAGAGGTGAGACATAAAAACCAGAAACATGAGATGATACACAACTTTAAAAAAAAAATGGCAGTGCTACCAACTAAGCCACGAAGCCGTGGCTTAGTTGGTAGCCCTGCCTTCGAAGCAAGGGGTCCTGGGTTCGATTCCCGGCCGGGGCGTATTTTGTGGTGGTGAGCATGAAGTTTGTTCTTGGGTCTTGGGTGTTTGTCTTTATAAAATATAATTTATAAAGACAATATCACGAAAATAATTAACGTATCTGCTGCCATAATTTCCAGTTGTAGCCGGAGTGGCGTCTCTCGGAGGAACGGTATCAGTTGGAGTCGGCAGTTCCTTACTCCTGGTCTGCCAATGTGTAGGAGTTCCACCACCAAGAACCGTGTGGTACCACAAGCTGAACATCATCACTCATCATCCGAGGTTCACGAGAAATCACGATGACAGTCTTCTGATCAATAGTAAGTTTATATTAACATTGGTATGGTATAGCCAACGTTAGGTTCTGAACGGTATGAGTTGGATTCGGCAGTTCCTACCTAATCCTTAAGAAACGATGATGTCTCTGTTATTGGTGACGTCAATTTGTTGTGCAAGGAGCTTGATATTCTGGTAACTGAAAATATCTTGAGGAAGCTATAATGTGATAGCATGATGGTCCGGCTGACTAGCAACCATCCTCATCTTTAAGTTTAATATCCGTAAGCATCAAAGCACGGGCTGCTTCTTTAGAGTTTTCCTCCAAGCTTAAAGAAGGGGCTGCTGCTTCAGACTTTGCTTCCAAGCTGACTTGTAGGGGCCAGATTCTTTCACTTGTCTATTAATATCTACCAATGCTTACTTAAATCTTTTATAAATTCCAGATATAGACCAGTCCCTAAGCGGCAACTACACCTGCCTAGCCAAGAACCTTTATGGGTCCGATTCTGTCTCATACGAGGTCTCGGTCCTGCCTACTCCGGAACCACCTAGCGTGAGAGTGACAGCACATAAGAATGCCTTGCATCTGCAGTGGGACGTGCCACGGCAGAATGGGAAGATGGCTAAGATCGGTAAGTTTTAACACTTGGAACTGACTTGAAAATCATTTCTGGGCCCTTAGACTAGTTTATCAGAAACATACGGCCAAAAGAGGATTGCAATTCAAACAGTAGTTTTCAAACAATTCAAAAGTTCCCTACTTTATGAAAGGTTTATCTTAGTCTATATTGAAGCAATTTCACCATATATCTCTCTGAGGCTAAAAAAATATTTGCAATAAGACATTTAATCATATTTTAACAAATTATCTATATAAAATTTAAATATATTCTATCCTAAGAAATATCCGTAGTTATTACTAAAGATTCATTTGACTAACTTGTTCCAAACTCCAGGTTATAATCTGACCTGGAAGGAAGCAAATGGCTCTTGGCAAGACACGTGGACGAACAAAGGCACATCTCTCCAAGGAACGCAGGAGTACACACTCCAAGGCTTGAAGTGCGGGACTAGGTACTCTCTGAGGATGACAGCTACCAACAGCGTGGGGTCTTCGCAGCCGACGTATATCGATGCCATTACTTTGGGGGGTGGTGAGTATAACTTTTCTTAAAATCACATAACTTCTAACTGCTGGCAAAAAACTGGTGATAACCTTATGTTTAGCGACATCATATGTCGTATATAATGATTTGGAAAGCAGCATCCCATTCTTCCGTTACTCTGAATTTGAGATAGGACCTGTAATTTCACTGGCAACCTCGTCAATACAACTATAACTAGACAAACTTGCAACAAATTCATCTAGTAACAAACTGCCACCATTATTTTTTTTTGTCAATCAGTACTTTTGCACTGCTGGGTTCTGATCTGACGGTTATAAATTCATCCTCCTACCATCTCCTAATTAAATAATTTAATTTGAAGATGGAAGAATTTTAGTTAACATATTATTTTTATTTTTAGCACCTGTCGCCCCAACCACAACAGAATGGTTTTGGAGCAATGCCAGTCACATCTACATCCAGCTTAGCGGCTGGGACGACAACGGATGTGAGATCACACGTTTCGATGTTGACTACCGGGAGTTCGGGAATAAGGTGTGGAGGAAGGCTGAGAATAGACTGGTAAGTACTGGCAACATCTGGTTTCGTATAGCGACAGTATTTCATCACTCTTTATGATAATCTTGTTTCTGACTGCTCGAAAGCGTCGTGTAGTATTGTATATCATCATCATTAAGTAAACGATGGCTTCTTCGCTAAATTAATAGTAATCGTACTATTAAATTAGTGGAACGAGCTGAAGGCCCACGTGACAGTAAATGGTTAACGCCACCCATAAAAACAACAATATAAGTTAGGTCTTCAGACCCAAGTTGCATCGCGTTGCGCACATTATTCGAGACGGGGATGTTACGTCTCATGCACTGGTGATTTTACGGTGGCTCACACCCTTCCATCGGATCTCAGCAATACTAGTGTATCAATACTTGGCAGCAGATTACCAGGAGTAAAGGCAGTACTCCTATGGATGAACTTGCCACAAGCTCTACTGCTACTTTTAGTTGCTCTTGTGGCACCACTCGGGGGGTATATGTAGGGATACTAGCAACTGGACGACTGTCATCATATACAGATGTAAGCTTTGTAAACACTTAACTACCTGTATAATAATACAAATTGTAGTCTGATCTATTTCAGCCCCAAGTGGACCAACCCTGGAGCAATTACATGACTGCAACGCTGAACCAGCCCAACTCATTCGTCGTAGCATCCTTGGCTCCAGCGCAATGGTACCAGATTCGTGTCTCGTCTGAGAATTCCGCTGGAGTCACCAACTCATTGTACAACTATGCCACGACCACTATGCAAGGAGGTGAGGTTATTTTTCAAGGGGTTTTATAATGGTATTTTAGGGTACAGGGTATTACTATGTATAAAACCTGTATTGTCTTCCATAAGCTCTTTAGTTTAATTTTAAACCATAAATGTGTGGGAATTTATAATTCCAATCGCCCTACTAATTAAAAATTAATCATAGCAGCGATGAGACATTTTTGAGACAAAGGACGATTCTACAAAGTTGATAAAAAAAATCAAAATAAAATATCTGAATTTCCAGAAGCCATTGGTCCACCTTCAGAGTTCTTCGACATCAACATGCTGGTCATCATCTGCAGTTCCCTTCTCCTGATGATCTGTTCCTTGGCTTGCGTGTATATTCTCATCAAACGGCACAAGTAAGCAAATTAAATAGTTAGTTTTAAGGCAAATAGGCGTACTTACATACATAAATAAAATCAAGCTTATCTCCCGAAGGGTTAAGCAGAGCCTTAATGGGCCGTAGACTGACAGCCGGTGAGCACTTCGCTGAGGCAGCAATGCGTCAACGATATGTTTTGCGACATATTTTGAGTCAGCGGTCAGTACCGTTGACTCAAAATATGTTCAAAATATAAAAAATAACGCAGTAATAACGGAAGTAGCAATAAATCCATCAATTACCTATAATTGTTTATATTTCAATCAGTTTCTCTTCCAGCCATCAACATCTCACGGAGTACAGAAACTCGCTGACGGCGGAATGCAAGTCAGAACGGAGTAACGCCACCGCCAACACACCGCAAAGTGCGCCTAATGACATGAACAATAGAGTTTACAGTACGCCGGTACATCTTACCGCTGACAGTAAACATGGTGAGTACTTGATGATCAATTTCAGTCTGTACTTTCTTCCAGTACGGCGCTGTGTCAGCACCGCGATTTCACCTGCGCATAACTTAAGGAAATCACTAAGAGCAGACTTCTAGTATTTCAGTATATACAATATTGCACGGTACTTACGTATGATTTGTCATAACCCCAGCGCACGCGGATACAGCAGTTCGATAAACAGATATTCACATAAAAATGTAACGAATTAATGCTACTTATGTAAATTGTTAAATTGATGAATACTTTTAATTTAATTTGGCAAAGAATCATTATTTGTGACTAAGTTTATTATTTGAATCTTATATAATTTAATTTTCTGCAGGGACTACCGAAAACCAGGGAGACCGGCCTACTCTCGATAATTGAGAGTGAATGGGCTTTGATCTACCACGGGAGCCCAATCCGGATTGGTAGATGTCACATGGCTTCGAATTTCTAAGACATGCCGGTTTCCTCACGATGTTTTCCTTTTTCGAGAACGTGTTTTGGTGCACATGAATTTTTTAAGTGAAAAAACTCATTGGTTTGAACCAGCGACCTGAAATTTTCTATAATTTAATTAAATTATATAATTAAATCATGTTTCCTTGTAGGATCATAATGTGAGGTAATGTTTGTTCCAGAACTGTACGAGATCAGTCCATACGCGCAGTTTGCGATAGGGTTCCGGACCTTCGGTCACGTTGACAACCAGGAAATACCCAGTCGGATACACATGCCGGGAAATAGTAAATCCAGATACGACAGTGGTGAGTCTTCTCTTTGTAGACTTCTGAGGGGCCCTACTTTCTAAGGGGTCTTAGGTTCTTATTTATATCCCGGTTTCGCACTGGTGGACATTTTTATACATTTTGGGATACCTTAGAGTAAATTGAAGCTTGTCTCAAAGTACTTTCGCCACGGCGCGGCGGCAGCGGCGTTTATTTTTCTTTTAGTATTTCACTTGATTGATATTTTTAGATTCGTAATATCTTTTCGATGGGATGTTTAATTTGGATAATTAAAAAAAAAATCGACAGGTATTAGAACAATCTTAAATAAAAACCTGATTTTTTACACCTTGGGTTAAATTATTGAAGTTTTAGTAGGGATCCCTTACTATTTTTATAGTAATAAATATAGAATATGTTACTTAAGAATAAAGTAGCATTCTAATTTTTGAAATCGGTTCCATAGTGTTTGAGTTTATTCGTTACAAAAATACAAAAATATAAATCTTTATAATATTAGATTGATTAATTTTAATTTTATATCATTTCAGAAACGAGCTTCCAAATGAGATCTGAGTCAGAAGAGAGTGATTGTGTCTCAAGAACTACAACCTTGAAGAGTGCCCCTAGAAGTAAGTTTTCGCTTCTCAAATAGACCTAATACAACGATCATATTAATTAAATTACTAAAATCACACTAAATAATGAAACTAAATTGTATTAATACGGTAACACTGCGAGGCGTATCTCGTATCCAACTAAAGTATTGGTAAAGGCTGAGAGCGTTTTTAAGAGTATATTTTTATTATAGTTTTTAAGAGTTGAAATGTGAAAGTTACTCGGGGCGTGCAGACAGTCTACATTATTTTAAGCGGTTACTACAACCCATAAACAACAGCATAACGTCACTGGTCCTCGACTACCGAAATATGATAGTCCCCAGTTACATTATATTGCGCCCGTTGCTCTGAAACAGGGATGTAAAGTATCATGCGTCTGTTATTTCACCGGCACCGACACCCTCCCTGAACGCAGCAATACGAGCACTGCACTGCAGCGGATTACAAGATGTGGTGTCAGTACTTCTTGGAACGAACATGGCAGTAGTTCTATTACTTCTTTACAGCTCCTTTCGCGTTCGGGGTACACAGGGACTCGAGGGTACTTATTAAACTTTACCGTACCAACCTCTAATGTTCCCACTGCAGGGACACCGGCCTACTCTCGATAATTGAGAGTGAATGGGCTCTGATCTACCACGGGAGCCCAATCCGGATTGGATCCGGATTTTTGGTTCTAAGACATGCCGGTGTCCTCACGATGTTTTCCGTCACCGTTTTGAGAACGTGGTACTGCGCACATGAATTTTTCAAGTGAAAAAACTCATTGGTGCACGTGTGGGTTTGAACCAGCGACCTTCAGATCGAAGTCGGCGTCTGTGCCCCTGGGCCACCACGCTCTATTAAACTTTATTAAACTTAAACTTTTTTACGCACTCATACCTCTGCACTAGGATTATCTGTGTCGCAGGTGGCATAGATAAAGACAGAAACACAAGACCCGAGACCAAACTTTATGCTCACCACACAACGTATGCTCCGGCTGGGAATCGAACCAGGGACCGCTCGCTTCGAAGGCAGGGCTACCAATTAAGCCACGGAGCCGAAGAAGAAAGATTTTCGATTATTGACTTATTTTCATATCCTATGATTCATTATGACCGTTTTGTTTTTATTTCCAGAGGCTTGCAGAGTCCCTCACCATCGGTAGCCGAGAGACACCAACAAATTCTTAGTCAATAATGTTTCGAAAAGGTTGTGTTCATATCATTTTGATAATTTATCTCAATCTATTTGTATTTAAATAAGTTTTGATCTCAATTTTACAATGCAATGTTGTGTATGACAATTGTTTTATATTTCAATGGAATTTTAATAGTTATAAGTTAGTTTAACTATACCAATAAATTGTTGAAAAAGATAAGTAAATTGCGAAGATTAATGATATTAGAAAGCATATCTCTATATTCAAAATTGAGTTTACTATTATTATTATTATTTTTAAATTTTTATGTGTAAATAAATGAAATAGTTTACTATTATTCGGACTTTGCTATCAGATTTTTTTGTATGTTTTGTCAAATATATTATAGTTATATTTATTATTACAATACATTAATTTGAGACTTTTGAATATTTTATCAATATTATAACCATATCGTATTGTACCTTTACAAATCTTTTGAATCGTGAATGTGTTGTTACAATTTCTAAGGTAGATGTTTCTTAAAATATCTATAGTCAGTTTCTATTAAAATAACGCGAGCGATTCGTCAAAGATATTAGTCGAAATTTAAATTATCTTCAAAAAGACTGATTATTTAATGTTTATTTTTAAATATAATTAAAATGTAACGTGTATAAATTGTAAATGGTCGATTTACGTAGAGAAATAAAATTTCAAATATAATGAAATTTAATAAATATTAGAATACAATTAAAACGTTGTTTTATTTAGTCTAACCGACCTGAGCTTAAAAGCTATAATAAATTTTCAAGACCACTTTGCACCCAGAACCTTTAAGGACAAAGTAAAAAAGTTTAACCAGCAATAAAAAAACATCCAGTTGCTCCCATCCGTGAGTGTGTACTCTTTGATTCCCTACATGTACCCCCTGGGTGGTGCTGAAGGAGAAACCAAAAGTAGCGGTAGAACATCTGCCAGGTTCGTCCGGAGTGAAACTGCCGCCAAGCAGTAGTGCTCATATTAGTGTGTTCCGGTGGAAGGGTGTGGGTGCCGGTGAAATCACACGCGCATTAGACGTATCATCTCCGTCCCGGGTAATGGACGCAGCAGGATGAATGTCACTCAGTGTAAGTTCCAAATTTTATACGGAATCGCATTAGGTACTGTTGTCATGGGCGGGGGTCGCCACTTACCACCAGGTTAGTTCGTTCTGTCACTTTAATATCACATCGTCTGCGTTCTTATGTTTAAGGCTGGTTTTAGTGTCTGTTTGGTTTAGTATATAGTGAAGCAATGTTAATTGATTAAAAAAAAAAAACTACGTTAACAAACTCATACCTCTGCACTAGGATTCCCTGTGTCGCAGATGGCATGGACAAACAGAAACACAAGACAAACACTCAAGACCCGAGAACAAACTTCATGCTCACCACACAAAGGGTGCCCCGGCCGGGAATCGAACCCGGGACCCCTCGCTTCGAAGGCAGGGCTACTACCAACTAAGCCACGGAGCCGTGCTAATTATATTCTTAATTGATTGATTACTTACATAGTTAATTGATACTTAGTTAATTGATTGATTATATAGTAGTACTAGCTTTTGCCCGCGACTTCGTTCGCGTGGACTTCAGGTTTTGATCTATCTTGTAGGATTCAGTCAGCGTTTGCAATGTAAGCGCAAAAAAGGTGTTTTTTTACGACCTCACATTAGAAACCTCAAAAATTGTAGCCTATATGCTATTCTGATGTATAAGCTATATTGTGGTAAAGTTTCATTCAAATCCATTCAGTAGTTTTTACGTGAAAGAGTATCAAACATCCATACATCCATACTTACAAACTTTCGCCTTTATAATAGTAGTAGGATATACTGAAGCAATGTTAATTGATTGTCAAAACCCGACTGTTTAGCTATTATGGATAAATTAGCCGGTGATAAGCAAAAGCAGTGACGTAATTGAAAAGCGCATATGTTCACCATACATCACCGTAGGATGCTGGTTCAAGCGAAGAAATTCTAAGATGTGTTTAAATGTGAAAAACAATGTAAGCCATGAATACCGGTATCAGATTTGTTTACAAAGACCCTGCTTCTCGTGATAGAAGAAAGGAAAAACTTTACCTACCCCAATTTTTCGCTCGAATAAACTCATTGTACAAATAATAGAGTTCCTGCTAAGAGAGTAGCAAAGCACCATGAAGCAGAAATCAAGAATCCTAATATTTCAAACACAAAAGTTGTTTCTACCTATGTCCGTTATAGATTGAAACCATTTAACCAATGTGCATCAATCCGGTTTAATTATAAAGACAACAATGCGAAGATGGTTTTAGACCACTAAAACAATGCATTGGGCATAAAATGTATTTTTTTTAGCGTAGTAGCACATGTTATGCTCACGCCACCCGAAGGCTTTCGACACGGCTTAACGACTAGTAGGTATAGCTGGGACCGACATCTTTACGTGCCTTCCGAAGCACAAAAGCGCTCAGTTTAAATGACACAAAACGGACATCCATCCAATTTCTGACCGGGCCGAGAGTTGCTTATCTTAGATGGTCTGTAAGGCTAAGCAAGCTTTGCTACTAGCGCTTTTTAAATGACATACCTGGATTATTTGCATTACGAGAAGGTTTTATCTGTTTTGAATGGAGGTGGTAAGATCGTGACACAATCACACAACATCCAAGACCCCAGAACTAACCTAATGTTTTTTGCCGGGATACGCTAAAAGGCAAGTTTGATATAAACGCCACTGAACCGATGGACGGCCATATTGGATTGTTATTACTCTAAGAATAGTTGCCAACAATTTTATAAGAAAACTTTTGTGATTTTCTTGCACGTATGAGCAAACGAACTTGGTAAGTGGTAGTTATATAAATTGTGGACGTAATGGTAGATTGGAAATGTTTAGGAAACTACAAATTAGATCAATGCTAAGAAAAGACGCAATGGTGTAATTTCTATTTAAATCTGTCGAGATGATCGAATATTGGATGAATGGAGGTGATAAAATATCTAAGGCTTATAGTTTAGTAGTTTAGTATTAAACACACACAAGCAACAAACAACGTTAACACACTCATACATCTGCACTAGAATTCCGTGTCGCAGATGGCATGGACAAATAGAAACACAAGACAAACACCCAAGACCCGAGAACAAACTTCATGTTCAGCACACAAAGTGTGCCCCGGCCGGGATTCGAACCCGGGGCCCCTCGCTCCGAAGGCAGGGCTACTACCAACTAAGCCACGGAGTTACGCCAGTTGTTAATTGTTATTTATTTTTATTTTTATAGGTGGCTTCGTAGAAATTCATGAACAAATTTCACTCCTACGGGTAAGTAGGGGATTTAAGTGTTGAAATCGATTTATTCGATTTTTTAATAAAATACTTGTTAACTAAATAAAAACCTTAACGCTTCATCCAAGATTATTTTCCGGATCAAACTAAGCTCATATCGCAAATGAGCCAGCCAGGATTCAAACCCGCTACCACTTTTATAACAATACCTAAAAAATATACTACATTATTTTTCGAGTAACCGATATATTTACCATGATTTGTGAGATTTTTATATTAATGTCTCGATAATTTCAAAAATAATGTTCCTAACCATTATAGTCTTAAAATGTTTATGAACTACAGAACCTTGGAATCAACGATCAACACAGAACCCTAATACCATCGATAAACTATAAAAGATCGAAAAGGTAAAAATCTATTCCGGAACAGATCACCGAATCCATAGGCAGGTGATAACAAGTAGAAACATTACATCTCCTTTTTCAAACCCGGTTATCGGATCCAGTTCAATTTTGCGCACCACTGATTCGAGTTACAATACAAGGGACTAAAAAAATTACCTTTCTTCAAAGAGTAATAGAGTCATGGACAGAAGGTATTTTTTAATATGTAACAATCGTGATGAGACAAGCTGAAGGCGAATCTGATGTTAAGTGGTTACTTCAGCCCATACTATTGTAATACGACCTAGGTTCTCCACGAAGTGATGATGTTGCTCATGCGCATTTGATTTCACCGGCACCCACACCCTTCCGGAACAGATATAGTCATGAACAGAAGGAGTACCAAACATTAATAATTGATTTGGGAGGGCACGTTAAGAGGTTGGTCCCAGCTGTGTTAGTCGATAAGCCATGTTGAAGACCTTAGGGCGGCTTCGGGAAACTCAGACACCAGAGTTGGCCATTTACACGAAAAGATAAAATAAACGTTTACACACTCATACCTCTGCACTAGGATTCTCTGTGTCGCAGATGGCATGGACAAACACAGAAACACAAGACAAACACCCAAGACCCGAGAACAAACTTCATACTCTGGTGAGTACCCCGGCCGGGGTTCACTTTGTGTGGTCACAAAGTGAACCCCGGCCGGGAATCGACCCCGGGTCCCCTTGCTCCGAAGGCCAACTACTACCAACTAAGTCAAACAGTATTCTTCTTTGACGACTCCGTGAGTCGTCAAAGAAGAAGACTGTTTGTCGGCAAATTGCGAGGTGTGGTTGCAGTACTTCTATGGACGATTGGGAGTTCTACTGCTGCTTTCGGTTACTCCTTTCGCACCACGGGTACCCACCTACAGACCAAGATGAAACCCCGATAACTGGCTTCGACATTATCGATAGCCATTTATTCCCGTGAAATAATGGAATTAAATAGTAGAAGTTTCTATCGACATTTTCTTCGCTAAGACAGCCCAGTCAAGGACCGCCTGCGACGAGAATGGTTGTAATTATAACAACAGAAATTCCAAAACCAATTCCGATATTGTGCGCTGTACCTAGTTCGGCATAGTTCGATTGTACCGAAACACTTTCCCGGCCACGACAACTTGCCAACTCCAATAATATAAAGTTGGACGTGGAATTCTATGTGGCAACCCCTTACTATAGATTTAAGATCATGTTGGTATTTAAATTTATGCAGCTTTTATGTCAAATTCAAAAATCACATGCGTATGAGACATCTGTGACGCAGCGGGGTGCGACTTGGGTCTTCTCATCCTTCCGTCGGCGAGGACCTAAATTACATTGCTTTTGTTAAGGGCGGATGTAACCTCTTAACAGCAGATGGACCTACAGCTCGTCCCGTCACTTCTGTTACATAAAAAAACCTTTGTTTTCTTAATAGTTAATTTGAAACGTCACTTTTTAAATAAATATGTACGAAGCAGATTACGCTTTCTTATAGTTAAGCGCTACCGACCCTCCAATGGACAAAAACTAGCAAGAAACCCCTAATGGAAGGATTAATCTTGTTCTCGGGTCTAGGAAGTTTATCTTATGTTTCTGTATGAATCTCAATGCAGAGAAATAAACGAGTTTGTAAGTTTATGTAGTAACTAGCTGTGCCCGCGACTTCGTCCGCGTGGACTTAGATCTATCCTAGCCTAGAGGATAGAAATAGTGTGTGATGCTTATTATGTCTGTTCGTTACTATTATATTAAAATTTTGTTATAATTAAATCTCAAAATACTTTATTTCCGTTACATTCTTACGATATTACTTGGGTTTTGTTAACTGGGAAGGTTAAAGACTTGATTGGATGATGAACTACGTAAGTGAAACTGCAACCATTGCAAATGTATACAATAATGCTTCTCTGTAAACTATACTATAGAAGTCGTCTTTTCAGGATATTTCAGGAACGTGCGCATAAAAATTATTTGAATTGCTAAGCCGGGAAAGAGCTAAGTATGGCGGACCGTGCAAAAAGCAACTCAATATTAGGTCTACGTCTGATACCAAAAAAGTTTCTTCTTGTTCTTTGTTTCTGGTCACTGCGGAACATAGGCTCACCGGAGACTGAATGCGTTTAAAACTAAATGGGCAGTTGATAGGAATGAGAGGAATTCTCTAAACTCTTGACTTTCAATCTGGTGCCGTAACATAATTTAAGAAGACTTAAATTTATAAAAGAGCAATGGGCACTCCGACATTTAGTTTAATATATATTGTGTGATGGGAGTCCAGATGCATTCAAGAAATTTAAACATTCGATGGAATAGTTGGTAGGGTCTTATTGTTCCCGCCTGACCGCGGCTATAGGCGGAAACCTTTCGCTGTCAACTATGGTCTCATCCATGATTGACAGGGGGAGATCTTGGGTGGCAGCTCAGTCCTTCTGCAAGGAAGTAATCTCGCAGAAGGAAGCAGCCGAGAGGGTAAGGGAGGAAGAATCTCCTCACTCTGGTAGACGCAGGAGAGTGGGTCGGCGTAGGCAGGCGCATGAGCGCCGCCTGCCACCCTAACGGGAACTTCCGGGCGGTAGATCCGGGGAATCTGCCATCCGACGGATGAGGTCCTCACCGATGGTTGGCGTGTTTCGTGTTCCGGGCACGGCACTATAGGGAGGTACACATCGTGTTGGGGTTCCGATACGCGAGGACCAACGCCTCTGGCCGGCCGAGTACGGCCGCTACCGTACCCGTAGCCCCAGCGTGAAGGCGTAGTGCAGGAACTCCAAGGGGGTTTTATTGTGTATTCCCCCAGCAATGCTATTAATACACGCCTCCCCAAGGCGTGGGGTATAAGCAAAGTATTTACCCCTTGACAAAAAAAAAGCTTCTTATTGTTCCACTTCTCTGTTAATAGAATGCCATTCATTCACTCAATGCCATTCCCTGGGACACTGCTCAATGTTGTATCAGTGTTGTTAGATCATCATACACATATGAAATAAGTCCTGAAGTAACAAAACAGTGTTAAATACAGTGAGAAATAAGTCCCCCGTACCGATCTATTGGATCTAGTTGCTCGCGTCCGCAGGTGTGTACCCTTTGATTCCCTACACCTACCCTCTGGGTGGTGCTAAAGCAGCAACCAAAAAGTAACAGTAGAACTTGTGCCAAGTTCGTCCGGCGAGGTACTGCCACCACATCTGGAATCACACAAGCAGTAGTGCTTGTATCGTGAGATGTCATCATCCCCGTTTTGGGTGATGGTCGCAGCAGGATGAGTGCGACTCAGTCTAAGATCCAAATCTTATACTGAGTCGCATTACTTTTGTCATGGGTGTGGATCGCCACTTACCACCAGGTGGTCCCTCAGCTCGTTACGTAACTAACTCACAAAAAAAAGATAGCATAGCATGGTTTGGCCGCCATCTCAACTGATGGAAAGTGAAGATGCGGCCGACGATGGAGCACGCTTGTCTAGGAGAAACCTATTCACTCTTGAAGACTCCCAAATTGTAATGGTCAGGGAACACAGACTCAGGCAAAGCATTCCACTCTCTTGCAGTACGCACAATAAAAGTAGTTTCAAATCGCTTAATGCGTATTAATGGTATTTATGTTTTGTTATTTTTGTTGAGCTGCATATTCCTCGATAGACTTCCGCTAATTTATATTGATACATTTGCAATATCTGTGCTGCATCTGAATGTCCAGATAATATCAGCAAAATCGAAAACAAATGTCGCAAGGGTTATTTAATTTCACCCCTGATGATGATGATAATGATGTACCCTGAGGATGATTTACCTATGCGGCTATTTTCTGCCGGACATACGGCCATTGCGTTACTCCAGTGTACTGTAGGTCTCCGTCAAGTAAATGACTCGTTTGATAGGAAGCTTGGTACTCGTATTTAAGATACTGGTTACCATCAACCTTTCGCAGTTCAAAGTACAAAGAAAAACTAAACTGCCTTTAAACTAATTACCTAATTAACTAACCTAAACTAAGACTAAACTACGACTAAACCTGTCATCTGCCTTCAAGCGCCTGCTCATATTCATATTGCAATACACCGAACCGCCACACCGAGTCAAGAACGCAGGACTCGGCAGGCGCTTGTAGAACGTTTTGTAAAAAAAATTAAATTTTGCATTTAACATTGATAACTTTTGATTTTGTGGGTCGATTTTGATAAAATAAACGCTATTCACTATTCCAGACTCAGCTTAACATTTCTTAGTACCTAGATTTTGATAACTATTTATGGTTTTTGCGTAAAGTGCGCACAAACATACAGACAAACAGACAAACAGACAAAAATTTCAAAAATTGTTTTTTTGCGTTCTATTACTTATTCTTAACGTCTCCCAGTTATTATTTTGTAAAAATATTCAATGTACAGACACGGCAAGTCTACGATTTTATTATATTTTTGTAGTAATAAGTTTGAGTCAAAATAGGTTTGAATTCTACGGACAGACTATTTGAGCCATTTAATACAAGACTATTGAAATACTGCTCATGTATTATGAGGGTAATTATTCTAGAGGGTGAAGGGGGAGTTGTTTCATGTTGCTCGCATTATGTTCAATCCTGCTTTCAAATATAATACTATCGGGGTTAAATCTCATTATTCGCGTTAAATTCTAGTTCCAATGGTAATGCATTGCAATCCCGTTGAGTTAGTTGTGCAAACAAATAATTAATCTCAGAGGGTATAGTTTAATTGCTTGTTTAGTCTTGTTTAAATGTTGCTTTACTCATGATGTAACCCTGTACCTACATGAAAGCTGACTGGCAAGTCTTGTAAGTCTAGAAGAATCCAAATCAGAGGCGGCCATTTTACTTTTCTATTTGAAAATGGAACTTGAAATATGTAGTTTTTCGATTTGAATCCCAGAGACCTCCGTCAAAATCTGTATGGTTTTCCTGTAGTAAAACCAACCTATTCCCGATACGCTAGAGTGAAGGCTGTTTCTAATTGTTGCCTGTCTTGAATGATTGGTTCTAGGAAATGCCGGTTCAAGATATCTTTTGTTGTAGGTGTTAAAAGTTTTCAAGCGATAAATTAATCGGTGCGATCTGGATCGGAAGCGAGCATTTGATATCTCTTGGCTTATTGCAACAGCTCATATGGTAGTAGAACTGCCTTGTGCGCTGCAGGTCGTGGGTTTGATATCCACCCAGAACAAACTTTTGTGTGAGAACATAGATGTTTGTTCTGTTTCCGGTGGTAATATTTATGTATACAAAAAAGTACTTACTGCATTTGTGTATTAGTATTCTATCAGTTATCTGGGTCCCATAGTCCTAATTATGCTTAATTTGGGGCTAAATGGTGATTTGTGTGTGGACTTTATACGTAATATTTATTATTTATTTATTATTCATATTCTCGCATCCCAAATAAATGTAAAAACATTCTCCAAAAATAAAAAACCCGTCGAATTGTTTCTGCAAAACTTATAGTAAAAAATTGTTACTGCGCACATTTCTGTTTGACAGTTTAGTATCTACGTGGTCATGTGTTTGAGAAAAAAATATTTTGTGAATATTTAGTTTTCTTATGGGTAAGAGTTTGAACTTCATTATTTGACGAAGAGTTTTGTATCAAGTAAATATATTACTTGAAATATGTGCACAATACCACGTACATGGAACGGAGGAGGAAAATATTGTGTGAAAACCGGCATTAATATAATCAAAAATTCGAAGATTTGTGACATGTACCAATCTGAATAGGGCTCCCGTGGTAGATTTCGCTCTCACTTGAAATGGGAATTAGAGGCTGATATGGATTCCAACATATATCTATACAGTACATACAGTACATAGTATCTATACAGTGCTAGATAGTGTATACGTCATTCATTCATTTTGGTTTGACATTATTGATCCGCGCTTTAAATCACTGTAAATGGTTTAAACGATTAAAATCAGTGAATTCGGTCTTCGACGACAAAATTTTTAACCTTGTCATTTTCTTGTGCAGGTACATCATGCTCCTGCAACGATCCATGCCGCGGCAAATCTTCGTTGACGAATCTTGTAACTTGTCTCCAGTCTTCTGCCGAGGAGCGGAGGAAAAGGAGTTGCAACTGTGCCAGCAGAAGACCTAGATGTTTGAGGATACGACGGCGAAACAGATGCCAGAAGGAAAAAGTAAATAAATGCATTGATTTAGTCTGTTTTTAACCGACTTAAAAAACAGAAGGTTGTCATTTGAGTATGTGTGTTTTTTTGTACGTTTGTTCCGCGATTTCTTCTGTAGGCTGTACGTTTGATGTGATCCTATAGTGATTTCAAGAAGAAATTCCTCGCAATAGAGCGTAAAATCACTGACGAAAGTACCAAAGGCGGTGGTTTAGATTTTTTAATTAGTCAATGTAATTAATCGACTTTAAAAAAGGTTCACACTTCGGCTGCAAGTTATTTTTGGTATGTTTGTAACGCGATATAAGAACTGGTTTGGACGTTTTTTTTTTAAGTTTTAGCGAGGTAATGGGCAAAAATAAGAAGATGTATGTTCTGTGGTCAAATCGAAATTGAACTAGAATCGAATAAAACATTATTCGATTTTTAAATCAGTCGGGGTGCAGAGTAATATCATGTTGAGGACGTAAGCTTTTGCAGTACAGATGGAGGTAGCCATCACGTGACCCGTATGCTTTTTTTAGGCCCACAGTATGTTCCGTCAGTTATACGATTGTAACACTAAAAAAATGTAACAATAAAAACTTCTATCCATTTTGCTTCTCCATCCAGATCTCAACATGTACTTGTACACCACACGTAACCTTCAAGGAACCTGCGGAGAGTTGCCAAGGGTCACCCAGTGTCAAAAACGTGTGTCGATTCACAGTTGACGCATATTTTAATTGAAAATTATTAAAAATAACTTATGGACATGAAAATAAAATCGGATTCAAAATCGATATTTCTGTAATTACTTATATATAGTCAACATAACTCCGTCATTAATATGATTTGAGCAACTCATACTTTGGTATAGCGGAACCTAAATCGTGTTACTGTTTATGGGTGGCGGTATCCACTTAACACCAGGTGGGCCGTCAGATTTTACCTTCATTTAAGACACATAAAAAATATTAGAATAGTGAGAAAATAAGGACTTATATAAATTTATATAAATTTTAGCTTATTTAGTCGCATCTAAATTTCCAGTATGGTACAAAACCCTCAGTGCACCTGATAGCCCACCTGATTTAAATTGGTTTTATCTCGAGAATGGCTGGACCGATTTTCGTGGTTTTTGATTGGTTGTATTTGTCACCGTACAAAATAGCAGAATAACTATTAAAACATTGGAAAATTGACGAAAAAATATAATGAATTTATCCCCGTATTTCCACGGAACGGTAACTATGCCGGTGAAACCGCGGGGCGCAGCCAGTTTCAGATAAAACAAGATTAACAGTAAGTTACGTGCTAACTTCTCATCATAACTGTACAAAACCCCTTCCTTTTGAGATTATTTCTAAAATAAATGATTATACAAATAAGATAAACGAATCTAATTATATCCTCAAGGAATTTAGACTCCAAGTCCCGAGACGGGAAAATTGGAGTCTTCAATTTGTTATAATTAGATTTGAAATTATAATTTAATATAATTCAAGAGTTTAATTCATAATTAGTCCAGATAAAGAGATGGGGATTAGATTCGCGTCGCTTTTGTTTTTATTATTATATACTAGCTGTGCCCGCGACTTCGTCCGCGTGGACTTACAATAGATCTATCCTAGCCTAGAGGATAGAAATATAATGTGATGCTTATTATGTCTGTTCGTTACTATTATATTAAAATTATGTTATAATTAAATCTCAAAATACTTTATTTTCATTAGATTCTTACGTTATTACTTAGGTTTTGTTAACTGGGAAGGTTAAAGACTTGATTGGATGGTGAACTACGTAAGTGAAACTGCAACCATTGCAAATGCTTCTCTGTAAACTATACTATAGAAGTCGTCTTTTCAGGATATTTCAGGAACGTGCGCATAAAAATTATTTGATTTGTTAGCCGGGAAAGAGCTAAGTATGGCGGACCGTGCAAAAAGCAACTCAATATTAGTTTAATATATATTGTGTGATGGGAGTCCAGATGCACTCAAGAAATTTAAACATTCGATGGAATAGTTGGTAGGGTCTTATTGTTCCCGCCTGACCGCGGCTATAGGCGGAAACCTTTCGCTGTCAACTATGGTCTCAACCATGATTGACAGCAGGAGATCTTGGGTGGCAGCTCAGTCCTTCTGCAAGGAAGTAATCTCGCAGAAGGAAGCAGCCGAGAGGGTAAGGGAGGAAGAATCTCCTCACTCTGGTAGACGCATGAGCACCGCCTGCCACCCTAACGGGAACTTCCGGGCGGTAGAATCGGGGAATCTGCCGTCCGACGGATGAGGTCCTCACCGAAGGTTGGCGTGTTTCGTGTTCCGGGCACGGCCTTATAGGGAGGTACACATCGTGTTGGGGTCCCGATACGCGAGGACCAACGCCTCTGGCCGGCCGGGTACGGCCGCTACCGTACCCGTAGCCCCAGCGTGAAGGCGTAGTGCAGGAACTCCAAGGGGGTATTATTGTGTATATCCCCAGCACTGCTATTAATACACGCCTCCCCAAGGCGTGGGGTATAAGCAAAGTATTTACCCCTTGACAAAAAAAAGCTTCTTATTGTTCCACTTCTCTGTTAATAGAATGCCATTCCCATTCCCTGCCATTCATTCACTCAATGCCATTCCCTGGGACACTGCTCAATGTTGTATCAGTGTAATTAGATCATCATACACATATGAAATAAGTCCTGAAGTAACAAAACAGTGTTAAATACAGTGAGAAATAAGTCCCCCGTACCGATCTATTGGATCTAGTTGCTCGCGTCCGCAGGTGTGTACCCTTTGATTCCCTACACGTACCCTCTGGGTGGTGCTAAAGCAGCAACCAAAAAGTAACAGTAGAACTTGTGCCAAGTTCGTCCGGCGAGGTACTGCCACCGCACCTGAAATCACACAAGCAGTAGTGCTTGTATCGTGAGATGTATCATCCCCGTCTTGGGTGATGGTCGCAGCAGGATGAGTGCGACTCAGTCTAAGATCCAAATCTTATACTGAGTCGCATTACTGTTGTCATGGGTGTGGGTCACCACTTACCACCAGGTGGGCCCTCAGCTCGTTACGTAACTAACTCACAAAAAAAAGAGAGCATAGCTTGGTTTGGCCGCCATCTCACCTGATGGAAAGTGAAGATGCGGCCGACGATGGAG
Organism: Aplocera efformata; assembly: GCA_921293045.1. NCBI lineage: Eukaryota > Metazoa > Arthropoda > Insecta > Lepidoptera > Geometridae > Aplocera > Aplocera efformata. The sequence continues at coordinate 6,266,993 of OV121061.1, forward strand.
CACGCTTGTCTAGGAGAAACCTATTCACTCTACTCTTGAAGACTCCCAAATTGTAATGGTCAGGGAACACAGACTCGGGCAAAGCATTCCACTCCTTTGCAGTACTCACAATAAAAGTAGTTTCAAATCGCTTAGTGGGTATTAATGGTATTTATGTTTTGTTATTTTTGTTGAGCTGCATATTCCTTGATAGACTTCCGCTAATTTATATTGATACATTTGCAATATCTGTGCTGCATCTGAATGTCCAGATAATATCAGCAAAATCGAAAAGAAATGTTGCAAGGGTTATTTAATTTCACCCCTGATGATGATGATGATAATGTACCTTGAGGATGATTTACCTATGCGGCTTTTTTCTGCCGGATATACGGCCATTGCGTTACTCCAGTGTACTGAAGGTCTCCGTCAAGTAAATGACTCGTTTGATAGGAAGCTTGGTACTCGTATTTAAGATACTGGTTACCATCAACCTTTCGCAGTTCAAAGTACAAAGAAAAACTAAACTACCTTTAAACTAATTACCTAATTAACTAACCTAAACTAAGACTAAACTACGACTAAACCTGTCATCTGCCTTCAAGCGCCTGCTCGTATTCATATTGCAATACACCGAACCGCCACACCGAGTCAAGAACGCAAGACTCGGCAGGCGCTTGTAGAACGTTTTGTAAAAAAATTAAAATTTTGCATAAAACATTGATAACTTTTGATTTTGTGGGTCGATTTCGATAAAATAAACGCTATTCACTATTCCAGACTCAGCTTAACATTCCTTAGTACCTAGATTTTGATAACTATCTATGGTTTTTGCGTAAAGTGCGCACAAACATACAGACAAACAGACAAAAATTTCAAAAATTGTTTTTTTGCGTTCTATTACTTATTCTTAACGTCTCCCAGTTATTATTTTGTAAAAATATTCAATGTACAGACACGGCAAGTCTACGATTTTATTATATGTATAGATTAAATGTTTTTTTTAGATGCTTTTGATTCTGTATAGAAAGTAGTTATACCACTCAAGTGTTCACGAGATTCCCGGCAGATGTGAAACATGGAACACAAGACAGCGGAATACCACTTGCCGTCACGGCATATTTATTTGTGTATTATACGAGTAGTGTATAGTATATTATAGTGTATTTTAGATGTTTTACATATTCTTTAAGTAATATTTTAAATGCGATTGCTTGCTACGCTTTTACTATTACATTTTGCTACTACTTCATAGCTCTCTTTCATTCAAAAATAATTTGTAGAAAATCGACACTAATGCGAGCCGAAGCCGCGTGCAAAAGCTAGTAAATAATACGGGGATTACACGATTGAACTCTGACAATTATCTACGACACCAGGCAAGGGTATATAGTACTCCGACTTGTAATCAACGAGGTTAGTTTTCACGCCAATAGTTTTCTCATTTGCAACAAGATGACTAAGACCCCGTAGAGTTATCAAAACTCACGTAGCGATCGAGAGGGATGGAAGATAGGGTGTGTACTTAATAAACCCGTTAACATTGATTATTGGAATAGTGGAATTATATTTTACTGAAGATAGATGGATAGCGTGGTGGCCCAGGGGCATAGACGCCGACTTTCAATCTGAAGGTTGCTGGTTCAAAACCAAACGTGCACCAATGAGTTTTTTCACTTGAAAATTTATGTGCGAAACGGTGGAGGGAAACATCGTGAGGAAACCGGCATGTCTTAGAACCATAAATTCGAAGACTTGTGACATCTACCAATCCGGATTGGGCCCGAGGTAGATCAAAGCCCATTCACTTTCAATTATCGAGAGTAGGCCGGTGTCCCTACAGTAAGAACAATAGAGGCTGGTAGGCAGATGGATGATACTTTTTGCATATCAAATAAAGAAAATTATCGGTTAAATATAGAAATCTTAATTATTAAAAAAAGCGAAGTGTCTGTTTAATGCCAAATTACATCCTGTTACTTTGACATTAGAAATAGCATTTAGTATTTGAAAGTTTGTACGGTGTTGTAAGTGTGTATAACAACAAAACTATTTTGAAATTCTTTGTCTCTGTCTTTCTGTGTGTTCCAATTCCAGTCCGTTAATCCCCATAACTGCTGGACCCATTTTGACAGGCACTGAATTTCACTGACAGGCAGCTAATGTTGTAAGGAGTAACTTAGTTAATTTGTTTTAGAAAAAGATAATATAAACAAGACTTCACGCAAAAAACACACGCGGCCTGGATCAGATAGCCTTTTTTTTACGTGTATTGGTGACGTAACGTTCTGAGGGACCTGGTGGTAAGTGGTGACCCCCGCCCATGACAACAGTAATGCGACTCAGTATAAGATTTGGATCTTACACTGAGTCGCATTCATCCTGCTGCGTCGATCACCCGAGACGGGGATGATACGTCTCATGCGCATGTGATTTCACCGGCAGCCACACCCTTCCATCGGAACACAGTAATGCGAACATTACTGCTTGGCGACAGATTATAGGTGTGGTCCAGTCAATAATAAATTGCTTTAGCGTTGTGTTCTACGTGAACGCATCCTAACATCGTCACTAGCAAAGCGATCCAACTTAGATTAGTTGGTCTGTTTGCTTCCTTCCGTCGTAATTACTGTAACGTTCAGTAAGCTACTCGCGTTAATATTATATTGGTCTATTAGAATTGTGTGCTGTGGTACAGCTACTGTACGATATACTTCCACAAGAATGCATTTAAAAATATACCTATTTAAGTATTCCATAATACCAGCTATTCTTAGTGTAGGGTTAAATGGCGTTATGTAAAACGTCCAAATATCCATAAAAAACATCCAAAATTATTTTATTATTACGTTTAGTAATCGTTATAAATGATACGATCGAAAAACGCTCGGCAACTTGCTTTTACTTTTACTTACGTAGCGCAACTTACCGCCCGACCGGGCGGCAAGTTAAGGAGAAGAAAAAAGTTGGATGGGTGACCGATTAGTCGTCGTTCCCTTCGTGTCGGAGTTTTCATGTCACCTGAAAACATGGCTACCTAATCATGTTAATGAAAATAGAATCAAATGGCATATCTGAGACCGATATTTTACGTGTCTTTCGAAGAAACGATAGTAGGTTCTTATCTTCAAAACCCGAGCCTTCCATATATTATGTGTAGCTTTCTATAAATATTAAGTTTAGACCAAATGCATTAATCCCCTGGAAATCCTACAAGCGCATTGTAACTGCAAACTAGACATGTTCTAATTACGAACATCCAATTAAGCACTGCCGTTTCAGGCTTGTTAAAATTTGTTCCATTTGCGTTTCAGAATTAAAACATAGAAATTCTTACACTCATAGTCATTAATTTAATGAAGATCATTCTTGCACACTAAGTTACGTTATTTTGATAACGCTTGTTTACAGAAAAAATGTTATAAAAGGATCTACAAAAACTTATAAATTTGTGTACCTAATATGTATTATATATAGTGTACAAGTTAGCTTATGCTTATATTTATCATTATTTATTACGTTGAATCCTTCTGGACTCTTCACAAACGAAGTCACGGGCGAGTCAGCTAGTTTCGTGATATAAAAGTAGGGAAACATTTGAATTCTGCTGGGGATTGGGCACATTCAACAAAGACGGACGTCTGTTGGCAATTAAATAACTTATTATGTTTTTACACACCGTTGAGAAATAATTTTTACAGACCAATTCCTTGGCAATTTCTTTACGCTGAGATATTTCTGTAAGTAATTTCTTTTGTTTTAGCGTTTTCCTCGAAAAAGATTTGTTTTGGAAATCTGCGCTTGATATTATGCTTAATTTAATTTCGTTGGAATAAGAAATCGTATAAGAGTATTTAGAGAAATTACTTTGCTTGTTTGTATGATTCTGTACCCAAAAGTGAAAGAAAGAATGGATGAGAGCTCTTCGGTACAATTATCAGCCGGGAAATATCCTGTTCAGTGATTTTCCGGTATTTGGATTTCTGTGTCACCTTGTTTTAGAAGCGGGGGGTTCAGGGTTAAAACTTGTGCCCAAGACTTGTATGTTTCTATTGTTAATTTATGTTTGTCTGTGCCCACTGACACAGGGAATTTTAGTGTTACTAAACTCTACCTAAATTATATGTATACTAATATAATAAAGCTGAAGAGTTTGTTTATTTGAATGCGCTAATCTCTGGAACCACAAAAAATAATATATCAGAATGCTATCTAGCATTACGCTAAAGTTCTTGGTTAGCCTTAATCTTATTGATATCTGTAAAGTCATTCGGAAAAAAAGCGCTATCGAACTAAACCATGCAATCTTGTTTATACTGAAATATTTTAAGTCTGCTCTTATTGTTTTCTTAAGTTATACGCGAGTGAAAGCGCGGGGCACAGCAAGCACATAAAATATAATTATTGATTTACCAATTGAATAGCCAATTTTCCTTCCTCGATCTTTTTCCATGAATTTTCTGTAAAACCACTATAAAAGTACACGCTACCAATAAAAAAACACATACAAATCGTTACACAATTAGCGAAGAAATCGCGTAACTAACATACAAAAAAATACAGCCGAAGCGCTAACCTTGTCTTTTAGGGTCAATAAAAAATTTACCTATACCAACGCATTGCCATTTTTAAAAGCAAAAACCACTATACTCATTGTAAATTTCAATAAACTATGAAACAATACGCACGCCTGAAACACTACGATCATTCATGAAGCTAAAAAATATTTTAAACAGCGTGAAAATATTCACATGAAACCAAAACACAATGGGTTTTGTTTTCATTATAAAAATACTAAAAAGTTTGCAACTGATGTCTATTGTGTGTGCACAAAAGGTCTACCCGTGACGCGCCTGTGAGAGTCCAATGAGTTCCATCCAATAATGTGGAGCACATTTCATGCGTCTTCTTCTTTTCGTATAAATGGACAACTGGTGTCGGAGTTTTCAAGTCGCCCGAAGTCACCAACATGGGTAATCCAAGGTTGTCTGTAAGAGATCGCTTTAAAGCGATAAGACCGCCCATTTCTCATTACATAGTGTGTATTTTTTTATGATTTATGTTATTTTGTTTATGTGAGCGATTATAGTGTTATATTGTATATATAGTGTTATCTATCTATCTATCTATCTTATCGACATGTTCCGATACGGAAGCGATTTCGAATGCCACCAAAATGATCACTCATCCATTTGCTGACCGGGCGGAGGTATGCTTAACTTAGACATTCTCTAAAGAACGTGCAAACTTCGCCAACTGCTTCTCATATTATCTCTTTTATGAGGTTCTCTACATGTTAATATAATGTTTTGCATATATTATTATTTATTTATTTAATAAATTAATTATTAAACAAGTGATAATTTCACATTACAAACAGACACTTAAATTTTCAACCGAGAAGGTTTTTTTGTTTGTCAACTCGGTGCTCTGTCATTTATCGATTTATTTGATAAAATCTTTTTTTTATTTGAACAATTTCCTGTCAAATTGGTCACATACAAATTTTATCAATACCAGTTCAATAGTTTGGTTGTGAAATCAAAACTGGAAAAAATATGTCAACCAAGTAAACGAAATTGCGTGTCTAGCTTTCCTGTGACTTTTTTCTTAGTCCTTCTTTTCTTAGCCCTTCTTGTCTTTTTGGTATACAAATACCGATTTGGATAATTATTTTTTTACATGATAGGGCGTACATCATACCATACCATGAAAGTAATGAAATCGGTATTTTTCGACTTTTTAAATCAGCCACTTCCATTTATTTATGTACCTATGAATTGTATATGAATTCTCAAAGTCTACTATTGGATCGCGCTCCCTGACCACACCGCTCTGTGGAAGATCTTCCCTTTTATGAAGAACTCAGGTTGTACTCCAAATTAATAATTCAAGAGTAGCTTCAGTTTCCCTCATTACAAATATCAAATGGCGTCATGTAAAGTTGGGTAATGACGTAAATTGGGGTTCATATCCCCAGTTTATCCTAATTAAATTTAATAACGCTATCACATGGGCTTTTGAGTTGAAACATACTTTTATTAGGATATTTTGGGATAATTACGGCTCTGGTTTAAATTTTCTAACTTTGCCAATTTTTATTATTCGTGTTACTCAGATATTTACCATGATTTATAAGTTTTGTTGAATCCCGATATATCGACGACCATTTGAACGTCGGTGTCCTGACTTTTTGATCATCGAGATCTCCTGATCCGAAAAAAATCCTCCTCATAATGAGAACCCTTTTAAAAAACCTGCAATATCTGTCTGTCTGTCGCTACGAGAACCATTTTATGGTGGTACAGACCACCATAAAATGGCTGTTTCGCGTAGCGAGCTGAAACTGTCACAGCATATGGGCTAATAAGGCTAGTAATACATTTTATCCCAATACATACAGAGCTCTTGGCATGAGTCTAATTCGTACATAGCTTGTATCTTGAGAGTTTTTTTATTATTTATTTATTTATTTATTTATAAGATCACCAACATAGTGAACATTAATACAACAAATTAATAAATCATTCAATTACATTAAACAAACCGAATGCCACTACACTTATAGGTGACGACTACAAGTAATGGGATAAAAGCGAGTAACAGAAAAAAAAAAATGAATTATATAAAAAAAAGCAATATTACAATTATTAAAAACAATATACGAAAATAACAATATTAAATAAATTGGTCAGGAATGTAAATATTATTTAGTAAATTAATTTTAAATAAAATAATGAAAAAAGAAAATCAGACATAAAAATTAAAAATTAAATTAAACAGAGAAATAATCAAATCACTTAATTATAAATTACAATTAATCGAGAGTCAAACTTTTCTTAAAATTATGCACACCTCCAGAAAACAAGTCTACTCCTTTACTTTTAGCCACACTGTTGTATTGGCGAACTAGTCTGTTAAGAGGGGCATTAAGTCCAAGGTTGGACTTACATGAATCCATCTGGAAAACATTAAAACAAGAGGCTCTAGGCAACCTTGAAGGAGCAGAAAAGTTAAGGGCGGCTAAAAGCTCAGGAGCATCCAGGAAGCCGTTTGCAAGCTTAAAAAGAAACATAGTATCTAGCATGTGCCTTCGCTCAGAGAGAGTGGTCATATTACTTTATATGAATAACTTAAATTCTATCAGCAAAATAACAGACCAGTGCAAACCATCTAAAATCAAGTGGCGTATCTTCAGCAAAGCGAAAACGTGAACTATTGAAATCAACAAAATGTTTCTCCAAGGCACCATACCATAACGAAACTTAGCTGTATAAAAATAGGGGTGGAAATCCTGTTTGTTGGGTGATGCTGTTAATACAGTAGCGTAGCAAAATGCAATTTGAAGTGTATTCAAGAAGTAAATTTGAAACAAAGAATCTGGTAGAGAAAATTTGATTGCAAAGTCTAAGCACCTTTTTATTTTTTGTAGGAAAAAATATCTTATTATTAGAGTAATTGTAGTTTTTTAACGATAAATAAACAAAAAAATATAAGACTGCATAGGACTGGGATTTCTTACACCGCAGTAAGCATGAACACAGACCCAAGAATAATTTTTATGTTCATCTGGAGCTAAAGGCACAAATTGGAATACCCAAATGGTTTACAATTAAGCCTTGGTGTTGGCTTCGAACTTAAATATTCATATCCAAATTCTCAAAATACCAAAAAAATATTGTTTGTTTTCTTCAAATGCAATCTGACTATTCTCCCTAGGTTAAAAATAACAGAAAGTTTTTCCTACAATAGCCTCAATTTTGAACTCTCGCGCGAGTAATAACTATGCGCATGTAATTTCACGGGATATTGTGCCCGTCAAACCGGCACAACAGTGAGCATAATTTATCTAGCATAGGAGACATGAGATGTTTACTGAACCGTCAAAACTTAAACCTTAGCCTTATTATCGTTTTCACTAGTCTCACAGCTTAGTTGGTAGTATCTCTGCCTTCTACGCTTTAGGTCGCGGGTTAAATCGAACCCAAGATAAGTATTTGCATGATGAACAAGCTAAGAGCCCCAAACTAAGCATAGTTTGTACTACTTGGATCAGATTACTGTTAGAATCACATTTTTTATGTAATTAAAGCTACGGGACGAGCTGAAGGCCCACCTGATGTTAAGAGGTTACCGTCGCCTATAATAACTACAATACGAGTTAGGTTCTCCCCGACCGAAGTATGAGAAGACTCTCACGCGCATGTGATTTCACCGGCACCTACACCTTTCCACCGGAACACAGCAATGCGAGTGCAACACTGCTTGGCGGCAGATTACCAGGTTTGGAGGCAGTACTTCTACGGGCGAACTTTGCACAAGTTCTCTTGCTACTTTTTGTTCCTCCTTTAGCACCACCCAAGGGTTACGTGTAGGAATTCTGGGGGTATTCACCTATGGGCGTGAGCAACTGGATTCTCTACTTCACTACATAGTATAAAACAAAGTCGCTTTCTCTGTCCCTATATCCGTATACTTAAATCTTTAAAACTACGCAACAGATTTTGATGCGGTTTTTTTTATGCGGCTTCGCACGAGTAATTTCTGATACGACACTGATGCTTTACTAACCGTACGAAGCCGGGGCGGGTCGCTAGTGTATTATAAATACGAAAGCTTGTATGTGTTTCAACGTTTATAGACGAAGAAATTTTTCTCCTGATTGAGAATCGAACTCGCTCCTACAGCGCAGAAGGTAGAGCTACTACCGGTAGCTGGAAGGTCAGATAATTTTTTAGCACGAATATTTCCGTAGTGGCAGGAAATATTAAGAGGGAACAATATCTTGAAACAATATCACAGACAGCCATTAAAGAGCCTATTACTAACACCTGCTTAACCATTCTGAAATAGGTCGGGGGATGTTGAGCTACTGGAATTGACAGTAAATGAATTTAGTTAAAAGGGTTATGGAATTTAATATATTTTCTGGTACCCTATTTTTTTACAACAAAAGTAACAACTTATTTCTTATAACATCAGCTATCTGCTATTGAAAGTCCCGTCATAATCGGTCCAGCCGTTTCGGAGATTAGCCAGAACAGACATACAGAGAGACAAAAACTTGTTGTAAAAAAAAGATTGTATTTTTGTTATCGGTACCGAATATACTTTCAAATATATTTGGTAAAAAGCTGTAATTGTGACATAACAAATTCTCTCCGACTGAAGTATGAAAAGACCCAAGTCGCATCACGCACGTTACGTCTCATGTCACCTGTCATATCACCAAGGATCCTTCCACCGAAACATAGTACTGGGAGCACTACTTCTTGGCGGCAGTACCTCTGAAAAAAAAACTTGTGCCAAATTCGTAAATTTGGCACAAGTTTTTTTTTTTGTTGAAGTTGAGTCCTCCTTTTTAATCCGAACTGCAAAGGAGTGGAATTTGCTGCCTGCGTGTCTTTTTCCCGAGCAATACAATTTGGGTATGTTTAAGAGTAGAGTGAATAGGTACTTTCTAGGCCAGCGTGTTACATCTTCGACCGCATCATCACTTACCATCAGGTGAGATAGCGGTCAAACGATGGCCTATAACGAATAAAAAAAAAAAAAAAAAGTTCTAATGCTACTTTTAGTTGCTCCTTTTGCACCACCCAAATAACACGTGTAGGGATTCTGAGGGTACTCACCTTTAGAAGACATCTTGTTCCCCCACTATACTATACTTATCTAAAAGTCTTTTATCTTCAACCTTTAAACTTTGGATTTTATAGTACTAGAAAGGGTAGTGGCGTATCCAGTATAAACGCGTTTCATTGCCTCATAAAATGACAGTTTTAAGCTCGGATTATTTCTTGTCTTCATTTGAATGTATTCTCCAAATGTATACGTTATATTTGTGAAGGCGTTCCCTAATTTGGTACCCCCGTCTACTTAGGCGGAAGCCACAGGCATAACATCTTGTTGGTCCTTAGAGCTACGCTTCTCTTAATAGAACCTATAAATTTAATGATTATTTTATGATTTCCATAGACAAGTACAAAACGACGCAAACTCTTCCCTACAAGCAATAAGAAGTTGCATCTGAACAAAATTATTTAAGTGCCTGCACTAGACTAAAACGATCTATGCATTATTGATGATGCACTTCAGCTAGTGCACAAAGGAAGCTTCACAAAGCACAACAGATATTGGAGTCTATTTGAACCTTCAATGGTTAACTTAGAGAATAATTTACTTTCAAATTGTGTATGGAAAAAGTTCATTTTTATATCTATACTAGCTGGCCCCGCGGTTTCACCAGCATAGTTCCCGTTCCCGTGGAGAATACGGGGATAAATTGATTTTATTTTTTCGTTAATTTTCCAATGTTTTTAATAGTTATTCTGCTATTCGGGACGGAAACAAATCCAAAAAATCTAAAACCATGGCAATCGGTCCAGCCGTTCTCGAGTTATAAGTGTTGTAACAAACACGACTTTCTTTTATTTATATATAGATATATAAATTAAATATAACTGATTTAAAAATCGAAAAAAAAGTCGTCTTCAATACTTTCTAAGTAGTAAAATAAGTAATTTCGTGTACTGGGATGACATATTTTTTCCAGTTACTTTGATTTACCAACTATTGAACTTATTTTGATAAAAAAGTTATGGGACCTTTCAAATAAGAAAATAATTTTTCAAATGGGGGACAAATCGGTGAACATACGTAAAAGTATATATAGTAGAAACTCCTCCTTTGAAGTCGGTCAAAAATTAATGGGTAAGCGCAAAACTCCAAAACGGCTGGACCAGTTCGGCTAATTAACTTTTTGTTGTTTATAATTGTCAAGACAAGGTTTTTATGAAAGAAAATGTTGAGTTTTTAAACGCGAGTTACCTCGGGGCGTATCGTTTATTAATAATCAGGAATCTTCAATTATTAAACACGTAAATTTGTATGGCAGGTTGATTGTATCTACATTTTATTTAAATTGGCCCGCCGGGTTGTACCCCAGGGGTTCGTCAGCTCGGTTCAATAAATCATGTCGAATGCCTTCAGGCAGATTAAGAACTCCTGCACTAAGGTTGATCGTATGCGAAAGAGTATTTTGGCGTCAGAACTTTCCAGAACTGTGTTTTAACTTTCCAGAACTAACTGTTTTAACTTTCCAGAACTAACTGTGTTTTTTAGGATTGTGAAGTTTACAAATAAATTGATTATTCTGGTTATTGTGTTTGTGTTGCGCGTGTGCGTCTTTGCCACCTGCGGCACAGATAATCCTGTAGGGTTATGTGTTGGCTATTTGTTCCAAGAGCATAATCCTATTTTCTGTGTAAACTCTCATCTATGAGGGATAATAGAAAATGCCACCAGTACACAGAATATATAATCCAGTTTGCAGTCATATTGCTAATTCCCTTTGGTGCCTTAACTGACTGCTAATGCCTGAAACACAACATACCATGGTATTATTTAAGTACAAATACACTAGTAATTAAATTTGCTTGAATATAGCGAGGAAATCCTTATTATTATAATATATAGTTATATATTTATTTTCTCTTTATCAGTAAGTTTTGTATTTTGTATCAATTATTAAAACAGATGTAACATTTACAGTATTTTATAGCAAGCTGTGTTCAATTCAAGTATTTATTTTTCATAAATAAATAAATATTCTTGGACTTTTCACACAGACCGATCTCGTCTAGCCCCAAAGCTTGTATTATGAGAACTTGAGAGCTTAAAAGGCAGAGCTACTACCAACTGAGACGTGAGGTCAGTTATTAACAAGCTACTTTTAATTAATATTATAGTTAATTAAACTGAACGAGTGAACATTTTTAGACAATGTTCTCACGTTTAATTATGCCTATTATATTATTGTTTTTGATATATCCTATTATGAGGGAACTTATTAATAGGTTGAATAAATGAATTGTATTGAATTGCTGGTTCGCTTTTACTTACATTATTTCCGTTATCTATTAGGTTTGAAAGACTATTTTTTTATATGCAAAAATTGTTAGAGAACCATCTGACCACCTTATGTTAAGTAGTTACCGCCGCCCATAAACAAAATCAATACGACTCAGGTCTTCTACAGAAGTATGAGAAGACTCAATTAGCATCGCGCTGTGCAAGTCTATGACGGCGTGGTGACGCCTAAATTGCCTAAATTCTTAGATTCTAATTATGACAAAGAAGTTAAGTAAAAATATCAGAGTAAACCTGAGTAAAATGTAATTATCAACCTAATTATCAACGAGCCTACCTACATAAGTTACAAGTTAGCAATTATCTAGAATCAGTACAAAGTCGAAACTCGAACGCGAAGGTTCGCAGGTAGAATAAATTAATGCGCAGACAGTGAAAACACGGGTATGCCTTCAATGTATAATATTTGGATATGGTAGAGTATATATTGAAGTTGGGTCAGGCAACCTGGCTCGGAGAAATGATTCGTAGCCTGCCATGGATGTTTTTTTTATGTAATTCTAGTGAGTTCTACAACTGTAATGCGAAGGTACTCCCGACCAAAGTATGAGAGGACCAAGACAACTCTTGCGCATGTAATTTCATCGGCACACACACTTCCACCGGAGCACAGCAATGCGAGTGCACCACTGCTTAGTGGCAGATTATTAGGTGTGGAATCAGTACTTCTCCGGACGAACTTTGCACAAGTTCTACTGCTACTAAAAGGATGTGGAAAGGTTAAGATTAACTTTAACCAATAAGCTTCAGTAAGGCCTAAATATTGATAAATTGGTGAAGATACTTAGTTCTGCGGCATACTCTGTCAAAACGACGCGCGGACAAAGTCGCGAGGAACAGCTCTCGTAGTAAAAAATATATAATCTGTTTTCAGTGATACAGAATTCGAGTATATTACCGTCTCAGCTTTTTCCTACCTCCATCACCCCCTCCCGGCATATTGCGGGCTTAATCTGCATGTCGTTACGCCATGTCTCGTCTCATCCATAATTCACATAATGAGGCGGTCGAGTGAGACGCAAAGTTCCATGAATAAGATTCAGGTTGGTTGAATGTGGGTGCTGCCATTGCTGGAAATGTTGTTTTTACGGAAAAAAACAAAACAAATGTTTTGTGTTTTTAGATGTTACCTACTGGGAAATGTTAATTTAGATTGATAAATATATGAGAATATATCTATGTTGTTATTTTCTTATACGGTCGAGTGAGAAGCAAAGTTCCATGAATGCGACTCAGGTTGGTTGAATATGAGTGATACCATTGCTGGAAATTTTGTTTTTATATAAAAACAACAACAATAATATTATTTTTCTTGAGGCATTACCTACTTGTATAATATATGTGCATTTGGATTGAGTTTTTGAGTTTCTAGATTGATATAAGAAACTGTTACAGTTGTATTTTTGTAGATTTGTATTATGATACAGGATGAATCTAACTATCCTTAATAGAGACTATGGTTTTTGAATATTTGACTCAAAATATACGTTGACTTTCAATCCGAGATCGCTGGTTCAAATACAAATACGCGCCAATTATTTTTTTACTAGGAAAAATAAATAAAACGTCGTGAAGATACCAACATGCCCTAAACAAAAAAAAAAAAGATTAAATTCTATTTCGTACCATACAAGGTGTATGGTACGAAATAGAATTTAATCTTCCATAAATAAACAAAAAAACAACGTTAACACACTCAACCTCTGCACTAGGATTCCCTGTGTCGCAGATGGCATGGACAAACACAGAAACTTAAAATCATGAGTCTTGACTCATGATCCTAGAACAAACTTCATGCTCGCCATCGAACCCGGGAATCGAACCCGGGTCCCTCGCTTCGAAGGCAGGGCTACTACCAACTAAGCCACGGAACTAAACTCTGAATCTTATTCTTACTATCCCTAGGCATATTTTAAAATCCAATAATTTCGTGATTCGCTTGATTTGATCTGAAATTTTCAGTATTGATGGTATTTTGAATCGTATCGCTTTGTTTTAAGGTTTATTCACCATTCGTATTTCTAAAGTTTACATACGAATTTGGTTCGGTAAACTCCCAAATTTATCAAGTTGGTCGCAAATGTTGATATTTCATATTCTAAGCCTTTAATGGTACCTATACTTATTGTCAGGTTTGGGACGGGATATAACTCTGGTACTTAGCAATTTATTCGCGTTCGTAATTCCCTTTGGTTTATTTCGAATGCCTAATGTTTGTTTGATTTGTTTTAATGCTTATCCTGAAAATTTCTGTCAGTAATTTGTGTTTTGAATGAACGAGGAAAGCGATTAAGTTCGTCATATTTTACTTGGACTTTTCGGCATTTGTATGTATGTAGACTTACTCAAAGTCAAAGCTAAAGTATATTTCCGTTGAATTCTTTAAAAAATACTTAGAATCTTCACTTATACAGTACTTACCTACTACCTACAGGATCATACGTTCTTATTAGTAACTCAAGCGCTTGTTCAAATCTTATCCGACCCTCCATGGGGAAAACCAAGCAAGAAATGTGATTACTGAGTTTTCTTCTAACCTATCTGCCAAAACTACCACTCCATGACTGACAAAAATTTTATAGATGGACAGGTAATGATTGTGATATTTGGATGTAAACTTAATCCAAATTCGTGATCAATCCGAAAGGAAGAACAAAAGTTTTAATCAATCATTCGAAGAAAAGTATAATAATGAAAGAAATTTTATCAAGAGATTTTATTGCAAGCGATTTGATTATTTATTTACGATGCCACCTTCATTATTTGTGTGCTTAATTAGGACTTTTAGAAGTGGTTAATAATTCAACTGTACTTTTTTAAATGTTTTACCTCAATTCTCGTTCGTTTATCAACAAATTTGGAAAATTATTGTTATTTGAAAGGATAAGAATATACTTACTTATGCGAAGATAAGAATATTTTGCGAAATTGACCTGTTTCTTTGCTCGTTGTATGCCGATTTCAATGTTTCTTTTTTATAATGGTAATGTATAGTGGTAATATTTCTCCGGGTGAACTTGGCACAATTTGTATTGATCCTTTTGCAAAAGGGACAAGTGAAGGAATTCAAAGGGTATTTTATTGTACCCAGAATCATGCATAAAACTGCGAAATATCTGGAGACAACAAAACTCACAGATTATATGAAATATCTCGGTAAGTCGAAAAGTAATGTGACTTTTATTTAATTACAAAATTTTACCCGCGTCTTCGCTGGAATTAATGTTGATTTTGTTAACCGATTCCGGTTTACCCTTCCCGTCAAGTTATCAATTCGAATGTTTATATATTTTTTTTTTAATTTATGTTCACCGGTTTCACCGCCATTTATCAACCGATTAAGAAAATTATTTTTTTACTTGATAGGTTATGCTTTCAGATTTGTCACGTAGATTATCAAAATGGGTTCAATAGATTGGTTGTTCAATCATAACAACTGGAAAAAATATGTCATCCTAGTAAAAGAAATTTCGTATTTTGCTACTTTAAAAATATTTGAATCGTTTTTCTTTTTTTTTCGATTATAAATTAGTTCTTCGTTCAAATGAAGCATTGCTCCAAGGCAAGCAAGGCTCCAAAATCATACAATTTATAAAATAACGAGTTCTCAGTTATTAGTGGAATACTACAATATTAATGATAGAAATGCATAATTATATAGCGTTAACTCTAAACCGACGAAAACTATCGGAACTACACTAAAAGCTAAGTAAACTAATAAAGCCAGAATAAACACAGCAAAATGCAATTCCGAGTAAAAAATAAATAGAAAATGTCGTACAAAAAAATTCGTTTGAAGCGTCTCGAAAAATTCAAGCTTAGCGCTGACTGGACCAACTTGAATGAGACAAAAACTGCAAAGCAGGGTGGATGTGGATACATAGGGATGAACTGTTTCTTATACAAATACTTAATTGGAATGGAACAGACGTAAACTTAACAAATAAGACAAGCTAAAACATGAAATCTGACTGTAATTTGACATGTCTGTGTGCACGTAATGTGTTTATGGAGCTCCTGTGATACGTTATAGCGTTGGTCAAAACAGTAATAGAACATTTATAAATACGATGTTTTGACCGCTTAAAATCATGTAGGTGGTTAGATTTCGTGCGTCATTCAAATAAAAATTTAAATCCTACTGGGTATCGTATCATAGAATTTGTGAGAGAGGATTTTGCCCCCCAAATCATAGAGCATTCACTGAAAATCACATGATTGCGATTCAAACTCGAGCAGCTTGGTTGCTCATATTTTTTTTACAAGTTTAGTTTTTTTTATTTGATAAAGACCTTCGCTTGACCTCAATCTTAACTGATGTTGGAGTAATAACCTCCTACCAGATTTTCACATTTTTCATTTCTTTCCATCCAAAGGTTGCCTGGAAGAGATCGCTATTAGCGATAAGGCCGCCCATTGTAACCTCTTTTTTTTTTGTGATTGTTTTGTTAATTTTATTTGTGTTATGTATGTTTCTATCGAGGTGTACAATAAAGAGTATTCATTCATTCATTCATACTATCACAATTTATATTTGGCGAAAATTTCGGAATAAAAGCCCTTAAAAGTTATTACAGAATTCTTAAAAAAAATCTTGGAAACGTCACTTATAAATATGTACCTACAAGAACATGCTTTCCTAACACTAAGTTTACCACTTTTTCAAACCCTATCCGACCCTCCGTAGGGAAGAACAAGCTTCCAAACCCCTAATGGAAGGGTTATTTTCTTTTCTCGAGCATAATCCTGTACAAAAAATATAATATTCCTTATGTCTACTTTAATGAATATTATATTAGAATTACAATTATTTTTGCATATCATATTATTCATGTTTTTCGTATCTTTATAGACAAATATAAAAGATATAACAGATAATTTATGTAACAGAGACTTTACGTTCAAAGCAGCTGTGTGTATTACTCTATTAAACATCTTAACATTCCGGAACGATGGCTTTGTACAGCTCCAATTTGCTTTCCCTTAGTTAGATATAATTGTCAGTCCTTGCAAGATTCCAACTGGAGTTATCTCGGACATATTAACCGCTGTTTTCAACACAGAAAGTGTACTCACTATAACCCTATATTGAGTTTGCGATCACCTGAATTTCAGTTTTAGCGAGAAAATAGTTTTCAAATGCAACCGCCATGAAATACCTTCCGAATTTCTATTCCATTCCCATATTATCAAATCATATTTTCAATAAAATCTACATTTCAATAGCAATTCGTCTGAGGTTCAATCCGTATTTCAACATCTTTCGTGCCTTTATTTCCTTGTCTTAGGACTCAAATTCGCTTGGAAATTTCATGGTTCTGAACTATCAGACTCCGCGTGCAGGATATCGAATTGTGTATTCTATTTTTAGGGGGATAAGGGTGGTTCTTCCGCTGAGGGTGTTAGGAGCAGTGGAGTGTGGAATAACCGAAACGTTTGGTGTAAGTGTGAGCCGCAATCTGCCGACACTCAGGTGCTCTTGAGATAAGTTTTGTGGCAAGAGCTTTTAGAAATTACCTCGTTATTATTATCGAGATAGATAAACAATGGAAACCTTTGATGATTTGATGGAAAACAGTAGGTATCATGATTGAATCCTTTATCAATTTTAACACTGTAACGAGGGGACCCTTCCCTCGTTACAGTGTTAAAATAAAACAGTAAAACAGGAAAAACAGGATATAACGCTAAACATAGGACATTTTTTAGATTCCTAACCAACTAGATACATTTAGTGTCAAACGCGTTCGGTTACTTGTCCCACTAGGTAGCAAAGGGCATGCAGCGAAAAACATTTCAAATAAAAAAAAAGAATTTTGCAAATCCGTTATTCCCGAACATACATTAAAAAAATATAAACATTCGAATCGGTAAACTCCTCCATTTTGTATTCGTTTAAAAACCAGCTCCATGCACAATCTTCCTATCTGTAACGTAAGAGCAGAACTTGACACTGCAACACCTAAAATATTGCTTGAAACTGTTAATTTAGATATTAAACCGTTTGAGGGAAACGCATAAAGTTTGACACGAGTGACATATTTTTTTTTCAAAATTAAAGCTCTGTAAATCTAAAAGTCCGTTTCCACAGGCAACACCACTTTATCTGAGCGCTCACAGATCGGGCCGTGAAATATCGGGCCATGCTTGGAATGTAAAGCCAGACTCCTCACATTACCATATCGCTTGACGCTTGGAGCCAATTTTATTGCTTCTGTTATCGCTGAAGATGGAATTTAAAGGCATTAAGAGATCTGCTGTATTTTTTTGGTGATTCGGCGAAATGCGAGAACGGTGCTGTGGAGGGTTGACACGAAAAACGTTTACAGTCTTGAAACAAAAATAGTCGTTAAGTGTTTTTTTGTGTCAGAATTCTTGCAGGAAAAGATCGTGGTTACGTTGATTTCGCTGGGTACACACTTTAGGTTAAAAGGTTTTATAATAAGTATCACAAACTTCCGATTGCAAAATGTATTTAATGGGAAATTGCTTTTATAACAATATTTCTTCCAAGTTTCCCATCCAAAGATTTAAATCATATATAATAATGAATGAAATAAAGAAAGCGAGAAGTGTCTTTATATTGTAGATAGATAAACTTTTTATTTTTTACACCTGAAATGAAAGTACAGCAAAAACAAATAAGAAATATTATTTAAAATTGCTGGCACAATGGGCGGCCTTATTCCTATCTTTATCTTAAAGTCAAAGTTATGTCTAAGACTTGAGATATTGATTATCTATCTACCATAGTGATCTATTTATTGTATCTTAATCTTAACTCTCCAGTATCTCCCCTCCTTTCCATACAGAAAGATATCTTATTATACAAACTAAAATATATATTTTTGGAGGATATATAATCGAAGGCACTGACTGAAGAGGAATCTCTTCAGTCAGTGCCTTCCATTATTCTGGATAATTTATTAATTAGGTTTTCAGACATATCCACCTTATTTAAAAATTTTCGACAGCACTAATAAATATGACAGTGACAGTTGAAATAAATTGTAGTTAACATTATCTATTCCATAACAAAATTACTATTACAACTAGCTGACCCGGCCACGCGTTGCTGTGGCTAACGTTTTTGTAATTGTGACTGTCAAATAATAACAGACAAATAATTAGCAATAAATTAAAATTGCGACTATAATTTGAGATTTAAACTATCCTATCTCTCAAGTTGGATCGAACTGCACATGGTGTGCGAATTTTATTATAATCGGTTAAGTGGTTTAGGAGTCCATTGAGGACAAACATTGTGACACGAGATTTATATATATTAAGATAGCAAACAAAGATAATAAAAAAATATCAAAAAGTTTAGATTTTTTTTTATAAAAATATACGTTGTAGAACTTGTGTGACCTGTTTACACGCTGCCAGTTATTCACAACAGCGCGGGCGTGATTAGCTCTCCTCTAGAGACAAAATGGCGGACTTCAATGAATTCTAAATGAGAAACAACCAATTATCTTACCACAGCGGCACAAGAGAATCTGGAGTAAGCAATTTCATTACATACTGGCAGAAAGTGGCTCTGGATAACCGAATACGAGGATCAATGACACAAGGAGATGCCTATGTACAGCAGCAGGCTGGAAGTTGACAATAATAATGATGCTGTTGATTACTATTAAGAATTCAATTGAAAACTAGTTAAATCTAGTTTTCTTTGGTGTTGAGCTTGATGAGTAGCGTAGCTATAACAGTGCAGTGTGGCTAAAATAGATGCTACATGCACTTCAAGACAACGAGCGAAGAATATTTTTTTTCTTAGGTTTGGAGAAACTAGTAGCACAAGATTGCAACTGTACTGCTGATACGTAAAATTGACATGAGGTATGCATGTAATTTACCCGTGATATTTCAAACCAGAAGATTATGTTATACCAGATTAGTGTGGCATGCTACACTAAATGCTACAGGCTCCTCGGGAATGCAATTCAAGACAACGTGCGAGTGAAATTTTTTTTGCTAGGTATTGAGACACGAGTAGCACAAGATTGCGCCTGTACCGCTGAGACGTGAAATTGGCATACCTCATGTGCATGTAATTTATGCGTGATCTTTCAAACCATAAAACATTTGTAATGGAAGTGCGCTGCTTCTTGGAGACAGAAATTAATTCCATACAGCTTCACCGGACGAACTTGGCACCAATTTTACTGCTGCGTTTTATAGTTTTATGATATCTGGTGGCTTTTTAGTAAGTATTACAAACTATTTTGAGGGTTCTGTGCCCAAAAGTTGCATGGTTATTACTTCCGTCATAGGGTTTTGTGGCTAGTTTACACGCTGTCAGTTGCAAACGCGGGCGTGCGCGCGGGCTATCACAGGCGCGGGCAATTTTGATAGACAAAATGGCTGACGATCGGCTCCTAAAATTCTTCTCAAGTTTAGCAACTTTCCGTCCATCAGTTGCATTGGTAAACTGTTGAGTAGAAGAAATGTATTTATTGTCATCGGGTTTACTAACATATTGTCTATGATACTCGTACACTGTGGTATTTTAACTAACTTGTCACATTATACCAGCTTCTTGAGAATTCCTAACGGGTTGGTGCCTAGCAATTAATATTAATAAGCACTTATAACTAAGTACGTAGTCCCTACGCTTGAGTATTTCATGTAACTACGGGTTTGATGCCATGGCTTTGGGTTATCTAACAGAACATATTTTACTACAGTTTTGTTACAAAAACATGTTGCATGTAAGAATTGTTTGGTAGTAGCTCTGCCGGCTGGGACACACTTTGTGTGGAGAGCATGCAATACAGGAAATCCTAGCGCAGGAGTATCAGTGTGTAAAAAAGTATAAAAATGGAGTATAAAATAAATAATAAAAAAGTTTTAAAAGAAGTTTATTTTCTCAATTTTAAGTTGAGTGACAAAATATGCATGTACATAATGTAAAAATGATTTTTACAATATTTACATGTTTGTAACAATTATGTGCTTATTCGATTTGTATAAATTAAAACAATAAGCTGCCAATCGACGTTGTGACACATAACAGTTGGCAGCACCATAATATAATAGTTTTCGCCGAATACGGTATAAAATATGAAAGTTGCCATCAATTCTGGCCGCTTTACCTCACGGGTGAGTTAAAAATTTAAAAACCAATGCCATTTGGCCCAAGGCCAAACATTACTATGAAAATGTGAGCGGATGCGTAGACGTACTCAAGGCTTTAATGGAGGTCGGAAAAATAAATGGAATGAATTTAAATTTCAGTGAGTGTTGAGCGTAGCGTCGGGCCATATTGTCAAAATGTTTTTTTTAGCAGGCAATTTCGTTTCATGGCGATGTAAGCATAGTGAGAGTGGTTTAGTGAGGACGGTTCTACCTTTCACGCTTTGGTGGAACTGCGTTGACAATCTTTAGGAACACATACTGAACCTAAAATGTCTTCCTATCCATAACCGTTAAAATATCTTTATATAAAAAACCGATTTTTTAGTATTTTTAGTATTGTATTTTTAGTATATCGTAGTTGTACTTAGTTTGGAGCCAGATGGTGCTGTAGTAGCTGAGTATTCATTATTTGTTTTCAGGCTTTGGATGTGGAATTGTGAATATCAGGAAATTTTAGTGCGGGCTGGTATAAGTATGTAACCGTTTGTTTCTTCTATTTGTATCACATCCTAACTACGCCCCTGCTATGATGCAAGATTTTAAATGTGCAAACGTTGGGGTTTTCGAGAACGAATTACCTATTCGTATCTATGTAATTAGGTCGATTGCCGTTTGCGGTGGGTCGGTGAGGGTTTCTTTTTTAATTGAATGAAGCCGAGGACAGTGATAAATGATTATACTTTCAAATTTTCCGCCAAATCTGGAACGAATTTTGGTTGGGCACACTTTACGAAGTAAAAGTTAGCTTAATAAACTATTTCTCGAGATTTTTTTTGGCTGCTTAAGTGGCTTATGGTTCCACATCCAATGGGTAAAGAAAATCCTTAGAAATGTAATAGAAAATAATTGGGTTTTCTTTAAACTCCTGCTAATCTTTTCTTTCTTTCTGCTTACTCTCCTATTTTCTTTATTTGAACGGTCATGTATCTTTTTGTTTACTGGGTTTATTTTTTATTTTTATTCATGGACATTTCACAAAGTGCCATTTAGCCCCAAAATAAGCATATTTTGTGCTGTAGGTGACTACTAGATTACTTATACAATACTTTTACTATTTATTTTAGAATGAAATACATATTATTAATATTCACACAGAACAAATATTTCGTTGTTTATTCGAACCTATGACCTACTTCGTAGAAGACAAAGCTACTGTCAACTAAGCTGCAAGGATTTTTTTTTCTAAAAGCTCAACAACTTAACAATACTTTTCTATGCACAGCTTAAAACATAATTCCCTAAAAAGCGAAAAAACTAAAATAGTTGGACGTAAAATCTAGTATTCAGTGCTGGATAAAGAGTCTTTTGTGGACCAAAAAACTAGGTCATCCCGTTTCACTATTACACTGCAGTGCATTGGAAAGTGTACATTCTGTATCAATATTAGTCTTTGGTTAGTCTCTCGGCCATTTTATATTTGCAGAACTTTCAATGTATTTCAGTTTGTGATAGTTTTTGTAAGACTTAAAATAGGAGGAATTTTTTTATACAGATTTCAAAAATAATGAGGTTCTGAATTGAGTTGTATATCTTTATTTTATAAGTTTGATATGCTAACATCAATTATTGTACCGATATTGATATTAATTTTAAAAATATCTGGGCGACCGTGCTAGGCTAGGTTTTTTTATTTTTATAAAATCGTTTTTATCGGAAATTATATTTATTTACAATCAAGTACCACAAACGTTTACTAGATGGCGCTGTATAAAATTCGCAGCAGAATTAACTTTAGCATAAAAATGATTTATTTTTTTTGTAAAATGTTACGTTTTTGCAAGAAATACAAATATATAGGTAAACTTAAACAGCAAAACTCTATCAGAACACAAAATTTCATCCAAATCGTTAGAGCCGTTTTCGAGATACGATACAACATTGTGATAACACAGTCACACTGATATGGAACTGTAATGTCTGAATAGAATTCACTGAAATGTCTGAAAAACTTCACCGAAATGTCTACATGTATATTTTAGTGAACTCTATGTTCACTAAAATATCTGAATACACTTCACTAAAATATCTGAATAGATTTCATTGAAATGTCTAAATATAAATACTTCACGGAATGTCTGTATAGACTTCACTGAAATGTCTAAATGGACTTCATGAAATGTTTGAATAGACTTTACGAAATGTCTGAATAAACTTCACTGAAATGTCTAAATGGACTTCACGAAATGTTTGAATATATTATACTTCACGAAATGTCTGAATAGACTTCACTGAAATGTCTGAAGAGGGCTCAAAGTGTTATTCCGGTTATATTGTCCTGCAGTACGTGTCACGTGTTGACCATCCGTTTGGTGCTTGCAGTTTCCAATTAGCGGCGGCTTTGTGTCCTGCACGATTGTTCTGGCACAGCCTGCACTGGATGCCAATTTATTGTTTAGATAGGATAAAACTTTTAATATTTCATTAAAGGCACGAATGGGCGCTAAACATTTACGTTTCATTTTAATTAAGTGGGGAGACGAGCGAAAGCCTCATAAAAGCTTAATGAAAAAAAACTTCAATGCCAGCTGATTGGCAAATTGTCAATCAACACAGGACAAGACAGGATCTCTAGTTTAGCTATACACTACACGGTTATATTTTAAAGGCGATAAAATTCTTTATTTTGTGTGGGTATGTTTGTTACTCCTTCACGCTCAATTGGCTCAACGGATTTGGATGAAATTTGGTACCAGGATAGCCTGGTAATATCCTGGATTAACACACAGGCTACTTTTGAACTGCGGGTAACACCGCGGGGCGCAGCTAGTATGGTATGATAATCAATTGGAGAGTGTTAGTCTCGCAAAATCTCATAGTTATCTCAAAGAATATGTTTTTTTTGTTTTGTTTACGTAATTATTCTTTGGTTTATGTAAAATAATAATTAGGAAAAACCCAAAGCATCATCGAATAAAACGTAATTGGTAATTATGTTTGCGGTATACCACTTAGGAATTTTAGGTGGTACAAAGTTCACCGAGTGTTTTAGTTCTTAATAAAATGTATCTTATAACGCTAATATAGGGTATCTCAAAATTTGCGATACAGGAGTACATCCTTTTTTTTACGCGGAGATATACGTTCCGTATACCCCGCGATTTTGGGAGGCGTGGGGTTATGTGCGACTCTCCTCCAGCGTTGATTAACATGCAACGCTAGAGGACATAGGAATCCTCCACGACATAGAGTACCTCCTTGTCAATTATTTCAAAAATTGAGACTGGCATCATATCTGGAAACTGGATGCATTTTGATATAATCTGTGGGCATGTAATGTGTAAAAAATATTGCCTTTTTTTTTAAATTAACTTAATAAATTTAATTAAATTTAAATTCGAACCAAAAATTCGAAGATATGTGACATCTATCAATCCGGATTGAGCCCGTGGCAGATTATAGCCCATTCACTCTCAATTCAACGAGTCAACCGGTGTCCCTGCAGTGGGAACATTAGAGGCTGGTACGGATGGTGATAAAGAACCAATGTACTGCAAATAGCGTGGCTGCTATTAGCCATTTTTTTTTACTTGTTTAATCCGTCGCGTCAACATGTCACGATGTCCGATTGTAGATTCCAATTAGCAATTGGATTTTTATCCGATATGTAGTTACGATTGCTGTGGACAGGTGTCGATATTATTGAGATAGAATTACGAATATGAATAGCAGTTTTGTGATAAAAATATATTGGCATTGTTTTCGGTTAGCTACAGTTTTGAGGACGCGCGGTTTGTGGCAAGGTTTTTAGGTGAACAACACTTTTAGTAGCAATTCGATATACCACCACTTAAAATTGTATCATCAAAATTGTATTTTAACCGACTTCAATAAAAGGAGGCGGTCTTGATTCAGATTTTTTTGTATGTTTGTTATTCGATTCTTTCGCCATTATATAGCAAATTAATTTATGTTGAATAAAAAAAAATATTATACCTTCTTTTCAAACGACCCCCAAAGGAAGAGGCTATCGATTCGGTTGTTTTTTTAATGGTTATTATTTCAGATTGTTGCCTTAATTTTTTTTATTAAAATTGGTTTAATTGTTTGGAAATAGGTCATACAAGTTTGTCCAATCGCAAATTTGTTTCCTGTGTTGTCCTTCTTCTTGCGTTGTATACCGATATGGATGTCTTTTTTAAAATGGTATGGTGTACCCCCCGAGAGCGGGAAATAAGGGATGAAAGTAGTGAAGTAATTCTTTTCGATTTTTTTAATCAGTCATTTGTTTAATTAGATCTTGTATTTCATACAAGTCTGCACTATATAGGTACATTAGTTAGTATGTCAGTACAATTTCCCTAAATCTCTTTGTCTCGTAATCCTATCAACCCACAACCCGAATTATACTTGAGGATAAAAATCTCTAGGCCAAGCTATAACATGCTGCACACATTTCCTAAATTCACGAGAGCCCGGAACATTGCAAGCCCCTGGTGGAAATTCATTCCGATGCGAACGCTTGACCGCGTCCCCAGATAACATGTTGTTACAGGCCTGTGCCTGTTCACTAGCGCCAGCTACTGGACGAGCAAGCAATATTGTAGTATTGTTCAACTTTTTGACTAACCACTTGTGATACTAAAAATACATTATACGAGTATTATTAGTATCACGTGTGGCTAGCCAAAAAGTTGTTCAACTGTACGCTATTGCTTACCCGTTTAGTAGTTGACGCTAGTAATGTAGGCATAGGGTTTTTAATTTCTATAAGCAGTAGATAGAGAAAGGGAGAAAAAACTGTCAGTTAAGTATATTTGTGGAACATTATAATATGTGGCTTCTTTTGCGCGCCACCTTTAGTAACAAGACTGCACTCTTTCCCTAGCTCAAGCAAAGCACATGACTGAAGCTAATGAATGGAGTAGCTTAGCTTAGTACTTCTTAGTGTCGGCACAGATATTATAGCGACGGTTAATTCCAGGGCAATTTTAAATTGTCGATACTTCTGTGCGTAGTTGTTGTTAAGTTTATTAGTAACCTACTGCATCTAAACGTTGCACGAAGTAAATAATCATTGGAAATATCAGACAACCCGCATACGTCGAATCGTAATTAGGTTACGATTCGGGTGAGTGGAATTAAATGCTTAAGCGTGTTGATGGATTTATGCGCATAAATCCATCAAGAATCCATCCATAAATCCATCAAGTCTAGATGGACATGTTAAATTGGGGGTCTAGTATCTTTGGGGGTCCAGTTGCTTGCGTCCGTATGTGATTATCCTATGAATACCAACACGTAAGTTGTTAAAAGAGCAACATATCACACAAACGCGATGCCAAAATATATATGAAAAATTAATCTCTGACTTGGGTGATCAATGAAAATATTTTAAAAAAAAAATTCATATAATCGTGTTTTGGATAGAAATTGAAGTAATAGAAAGCAAATAAATTAATGAAATTCTAGGAAACAAAACTCGTTAGTCCGGATCAAGAGATGCGGTAAAAAGAATTGCGAATTTGTTTACTCAAGTACAAACGTGAAATACGCTAAAGTGGTTCTTTGAAATTATTTATTTTATTAAGGAACCACTTATACTTAATCCGTAGTTTGGTGCTAATATTACAACATACCGTTTTTATTTATTTATTGTACCATCAGAGCTCGGGTCTAAGAGAAGACCTTTAGAATGCCTACACGTGGCCTCTGGGTATGAAATTACCAACCAAAAGTAGCAGTAGAACTTGTGCTAAGTTTGTCCGGAGAGGTATTGCCAACACACCTGGAATCTTCCAGTGAAATCTTAGACTGAGTTGTATTGTAACGATATCTCTGTATATCGTTACAATACAACTCGGTCTAAGATTTAAGTTAACTCAAAATAAGTTGAGGTGAATTGCTGTTGTCATAAGAGATAATTGTTTACCATCTCGTTCCGTCACATCATGACATAAAATAAAATAAAAACTAGTTTTAGCAACTTTTACCAAAATTAAAACAAAAACAATATTCATTCTAAGATGATTCTAACGTTATAATTTCTATCAAAATTAAAACAAATTATCGGAGCTATTAAAATTATTTCAAAATTAAATCGGGCAGTGTAACGACTTATATAAAAAGCAAAATAACAGGAGCTACTACAGATGTTGACGCTACAAATACCTGAGTCGGAATGTAACGAATTCAGGACAGCGCTCTGCCTCTTCTATAGAACTATTGTCTGCTCCGGATTTCAAAATGGCGGCTCCTTGATACTAGATCATATTTTTTGAGATGTGTCTATTTTAGTGCAACTTGATTTATTGATTGCCCTCACTGCTCAGTTGGTTGTAGCATTTGATGTTTGTTCAATGTCTAGGTGTTAATATATATCGATAAACAAAAAAATCAATACGTATTCTATCAGTTATCGAGTTCCCATAGCCATGCTTAGTTTGGGACTAGATGGCGCTGTATAACATAATAATGTTATATAATATATTAAAACATATTTAATTATATTTATATTAATATATAATAGACGTTAATATATTATATAATATATGTTTTTGTATGTTAATATTTTTTTTGAACTGGCTTGTCTAAACGCAGCATAGACGGTACAGTACCGGCCGTATCATTGGGAATATCGACTAGCATACAGCGATAGCTCCCAATTCGGTTAGTGGAATAACATGAACACCCCCTGCGTGGTACCTCCAACACGTATCTAATTTAAATCGCTTTGTATTATTGAAATGTGTGAGGTAAATCTGTGGAAATGGTGGAACCTTAACTCAAGCGCTCAACCCTTGTTGGGTTACGTCGTAAACGCTTGAATTAAGGTCAGGGGACCAATGAGATGAGATGATTATTATAATTTTTTCACATTATTTTATATACATTTTTCACTACAAAATAATACATTATTTATAAAATACCAGTATACAAACATAGTAGTAAAAATAAATATATAATAACGGAGGACCACCGACTGCGGAGTAAGACCCAAGCAGTCGGTAGCTAGGGCTGCAGAGAGAGGAACCTCCTGACGATGCGTGCCGTGTCCAGGAGTACCATTAAATTATTATATTCTGGGCCCAGAAACTTCTAAGCCAGACGTAATTTTTGCTGAAATTTAATTATTGGTGATGGACATTGAGTTAATGAATAATATTTTTAATAATTAAAATATATATAAAGTGCCAAGATCTGATAAATCCTTTTAAATGTGATGTTTGTTGTGAAATATATATTATTATTATTATATTCATGGACATTTCACACAGCGCTATCTATCCCCAAACAAATAACAGCTTATACGATGGAGACCAGATTAAAAATGTCTAAATAATATTATTTCTGTTTAACGTGTTGATATTCTCTTTAGTACAAGTCTTGTCCTGGTTTTTAGATAAATAAGGAATATTATTTGTACTAACTAAAATTTAAGCAATTTATGGGGCGTAAATTTGTGTATGAAATATATAATGGACACCCAGATACAGAATCCATTTATGTGTATAATAGAAATGATGTCCTCATGGGAATCGAACCCCATGGCGCAGATAGCAGAGCTACTACAAATATATGAGGCAAATCAATCAATCAACCACGCAGTACCACGTTCTCAAAACGGTGACGGAAAACATCGTGAGGAAACCGGCATGTCTTAGAACCAAAAATTCGACGACATGTGACATCTACCATTCCGGATTGGGCTCCAGTGGTAGATCAGAGCCCATTCACTCTCAATTATCGAGAGTAGGCCGGTGTCCCTGCAGTGGGAACATTAGAGGCAGATACGGAATCAATCAACTGAGTTATAAAACAAAGACATTAAGTTTTTTATCTCCACTACAAATAAGCAATTTCACATCTGCAAATAACTTTTCTACCAATTTACTAGGAATTGCCAGCTCTATTCCATGTTATATTCATGCAAATTTTCAACTGCGTCTGCAGGCATTAGCGTTACTTGTACCAGATACCTTCTTTATTCGGTCGCATTATACCCTTTGCTTCACAGTAAAGTTATCTGTATCACTGTAGCTGTAAGATTCAATATTGCCATACGACTCGAGCAATTCTGACATGACATACTGGGTTTAGGCAAGTCAATTATGAACTGTCATTCTAAGGATTTAGGTTCAAAATTATTTGTTCATTTTCTACAGAATATTACATTGTAGTGACGGAGAAGATTATTCTAGTGTTATCTGTAGTAGTATGTACGCGTATGCACTCCACAGTCTGGTTCTGGGTTTGGTATGTAGATTGATTTTCTTGTTAGACGCGCTGTTTCTCATTAAACCATGTTCTGTGAAATGGATTCCTAGGGATCGATTGAGCTTTTAAATGGAAAACATCGGGTTTAAACGCGGGACTAATAAGGGTTTGGTATAATTGGGCTCTTTTTATGCGATTTCTTCTTTGATGAGCAAAATATTTTGTAATGTTTAATAGCTTTTATTCCATTTATCCACCCTAAAACAGCTATGCTATAGTGTATACATAGATTTTTTTTATGTGTATATGTCGCGGGACGAGCTGAGGGCCCCCTGGTGGTAAGTCCCCGCTCATGACAACAAAGCGACTCAGTATAAGATTTGGATCTCACACTGAGTCGCACTCATCCTGCTTCCATCACCCGAGACGGGAATGATACGTCTCATGCGCATGTAATTTCACCGGCAGCCACACCCTTCCATCGGAACACAGTAATGCGAGCACTATTGCTTGGCGGCAGATTGCTTGGTGGCAGTACCTCTCCGGACGAACTTGGCACGAGTTCTACTGCTACTTTTGGTTGCTCCTTTAGCACCACCCAGGGGGAAACCTACGAACACGAGCAACTGGACCCCCCACGTATTCATCTATCCACATTAGATGGAGTGGATAATTGGAATTGAAATTATTTAGGGGGGATAAACGAAATGATTACATGGCTACATGGGGACCCAGTTGCTAGGGGGTTCCATGTTGCTCGTGTCTGTAGGTCTCTACGTACTACCCCTTGGTGCTAAGGGAACTAAAGTAGCAGTAGAACTTGTGCCAAGTTCTTTCGGAGAAGTACTACCGCAACACAAGCCGTGATGCATTCGTATTGCTGTGTTCCAGTGGATGGGTGTAGATGCCAGTGAAATCAGACGTTATCGCCTGATACGACTTGAGTCTTCAAAAAGACCTAAATCATATTACTGTTGTTACGGGCCGAGGTAACTTAATACCAGCTGGGCTTTCAGCATGTTCCGCAACTTAAGTAACATAAAAAAACGGTTTTTCAGTGACCCACATTCGCTACTAATACTAACAAAATCTACCATAGACTACGCTTAACATCGGGGCCGATGGAAAAACGAAAAACGAAGTAAAAAGCATAGCACATTCATTCTGGTGGGATCGTTGGTTCGTGACAGTACAAACAATATGAAAGCGGCTATGAATTTCGGTTTAGGTACTGTGCCGCGTTTGTTTGGGCAAGTGGATTGAAACGTTAAGAAAATTAAGAAAGTATGTTGACTCTAGGTCTTTGAATCTGATTGGAGTTGGTCTATTGCGCCATACTCCGGTTTCCAATGATAAAAACGACCCATAAGCGCTACCTTAAATCACAATTATGAAGTTATAAGTCAAAATACTTTATTTCCGTTACGATCACCACATAATGCTACAATAATTAAATAATAAGTACCAGTGTGAACGAGATGGTACTGTATTCAATTTACAGCATAGTTTATTATATAAAACGTTTTTATAATCAGCATTTTTTCAAGAATTCCATTATAAAGGTAAATTTATACAGCAAAACCTAATCTAAACATAAAATTTCATCCAAATCGTTAAAGCCGTTTCCGAGATACGCGAAATAAATAAAAATACAAGAATTACTCGTTTAAATTAATAAGATTGCCAGGAGATTCTGAATGTCTTAAGTTTTGAAATTAATTCTAAGTACCTACTAACATTACATATTATTTTTGTAGTTAATTATCCTGTAAAGTTCTTCGGCAGGCTAGTATTTCATTCAGGCCATTGCGCAATGCCCACTGGAGCTGAAATAACAAGACTGGACAGGTTTGACTGGCCTCATATCTCAGTTGGTAGTAGCTCTGTCTTCTGCACTGTCGTGGGTTTGATTCCAACAACAAGCATTTGTCTGCGAACATAAATGTTTGTACTGTGTCTAAAAACAGAAAAAAGTATTATATGTATTCTACCAGTTATCTAGTTCCCATGTTACAAGCTATGCTTAGTTTGGGGCCAGATGGCGCTGTGTGATATATGTCCATGAATATTTATTTATTTAATCTTACTGGAGCCAACTTGACTGGAAAGCTTTAAACGGGGCACGACAGAGATCTGCCGCAACGAATTAGTGGTACACAGTTGCCTAGATAGCGCTCTGATTTTCACATCAAGTTGCTTCTATACCAACCTAACGATTTGCAACGAATGTTCGCAGTGACATAATGTTTTTATTTTTACTGGATGAGTGAGCGTAGCAAGCTTCTATGGACAATGGTTTGGGTGACTAACCAGCAAAATACATATTTCATCGGCATTATTTATTATATTTAATTACTATACGTCTAAATGGATCATTTAGATTAAATAGCAATTTTTATGCCTTTAATAAGTTATAGTTAGAACTAATGAGTGAGGCGTGTCGGAGTTTTTAAAATGATTTATTGACATTTGAACGTTCCCTCCGAAGCACGAAAGTCCGCAGTTCAAATGCTGGCTGAGCGGAAAATTGCTTAACTTTTGTATGTTCTGTAAAGAAAATCTGTATCTGTAACGAAAATTGAGGTGAACTACGCCACAAGCACTTTCGCATCACATCAACTTCTAGTAAAAAAAAAAAAACTTCAGGTACGTGGCTTCAGGTAATGTCAACTTCCTTTATCAATTAGATCCGAGATTACATGCTCTCGTAGGTACTAATTTATTTAAAAATAAGAAATTGATGTTTCTAAGTAATTTTTAAGGATACAACGGAAATAAAAAAAAAATTACTTTGATTAATTCTATGGTTCATTGATTCTATTATATTAGCGACACACCTTCGCTGTTCTGTCGTTTGGTAGGGAACATCAGCACATCAGATGCTGAAATTTTAATACGAAAATTTGAAATGTTATGTTTGTAGTAATGCCGGAGAGGAATTTATGAAATGAATTTTAATGCTTATCCGAAATCACTAAGTTATAACTATATATATATATACAATATAATATATATAAGTTACTAGCACTACGTTACTAGCTACGTTACCGGCCACGCGTTGCTGTGGCTAACGTTTTTGTCATATGATATTATATTTTGCAATAAAATAATATTGCGATCATAAATTGAGATGTGAGCTATCCTATCTTTCAAGTTGGATCAAACTGCACACAGTGTACAAATTTGATTAAAATCGGTTAAGTAGTTTAGGAGTCCATCGCGGACAAACATCGTGACATGTAATTTATATATATTAAGATATTTAAGTTATAACCATCATTACCTATTTATCTGCAAAACAGTTTATATACTTCTATACTTACTAATATAATAAAGCTGAAGAGTTTGTTTGTTAGAACGCGCTAATCTCTGGAACTATCAGTCAGATTTGAAACATTATTTTTGTATATGATAGCCACACTCATGAGGAAGACTATCTAACATTACGCTAATTTTTTTTTGAGTTATACCCGGGTGAAACCACGGGGTACAGCTAGTTTAGTAAAAGTATCTGCTAAAAGTATATACCACCCATTAGTCCGAAACACTTCGCCTCTGTTTTCATACATGTATTGTTTTCATGGAATAAACTTCCACCTAATATATTTTAATGTATTAATACAATATTAATTTGACGGCTCCGTGGCTTAGTTGGTAGTAGCCCTGCCTTCGAAGCGAGGGGTCCCGGGTTCGATTCCCGGCCGGGGCACACTTTGTGTGGTGAGCATGAAGTTTGTCTCGGGTCTTGGGTGTTTGTATTGTGTTTCTGTGTTTGTTCATGCCATCTGCGACACAGGGAATCCTAGTGCAGAGGTATGAGTGTGTGAACGTTTATTTATTTATTTATTCATAGTTATGTTCAGAGAATAGCCGTGGTCATATGCCATATTACCCTAAATCTTCTGATCGTTTACTACTGTAAAAATGTATTGTTTTGAATGAGAGGTGGCATACAACCACGGCTATCCTCTGAACATCGCTTATTAGTCAAACTATGATTAGGGTTTAGAAATTATAAGGGAACAGATGAACATACATACCCGTCATAACCCACCTAATCATAACCTTCCTCCCTCCTTGTAAAATCCGTTACTTCATGTCCATCCACGGTTGTCTGTAAAAGATCGCTCTAAAGCGATAAGACCGGCCATTGTTTCACATTAATGTGTAATTTTTATTATTATGATTACTGTTATTTTATTTGTGAGCAATGTTATCTATCTATGTCCTATTTGCTTTCTACGTAGTCGGGAAAAAATAGAATTCCAAACCACTTTGCCGCTGAAACAAGATGGCTGTTGGGGCAATGACCAGGTAAACCTCGTTGAAAATATTAAAAGGTCTTCATAACCCGACGTTGACAATGAATAGGACATCATTAGGAGGCCAAGCGAGGCGAGGACAAGTTATCATTAAGTTTCCTTTGAAAACTCTCGGTTAAAACTGTGTTTTTAAGTATTTTTAACTGAGTTTTATGCAAGCGATTAATATCAAGTCAAACTGAAATTTATTTTATGTAAATATTTTAGCGTAGAAATGTTTTTTTTTTTTGAGTCTTTGTTACTTTGCAACCCTCTGTTGAAAGGCAATATGAGACGATACAAAGCCTGATCTTCTCTTAATTCGGTAGTAAGTAAAAGACTCAGATCCTTTGAGTCTTATTACTATAACTCCATGATATTTTTTTATTTTATTTGTATGAGTGACGGAACGAGCTGAGGGCCGACCTGATGGTAAGTGGTGACCCTCGCCCATGACAACAGTAATGCGTGCGATTCAGTATGAGGTCCAAATCTTTACTGAGTCGCATTCATCCTGCGGCGTCCATCACCCGAGATGGGGATGATACATCTCATACGCATGTGATTTCACCGGTAGCCACACCCTTCCACCGGAACACAGTAATGCAACCACTACTGCTTGGCGGCAGATTCCAGATGTGGTGGCAGTACCTCTCTGGGCAAACTTGGCACAAGTTCTACTGCTACTTTTGGTTGCTCCTTTAGCACCACCCAGGGGGTACGTGTAGGAATCAAAGGGTACACACCTACGGACGCAAGCAACTGGACCCCCCAAAAGATTTGAGATATTAAGATTTTAGCCATTGACTTTAACATTTTGTAATCTTATTGGAGAGTCCATAAGTGCGGTTCCGAACTGGAACCTCGCCAACTCACATAGTGCTGCTCAACAGCGCTCATATAATTGTTTTGTACATCTTACGTTCGGAATGGGAAATTCGTTTTTAATTGGTCATTGTGATATAACATTGTAGCTGGTA
Source organism: Aplocera efformata (assembly GCA_921293045.1). Classification (NCBI taxonomy): domain Eukaryota; kingdom Metazoa; phylum Arthropoda; class Insecta; order Lepidoptera; family Geometridae; genus Aplocera; species Aplocera efformata. The sequence continues at coordinate 6,301,479 of OV121061.1, forward strand.
CAAATTGCAATTTGTTTAATTTTGTTTATGAATAATAAAATTGTTTTGGAGTTTTACAGATCGTCTTCCAGTTTGATATAATAGCTAATATCAATGAAATAAATTTGATTCCAAATAATTCTTAAATATATTGGTCACATTAATCATGTAAAAATAATAATAGGTAGGCATAATTTGTGTGGTTAAATCTATTCCTAAAATATCACACGTTCTACATACTAAAATTTAATAAATTTGACGCTTGTTAAACCAAACAAAATAGTATTTATATGCGCAATACCACGTCCTCCAAACGGTGAAGGAAACATCGTGAGGAAACTTAGAACGAAAAATTCGATGAAATGTGACATCTACCAATCCGGATTGGGCTTCCGTGATCAAAGCCTCTCAATCATTGAGAGTCTCTGTAGTGGGAACATTAGAAGCTGGTACGGAAACCTTTAGTTACTATTTTGTTTCTTGCAAAAGTAGCAGTAGAACTTGTGCCAAGTTCGCCCGGAGAGCTACTGCCACCACATCTAGAATCTGCCACCAAGCAGTAGTGGTTGCATTACTGTGTTCTGGAAGGGTGTGGGTGCCGGTGAAATCACATGCGCATGAGACGTATCATCCCCGTCTCGGGTGATGGACGCAGCAGGATGAATGCGACTCAGTAAAGATTTGGATCTCATACTGAGTCGCACGCATTACTATTGTCATGGGCGAGGGTCACCACTTACCATCAGGTGGGCCGTCAGCTCGTTGTCACATTAAAAAAAAAACTATTTAATATACATTATAAGCCGACATCAATTATGGATATTCTCAATTCAGCCATTGTCGAGGCACAGGGAGGTACTCGGCTATCTGATTTGTATATAATTCCATAAATACCAAATCATTTAATCTGAATAAATACGTAACTTTCTCAACAGCGGTTGAGAGTTCTTGATTGCCGGTATTCGGTCTGAGTATTTATATCTTTCGATCCGACTATAGGATACGTATCCGACTACGGATGGAACAGATGTAGACAACAAATAAGACCATCAAAAACGTGAAAACTGACTGTATTTGACATATCTGTATGAGTTTCATGTGCATGGGGAGTTCCTGTCATAACGATATACTCAAGAATATGTGTACGAAATTTCCAAATGATATTTGAGATTGAAAAGAATAAATGAGTTTGACTTTGACTTTTTTGGCGACAGTGTAGGTAAAACTCACGTTATGAAGGGTTTCTTTAAGAGGGTAAAGGATCCACTTTTACTGAGTATATCACGTCTATTTGTCTGTCTGACTATTTTTATAAATTGAAGCAGATTTAAATCCTTAACTAAATGTTTTTTTTATAAGATTGTTTTATTACATACGATTTTTTCTATTATATATGTAGGTAGTATTTTTTCCTAGAAAGTGGTTCGCTTATATCACAAAATATATTATTCAAAACTCAACATCAAAATTAAACTAATGTTTCCACCATCATTATTAAACTATCGTATCGGAAGCCGTAAAGGGCCCTAATCTCGTAGAATCGATTACGACATTATTCGAGTGCAAATCGAGTAAGTTTGAATAGGCCGTATTCTGTGGAAATATTCATTGAGATTTCTAAGAAACTTGTAATTCAATCGGTGTTTGAGTGGATCATTGATTTGGTTTCCACAAATAATCGATATTTGGGGATTGAACAAACTCATTGGATAATAAAATAGATGACTGACATTAAATCATCTTAACTGAATTAAAAAAAGATGAGGTTCTCAATGAAAATACAGGCGCATGAGACGTAGCCCAGTTTCGAGTGACGGATGCAACGGGGTGCGACTTAGGCCTTCTTATACTTCGGTCGGGGAGGAACTGAGTCGTATTGTAGTTATGGGCGGAGGTAACCATTTTGTAGGCCTTCAGCTCGTCCCGCCACCTTTGTAATAGATGTCTCATAAGAAATGTCGGTTTTCATTTATGAAAATTCCTACGCCTCAATTTAAACATGTCGTAACTTGTTCAGACTAGTCTCTAGGTAAGGTGCATTCCGGCTAAGTGACTTCAAACGGCATATACCTCTCCTATGCCATTTGCCATCTGCTGGACGTTCCGTCACGGCTAACTTTTTATCTGTTTCGACTTAAAAATACCGAGTATTTGCGAGTATGATCGCGTATACGTTTTACGAGCAAGTAGAATGATGACGAAATATAAAATCTTAAGTGCTTTCCTCACTAATCCCGGAATAGTGGCGATCTAGGTAATAAGGGGCCCCGACTGGAGAGAGGCGGGTTACACCACACATACTTAGCTGAGATGGTAACAAATGATCAGTGAAAAAAAAAAAAATATGAATAAAGCAGTAAAAACAATGAATTGATTTAAAAATCGAATAAACTAACCAGGTGTGAAACGACGATGGTGAAAAATAAAGAACAAACGTTCAAAGGTCAAATTATTCCATGAAATTTAAATGGCTTTATCATGGGAGTACCAATACTATCAAATTAAAAAAAAACATCCAATTCTGTTTACAATAAGACTTTGGTCTCTACATCGTTTAAAAATATACCGCCAAAACCTCCATTTATTGAAGTCTTTGTGTTAAAAATAATTTTGCTCACATGATATTTGATCCATAAAACTTATTATTAAACAGTAAAAGACCAATCAACTGTTAAGAATCAAAAATTGTAAATAAATTATTTTAAAATAATTAAATGGACAGATTATTTTAAAGGCCCACGTAAATATATCTTTAACAAATTAGTTAAATTAATCATTGAGTTTATTTATTATTAAATTAATATTAAATCAATTATTGGACTTTGGTCTTTGAGAAATTTAATTATACACTATGAATCATATTTTAAGAGAACCTGTCACTATCTGTGTCCAAATGAATAAAATAAAAATAATTTACACACTCATAATGCACAAACACAACATAAGCATCAAAGACCCGAGTACAAACTTTACGTCTGCCCCGGCCGGGAATCAAAACGTTAGCTTCGAAGGCAGTGCTACTACACACTATGCTACAAAACCGTCAGTCGCTTGATGTATTGAAGCGAAATTTATATTAAAGGATACCTTATCCGCGATCATTTCTAACACCTTCTCGATAGACTAACCATGAGTTGTTGGTGCAACTGACCGCTCACTATAAAACTTTATGCCTGGTATTGTCCGCCCAATGAGAGGAAAAATAATTTCTTATTATATCGAAAGCCCGGTTTTTGTCGGAAATAGCCGGTTTTTGTCGAAAATTACCACGGCCACTTCGGAAAGCTTCGCTCGATTGCTTAAAGAATATATTTTAGCGAAGCGGATAAAGAAAATTTGGTGCTGTAGGGTTTTTCTGTATGAAAGATTTTATAAAACGAAATACGTTAAAAATCTTTTTTATCTACTTATTATTCCGACACAAAAAAAGGGTGATCTGTGTGTTTTTCTGAGGCACTGTAGCTCCCAAACGAATGGTCTTTGATGCGGTTTTTTCTGTTTGAAAGGTAACATAATCGAGATGGTAGTTAGCTATAGTTTATAAAGATCTTTTCAGGCGTTAGAAAATCATCAGTTCATCTGAGGGTACGGCAGAGCCCCCCCCCCCCCAAATTGAATAAAAACAAACGAACAAAGGCAATGTCGAACCCATTCAGAACATTATCGACCACTTGTAAGTTTGCTGTGGATAAAGCTAGGAGCCTGAATTTAGTGACCAAGAAAACATATTAGCTAGATTTTGTAGTATACAGATTTTATTACCGTGTGCGATTGCCAAGTCATTCTAGTTACTGAATAAATAAAGATATCTTTTTGACAGTTTTTAATATATCCTGACTAATATTAATGTTATTAGTTTGTTCGTTACGCTTTTACGCCTAAACCACTGAAACAATTATGATGAATTTTGATATACACATAGATGGGATTCTGGAGACGGTCAAAGGCTACTTTTTAATCGACTTCAAAAAAGGAGGAGGTTATTTTCGATTTTTGAATCAGTCACTTGTCTCGCTAAAACTTTAGTGTGGGAAAATCTTTGTATGATACAACCGAAATTGTTTGACAAAATCAATATTAACGCGAGCGAAGCCCAGGGGAAAAACTTGTTATACATAAGTTTGTTAGTAATTAACACAGTTCCAAATTTATTCAATTAAATTTTTGATTTCAAATCAAAACTTGCGAATTCCTACCCGATTAACTTTTTGAAGTATTTGAGAACTTCTCAACTAGTTCAGGCGAATGTTTGCGAAGCGGTTTCAAATCAACAGTTCAGACTTGGGGCGAACGGGCTTGAACGTGCATAATGAATGTTTGCAATCGTTCGTTACTTACGTCTGCTAAGATAATTTTTGCAGTATTTTCATTAGTACATCTGAGTTTCCTACCAGGTAATAAAAATAAGCTAGAATCATAATTACTCGTACCAACCGGACAAACTGTTTTTTTTTTTTATTTTTTGTTATTATTTTTTTTTTTTTGGAAAAGTAAGCTGCTACAATATGATTAAATATAAAAAGAGTTTTTAAATTCAACATTTGGTTATAATGTAGCACACAACGCTATTTTCAGACTAATTAACAATATTTTCTTAAAACTACGACTAACGGTTACTAATGATAGAATGAGTTAAATTTAAACTTAGTAAGTTTTTTCTAGAGTTCTCGTCTTAGGTGCTTTTCCATTCCACCAGCGACACAGGGAATACTATTTCAATTATTGTAGTACGCATGTAATAACTATTAGACGAAAAACAAAAAAAAACTGAGACTCATATTTTTTTAATAAATATTGATCATTAATTGGTTCTTCCAATAGATTGCGTTTCAAATTTCAATTAAAAAAATATCAGTGAACAAGTCAGGTTAGATAACGATTTAAATAAAACCCGATCCAGTGAACGCACACTGAGGATTCCGTACCATCAGTTGTATTCTAACAAGGTTGAAAATTATTATTGTTAGATAAAAAAAATTACTCTGCTCTGACATCTAAAACCGGTCTAGCCATTTCGTAGATTAGCCGGAATAAACCGGATAGAGAGAATATATTTTTTTTATTGCTTTTCTTCATTAGTATCGTATATACTTTCAAACGCCTAAGTAAAAAGCTGTTATTTTGATATTGCAAACATACACTTAAATTTTATTTATTTGTATAGATAAACAAAAGATCAATCTTTTGTTCGCACGGTTAGCACGCACGGTTAGTAAAGCATCAGTGTCGTATCAGAAACTACCCGTGCGAAGCCGGGGTTACTTGCTAGTGTATTATAAATACATATAAACCTTCCTCTTGAATCACTCGATCTATTAAAAAAAAACCGCATCAAAATCCGTTGCGTAGTTTTAAAGATTTAAGCATACATAGGGATATAGGGACAGATAAAGCGACTTTGTTTTATACTATGTAGTGATAACATTAAAAATATTATTATAAAAAAAATATATTCTTATACATAGCTTAACAGACGAACACATTCGTTCGCTTCCATTCGTTTCTTGTGGCACTGCGCAAACGTGTTGGAACATGTATGAGCACAGCACTCAGTGTTTGGATGGAAGCTAGCAAGACAAATTGGTCTGATGCGGTCTGGCAATGTGTATTAGGAACCGGTTTCTAGGATTATGCTCACAATGGCTGTACCGTACCGTACCAGCCTCTAATGTTACCACTGCAGGGACACCGGCCTACTCTCGATAATTGAGAGTGAATGGGCTCTGATCTACCACGGGAGCCCAATCCGAATTGGTAGATATCACATGTCGTCGAATTTTTGGTTCTAAGATATGCCGGTTTTTTCACGATGTTTTCCGTTACCGTTTTGAGAACGTGGTATTTCAAGTGAAAAAACTCATTGGTGCATGTGTGGGTTTGAACCAGCGACCTTCAGATTGAAAGTCGGCGTCTATGCCCCTGGGCCACCACGCTAAATGGCTGTGCAAAATGACAATTCATATTTTTCTATAATCCCTATGGGTGAAACTTTATTTATAGAGATAATTTTCCGCGGTAGTCTTATATTAATTAGATTTTCGAACATTCCGACTTTTCATTTATTCTGTATCTGGGTGGTCATACTTATGTTGATACTACGCGTAGGCGCACCCCGTGGTGTTACTATCGGTTGGCCATCCTACGGGAATACTTGACTTTCTCGGGTTAAAAATTAGCCTGCGTGTAAATCCATTGGGCCGTTTCAGCGTAAACGAATCATCACACTTTCCCCTTTATAATATAAGTGTGAAATGTGATACTCAGAGTCCACAAACCGGTTCGAAGGACCATAAAGCGCTTCAACGCTAGCGAGACAATTTGTTTATGTTACTGAGGCAGAAATCATTTCAATGATCTAGTTACCACAATACAAGTATTATTACAAAGTTTTATTAACAGAAATTTTGTATAAAGTTTACCTGCTCGTTAAACTTCATTGGTAAGCAAACTAACAAGTTAAACGGTAACTATGGAACTGCAAACAGCTCGCTATCTCTTTCCCCAAAATATTCTACGCAGCAATATATTCCCTCTTGTAAAAATAGTGTTAAACAATTTTTAATAAAATTTATTTGAAAACTTACTAAGAAAAAATTTCATACTAATATTATAAATGCGAAAGTTTGTTTGTATTGTATATTTATTACTCCTTCACGCACAAACGGTTGGTTGGATTTGGTTTAATTTCTTATAAAGGTACCTAAATCATTATTTTTATTTAATCGTTTATTTTTATCATGAATAAATAAATAAATAATTTTGAAGGAGTTTAAAGAGGAAGAGAGCATTAACGAGTTTGATTATTGAAAGAGACTATCTACCCACAGCAGAGGTTCTAACATAGGGTGGGGGAATAGCATCCCTTTCATCAATTCACTTAACTTACTTAGTAATGTTATTTAAAGATGATGAAAATATATATTGTTGAAATAAATAGTTAATATATAAAAAATCTAATAATTATTATTAAACTGGCCGGCCCGATAGACGTTTGTCTTGTCTTTATTGACAATTTGACAATAAGCTGTCAAAAATAACACATGGTAGCAAAAATGCTTTAGAAAAAAACACCTACAGTTTTCTTAATGTTTTTAATTTTCCCACTATGTTTTTCCGATTTTCTCTTCATAAGAGCCTTCCATGGACAACGACGAATAACTGAAAAAAAAACAAATATTCTGATTTATACTATGTATCTACAAAAATTGTTTGTTTATATAAATCATTATTATTGCTGCTTAAACACTTAAATTAGAATTCTCAATGAATAACTCAGACCAAACTGAGCCGTGCTATCCACCAGGGATGATATCTTTATTTAAATATTCTATGGAACTTTGCATAAGTCCCGCTGCTACTTAATGTTAACTTATGTAAAATTCAGTACAAATTCCCCGATACGTAAGTCTTCTTAAGTTTAAGTACTATATAAGTATTTAACAGTTACCTGATTCCGATAGCACAAGGTTGGAAATATCCATGAAATTTATTATTACAAACAATACATAATTTTCAAGCTCTTATATTATCTTTTCTTCTTAAAGCCTGGACCAACGTAACGTATCTTTCAAAGCACGGAAGCGCTCGGTGGAAGTCTCCTAAACGATCATCTACCTAACTACGGATAGGGTGAAGAATTGCTTTATTAAGATAATCTGGAAATGATATGATCAGGAAGAATAGAACATGTGTTTAATACATACATATAACACCCAGACAGAGAACAAACATTGATGTTTGTCACACAAACGCTTGTCCTGGATGGGAATAGAACCCAAGACGTACACCACAAAAGACAGAACTACCTACTAAGCTGCGAGGTCAGATATAACTAAGATGGCATGTGTTACCATTCTATTTTATACTCGATTATGGCTCTAGATTTGGAATCAGCAATATCCAACCCAAATTCAACATCAATATCTTGAATTCCACTTCATCATGCTGCTAAATTGAACGAAGGGTCTCGGAATTTCTGAAGCAATCTCGAGACGTGAGACAATGCGATCTCCAGTAGAGTTTGGACCCCCATTGAGAACTTTGATTACTAATCCGTAAAGTTGAAATTGTGCAAAACGTTTTCGTAGGTGTTAAAGCGCCTATAATATTTTATCAGGATGAAAGTAAGAAGATAATTGTAAAGTAAACTAAACGCCCGTTTTTTGGGATCAAAAGTAATCCTTAATCCAGGATATAAGCTATCCTGGTATCAAATTTCAGACAATTTTTTTCCTTATTATTCACCCTCATGAGGTAAAACCTACTATTTTAAAAAAAATCATCCAGAATTTGCAACGTGAAAAGAGAAAATTAACAAGGAAGCAATACAATTTCGTTATACTTGACATATTTCTTTTAGTTATTTTAATTTAACTGCCAAAATACTGAAACGATTTGAATAAAAAAAATTATAGGATCAATCTCAAAACATATCCTTTCAAATAAAGAATTTTTCAAATTGGTTGACAAATGATGGAGAACGGAGGTAACAAACATACACAGCCGAATTGAAAACCTCTGGAAAGCGGTTGAAAAAACTTGTTTGCCCCTATTAAGGTACCTAAATATAATTTCCTAAACAAACCCAAAGTACTCTTAAAAATATTATATTCTGCCAACTTTATTTCAACTTGCCTCCAGAAAAAGCCGAAGCAAGCATAACATTTCGAGCCCTATATTCCGAACGAAATATGCTACCTCTGAAATTACGAGACCTCTCATAAGTCCCTCCCTAATGATTTTGCAAATAAATGGACCAACTCTCGCATGGAAATTGGTTTAGGGATATGAGTTCTGTGTAAGATTTTTAATATAAAAGGTCTGAAGTGATCGTGTTCGTTTTATCCGACTCTTATTACGTGGCTGTTTTTTGTGCGTGTTTTTATGTCAAAAATGACGTAGCCATCTACCCGTTAACAATCTGCTGGTTATTGTAAGGAGCGTGCCAAAGAAGCAGTAGAACTTATGCTAAGTTCGTCCGTAGAAGAACTGCCGCCACATCTAGTAATCTTTAAATTCAATTTATTTATTAAACCAACTTTGGGTCACATATTGTTAAATTAAAGAGTAACGTAAATTTTGCTTTTAGGTATAAAAAGATAATCGCAGAGGTCAACAGGTCCACCTTCTTGATCACGGTGTCCCCTGTGCCAGGTAAGTTTGAAGAAGAAATAATATACTATACCGATGACAAACTAAAAACGTATCTCATTGGACTCTGAAATACTGGCAGCATAAAAAAACTGACGGTTTTCTTCTATGCTCACCTCAAAATGTCACACGGGTAAATTATGTCCAACCCACAAAAACATACAAGCTTAGGTTGGCAATACTGAAAACCTAGACTGTGCTAACATATGCCTTATGTACCTTGAAATAAAGTTGAGAGTAATTTGAAAGTATTTATGCAACGGTAAGTCATAACTTTGTACTATCATATGGAGGTTTCATTCATTCAGTTCGGTTGAAACCGCTGAGCAGAGCGGTCGTGGAAGGTTCTAGAAGGTTGTTCGGCAAACGCGCGAAAAGTTCGTATAGAAAACTTTTGGGTTTTTGGATTCAGTGTTCGAGTTGTAAGTGGTTCTTGACTTTGGATTAATAAGTTAAAGTTATGGAGAATCGTTGAGGGGAGTTGAAAAGGTAAGGTTTCTTACTTGGAGTTTTTAAGGGACATTTCTTTTTAAATGTTATTTTTAGATGAATGATGAATTAAGATGAAATTTCTAAGATGAATTCTCAAGTCATTCAAATTAATATTGTAACAATATTATACATTATCAATTTTTGTATTTGCAAATGTAAATTCAAAAATAGTAATTAATTTGTAAAGAATAAAAATAAAAATTTATGTCAAAAAGATATATGATTTGTATAAGGTTCTTGTGAAGCAATAACTATAGCCATAATGAAATTGGTAATTATACAGAAGGTGTATATTTAGTTTAGGAATATGGTTTTTGTTATAGTTTTAATATTTAATCAACTTAGTTGATGTTCTTTTAAAACAAACTATGTTTTAAAAATAAATTAATGACTGAACTCTTGGTTAAAATAATATTAACCAATTAAATAGAAAAAATATTTGGCTTCGCAGCTGAATTAGAAAAAGCTTTGCCTTCTGCGTTGTAGGTCATTGGTTCAAACCCACCTACGATGACGTAAGTGTGACGGACGCAATTTTTTTTTCTGCATCTGAGTGTTAATATTAACTAATGCAGCCCGTCCTGGTTTGCACGGACAACATCTTATATGACAAAAAAAATCTGCCGTAGTCAAATCACGTCACTTGGGTCGCGTTGGTGGGCGCCGCTTGCTCACAGTTTTACTACTGTAATATTATAATACTGATCCAAAATGTTGGATTAGATAGTTTTAATCTAAATATAACGCTGATTTAATTTAATAAGTATTTACTTTTTTTACCTGCAAAATTATTAATTACGTATATAATTAGTTTTTTCGAGACAGAGATCCAAAAAACACTTATGAAAATTAAACTACAAGTCTTAATTCTTTGGTATAAAAGATTCTAAATTACGTTAATAATTTCGCGTAATTAAAAGATAAATTTAAAATCATTTACTACCAAAAAAATGTGATTCTGTGATTGATATAATTAGCGTTGCTACAGTTAAATAGATCATTAGTAGAGAAATAATTCTATACTACATTTTTATATATTTACCTCTAAGTTGACGCAGCGTACGCCAGTAGAGCTTACATTGGGCACCCAAATTCTTCAGCAATCATCCTCATATTTTAGCCAATTTACACAAAAGCCTGACAAATTATATACTTAAACCTTTCTCGATCATTAGTGAAAACCTTATGAAAATTCGTTCCGTAGTTTTTGAGTTTATCGCGTTTACTCAGACAGACGCGGCGGGGGACTTTATTTTGTAATACTTAATAATTTACATAAAATATTTATAAAAACTTTATATTAAAAACGTATTGTAATCTGGTTCCCATAGTATAATGCTTACTTGACGGTTTTGTGTGATATGTCCATAAATATTCATTTATTCATTATTTTATGGACAACTTGGTTCTTTGTTCAAACCAATAGTATTTAAAAAATAAATCTTTTCTCTCTATAAACATTTGATACCTTGAAAAAAGTGCTTATGTTTTCTTTCATTGTAAATTCATTTATTGGGTACAAGCTGATCCGAGAGATGTTTATGATCAGCTCTAAAATGATGTAGGAGCAAAAATCCCAAAGAAAAATTCACTTTTAGGTTTCCGCAATAAATGATCTTTCCGTAAATTTTTCAACAACACCTTATACGAACCTTGTCCTGATAAATACGAACACAATAAAAAAATAGCCAACTCTAATATAATAACGAAAATATAAAATATAGACGAGACAAGTCACTATTAATTCAATTTATTTTCACTTATATCTAAGTACCACAGTTTACTATAAGTTTATCGTTTATTGCCAGGGCGCATCATTTATGGCGTAAGTTACTTGCGTCGTAAAATATTCACTTAAGTTCTAAAGGAAGTTTACCAGTATTACAATTCGCTTAATAATCTTGAGACACAAAATAACAAGCAAATTTTCAATAGAGCCACGTTATTAAATAAAAATAAAATATTCAATGTCAAATTCTAGTCCCTCGAATTCAAACAATAAAACTTAGAAACGTCAGTGACCAAAAAAATACGTTTGAGGTAACCCTTGCTTATTATTTAGTTTGGCAAGAGCCAAACTAATAGTCATATCTGTCTTGACCCTCCATGAGGAAGAAAAAGCAAATGTGCCCAATATCACGTTCCCGAAACGGAACGAAAATAACGTGTGGAAACCAGCATACTGGCCTCATAGCTCAGTGAGTTTCTGCGCTGTAGATTGTGTGTTCCATTTCCACCCAGGACAAGCATTTGTATGACGAACTTAAATATTTTTTCTGTGTCTCAGACACAGTTGCTATATGTAACAATTATGTATTTAGTTATCTAGTTCCCATATAACAAGCTACGCTTAGTATTGAGCTGTATGGCGCTGTGAGAAATGGCCATGAATATTTATTATTATTAGCATATCCTAGAACTAAACATCTAAAAAAAAAACAACGTTAACACACTCATACCTCTGCACTAGGATTCCCTGTGTCGCAGATGGCATGGACGAACACAGAAACATAAGACAAACACCCAAGACCCGAGAACAAACTTCATGCTCACCACACAAAGTGTGCCCCGGACGGGAATCGAACCCGGGACCCCTCGCTTCAAAGGCAGGGCTACTACCAACTAAGCCACGGAGCCGTTAAAGTCATGTGACATTGAGCTCTCATAGTAGATCAGATGCTATTCATATTACTTATAGAGGGTAGGCCAGTGTAATTACAGTGGGGATTAGAGGCTGGTAGGGACTAACAGCTAAGCAAGAATTTCACGGAAACGTCAATAATTGATTTGTTCATCTCTTCCGTCTAAATCGTACGTTTCCAGAAACCTTACAAAAGATTGATAGAGTATTAAAAATTAAAAGAGAAACTCCAATATTCTCGGAGAAACGCGATTGTTTGATAAATTTTGTATCACTTTTGGGATACACTTGTGGGGAAAAAAGCTTAACAATATTAATGTACTTTATCCGCCTCTAATTATCCCACTGTTGGCACAATGGCCTCTCGTTAAACAATATTGAATGGGTTAGCCGTAGGATATCGGATTTTTTTTATTGTTTTTAAACTCTTTTTTAACATAATAGCTGCAAATATATTATACATCTAAGCACTTTCTTTTATATAACCATTTTTTTGTGAAATTAATGTTTTGTTATTTGCGACACCTGTCAAATATATAAAGTTACAGTAATAACGAGTATGAATAATAAACATACTAAGTTGGATTAGCGAGAATCAAAAATAGAGCGAAATTTAAAATTCCGGTATGAGATAAATAATAATGACATATAATTGACATTGACAACAAACACTGACGTCTATTCAGAATTGCATGGGTTATAAAAATGGATCACACTTATATTATATAAAGGTGAAATTTTGTATGTTTGTGTCTGTGTGTTTGTTATTATGAAATTTGGTTTCAGGATACCACACACCGAAGCGCAGCTTTCATTAAATTAATAAACAAATGCTCTTGGACATTTCACATAGAGCCGTTTTGTCGTAAACTAAACATAGTTTGCACTATGAAAACCAAATAACTAAGGTTCGTTTGCGTCCGTAAGTGTAATACAGTTACACAAGATACAGTTTTAGAAACGAAAATAATTTCAGACTGGAAATTGCAGCTTCATTTTATATCTATATTTCCTATCTCGGCCATCTGCCAGTGCGTCATTCCGTTACAATATACCCAACGGATCTTCCAGTCTGTTCGGGCTTGATTTATTTACGCTAGTGTGAGTTTGTTCCTTACTTTTGTACATTTCAAAATATTGTGGCAGCGACTTAACTAAATTGAGGAGCTTAAAGTTTAAAATGTTTATTTCTAATTCATACTAAATTTTCATGGGGAACAACAATCGAGAACTAGGGGTTAGTTGAAGGATTCCATTATTTTCACGAGTTAAGTTAATTATGTTCTACGTAAACATATATTGTTTTTTTTTTTCATCCAAGAATATAAAAAAGATAAGAAAGATGCAGAATGATGGGATTAAACAACCAGTTTAGCCAGTATTCGACAAACATAGGTAAAAAGAACGCATGATCATTTATCTATAATATATATATTTTTTAAACTAAGTATTAAATATTTTAAAATTTCACTTGAAATAATTAACTGGTACTGTATATTTTTTATATTCTTAATATTGCCGGATACCATTATACCAAGTAATCTGAATTTGATGGAGTGTGGTACATGTGTAAAATATGTATGCAAGATGATTCAGGAAACGTTTCAATAGCAGTTTTCTCCAGGTACAAAATAAATAAAGCTATAGGCGGTATACAGTATTCTATAAATTCTACCTCAAATAATATCTGTATCGTGGTAAAGTGCAAAGTGAATTCCAATATCATGGAAAATGGAAGAATAACAAAATGTATTTCCGACTGCAACACACGCGTTTGAAAATTGGACAAAATTCATTTTATATTTTCATATTCTATACTTTTATCTGCACAATGACTTATTTTTTAAGGTTCCGTACTCGAAAGGTTTAGAACAGGGTTTCTAAACCTCTACTAAACCAACAATGACTATTTTGTCTGTCTTAAGTTTGCAGGAAAAAAATTTGGTGATTTGGAAAGTTCTCATGCAATGAATTAAATTAGGATTTGCGTGTTAAGACAGAAAGTAATCGAGAATGGTACAAATCCGTTCCCAAAACGATCATGGCATGTGGTAATAGTGCCATATCGAGATGGGATGTTGCGAAACCCTCCCGATATTGCCGAAAGAAAACCGCTAAAATATGAGGGCTTGAATATCACAATTATTGCTATCGAAAAATCACGTGAAGGAAAAATAGGGAATATTATGGCGAAATCTGAAATATTCTGACACGAAAATCAGGAAAAATGGTCTTGAATATTTCACTTGATATCAAAAATATTCACGAAAAGGATTAACAGGGATTTTTTTGGGGAAATCTGATATATTCTGACATGAAAAATAGGAAAATTATAATAAAATTACAGAACATTCATAAAAAGAAGTGTTTATATCAGTTTTTCTGCCAATATTTGAAAGTTCCCGTCATTATTCTAGAGTCAAGAACGAGCAGCCAAACAAAATAATTCTTAAAATATGTTTTAAGAATTATTTGAATGTGAACTATATAAATAAGATAGAAAAAAGAACATGTCGTTTATCAAATATCAACCAATTCAGATTAGTAGTTTTGACGTAAATGACCAACAAATATTCATCTTCAAATTTAATTTGACATTAATTTCTATTGTTTAATAACAAGTATTTTCTCCTCTTAACTTGGGATATAGTAATACAATTTTATTGGATAGTAATACAATGTTATTGGATTAATATAATTGGTATAAAAGTATACAATTGGTATCATATTAACCACGAAAATATCCACTGCTTACTAAATGGTACTAAAATTGATATCGAGGTAACTAATATCAAGTAATAATGGTATTATAAGAAGAACTTGGATGATATTTTATTAACGAATTTTTTTTCAATAACCTTCCCTTTCTGCTGGGAAAATCAATCAAAATCTCAGTACAAGACAATTCAGCAATATGCTCAACGCAAACAGAATAAAATTAACGCTACGTTTAGCTCTACGAAATTGCTACGCCAGCTATGGAGCTTCAAGTGTCTACGCTACGCTCTGGCTACGCAACTGCTACGAGAATGTAGATAGATAGATAGCTACGCGGCGCATTATTTTATGTTGTCGTGTTTGTATTATAGGTGTTTTATTCTTAAATGTAGCCACTTCAATGAACAATTCTGTATTAATATGTTCATTCAAGTGTACTGCGAACGTTGCTTGACCTAGTCTAGTCTAAGGTTCGTTTACACTATGCAAGTATTTACACTATACATTTACACTATCTTGCCCGCGATAAAGATTAAATTATATTGCGTTATTGGAATATTTTAACGCAATATTAATACTGTCAATAGTTATATTTTATTTTTGTTGTTGTGATTATATACTTAAATTATTTTTATAAATTATTGATGTTTTTATTCTTATTCTATTGTACTTATTGACATTTTCACTTTATTTTTTCATTGACACGAGACCACGAGAGGTAAAATTGTTTTTATTATTATTATTTTTTATTAATTACCGAATATAAAATGTCTGACGTTCATAAGTGTACAGTATACAATTTTATGTATTAGAAATGTACCTAAATGAATAAATGAGTTTAAATTGAATTTTGAGTGTAAATTATGAAATAAATAAAATAGAAGTATTTGTTTAAAATGTCAAAATAACAGGTTTTTACTTAATGCATTTGAAAGTATATATGGTATTAATAAAAATTAGAATCGACAAATTGTGTGTCTGTTTGTTCCGGCTATCTCTGAAGAGGCTGGACCAATTGACTGGACTTTCACAGCTAGATAGCTGATTTTATAACAAGTAATTAGGCTAATTAACTAATAATTGAGTTCCGCGCAAAAAAATTGTTAAGTAATTCGCGGGGAACATATAGTATTTATGAAGTGTTTATTTTTACTTACGTTAAAAATTTTTTTTAAAGCTGGTGAGGGAGGGCGTTGGGAATCGCCGGGTCTCGGGTTCGATTCCTGGTTGGGACACACTTTGTGTGGTGAGCATGAAGTTTGATCTTTGGTCTTGGGTCTTATGTTTCTGTTTGTCCATTCCATCTGTGACACAGGGAATCCTAGTGCAGAGGTAGGTGTAAGCGTTATCTATTTTTCTAAGTACAATTATTTAAAATTATACTTAAATTAAGTATGACTTAATTAATTATATGGATGCACTAATGCCCCTTCTCATTTCTAATACTTTTTTACCATCCAAATGTTGTCTGTAAGAGATCACTTTATAGGACTAAGACCGCCCATAGTGTCACCTTTTTATTAGTTAAAATTTTTATATTTAAACGTTTGTTATCTTGTATCCATTGCTTTTGTTATGGGAGGCAACCGTTTAACATCAGGTGGACCTTCTGCTCATCCCGTCACTTTAGTAGTAAAGGGAAAAAAAAGGAAAAAAAGCGTTGAAGGAAAATCCTTTTATTTTTCATATCTTAACATAATATTACTTTTATCCTGAAACCCTGTTTTAGGGAAAGGGTAAATGTGCTGGTAATATAGGAACAGTGATTCAGAAAAGTAAGAAGAGATATATAACAAAAATATAAGTTCCAAGTATCGTTTGAAACAAGAAGAATTCTAATGAAAACGGAAGTTGCTATCCTATTGACTCGCAATTTATATTCATGAATTTCGGAGCGTACTGTGTGGTGGCTGAGTGGTACGGAAACACTTGCTGCTGTTTTCTGCTGAGGTAACCATTTAACATCGAAGTTTAAAAACTATATTTCCGATGAAACCTTTATAAATTGTTGATGACGTCACTTTTTTAAAAACGTGTTATTTACTTACGCGTTCTTATTACTATGTTTAACGCTTGTTCAAGTTTTACCTGTCCCTACATGGGGAAGAATAATCGAGAAACCTCTACGGGAAAATTCTGTTCATTTTGCAATCACATATGTATACATATCTTTTAGTCCGCCACCTTTTAAATACAAAAAAAATAATTTGACGTTCATGTTCGTCGGTTCGAATTGAATGTGGGCTTGTACCAATGAGTACGTGTAGATTTTTTTTTAAGTTATTTTGTATGGATTCTCGGTGACTTCATCGTTTAAAGAGTTTTTTTAGCTATTGAAGATAATTATCTGCTTGTGTACATAACCAAAATTCGATATACTTTTTATAAGATAAAATACTTTTTATAAGATAAGATTCTCAAATTAATACGTATTTCATCCTAACTAATATTATAAATGCGAAAGTGAGTTTATTTGTTTGTTACGCTCTCGATCCTAAACCATTTAACCGATTTCAAAAAATCACGAATGAGAAGCCACATTATGCGGTGTCCACAACACAAGTACTTACTTAGCGTGGATGCCGCAAACCGAACTTAATTGTATGTAACCTAGGTACTTGTATTACTTGTATAAGTTGATCAATTAAGTTACATTGTGAAATATGTTTTTCTAAATAAATAAATATTATTATTAAAATATTATTATTACATTATCAGCGAGCAACTTAGGCTATATTTTATCAGCGTATTCATACGGGTACGGGAACTACGCGGGTGAAATCGCGAGGCACAAGTACACAGTTCAGTTGATAGTAGTTCTGCCTTCGACGCTTTATAGGTCGTACACTCAATTCCCACCCAGGACAATTATTTATGAACCAGTTTTATGTGACCCTTTCATCACATTAGGCTGTTTATATACTCCCCAAACATACAACTTTGTATTTGCAATACAATATTTTAAACTTATAAGATGGTTATCAATCAGACTGTCAAATAAAAGCAACTTTAACAAAATGGCGGCCAAAGTTTCTCTTCTCGACAATTTTCAATGAGAAAATACAAAATGTAAGATTCAGCGATCAAAAAATATGATTGTATATAAGATTAATGACCGTAAAAGTTGTT
This sequence comes from Aplocera efformata, assembly GCA_921293045.1. NCBI lineage: Eukaryota > Metazoa > Arthropoda > Insecta > Lepidoptera > Geometridae > Aplocera > Aplocera efformata. The sequence continues at coordinate 6,319,588 of OV121061.1, forward strand.
TTCGGTTATTCAATGAAGTTACTCAGCGATTTTCCTCGCCAAAGGTTTTAGTTTGTGAAAAACAATTAATAAAAATCTAAAAGAATGTTTGCACAGTGAGTTGAGATTTAATCCCCAGTGAGCGCAAACTTTTCGATATGAGTATAATGTTTTTTTTTCAGGGCCTGAATTTTTGCTTGTTCATGGGGCAATTCAGCAAATCCTATTGCCAGGGTAATAGTTGTGTTTATTGCTTTTCTTTGGCATACCTAATGTAAATGGTTCCTCCGTCCATAACAATAACAATGACTTTGGTCCTCTCCGACAAAGTATAAGAAGACTCAAGTCGCATCGCGTTACGCCGTCACCTGAGACGAGGATTAATCTCATCCGCCTGTGATTTTACACCGTTCCACCGAGATACTGCAAGTGCACCACTGCTTAGCGATATATTACCGCGAGTGGTATCATTTTATGGAGTAAATACTATTAATGTTTTCAAGGTGGATTCATGTGATACCAACCTTCGACTCAACACCCCTCAAAACAGCTAGTTCGCCAGTAAAACAATATTGCTAAAACAGGAGTGTATATGTTTGACTCTTAGTGAAATGTAAATTATAATACATAATATTTTACTGATAACTTTTTTTTATTTATATTTACACATAAAAATTAAAACAAAACGTCATAAACTTAGAGGCTACTTATAAAGAACAAAAATGTAAAAATTACAAAAAAATTTGATTGTGAGGTAGGGTGCCAAGAACACTGGCTGCATTCCCGCGTTGGACGGCTAAAGATAATCTTTGGGTAAGGAACGAGCCAGCCTTCTTGTCCCCAGTGGCATCACATAAAAGAGTTGATATTTAACTTAACTTACTTAATTTACATACTTGATCAATTCATATGATATTTTAATTTTGTTTGTCTGTATGTTTGTTTCTCGTTCACGCCACAATAGCTGAATGGATATTGATTAAATTTGTGACGGTAGTTCATATCCTGGATCAACACATAGGCTACTTTTAATCCAAAAAAAATTATGTCATTTTTAAGCACTTGAAAGAAACTGACAGAACTGCATCTTAACTGACACAACTGACAGTTTTTCCCATCGTTTCATGTTGACAAAAATAATAAGCTCAGAACCATTTGAATGAATGAAATTTATGTTCGCAAGTACCTAGTCTATTGTCTGAGTTATTATGCCTCTTAGGTTGTATAGTTTAGCGTAATGTTTGCTTTGATAAATTTGAGTACAAACAGTTAAATATTTAAATCAGACACGCATATTCAAGCGGTAATCGTAAGCAGATGAAAAGTTTCTCTCGAATTCATTTAGTCGCGGACGGAATTTGTAAACAGACCTCAATTTGCATATTTTTGGGGGTAATCTAACATTCTCGACTTTAGGTTTTCGATCTGCATAATATTACAGTTGGTGCTTTCACTCTGTTCTTAGAATAAGAATTTGAAGCGTTAAATTACTTTTACTGCTTGGCGACTCTGAAATCCTTTTCTGATTAAGTAATAATTAGGACACAGCCCTTGTGGTGAAGCTTGCCTGGATAATTAACACAGATCATTTGAGTTAGGTGATCATTTAGTGGCATTTTAATTGAGCACTTTTGTAATTCGAAGGGCACGTTAAGATGTCATTCAGGCCCGGTTAGTCATTTAAGGCGGCTTCAAAACTCTGAACCCAGAGCTGGTCATTTACTCACACGAATAGAAGAAGGACATTTTGCATTGTTACAACCTCGGCTCTGTTGATAGTAACTATAGCTTCTACGCTGTATATAGGTTCGATTCCGACCCAGGAATTGTACTACTTATGTTCGATGTTATTTAATTATTCAAAAATCTAATAAAAAAGACTTAAATTCTTTCATTCCTTATTTCTCACTCTTACTCTACTATTTTAAAAATAATACTATCCAAATCGGTATGCAGCGGGCGAAGAAAAGAAGTTACAGCAAACTCGAACCAATTATCTTGAGATTTGAAGTTTTAGAATCAAGTTCTCGCTTTACCACGCTGGACGCAGTTTAACCAACCAAACCAACTTTTAGTGCTCATTGGGACACTATTAAAAGCATTTATTACGGACAGAAAACTATGAAAAAAAAAAACCTTTTCTTATTAGAGTTTGAACAAGCGATAAACTTAGTATGTGAGAAGAACGCGTAGTCATGAACAATATTTTTTTTTAAAGCTGCCTTTTCTTAATTTTTTATTTCACTTGAATCAAAGATTTTTTTTACTTTTACTGGAACCTCTGAATAAAATGCATATTAAATTAAAAAATAAGTCTAATATTTTATGTACGTTTCAATGGAAACAAAATGTCAGTTGACTTGAAAGTCGTTGCCCTCATTGGCGTATATATATACGGTGATAATCGAGTGAAAATGGCCATGAAAACAACACACGAAGGCAACAATAGTACATAAAGACCGTAAAAGTTCACCCTACGCATTTAAATGGAGCTTTATTGAGATAATCACCCTCCGCGGAATTGTTCTTGTACAAACAGACGTACAAACGAGCAGGGGAAATGCAGAAATCCAAATAAATCTTGGAGCAAGACGCCAGAGCGATTCGTGAGAACTTCTCATTTAAAATTCTAGTCCGAATCATAATTTGGAGCGGATCAGAGGTACTATGGATCACATCTTCGTGTTTTTGTCGAGTTTCTATCATGAGATATAGTGAATATTGTATATCACATGAGAGAAACCCATATCTGGTTTGATAGTTATTTACTGTTTTATCATATACTACCTGTTTTTTTTTGTTGACGAACTGTATCTGCAACAAATACATCGGTTACCCTGGAGGGAAAACCGAGTTATGTGGGACTTTTACCCGAACTAAACCCCTAACTTCTACGCATTCGAGGGTCTCTGGGCTCTCCAAAAGGAACTTCGCTAGTGACCCTCTCGCACGTCGCAGGAGGCCCGTTCCCGAGGAAGGGTGTAAAAAAACCCTCCCCGACTCCGCGTACCCTGCACGCCACAATGCAGAGCAGCCTTCCCTGGACCCAATTAGCAGAGCAGCCGGAGCCCCCACTCAGACTGCTATCGCGCCCAGAAGGTCTTCCCTTCAGCAGGAGCAGGAGAAACCGCAACCCCTTCATCACATACTACCTAACGTAATAGGTGGCTCCGTGGGTTATTTGATCGTAGCCCTGCCTTCGAAGTGAGGGGTCCCTTCATCACACACTTTGTGTGGTGAGCGTGAAGTTTGTTCTCGGGCCTTGAAATGGAAAGCTACAATATCAGCAAGTAACATAGGCTATATTTTATTTCTGTATTCCTACGGGAACGGGAATTACGCGGGTGAAACCACGAGGCGGCAGCTAGTCAACATATAAAAAAATCTTACACACTCATACTGCTGTTCTAGGATTCTCTGTCACAGATTGTTGGACACATAATCACACAACACAAACACCCAAGACCCGAGAACGAATTTTGCTCGCTGTCCATGTGACAGGATTACTAAGGGTCCTTAAGCAACGGATTTCCTTTTCCTATGCCCTTATTTCCTACGCCTCACTTACTCTCATTACTCACACCGGTTGGTTAGGGTACTCTTGACCTGCCCTTTTTAAGAACTTTCATATGTTAAAGTACCGGGCTGACCTCATCCAACTGCCCTTTGCAGATGGATAAATGTCTGTGAAGTATATGACGGCAGATACAGTGTTATGGTAGATAATAAATTATATAATAAATAAAGATATAAATTGACGTAGTTACTGTAGAGGATGCTAATGCATGGAGTGGTGTTGGTTCGTAAAATTAAACACCATTAACTATGAAATCCAATTGTTTGCGCGGAGACAAAGCGTGTCTCGTCTCTCGTCCGGGTCAACCCGACAATTACTGCCCGTTCAAAAAGCTGATAGCTCACCAGTTCTTTAGCGGTTACTACCGCCCATAGCCAGCGATATGACTCCGGTTTTTTCGTACTGAACTATGAGATAACTCAAGTCGTATCGCGTTGCGTTGCGTTAAACCGCGATATAAAGTCTTATACGCTTGTACCCACTACAGTACCCACTGGAACTTGGCACAAGTTCTACTACTACTTTGGAAACGTGCAGAAACTCTAGGATACTCACCTACGGACGCTAGCAACTGAATCCCCCAATGGATGTAATACACTGCATATAATTTCCTCCTGCCTACTCCAGATACACAATATTGAGAGTACGACTGTTTCAAAAAAATCTGCGAAATTTCCCAGCTCCCGAATTCTCATTCTACAGAATTTCTGTACCAATAGTAATGTCGCCTCATTTACATTCTGTCGGCGTATTTGAATTGGAGATTTTACGACATCCGTTAATCTAAAACCGACGATGGAGGCCGAACGTGTGATACCGCTGATTAGCCGCTGATGAATTCTGATGGTGAATCCCTAACTGCGATTATTTAAATCAGTGAATTTTAATTTGAAGGAATATTGATGGTTTTCCTTTGAGACTTATTTATTTTATCTTTATCTGAAGCAAAAATATTAAGGTCCGCCTAAAGCGCCCTCTGTGACGGAGATACAATACAATACAAAAATTCTTCTTGCCTCTAATGTTCTCACTGCAGGGACATTGGCCTACTCTCGATAATTGAGATTGAATCGGCTTTGATCTACCACGGGAGCCCAATCTGGATTGGTAGATGTCACATGTCTTCGAATTTTTGGTTCTAAGACATGCCGGTTTCCTCACAATGTTTTCCTTCACCGTTTCGAGAACGTGGTATTGCGCACATACATTTTTCAAGTGAAAAAACTCATTGGTACACGTATGGGTTTGAACCAGCGACCTTCAGATTGAAAATCGGCGTCTATGCCCTTGGGCTACCACGCTCTCAAAAGTTCTTTATTTTACACCAAACTTATGGACAATATAATATACAAAGTTAACTTAAAACAACAAACTTAATATACAATGGACTTTACTTTAGCATATTTATTATTTGATTGCCCTCTTAGCGCAGTTGGTAGTAGCTCTGCATTCTGCTGTAGGTCTTGAGTTCGACTCCCACTCAGGCAAGCATATCGTTTGACGAACATAAATGATATTAGGAGTACAAATAAGATTCCGCCGTAATAGTTAGTAATATTTGTATGTATTTACAAGAAAAGTACCTTAAGTACCATACAAGTATTCTACAGTTATCTAGTTCTCAGCTATGATAAGTTTGGGGCTTGATGGCGCGGTGTGAAATGTCCATGAAAATTTATTTATATATTTATTTTAGACCTTTACTGTAAAACAATTATAGGACAAGTCCATTTCTTCACCAGCTCCACAGATATTCCGATAACGAGATACGTTATTAAAATGTCTCTAAAGTTATATCGTTTAAACTTTTTGCGGCAAACATCTCCCTTCTCTTGCCACAGAGTAAATAAGTTAGCATATACACGAGTATATGCTAAGAAGACTACGAAGTCTTGCACGCAATCTCAGTACAGTCGATAAACTATAATGTCATCATTAAAGACTTCTCTTTTACTCTACATTAAACAGAAAGAGACAGATGCCTCGATGAGAGATTTATTGACAAATAGAATAATGACTTTTTCGATTTTTTTTGCACTTGATACTTTTTTTTGTTTTGCAAGCCTGTTTGATTCCATTTCAGGAGAAAGGCATTCCTTACTTCCACCTTTCCCCACAATATGGATACCGTTGAAAATTTACCACTTAACATCAGGTGGATCAAAGACTACTACGGCCATCTTTGTATAATAAAAAAAACAAATTTTTGGAGTACTGGAATGAGTGCGGAAATATAAACTCAACCTTTTTATTCCTTTGGATCTCAACTATTTGGACACGTCAAATTTACATACACAAATAATAAAATTCGCACATATAACTTAACACAAGAGCTTTTTAAGCACATTCCACGCACACAGATATCTGAAATTACAATTATTTGTTTAGATTTCGTTTGTCCCATACAAATTACGAACAATTCGCATCATACAAAACGAAGTCTAAATCAACCCACGTACAAATTTCCAACCAAAATTGCCCAGCAAAGTTTCCACCCATACCCACACAGCTGTAAACTCAGTGTTTTACGAGTCGTGGAGAAAAACGCGAAAGTTTGGAATAATGTCCTCACCCTAAGCAAAGTTATTTTGCCAGTTGTTAACCGATGTTAAAGCTGCGTTTTAGTGATGTGATAAGCAATGTGATCTTGTTTTAGTTGTGGACCACATTTTAGTCCAAAATGAAAATTAAATAGATAGATACATAGTTAATACTTTATTGTATACCAGATGATAAGGTTAACAAGAACATTATTACATAAAAACAGTACAAAGGGTGGTCTTATCGCTAGTAAGCGATTTCTTCCAGGCAACCAAATGGACAGGTTAGCATGGAATTTATATGGGTTATTCAAATGTTCCTACTGACAAATGTGAAATTTCATAACTTAATTATTATAATAATGTGATAAAATACTTAAGTTTTATTTTCAGTAACCACTGAAACGGCACCACTGAAAACTAGTGCTACAGCAGCCATGCTTCTGTAGCAAACACTGAGTGGCGGCCGATTTGTGCTCACAATATGTACAAATGTTTACTTATTTTCATTTTAAGGTGTGTACAAATCAATATTTTCTTTCTTTCTTTCTTAAGTTCAGTCTTGTTTGAACTTGTCTTGTCAAAAACAAGACTGACCAATGATTGTGCTACATGACATCACTACTCAGAACTATTAGCGGCGCATGTGGGGTATCACGCAAACTTTACTAATTAGCAAAGTTTTACCAAATATTGAGGGATCTAGCGCTTTTAGCAAACTCAGTGTGTATCCTCAGATACACTTTGTACTTTCAATAATTTATAAAGTATTCTATCCATTTGGAAATCCAAAAAGTACTGTCATCGTACCTTGTTTTTTTCGCGGAAAAATACTTTATATATAAATATCCGTCTAAAGGTTGCATGGAAGAGATCACTTTTAGTGATAATGCCATTGCCATTCCCATTATGTGTCTAACGAATGTTATTTTAATTACTTCTGTCATTATTTTACTGTTGGTGTAACCGATACCGATTTTCCGATTTTCAATTTGAAGGTCGGTGGTTTAAACCACAAGTGCACCAATGAGATTTTACGCTTGAAAAATGTATGTGCGCAATACCACGTTCTCGAAACGGTGACGGAAAACATCTTGAGGAAACCAACATGTATTTGAACCAAAAGTTTGAAAATATGTGACATCTTCCAATCTGGATTGGGCTTTCGTGGTAGATCAAGGCCCGTTCACTCTCAATTATCGAGAGTAGGCCAGTGTCATAAATAATACGATTCATTTTTAAAAGTCAAAAATTTCCATGAAGTTTATATTCGGCAATCTAAAAGAAACATCGTTGCAAATAAAAAAAAAAATCATTCGAATGTTCTAGCGAATCATAAAAGTCTAAATCGAGAACCCTTTTTGAACAGATATAGAAAAAAATGCAGTTCAAAATGGCGATGCCATTTTCCGCTCTCATACAGTTGTGTAGAAAAGCGTATCGCAAATAAAAAGTACTGTCGCGAGCAACCGAGATTAATATCAGTTATGCGTTTGCATTCGCGCGTCCTCCGCGCGCATTGGTATATTAATATTTGTGAGTGCGGTAGTGTTGGGGCTTGGAGATTTTTATCGATAATATTGTTTTTTTTTTTGTATTTGTAGAGTTTTTTTTAAGACGATGGGAGTCGTTTCCGTAAAAAAATATGTTTCATTGTTTTTATGGCCGTTATGCATTAATATGGTTATATTTTTTATTTATGGAAATGGTATATTAGTAACTTATAAGTTATTTTTTGTCCTTTTCAGTTCGTATTCGTTTATGAATTATAACATATTAGTAACTATGTGTACAACAATCCTTAAAAATATACATCACGCCAAATTCTAAGTATTATTATTATTAGATATATATATTTTATAATTTATATATTTTATTAGCGATCCTCCTGGCTTAATGCAGGTCCCTTATAAAAATGAAATCGAAAGTTCTGATTAATACCATGGATTTAAAAAAAAAAACTTGACTTGAAAAAAAAAAATTGCCAGCAGAGCAATTCTGAAATGAAGCTACATGTGAAATTGATTTTTCTTTATATAGATTATCTGCCATTATTTAATCATATCCAAAAAGTTGAAAGTTCGTTTATACCTAAATAAAAACTACACATTAATAGGTACGACAACAATAGACAGTGTTTTAGAACTCATAGCTAATTTAATTTACAAAACTTTTGAAACATCGAATCGATAAAGATCAACTTATAATGCAATCAAGTTGTCTACTAATGTTTCTACAAGACAAATTACTCGACGCACGTCATTTCAACCGTGAAACTAATCCATCTCAGCATTGAGGCAAAGTGATAGATGAACACTGTGATTCGACATAAACCTGATAAGATAATAATCTATACTATCTCTACTTTCTTGAATTACGCATTATAAAAGTGGATTCAAATCGCCTCGTGCCTATTGATGGTTACCTCTGCACTAGGATTCCCTATGTCGCAGATGGCATGGACAAACACCCAATACCCGAGAATAAACTTCATGCTCTCCACACATATTCTGCCCCGGCCGGGAATCGAACCCGCGACCCCTCGCTTTGAAGGCAGGGCTACTACCAACTAAGCCACTGTTTAAAAGATACAAACATTTTGTCGTGGCTTTTATAGGAATAATGTCAGATTTTATAATATAATTTTATGAGCAAACACGTGTCTATGCCATTTAAATAGAACAATTCATTATTTTTATTTCCGAAATATCAATTTTTTTTTTCAAAGAATGTAATTACGCTGTAACTAATTGAATTCTATTTAAATTTTAAAACTATCATAGTTATGAACATTATTATTCGTATTACCGAGATATCTATACATATAATAAAATTGTAGACTTGCCGTGTCTGTACATTGAATATTTTTACAAAATAATAACTGGGAGACGTTAAGAATAAGTAATAGAACGCAAAAAAACAATTTTTGAAATTTTTGTCTGTTTGTCTGTATGTTTGTGCGCGCTTTACGCAAAAACCATAGATAGTTATCAAAATCTAGGTACTAAGAAATGTTAAGCTGAGTCTGGAATAGCGAATAGCGTTTATTTTATCAAAATCGACCCACAAAATCAAAAGTTATTCAATGTTTTATGCAAAATTTTAATTTTTTTACAAAACGTTCTACTAGCGCCTGCCGAGTCCTGCGTTCTTGACTCGGTGTGGCGGTTCGGTGTATTGCAATATGAATATGAGCAGGCGCTTGAAGGCAGGTGACAGGTTTAGTCGTAGTTTAGTCTTAGTTTAGGTTAGTTAATTAGGTAATTAGTTTAAAGGTAGTTTAGTTTTTCTTTGTACTTTGAACTGCGAAAGGTTGATGGTAACCAGTATCTTAAATACGAGTACCAAGCTTCCTATCAAACGAGTCATTTACTTGACGGAGACCTACAGTACACTGGAGTAACGCAATGGCCGTATGTCCGGCAGAAAATAGCCGCATAGGTAAATCATCCTCAGGGTACATCATCATCATCATCATCAGGGGTGAAATTAAATAACCCTTGCGACATTTGTTTTCGATTTTGCTGATATTATCTGGACATTCAGATGCAGCACAGATATTGCAAATGTATCAATATAAATTAGCGGAAGTCTATCAAGGAATATGCAGCTCAACAAAAATAACAAAACATAAATACCATTAATACGCACTAAGCGATTTGAAACTACTTTTATTGTGCGTACTGCAAGGGAGTGGAATGCTTTGCCTGAGTCTGTGTTCCCTGACCATTACAATTTGGGAGTCTTCAAGAGTAGAGTGAATAGGTTTCTCCTAGACAAGCGTGCTTCATCGTCGGCCGCATCTTCACTTTCCATCAGGTGAGATGGCGGCCAAACCATGCTAAGCTATCTTTTTTTTGTGAGTTACTTACGTAACGAGCTGAGGGCCCACCTGGTGGTAAGTGGCGACCCACACCCATGACAACAGTAATGCGACTCAGTATAAGATTTGGATCTTAGACTGAGTCGCACTCATCCTGCTGCGACCATCACCCAAGAAGGGGATGATACATCTCACGATACAAGCACTACTGCTTGTGTGATTCCAGGTGTGGTGGCAGTACCTCGCCGGACGAACTTGGCACAAGTTCTACTGTTACTTTTTGGTTGCTGCTTTAGCACCACTCATAGGGTACGTGTAGGGAATCAAAGGGTACACACCTGCGGACGCGAGCAACTAGATCCAATAGATCGTTACGGGGGACTTATTTCTCACTGTATTTAACACTGTTTTGTTACTTCAGGGCTTATTTCATATGTGTATGATGATCTAACAACACTGATACAACATTGAGCAGTGTCCCAGGGAATGACATTGAGTGAATGAATGGCAGGGAATGGGAATGGCATTCTTTTAACAGAGAAGTGGAACAATAAGAAGCTTTTTTTTGTCAAGGGGTAAATACTTTGCTTATACCCCACGCCTTGGGGAGGCGTGTATTAATAGCAGTGCTGGGGGAATACACAATAAAACCCCCTTGGAGTTCCTGCACTACGCCTTCACGCTGGGGCTACGGGTACGGTAGCGGCCGTACCCGGCCGGCCAGAGGCGTTGGTCCTCGCGTATTGGGACCCCAACACGATGTGTACCTCCCTATAGTGCCGTGCCCGGAACACGAAACACGCCAACCTTCGGTGAGGACCTCATCCGTCGGACGGCATATTCCTCGGATCTACCGCCCGGAAGTTCCCGTTAGGGTGGCAGGCGGCGCTCATACACCTGCCTACACCGACCCACTCTCTTGCGTCTACCAGAGTGAGGAGATTCTTCCTCCCTTACCCTCTCGGCTGCTTCCTTCTGCGAGATTACTTCCTTGCAGAAGGACTGAGCTGCCACCCAAGATCTCCCGCTGTCAATCATGGATGAGACCATAGTTGACAGCGAAAGGTTTCCACCGCGGTCAGGCGCGGTCAGGCGGGAACAATAAGACCCTACCAACTATTTCATCGAATGTTTAAATTTCTTGAGTGCATCTGGACTCCCATCACACAATATATATTAAACTAAATGTCGGAGTGCCCATTGCTCTTTTATAAATTTAAGTCTTCCTAAATTATGTTACGGCACCAGATTGAAAGTCAAGAGTTTAGAGAATTCCTCTCATTCCTATCAACTGCCCATTTAGTTTTAAACGCATTCAGTCTCCGGTGAGCCTATGTTCCGCAGTGACCAGAAACAAAGAACAAGAAGAAACTTTTTTGGTATCAGACGTAGACCTAATATTGAGTTGCTTTTTGCACGGTCCGCCATACTGAGCTCTTTCCCGGCTTAGCAATTCAAATAATTTTTATGCGCACGTTCCTGAAATATCCTGAAAAGACGACTTCTATAGCATAGTTTACAGAGAAACATTATTGTATACATTTGCAATGGTTGCAGTTTCACTTACGTAGTTCATCATCCAATCAAGTCTTTAACCTTCCCAGTTAACAAAACCCAAGTAATATCGTAAGAATCTAACGGAAATAAAGTATTTTGAGATTTAATTATAACATAATTTTAATAGTAACGAACAGACATAATAAGCATCACATTTATTTATTTATTTAGGACTCCCAACACAAGATGCACTGAACATACAACTTACAATAATAAAAGGTCTTAAACAATAGTGGTCCCGCAATTATAGGGCGTCACAGCATGTTAATAGAGACAACCAGACAACATTTGGAAAAAAAGTTCAAAATATAAGAAAAAAAATAGGTTAATACATGCGAAAAAAACAAACAAAACAACAATCAAAAGTTTATTTCTATCCTCTAGGCTAGGATAGATCTAAGTCCACGCGGACGAAGTCGCGGGCACAGCTAGTTTATCATACAAATCATCACCATTTACAAGTCATGGTACATATCTCGGTAAAACGAATAATAAAGAATTCTATTTAATTCTATTTGGGGGGTCCAGTTGCTCGCGTACGTAGGTGTGTACCCTTTGATTCCCTACACGTACCCCCTGGGTGGGGAAACAACCTAAAGGAGCAACCAACAGTAGCAGTAGAACTTGTGCCAAGTTCGTCCGGAGAGATACTGCCACCACACCTGGAATCTGCCGCCAAGCAGTAGTGGTTGCATTACTGTGTTCCGGTGGAAGGGTGTGGCTGCCGGTGAAATCACATGCGCTTGAGACATATCATCCCCGTCTCGAGTGATGGACGCAGCAGGATGAATGCGACTCAGTAAAGATTTGTATCTCATACTGAGTCGCGTGCATTACTGTTGTTATGGGCGAGGGTCACCACTTACCATCAGGTGGGCCCTCAGCTCGTTCCGTCACTAATTCACATAAAAAAATAAAAAATTAAAAAAAATTAACAAGAACCAACCATTCATTATTTCTGTTTCCAAATCATGAATCTTTTTTTTTTCAAATAATTTAATTACGCTCTAATTAACTGAGTTCTATTAATATCGGTTCAAAACTGTATTTAAACGTAACCGAAGTTGAATAAAATCGATGTTTTTCATCGACAAACATCCTTCCCGCACAGTGATCCCAACATTTCCAATTGCCCTCTGGGTATATCGACATCCATTTGAAAAGTATTTGTATGAGTGAGGAAAATAAGTGACGCGTTAAATATCTAACTTTTATATGAGAAGTCTACACTTTTTCATCAACGTAATAACAATTTTTAAAGTGATTGCATGTAAAAAGGGTGTGCAACTGAGGTGGCTTCAAAGAGTAAAGTCAAAATATGTATCTAAGGGCGAGAAATAACAAATTTAATTTTTGAAGTCAGTAAATGGTCACCGCCACCCATAAACAAACAAACAAACAACGTTAACACACTCATACCTCTGCATTAGAGTTCCTTATGTCGCAGATGGCATGGACAACCACAGAAACACCAGGCAAATACCAAACTCACCACACAAAGTGTGCCCCGGCCGGGAATCGAACCCGGGACCCCTCTCTTCGAAGGCAGGGCTACCTTCAGATCGAAAATTGACGTTTGTACCCCTGGGCCACCACGCTCTCGTTTGTGACCACCGGTAACTTTTATTATGCGATTATATTATTATTCGGCGGCTCCGTGGCTTAGTTGGTAGTAGCTCTGCGTTCGAAGCGAGGGGTTCCGGGTTCGATTCCCAGCCGGAGCACACTTTGTGTGGTGAACATGAAGTTTGTTCTCGGGTCCTGGGTGTTTGTCTTTTGTTTCTGTGTTTGTCCATGCCATCTGCGACACAGGGAATATTAGTGCAGTATGAGTGTGTAAACGTTTATTATTACTTCTCTGAACAATCTGGTAAAAAATCGAATGATGTTGAATCAAAATCCATCCCCCCATCTGGTTACCGTTAGTCGTCGCTCGCTTCGATGTAATTGATGAGCAGCGATCTATCTTGATCAGCTGTCCACTGAAGGGTTTCACTTAGCGTTTGTTCTCTATTGATTGGGAAGCGCAATGATTCTGAACTTTTCTGGACTTCTGAGCGTGATGATTTTGAAAAATAGTTCACAACATAGAGTCTAATTTTGATTTTCAATACTACCATTTTGCTAAAAAAATTGTACAACCCTTAAAAACGCCTATGTGTTATATAAACATCTTTATCTATTTACAATAAAAAGTATTTTATATATTATAGTAATCTATATCACAAGGTATGCCTAGTTTGTGACTGGATGGGTCTGTGTGAAATGTCCAGAATATTTATTGAATTAAGATACATTCACTAAAATATCGAATGGTATCGATAATTTAATATAATTTAGTGACAGTTATAAGGGTAGCTCCAAAGGTCAAGAGTACCTTAAGTGGATCTCTACGTCTACTACGTATATTAATATTTTTATATGTATGTATGTCTGTAAGGTACTACAGGTCTTTGGTTAAGTATTCATGCATCACATTTGCGTAGCCAAATTGACTAAACAAGTTTGATACAGTACAAGCTATACTCTGCTTGGTTCTAGATGACGCTGAAATGTCCATGAAATGAAATGTCCATGAAATGAAATGTCCATGAAGAAATGTCCATAAAAATATAAAGCCATTAGCCTCAAATTGAGTATAGCTTTTACTATATATTGTAATACTTTTATATTCTTATTTTTAAATGCATACAAATTATGTATTGTATTATATTAAAACCCAGACATAGTACAGAAAAGTTGATTTACATAATACAAGCTTGATGGAACAAATAGGTGGTTTGTTCCATAGGTGGCTTGTTAAATATTACATGTTGTGCAAATAAGTGTTCATTAACTCAATTTATGTATTAGTTTTTCTATTGCAACATTCGTGTTCCACGAAACTTTTCCACGAAATAAGAAGGGAAACTCACATCAAAATATAAGTGCGCCTTCATAAAATCACCCGTGTCATGGCTTTGGGTCATAACCTACCACCGAAGCTTAGTGAGATAACAGCTTTGTCATTGTAGAGCAGCTACGGCGTAGAAGCTCGTAGATCGTCTACGACGAATACATTGAGTTCTGCGTAGACATAGTTGCAATAGAAAAACTAATACATAAACTGTGTTGATAAACACTTATTTGCACAACATTATAATATGTATTAAGTAAATCAAGTATATTTCTGTTCTGTGTCTGGTTTTAAATATATATCTGGGTTCAGATTTATATTTGAGTCAACAAAGCCTTTTAACCTACTAAAGTAACTCAGAAATGACAATTCAGTAAAGATCTAACCTTCTGAGACTGCTACAACACCCCATTCCCTGTTTCTCAGTACAGCGTAGAAGCTCGTAGGTAGTATACGAAGAATTAATATAATTTTAGATCTGCAGCCTAATTTTTGGTGTTTTGAATACTTTTTAGTTTCATCCCCAATTGATCTGAAACGGACAACTTAATAACACCCCTCTTTTTGCGTCAGTGTTTAAAGAATAAGACTGGCTAAAACACTAAAATTGTATATGTAATTGTGTGTGTAATATGACATTTTTGTTTGCAATAAGATAGCTTGTATGACACACAATATGCGCACCAATATGTTTCTGCTTGATGTGAAAAAATCAAAATATGAAAAAAAAAATACGACAAAGATACATTATATTAATGAAACTAATTGAAATATCTCATCCCACAACGTTTGTTCCATAGAAATCGACAAGGACCTTGCTTCCAAACATTACTTACCACCTTAGCTAAAGAACCGTTAACGGATTGGTCCAGCTGTTTTCGTTGTCTGTGGCCCATCAAGTTTTATGTGTTATATGAAGATATAGTTTTATGGGAGGCGCAACTGTTCTGCGTTCTGTTTCGGTTTATTAGATGTTG
The DNA here is from genome assembly GCA_921293045.1 of Aplocera efformata. Classification (NCBI taxonomy): domain Eukaryota; kingdom Metazoa; phylum Arthropoda; class Insecta; order Lepidoptera; family Geometridae; genus Aplocera; species Aplocera efformata. The sequence continues at coordinate 6,334,937 of OV121061.1, forward strand.
CTAAATACCTATCGTGAGATATGAACAAATTTTATCAATAGATCATTCTTAGATCACATGTAGTCCTAGTGCAGGGAACAGAGATCTTCTCTGATACCACAACAACTAATGTTCCCAGTACAGGGACACTGGCCTACTCTCGATTTTTGAGAGTGAATGGGCTTTAATCTGCCCGGATTGGTAGATGTCACCACACCACTCTGCACTGTGCTCTGTTTATTCTTCGTAACGAAAATTTGATTTACTAAAAATAAAAGAATGACTTGCCTAATTAAGGAAAAAATATTTTTATTGTTAACTTTCTTATCCAATTCTACGCGAAGCCAAAGCAATTTCCTAGCGAATTGTATACAGACAACCTCCATCTTAATTTTCTCATTTGCCGCGTCTGCAAGGTTATAAAATATAATTAAAACCGAGGCCAGACCAATTTCCTTATAAAATTTTAGAGTCAGCAGATTTTTCCGTCTTGGTAACGTGGTGCAAAAGTTCCTTCGATATTAAGTCAAGTTTTCCTTAAGCATCCTTGCATGGCAGGGCTGCCACCAATCTTAGGGCTGGCAGAGATTATACCATCGTATGATAAAGAACTTTGTCTAAGGTTGAGCGTGGCTTAGTTGGTAGTAGCCCTGCCTTCGAAGCGAGGGGTCCCGGGTTCGATTCCCGGCCGGGGCATACTTTGTGTGGTGAGCATGAAGTTTGTTCTCGGGTCTTGGGTGTTTGTCTTGTGTTTCTGTGTTTGTCCATGCCATCTGCAACACAGGGAATCCTAGTGCAGAGGTATGAGTGTGTAAAAAAAAAAAAAAAAAAAAAAAAAAAAAAAATTAGCGAAGGCGTAGTGGCAATACAGACGCCAACTTTCAATCTGAAAGTCGCTGCTTCACACACGTGCATCAATGAGATTTCACTTTTAACATTTATGTGGGCAATAACTCTTTCTATAAACAGTTCAGGGAACATCATAAGGAAAGTGCCATATCTAAGAACCGAAAATTCAAAGAGATGTGTCATCTGCCAACCTAGATTGGGTTCCCGTAGTAGGAAGTTCATTCACTCCCGCTTTTCGAGAGTGGGCCGGTGTTCCTGCAGAGGGGACATCAGACTGATACAAAATGCAATTATATATCGTTTATATTGAATAACTAATGTTGAAAGAAAAATGCATTTAAGTTGTTTTACTCTATCGCATACCAGGATGCGTCTTCCCGTTCTTAATAATATCCAATGTTCATTTGCAAATGCCAAACCATAAAACTATAAGCTTGAGAGTTGCATACAAAGATCACGTGAAGCCATTTTATTGATATCAAACGAGAAAAAAGAAAAGAGATCAAGACTCCGGTCTATATCGGTGGTTTCGCTTCCATGGTTTTTATTGAAACCATGGAGTTATGAAAGAAATGATTTTGTCACTTTCCAAAACAATAAAATGTCATGCAATTTTTCGCATCGTCCATTATTTCCGGGAGAAGGGTGCCAGTGAAATTACAGACACATAAGGCGTTATATTCCCGCCTTAAGAGTTACGGACGCAACGCGATGCAACTTGAGTCTTCTCATACTGTAGTTGGGGATGATCTGAACCGTATTTTTGTGGTTCATATGCACCAGTTGATATACCATTATTATTGTAGCATAGAAGAAGAATTCTATCTGATCTTCTTATACTTAAATCTCTCCAAGCTTTAAAGTAAGTAAGTGTTTCAAGTGTCACCCCTAACATACCCTAGCCTGCCCGTAGCTGGCCTCTTAAGTGCGTGTTAAGTTCAACTTAAGACGCTCAGATCCTCACTTAGACTTTTTCAACTCTACCGTTTTCGAGATGTTTGTTTACTTTACACTCGGATTGAGTTTTTTAATATCTACGATGGTAATATATTTTTCGATATTTGCGTTACATTAATCTGTTTTATGTTATTTTGAAGAATGATTACATTTGTCATGATATTTGTCATGCATTATTAAATATGATACAATATTATAACGCTATTCATAGTTTTTAAACATGCCAATTTTAAACATTACATTGATGTCAATTTTGTTTTTAATCAAATATAAAGACACCTTTCTTTTTTGACTGGCCTCAAATATTTATTGATATCATAAAATGTCCTCCGGAGTATGGAAGCGCCCGGTTCACATTCCAATAAACGGTCACAAAGGGAACTTAAATAATAATAGTCTATTACAAGTGCGATGCTGGAAATAAAATAAGGCAGACCCAGACTTACCGACTTGGACGGACGCCAATCGCGTTCCGACTTGTTGGTCAGCTGGTTCTCTTGTGCTGCCCCCAGCTTAGGTGAACTTAGGTGTTCAAGTCTATTCTTGTATTTAACTTGACAGTTACTTAGGTTTGCAAGAGGTGTACCTCTTGTTTAAAATACTTACACATGGACAAGGAATTCTTCTGTCGTGTCAGAGGCCAAATTTGGTGGCACAGTTTCAAAGTGGACATAGATTTTAGTTAGCTGTTGGTTCATGTTGGCATTATAACGTGCCCTCAGAAGCTCACGGTTCGAATGCCACTAACTACATATAATCGGCTAAGTGAATTTATAATTATTTTAAGTTGTTAGGTGTGTATCTAAAAATGTTTTTTGTCTGGGAGAAAGATTTGAAGTATGTTGTACGTATAAAGTTGTACTAATTTAGCAGCTAAACATATAGTACTGGCTGCTAATTAAACCTTTAAAAGTGTCATTTTAAAAAAAGTTAAATACTGCTTCCTGCTCTTTCTCAATTGCATTTCTTTCCAAGACAATGAAATAATGAAGTGTAGATACATTTCGTAGTTTTATTACAAAGGTAGTTGTGCCTGTCTCCTTTTCAAAGCAGCGGTAAAAAAATTGTGGCCTATTATAACGTTTCATTATGGGAAGCGCAAAACTAATTTAGGTGTTTTCAGGGAGGATATGTCAATGTCATAGATTTATTTAACTTTTAACGCCTGTCACGGGGAAAGTTGACGCAATTTGTGAAATAGTGGAGTTAGGTTGGCTTTATAAGTTACGACATTGCGAAAAAATTGGATATTGATTGACAACAAAATAGTTTTGACTTATTTGGAAGTCTAGGTATACAGAAAAACTCTATATATAATAGCTCGCTAATTGAAAATGGACCGTGCGCTCATTTAATATCTATACCAATACTAAATGTATTTGCATGTATATACGGACGGTATATATAAATAAAAATTTTTAGATTTTTGTCTGTCTGTCTGTTTGTTCTGGCTAATCGATTGGACCGTCTTTAACGGGACTTTCGCTGGCAGATAGCTGATGTTATAATGAGTAACTTAAGCAAATTTTATTTTAGAGAAAGAATTATGGTACCAAGCAAAAAAATGTTAGGTTTCACGCGGTCGAAGCAGTGGAAAACAGCTAGTTTTATAATAAAATGTAAGAAAACGAATAATAAAAATATATCATCTGTTATTTGAATTGGATCACGTAAAAGTAGAAAATATGATCAAATTGCGACCAAGCTCGACAACTGGCGAAACCCGGATTAACGCGCAATTTGGTGTGTGGTGGGATTAGCATCGTTAATTGAGCTTTTAATTAACTTGGTAATAAAAATATGTAATATTACGTAGACATACAAAGTAACGTTTCCAAGTTAGAATCAATATAAAAAAGTTATGAAATATTCGTGGATACACACAGCGCCATCCATCACCAAACTAAGCATAGCTTGTAATATGGGAACCATATATCTGATGGAATACTTCAAACTTTTACTTCAAAGGAAACAATGATTTTAAGTTGACTTTAACAATGCTTCTTTTATTAAAATTCAAAATTAGATAAAAAATATATCGTCTGGTTTGCACTTCAACTGATAAATTGTTGTGTTATTAATTAATTAATTGTTTTGTTTCAGGAAACAATATGGGACGAAGAACGGCGGTTTTATTTATGTTCATCCTGACACTTAAAATAGGTATGTCAAATAATGTATACATCCATTTTGATCCTCATTTTTTTGTGTCCTGCGATATTAAAGTATCATTCGCAGATACAAACAATTTTTTTAACACAGCGCCTTCTGGCCCCAAACAAGCTTTTACTATGGGAACTAGATAACTGATAGAATTCTTGTATATTACTTATTTTGTAAGTACATACATTACACCCAGACACAGAACAAACATCTATGTTCGTCACACGAATACTTGTCCTGAGTGGGAATCGAATTCAAGACCTACAGTGCAGAAGGCAGAGCTATTACCAACTGAGCTGTGAGAAACAACTACTGTCATGAAAACTCACATCTAATGAGAATAAATAACTTTATTTTTTTTGTGAAAACGTTTTGGTAAATCTGATAGTCCATTTGGTGGTAAGTGGCTACCTACGCCCATAACAGCAATACGACCTAAGTCTGCCCCGACCGTAGCACGAGAAGACCCAAGTCGCGCCCCGTTGCACCCGTCACCCGAGACGGGGATCTACGTCTCAGGCGCTTGTGATTTCATCTGCACACTGCAGATTACCAGGTGTGGAAGCAGTACTTCTCCGGACGATCTTTGCATAAGTTCTACTGCTACTTTTTGCACCACCCGGTATTCATAAAGTACTCACCTACAGACGCGAGCATCGAGATTGAATTTAATCAATTAAATGAGACCAATCTTGATAAGTAGATGTACATGGCTTCGAAATATCCAGTTCTCCTGCTTTCAGCTAGTCTTTGAGATGTTTGCTTCCCTATTTTCAAGCTATCGAGATATTTACCATGATATGTGAGTTTTGTTGACTCGCAATATTTCGACGCAGTGCATGCGTCATGATCCCGGGTAAACTGAAGTCTGCGAGGTGGGGTGGGGTGATCGTTGTAGAAAGCCGGTCAGTACCACTGGGCCACTACGCTCTCCCAAACAAGATATGATGTAAGCTTTATACGTAGCGTCCAATTGCAATTAATACCTATTTCAACGAATGGGTAGTGTTGAATAGACGCAATCAATGCTTACTAGGTCAGGAAAAAGATAACTTGTGTTTCAAAGACCCATAATTTTCATTTTCGTAGTATTTTTCATAGGCACTGTTGCATATAGGCTTAGATAGGTGACACTTTATGAAAGGGTGTGGGTGCCAGTGAAATCACAGGCACATGAAACGTTACATCCCTGAATCGGGCGATGGACTTAGCAGGATGAATACTAGTCAGTCTAAGATTCAAATCTTATTCTGAGTTGTATTGCTGTTGTCATGGGCGTGGGTAATCACTCACTACCAGGCCTTCAGCTTGTTCCGTCACTGAACACACATAAAAAATTGTCTGTCACTGTCATATTTTTTATATGATAGTTAAGGTACGTCTATATGCATTCAAAATATTTAAAAGGCGTTTAGAATATCATTTGAAATTAACGGTCCCGGCCGGGGCACAGTTTGTGTGGTGAACATAAAGTGTTTTCTCGGGTCTTGGGTATTTTTCCATGCCATCTGAGACACAGGAAATCCTAGTGCAGAGGTATGAGTGTGATAAGGTATTTAAAAAAATATATATTACATCACTATTTTTATAGTTTTCTAAAAATTATTAATTTCAAATCAAAATCGGTGAAGATACATCAAAAACAAAAGTTGTTGTATGACGAATCGCTTTCTATTTAACCTCAGACAAATAAGGTCATACATTTTTAATTTTATTGATGTTGCCATTATGCTAAATATATTATTTAAAACAAAACTGCTCAAACGTTATCATCGCGCAAGCAGATTACGGCTCAATCGAGTTATAAAAGGTTATCGAATAAAACTACAAAAATATTGCGAATATTTTTCCTGGTTGGATATTGCCGCGAGCCATGCTGATATGACCAAAATATCTTTTTGCACATCAAACCGGCAAATCTAAATAAAACATAGTTTGGATTAGAAACTTCTCATTTAAATTTTACTGAAAAATGTTTAAAGTACCTATATAAAAATTTATTTACCTATGTATGTATGTTAAAAATGTATGTACCTATGTAAAAAGTATAATGTCAGTTATCGGTTCCCATAATATAAGCATAGTTTAGCTCGATGGAGCTATGAAATGTCCATGAATATTTTTTTTTTGTTTTGATATTTAGTAAAAGATTATTTACATTGAATTCTTGAAAATTTTCTTGGAAACGTAACAATTTTTTTGAATAACTATGTTTTAACAAGATTACGTATTATTACTAAATTTGGCAATTATTCAAACCCGACTCTCCGTGTTTGTCCTGAACTTGTACTTGTACTTGTACTTGTAGAGCGGACTATTTTCCGCAACTAGGCCGCCAGTGGGCCCTTTTTGCGTGACGGGTGGAGGATGTCACTCCAGCCACCCGATGTCCTCCAGGAAAGCAAGCAGCTCACTGATGCCGGCGCAGGCTTCCCGGGGCGACCTCGGTGTCCCGAGGTAGGTTGCTCTTGGAGTAGCCACGCTTACGCACTCTAGGAGCACGTGCGCGGGTGTCTCCTCTGCTTCAAGACATCCTCTGCATAGGGGACTGTCTGTAATGCCCAAAGTGCATAGATGTTTGTTTAGTGGGCAATGACCAGTGACAATTCCAACTATATGTCGGATTTTGTCACGTTTCAAGCTGAGGAGTTTTCGGGAGTATAGTATAGTAGTGTTTGTCCTGAATTGAACCCACGACCTACAGGGCAAAAGGCATAGCTACTACCAACTGAGCTATGAGGCTAGTTAATATGTAATGAATGAATGTAAGAAATAACAACGCAATCGGTGGTACGGATCCTTGAGTGCTCGAGATCTAAACTGAATTTTTTATTGTTCTTTACTATGAATATTACCTTACGGTCTGAGCTATAATTAGGAAAAAATAAATTCTACTAGCATTGCGAGCGGCTACACTTACGTTAATGGAAATTTTAGCAATAAATTTATTTTTAAATGAAGATGCAGTCTTTTTCTGTACATGTGACAAAATTTCATTTTATTCGAAGTAAATATAAGTAAGTATAAATATAAGTAAGTAAGTATAAAGGCGTAAGCGTAACAATCAAAGTTATATTCCCATTTATAATGCCAGTATGAGTTGTTGCGGTGTCACCAGCGGTTTACCATCCTAAGGGTGCACTCTTCCGGGATCAAAAGTAGCCTATGTGTTAATCCAGGATATAAGCTTTTACCATATTTCATCTAAATTCTTTGAGCCGTTTTAACGTGAAGGAGTAACAATCATACATATACATACAAACTTTTGCCTTTATAATATTAGTGTGATAAAGTAAGGATTACGAAAACTATGTCATTTATAATACGTTATACATTAATACTCGTATAACTACAAAGGTGTAGTTATATTAATGTAGTTACTGATAATATTAAAAATTATTATTAAAAACAAAAGTTGTAATCAAGAAGCCCGACATGGAAAAAGAAAAATAAATTACGACCGAAAACAAACGGCAGGAGGAAAACTTCATTTCGCATCATTTTGCGGTGTAATTATAACTTTGCTCATGCTGCTGGAATGTTCTATCATTTCTGACTACACAGATTATAAAACAGATAACTTAAATGATAAATTTTATAAAAAAATTACCTATTACTCGGCACTTCCTTAATTCTACTTCACTGCTAGAGGACCTGAATCGTATCGCTTATTTATGGCCGTTGGTAACTACTTAACATTAAGGGTGTGACAGCGTGTCACTTTAAAAAAATAGACTTACATGTCGATAGTACCCCGATGTCCCTGCAGTAGGAACATTAGAGGCCGATGCAGTACTCTGAATAAGCAAAACGAGGCCGACTCTTTGAATGACTGGCAATTTGCAATTACATCGCCATTGGTTTTAGCAACGCCACGATCAATCACCGTACTAATCGCGCATTGGATTTTGTACTGCAATAGTGTAATTGCATTTCCTCTGTAGATAGCATGCCTAATGACTAACTGGACTCACAGCTCAATTGCAGTAGCTTCTATGTTGTATGTATGGGTTCGAATCCTACCAAGGACAAGCATTTGTGCGGTTAACATCAGTATTTGTTCTGTTTATTTGTTTTAATAAAAATTATATGTATTTATTTATAAAAAAAAAGTATTTTAGTATTCAATGATTTTTTTGGTTATCGTAGTAAAAGCTACGATAGTTTAACGTTACATTTATGATTGATGGCGCTGTGTGAAATGTCCATGAATATTTATTATTTGGGTAGGGTTTTGTTATATTTGGTTTCAACACTCAGCAATCGAAAATAAACTGGCCCTGGTACAGGCGCCAACTTGCAATATGTTGACCGCTTGTTGAAATCTAATCGGGACCCAAGATGAGCTTGTCATGTCTACAATTCTAAGTTCTCAAAACGGTGAAAGAAACATGGAGGCAACTGGTAAATCATAGAAATATAAATTTGTTCAACTGTTTTTACAGTCCATTTATTCTCGTTTAGAGAGAGTAGCCCTACTTCTACTATCTTAGAGGAGACTGGTATAGGTATGGTACATGATTTTCGCTTTGGTAAAGAATAATTAATAGCACAAGTATGCAAGCTTTGGTTCTTAATTTGGTTCCTCGAATTATTTGTTCAAACAACATACCTCTTGACGGACCCACAAACGATTCCTACCTAAAGAAACATTCGCAATGATCTCAAAAACTAATTAAACCGAGATCAAAGGCTATCTGTGGGAAGCCAAAATATTGCAATATTCTACACCCCGGGCTTTGCGAATAAAATTATAGTACGAGAGCTCGTGGATTTTTTGTAACTGGATTCGATTTGTTTACGTTGAACTGGTGTACGTTGAATCAATTTCAGTTTTTCCGGAGAAGCACTGCCTTTTCACATACAGTGTAACAAAATATAATGTGAAAATAAGAAAATGGTAGTAGCTTTTGTCAAGTAGTATGAAAACAGAAGAAAAATAAAAAAGACTGATATATAATACCCAAATTACCTACAAATGTCTAACAAAAAAATCAAATAGGTTAGTAATTAACACGTCAAATTAATAACTAACCTAACATTACCAAAATTTTTAATGTGAGACATTTATTAGCGTGCGACATTAAACTGACTCGTATAACCTGCAGGCAATCGGCATAACGCTCTTCAAAGCATTCCGTGACACGAATATTTAGTAATCTTAGTCTTTATTTAAGCAACTGTAGATAACCAAAAACCAAGTTTCATTGTCACAGTTTACGCACGCATGTTATCCAAGTAAATTAATTAAGCAATAAAACAATTATTTATTTAATTATATTTTTATGGTATTTAATTTCAAGTATAATCATATTTTTGACGTAATTAACAAAAAAGATTAATCTAGCCAGCACCCACGGGGTCAAAGTGGCAATTAAGCTACGCGGAAAGTAATTTTTATTGCGTAGAATAAATAGCACCAGCTCTTCAACTAACATTATAAAAACACTCAACATTTTGCGGACAAGTTAAAAAATTCAAAAAATAATGATCAAATCCTGTGTAGTACTCATTAAAATTTGCACGGCCCAATGCGTTTACGAGGAGCACGGTAAACAATGTTTTTTTTATAATTTACTTTCATTATGGGAAAACAAATAAATGAGATTTCATTTAACATTCCTTGTTACTGTGAAATAGTTATTTTATACGGGCTGTTTGTCTAATTTCTATTATCCTCTTTGAAATTATTGTAAAAGAAATAACACAATTGTCCGCTATCTGTATCACAATTGTAATTAATAATGCTTTATTTATGATTGACATTATCTATTATCTAAGTTATAGATAGGTTAAAGTTAAATTCAATAAAATAGATCTTCGTATCAGCTTCTAATGGTATGGTTACTCAGGGAAATAGGCTTAGTATCGGAAAGTAAGTGGGCTTTGATCCGCCATCTATCTTACCATCAAAGGGTTGTTTATATCAAACCTTGATACGTAACCTGACGATATTTTCACTGAATATTTTAAGAATATCTTGAGCTAGATTATTAATAGCTATGTGGTGGTGCTTATGTGGTATATTAAGAAATGCAAATTAATACAATTGAAGTGCCTGTAATGTCAACATAACAGCTTTTTACTGAATGACTTTAAAAAAATATACAATTATAAAAAAAAATAACATTATTTTTAGATTACTTTATTTTATTTTTTGTCTGTCTGTCTGTTTATTTCGGCTAATTTCCGAAACAGCTTAATTCAACGGGAATTCATTCATAGCTATTGTTCTAAGAAGTAAGTTAGGGTGCTTTTAATTTTAGAAAAAAAAATAGTTAGAGGGTTCTGTATAAGAAAAAGAAAAAAAACAGTGACACTCCGGGAGCTAGATACGGCTACGTAGCTTAGTAAGTAGTAGCCATGCCTGCCCGAGAGGTCCCGGGTTCGATTTCCGGCCGAGGCAGACTTTGTGCGATGAACGTTTAGTTCTCGGTTCTTGGGTGTATCTTGTGTTTTTGCCTGCAAAGGTGTGCGCAAATACGACTGTAGTCTCAAACTTCAGTAGACTATTTTCTATGGATGTTCATATCTCGCATGTATAAATAAATAATCTTACTCAAACATATTTCGTCTCCCGCATCAATAAGGCTTTATATTCGATTAGTGGATACACAGCGTGTTACCAAAATATATACAGAGCAATACGTCACTGTCAAAAGTATGGGCTCAAGATATATACCGAGGCATTGATATGAAAAATGCGGTACATTTATCATAACTGGATTGTGTTTTAGGATCACCCTGTAGGGTTTGGAGTTTGTTTGTAAGTATTGCGAAGGCTGTTTTGTTTGTTGCAAATACACTTCTTCTTTCGTATGAGTAGCCAACTCTAGTGTCGGAGTTTGAAGCCACACGAAGGCCTCCGACATGGCGTAATCAATAGTAAAGCTGGCACCGACATATTAGCGTGCCCTCCGAAGCACGGAAGCACTCGGTTTAAATGCCACCCATGGTGGTCATGGTCACCCATCTAGTTTAAACTTCGGGCAATCGTTACACCTGAAACACAGGAAATTAAAGTAGTGTGTAGGATATTAACTTGTTTATCTATACATATAAATAAAACTGAAATGTCTGTTTGTTATATCAAAACAAAAGCTTCACTAAATGCATTTGAAACTATTGAAATATATATTCCAATGATTTTATTTTAAAGATTTTTGTCTGTCTGTTTGTTTGTTGTGCATAATCTCCAAAACTGTTGGATCGATTTTGATAGGACTTTCACTGGCTGATAAATCCTTTTAATTTAGAAAAAGAAAAGGATTTTGGGTTCCGCTCTGAAAAATCGTTATATAAACGTTTACATAGATACACATAACGGTCAAACTCAATACTCCTCGTTTTGCGTCGCGAGTTGAAAAAACATCCAGCCCTCCAAACTACTGCAAATCGTCGTTTTATTCAATCTTCAACAAAAGAGCGAATATAAAAACAAGCTCTGATTTTGCCATATTTCGCAGACAGCATCCGGTTCTTTCATTGACGTCACGAATAGTCCAGAGAAAAACAACGCCTGAATAAAAAATAAAAAAATGTCCGCGAGGGCAACGCATTCGACGGTTCAGAGCAGATAATGATGAGAACGGCTGGTTTAATTTGTGAATGAGCACTAATATATTGTCAGTTATATTTTTTAGTTGTTGTTCGACGGCTCCTTGGCTTAGTTGGTAGTAGCCCTGCGAGTAGCGAGGGGTCCCGGGTTCGATTCCCGGCCGGGGCACACTTTGTGTGGTGAGCATGAAGTTTGTTCTCGGGTTTTGGGTGTTTGTCTTGTGATTCTGTGTTCGTCCATGCCATCTGCGACACAGGGAATCCTAGTGCAGAGGTATGAGTGTGTTAACGTTGTTTTTGTTTTTGTTTTTTTAAATGGGCTAGCTGCGCCCCGGGCTGGGCAAACCATGGGAATACTTCACTTTTTCGCGATAAACACATAAGCTACATAGCATATATGTTAATCCAAAGCATGAGTTACCTTGATAATAAATTTCATCCAAATCAGTTAAGCCGTTTAAGCGTGTAGGAGTAAAAAACAACGTGGACGCTGAATATATATTTATGTCCACGGTTATTTGCCAAATTATTGGTATATAAAAAAAAATATTCACAAAGGTTTTACAAAGAGTCATCCAGCCCATAGCCATCTTAAAACAAAGAGAGCAAAAAAAACTTTCTCCTATAAGAGTGAAATTTCTTTATGAAAGTGCACCCTACGATGTAAGTCTGTCCCCGCTGTGGGAGAGCCTTGTGCAGAGGATAATCTATCAAGAATAAATTTCATTCCTCATTCAAAATCATACAAAAAATAGCAATTGTTTATAAACGTTTATAAATAAATAAACGTTTACACACTCATACCTCTGCACTAGGATTCCCTGTGTCGCAGATGGCATGGACAAACACAGAAACACAAGACAAACACCCAAGACCCGAGAACAAACTTCATGCTCACCACACAAAGTGTGCCCCGGCCGGGAATCGAACCCGGGACCCCTCGCTTCGAAGGCAGGGCTACTACCAACTAAGCCACGGAGCCGTCATATTTATATTTTTTATATTATATTATATTATATTTTATATATATATATATATTAAATATTATATATTTTTATATTTTTTTATATTTTGACTTCTAGCTCAGTTTGTAGTAGTGGGTTCGATGCCCACCCAGGACAAGCATTTGTGTGACGAACTTGATGTTTGATCTGTGTCGGAATGTTAATATGTATTATGTATATTTATTTACAAATAAGCAATATCAGTTTCCATAGTACGAGCTATGCTTAGTTTGGTATCTAAGTTGATTGTGTACATACACAACAATTTTTTATCAAATAAAATGAATTGTATTGTATTTTATTCTATTAAATTAATAATAAATTAATTATTAAACCACCAAAGAATATTTTTATTTTTACTCATCTGCTTAGTTAGGCGCAGAATAGGCCATCTACATTTTCAACTAATGTAATGCACCAGCTAACGAGACTATTAGCTGTGGCGTATGTTTGCATACGGACGATGCTCTCTGTTCATTAAAATGCATGAAGTTACGGCTATGCAAAGAGCAGATGTGTGTCATGTACAGAAATGAACGGACAGATTTTTTTTACTTAAGTTACTGCAATACAGATTTTTCTGAAACATCATATCAATTCCGTATCAGCCTCTAATGTTCCCAGTACAGGGACACCGGCCTACTCTCGATAATTGAGAGTGAATGGGCTCTGATCTACCACGGGAGCCCAATCCGGATTGGTAGATATCACATGTCATCGAATTTTTTTGGTTCTAAGACGTTCCTCACGATGTTTTCATTTTCATTTTACATTACTTTTTATTAATTACTGTATAATATTATATTAACATTACTTTTATTGCTAGATAACAATTAATTTTTACAAGGATGCCATGATATCTGTTTGCTTAGAAAAATAATACGTATTATAAATGTTGAACAACATTCCGTTTACTATTGAAACAAATACATACTTATCAAATATTTACGTGTATTTTTGTAATTTCAATGGCCGCCACCCATAGACGAATGAAATATATTATGTTGCCAGCTCAGCGATCATTTCGCCAAAAGTAGCGGAAATGAAATATCTGGTTATCCACCATTACTGACCTATGGGGGTCCAGTTGCTAGCATCCATACGGGTCTGAACGGGTACGTGTAGGGTCTCAAAGAGCCTTTGAGTCCCTACATTTACCCTTTAACTCCCCTTCCAAATGATAAACTTATTAATGATACCCGAAAAATAAATTATTCCACATTTTGTATTTAAAAGTTACGTAATTTACATTTTCAGCACCATTTTAACAAAAAACAACTGCCTTCTTGAATTTCAAATGGGTGTAATTTTCTTAACCAGCACCCGACAACCTGAAAATGATACCCAATATCATTTTATCATAAAAAAAGGTTCTTCTTGGATGTCAAAGTCAAAGTTATAATCATTTCTTCAAAGTTATGTAAATTTAAAATTATGTGGAATCTTGAATTTTCAAAACATATTTTAGCTCAGTGTCAATGGCGAAAATAAGAAACATTTTTATAACTTGCAACACTTTCTTGTAATAGCGAACATTCTGTTCTGATGTCTGCTTTATTCAGACCTTAGTTGAAAGGTAGTTCTTACCTACGGGAAACCTATTATATGTCTTAAATAATTATTTAAATAAATAACACGAAGCGTTTACACACTCGTGAGTGCACTAGGATTCACTGCACGCCTGGATTAAACAACACAAACGCAAGACAGAAGATAAAACACTCAAGACGCGAAAACAAACTTTAAGCTCATCACACAGAATGGCTTTCAACTAAGCTACGGAGCCATCGACTTCCAAGCTTGCTCAGAGATAAAAGATCTTTAATATACATAAAAAATAAAGTAATACGATACTATAAGAAATAACAAATTATCTTTTTTTTATTCATGTGATAGTGACGAAACGAGCTGAGGGCCCACCTGGTGGTAAGTGATGACCGCCACCCATGACAACAGTAATGCGATTTAAGATTTTGATCTCACACTAAGCGTCACAGGACTATAGTGACATAGCCCATAGGATTAGCAAGCAGAAGCGGCAGTGGGCTGGTCATATGCATATATAACCAGCCCACTGCCGCTCTTCGGCATCGAAGAACCGATAACCGCTGGGGTAGACGAGTTCGTGAGTGGAGACCGCGTGTAGGCAATCGTATCGTAGAACGCCCTTCCATAAGAGCAACGACTTGCGGAAGGTGGCTGGTAAAAAATGGATGCAAAGAACCGAAGACAGGGCTCAATGGCGCTTACTCGGAGAGGCCCATGTCCAGCAGTGGACTGATGATGAGCTGTTGAGCTGTTAAGCAGTCAAACCAGCAAAAAGAGAGATTGGGGGGTCCAGTTGCTCGCATCCGCAGGTACCCTTTGATTCTCTACACGTACCCCCTGGGTGGTGTTAAAGGAGCAACTAAAAGTAGCAGTAGAACTTGTGCCAAGTTCGTCCGGAGAGGTACTGCCACCACATCTGGAATCTACCGCCAAGCAGTAGTCGTTGATAGACGCAGCAGAGTGAATGCGACTCAGTAATGATTTGGATCTTATACTGAGTCGCATTATTGTTGTCATGGGCCAGGGTCACCACTTACCATCAGGCCGGCCCTCAGCTCGTTCCGTCACTCATTCACATAAAACATTAAAATTAAAATATACCAACACCTGCTGACTTAAGTCGGTGACAAATTGTAGTCGGTTTTCATCTTCGCACGTTAGTAGAGAATTAGTAATTAATATGAAGCCATTCAATTTACTTCAAAGGGGTAGAGGCTGTTTTATGTCAAACATAGCCTTGTATATGTAGCGCTTGTTATGCTAAGAACATAATAATATTAAGTTGTGATAACCTTGTATTATATAATTATAAATTAGAATGTTGCTTTGATGAAATTTGCGACAAACATAACTAAAATTTTATACATGATATCAAAGAATTTCTGTCGCATTAATACACGTTCCCCCTGGGTGATGCCAAAGGAGCATAAAAAGGAGCCGTAGAACTCGTGTAAAGTTCGTGAGAAGTACTGACTCTACACCTGGTAATCTACCGCCAAGCAGTGGTGCACTCTCATTGCTGTGTTAGGGTGTGGGTGCTAGTGAAATCACAAGCGCATGAGACGTAAGATCCCCGTCTCGGGTGACGGGCGCAAGGGGGTACGACTTGGGTCTTCTCATACTTCAATCGGGGAGGACCTAAGTCGTATTGCAGTTGTTATAGGCGGAGGTAACCAATACATGAACACTTGTATCCCAAAAAAGTGTATTTTTTTTTTAGTGCAAACAGCCAGACAGACTTGCAAACAGCCTAACTTTTTTCAATTTTATTCCAACGTCTTATATTGAGTTTTTAACCGCGAGTAACACTGGAGCTTGTCTAGTTGTAGACAGATCTTTAAGCAGATTTTTCTGTTCCCGTACCTGTAATATTTCCACTGCAGGGACACCGGCCTACTCTCGATAACTGAGAGTTAGAGAGAGAGAATGGGCTTTGATCTACCATGGGAGCCCAATCCGGATTGATAGATGTCACATGTCTGCGAATTTTTTTGGTTCTAAGACATGCCGGTTTCCTCACGATGTTTTCCTTCACCGTTAGGAGAACGTGGTATTGCGCACATATATTTTTCGAGTGAAAAACTCATTGGTGCACGTGTGGATTTGAACCAGCGACCTTCAGATTGAAAGACGGCGTCTGTGCTCCTGGGCTACCACGCTCTACTTTTTCTGTTTGGTTATGGTAAAACAGTTCCTGTAAACAAAACTTCTTAAGTTCCACTAAAGTAGAAGACCCACCACTCTGAGACGGGGATTTACGTCTCAGAGTTGTGTAACTTTGTAATTGGTGTTGTATACAGTTTTGCGAGGATAAATTATTTATTTTCTTTTCTCATGGATCTGTAATTTCGCCGGCCCCCACACCACAATTACATGGTCCTTCAAATACCTCTTTAGGTTGCCCAGAGGCTATAGTAAAATTACAAAAATTAAAATATCTGATATTTGTCGCCTTCAAAAAGTTATTTTTCCTTAAAACCTATCGAGTGTGGTATCAAAAGGGTTTTATAAATAGCTCACGAAAATATGTACAAATTAAGTTTAAATGCAACTTGGAATTTTTCATGAAGTCCAATTTTTTTTTCTGAATAACTGTTTGTAGTACAGAGTTGCAGTTAGCACATTACGTAAATCTCTCTCCGTATCAGCCTCTAAAGAAATTTAGAGTGTATTCTACGGATTTACAACTTTTTTTTTGTAGCCGAAGTTACTGGACGAGCTGGAGACCCACCCGATGTTAACAACAGCAATACAACTAAGGTCCTCCCTGACCGAAGTATGAGAAGACCCAAGTCGCACCCCGCTGCACCCGGCACCCGAGACGGGGCTATTACGTCTCATGTGCCTGCAATTTTACCGGCACCCACAACTGTCCACCGGAACACAGCAATGCGAGTGCACCACAGCTTACCAGGTGTGGAGCCAGTACTTCTTCGGGCGAACTTTGCACAAGTTCTACTGCTACAAAACAACTGTTTATAGCGTTAAAAATATTAGGAGTACAAATAAGATTCCGCCGTTTTATTGTAGATGGCGCGGCACGGAGTTTCGGTTAGCTTTCGCAGATGATAACCGGCTTAAAAAATAGTTTGGACATTCAAGAACAACATAACCTATTAATATCATTGATTTTATATTGGTAAAATATAATTTTTATAAGTTGAAAATGTCAAAATTTGAGCCAAGTAAGCGTCATTTGCGGGAAATATTAGTTTACTTCTTTAATTTAAAGAAATCTGCTGCTGAGGCGCATCGATTGCTCGTAGAAGCATATGGTGAGGTTGCTTTGAGTGAGAGAACGTGTCGAGAGTGGTTTCAAAAGTTTAAAAATGGTAAGGAGATATTAATGTCTTCGTATAATCCTGTCTTCAAGTTCGCTTGTTAGCGAGTAAGTTGACAGCTTGTCGAACTGACTTCTAATAAAAGAGAGCCTTCTTTTGTGGGTTTTTAGTTCTTGCTATTCCTCTTTTTAAGATGGTAAAACCTAACCAGGTTCCTTTAAAATATTTCTAAGCTAGTGCCTTATTAAAACATTTCTAGGATCAAGTAAGGCGTTGTAAAAACAATGTATATGATGAGATGATCTGGTAGGTATGGGACGAGCGGTTGTTGTATCCTGCTAGAAGGGTGTGGGTGCCGGGGAAATTACAGGCACTTGAGGCGTCAGGGTGACGGGCGCAATGCAATGCGACTAAGGTCTTCTCAAACTTCTGTAGGACACCTGAGTCGCATTTCGGTTGTCTATGGGTGGTGGTGACCACTTAACATCAGGTAGGACGTCAGCTTGTTCCGCCACTTTTATCACGAAATTTCAGGTACCAAACCTACAAAAAAAACATGCAATCGAATTGAGAATTGAGAATATACGAAAATACTTACTATCCGATATAACTCATTTTTGGAAAAGTAACACATGAATCCATCATCTCTCCTTGTTTGTTTACAGATGCCTTGGCTGTCTCCCACACCCGCTCCTCTGCCATTGAGAGTACACTGCTGACTCTGTAAGTTGACAATTGAAATGTATTTTCTAGGTATTAAGATTTATTTTCCTGTGGCCGCAGAAGTTTCATTCACTTTAAATGTTGAAAATTCAACCGTATTTGGTTTGTTTATGGTATCTATTCTAAAACATCATTCAACAATTTGAGCTGTATTTTATTATGAGAAGTATCGGACAATATTGCAGAAAGAAAATGTTTTTTCTGAAACAAATATTATATTTTGCTAAAGCACATTCACAAAATAGGCAAATACTGCAGTATCAGAACTAAAACACAAACATGGAAACTAGTATTATTTTACAAATACAGTTATGGTATGACGTAACAACTCATGTTAAGTGGTTACCACCTATAAACAACAGTAACTCGGCAATGTTCTAAGTCACTTTTATAAGCTTCTATTTTATTGTTTCCGGTATAAAAATAAACATATTTTGTTCAAAATTTAAGCATGACGATTACAGATTGTACTTTGTAAAAATGTGTACTTTGATTCACGATTGCCTTTTCCAGCTAGACCGAATAATGTTAGAACATTGCATGCTATTTGGAACCTTGCTACTAAAATATAGGGTTTTTGAAACTACGAGTGTAGTTTATAGTAACAAGCATGACTTAAGCTAAAATGGAACGACGCCGTGTATGTGAAATGTTTCGTTTGAAATTCGAATAGGCAGATTTTTATGCATAGACAGGATGCAATTCTTGTATTGTTTTTATCGCAGACTCAGCCGTCTCCATATCGTCGACTGCATCCCGTCTCTGTATTTTTATTCATTAATAAAACGCCTCCAACTAGGCGTGGACGTAATCACGTAGTTTAATTTCTAATTTTTTAAAATCTTTTTCCTCGTTCCCGAATCATCAGTAGATTCTTAATTGTTTTGAGTATATAACGACTAAATTTAATAGGTGTGTGAATATGACTCCGCCCCTTTTTGTCAAAATAAAACACATTTGTTCGCTTACAAAATTAAAAAAAAAATTATTGAAAGTATGCTCCATCTGCAGCTACAACCTTCGCCCATCGTTCAGGTAGTTTTCGTATTCCTTGCTGGAAGAAGTCCTGGTCTTTTGAGCTTATCCAGTTGTCAATCCAAATTTTGATACTTTCACATGAAGTAAACTTTTCTCCAGTAAGGTCTGTCTGCATCGTCCGGAATAGGTGGTAATCCGAAGGAGCTATGTCTGGTGAATATGGCGGGTGGGGTAACACTTCCCAGTCCTGTCCCTCTAAATATCTTTTTACGACTTCTGCGCTATGCGGTTTGGCATTGTCATGCTGAAGAACTAATTTGTTATGTCTATTCACCCATTCTGGTCGTTTTTCTTCTATGGCTCGCTTCAAACGCATTAGTTGTCGTCGGTAAACTTCTCCATTAATAGTTTCAGAGGGTTTGAGCAACTCATAATATACAATACCTTTCTGATCCCACCAAATACAGAGCATGACCTTGGCACAGTGAATATTTATTTTTGGCTGTGATGGGCCTGGTTCGCCTGGTTTCACCCAAGCTTTTTTGCGTTTAGGATTTTCGTAGTGTATCCATTTTTCGTCTCCTGTGACTATCCGATGCAAAAATCCTTTTCTTTGCTGTCTTTGAAGCAGCATTTCACAAATGGTTTTCCGACGTTCCATGTCTCTTTCTTTTAAATCATGTGGAACCCAGTAACCGGCTTTTTGAATCATTCCCATCATTTGTAAACGCTTTGCAACAGTTGAACGATCAACATTTAATGCTGCAGCTAATTCTGATTGAGTTTGGCAAGAATCTTCCGCCAATAATGCTTCCAATTCAGCATCTTCAAATTTTTTTGGTGGTTTTCCATGTTCTTTATCCTCAGTACTAAAATCGTTATTTTGAAATCGTCGAAACCATTCCTTGCAAGTTGTATTAGACGGAGCATGCTCACCATAAATCTCCACAAGCAAACGATAAGTTTCCGCTGCAGTTTTCTTCGCAATAAAATAATGTAATAACACTTCCCGCAAATGACGTTTATTTGGAATAAAAACCGACATTTTCGAAAAGGTGAAAACAATTGTTGCTTACACTTCAACCAAATATCATAAAATGCGTTAGATAGCTGACATTCAGTACTATCGAATACAAGTATGGTCATTTATTAGTACACGTAAACAATACTAAAAACGACATCTGTTGAGAAAGGGCGGAATCATATTCACACACCCAATAAAATCGAAAAAACTAATATTTTGTTACAAAATTCAGCTCTTTAAGTGTGATATTGTCCTGAAATTTCTATGTGACGTGTATTGATTATTTTGTATTCAAGGACACCTACATTGAATAATACCAACCTCTCATCTAAGAGTTTCTCAATGCTTCTACCTATAAGCTAAAGAGGATTATAGTGTTGGCAAACGACAACACAAACATTTCAATATACTCCTAAGCTCTATCAAAATACTTATCTTTACTTACTCACATCAGAATCCTGTTTGAAATACTCGACAAAGACCCAAGTAGTACGTTTATTTAGAAGCTTCGGAAAACTAGAGAGGCTACAGGGATATAAAGAGGAATGGTTGTGTGTACAATAAAGGAGACAAGTGCTTGATTCAAAAAAGAACCCTAGAAGAAAAGAAAGGAATCCTACTAATATTATAAACGCGAAAGTTTGGATGTATGGATGGATGTTGTTACTCAATCAAGCCAGAACGGAACGGACCTGGATGAAGTTTGGCATAGAGATTATAGTCTGGAATAGCACATAGGCTACTTTTTATCCCGGAAAAATGTACAGTTCCCGTAGGAAGTCAAACCGCGAGTAACACCGCGGGGCGCAGCTAGTTACTAATATTTGTTTTTATTTATTTCTTATTGTGTTTTATACATTTGAATGAATCATATCATTTGCTTCCTATTAATTTATCAATCTATTATACAATATTTGTAATTACTTTTACAAAAATAATAGATCTACCCTCTTGCGCACTAGACCTATATGTCTGCTAATGATTTGCACACTCCACTTTCCAAACACTTCAGTTTGCCCAGGACCATGACGCATGTAACTGCGTCGAAATATCGAGAGCCAACAAAACTCACAAATTATGGTAAATATCTCAGTAACACGAATAATAATGTTCATAACCATGATAGTTTTAAAATTTGTAATTACTAATTCTATTTAGATTAGAATGTGACAACTCCACTACTTTGGCAGAATCTAGTCAATCAATATAGTACCTACTTATGACACTTAGGTTCAATCACCTAGGTTCACAGACAAATAAAATTTCATTTCATTTCGCGAATGTATAGAATGTACCTCAAATTTGTAACATAAATATGAATATGAAAAATGAAATCACATTATTTTCTACGAGCACTTTCTCTGATGATAGTCCTCTAAGCCGATTGGAAAAAGTTGCAAACTCGATTCCGTTCCGTAATAGGATTTACTAAAGATTATGATTCTCATAGTATTTGTATAGTAGCTTGTACAAGTCTTAAAGCTGCAAGCTTCGTAGCTAATTTAAAAATAAGATCTTTATTAGGAATCCATTTTGCTCCCGTCCAATGAGTACCTTTTTTATGTGAGTTTGTGATGAAACGAGCTGAGGGCCCACCTGGTGGTAAGTGGCGACCCCCGCCCATGACAACAATAATACGACTCAGTATAAGATTTGGATCTTACCCGAGTTGTATTCATCCTGCACCGTCCATCACCAGACACGGGGCTGATACGTCTCAAGCGCTTTTGATTTCACCCACACAGTACATACATTTTTCAAGTGAAAAACTCACTCGCACGTCTGTCTTTGAACCTGCAGACCTTCAGATTGACAGTCGGCGTCTGTGCCCCTGAGTCACCACGCTCTTAGCACGAGGTTTTAGTTGCACCTTTCATCTAGAAATAATGCCCCAGCCGGGAATCGAACCCGGAACCCGTCGCTCCGAAGGCAGATTACTACCAACTAAGCCACGGAGTCGTCACTACCCCGGTAACCCTGGGATCGATTCCGGGCTGGGCACATTTTGTATGGTGAGCATAAACGTTGTTCTCGTGTGACTGTCTGTACCTACGTGTGTCCATGCTATTTAATGCTATTAAAATGACGCTATGACGCTACTATGCTTGTCTATTTTAATTTAGTTTATAAGATAGTACTGTAACATTGTAATGTAATTTTAAATTTGACATAACCAAGTGTTCGCTATATGATCCTACGGTGGAAATAAATGAGTATGAGTATGAGTATGAGTGATACAGGAAATCCTGGCAATTTGAGTATGTGTGCGGTTATATATTTTCTACGCTTTAGTAACAACGGAATCTGAGAAATATTTTCATTGCCGAATTCCGAATAAGAATGACTATTATCGATACTCAGAACAGGAAAATATTATTATATATTGGGGAAATGCGTATGATATTATTGGGATCTACTTTGCACGATTGTTTGGCTTGTATTTACAATTCAAGAAATTCTTTGTTTTCAGATCACGCGGCTCTCCGTTTGCGAATGGTAAGTCTATCTATACTAGGTGCGCCCCGCGGTGTTGCCCGCGTTTAAAAGTCGTAAAAAACATTTTATGGGGATAAAAAGTAAGTAGCGTATGTGTTAATCTAAAGCCTTAGTTCACAAAGTTAGTAACTCAGCCGCACTTGTATCTTAGGTGACCAGAGCGCTAAGTTCGTGGTAACCGTGATTTTTAATCATCGAGTTTCAGGTTCGATCCCCGGCTTAAGAAAACTATGATAAGCATAAAAGTTATTCTCCGATCTTGGTTATTTGTATTGCACACATAATGCATACCCTTGATTTAAAGTTCCCTGTATGGCATTCGCGAAATTTTCTGCCAAATTTCATCCAGATCCGTTCAGCCGTTCTGGCAACTAACATTCATTCATCCATCCAAACATTTGCATTTATAATATTGGTAAAATTGGTGAGCTACAAACAGACAAGATATTATAACAATATATTATAAATTATTATATTAATTAATTTACAGAAAATAGGTTATATATTATAATAATAATAAAATACGAATTAAAATGATAATAAGTTAACGGAAAAATTTATTAAAAAATAATAAACATCAAAATTTCAGACTAAGGCTGCTGTATAAGGGCATTGTCAATAAGCTATAGAGCCATACACAGTCATAGACAGAAAAAAAAATTGAAACAATTACAGTCGTTCACAATCCCGGAGAAAAACTCGAGGAGATCAAGTCCAACTTGAATTAATCCGCATTAAAAAGAGAAAGTATGATTTTCCGTTTGACGTCGCTTCGAGGCCACATTTGCATTTCCAAGTCATAAGCTTTGGACCAACGAGGCAGGATTGACCTCAGAGTAACAATTTACACGATATAAAAACTCTAATACAAAACCATTTTTATGTTTCTCGAGTCACTAGTGTGTAAACTAGTTCTAACATAAAGTGTATATATGTATTCAATATACATATAATCGCGTCTTAAGAGTAGGAATATACCATAGATCGTAATTTGCATGATCCTGATTTTATATTTATATTTATATTTTATATTTATTGACAACTCGTTCACATTATCATTTTTCATATCGATACCAAACTGCATGTATAATTTTTGCAATGGTTATGTTTTGTTTGAGTACAATTTGGGTATGTTCAAGAAAAGAGTGAATAGGTATTATCTAGGCCAGCGTGTTACATCTTCGACTGCATCATCACTTACCATCAGGTGAGTTAGCGGTCAAGCGATGGCCTATAATGAATAAAATTAAAAAAAAAACTAAAATACAAGAGAGATTGATAAGCTTAATTAATTATCTTTGATAAGTAATTAATTAGCGTTCATAAGTTGATAATTATCTCGCTTTTACAAATACTAAAAGAACATGATAATATAAACCGAAATTAAGATTACCTATTTGTATAACTACAAAGACAGATAGTTAAAATAGCAATGAAAAATAACATTTAAAATCTAGATTGACCGCAAATGTCTAAAGAAAATAGAAATAAATACAAGTGTCGTTAGTAGTTGACCATCGAGTATAAACTATTTTACAAGAGGGAGAAAATGCAACAAGTCACGAACTTTAAGACCCACCCTTGCCGTGTCTACAGCATTACTAGGGTATTTAATATTAACTTAACTTATTATGTAAATATGTAAATTTGTTACCGACATAAAAGGTATTCAATATACATATAATCGCGTCTTAAGAGTAGGAATATACCATAGATCGTAATTTGCATGATCCTGATTTTATATTTATATTTATATTTTATATTTATTGACAACTCGTTCACATTATCATTTTTCATATCGATACCAAACTGCATGTATAATTTTTGCAATGGTTATGTTTTGTTTGAGTACAATTTGGGTATGTTCAAGAAAAGAGTGAATAGGTATTATCTAGGCCAGCGTGTTACATCTTCGACTGCATCATCACTTACCATCAGGTGAGTTAGCGGTCAAGCGATGGCCTATAATGAATAAAATTAAAAAAAAAACTAAAATACAAGAGAGATTGATAAGCTTAATTAATTATCTTTGATAAGTAATTAATTAGCGTTCATAAGTTGATAATTATCTCGCTTTTACAAATACTAAAAGAACATGATAATATAAACCGAAATTAAGATTACCTATTTGTATAACTACAAAGACAGATAGTTAAAATAGCAATGAAAAATAACATTTAAAATCTAGATTGACCGCAAATGTCTAAAGAAAATAGAAATAAATACAAGTGTCGTTTCTACAAATTATTTTATATTGTTCTCAAGAGTCATATTATAGAGTTAAAACAAGTGCTACTAAAAGTTTATTATGTCCTTGAGTATTGTATTGTAGAATAAAATAATAGGCACGCCTCCAATAAATTCTTTAAACTGAGTTTTTAATCTGCATATGTATTTTTAAGAAGTGACGTGACAAGCTGAAAGTCCGCCTGATGTTAAGTGGTTACCTTCTCTGTATACTTTTTCTTTCTGCCAATTTTGTTTACTGTGTGCTGCAAGATTTTTACTTTTACAAGCAAACCCCAAAATTTTCAGCAGAAAAATCGCATTTAAATCGGTTAACAGTAGCTGAGGTTCAAATCCGAGACTTCTCGCTTCGCAAATCGAGATATAATCCCAATCAATATGATTTCACAGAATGGTGAATTGAAAAATGTACGAACATAATGCATTCACAGTTTTGGCTGTCACTTTGTTCATACATGTTTAATTATAGATTTTTATTACTCTGAGCTTAAGAGCCGGTGGAAACTGCATAAATCCAGTTTTATCCGGAACAGAGCGGATTCAGGCGATCGTTACCGTCGGGAGAGGTATAATCAAGGGGATTGAGGTACGAATAGTATACTTTTGAAGATTTTGGAATACTATATTTTGTTTATTTTATCTGACCCACGGAATATATAAATTTGTGATGCCACGAAGGTGTTGTCTGTTTGGATTTTTCCCATGAGATATGCAGATAGCTTACCTGTTGCTTACCAGGTGTACGTCTTCTCATTCCATTATACGGGAACGGTGTAATGGATTCCATTAACGGTATTATTCGTGTTACCGAGATATTTACCATGATTTGTGAGTTTTGTTGACTCCCGAACACGAATAATAATGTTCATAACCATGATAGTTTTAAAAAAAAAAAAAAAAAAAAAAATTATATTCCATTAACGGTGATCACGATACTTATTAAATAAAAATGCAGATTTTGTTTAAAAATACTTTTATTCTTCGACATAATCTTTCTCGAACACACTTTGCCTGGATAGTTGTTGACCATCGAGTATAAACTATTTTACAAGAGGGAGAAAATGCAACAAGTCACGAACTTTAAGACCCACCCTTGCCGTGTCTACAGCATTACTAGGGTATTTAATATTAACTTAACTTATTATGTAAATATGTAAATTTGTTACCGACATAAAAGGTTTCAACTGGCTTAGTTGGTAGTAGCCCTGCCTTCGAAGCAAGGGGTCCCGGGTTCGATTCCCCTGCCGGGGCACACTTATGACACACATGCGCATTAGACGTAACATCACCTTTTTGGGTGACGGGGGCGACTTGGGTCTTCTCATACTTCAGTCGGGGAGGACCTGTCATTTCCATTACATAGAAAAAAAACTTGTGACTATGATAAAATATTCCGTTGAAAATAAGTTAGTTACAATTTTTGCGAATTGACGCTGAATCAACTTTATCATACACACATAATAATAAGTTGTTAAAAGCTTTCAAATTGTATTAATTTCGACCACGAAATTCGCTTCACATAAACTGAAACACAAATATTCAAAGCGCCAAAATTTATGTTGAACTACACAAATCCGGTTTTATCCGGTTTTGGCTGGCTTTCGCCGGATCCAGCCAATCAGCTAGCGGCATTCCCCTTAGTGCGGATCAACTTTTTAATTAAGAATTATGTCTCTATTTCGTCTGAAGCGTGAGGAGATTGTAGAAATGAAGATTTTTCTAAGATATAAACAACGCAAGGTTTTAATCTTAAAATATTTTCCATAAGTCCAGAACACCAGGTGTTCTGTGAAAATTAATTAGTGGTAATGCCTTATAATGGTCCCTTTACAAATTCAAAATATAAATTGCTTAATAAATGCTAAAATATGTTGTTTACTTTCTTTAAGGAGTTGAATGTGGTTCATGTTTTCCAGTCATCTCACAGTCAGACCTTTTAATCAATGTCAATGTCAAAAATCCTTGTTTCCGTTGAATTCTTACAAAAACCCGGGTAACGTATAAGTATATATTTCTAAAAAGAAATATATACTTACGAGAACATGCGATCAAACTAAGTTTAGCGCTTGTTTAAACCCTATCCAACCCTCTTTGGGGAAGAATAAGCAAAAAACCCCTAATGGAAGGATTACTTTCTTTTCGCGAGCATGATCCCTTTTACAAAATAAGTGCTTAAATTTAAATAACGTTTTCCTTAAAACGATGTAAACAGAAATTTGAAATATTTATATATATATATTGTGTTCCGGTGGAAGGGTGTGGCTGCCGGCGAAATCACATGCGCATGAGACGTATCATCCCCGTCTCGGGTGATGGACGCAGCAGGATGAATGCGACTGTCGCACGCATTACGGTTGTCATGGGCGAGGGTCACCACTTACCATCAGGTGGGCCCTCAGCTCGTTCCGTCACTCATTCACATAAAAAAAATTAAAATATTTTACTTGTCAGCAGAGTGACATGACACCATGGAGTTAATAAAATAAAATATTGCTACATTCATTTCCGAGGCTAAGCACTCCATCCCCCGTGAGAACAATTATTATTTGCAGAATCGCCACAGAGTAAACAGCACCGCGTAATTTCAGCTAGCTTACCGAAGTCAAATCATCGATTGGTGCAAATATTTGAAAGCTCTCGAAATGTTGATTTTGTATCTGTGGTCCATTGAAATGTTCCGTTATAACTTTCCTTAGAAACTTGTAGGTATTGATTTAGAGAATTTCAGCGAATTGAAAAATCTTATCGGATTTTCTGTCTTCGAAATAACAGACAGAGTTCTATGTAGACTTTTGAAAACGTTCTAGATTTTGTGCAGGCGATATAATGTAACGTATCCCATGATGAAATATAAGAAAATTACATAATTGAATTAACAATCTGATTTAGAAATCACCTTATTATCCAAATCAGTCTACGTTTTAGTCATTACAACATTTCGAGTCAGCCTGCTGAAGATTCCTCGTGGAGAAGCGAAACACGTGCCGATACTATTGCTAAGTACTTAATTATTTATAAAAAAATTGCGGATGTATTTATAATAAATATTACCCACATTTCAGATCCCTATCCTGTATTTTTTTTTATGTATGTTTCTTACGCAATTTCGATTAAGCGATTACTTTTACGCGATTAAGCTATTAGTTTAACGCGATTAAGCGATTAGTTTGACAAGATTAAGCGATTAATTTGACGCGATTAAGCGATTAGTTTTGGGCTAGATTACACTGAGTGAAATCTCCATGATTATTTATTATTTTATTGAGCTATTCCTTCAAGTAATCCCAAACATAATACAATACTGTCTTAAATTGTAAGACAATAGAACTTTCACAGTGAGAAAGTACATTGAATACTTAACTTCCCTTTTGGATAAACGGTCGCGCATTAATGGCGAATAAATATTGCTAAACAAATTAAAATAAATGTTGTACGCTATGAGGGCATCACTTGAAAATGGCAGGCCCAATTAAGTATTTATTTTAAACGACTAAGAGAAAAGGAGGTTTTCAATTCAACTGTGTGTTTTTTGCATATTTGCTACGAGATATCTTTGCTATTTGGATGAGTCTGAGTCATATTTTGGTTGTCACTTAACATTGGGTGAGCCGTTTGGTTGCCCCATCACTATTGTCACAAAAAAATAATAATACTTGCGCAAATATTTGACGGATGATTGTCAAGTTGTGAATCTGTCTAGTCAGCTTACGCCATCAAATGGAAAAATTTCCGAGCGAAAGGTCAGCAACGCAATTTTGTTCCCCATCTAAGTTGGATCTCAAAGTTTATGAAGCAAATAGTCTATGAAGTTCTCAAACTCTGAGCTCGGTATTCCAAAGTAGGTTAGTTTTGTAGACTTTTACTAGTATATTTATACTTCTACTATTACGCTGTGAGCAAACTTTGGTTATATACTGGTTTTTGGTAACTTTGTCTTTAAATTAATTTTTGGCTACATTTTATTTCCCACTACAACAAATTTAGAATTTCCCATAGCTACGATAATTTTGTAAATGGCGCTGTGTTAAATGTCCACTAATAATACACATTCATTCTCCCACATATTTCCATAAAAATACAATTTCAACAATTCACATCGTCCATAATTATTTTCCCTTCTACTAATTAGATAACCATAATAAATGCTACCGAGCATTGCGTCAGCATTACGATCAAATATATTATTTTAATCCTGCCGCAAACTGTGCAGCAGGAATTAGCGAAGGTTTGCTGAGAGCTATAAAATAGCCGGATAAAATTATATTACATTGGTTTAATTGGGTAACAAATATATAGTAGCAGTAGAACTTGTGCCAAGTTCAAAGCAATTCAAAAATCATGTTATCAAGGTCATCTTGCAGTCTACAAAAAAAGCGCTAATCCATAAAAAAGCGCTAAGCTAATTTTATCCATCCAATTCCACCACGCAAGTGGTGGTTCCATTGGAAGGGTATGGGTGTCGGTGGAATTATAGGCGCATGAGACGCTCCGCTCCCGTCTCAAAGTGACGGAAGTCGCTTGATGAGGCTGGAGATGTTACGCTGTTGTTTATGGGCGGCAGTAACCATATAAAGTGGGTTGTCAGCTTATCCCGACACTTAG
This sequence comes from Aplocera efformata, assembly GCA_921293045.1. NCBI lineage: Eukaryota > Metazoa > Arthropoda > Insecta > Lepidoptera > Geometridae > Aplocera > Aplocera efformata. The sequence continues at coordinate 6,364,345 of OV121061.1, forward strand.
GTTGTATCTTAAAATCCAAATGCAAAAACTAAATTAAAATTTTTCATTGCAATTAGCCGTATAGAAATTACAAAAGGCATTTTTTTATTTGTTATACGGCTTTTATAGACAAGAAACATGTTGAACCCACAACCTACAGTGCAACTAAACCAACGGGTTCATTGCTGCAACATGCTGAGACTGGGGCCTGTTTGTCTGCACGATTTACGGAATGTGTACGTATCATCTGGTCTCTTATGTTCTTGTTTATTGTAAATATATTTCTTTTTGTAAGTATGTATAAGTTCTGTATTGTGTGTATTCAAATAAATTTCTTTTCTTTCTTTCTTTCAAAAAGCAGAGCAAAAAGGCACAGCTACCAACTGAGCTGTGAAGCTGGTTTAGAATGATTTAACTCCGGCTTTTTGTATTAATAAAGCCATCACTAGACAGGCATTAGGCAAATGCAATCGGATCGGCCAAATCTACGGCGCACCTGTGAGGGCTTAGGCTTATGTAAGCCATCGGACCAGCTAACCAAGCTCGCTTCAACAAAACTATGTTTGATTGTTCATAAATTGAACTTTACGTAGCTCTTTTTTGGTTTAGTATCGCTTGCGTGCGCTACAGCCTGGCAGCAATGTTGAGTCTAGGCTTTCAAATTTATTTTGATACAAATGTATTATGTATTTTGTAGACAGTAACAGTAAATGACATTTTGTAGACAGTAACATGAGTATTTTGGTTGTGTACTGCCCTTTAGCAGTCAAAGGTAACAAATAGAGAGATATTAATTAAAAACTCTTGATTATGATATTACTTACTTACACAATAAATTGAAATCAACCGAATTGTGCCCGTCGTTTTCGAGTTTTAGCGAGACTAACGAACAGCAATTGATTTTTAAATATTTTTAGATAAATAGGTGAGTTCGTACCCAAAGGAAAATAAATCCCTATAATTTACCCTACAACGAACATTCGGCTACTAATGTATGGCTACATCTTTTGAACTATTTGGGGGGTGACATTTTCACGGTATATGTGTTACTATGACGGAGATCCCAATAAATTATACTTGTGGTTTGCCCGAACCGAAAACTCCCGTCCCACTATTAAATTATTAGTTTCGAGCAACATGCTTAAACTAAAACCAACGAATCGAAATAGTGAAATAAAGTCCTTCATTGTAATTTCTCTCTTGAATATATTGATATTTTTAACTGACTTCAAGAAAGGAGAAGTTTCTCACCACACTCATTTCAGTCTAGTCTTTTTAAACGAATTCGAAAAGAGGTTATCAAGTTTTTTTTTTTTTTTGTTATTTTTACCTCCGTTCTCCATCTTTTATTAATATCGGTTCTATAGTTTGGTAGTTAAATAAAAATAACTATAAATAATATATCGTTCAAGTAAACGAAATTGTCTGTTTTGCTTTCCTAAAACTTTTCCCTTCGCCCGTTGTTTACCAATTTGGATGTTTCTGTTTAAAAATGGCAGGGTGTAGCCCTTGAAGGCCAGAAATTACAGATGATTTTTTTTTTATCAATTTTTAAATCTATCATTTGTTTGTATGTTTGTTACGTGATTTCTTCGCAAATTTTAGATTAACTTAGATGATTTTTTTTAATATTTATGATGAAATTTCTACCATAGAAAATTCATAAACTTCGACAGTAGTGTTGGCCTAACTCACATGAAAGAAGAAAGAAGAAGACTTCATGATTTCAGTTTATAAATTAGGTATTGAATTATTTATTAATTATAAACGTTAGATGTTTTGTGTACCTTCCAAATTAAATTATTAATTAACACAGTTTACCAAGTTTGATGAACATTTGTAAACGGCGGTGTGGGAATTATGGTTTGAGCAACACACATACCCTACGAATACCAATGCCTTTATTTTCAACAATTAGGTACATACACTATTTTGCCAAAAGCCTAAATTTAAGTCTTAAATACTCATACAAAATACACAAGATAACATCAATAAGGCTATGTATATAATAAATATGGGCTACGTTGGTAATTAAAACAACTTAAAAGAGATAATTTCAACTGTAAAGAGGCTTCCTCATGAACATAATAAAACCATTATGTCAAAGTACTCAATACAGATGACAACAAATTTCAGCTGTAAAGGAGCATAATAAAACGATGAAAAATAAAAATTAATCTTTGCAAAACCAATTTTCACGATACAATTAAGAAAAAACATATTCTCATGTCAATGTCTCCATTTATGGCCAATGTCAAGTTAATGAAAGAAAAGAAACATCCTGTACTTCGCTCGATCGTTTAAGAAGATTCCGTTTTCAAAGCCAAAATCAAACTCAAAGTCTAATCTTACACATATACACATTCGTGAGTATATAACGTGTCACAGGAACTCCCCAAACACATTACATGCACACAGATGTGTCAAATTACAGTCAGTTTTCATGTTTTAGATAGTCTTATTTGTTAACAGACGTAATCTGTTCCAAGTCCCTGTTTACGAGTCAGAATCCAATTAAATGTGTTTTTTGTGTTTGATAGCAAAAGTACCCCAAACATCCTGACAAATGTGCAATTAGACAAACTGCAGCGTTTTGCAGTGCCCATTACCCCAGACCCGGATATCCCCCTAACTGGGATTACTGAATCTAGCAAACAGACGGGACCTAAGCTCTATTTATCGCGCCCACTTAGGATTGTATTGTATGCTGCCGGAATTATTGTATTTTAGCTTTAACTCGTTTACCAGATTTGCTGGTAGTTGGTCCGTAAGTTTTGTCATAGGATTTTTAAACAATATTTTATTTTAACGAACTTTTTTTTTTTTTACAATATATTGACTGACCTCACAGCTCAGATGGTAATACCATCTCTCTGCCTTCTACGTTGTAGGGCGTGGGTTTCTCCCCCAGGATAGTAGATGTTTGTTCTACGTCTGAGAGTTAATATAAAGTTATAGTACCTGGGCATACCTTGATGTCCTGTTATGCGTTTTGAAGCTAAGCTCTGCGTGACTCATCTTTACGTAGCAAAATATAATTTCATATTTATTTTTCATCAATTCCTACGTCCCTATGTTGATGGTGATGATAAATAAATACAGAAGCATAGCCCGCGATCAAAGAGCCAAAACGCACGCACACAGACACGCCCGTCTACGATCATTGTAATCAAAAACATTATCTTTGTGTGCGTGAGTTTGTTTCCGCTCGATGTTAGACACTGCCGGCCTTCTGTACGTATTTACTTTGTGCTTACATTTGGGTCTAACGCACAGGTCTCCAAACTTTTTGTTTTGTGGACCACTAGCTATGTTTTTTCTGTTTGGATAGACTTCTTCCTGGACAATGCACAACCAATGCGGGACGTCATGACATCATGCTGTTTACCCCCATCAAGAATAAGAATAAGATCCTGTTTAGCTAATCCATCAAACAAACATCCGCCCGTGAAAACTTTCGCATTTATAATAGTAGTAAGATAATATATATTTGTATTGTAATATACAATACATACAATATGGGGTCCTTCAAAAGGCGGGTTAATTGTGATCTCAAAGGCCGGCAGCGCATCGGCATTGCCCCTGGTATTGCAGGTGTGTATGGGCGGTCGTGACCACTTTCCATCAGGTAGCCCGCAAGCTCGTCTGCCCCCTATTACAATACATAAAGAAAAAAAGTATATTTCTGTATAAATAAATAGTTATTATCTGTGTTTTCATTTATGGAAAGCCAAAAAATAAGATCTACTTTCGTTGATCAAATAATATTTTGTTTCGCTGACATGGACTCCTTTCATGTTGTCGTTGAACCCTGGGGGTCGATATAGACCACTTTGGGTACCAGTGGTCTCACGTAACTAATTATAGGAAGTGTCAGGCATGTCAGAGATGTCTGGGGAATTTATGCGTCTGAATTGCGGAGGCCATGTTCATCTGCCGTGTCGAGTCTTGTGAACCGCGACGTTATGTCCTCTAATATAGCGATTAGCGGGCAATTTGGCGACTTCGCTGTCCTCACAGCTTAGTTGATGGTAGCTCTGATTTCTACGCTGTAGGTCATGGGTTCAATTCTTACCCAAGAGTATCGTCGTTGCATCAATTCGAATTTTGGCGGTCGAGGGTCTCCAATTTCTGTGAAAAACGGCTCAAGATGGCGTTACCGGTAGCGATTTGAGGGTGGTTCAGCGACTCGCTGACCGGTACCCTCCAACGGTAAAATAAAGAGATCTACCGGATCTACTCCTACACTCGGAATTTCTGTGCATGTGCCATCAAAATAGGTACAAGAGTGAATGGGTTTAAATTTGCCACCCGTGGCATATTGAAACCCATTTACTCTTGTTACTCGTGAGTAAGCCAGCTGCGCAGTGGGAACATTAGTGCCTGATTTGGAAGGACAGCTTTTATGAAAAATATAACTAAACTATCTACCACTCGCGACTCGAATACTTGTTCCCGACTACTTTTCCATCGCAAAATATAATTTTGATAAAAATCTTTTAAATAATGCACTACGCTGAGTGCTAAGTAAAGTTTCATGTTAGTTGTATGATGCTCGCCTACAGGGTGCGTTTTTTCAAGCCAAAGTTATGTTTTCGTGGTTATGTTAGGGACTTTTATGGTTATAATGATTACCAGATATAGAGGCACAAGTTGTAATTCTACTTTTTGTAGCTCAATACTCAATTGTTTACTGTATTTCACAATGTAAAAAACAGGTGTAGTAATAGGTACAGGTACATTATATCAGCGTATCAATCGAAAGGCGAAGGGAATTGCTACGCCATAACGCAGGTCATCCTAATTTGGATCAATGCTTTTCCCACCAAGAATATTACATTTATATTTATTTTACTGTGAATATTTTCTACTTCGTTTATGCTGTGTCTTGTTATATCAATAAATTTCATTTCATTTCAATTTCGTTACAATAAGGGCCCTTTTGGGAACAACAGTAATATAAAATATGAATGAGAGAAGGAAAATATCATTACAACCATATATGTAGGTATTAATATATTGTATCTAAACAGGTAAAAAGTTATTCAATTAAAAGAAGAATTGATAACGTTTTGATTTAAAAATTTTTTAAGATAGGTTAGAATAACTACATTTTTAAATTGTGTTATCCATTTTGCTTTTAATTAAATGACTTTTCACCTGTTTAGATATATTAAAATCTACCTATAATATAAAGTTAATTAAAAGAAGCATTGATAACGTTGTGGTTCTAAAAGGTAGTTATTATAGATTAGAATAATTAAAATTTTAAATCATTATGTTATTAATAAAATTAATTAAATGACTTTTAGCCTGTTTAGTTATTATACCTACCTATATGGTTGTAATGATATCTTCCTTTTATGTTATCAATTCTCCTTTAGCAGCACCACCCCGGGAGAAAGTATGAGGATACAAAGTGTCCTCACCTACGGACGTGAGTACCTAGACTATAAGCCTAACTAACCACCAAACGGTTTTTAGAAAAGCCTCACCATGTATACGTGTATTATTTTGTGAGGAAACTGAAGTAGACTATTAACTTTAATATAGCGATATATTCAAAGTTGGTGCGAGGCCATTATTATGCCAGTTACCACTACTGACGTTAACTTATATTATAACTAAACAGGTTGTATTACGTCATTCGCAAAATGGCTGTGGCGGTAGAGATAATTGTAGAAGACTAGCAGATTACTGGCGTGATACTACAATAAAAAAAGAAATACATTTGCTGCATAATGCATTGTTTAGGAGAGCGTGGTGGCCCAGGGGCATAGACGCCGACTTTCAATCTAAAGGTCGCTGGTTCAAACCCTCACATGTACAAATGAGATTTTTCACTTGAAAAATTTATGTGCGCGATATCACATTCTGGAAACGGTGACGGAAAACATCGTGATTAAACCGGCATGTCTTAGAACCATAAATTCGAAGACATGTGACATCTACCAATCCGGATTGGGCTCCCATGGTAGATCAAAGCCCATTCACTCTCATTTATCGAGAGTAGGCCGGTGTCCCTGCAGTGGGAACATTAGAGGCTGGTACGTCATTGTTTTAGTGGTCTAAAACCATTTTTTTCCTCCTCCCTGATCCAAATATGAAAAGATTCACGTCGTATTCCAGCGCACAGAGATGGGGATGAGCTTGTGATTTCACCGGCCCCCACACCTTTCCAAGGAACGCAGCAAAACATTAATACAGATTCAAATCAGCTATATTTACATTGAAAGTCAATGTATGCACCAATTAACTACTACGTAAGGATGTCCCGGTTAGTACCCTAATTTATTTTTTATAATATAAGGATGTCTTATATAATATTATAGGCTCACAATTCAAACACAAAGACGCGAGAACAAACTACGTGCTCAAACAGACAGTGACACTTGCAACTTAGCTATGAATATATTCATGTTCATCAGACATCTGAGTTCTAAGTTAGATAGAGTAAGTTTAAGCATTGTCTCGCGAAATGCTCGATCTTGAAACTTGATAAATTTTCCATATTACGCCCGAGCAGTTAATATTAATGCGTGTTCATAATTAAGTTATTCTTTATCATGTCTTACTTGGAAGCAACTTGCAAAGCATTTTTAGTCAAATGCTTTTATTTTTTTATTTGAATAAGTGACGGAACGAGCTGAGGGCCCACCTGGTGGTAAGTGGCGACCCCCGCCCATGACAATAGTAATGCGACTCAGTATAAGATCCAATCTTACACTGAGTTTCATTCATCCATTACCCGAGACGTGGATGGACGCAGCAGGATGAAAGAAACACCTATGGTGGCAGTACCTCTCCGGACGAACTTGGCACAAGTTCTACTGCTACTTTTGGTTGCTCCTTTAGCACCACCCAGGGGGTACGTTTAGTGATTCAAAGAGTACTCACCTCCGGACTTGAGCAACTGTACCCCCAACTGTTACGAAACAAACAAATCAATTATGCAGCCAAACTAAATAAAGTTTGCATTTTAAATGTATTAGAATTGTAAAAGCTACTTTGTAATATCCATGAACTCATTCAACCAAATATAAGCGTGAGAAAAATCATTTTCACGCTTCCTGCCATAAAACTTTCTACAGAAAAATTCAAGGAACTTCAAATAAAACCACAATGTTGTATGAACACATACATCACAGCTAGTGTATCTGCATAACCCACGGCACGCAATAACGTTGAGTGCTTCTTACTCTAAGGACGGTTTCATACTAGTGAAGAGATAAATGCCCTATATCCAGCTTGAATTATTTATTCGAACACTTATTATAACTTCTACAATACACACTTAAAAAGACACTTCCTCAATTAAAATTAGCTCCTTACAATAGAATAATACATGGTTAAAACGAAAAGTTTCCATTTATGGGAACTTGCATACGCTTTGATGACAAGTTTCAAGATAATGTTTCAAAGATTTCCATTCAAAGCTCGAGAATTTTTTTTTTTGCTTATATTATATTTGGGGGATCCAGTTGCTCGCGTCCGTAGGTGTGTACCCCTTGATTCCCTACACGTACCCCCTGGGTGGTGCTAAAGGAGCAACCAAAAGTAGCAGTAGAACTTGTGCCAAGTTTGTCCGGAGAGGTACTGCCACCACATCTGGAATCTGCCGCCAAGCAGTAGTGGTTGCATTACTATGTTCCGGTGGAAGGGTGTGGCTGCCAGTGAAATCACATGTGCATGAGACGTATCATCCCCGTCTCGGGTGATGGACGTAGCAGGATGAATGCGACTCAGTATAGATTTGGATCTCATACTGAGTCGCGCGCATCACTGTTGTCATGGGCGAGGGTCACCACTTACCATCAGGTGGGCCCTTAGCTCGTTCCGTCACTCAATCACATAAAAAAAAATATAGAGGAATGTAGTATAGAAAAAAAATATTTTACTAATTTCTTCACTGACTGATACAGACGATAACTTTTAGATTATATAATTTAAGAGGGTATACTTCCGGCCCATAAAATTTTCAAGAAGCAATTACTAAATTACATAACTAAATAATACACTAAGTTTGAAAAAGAAAGCGTCGAAGTCAACTTAATAGATTTCTTAATCTGTGGTTAAATAAGTATTCTACCCGCAGTGTGTAATAACCCTAATCAGTGAGAGATATCTCGCGAACCCAAGTTTATAGTGCGAGTACAGGTTATAACACGACATTATGTTGCTGAAGAAAGCGCAGGGAATACAAAAGTCGCTCGACACATATATGAAGATTTTTCTAACAAATATTGCTTTTGCATACAAAATGTTGGGTGGTCCAGTTGCTCGGGTCCGTAGGTGTGTACCCTTTGATTCCCTACACGTACCCCTTGGGTAGTGCTAAATGAGCAACCAAAAGTAGCAGTAGAACCTGTGCCAAGATCATCCGGAGAGGTACTGCCGCCACATCTGGAATCTGCCGCCAAGCAGTAGTGGTTGCATTGCTGTATTCCGGTGGAAGGGTGTGGCTGCCGGTGAAATCACATGCGCATGAGACGTATCATCCCCGTCTCGGGTGATGGACGCAGCAGGATGAATGCGACTCAGTAAAGATTTGGATCTCATACTGAGTCGCACGCATTACTGTTGTCATGGGCGAGGGTCACCACTTACCATCAGGTGGGCCCTCAGCTCGTTTCGTTTTACATTCACATAAAAAAAACCTATTTTACGGACTCTTCTTCTTCTTATCATATCAATGTTTCTAACGAGTTAAATGATGTCGCGATAGTGTTTTGCCACCTCAGCTCTATTGGTGGCTTTGTGCAGATCATCCTATGTGCAGGTCGCAGGGCACAGGGGACATACGAGTAAATGGGACATGGCCTGAACTGGGGCTCCACAATCGCACCCAGTTCAGGTAGAGTCTCGCATGCCCCATACACAGGTTCTGTCTGCAGCGACCAACCTGAGTCCGGAGTCTGTTAATGGACTTCCAAGTGGATAATGGTAGGTTGTAATAACGGAATGAGCTGTCGTCCTAAATATTTGAGGACTTTTGCCTGTGTCGGCAGCAGACATTCTTCATTAGGGGAGGCTGAAATACTGCGTTGCTGACTACTCAACCTTTTTACCACGCCATAAATATACCCAAAATACTACCCTAACCCATATTGTCCTCTAACCGTTGTTAAACTATGTTTTATTTATTAGGCCAAGCCGTTAGAAAAAGTAAGGAAAATAAAACCCGTTTCTGAACGCTTGTTCAATTAAATAAACTGCTAACCGCCTGAACTAATCACTAATTGTTTGACATTGGAATTTTCCCTAGCGCTGATTGGTTGATATTTGATTTAACAGTTGATTCATATATTTTTAAATGGTCTGCCTTTCATAAACCGAGAGTTAGTCTACTTATTGTGTACATATATCATTCTCTGCTCTGTGGTGTACCCATGTCAGCTAGCATCAGGGTTGGACACTCTGTATCCTAGCTTAGCATTTGACAGGCGAAATATTGGGCAAATTATGTTATGTCCGTTTTATACCACTTGATAGGGTATTATGAAAATGAATGGATTTACTTCATCGCACATATATAAAAAGGATTAATAAGTTGATGGATTCAGATGATACTTTGCGGAATTCCATTTTAAAATGTTCTGAAAAGGGAAATATTTTATGTTCCTCCGCAATAAATGAGCTTTCGTTTTAAAGTCCCTTGACAAAACCATCTCTCGTGTCAACACTTTAATGTTGATGATTTTCATTTCAGTTTTAATTCGTACCGTGCAGTTTTTATACTTCAGGGAAATACGGTGCACAGATCCGTGTTTTTTGGGAAGCTTATCAAAAACGCGAGGCATTCTTATGAGTGGAGGTACACTCATAAGAATGCCTTCGGTGGAGGTACATTAAGTGTTACCATTTTCAGATCGTCGACAGTCGTACTTTTGCAATATTAACTGCATACTTCCAATGAATAATATGATTATATTATTATCTTCAAATTCATAATGATTTTTAGTTTTCACAATCAATATAATTATTTCATATTTTATAATCTAAATTGCATATGTTTTGATAACAAGCTTCATTAAAATTATAATAGATATGAAAAGATTCCTAAAGATATGTATATTTGTACATCAGTCTCCTTATTTACCTAGAATTTATTTTTTTAAATAATCATCAAAATCACTACATACGAGTAATGACCGAAAATATCGCGTCACAAACATACAAAAAAGACCAATAGCAGAATTGAAAAATTCCTCCTTTTTTAAAGTTGATTAAATATTGTAGTTTCGATTAAAGGTTTGCATGGCAACACTATCGGCTACAAATTCGCTCAATATCTGTAAATTTAAACTGCGTTTATACATTCGTATACAATCATCATTGTATTTGGTTGCAAAATTATCTTCCTTTTTAGTAAGAAATTCCACGATTCTCTGTAAAGTTGTTTCGTTTGAAATATACTTGTTCCAGAAACGAATGCAGTTGACACAGACATGATTTACATTGTCGAGTGTACTTGAAGTGTACTTACAAATGAATGTGGAGAATAACATAAAAAATATTTGCATTTCTGACGATATTTTTATATCGGCGAAATGTTTTCTTTTTTTATACTGTTGAAGTGACGGGACGAGCTGAAGGCTCATGTGGCATCGCGTTACACCCATCACCCGAGACGGGGATGTTACTGATGTCTGGGGATGTCTAGGGAAGACCTTCAATGCAGTGGTGCAGACCAGCTCAAGCTCAACTCTACTAAGTTTGACACAGTAATCTGAATGGCCACAGACAGAACCGATGGAGACGATTCACGAACACATTGACTATACATGGTGATCGCGATCTTCAGTCATGAGGGAGCCAGAGAGAGAACTGTGATTTCACCGGCGCCCACACCCTTCCACCACAGCAATACGAGTAGCTCGCTGCTTGGCGGCAGATAACCTAAAACCTACATGGTTTCTTACCTTGCAAATTTAATAATGAGTAGTTTTTATATTAATATTTATAATAAGATTATCTAGAAGTTTGTCCAGAAAATCAAAAAATCATCATAAATAAATCCAAATTTTGTTTATTTATATATTATAACTTTTATTATTTATTATATTTATATATTTTAGGGTTGAATTGAAGTCAGCTTCCATTAACGATCTTTGGTTTTACTTTAAAGACACACAAAAATCTATAAAGCATTATGCATTTTATTAGAATACCTTTACATTTATAAATTTTTACAAAAAATAGTTGTAAGAAGACCCTCGGTTCGCGAGTCCAACACTTGACCGGTTTTTATTTATATTAGTTGTCAAAAATATTCATTAGTTCTGTTAATAGTTTACCGTTATTGTTAAATTTTACCGTTGACTATTTATTTAATGTGACTTGAGTCCTATAGGTACTCCAGTAAGAGAAGACCCGAGCAAATTATGTTTTGTACACTCATCCACAAAAATATGATCAAGTTAATCGTGTTTCCAGAAACACACTTAACTCTTAAGCATAATTTCCACTTACTTGAATAAATCATGATCCGTACATGTACCGCCAAAATTCATTAGTAAATTGGAAGATCGCATAAATATTTAGCAACTGTCTAATACATTAGGCAGCAGACGTTTTTGTGAATTATTTATGTGGGTGTGGAACAAAAACTTTGGAATACAGGAAATACTAGTTTATCATGCATTTAAGATAAAAATAATTGATTTTAAGTACTATACGAATTGTACTGTACCTAACAAATATGACAAGCTAAGAGCGTGGTAGCCCAATCTAAAAATCGCTGGTTTAAATACAAACGCACACTAATGTTATGTTTGTATTAGTTAATTTTTTTTTAAGCTTCCGTGGATCTTGTGACTGAATTAAAGATATATTATTATTATTATAATGAATTTTTCACTTGAATTTTATGTGTATTGTATATGCGCAGTTGCATATTCTTGAAATTATGAAGGAAAATATCCTCAGAAATCCGTCATGTTTTAGAAAGAAAAATTCGAATACATTTGACATCTACCAATCTAGAATATGCTCCCGTGGTGGTTGCTCATTAACTCGCAATAATCTAGAGTAGGCTGGTAGGAACATTAGATGTTTAAGAACATCTCTGCAGTAGGAATATTAGAAGCTGATTTGGAAAACATGAAAACTGGCTGTTATTCATGTAATGTTTACTTGTGCGTTAAAATTTTTAACTAAATGATAAACTAAATAATTTTTTGAGATATGAAGGTCTCTCAAATGCCACTGGTTAAAATCCAACCAACGAGTTAATCATGAAAATTTACGAAGGCAACACCATGTTCTCGAAACGTTAAGAAAAATAACAAGAGACCGACATTGGCGTATCCTAGAACCAAAAATACGAAGACATGTCTTCGTAAACGATACTTGAAATAATGAGATTGAAGTAGGGAATTAAATAATTAAATTTTTGGTAATGTATAATATTATATTTGCCAACAATTACAAGCAATAAACAACTCACTTAATGAGTTAACAGGCCAACATAGCTTTGGGTTTGAGTTTCAAATATTCGTATCAATTTAGATCCCGTGGTAGATCAAAGACCATGCACTTTTATTTATCAAGAAGAAAATCAAAGGGACTTCAGAGGTGGATAGGAATCTCAAAGTGATGAGCACAATAAGATGGGACTTAATTCTTGAGTTAAAAGTCGATGTGTTACCTTGTATCATAAAATCCTTTGTACCTAATAAAACTTAAGAAATCCCGTCATTAATTATTGTATATGATAGTTTGATCTGGTTGAAATTGCCTAGTTAGTCGTCAACCCAAAGCTTGCTGCAACATTCATCATAATCCTTTAAAGAAATAATAACCCTTAATGTTTAAAGCGTTCATGAACCTGGTTCACAGATTTCCACCAAACATGGCTAAGAGCCATCTCCCACTAGCTTTTATCCCTTTTGAAGCAATGCTCAAAGGTAATAAGATCAGCCGTCAAACTTTTTAGGGAGAGATTAAAAAGGCGTACACTAATGAGATTTCACTGGAATTTTAAATATTCTGCTAATAAAAGTGAATACTTGAAAAACTCAAATTAAATGAGCCAGCTCTACAATACTTAATCACTTGTTACTGATTTCCAATTTTAAATTATACAATTCATCAACGTTACATATCGCATTAAATTCCAACAGGCAACGTTGACTTAACCGCGATGAACATAGCGGGGTGTAGCTAGTTTCTTCAAAAAAGTCCTTTGTTTTTTACTCACCTGTTGTGCAGTTTTAATACCCGCCCGTAAATAACAGTAATACGACTTAGATCCTCGCCTACCGAAATACTAGAAGACCGATGTCGCATCGCTTTGTGCCCGACAATTTCAGACCATGTAATAATATTATCTAAGTGTCTGTAATTTCATTCGACTATCAGTTCTCCGAAAAATTTTAAAACCCTGATATTTAGTAACGAACCCTGGTTTTGGAGATTTTCACTGAAGGCCGTTGAAGGCCACTGACATGGCTTATCAATGCCACTAAATGGTCACCCAACCAAATACTGAGCAGGCGGAGAACTGCTGAACTTATAACTTCCCAAAATAAATGGTGATAAGCGGACTTTTTTGAAACCGCTTCAGCTTGTAAAATATACCATGGGCAAATGAGAATTACTTTAGCATACAATGAATTATATATACGTAATTTGTTGGTATACAACGAACTGTGATTGTGATTGAAACGGGTAGAGCAGGGTCATAAAACGTGCTACTTGGTAAACCTTCGTGAGATGGGTTCGTGGAATAGGTACTACGGATAGGTTTCTGACTGATGCGAAAATGCTAATTAACTAACATAGTACAGCGGGAAGCTTTAATATTTTTATAGCATAAGGTCAAAATTAGAGCAAACATGTTTTTTAGAGAGAGAGAGAGAGCGATCGAGGGCGAGAGAGAGCAAAAGAGCGTGGTGGCCCAGGGGCATAGACGCTGACTTTCAATCTGAAGGTTGCTGGTTCAAACCCACACGTGCACCAATGAGATTTTTCACTCGAAAAAACCTGTGGTTTCCCTTGCACTGGAACACAACAATACGAGTGCAGATTACCAGGTGTGGTGGCAGCACTTCTCCGTACGATGTTGGTATAAGTTCTACTGCTACTTTTAGTTGGTTTTTGGCACTCTAGTATCCCCCACTAGGGGGTTCTCAACTCCGGACGAAAGAGACTAAACCCTGGAGAATGTGTATGTAGCCTTTAATGGGTTTTATCTTCGAACCGTAGGTAGCAGGTTTAAATTTGCACATTATATTACATTTTGGCGGATATTGTGGTTAATGAAATTCCTTTGATTGCAAAGAAATTCATAGTTCATTTAACTAGCTAACGGCCTACCTCATGTACAGTGGTTTCGCCGCCTTTAGACAACAGCAGACATATTGCTGTTGTCATGCTTTGGTTAGCAATATGTCTCAGTTCTTCCTCAACTGAGACATATTGCTAACCGAAGCATGAGAAAATCTAAGTCGTAGTGCGTTGCAGACGAACTTGACACAAGATTGATTGTACAGGTATGATTTTTTATAATAATATCAGAAAGTCAAATAAACGTAAATTAAAATGAATAGTCCTGACCCTGACTGTACTAAGTCATCACTCATTACAAAAGCAAAACTCGACAAAGACGCGGTAGAAAGTTGTAAACTTGTAAACAAGAGTTTTGATAAGCACAGATTGTCTCCCGTTACAAAAGCACAAGTTTCACCGCGCGATGGAGTTTTTGAATAGAAAGTTGGGCTAGACTGAGATTGTTTCGTCAAATAGATATTCTTGGGGCTGTAAGTGGCACCGTCAAAGTACATCTGTACAAATAAATAAAGTTGTCTGTTTGTCAAGTCAGAATATGTTTTCGCGTCCGTAGGTGTCCCTCAGAGTCCTACGTGTCCTGGTTGGTGCGAATGGAGAAAACTAAAGTAGCATTAGGACTTGTGCCAAGTTCCTCCAGAGAAGTACTGGCACCACATATGGTAATCCGCCCCCAAGCAGTGGTGCACTCGCAGTGGCCATCCTCAGTTCGAAGTCAGTTGATGGTCTTCCACCAGTACAGCAGAAACCCTAATCAAGGTTACAGACAAAGCTGTGAGTTTGAGCATCGACACGAAAAGAAAAAGATAGATATATATTTGACATGCTATATATAGATTTGTTTAATTCAAAAGGCTCGATCGGAAAATGGTTTCGTAAAATGGAAGCAGGAAAACGTATTTACGGAAGGAAAAGTGGTAATCGATCAAAGAGCCTTTTCATTAGTATGTAGTAATACGTACGTACGTACGTACGTACGTTTACACACTCACTCATACCTCTGCACTAGGATTCCCTGTGTCGCAGATGGCATGGACAAACACAGAAACACAAGACAAACACCCAAGACCCGAGAACAAACTTCATGCGCACCACACAAAGTATGC
Source organism: Aplocera efformata (assembly GCA_921293045.1). Taxonomy (NCBI): domain Eukaryota; kingdom Metazoa; phylum Arthropoda; class Insecta; order Lepidoptera; family Geometridae; genus Aplocera; species Aplocera efformata. The sequence continues at coordinate 6,379,719 of OV121061.1, forward strand.
CCCGGCCGGGAATCGAACCCGGGACCCCTCGCTTCGAAGGCAGGGCTACTACCAACTAAGCCACGGAGCCGTCAAATGAACTGGAAGAACTGAGTAATCTTAGATTATCTTCATACATAAGATGTCTTCTAAAATCCATGGCGCATCTTTCCTTTCAAGAAACTACTCATGTCGACCGAATAAATGTTATAGTGGAATGATCTAGAAATTTCATTTTAAAAATGTTTCTTCAAATGTGTCAAATAAATATGTTTCTTACTTTCTATCTAAACATATAACCCCAAGACTCCCAAGACTCGAGAGCAACTTCGCAAGTGAGTCCGGCCGGGAATCAATCTTGGGACCCCGCCTCGAAGACAGGGACTACTTACTACTAAGCCACGGAGCCGTATATCATGGTCCATCGGAACGGCCCGTTATTTTAGTACCATAAAAAAACATCAGCATGTAAAACCATTCTCTACACACAGAAAACAAACTTCACGTCTGTCTGTTACACTGAGCAGTGAGCGTTAGATTATGTATGAGGCTGTCTGGTATAATGAGAACCTGAATATGATTTTGACTGCATGTTTGCTATGCCTGAAGTGATGGTCTTGTAAAACTGTTATGTTATCTCGCGCTTGGAACGGATAATGCAATTTTGTGTGGTTTTGCGACTAAGGATTATGATTATTCATGAATAGTGAAGTAGATTTTATATTAATAATAATTTACCGATTTAAAAACCAATACTTTCATTCCTAATATCTAAAAAAGAAACCCAAATACGCAATTTAATTTATTTAGATGACATATTTTGACATCCAATCTATATATTTAATTTGTTTATGTTCAAGTATTTTATATATTTTTTATCTGCCTAATTATTTTATTTAAAAGTTATCTTTCCGCAAGATGTTTTCTTATAACAACGAGTGGTCCATATCTCATAAAAATAGGCTTGATGAATTATTAAATACTAATAATAAATTAAAACATAAATCATACTCGAAACAGTTTTAGAGTTTTGAACTTTCAACGCTCACTATGAATATTTCTTTAATAAAATTATTTTTTTATGCTTTTCGAATTACAAATCAACATTTCTCGCTCTAGATTTGAACCAACGAACTTGAGCATCCACAGCAATCGGCATGTTCTCATTCATCGTCTTGTCTGAAACAATTTCCTTGGCTATTTGTATTCAGTCAATTTGGTAGTTCAAACTTGGGTTATTTCCCAGAGGTCCAGGTGGCTTGGCGCTAGAAAAATTGATTCTAAATTAACTTTCTTTCAAGAGCTTTCTTTAATATTGCCACAGAATTAATAATGCACAGTACAGAAGGAACACATCTCTTTCTCAACATAATTACTAGTATTTATTATCTCTTAATTTTAGGCAACATATTACAGTATAACAAAAATACAGTAACATGGCCTATAAAAATATATATATCCTACACTAAAATACATTATAAAATATATAACACTTGGGTCCATGTTACTCGCGTTTGCCCCTAGGTTAGTCCCTACACGAACCCCCTGGGTGGTACTACCTACTTTAGGTTGCCTCTGGGTGGTAGCAACCTAAAGAAGCAGTAGATCTTATACCAATTCTGTCCATAGAAGTACTGCCACAACACCTGGTAATCTGTCGCCAAGCAGTAGTGCACGCACTTTTGTATTCCGGTGAAAGGGTGTAGGTGCCGGTGAAATCACAGGCACATGAGCCGTTACATACCCGTCTTCTTGTTTCGTGTGAGTGAGCGGCCAACTCTGGTGTCTGATTTTCCAAGCCGCCTGAAGGCATTCGACATGGCTTATCGACTATAGTCAGGAGGGATCTTAAAGAGCCCTCTGAAGTACGGAATCGCTCTGTTCAAATGTCTTTAAACGGTCAACTTCAACTTCAAACGCCTCACCAAATCTTCATAAATTACCAAACTATGAACCATCTCGATTACGTCAGCTTTCAAACGGAAAAAAAACTGCATCAATATTTGTCCATTTGCGTCTTTGTATGCCACAGACAGATACACAGATATACACTACAAAACCCATACGAATCCATGTGGGGTTGGGACACCACATTTTCGTATGGGTTTTGGGTTTAAAAAATAAGTTTTTATGACAAACCTTAGACTATATTAAAACTGAAGCATCCAGTTTTATTTTAATGTGAAATAATACTTAATTATACAATTAGAACGATAATTAAATCAATAATGAAAGACACAATTAATTCGCGCACTCGTTACGTTTACAAGGCCACTCCCCAAACTTTAGGGTTTGACGCATCAAATTTAACCCTGATCCTGATAATAGGGCAGGATAGGTACCTAAACCGAGATCAAAGGACAAACGGGTGGATTCCTTGGCTTACCTAAGCATTCCCTTACCGGGCTTTTATAATTTTCACATTTTTTACCCAAAATTCGCGGAATCTTGAGGAAAACATGTTAGATGTTATGCTGTTTTCTAGAGAAAGAAAGGAACTAATTTTGTCGCTAGAAACTTTTCCTTAACGTCAATGTCTCTTGTCAAATTTTAGCAATTTTTGTCGGTAATTTTTGGCGAATAGCCATCAAATATTATATTTAAGTATATTATAAGACCACAGACTTTGATATGCTAAATATACATTAAAAATATTTTTTTCGCAGACAACAAGATGTCATTTAGCGAAACAAAAGTTACAAGTCGTGTAAACTTGTTTTTTCAAAAACTAGACTTATAAAAATATTATGATATTTTTTTATTAAATATATAACCGGTTGGAAATTTTTAACATGGAAGGAATATATTTTCGACAAAAACTAATCCTAATCTGTCATTAGCCTTAATCACTCGGAAAAACTGGAAAGAAGAAAGAAAGATAATGTGTTTAGCCCAATTAACAAACACATAAAGGAAAAACGTTTACACACTCACTTTTACCTCTGCACTAGAATTGCCCGTATCGCAGATGGCATAGACAAACACAGACACAAAACAACCCAAGACTCGAGAACAAACTTCATGCTCACCATACAAAGTTGGCCTACCGGAAATTGAACTCGAGACCTCTCGCTTTGAAGGCTGGGACACTACCAACTAAGCTACGGAGCCGTAAAAAAATACTTTTATAAATTATATTAAAAAACAAGTATAACGAAATCGGTATTGGATTGGCAAAAGGGTCAGCATAATGTTGGACGGAAAGATATCACTGCCGCGCTGGCTTTCAGACCAGCTTTAAAGGCTTTAAATCGAATATCTGGGCCAGCTAAACATTAACTGGTTCTCTGGTTTCCACCGCAGACACTCGTCCTGCGAATTTGCAGACAAACCGACAGAACTTTGATCGCTTTTAAGTTGTTTCGTAGACTCCCAATCGAAGTAAAAACAACTCGGAAAACCTCTGAAATGTGTTTCAGTGACGAGCAAATATAACGAAAAGGACATAGACAAGGTATTTTACATTCTATGACCTGAAGTTATCACTAAAAATGCCACCTTAATCTTCTTTGAAAATTGTATTTTTAATCGACCTCGAGGAGGTCATCAATTGGGCTATTTATATGTTCATTTTGTCTCGGAGTTTTGTTACGCTATTTCTTCGCCAATTGCGAGTAAATCACTCGCTCACTTTTGGATTAAACTTATTGAAAATGGATAGGACTTACCTCCAATGATCCCATTGCACCCCTAAGAGCGTAAAATAATTAAAAAAGTGTTGATAGAATTGAAGTTGCTTTATGCGATTTTTTTATTATGCTCTAGTTAAAATTGGCTATCTATATTATCCTACACGCCGCCATTAGTCTGAAAGTGTCTGATGTAAGAAAAAAAAAATTTAAAAAACACAGCTGAATTGACCTTGGTTTTATGTTGTTACGTCAATACACCAACTTGGCTAATAGTGAAGAAGCCATTAGGATAATTATTTTTAAATCAACTTCAAAAATAAAAAGGAGCTTCTAAATTCAAATGTGTATTCTTTTTTTGTATTTTTGGTATTGAAGTCAATTTATTCGATTTCAAAACAGTTATTCGTCAATTGATAAGTAGTGATATAAAAATTTTTTTCCATGAAATTTGAAAATTTTTATCATCCTCACAGGTTGAAAAATAGAGGATGAATTTTGAAGCTGGTTAGATTAGATTATTAGTTGCTTGTTGTTAGATGTTTTTATAGGTTTTATAGACTTCTTCCTTACCATGGTATTGGAAAGTATCGTATATATATAATATATTTTGACATTGTAATACGACTGTCCTCATAGATCACTAACTGCCAGAAGCGTTGCCTTCTGCTCTGTAAGTTATGGGTTTGATTCCCACTCAGGAGAACACATATGGAGTAATAAACTACAATTTTAGTTCAGTGCCTGTGTGTTAAAAATACAATCCACATTTATTATCTATTCTATCAGTTATTTAGTTTCCATAGTACAAGTTTGCGGCTAGATGACGCTGTGTGAAATTTTCATGAATATATATTATAATTATTTATTACTATTGTACTATTATTACCGATCCGACTAAAACCAGATGCGCTGTCTCTAAGATTTTTTTATATTTACAAAAGTGCATAACTTTGTAAAACACTCTTGTACTCTAAACTTTGAAATTCACGGCAGACGCGCACTTAAAACTGTCGTTTTCAGTTCAGGAACAAAACAGGTTTTACTAGCCTGTACCTAAGTTTTGGTTCTTAAATGTTATGGTTAAACTTGATCGGACATTTTACACCTTTTCTTGTGTTCCTTGAATAGTAAAATGTAGCGGGGAGATGTTTCTAAGCACTATAAATCTAAATTGTCTAGAAAGCGATCTGATAGATTTAAATTCAATGACATTTCATATGTATGTCATGTTTTCATGTTCATGTTTTCATAGCGTTATGTAAGGACTTTTTTAACACACTTTAAGATGAGATTTTTGATTAAATTAGAAGGTTTTTTTCGTTTATTACGCAACAAGGACTTAAAGAAATTTAAAAGAGAAAAAGTATTACATTATTTTTTTTATTTTATTTTAAATGGACGGTAAAAAAAGTACTTTATTATCATGTTCAAACTATTTATAGAATAAACTTCCTTGAATCTGAGTCCAACTTTGGCCTCAGTTTCAAGGCTGGCATTCTGCACTGTAGGTTGTGAATTTGATACCCAACTAGAACAGATACTGAAGTAGCTTATTATATTTAAAACAGTTTATTGTTCCTACATTGTTATCATCACATGTTACACATATTTCCTGTAAATCATAGAATTAAATTTTAATTTATTTTATCAGAATTTTTACTCTCCATCACGCTATAAAACAATATTATAGTGAACCATTAAAAAAAACCGTCTTCAATATATTTTACAAAAGACACATCAACAACGGGTTATACGTAATTTATATATAAGCATAATAATCCTTTCAAATAAAAGAAAACCCAAATTGGTATTGATGTAACAAACATGAAGAAATACAACTGAATTGATAACCTTCTACGAAACACAAGACATACATCCAAGATCCGAGCACAACCTACATTTTCAAGGTGTACCCTCGTTGGTATTCAAACCCGGTACCCGTCACTTTGAAGGCAGGGCGAACTAGCTATGGTACCGTCTGGAACGAACTAAAATCTACTGTTTCTCATAATTAAGTTAATCATATCATGATCTTTAGTGCCTCAACTATAACAGTATCGCTCGTAACCTATATCACAAGTGTCCGAGGCACAAGTAGGTACTTGAACATACAGGGCTTCGTCCCTTAATTAGTAAAGTTTAGGGGTCGCGGTCGGGGCTTAATCTGGGGAGGGTCAAATGTACCGCCATCGCCCTGCGGTTTTGGTCGTATGATATATTTCCTGTTGGTTATAGTAGATAGATAGATTACACTATTGCTCACAAACAAAATAACAGTAATCATACAAATTAAAATTACACATGAATGTGAAACAATGGGCGGTCTTATCGCTTTAGAGCGATCTCTTACAGACAACCTTTGATGGACAAGAAGTAACGGATTTTACAAGTAGTTTACAAATATATACAATATATAAATAAATAATAGAATATATATTAATTAGCCCAAAACTATGTAACTACTGTACATGTACATATGTGTAAAATTTTACGTCTTCAAATGATACTTGAGATCTAAAAGATTAAATGAGTTTGACTTTGACTTTGACTAAGCATAAATTGTATGCTTAACCTACTATGTGCTATCTAACTTGTCCGTATCAGCCTCTAAAGTTACCAGTGAAGGGACACCGGTCTACTCCCGATAATTGAGAGTGAATGGGCTTTGATCTACCACGAGAGCCAAACCAGTATTCCCACAGGAACGGGAACTACACGTTTGAAACCGCGGGGCGCAGCTGGTGAGACATAAGCGCGGAAAGACGAAGAAGTAGAAGAAAGGTATGCTTGCACACTTACACCCCTGCTAAGACTCCCTGTGTCACAGGTAGCATAAACCCAACAGCAAACTTCATCGCCATCACACAAAGCATACTCCGACCAGTAATTGAATCCCATACCCTCTATTCGAAGGCAGAGTAATTACAAACTCAGCTACGAAGCAAAGCCAATATTATTCCAAAGGACGTTCAAAACAAAAACTTAAGCTTCACCCCCGAATTTTCAGCGAATTCTATAAAGTAAGCACAGACGGACAATACGTCCGCATCCCAACTGTATAATATAGTGATACGGCACACTTATCGGGATTACTGGAGGCTCTCGTGTGATTAAGTTTATACATGCGTTGGGCGTGTAAATCTATCTTGGCAGGGAACTTGGAATTTGTTTTATTCAAGGAGCTCTTGAACAAATGTTTATAAAGGTAGTTTGCAGTCTATTTTGATGAGAAGCTGTCCTTGTTGCCGCGCCCGTGTACCTTCTAGACGTGATGGTGCGAAAAGGGCATTCCAAAGAATCAGTAGAACTTGAACTAATTTTTAGGGGTGTTTTAGAGGTGTTTTTAGGGGTCCAGTTGGTCGTGTTTGTAGATCATTTGAATCCTTACTCGTACCCCATGGGTGGTGCTAAGAGCAACAAAAATAAGCAGTAGAACTTGTGCAAAGTTCGCCTAGAAAATTACTGTCATCACAATTGGTAATCTGGTGCGAAACAATGATTGGCTTGCTTTGCTGTGAGCAACTGGGTGTGACTTGGGCCTTCTCATACTGCAGTCGGGGAGGACCTAAGTCGTATTACTGTTGTAATGAGAAAAGGTAACCACTTAACATCAGGTGGGCCTTTAGCTCGCCCCATTACTTTTGTTACAGAAACAGTTTGTCTAATAATGGGTCCCAACTGTTTAAGCTGCTGTGTTCCGCATAATTTTTTTTATTGTTTCGTGTGTGTGTTTGTTGAAGATGATTTAACAATTCTAGAATTCTGGACTTCTCATTTCTTTTCAGATTTCATTTAAAACTGTATATTGATGGAGTCAAGTTATTGAATTTTTTTTTTAATGTTCGTCTGTATGTCTGTTTGTTACAACTTCACGCTGAGACGGCTCAACGGATTCGGATGATATTATAAAACAAGTCTCATTTGTTATATCCCGAAAAAGTAAAGTAAGTTTTTTACGAGTAGTGTCTTGTAAAAAAACTCAAAAAATTCAATTAGTTTTCTTATCATGTTTTTCCTTACGTATCGAGGGGCGCGGCTCTCTCCCTATAAACTTAAACTTTTAATCTACCTATTTCCCTGAAACTAAGTAAGCGCAAGTCAGTTATGTAGACCTGAAACGTTTCGCGCCAAAGTTTTGCAAATACACGTACGCAAAGTTAGACGTAGTTTTATTGTGTTAACTTTGTATTGTAAACACGCGATGGGCGATTTTGTAAAGGGTTTTATAGTAGGAGTGGGTATTTTATTACGCTATTTAAGTACCCCCAATAGGGAGTGTTTGACTCTCGCTTAATATGTTATCGCCTTTTTTGTTGCTGTAGTAACGGAACGAGATGACAACTCTTTATAGAAGCTACGGAAGGCCTGCTCTTGAATTAATGACTGATTTCAATGCATTTATTCCTTTTTTTGAAGGCTCTACTTAGGTACTTAGGTTCTTGGTAGACCTATCAAGGTCCGTCTCAAGATATAGATTACAAAAGGTCAACGGATCTTTCATGGACAATTGTGTATTCTATAATAAAGTTCCGGGAAGTGCTTCCAAGATTCCGATCCGGAGATTTAAATCATTTCAACGGCACCCATACCCTTCCACCGGAATAGAGCAACGCGAGGTCACCACTGCTTCGCGGCAGATTACTAGGTGTGGTGGCAGTACTTCTCCGGACGAAAATCATACAAGTTCTACTGCTACTTTTAGCTGCTCCTTCGCACCACCCAGGGGACACGTGTATTGGGACTCTGAAGGTATTATTACGGACGCGAGCATCATGATCCCCCAAAAAGTTTACTGGTAACGTAATATAACCAACAAGTGTTATTAAAGGACAATATTTTATCTTGATTTAATTAAGCCTTTGATCAAGCCGAAACACTAATAGAAAAGTTTAAGGAATCCCTCGAAATCTTAAGAGCTCAGTTCTAAGTTGTCAAGTTTATAATTGCTGAAGTTTGTTACCTTAGAAGCTTTATATAGTTAATTAACTTATTTGTAATGAGTTTATATTACCGTGAAGTGTTAAAGGTTAGTTTATTATTATGAAATTAAAGTAAGTGTGAATGATATTATGGGTTGGAACAGATACAACAAATAAGACAGCTAATACATGAAAATTGTCAAGAATCGATATATCTGTTAGCATGTTATGTGCCTAAGGAGCCTCCAGTGAAACGTTAATACGCATGAATATATTTTTTTTTCTGTCAAATTTTTTGTCATTTTAACAGAACATGTTAAAATTTTTACCGGTACGTTTACGTTTTAAATAGGACGGAGTGTCAAACAGACATAAGCTTAGTACTCGTAATTGGGTTCCCTTCAACCTTAATTATGAAAATATGTTATTTTTCTTTGAGAAATTTACTTATATATTCACTGCCACTGAGGGACAGTCATGCTAATGATGCTCTCTTCCCCCGCTTCTAGCGTTTATGTAGCAGAAGAACTTATGCCAAATTCATCTGAATTACTGCCACCACACCTAATAATTCACCGCTAAGCTGTAGTGCACCCACATTGCTGTGTTCAGGAACAATGTGGGAGCAGGTTAAAATTCAGGCGCATTAGACGTTTCATTCCAATTCAGAGTTACGGGCGCAACGTGATGCAACTATAACGCTTAATTTTCTACAATACAAAAAGGTTAGCTAGCAGAGAGTGCTTTTTGGCACCTCTTCAACTTTGTACATTCATATTTGTGCAATAAAGTATTTGTTATCTTATCAATATAAAAGCTTCGAAGAATCGCAGGACGCCGTAAAAAATCCTCCTTCTGAAAACCCCGTACCGTACCGTACCAGCCTCTAATGTTCCCACTGCAGGGACACCGGCCTACTCTCGATATTTGAGAGTGAATGGGCTCTGATCTACCACGGGAGCCCAATCCGGATTGGTAGGCGACACATGTCGACGAATTTTTGGTTCTAAGACATGCCGGTTTCCTCACGATATTTTTCTTCACCGTTTCGAGAGCGTGGTATTGTGCACATAAATTTTTCAAGTGAAAAAACTCATTGGTGCACGTGTGGGTTTGAACCAGTGACCTTCAGAATGAAAGTCGGCGTCTGTGCCCCTTGGCCACCACGCTCTCAAAACCCACTTTTCCCCTAATTCAGTTGAGAAAACAGAAACAAATAAACACTTATAGAAACATACATGTGTGTTTGCATAGTTGATAAATATCTATATTTATTAGTTGCATTTATAAAATCAGCGACGTTTAATTTTTGAAAGGTTTACTCAAAACCAGCGCTGCACCGTTTGTAGCGCTGGTTCTGAGTAATCCCTGCTTCAGTGAAGCAACATGCTCAGTCTGAACCTGTTTGTATTAGTACATAAGTTTTGTGTCTTTTCTTTTTATTATTTTTACTTGTCTGTTTTTCTTTTGTTTGTACTGTATCGTCCAATTATGTCTTTTCTCTCTTTCATACCCTTATTAGGATTCTCTGTGACCTGAAATAAGAGATTCCAACAAACTCGAGAAAAGCGGTGGATTAAATCCGAGATCCGTCACTTTCAACATGACTTGACTTGATATTCCTTAGTTACAGATGTCATATGATACGTCTTCATCATTATGATTACGGCTGGTTATTATATTTTGCGGTTTCATTCCTGAAACATAAATAACATAATTATTTTGTTTTAAATATCTTTTTTCAGACGATAGACAGACGTCATTATTCTCAACAATACCTTTATGTAGAATTCACTAATGATCATGCGAGCTGAGTATGAAACACATCGTATTGGGCTAAAGTAGAGACGACATTAACAATTATTATTTCTGCGCTTTGATAAGCATTTTGGAGGGTCCCGTTGCTCGCGTCTGTAGTTGAGAGAACCTTCTAGTATCCCGTGAGTGGTGCAAAAGGACCAACCTAAAGCAGCAGTAGAACTTGTGCCAAGTTCGTCAAAATACACCTGGTAATTTTCCGCCAAGCAGTGGTGCAGCGGTACCGCTGTGTTCCGGTGGAAGAGTGTGGGGGCCGGTGTAATCACAGGTGTATGAGACGTAACATCCCTGTCCCGAGTAATGTGCACAACGTGATGCAGCTTGGGTCCGAGGAGCTCTTACCATCAGATGGGTCTTTAAATACTCACGTCACATCAGTAGAATAAAAAAATTAATTAAAAAACATGAAAAAAAAAAAACATAATAATTATTTTTATCTTAAATTTATTTTCATGTGTGTTTAAAAATCTTTTATCACAACTTTCCTGTTTCAACAAACATTAATTTTAGATGTGTGTTCTTTAAACCTTCCCAATCAGTTAAGTTTTTACTGTATAAATTAAAATTCAATTGAAATTATATATTTAAACATATAATAACTTATTACAAAGTTTATTATGACGGCTTTGTGGCTAAGTTAATAGAAACCCTACTTACCCAAAACCTAGTGGAGTTTGATACCCGGCCGAAAGGAACATTTGTTTGATAAATTATGAAGATACATAGTTATTTGTGTATTACCTAATAGATAATTCAGATACATATGAGTACAAGTATCTGTCTGTTTGTTAATTCAAGTAATACGAACACGCTTTTTAATTGTGGTTTTCCACTCGGGCACTCATGTACCTGGGAGGTAGGTATAATTACTTTTGTGAGACGGCATTCTCTATCAAGGCGAGCACTTTACTTTTCTAGCTCCGCGATCGCAGAACCTGATTGTTCTAGCAGTAATGAGGGTGTGTGTGCCTTTATCCCCTTCACTTTGATGTGAAATTTAGATTTTTTTTTTGAAGACGCTTTTGTAGGCAATGTTATATATAATTGGATTTGGAGAATAGGTTTGGAGTTTTAATGCTTGAAACAGAACTAAGATAATTTTTGCGTCTTAAGGGAAGAAATGAGCTGAAGAAATACCTGATCTTAAGTGAATACCACCACCTATAACAACAGTAATACGACTTAAAACCTTTGCTACGAAAGAATGTTAAAGAAATCTTCATGATACCTCTTATAGCGTCAGCAGATTTTTTCAACAAGTAGTTTTACAAACGTATTAAGTACTTTTTTCACCCTCACACCCAATACCCGAGAACATACTTCATGCTCACAAAGTGTGTCCCGGCCGGGAATCAAACCCGAGAATTGCTTTGAAGGCAGGGCTATTACCAATTAAGTCACGTAGCCGTCTTTGAAAATATTATATATTTTTTTAATATTACTAATAATATTATCCACCAACCAAGAACTATAGCGTAATAGCCTCATGAATGTGACTGTCATATACAAAAAGAATTTTTGTAGTTGTAGTTCCAGAGATTAGCGCGTTCAAACAAACAAACAAACTCGTCAGCTTTATTATATTACGTATAGTATAGATTAAACACCCAGTAACAAAAATTATATTATGTACATTAAACAAATGCTTGTCCTTAATGGGAATCGAACAATTTACCTACAGTGCAGAAGGCAGTACTATTACCAGTAAACCTCTGAAGCCTTTCTTTCAAAATATCCATCAAAACAATGAGAACGAGAACCCCAATAATAAATATAATAGGTGTAAATAAGTAACTGTAATTCTCCGACCTCACTCCCGAGTGCCAAATATATTGAAAAATGCCCAAAAAGGGCAAACTGTCAATAAAATAGGAGCACCCTCGTCAGACGCGATAAAGGATTTTGACAGGTTAAAATTTGTAAATTGCATTTTCTCAACCCCAGTCTTCAGATTGTAATCAGAACAGATGGACAGACGGATTTTATCAAGCAATTTGGGATGAGGAAAAACGTATTTTTCTGAAGATATTTTTTTGAGGCTGGCTTTATGATAGCCTGAAAGCTTTTTGTGATTTTTTTGGAGATTTTCTGAGCCCTTGGTTATGCTGATGATCTTGAAAATGCAGCAATTGTTCTTCCATTATCATTTTAGGGGAATCCTTCTAACTCCCAGCGTAATGCTATGGTTCTAAAGGTATAAAGGTAAAGGTATAAAGGTTCTTAGTACGAGTCTTAATGCGTATTTTTAGTATTTCGTAATCAATTGACAAAAACGGAAGCCATTATTTTCACCAGTATACCAGTAGTTTAACGAAATGAATTAACAATGAATATAAATACTAATTAAATTTTCTATATATTATATTTTCAAATAAATAATATATTTCAATAATTTTGTGAGATATGAAGTAGAATAAATGGCTTTTTTACTTTTACTTTTTTACCAGTAGTTTCATCATAAACATGATGTTCGAATACCACAGCCATTGTAGTTTTGATACAGCCAATGTCACTCTCACTACTAATAAAAGTCTAACAACGCGTCTTAAACTAAAATCCATCAAGAGCTTGTTAAATAAATATTCATATATCCACACACACTTGAAAAACAACCATCTTCTGGCGCAGTCAGGTAAAAACAAAACATGGTGACATGTGAAATAAAGAATGTTTCTGATACACGCACTTAAGACCAGAGAACAAACAATGTGTGCATGAGAACGAACAACTCATCACTAGGAAGACAGAATAACTGACTTGGATACTGAAAGTAATGAAATAAACAATTATTCTTTTGAAATCTTAATATAATTCTTAAAAAGCACATTAATGAAACAAGTAAATATAAATAAAGGAATAATAACCGACTTCATCAACGATAAATTAACTGAGAGAGCAATATGAAATTTCACTCCTAATTTCCATTTTTAGGGGTAGAATTGATTTCTCAAAATGATATAAAACCCTCGAGGTAAGGGCAGGTACAATAAAAAATTATCATTAATATTGGTTAGCAATCAGCGAAAATATTTTGTTACAAGCAAACCGGTTAAGTGTGCTTTAGATTGGCACTTCGAAGATAAACCTACTAAGCCGTAAAAATAAAATACAAATAGAAAAAAAAAACGGACGTTGTTAGTAGTTCCTTTCAAGCGAAGGGTCCCGGGTTAGTCGGTTTGACGGCGCCGTGGCTTAGTTGGTAGTAGCCCTGCCTTCGAAGCGAGGGGTCTCGGGTTCGCTACCCGGCCGGGGCACACTTTGTGTGGTGACCATGAAGTTTGTTCTCGGGTCTTGGGTGTTTGTCTTGTGTTTCTGTGTTTGTCCATGCCATCTGCGACACAGGGAATCCTAGTGCAGAGGTATGAGTGTGTTAACGTTGTTCGATTCTCGGCCGGGATAGACTTATTGTGAACATAAGGTTTGTTCTCGGGTTTAAGGTTGGCTTGTATTTCTGTTTGTCCATGCCACCTGCGACACAGGAAATGTTAGGGGGAATGAGTGTAAACGATAAAATAATCCTCATCTCTTAAAGTACGATTCCTTAGTCACGGAGTCACGCACATAGGTAAAATGGAAGATCATATATTTTACTTCTTTATGGGCTGGCGTCACTGCCGCCTGTCGCGCTACCTGTACAAATCATGTCTGATATCAGTACTATTTAGGTTTCAAACTTTATTCGTACTATTTCTTTGTGTATGTATTAGTATGAACTATGAGAGTTAATTTGTGAGTTAATTAATAGACATCTGTGACTGCCGTAGCAGCCTCTAATGTTCCCACTGCAGGGACACCGGCCTACTCTCGATAATTGAGAGTGAATGGGCTTTGATCTACCACGGAAGCCCAATCCGGATTGGTAGATGTCACATGTCGTCGAATTTTTGGTTCTAAGACATGCCGGTTTCCTCACGATGTTTTCCGTCACCGTTTCGAGAACGTGGTATTGCGCACATAATTTTTTCCAGTGAAAAAACTCATTGGTGCTCGTGTGGGTTTGAACCAGCGACCTTCAGATTGAAAGTCTGCGTCTGTGCCCCTGGGCCACCACGCTCTCTGTGACTGATCAGTGTTTAATTATATTTTTATTTTAATGTGACATTATAATTGAATTAATTTTAAGTGTTTCTTTGACGCTACTGATGAAAAACTCACGTGTGAATTTGAACCAGTAACCTTCAGATTGAAAGTTGGCGTCTGTGCCCCTGGGCCACCACGCTCTTCACTGTTAAAGTTCCAACGAATTAATATAAGATATAACCGCGCTTATTGCTAAATTCATCTTGTCAGTTCCTGCCTGTCCAAAGCACTGAAGTTTAGCCAAGTATATTTTCGATAATCATTTTCGCCATATTGCTTTTCATCACAAACTAATGACTGCTTCACATTTGTATCACAAGAGGGCGCTTGTATCAAGATTACATAACCATCCTATCTCTCACCCTTATCAGACTATCATCCCAAGTGCCCCACAGTGAGGGCGAAACAAAAGGGACTTAAATTGAGACTCAATGAAGAAAAACAGGGGTCGTGTTTGCTGGGCCCTTGGCTTGTAACGAGCTTGTTACACTGCCAGACACGAAAATCGACCATCTGTATTTTGTTAATTGATCAGCGACCCGATCTGGCGCGGTCCAATTACTGACAATTAACTTGGATTTTTCAAAAAAATCATTCATTCCATCCTTATCCCGACAATACTAAGAAATTACTCTCAGTTATCGGGAGTAGCCCGGTGTCCTTGCACTTTAGAGACTTTAGCGACTAGTACGGTACAGTACTGAAAATAACAAAACAAAAAAAACTGTCAATCGGCCGAACCAATTGATTTTAAAATATATTGTTTCTACTCACAGCAATAATCGCTAAGCTAAAAATATTATATTTTTAATGATTTATAAAAACAGTATTTTAGTAATGTTATGACGTAACAGCCCCGTTTAGGATAACGGGCACAACGGATTGCGGGTCTTCTCATACTCAGTTGGGTAAATTAGTTGTTGTTGTTAAGGGGGGAGGTAAGTTTTAACATCAGGTGGGGCTCGCTTCAGCTCGTTCGGCCACGTTACTGGCATAGAAAAATGGCTTCCCATTTTTTTATCGTTTTTGCGGATAAACAAGATATTTAACATTCCGTGAGTTTTGTTGACTCCCCATATTTCGTCGCAGTTGCGTATGATATTATAATTTGCAATAAAATAATATTGCGATCATAAATTGAGATGTGAGCTATCCTATCTTTCAAGTTGGATCAAACTGCACACGGTGTACAAATTTAAATAAAATCGGTTAAGTAGTTTAGGAGTCCATCGCGGACAAACATCGTGACACGTAATTAAGATAGGCCGCTATACTACGCGTCGCTAGTCTAGCGCAAGTACAACACGTCACGAGCATGTCGAGGTCATCGGTGACGCGAACCCAAAAGTTTTTCCCCTACCAAAAATCGCTCAACGCGGCTAAACAAGTTGTCATTTCATTAATTCAAATAGAAAACTGTTTACTTTATTTTGCAAGCATGTGTACACTGGCTTGTTAGGCGCCGTGCAAAGTGACAATTTGAGACAAGTAGTAAACGTGAAGGGTATTACACTAGCGGGAAAAATGGCTACACCCAGCCGTGAATGAGATTGCTTTTAGAGGGTCAAGGTTTTAAGATGTTCTATATGTATTGTATATTATATTAAACTACTAGCGGATAACCGAGTGTACAACTAAGCTAAAAAAATACATTTTGTGCTGTATTATTTTAGTGGTCTAAAACCATATTTGCATTGCCTTTCTAATGAAACCGGGTTGGGGCACATCGGTTGGATAGTTTCAAAGTCAATAAGAATAATCAATTTATTTGTAAAATTCATAATTTTAACAGTATAGGTAATAATTAACGGATATAGGTAGAAAAAAATTTGGGGTTGGATGATTTTAAGTCAATAAGAATAATCCACATATTTGTAAAAATCATAATTTTAACGGATATGGGATATTAACGGATATAGTTCAAAACAATTTTTGTTTTTAATATGTATATTAGGATTTAAATTTTGTTTCATTTTTATCAGTCACAGTCATCGTTTTTCGTTCGGTAAATAAGTTCAACCAAAGCTATTATTTAGCCGTCAACCAGTGTTGCATACGCATTCAACCAATTTCCACTCGACTCCCAACGGAATAGATTATCAATTCATGTGCATCATTTGTTTTTATTAATGTCTGTTACCACAGACCTCATTTATCGCCCGAATTAAAAAAAAATATATTTTAAAGTATATACTTTCAGATTGGTTCCATAGAAAAAAAAAAAACCATCCAAGCAAATGAAATGACGTATTTTTCTTTCTTGTGGCTTTATTATTCGCCCGTAGTATACCGAATAATATTGATGCTTGGAAAAATGGTAGGTTATACAGGGCGTCCCCCCCGTGGGTTTCCGCCTTGTCGGGGCGGGGGGGCTTAGTAACCGTGGCCTGGTCCCCCACGGTGAAGCTAAGAGGAACCCGGGAGGGCCGCTCCTTTAGGCTTTGCCTCTAAGCCGAATAGGAGCGGCACAGTAGGTGGCGGTGCCTTATGGGGGGCACCGCAACTGAGGCGGGCTGCGGTGCTGTATGAGCAGCTCCGCAGCTGAAGGTTAGGGGCCGCGGCGGGAGAGGAGTGCCGGTATTACGGTGTGCCGCTCTCCCTACCTTCCGCGGACACGGCGGGGTCGCCACCGCTAGATGGCGGACGCGGTGGGGCCGCAGGGGAAGAGGAGTGTCGGTATTGCGAGGCGCCGCTCTCCCTATCCTCTGCGGCCGTAGTGGTAGGCGACGGGACCACAGACCTGACCCGTCGCATGGGGACCTAGGGCGTCTGACACGGGGTAGTCTGACGTCCTATCGCTGGCATGGTCCCCGAGGTGGTTGCGACGCGCCTCGTGTCCTGGCGTGTCGTGGCGAGGGAGGATGGCATACATTGCCATCCCATGGAGGGTCCGGAAACGGACAGCTGCGGCGGGATCGCGGATGTGTGTTACAACGTTCCCGTGTTCCCGCCACTAAGCGGCAGAGGAGGACACCGTGGAGTTTTAGTGGGTAGTCCCACATAACCGCTCTGTTTCCCCGTGGCAGGGCGGTATGCTAAGACATTTCTCCACGAAAAAAAAAAAAAAAAAAAAAAAAAAAAAGGTTATAAAGGGCGTGTGTGTAACGTTCCCGTGTTCCCGCCACTAAGCGGCAGAGGACACCGTGGGGTTTTAGTGGGTCTAGTCCCACATAACCGCGCTGTCTCCCCGTGGCGGGGCGGTATGCGAGTGCATTTCCCCAAGGAAAAAAAAAACAAAAAAATAATGTTATACAGAGCGAAAATTTAGGGACAGAAAGAATTAAAGACGAATTTTTCGATTTCGATCTGTCAATCTGAAGGGCCCACGTTATATTAAGTGGTTAAAAAAAGAAACGCTGACACACTCATACCCTAGGATTCCCGCAGATGGCATGGAAAAATACAGAAACATAAAACAAACACCCAAGACCCGAGAAAAATGTTCATGCCCACCACACAAAGTATGCCCGGACCGGGAATCGAACACGAGACTAGAAGACAAGGCTAATCAAATAATCTAATCTGCTTCCCATAGTACAAATTATGCTTAGTTTCCGGGTAGATGGCGCTGTGTGAAATATCTTAATATAAATATATACTTGGCGACGTTACGTAAATGTAACAAAAACACCCTAGATAACAAAAAATCGTTTTTATTCTGATGAAACTTTAGCATCGAAACAACATCCCCAGATGTGAATCTCTAAATAACATATTGTATGTATTGTGCCCTGTGGAATCTTTTTAAATGGAAATCTGGGATATTCCAGCCAATATTACAGTGCCATGTGTCCTACTGCTAACACAATATAGGCACCAGACAGAAAGGACACTCGTCAGAAATAAAATCTTTAAATTATGAGATTTGACAGAACGAGTTTTACTTTCCGAATTCCTCTACTTAGTATTGACACAACATACATCATGTAATATGTACATAATAAATAATTGTACGTAGTAACGTAATTATTTATAATATAAGAAAAATTAAAAGCTATTCATTAGTAAGCGTATTACTAAAGTACCACTATTACGCCCATACTGATATAAATAATTCTTTGCTTATCGTTCGTAATTGTTCGTAATAAGGTATGTAAAGAAAAAAAAATGTATACGTAGCCTAATACGAGTATTATGCTTTCATTATTTACAATTTTTACATTATTTACAGATTATTCTGAAAGCAAATTTGCGATATGCTACAATTAATCGACTGAAATTTCTTATATGTTCATATTCATATCATTTATTTGCAGAACACTTAGGAACTCTTGTTTCAGATCAATACACAATTAATTAACGGCAGTACATAAGCGTTGTCAATTTTCTAATGGTATCAATACCAAACAAATCTAAAACGGTGGCAGTCTTGCCTTGTCATTCAATAAAAATGTGCTCAGTCAAAGTGTAATTACTGCTTTACATCTATAACGTGCAGATCCAGAACAGGAGGGGAAATGGGTAGGAAATTAAAACGTTCAGTGGAACACTGCTGAGAGAATGCAATTGATATTTCCATTCTTTTTGTCATAACTGCATGTTTCATTATATTATACAATTTGCAAAAAAAATATTCTCGATGAAAAACAAAGTTATTTATATAATTGTATTGATTAACATACCAGCTCAGCACTGCGTGTAAATCGCAGGTTCAATTCCCATCTAGGACAAGCAATATGGTATGTGGTGAACCCTATTACTAAGAATCCACTGTTTAACTGTCTCGTCTGTCTCTCCATCTGATAGGCTGTACCTCATGAACCGTGATAATTAGAGAGTTGAAATTATCACAGATGATGTATTTCTGTTGCCGCTATAACAACAAATATTAAAAACCAGATTTAAACAAATATTTAAGAGGGCTCTCATATAAAAACGTGATTTTATATTTTTGTTTTATAAATCATGGTACGGAACCATTTGTTCGCGAGTCCCACAGGCACTTGGCCGGTTTTTTTATGTGTCTCAAGTGTTGGGACTTGCTGACACCCCACTTTGTGTTGACAACAGCAATAACACCTAATGTTGACAACAGAGAAACGACCCCGGTCGTCTCGTACCGAAGTATGAGAAAACCCAAGACAAGGATGTAACGTCTCATACGCTTGTAATTTCACCAGCACCCACATCCTTTTACCGGAAGTCTCTTACACACACAGACACAAGTACAAACTTGTGCATCCTACTAAAATTATAAACGCGAAAGTTTGTAAGCATGGATGGGTGTTTGTTACTCAATCACGCCAGAACGGCTGAACGGACCTGGATGAAATTTGGCACAGAAATAGATTATAGTCTGGAATAGCACATAGGTTACTTTTTATCCAGGAAAAATGTCAAGTTCCCATAGGAAGTCTAACCGCGGGTAACACCGCGGGGCGCAGCTAGTTTATAATATAAGTGCGATTTTATAATCGTCTAGAGGTAATTACTTTAAGTGTAGCATGAAAATAATATGAGTATACAAGTCATTACTTAGCTTTGCTTTTAAATTCAGGCATCGCTTACACCGGATTCAGCATTCTGTACTAATGAAAACTGACTGTAATTTCACATATCTGTGTGCATGTAATGTGCCTGGGGAGTTCCTGTGACACGTTATATGCTCACGAATATGTGTACATGCATGTGTAAAATTTTATGTCCAAATGAGACTTGAGATCTAAAGGAATAAATGAGTTTGACTTTGACTTTGAAAAAAAATATACTCGGATACCAGTGTACGTAACTATATTGAACTTACGTTGCTATGTGCGTAAATTTTCGATACTAAATATGCCTTGGTACATACGAGTATAAGTCTAAGGCAACGAACTTCCACGCGGGCAAAGCCGTTCTGTCAGGAGGATATTTTGGGAACAAATTGAAATGTCACTTCAAAACATTACGAAAATAACAATTCCCTCTTGTGCCGCTACATGTTTCAATCATTTACAGAACGGTATGTAAGGTTGCACACACACAAAGAACGAACACAATAAGAATTGATTAAAAAAAAGGCTATTTAGTCAGCTCATCCCGCTCTAAACTCACCCCGCGGGATGAAAAATATATCAAATAATATATAATTCAATTCGGCTTTATGTTATTTACAATTTCGTCGCCTATTGTACAATAGATCAATTCATCATTTGTTCTTTCAGCAATCAATTTCTAAACTCAGAACTCCGTAATTTACCATTTTATGTTTTTTTTTAATGTTTAAATGTTTTTGAAACTTGTTTTTTATATTCAAGGATTTGATTGGACCCATAATTTTTTTTTATCAAAATTGCTTTCATAGTTTGTTTGTTAAATGAAAAAAACTGGAAAAAATATGTCGCCCAAGTAAACGTAATTGCGCATGTGATAAGTCTATCCTTAAAGAGGAAAGAAAGAGGTGATGATAGTGAAGACAGTTTTATTTTTATTTTTTGTACGGTCACTTGTTATCGCTAATCGTTTTAATTAACTTTAAAATAGGCTTTTTAGCTAAAACTCTTGATTGTCCGTGCCGAAAAGGTTAAGGACCTACCTTCTATATGCCCCAATTAGCGAATTAATTAAGGATAACTGAAAACACGGGTTGGAATTTATAAATCCTTGGTACAATCCTAATACTATCATTATGTGTGTAAAATTGTATAACAATTTTTTTTCTCCCCTACCGAATTATGAGAAGACCCAAGCCACCCTTCACTCCCCTACAGATAGACAGACAAACACAGACAGACTAAAATCGGGCAAGAGTTAGTAAAAAAATTAAACTAACAATTAGTGTTCCAGTGGAAGGGTATGAGTGCCGATGAAATGTCGCAACGGGGTGCGACTTGGGTCTTATACTTCGGTGAGGACCTCGAACTAGCTGTTGTAATGGATAACCACTTAATATCAGATAGACCTTAGCTCACTCCGTCATGAGATACATAAAAAAATTGTGAGACACACTCCTGTCAATTTGTACAACCGGTCAGTAACACAGATAAAGAATTCATTGTATTCACGCCCTAAGTGACATTTGAGAATCATTTTTAATTACAACCCCCTGTCAAACATTGCCACCGGAAGTTGCCGGGAAATTTCAATATCCAACTTAAAATGACGGGAGGTAAAGTTTGAATGGAAATGCTAAAGTTTTGTTTTCATGTCGGGCTTGCGGTTATATTTTAGTGACATTTCAAAAACGCGTGTAGCATGTACTGTTATTTTTATATTATATATGTAAACTAAATACTAGTTATGACTGTATCTTGACATGATATTGTGCGTGTAAGTTTGACTTGTAAAAACGACGCTCAATTGGTGAGTTTTAAATATTTAATGAATGATTTTTTTTGAAGTGAAAACTTATGTATATAGGCGCTGTTGAACTCGCTACTCTGTTACCATTACCGTTACCGACACCTCTATGTATAAGATATATCGTAAGATTTGTCTTAATTGTGACAGTGACACTGCCTAAATCAAAATTTTTCTTCGTTTTTTTTTTCCCACAACCTATTGTGTGTTTTATCAAAATACAGGGTTTTATTATATAAATGGCTTACAAAATATGCTTAAAACTAGCTTAAAAAAAACATGCCATTTTAACAAGATTTATGAACAGCCAAGACTTCAAAAAAATATTTCTGTGACTTATCTAGATTTCTACATCTCTACCGGAACTCTAAAGAGATCTGACTGTTAAAGGCTTTGGAATCTAGCAAACTTAATTAAATGAATAAAACATTTAAACATTTTTCAATAGCAAGTTCTATTCGGAATTCGATGCAAATAATATTTTATCGGATAAAAGTTAACAAGCATTCCAGGAATTCTAAAGAAATATTAAACGAGGTTTTATTTAACTTACTGTATTGTTTGAGAATTATGATATATTTCTGCCACTGCTTGGTGGCAGATTGTTGTGTGTGGTGGCAGTATTTCTATGGTAGAACCTGGCATATGGCACTTTAGGTTGCTCCTTTCGCACCACCCGGGGGATACTTGCAAGGTTACCTCTGAGGGCACCTATGGACGTGACATGGCCCCCAAAATTAACTGATGTAATACATTTTTTTTATTTGGGTAAGTGACGAAACGAGCTGAGGGCCCACCTGGTGGTAAGTGGCAACCCTCGCCCATCACAACAGCAATGCGACTCAGTATAAGATTTGGATCTTACACCGAGTTCTACACAAGAAGGAATGGATAACGCCTTTGTGCTGCAGTGGGATGATGTAGACTGATAATAATAATAATATTATATGCCCGGTACCTGAGCGCAGCCACGGCGGGTAGACGGTTTACAGTATTTTAGTGTTTCTGAAAAATAACAAATTGTATTATTCTATCAGTTTAACATTATTATTATTATTATTAGCATGCATCGTCCTACTGCTGGGCAAAGGCCTCCCTAATCCCCTTCCACTCCTTCCGGTCTTGCGTTTTTGAGGGCCAGTCTCTCATAAAGTTGTCGAGGTCGTCTCGCCATCTCCGTCGGCCACGATGCCGTTTCCCGTTGTTAGGGATCCACTCTGTTCCACAACATTTACTATATGCTAATTTATTATTTCTTCTTTCCAGAATCTCTTGTTGGACATCGGACGGATCCTGAATACTCCTCTAGCTTGTAAGTTTTGAATATATATTTGTTAATCGAAAGGTTTATTAAAATTTTGATTCAAAATGTCAGATCTACACCAACCGACCAAAGCTGATAGCTATTGTGAAGCTCTCGTGGCGTACTTGCTTACCTGTTCTTTACAGATCACCTAAGTTAAGCAACTTTTGACCCGGTCAGAAGCTGGATGGGTGACCATTTAATGACATTTGAGCTGAGCACTGCCGTGCTTCGGAAGGCACGTTAAGATGTCAGTCCCGTCTATACTAGTCGTCAAGCCATGTTAGAGGCCTTCAGGTGGCTTGAAAACTCCGACACTATAGTTGGCCACTTACGTAGTTGAACCACGGAAGCGCTCAGTTCAAACGCCACTAAACAGTCACCCATCCGAATTCTGACTGGTCGGATAGTTGCTTAACTTAGACGATGTGTTTGCCACGAACGTCTCTAATTGATTTTATCTGCGTTCGGTTGGTATAGGCCTATGGGGAAGTTAAATAACGAAACCGGTAGATCCATGATGAGCAAATTTACATATAAAACAACGTTTGTGGACATTATCGGTTGAATGGACCATTGTATTTTGTTTTGTTTATTTCGAAATTGATATTCAGTATCAGTTTCATTACTGTATTCCGGTGGAAGGGTTTGGGTGCCAGTGAAATCACATGCACATGAGACGTATCATCCCTGTCTCGGATGATGGACGCAGCAGGATGAATGCAACTTAGTAAGATCCAAATCTTATACCGAGTCGCATTACCGTTGTCATGGATGGGGGTCGCCACTTACCACCAGGTGGGCCCTCACCTCATTTCGTTGCTTATTCACATAAAAAAAAAATACATTTTGAATTAATCAAGTGTGATTTCCGACTTACACACCGAGGATCATTGCATTAAAATTTATTCTGATAAGATATTGCCATCCGTGAAACTGTTAACGTAATATAACGGTTCAAAATTTAACGGTAAAATTATAAATAAGTAAATATTAATGGACCTCCAATCTAGTCCTATACTAAACAACGTTAGTATAATACTATGGGAACCAAATCTCTGATATAAAACTTATATTTTACTTTATTGTAAATACTTACTTATAATATAGGATATTAACACCCAGAAAAAAAATCTATGTCACACAAATACTTAACCATCTTCTTTTATTGAACCCACAACCTACAGTGCAGATGGCAGAATTAACCCACTGAGCTGGAAAACCGGTTAAAATTTAGGATCTCTTGTACCTATCTTTCCTGACTGCTATAAATTGGAACTCTCTTAGTTAAGAGTAAGTACGCCTCACCATCGCTTTAAATGTGAAATAATGGACAGAACTAAATGGATTTATCGGGAATATACCAATAACCACAATTCCGAAGTGGTAATTCTCATACAAAATTACCAATATTCGATTCATTAAAATTTTCAACTATTAATTTATAATTAATAAAGATAACATTTTTCAATTACAGAAGAAACAATAAAACAAATCAATAAAACAAAAACAAATAGATCCAGCATTTTTGAGTTTATACGTATCTTACTTACAGCAATTGGTTTTTATATTACGCAATAACAAAAATATTTAGTGAAAATTTTTGACTGCTGCTTAAACTCAAACGATACAATTTTTTAAGGTACGACAGACTGACGTTATTGGCTTAGTAATAGGGTTGATTTCACGTAAAATAACCCTGGAAAGAAACGACAAATGTTGTAGCTAAGTAATAATAGGCTTAGGAGTTGTAATGGGAATCGTAGCTTTTTCTACGCCATAGCACTTTCCTAAATCGTAGCATTACTCTACGCCGTAGCGTTTTTCTACATCGTAGCATATACCTACGCCGTAGCGCTACGTAGATGATGGCCGACTTTCTCAGGCTCACCGACCCAGATGTAGGCTTGCTGTGTTATAATAAATCAATTAATAACCTCATACGTCCCAGAGGCAGGTAACGGGTAATGGTAACGAATGTTTCGCGAAATGTCACGCATTTATCACTCAAGAACGTATTTGTGTGGATGTAGGTTGACAATGATTGGATCGTTTCTGGGATTGTTCTGGATAATTTGAAGTGATTAATAAATTACTGTAATAGCAATCACTAGTAATATGAATATTATTATAGAGTAGTATGAGTATTAGTATAGTTTCGAGTTCGGAAAATTATTCATTATGTGATAAAATTGTAAACAAAAATATTGAACAAAATAAATGTTTTCCATACAATGACAACAAAATAAGTGTCAAGGTTGAGATATCTAAGGATTTTTTTCAAGTATTATACACTCATACCTGCGGATTAAGATCTCGCAGGTGGCATTGTCACACATAATCGCACAACCCAAACACCCAAGACCCGAAAACTTCATACTCACCACACAAAATTTGCCTTGGCCGGATATTGAACTAGTGATCTTAAGCTTAAAAGGCATGACAATTATAAACTTAATTATGAGGTAGTTTTAGCCTACAACATGTAACTCTGTCCGATTTTGAAAGGTCTTTTAATGGACAAAAAGTAGTCGGTTGAATTTTCTCAGATGATGTTATTATTAATTATAATGGTAGATATCTTAAAACATTAAATTTATTGGCGGCGGATGGCGGTATCAGTTTTTAGGTTAACTACGTTTACATGAATAACATTGTATATGTTTCAAAATTAATTTAATTTTGCCCGGCGTTTCAGTTTAACCACCAACAAGTTTTATCCTTAATAATGGCGCTTTGCTGGACACCCTACAGCTATGCCTCAGCGGGAGGCACTTTAGGTGATTGCAGGCTCGACCTCAGTCTCTCGGATAAGTCTCCACTGGAGGAGACAAGACATGTTGCGAGTAATAGGAGAAAATCTTTTTTGTTTCGACAGCGTGGTCGTATTGGTTTGTTTTTCTGTTTGAATTTCTTACGTGATATTTCCAAGGTTTTGAAGATTATTATATTTAATAGCAGGTGAATGAATAATCATTAAAAATAGAATGACGCTAACATACCTTTACTGTGTGACATATTATACATTGTTGGAAGTAGATCATTCGTGTCAATATCAAAATCAAAGTCAAAAGCAAAATGTTTTATTTACGTTGAATTCTAAAAAAATACATAGAAGCATCACTTTTTTAAAGTGAAAACTTTTAGAGGCGCATTGGGCATTTTTTGAGATGGGAAAAAAAAAACAATTGAACTTGCGACACTGTTATCGTTACCGTTACCGTTACCGTTACCGACCCCTCTGTCTACAAGTATCTGTAGTGTAGTCTGCTTTTGTTTTCACTTCTATCGGCATTCCCGGAGTGCCACTGTTTTTTTTTAATTAATACGTTTATCTATTGGATCATGCATTTTTAAGACTTAGTTTCACTTGGCAAACCCTATACGATCTTTCATGGAGCAGACCTCTATTTCACACGTATAACACACCCCACATGCTCATCACAAAAATACCATGTTTTTGCATTGCGTTTAAATGTATCATATATCAAATCAGTTAATAAAACCAACATTAAAAACCTTAATGTCAGTTGCATTCAAGCGAATAAAAATTTATGTATATTTGTATCGTTTCGTTTCGCTTCACTTCGCTTCGTTTCGTTTCATAGAAATTTGTAATTTATCAAAGGTCTGAATTAGCCCTTGGTACATGCTCCATCCAGTAAAAGATGTTACACCTCTTGCACGTATTTACGACAGGTGTTCGGCGTATCTTTAAGTAGCGATGAAAAATTCAACGCCAAGAGAGGCTGCTGAAAATTTAAAAGGAAATTTGAGAAAACAATGGGGATGTTTTTGTTGGAACTTTTGAAGTGGAATTTGATGGAAGATGACGTGGGAACTGGCGCGTTTAATGTTCATTCTGTGGTGGTGAATTATTGAATGTATTTATATTTCCAATCAATGCATGGTAGCAAGTTTTTACCGATGTTAATCGACTTCAAAACGAGGGTTCTCTTATAAAGGAAGTTTGTTTATGTGTTTTTTACGGATTATCTAAGTTAAGAAACTATTTAAAAACGTATTTGTTCGTTTAAAACGTCGTCAAGAAAGCTTTTGTTGTAATCTCAATAATACGATATAGAGCAACCGTGATAGGTTTCATTTTAATACATGTTATTTTTTTAATTATGTTATTAATAATATATAAACATAGATAAAAAAAGAGTCTCCTAAGATTTAGATTTTATGTTTCCTTTCAAAAGAAGCCTGTGTTAATCCAGGATATAAACTACCCTAGTACCGAATTTCATCCAAACCCGTTAATCCGTTTGAGCGTGAAGGAGTAACAAATACACACACACACATACACACACACACACACACACACACACACACCTACATGGCTAAGGTCTCCTACACGGCTGATCGACTAGTACCAAATCAAATCAAATTGTATTGAGGAACAAAATACAAATAATAATAGATTACAAAAAATTTAGAAAAACGACGATGCCTGCAGAAGTATTAAAACTGTGTCACAGACATCAACACATATACATCCTTACATGCCTTCCGTAGCACGAAAGCAAATTGAACGATATACCTATATGGGAAAGTTCATACCAGCTGGAATTATGCCCCAACGCCATACAGAACAATCAGAACACTATCAAAAAAGTCAATCTACACAAGTAGATATCATAATTTCTCGTGTTCTGATAATTATTACGCCAATATTGGCGAATTTAGATAATACAACACGTACAGTCAACGGCACACATGCGAGAGTTTTTTTTTATGTATATGAATGACGGAGCGGGCTGAGGGCCCACCTGATGGTAAGTGGTGACCCTCGTAAATGGTACACATGTCCGCTGGTTAGTGCGCAAGGAGCAACCTAAAGTAACAGAAGAACTTGTGCCAAGTTCGTCCGGAGAGGTACTGCCACCACACCTGGGATCTGCTGCCAAGGAGTATTGCTTGCATTACTGTGTTCCGGTGCCGGTGAAATGATAGAGCATGAGACGTGTCATCCCCGTCTCGGGTGATGGACGCAGCAGGATAAGACCTAAGCTTGTTCTGAATTGTATTGCTGTTGCCATGGGCGGGGGTAACCACTTACCACCATATGAGCCGGCTGCTCGTTTCGTTATTTACATCAAAAAAAGATTGAAAATTATATTCAGCTATTTCTTAAAACTAATGATTAGATTCGAGCTACGTACATCTTTGTATATATATGGGTATGTAAAAAAATCAGCTGTATGAGTACACTTCAGAACCCAAAACATAAAATATTGTTATCGACTGTACATCTGACGTCACGGATATTGGACCGTATCCAAACACGGTATATGATACAATCCTACTGGGAAATTAAGATAATATTGTACTGGGATCTCGCTGTTATCTACCTGATCGTGATCCGTACTATGTTGATATTTTACCTTCAGGAGAAACCTGTTTCTGAATACCTGATCTAAATTAAATAAGATCTAAATCGTATACTGAGTCGCATTACTGTAGTTATGGGCGGGGGTTGCCACTTACCACCAAGTGGGCCCTCAGCTCGTTCCGTCACTTATTGACAAAAAAGGAAAACCTGAGTAACCAGCTAGCGCAGCCAGCAAACCATTATAGCAACACAGTAGATAGATATGAAAAAAAAAACACATTAAAATGAAAAAAAAAAAACTAATATCAGTTCACTCACAATCACAATATAAAGTCACATTTATTTTTCATGTAATGTGACTGACGGGACGAGCTGAAAGCCCACTTGATGTTAAGTGGTTACTTCCGCCCATAACAACAGTAATACAACTTACGTCCCCCCCGACTTAATATGAGAAGACCAAAGTTGTTGCGTTTGTCACCCGAGACGGGATGTTACGTCTCATTCACCTGTGATTTCACCGGCATCTACACCCTTCCACCGGAAGCAATGCGGGTGCAACACTGCTTAGCGGCAGTTTACCAGTTGTACCTATACTTCTCCGGACGAACTTGGCACAAGTTCTTCTGCTACTTTTAGTTGTTCTAATGGCACCATCCAGGTTGTAAGTGAACCATAAGTGGAGAGAAAAAAATATGGATTTCTATCTATTGTCCAGACGCTAGATGCAAAAAAGGATTTAAAAAGTGCTATTTGCAAGAAACTTCAATACTTCGACCGATGCAAAACACTGTTCAACAAAAAATGCCAAGAACGCATTATGTAAAACATCAACAAGCCTTAATCCATTTTCAACTTAATTGCAACGCCAACATTGAGCTGAATCCAGCTTTACAGCCAACAACTAAGGTAGAGTATTGCGTGTGCTTTCCGAGAAGACATTTGCTATATTGAAAGAGGATTTTGTGTCAAGATTTCCTTGGAAACACAAAAGGGTGGAAGAAATATTGCGGGCTAAATGTGAGAAGACAGGCTCGTTGTTTGCTTGCCAAATGTTAGGTAGCTGATATAGGGGTGTTACGCGAATGGACAACACATTTCGTTAAGAAAAGAAACCGGATTTTGTAAATAGTGGAAGGAGTCGTGGACACGCCATTTCTGTGATAGAGTGCTCTGTTTACATTTGACTATTTTTTAAACAATTTTTAGGACACGATATATTGTAGTTTCCTAGAAATAGGTAAATTAGTTCTTTCTTTGTAGATAATATTTACCTTTGATATGCTTGTTAACCTAAATAATGTTTTATTACAAGAGAGAAAAAATAAAGCATGTAGAAATATTAATGTAAGTTTCACACTGCGCCGTTCAATCCTAATTAATACCTTGAACTATGGTAACTAAATAACTCATAGAATAATGAAAAAGTTTTTTTTTTGTAGTAAATAGATAGACAGTACATAATTAACACACAGACACACAACAAACATCTATGCTCATCACATAAATGCTTGCCCCGAGTAGAAATCGAACCCACGATTCCTACAGCATAGAACTAACTGAGCCGTGTCAGTCTAAGAATAAATCTTAAAATTATCTAGTAATAGTTTTTTTTTATGTTATTATTATAATACTTTTTTATAATAATTTAAGTTGAATAAATTTAAATAATAGATTTATAGATAGTGATAACTTTTTAATATATATTTTTTTAATAATGAAAATTCTATTAATATTAATAAACTATATAATACTCATAATTTTATATTAATAATAATAACAAAACAAATAATACGTGGGGGGAAATAAAATAATTAGTACCTTGCTTGGTTACACAAATAATAGAACGTTGTCGAGTTAAAATAAAATATATGAATTCACGGTTAATGAAATCCACACAGCGCCATCTAGCCCAAACGAAGCATAGCATTAGAAACAAATATAAATTAAATATCGATTGCAAAAAGACAATTGTTCCATTTTGGGAAATTTTAACAAGCTTCTTGAGAGTGATGAATAATGTAAATGTCTAGTAATCTAGAGCTTGGTAAGCTTTTGATCTCTGGATCTCTGGATTTAGATCATTTAAAAGGAATAATTTAATAAAAAAGCGTATCTAAAAAAAGCTTCGTGGTGTGATAACGACAAGCAAAATATTTTGTAATATCTGTTTTCATAGTAATAAGCAAAATGTTATTTATTGTAGATTTAAGTTCTCACTTTGTATAAGGGATCATGCTAGCGAAAAGACAGTAATCCTTCCATAAGGGTTAAACAAGCGCTAAATTTAGGTTTAAGAACGCATGATCGCGTAGGTAGATTTTTTCTTAAAAAAGTTTGAGTTTTTGATGTGATGATGTGAAATATTTTTAACTCCTCTGGCGATCTAGCCTGGAATGAACAAAAACACAGTTTTATATTTTCTATCGAATATAAACTCAGGAAAATGTAAGTTAACAATGATAAAGAATTTTGAATTTGACTTATCTTATATGGGAACCAGAAAACAGATAAAATAATTATATAGTATTGTTTTTGTAAATATAATACATTCATGAATTTTCAACGCTTTTTATGTGAATTTAATAACATAACAAAATCAGTGAACATAAAAGCTTAAAATCGTTGGATGGAAACTGACAACCCTAGACATGCAAATATACCAAACTTTCAAACCCCATTTCGGGTTGAGGCCTGATATTAATTTAGCACATAATTTTGAGTTAGTGTGTTCAATGCATTTATTATTGTGCTTCATAGAAATAATAATGCTTATACTTGTAACCTTGCACTAGACCTTGTAACCATGTGGCATAGACACCAAAAACTCCAAAACAAAATGTATGCTATTTTGCACCGCCCGGATTAAATCTGGGACTCTTAGCTTTATACGTTCAATTAGCTCAGTAAAAATGCCAGAAAACGATCACCCATCCAAATACCGACCGGGCGGATAGTAGCTTAGATGATCTGTGACGAACTTATCCCGACCAAACGATGAAATGATGAATTGATATGTTACGAGTTTTTCACATCGAATTAAAAGCAAATATTCCACCACAGTTACCTAATATCTCATATGAATAAATATTCACGAGGTTGAAATTTACAGGTTTTCCTCAATAAGTTCTTTCCAGGTAATTATACATTAAATATTTATTGTGTCAGATTTCCACGAATCTCAATTTGGGTAAGGTGAAATCCGCATAATAAGTCTACATATTATTAATGTCTCGTAGCTTTGTTGAATAGCTCTGCCTTCAAAGCGAGGGACCCCAGGTTCGGAATATTTTGGAACTGCACGAAAAACGAACGAAAATTTAGTTAAATAAAAAATTTTTTAATCCTTAACATATTTCTCTATATAATCTAAAGATCTCATCGTGTCGCGTATAATTGACAAATTAAATTTTTTTTTATATTTTAACTTTTCTTAGTCGATAAAATTATGTCTGTTCAAACCCTTAATATTTCGGAATACAATTTTATTGGTAGCCATGTAGAAAATATCTGTCTAAGATTAATTTTAATAAAATTAATAAATTCACGGGCATTAAGCACAGTGCCTACCTCCAAACTTAGCTTGTACTTGTATGAATGAATGAATTTTTAAAAACGTTAACACACTCATACCTCTGCACTAGGATTCCCTGTGTCGCAGATGGCATGGACAAACACAGCAACACAAGACAAACACCCAAGACCCGAGAACAAACTTCATGCTCACCACACAAAGTATGCCCCGGCCGGGAATCGAACCCGGGACCCCTCGCTTCGAAGGCAGGGCTACTACCAACTAAGCCACGGAGCCGTCAGTGCCGAATGAATGAACACTTTATTGTACACCATAACATTTACATAATATTCATATAAATCTACTTAGATTTAGTACAATGGGCGGTCTTATCGCTGAAAGCTATTTCTTCCAGACAACCTTAGACACTACATAACTGATAGAATACTTATATAGTATTTTTTTAATATTACCCATGGTCCGCAGAAGGCAGAGCTACAACCAACTGAGCTGTGAAACCACAATCCGTACCAGCCTTTATAATGTTCCCACTGCAGGGACACCGGCCTACTCTCGATAATTGCGAGTGAATGGGCTCTGATCTACCACGGGAGCCCAATCCGGATTGGTAGATGTCACATGTCGTCGAATTTTTGGTTCTAAGTCATGCCGGTTTCCTCGCGATGTTTTCCGTCACCGTTTTGAGAACCTGGTATTGCGCACATAAATTTTTCAAGTGAAAAAACTCATTGGTGTACGTTTGGGTTTAAACCAGCAACCTACATATTGAAAGTCAGTGTCTATGCCTCTGAACCATCACGCTCTCTCGAAGCCACAATATAACTACTAAACGCATATGTTGAAAACAATTTATCATGGTCGTGTACCGCTAACGGATTCGAAATCGAACCGTGATCGACAGGTGATTAGCGGAACAGTTTGTGAGGAAGCCATGATAGATCGTCTCTGGCGCGGTATTTCCAACATTTTGTGATGAAATACTAATTGGTCGGTAAGGGGTAGTTTAAAAAAAAATGTCTGTTTGTAAAGTTAAAATAGCTTTTTACTAAATGCATTTGAAAGTATTCACGGAAATTAAAAAAAAAAATTTTTTTATGTTTCTGTATGCCTGTCTCTTTGTTCCGGTTAATCTCCAAAACAGTTGTACCAATTTTCACTGGCAGGTAACTGATGTTATAAAGAGTAACATATGACACTTTATTTAAGAAGAAAAAGAAGTACGAATTCGTGCAAAAGATAAATTAAATTCTACGTGGACGACGTTGCGGGGAATGCTAGTAACAAACAAAACTAGTTCAATATTGAAACCTAACTGATAGTTGACATATATGTACATATAATACCTAAAGAGTTCCTGTGGGACGTCAGATGTGCTCAAATATTACTTAAGCGTATAAATTCTGCCATTCTGACGTGTCCAAAGGATATTTCATATGTTAAAGGATCTTCTAAGAATTACGGGATGTTTTTAAGCATTTTTTTCAGCTTTATTTGTTTCTACAATTGTGCACAATGTCAATATGAGCTATTTGTATACTTCAAATGTTAAAGAGTCTTCTCAGGATTACGCGATGTTTTTTAAGCATTTTGTTCAGCTTTATTCGTATCTATAAACTTTTGTGTACCATTTTAAAATGAGCTATTTGTATAATTGTCATGTGTTGTATGAGTGAGAGAAGATGTTTAATTATAATAAATAATCTTTAAGTAAAGTAGCTCTTTGATACCTAAAAATTCTTATACCAGAAGCCCCTTAAAATTCTCATTACCATAGAGCCAAAAGTCTTTTAGTAGAGACGAAATGATTTACTTATTTATATCGGATCCTGTCATTTGAGTAGATAAATAACATTACTCGGTTCAGTGGAGCTGAAAATTGTTCGTGTAAGGGCGTGGCCAGGCTGTTAGCGATTGATGTGGTGAAAATTTTAATCCGCTGATAATTACGGTTACTCAGAATCAATAAATAAAATTGAAGTTCAAAATAACAGCTTTTTACTAAATGCATTTTAAGCATACGGTAATTACTACAAAATATAATTGACTGGCAATATTTTGACGAGTTTTTCACTGGATAATTAATGTTATTAAGAGTAACTTCTGGTACCTTTATTTTTGAAAAAGCCAAATTAGGGCTTCGTGAAATATTTTCACGCGGTTGAAGTCGCGGAGAACAGCTAGTAACTAATAAAGGCGACGGTGACCACTTTCCAACGGGAAGCGTACCACCTATTATAGTTTGCCCGCTATAAATACACCAATAATTTTATTTAAACCAAATTGAACCTAAAATTAAATATACATATAATTACATTAAATTCATATATAAAATAATACAACTAACTAAAATGATGAAGTTGTACAGACGCCTGTTTTCAATTTAGAGGCTGTTGATTAAAAACCAGACTTAATAGTTTACAATAAAAAATATATATATTTAGTTTCGGTGTAGAACTACACTGAAGGCCCCCGAGTGAGTTATTGACTAGAGTAGCCGGAACTGACATCTTAAGATACCCTTTTAAGTGCGGAAATACTGACGTATTGAATAAAATACTATAATGATTACAAATACTGGAGAGTACCTTAACTTAGTTGATCTGTATAAAACATATAAGTAAACTTCGCTACTTATGAAGCTTGCTCAGCTTGCGCTACCCGACCAATGAAAGAAGAGTGGTTACCGTGGCCAGTGGACGTCTGCAACTTGAGTCAAAGCTGATGTCTGATGTGATTGTAACTCGCGTATCGCTGTATCTCTGACCACGCCTTGAAGTCAGGAGCTTTCGTGTTTCGTGTGCAAATAATCTTTTCGGTTTTATTATGGCGACCGGCACATTGAAATTGTGTTGTCTATTACTCGTTTTTATGAGATTTGGCACAGCATAATATATGGATTCTCTGATGTTAGCACGATTTTAAAGGTTTTATAGCTAAGGTGGCAACACTGTATTATTATAGAAACCGTCTAATGTATGTATAAATCTGCTTGTGGGCACGAATTACGAGTGCCATCGATTTCACAAATGATATATATATATATATCATTTGTGAAATCGATGTGAATGCGTGACGGAACGAGCTGAGGGCCTACCTGATGGCAAGTGGTAACCCTCGCCCATAACTACAGTAATATATCATATATCGGCTGTTTTTAATTATGTAGTGACTCAAATATAAGAAGACCCAAGACGCATCCTGTTGCGCTCGTCACCCGAGACGGACTTAACGTCTCACGGGCCCGTGATTTCACCGTCACCCACTCTCTTCCATCAGAACGCAGCAATGCGTGCGAGTTCCACACTGTTTGGCGGCTGATTACCAGGTGTGGTGGCAGTACTTCCGGACAATCTTGGCACAGGTTCTACTGCTACTTTGGGTCGCTCCTTTAGCACCAGATTCTGAAGGTACTCACCTACGCGAGCAACATGATTCCCCGAAAAAGATGGTTTAATATTCATATTTCTTCTGATAAAACTTATTCGCTGGCATAAAATTTATATAAAACTCTTTATATACATTAAGAGCAAAAAAGTAAAAGCTTTAACCTTTTCGAAATGCTCAATACCTTTTAGCACATTATCTATTCTGTTTATACAAAGGGTCGTATGTCGAAGGGCGGGGGGAGGGGGATTATGTTTCTAATGTCATCTGGAGAAGTCTTTCATTCAGTGCGTATGAGATCAGTGGTAAAGCACTGTTTTCTGCATTGTAGTATTCGATTCCTACCCAAGCATATAAGTCTGACGAATATAGGTTTTTGTTGTGTTAAAAAGACGACAATAGAAAAAACAGACACAGGTTGCATTTTTTTGCAATTCACGAAATTGGTACTTCTAAAAAGCAGCGTATGTGGAAGAGATCGCTTTTAGCGATAAGGCCGCCCATTGTGCCACCTATCTGTTTTATTTATTTTTGTATGATTACTTTTGATGTTATGGTGTACAATAAAGTAATACTACTCTTGAAATTTGTTATCCAAATGCGTTCAGCTGTTGAGGCATGACGTTTTGAGTAATGGCAGCAAATAATATGTAAATATTTCTTTCACGGTTCTGTGGCTTAGTTGGTAGTATCCCTCCGAAGCGTGGGGTCCCGGGTTCGATTCCCGGCCGAGGCACACTTTGTGTGGTGAACATGAAGTTTGTTCTCGGGTCTTGGGTGTTTGTCTTGTGTATCTGTGTTTTTCTATGCCATCTGCGACACAGGGAATCCTAGTGCAGAGGTATGACTTTGTAAAAGTTTTTTTTTTATCGTTTTTTTTTCTCTTATTCTCATAGAATTTCTCTTATCCTTTACCCGTTTTTGCATAATGATGTGAAAACGTTTAAATTTTAATGAAAGGTTCAATTCAGATCGTTTTACATTCACATTTGCGATTCTGTTTGTAGTAACGGACGGACGAACGGACATAAATTATGTAACGCGGCAGAATTGTTTGCACCAATCGATTGTGTCGTAAGTGATTTCAGAACGATTACGGCACCTCTGCTAGCGATTTCACCCTGCCGATATGCACCATATCTATACTAATATTATAAAGCTGCAGTATTTGTTTGTTTGTTTGTTTGAACGCGCTAATCTCTGGAACTACTGGTCCGATTTGAATGACTCTTTCATTGTTGGGTAGTCCATTTATCGAGGAAGGCTATAGGCTAAAAAAACTAGAAAAACGCGGGTGAAACCGCGGGGCACAGCTAGTTATATTATATTGTTAAAGTGTTGTCTTCTCTCAATGAAACACTCGTGTCGTAGCTTGTTCAGCTGTTCTTTACAGATCATTTAATTTAAGCAACATTGCACAACACAAATGAAACTGAAATTTCAATTATATATTAACACAAGGTTTGGCCCTCGGTTTCACCCGCGTTTTTGTCGTTTCCGTGGAAACAGCGCACGCAAAAATAGGTTTTCGATTTTACACCTTGTGTTACAAAATAGCAGTTTTATTACGGATAGTAGTTCCAGAGATTAGCGTGTTCAAACAAACAAACACTGCAGCTTTATAATATTATATATAATATATAGTATAGAAGAAAATAAAAAGCTAAATAAATTATACGAACAAGTTATTGTTATGTGGCCATAAATGAAGTTAACAACAAGTGCTAAATAAATATAGGTTTCCTCAAATAAATATAATCTGAAAAGGATATTATTTTGTAAACCTTCGGTTAATTAATTAGTTTATGAATAAAATATGTTATCGTTGATTAATTAGTAGAAATTTTAATACGTGTCCACACTTATACACTTACTTATATATGAGTAATGGGGGCACTAGGAATTCCTGCATGTAAAAACACAAACACACGACAATCACCCAAGACCCGAGAACAAACGTTACACCCATCATACAAGCTTGCACTGGTTGGGAAACGAACCCAGGACTCGCTTTGAAGGAAGGGCTACTACCACTAAGCTACGGAACCGTATCATATAGCTTTGAGTGGTATTAACTAATTTAACAAATATGTCGTTTTTAATTTTTATTGAAACAGTTAAATAAATCACTTAATAATATTGGAATCCTTTCTAACATCAAGAATAAAATATTATTCTCAAACGGTAACATTATAATTTAATATCGATCTATAATCATTTGCAAATGGCAACCACCATTTTGACAGATCAATTTATCCTTCTTGTTATCGCCACCGATGCGGAATATCCGCTGTAAGTCTTATTTCGTCTTATTTAGTACCTGACTGAACCATCCCAGTAAATATACAGTCCACTCATACCCCAACACTATTGATGATTTTTTTTATTTTTTTTTATTTTTTTTATGTGAGTAAGTTACGGAACGAGCTGAGGACCCACCTGATGGTAAGTGGTGACCCTCGCCCATGACAACAGTAATGCGTGCGACTCAGTATGAGATCCAAATCTTTACTGAGTCGCTTTTATCCTGCTGCGTCCATCACCCGAGACGGGGATGATACGTCTCATGCACATGTGATTTCACCGGCAACCACACCCTTCCGCCGGAACACAGAATTGATTGATGACAGAAGTGAATAAATGTTCATTAGTGGCTATTAAGATTATATTCGATGTAACACCAGCGTACATATTCAAATATTTGGTGCGAAATACAATATGAACCCGCCAAGTTCGACTCGTGTCCCACTTCGAAATGAAACCTATGGGCTGAACAAGTTTTCATTCAAAGCGTGCTAGAAATAAACATAGACATAGACATAGACACTCATTTATTTGATGTTTAGCACACGTATACAATACAATAAAAAGAAAGAAGAAAAACAAAAATAAACGATATAAATAATGTAACAAGACAATAAATAATGATTTTTAACGAAATAAGTTTTGAAATTTCGCTTCATTAGAGTAAAAAATTAAGTAAAACGTGCTTATATTATATATTACTAGAATACATGCATGTTACCTTTTAATACATTTAACAAAAAGGCACAAACCAAATTTAATACGAAACAAATAGAAAGATGCGTTCAACCCTTCCTGTTGAAGGAGTATTCGCGCAATCCGACATTTGCGCGTTTGTGGTTGCGTTGTTGTTTTCGTAAATCTGAAGTCAAGCAACTCATCAAATGTAATAATGGGATCAGTTGCCCGATTCAAAACATTCATTAGGTCAACTCATCCCGCGGGATAAGTTTGAGCGGCCTCAGTTGACTAAAGAGCCACTTTTTTAACGTTATCTACTATAATATTATATGTAATATTATTTTTACTAATCACTTAAGAAAATTCAAAAGTTAGGCTTTGTTTTAACAAAGACTGACATAGCTCCTTAGATCATCTGCAATGTTATTTTATGTTCCATCTCAACACTTTGACTTTGACGGGAGAGAGCTTTGCATTAGTGCTATAAAGATATGATTTTTAACGAAATAATTAAAAACTTTGCTACCCTTGTTTCAAGCAAATAAATGTTTTGATTAATTGATTGACAAAGATTGAAGTACAACTGTTTATTTTCTTCTGCTAATTATCACAATAATTTTTATTTGTATAAAGAGATATCATTATTTTAATATTATCGTTTAGTTATAAGTTTGAAGTAAAAATCTTTTTTTTTATTGAGTACACTCCCTTTTTAACTAAGTTTATAAAAAAAATATGTTATCGTCGATTAATTAGTTTCTCTTTTTTTAACGGCTTTATAACTATGCCGTAGGCTTATAGACACGTGTTTAATTAATCACAAGACTTAATAAGCTTATTATCGGAGTGCCTAATGGTCGTACCATGCAGTGACACCAGCTGGATAGTATAAAAAAGGTGGATTGGTTGCTTTAACTCACATAATTTGTCCACGCCCTTTAGGATGCTTCATTAGTTTATGGATAATTAATTAGTAATTACAGAATATGGTTATTATAGGACTGGTTAATGGCCATACCTTATGGTGACAATAGTTGTAGGGTATAACCCACTCTGTTGAAGATTTGACCACGTGGTCACTCCTGAAGATACCACGTGGTCGCTGATTAATTAGTAATAATTAGCTTATGGATTGGTAATTAACTAGCCAGGACACACTTTGTGTGGTGAGCATGAAGTTGTTGAGTATTTGTCTTGTGTTTCTGTATTTGTCCATGCCATTTGCTACAAATGGAATCCTAGTACAGGAGCATGAGTGTGTAAAAGTTAATTAGCAATTTAATTTAATATTTAGACTCGTTTCGGAATGCACGCTGTCTAGTCGCTGAAACGTCATTCGCATTCGCAATGCTGTTTGCGTGTCGCATAAATTATGCAAGAGAACGATGGACGTTGTTTGTAATAGGTTTTCGGCTCCATTTTACATGTTAATGGGAGATTTTACCTCGAAATATGGTGTTAATTTGATGACGAATTTTTTAGGCCAAACAAATGTGTTACGATGAGATGGTGCCGTGACCAAGATTTAGATTCGTTTCCCGACCTTAGTTAACTTTCTATAGTTTTTTTATGTTAATGTGTATCTACACTAATATTATAAAGAGGAATGATTTGTACCTATGTTTGTATGTTTGTAATGAATAGGAAAAAAATTAGGGATCCTTGG
Source organism: Aplocera efformata (assembly GCA_921293045.1). Classification (NCBI taxonomy): domain Eukaryota; kingdom Metazoa; phylum Arthropoda; class Insecta; order Lepidoptera; family Geometridae; genus Aplocera; species Aplocera efformata. Next base: position 6,419,636 of record OV121061.1, read on the forward strand.
TAAAATTTGAACAATGTAACCGAAGGTGTAGAAAAATGAGTCTTAAAATGTCTTTCGTCGAATGTATCCAAATTTCCAAAAATAAATAATTGTCTTGTCTACCCCGTGCGAAGTCGGGACGGGCTGCTAGTGTGATATAAAAGAAACTGTGTGTTTTGGTCAACGGCACGAGAATATTCAAGGATGAATTATGTTGAACTAATAAACTTTGATATAATCGTTTATATCAAAGTTACAAGGCAGAGGTATGAATGTGTAAACTTCTATAGAATTCTATGAGAAAAGAAAATTAATTTGATTGATGGCAAAATTACACGAATAATGCAGCTTTCATACAAAGTATATGAGTAGTAAAACTAACCTGTGAATAAACTCGTTTTAAAGTACACGACAAATATGTAACTCAAAAAACTTGAGGTAGATTTTCTTCGTAATATTATCAAAGTAATTTCTCAGCTCTTGAGCATCTCAGTTCTGTTGTGATATTAATATCAGCCAAGTGCACCCTCTACTTAAGACACCGGATCTGTAGTAAATAGCTGTTATTTCTTGCAGAACAGCGGATGGTTAAGTTACACTCAGAATGTTTTATAAACATTTAATAAACTTAGCTAGGCCAAGTTTGTGGCATCTTATATGACAGCTCCGTCTCTTTGTATAAAGATAATAATATTCTATGGTCAACTACTATCATTCAACGGAATTTTGTCAAAATTTTAAATTAGAAAACATATATGAAGATGGGTTTTTACAATGGCAAATGCATATAAGTGCGATGACAGAAGAAAGAAAAAAAAAAGATGGGTTATGACAGCCCTTTGAAAAAAAAGCGCGCGATTTTTTGAAAATATTTAGAACAGAGTGAATTTCGTTTGCTTATAACTTATAACAAACTAGCGGATACCTGGCGTGTGTTACTACGCTAAAAAAATAAATAAATCCATTTTATGTTTAGTACATTTGAATTTTAGTAGTCTAAAATCATCTTCGAATTATTACGTTTCTCATAAAACCGGTTTGGGAGACATCGGTTGAATGGTTTCGAAGTCTATAACGGACATAAGGATAAACAATTTTGTACCACTTTTTGTGAAAAAAATATACACTACCGAAAGCAAAGAAAACCTGAACAAATGTTTAAATATTTTTTTATTAAAAATTAATATAATATTCGTAGAAACCGTACCCTTGAAGCCCTATACGTACCCCATCGGTGAGGGCCTAAATTGTGTTATAGTTGTTTACGCCGTTGCTACTTCCGTCACTAGGAACTGGTTTCTAGGAAGTTCATAATATATATTTTTTTTAATGTGAAAATGTGACGGAACGAGCTGAGGGCCTGGTTGTAAGTGGCAACCCCGCCCATAACAACAGTAGTGCGACTCAGTATAAGATTTGAGTCTTAATCGCATTCAACTTGCTGCGTCCATCACTCCAGACGGAGATGATACGTCTCTTGCGCACGTGACTTGTGATTTCACCAGCGCCCACACCCTTTCACCGGACACAATAATGCGAGCAATTGCTTGGCGGCAGATTCCAGGTGGCAGTACCTCTCCGGACGAATAATTCTTTGTTTTACATTGTGTAGTAGTAACTAGTAAATTAATACGCATTTTACCTAAGTTTAGGATTGACAGCTCCGTGGCTTAGGTGGTAGTAGCCCTGCCTTCGAAGCGAGGGGTCCCGGGTGCGATTTCCGGCCGGGCACACTTTGTGTGGTGAGCATGAAGTTCTTTTTTGGGTCTTGGGTGTTTGTCTTGTGTTTCTGTGTTTGTCCATGCCATCTGCGACACAGGGAATCCTAGTGCAGAGGTATGAGTGTGTTAACGTTGTTTGTTTGTTTGTTTATCTTCTAAGCAATTATTGCTTTAAAATAAACTTAACTTAAATCGTATTTCCCAGTATTCTTGCGGTTCCACGATTCATTCCGATGTAGGATGAGAAATCATTCATCCAAAAACTGAACTCCAATCCAATCTGTCATTTTCCCACGAACTCGTGAAATCAAACTTTTCACGAAAAAATACATGAGTCCAAGAGACGTTGCTTTCGCTCCGCTGAACCGAAAGCCTCGCGTCGTATCGATAGCAAAATATCGACGGCTCGCAGCAAAATAGGGTAACCGTGAGTTTAATCAAAACCTGCTTGGAAAGAACAGCTACGTTTAATCAATAAATTCCGAAAAATTCAACAAAATTTTTGCTTTTCGGTAAATTCCAGATAAACCTCATGAGAGAAATTTTGTATAAATACGGATAGTCGGCGCATTTTACATATTTATCCAAAGTTTTCAGTTACATTATAATATTGTATTGAAAACGATGTTTCTGTTTCGCGGGAAATTCGGTGGCATTCTTTGAGTGTATTCCACGATATATCAATTAAAAACCGATTCGGGTGATTCTTTTTAATGTAAAAGGTGTTTTATGTCATACTATTTCTATGAAACAAATCCTGAATAACAGAAATATTCATGAAATTCCACGTGTGAAATATCGAAATTTATTCGATTAAATAACTCACTTGCATTGATCGTTTTACATATCCGTTCCAAGTAGGCCATCCATTTCATGAATTGCATTGCATTGTTAATTTGTAAACTAACAAAACTTAGTTATGTGACGAGATGAAGGCTTTCAGGAACTCTATTATTACTATGCATAACATGTTGCATTCCATTGCATTAAAATTACGCAAACCATTGGATTGAAATTTCGCATTACATTGCATTTTACATTGCATTACATTGAAATGTCGCATTACATTGCGTTGAAATGTCGTATTGCATTGCATTCTAATTTCATATTCATATAAACACACACATACACACAAACTCATAATACAAACTTTCCTCCGCAACCCTGCCTTCGAAGCGAGAGAATTCAATTCGAGGCCGGGCCATAGAGGCGAGCATGAAGTTCTATCTTGCTGTTGTATTATATGGTTGTGTTTGTCCATGCCACCTGCGTCACAGGAAGACATCCTAGTGTATGAGTGTCTAAGCGTTTACTTCTCAGACTTTACTAACCAAATGATGATATACAAAAAATCATAACAATATATACGTTTACACTAGGATTCCTTGTGTTGCAGAAACACAAGACAAACACCCAAGACCCGAGCACAAATTACGCTCACCACAAAAAGTCTGCCCTAGCCGAGAATTGAACATGGGACTAGCTCGGAATGCAGGGCTCCTGCCTCCTAAGCTACAAAGTTGTGTAAACAACAAAACATATTATGACACATGATTATAATTTTCTCCGTCTCACCAAAAACATACTCATCCCATCTCGATAAAGACGAAATATCTGAATTATTCATGCTCCCGAATCTTCAGCAGAAATACAGGCTGTTCAAAAGAATACATCCTTTTTAACAATAAACAGGGTGTTTTCATAATTTGTCCCGCGAACCGAAGGATTCCCTTTTGATGTTTATGTGCAAGTTTTTCGTTCAAGTCGATCGTGTTTTGTACAAGTCGATTCAAGTCGGCCGTGTTTTGTTGAGTCAGTGGCTTTGATGGCCGATGCCCGAATGGGTTTTTGTATCAGAGATTTATTTTTTCCTGCCTTCCTAAAATACAACAAGAAATCTTTATTCTGCAATGATTTTTGGATTATACTGTGTTGGTAGGTTTTTAGTTTTCTTTGACATATTAAAATTATATTTTTGTCCTACTGTATTTATATGTATTTTTTATTATTAAAAATACATATAAATATAAATCAGCGATGTTTCCGCCATTAGATTTATGAATTGTGAAATGAGAATGCATGTAGATGTTAGACTGCATCTCAGTCTAGCAGTCAAATATATACGAGAAAGGTTTCGGAAAAATCTTTACCTACACGCAATATGAACCAAATAAAATGAAAAAATAAGAGTATTATAAAATAAAGCTTCAAAACAAACATTCTATTAAATAATATCCACAGATACAAAAAACATACTTCAAAAAATATTATTGACACCAGTCAAACATAGCCTGACCCCACCGCGTTGAACTTAAATTGAAATTGGTCCTTATTTCCATAGTATTCATAAAGTTCGGAGATCTTTTTATGTTGGATAGCGAAGTTCCGTGTTTTGTCGACTCACTGACCCGCAAGTATCGGGTTTTTGATGAACATGTCCAGTGATAACGGCATTCATACATTAATTTAAATAAGTAGGAAGAGATTTTTTATGTGAATGAATGACGGAACGATCTGAATGCCCACCAGATGGTAAGTGGTGACCCTCGCCCATGACAACAGTAATGCGCGCGACTCAGTATGAGATCCAAATCTTTACTGAGTCGCATTCATCCTGCTGCGTCCATCACGGGGATGATACGTCTCATGCGCATGTGATTTCACCGGCAGCCACACCCTTCCACCGGAACACAGTAATGCAACCACTACTGCTTGGCGACAGATTCCAGATATGGTGGTAGTACCTCTCCGGACGAACTTGGCACAAGTTCTACTGCTACTTTTGGTTGATCCTTTAGCACCACCCAGGGGGTACGTGTAATAGAATGGTAAGATAATAATAAAATAATCTTTTTATCTGTTTGTAATGACAAAATAACAGCGTTTTACTAAGTGTATTTCAAATTATATACGGTAATTATGAGAAAGAATTTTTATTTCTCAGTCATTCCGTCTGTCTGTTTGTTGCGGCTAATCTAAAAAACGGCTGGACCGATTTTGATGTGACTATCATTAACAGATAGCTGATGTTATAAGGAGGATGTTATGTTATATGTTACTTTTGTTTAAGATAAAGAAAATAGAAATAGGGATCCGCGCAAAAAAATTCCACGCTGATGAAGATCAAATACTATTTAGTAATTAAATTATTAATAAACTAGACCTAATACTATTACAGCGTTAGCGCATGATAACAGCTAGGCTGAGGTAGCGAGTTCGACTCCTGTCCGTGCAGAATATTTATGCATTTTGATTTGACACAAGATAAAAGATATTTGTTATATTACGTAACTCGACTGAAAAAAGGAGCTAAGCAATGTTTTTTTTCTGTTGCAGGTTCACATTTTCGGAACCACCTCCCAATTCCAGGCCAGAGCATACAAAAGGTAAGAAAAGATATATGATAACACTTTATTGCTCACAAACAAAATAACAGTAATCATAAAAATATAAATTACACATTAATGTGAAACAATGGGCGGTCTTATCGCTTTAAAGCGATCTCTTACAGACAACCTTGGATGGACAAGAAGTAACGGAATAGTATATTCATCACCAGTTTTATTTACTTATTGCCATCATATAATACTTTATGTATTGTTGAAATTTTAATGTATTATTTATTTCTTGACAATGCCACTATACTGCAGCCATTGTTTAATTATATTTTATTTTTAATGTAACATTTTAATTTCTATTTAGTTTTAATTTAGTTTATAAGATAGTACTGCAACATTGTAATGAAAGTTTAAATTTGACATAACCAAGTGTTCGCTATATGATCCTACGGTGAAAATAAATGAGTATGAGTATGAGTATGAGTATGAGTATTTACTGGTGTCGAGTTTTCGAGCCGCTTGAAGGCCTCCGATATGGCTTAACAAGCAGTATAGAAAGTGAAAAACTTATATTTAAAGTTATCAGGGAACTGTCAATAATGAACTACATTATGTATTGAAGAAAAAGGTATATATATACATCAAATTTTAAGACAAGGCACATAAATGCACTTCAATTACCATAAAATACAAAACTGTCACCTTCGCTGGAAACATCTCCAAACTTTTCCTATTTCAACCAAAACTACCGTTTGATATGCCAAAGGGAACCTTAGAGATGAAATATAGTATACGTACTTTATCTGAGTATGAACAGCTTATAATTTTTTTTTAAACTATCATGGTTACTTTATTAGAGTTACCGAGATATTAACCATGATTTGTAAGTTTTGTTGACTCCTGATATTTCGACGCAGTTTCATTCGTCTCACAAATTATGGTAAAACATTCTTATCAATCAATCATCAAACTTTTAATGTGCCGGTGAATTTACAAGCACTTGAGGCGTAACATCATAGTCTCAGAGTGACGGGTGCAACCTGATGCTACTTGGATCTCCTCATACTTTAGCAGGGGAAGACCTGAGTAGTATATTTGTTGTTTATGGCCGGCGGTAACTATTGTACTTAACACATTATATATTTATTTTAAAGTATATTCATAAAAATAAAATATATATTGGGTGTGTGAATATGACTCCGCCCTTTCTCAACAGATGTCGTTTTTAGTATTGTTTACGTGTACTAATAAATGACCATACTTGTATTCGATAGTACTGAATGTCAGCTATCTAACGCATTTTATGATATTTGGTTGAAGTGTAAGCAACAATTGTTTTCACCTTTTCGAAAATGTCGGTTTTTATTCCAAATAAACGTCATTTGCGGGAAGTGTTATTACATTATTTTATTGCGAAGAAAACTGCAGCGGAAACTTATCGTTTGCTTGTGGAGATTTATGGTGAGCATGCTCCGTCTAATACAACTTGCAAGGAATGGTTTCGACGATTTCAAAATAACGATTTTAGTACTGAGGATAAAGAACATGGAAAACCACCAAAAAAATTTGAAGATGCTGAATTGGAAGCATTATTGGCGGAAGATTCTTGCCAAACTCAATCAGAATTAGCTGCAGCATTAAATGTTGATCGTTCAACTGTTGCAAAGCGTTTACAAATGATGGGAATGATTCAAAAAGCCGGTGACTGGGTTCCACATGATTTAAAAGAAAGAGACATGGAACGTCGGAAAACCATTTGTGAAATGCTGCTTCAAAGACAGCAAAGAAAAGGATTTTTGCATCGGATAGTCACAGGAGACGAAAAATGGAATAAATGGAAAAATGGAAAGCCAAAAATAAATATTCACTGTGCCAAGGTCATGCTCTGTATTTGGTGGGATCAGAAAGGTATTGTATATTATGAGTTGCTCAAACCCTCTGAAACTATTAATGGAGAAGTTTACCGACGACAACTAATGCGTTTGAAGCGAGCCATAGAAGAAAAACGACCAGAATGGGTGAATAGACATAACAAATTAGTTCTTCAGCATGACAATGCCAAACCGCATACCGCAGAAGTCGTAAAAAGATATTTAGAGGGACAGGACTGGGAAGTGTTACCCCACCCGCCATATTCACCAGACATAGCTCCTTCGGATTACCACCTATTCCGGACGATGCAGACAGACCTTACTGGAGAAAAGTTTACTTCATGTGAAAGTATCAAAATTTGGATTGACAACTGGATAAGCTCAAAAGACCAGGACTTCTTCCAGCAAGGAATACGAAAACTACCTGAACGATGGGCGAAGGTTGTAGCTGCAGATGGAGCATACTTTCAATAATTTTTTTTTTAATTTTGTAAGCGAACAAATGTGTTTTATTTTGACAAAAAGGGGCGGAGTCATATTCACACACCTATTAATAATTTTAGCATCTACATAATTTATCGAACACAGAAAGTAAATTAAGCATACAATAAAAAAAAATGTTTTTTTTTTTTTTGTTATTTATTTATTTATACATAAAGGTTTGAATATAAAATTAAAATAAGCATAGCATTTAAAAACCACTAAGGTTTACAAAAAAAAGCATGCTATTAAGAGTTTTTATATTTTTTAAATAAATTTATATGACATGCCTATACAAACTGCCATAACGCAATTACATGCATATAATTAAATGAACTGTTTTAGGGTGAAGGAATTACAAACATACACATATACAAATAAACTTTCGCCTGTATAATATTAATGTGATTAGGTTGTAAGCAGCCCTGCCATCGAATCGAGGGGATGATTGCACGGCCAATGAGATGAGCAAGTTTATCTTGATGAGTAACAAACATACACACACACAAACAGACACATGCATACAAACGTTCGCCTATAAAACATAGGCGTGATATTCTATACCATATCTTGGTATAATGACTCTCAGTAAGGGTATTTGCACATGGGCGGTGCTCTCAATTCAGACTGGCAGATAAATAATAGCAATAAATAATCTGGTGGTGACACGGGCCGTGTGGAGTGCCCCTTACTCCGCGTCACGGGTGGATGTGTGTCACACAGAAAAGAATATTCAATTTTATGAATAATCTTTGTTTATATATTAACCTACTAATATTATAAACGCAAATGTTTGGATGTATGGATGGATGTTTGTTACTCAATCACGCCAGAACGGCTGAACGGACATGGATGAAATTTGGCACAGAGATAGAATAGCACATAGGCTACTTTTTATCCCGTAAAATGTATGGAATTGAATTATATTATTCAATTCATTCTTTGTCTATATATTATCCTACTAATATTATAAACGCGAATGTTTGGATGTATGGATGGATGTAAAATAAATTTAATAAATTTTGTAATCTTGTTATTTCGAAACGGATGAAAGAGACTTCCATAACACAAGTTTTAACCTAGGGTGGGAGCTAGTGACCTTATTCTCCTAATTAATTGTATGATGAAATTTGTTAGTGCAACAATATTATAAAAAATATTGTTGCACTATTGTATTGTTATTGTAATTTTTTTTTTTTTGATCTTTATAAATGTATTTGTATTATATTTGTATGTTTGTTACTCAATCACGCCAGAACGGCTGAATGGACCTGGATGAAATTTGGCACAGAGATAGATTATAGTCTGAAATAGCGCATAGGTTACTTTTTATCCCGTAAAATGTATGGTTTCCGTAGGAATCAACCGCGGGTAACATCGCGGGGCGCAGCAAATTATGTTTTTTTTTTTTATTGATGTATTATATATACTAGTTGTGCCCCGCAGTGTTACCGCATCGGGGTCAAAAGTAGCCTATGTACCGTCAAGCAGTAATGCACTAGCGTTGCTGTTTCGGTGGAAGGGTGTGGGTGCCGGTGAAACCACATACGCAAGAGACGTACATCCCGTCTCGGGTGATGGACGAAGCAAGATGAATGAAACTCAGACAGACGGACAGCGGAGTCTTAGAAATAGGGTCTCGCTTTTACCCTTTGGTTAGGGAACCCTAAAACTCACAGTAAATATATACACCTACGGTTCGGTGTGAAGTTCGTCCACATTATTGGTACTCCTTTTGTTATGAAAGCGTGGATTGCATTTGTTTTATTCGTCGTTCATACGTTAACGATTCATATGAATCGTTAAGGTTCGCGTGCGAAACGTGTAATGTAAATACATCCGTACCAGCATCTAATGTTCCCACTGCAGGGACACCGGCCTACTTTCGATAATTGAGAGTGAATGGGCTCTGATCTACCACGGGAGCCCAATCCGAATTGGAAGATGTAACATGACGTCGAATTTTTGGTTCTAAGACATGCCGGTTTCCTCACGATGTTTTCCGTCACCGTTTCTAGAACGAATTGCGCAGATAAATTTTTGAAGTGAAAATACTCATTGGTGCACCTTTGGGCTTGAACCAGCGACCTTAGATTTGAAAGTCGGCGTCTGTGCCCCTGGGCCACCACGCTATATATATATAATTTTTTTTTATTTATTTAATTAGCATGGTTTAGACCACTTATACTATGCATTAATTAATTGCATAAAAAATAAAAAATGAAACTGAGTTTCATATGAAAGTATTCCTATCAAACTTCCCTGAGGCTAACCTATGAGTTTTTTCACTTGAAAAATTTATGTGCGCAATACCACGTTCTCGAAACGGTGACGGAAAACATCGTGATTAAACCGGCATGTCTTAGAAGCAAATATTCGACGACATGTGACATCTACCAATCCGATTTGGGCTCCCGTGGTAGATCAGAGCCCATTCACTCTCAATGATCGGGAGTAGGCCGGTGTCCCTGCAGTGGGAACATAAGAGGCTAGTACGGATACGGAGAAGAACATAACATTTTGTAAAATCTTTATACCATACGAATTTGTATGATAACGTTTCGCGCTGAAATTGGTGCCAGTAAATTGTATTATATGCTGAAACATAGGTATTTATTCGCCGCACGAACAAAATGTTTCATTTTAAGTATAATAAAACACGTAATAAGCATCCTGAAATCATACCCACACTATTATTTTACCCATTTTTATAAGTAAACTTTCTTTTTATGGCCCACATCGGGAGTTTTCGACGCGGAGAATTAATGTAATTTTTAAGGATGAGAATGTATTGTATTCCTTGCCTCATGTTTTTAAAGTATTCGGTAAATAAGGCGGCCATTGTTATGAGCGTTTCATTCTTGCTATATTTTTTCTTATATAACAAAAATTTTAAACTTTATTTGGGTTCCTAATACTTTGGCCCCTAGGAAAAGTATTAGGAACTTGGCGTAGAGATAAATTGCATCCGTAGGAAGAAAATAGACTGCATATTCTCTGAACTCCAAGCCGGCGATTATATTGATACTGAAAACTGATACCATCTCTAACATTCTTGGAAGAAGAGCTGTGGATTAAATCGTAGGGATACTTGCTTTTGTTTAGATTGTAAGCAAAAGGTATAAGCTAATGAATATTATCACATGGATAAGATAGTTCTAAAAAGTATTTTAACTAACGGCCATCCCGGCTAGTTTCCGAAGCAATCTGATACTGGAATGTTATACTTCCTCCTTGATGGGATAACTTTAATGTGCTCGCGTGGAGCATCTCGGCAAACCCTCTTAAGGACAGGGCATTGTCAAGGGCGCTCAAGCGATAACTTTTTTATCGCATGAGCTATTACTTATTTTAAATGAATTAAACTTGGACTTGGGGTAAAAAAATAAAAATTATAAAAATTTAAGATAATTTATGATATTGTTAGCAATTAGTTATAACAAATCCTCGTTGCGAGCGTTTGAGTCGAAGTTAAGTACATCGTTAATCGAAGATAAAGATGATTTTTTCACGTGATTTAATTAGTTTTAATATATATTATAGTCAAAATAATTAATTTCATAATAGTTTCATCAGGAATGATACACAAACCAAATAAAATTATGGCATTCAAAAAACCACAATAAAAAAGAAGAAAAAAGAGCATTTATACAAAATATCAAATAAGAAAGTTAATTACAAAATACAAGAAACTCCATGGCAATAAAAAAAATAATAAAATTACAAAAAAAAGTATTCTTATATGTCAAAAATTCTTGTATTGTAAATAAAATATATAAGCATTATTTTATTGACTTAAAGAATTTGCCTCCCTTCTGTTCTTAAATAGGTTTTGGTAAATTATAATATAATATTATACATTTTGTTTGAATATATCTTTGTACTAGTCCAACTGTTTTTAGAAAGAACAAAGAAAGATAGAAATATTTTATATTTTATTCTCGTAAACTGTATACAACAAATCACAATACATAAAAATTTAAATAATAATAAATAATTTACATCCAATTACATCAATTTGCCGCCAATCTAGGATCTAAATCCGTCCGTCTGTCCGGTTAGCATATCATTACCTCGACAGCTTCCGCAGCAATCTACGAGGGAATTACATTACGTAACCCCTCTCGGATGGAGCCACTTCGCATCGGCCAGTGGACATGTAGATGATTTGTAACCGAATTCTAGCTTCAGATAATTTAAAATAAGAATTCTTCATCTTCTTTCTGTGTGATTCAAATTCAAATCAGTTATTCGCGAAACATTGGTTATAATGATGACAGTTTAGGATATAATTTAAGGCATAGCCTGTTTCTGCTTCACAGCATGCAAATTAAATAATTAAATAGATAATTAAAAATAAAAAAATTAATAAAGATTAGAACATTAGAATTAGAATTTGTGGTCTCGTTGGTACCTTTCATCCTGAATTCAAACCTACGACCTATGAAACGACAGTCTTGAGTAATATTCGGTTTCCACATCATTCGGAAACCTATTTTCATTCTAATTTAGGTGCATCCTAGATCCAAAGGTTTAATCTTCGTAGCTATTCTGGGATAATAAACTTAGAGCCAATTCTCGCTGTTCGACATGACAAATGTCTAATACTAGTTTTAATAGTAGTAGATCATTTCCTGATACTCTCCAGACCAGCTAGAAATGAACGTCACTAGTACAAATACATGTTAGGATAGGATACATAGGATTCCCCGTATCTCTCTCTTCAAGAGCAGTATTAGAAGTTTTTTTTTTTTAATTAAATTTCTTGTAAGTGTTGTGGTGTTTAGCTATGTTAGGTGGAAATCATTGTTTTCCGGGATCCGATTTGAATACTCTTTGTTAATATTGATTAGACACACACAAAAATAACTTACAAAAACTAAACAATACTAAAAATAATATCACAACATTTAAACATTTTAGGCCTATAAGTTGACATAATAAATATTTTTGTAAAAATTTATGTCTATTTGTTTTTATGTGTGTTTCTTAATTATATACAAGATTTTATTTATTGCATTTGTGTTGCTTATAATAAATAAAAATACAACCTCGAAAGATTTAGACAAAGTCAAAGTCAAAAAACTTTATAACCGTTGAATCTTTATATCATAAAAATTTGTTCGACTACGCTCAAAGCTTGATTCGACATTACTTATGTCAACGTCCCGAGAATAGCCTACAGATAGTGGCCATTTGTGCCGTTCGGCCGCAAACTTCAATTATGGGGTTTGACTGCGTTCCTAGCGATGCTACCTAGATAGACCTACGAGTATAAGGCTTGCTTCGTGATGTTATTGGTGATTCCTGCCTTCCAATGCCAACTAGATATACTCTCATATACTAGTGAGTAGCAGAATTATATAGCGCTTCAGCAATAGAATAAATAAATATTCATAGCAAATTTCACACAACGCTATCTAACCCCAAACCAAGCATACATTGTTCTATGGGAACCAGATTACTAGATTATTGATTGAATAAGTTAAAACTTAAGAAAAAAAATATTATATAGGTAGGATCATTTTGTATCAGCTATGCTGGTATAACTTATGTGTTTATTCACTAAAGGAAGGAGAAAACAATGGCGGTGATCAGCTCACCATTTGCCAAAAATGTGTGACCAGCATATACCAGTATATACCAGCATATCAAGGCCTTGCCTAACCCCTTGGGTGGATATAGCGCTAGGCTAGGCTAGAATGGATCTTGAATCCCAACTGAACTGCACGAAATGCTTCTCATCCACAACAGTTGGGATCCAAGGGACCACTGGATGATAATTCATTGAAATTAGGATGATTGTTATTGAAATATGGTGGCAGTCGTGACCCAAATCCTTGTCATCAAGTTGAGGAAATGAGGAAATTAACTGTGCGACGGATCTGATTCTATAATACTCCGTTTCGTAAACAATTTAGTTATATCAGCAAACGATTTTGTTTGTGATTCTTGCGGAAATATAATATTTATTGATTCGACGTAAGTTAATTTCGAAACAGTATTTAAATATTGAATTTGTAAGATCGTGTAAACTCGAAAGAAAAACATGGTTTTCCGATATTTTCAAAGTTTGCTTTAGTAAGATGTTCGTTAATTTATAACAACTGACTAATTTAAAAACACATAGCGCAATCTAGTTTATACTACGGAGCTAGATGAATGTCCATAATATAAATAGTCCAGTTCAAAAAAGTACAAAAAAATTAGCAAGATCGCTTTGCGCCAAGACTTTTTTTGTGTGGCTAACTTTCTACTTGATGATGAAATTGATATAGACCGAGATCCGGCTGCAAGAAGAAACCGCTCATTTTAATTAAAATATAATAACATTAGTTGATTAGTTGAAAAAAAATATAATTCATACAGCAAATACATGTAAACAACTTTATAAATTCGGGTTGCTGTTGCGCAGTTACACGGCACCCTATCGCTATAACCTATAAGGGTTCATGTGTAGCACCACCCATGTATAAAGCCTTAATGCACCGTGTTACAGCTAGATAAATATTTAGTTCTCGTATTTTTATCCCGTGGTACAAAAACTCAACATGGAAAAATTGTTTTTTTTTTTTTTTTGCAAACCACTAGAATAGATTATTAGTTTCGGGATAAAAAGTAGCTACCTTCATAACAAATTTAACAGACAAACTTTCACATTTATAATATTAGTATGATTAGTTAAAATATCTACTATTTGATCGAATTTACGAATTTGGAGCAGCCTGTATAACAAGCGGAAGGAAATGCGAAATTTGGAGTACACCAAGTGTGATGTGAGGGTGTTTCAAATTTCTAATTACACAGGAACTAATTACTCGTGTAGAAACCATCGATAATTTCCCGTAATTAACGTAGAAGACATTTACTAGCAAATTAACGTTCACTCTCGTGCGTACACTGCAGGACATGTGGGTAATTTGTAGATTGATTTCCAATCTATCGTTGAGAAAATAATTTTTACCAAGCTCTATTGTGTTGTAACATTTTATATTAAACTAGCAACCCGCCTCGGCTTCGCACGGGTTACAGAGCATATATGGTTACATTTTTTAGCATCGTTTTCTAGATATTATGTGTTAATCTTAGAAGTTAAACATATGTTTATAACGCTATATAGCGTTGCTAATCTTTAATAGATTTTTAATACAATATTTTTGATGTGAAACATCTAATGGCACAGTACGGTAGTGAGACCGACTCTTGGCGTGGCGACGCGTGGCGACGCGCCCCTCGTGGCTCGTCCGCCTCAGCTCGGCAATCCCCTCTCTTTCTACAAAACGTTATTTGATGTTTCATATCTGCCAGGCTGATTACTACTACTACTACAGTTATTGTCTAAAGTTTACGCGGCACACGGCAGTAAAGCTTCCAGTTGGCACTTTTTGTGCACTTTTCTTCAAGAATCATCATCATATTTCAAACAATTTACATAAAACCTTTACTGTCTTTTGTGGAAACCGTAAGAAAGTCCGTTGGGTAGTTTTGAGTTTACGACAGATCAGTTTAGACAGTTTGACAGTTGGATGTCGAGGACTTTGCTTTGTAATATTTATAGATCCAGTTTCACAACGAAATGCCAAGAAAAAAAAACTCTTTCTGTGGTATTTTATTATTATTATTATAACAGACACACAAAAATGTTCAAAAATGTTTTTTTGTTATAAGAACCGTAAATACTTCTAAATGCATTCAGTAAAAATCTGTTTTAACATTACAAACAGACACTTCAATCTTATTTATATATATTGCAAATTATTCTTACTTAGTATTAGAACATGGAACATCGGGCCCCTAATGTCCTTCTGCAGGAATTTCTAAGTAACTATAGATAAGCTGAAAAGCTTTTATTATAAGCCCAATCTCCAAATGGACTACGATAGGTAATGATTAACTTACAATTTTGAAACTAGATATTACAACAACAGTCTTAACTATTAATTTTTTTGGAAAATTAACTATTCTTCCACAACTTGCACGCAAGTGTACGAAAACCGAAGACCCAGTTAGTGTAGGTAGTGCTCCAATCGCTTTTACGGTCTGCCACTCTCCTCTAGGGTCCGATTCTGGGAATATCTGAGACCACACACAAATTACATTACCGAGAATGTGCACTGATGAGATTTTAAAGGCGAATAACCTATTTCAATACTTTCATTCCCAATTTATTGTTTACTAGCTGCGCCCCGCGGTTTCACCCGCATAGTTCCCGTTCCCGTGGAGAATACGGGGATAAATTGATTTTATTTTTTTCGTTAATTTTCCAATGTTTTAATAGTTATTCTGCTATTCGGGACGGAAACAAATCCAACAAATCAAAAACCATGGCAATCGGTCCAGCCGTTCTCGAGTTATAAGTGTTGTAACAAACACGACTTTCTTTTATATATATAGATTTTATAGAAACCTCAAAAATTGTAGCCTATATGTTATTCTGATGTATAAGCTATATTGTGGTAAAGTTTCATTCAAATCCATTCAGTAGTTTTTACGTGAAAGAGTAACAAACATCCATACATCCATACTTACAAACTTTCGCCTTTATAATAGTAGTAGGATTACAATCGATCTGTGAGTCAACCAACAATATATACAAGCCCGGATTACGGAAGCAACGTAAAATCATCGAAGTTCGATCGAGACCTATAATCGGACCTTTACCTTACATAGAAGCTGCCATTTTGTTAACCGTTGTCGATAACCATCTATAATTGGTCTTGTAAAGTTGAATATAGAAGTTTGTAATATTGATTGAACATAGGACTGTAATGAAGCTATTTGTTTATCTTAATTAAGTTTTTTCACATTATTTAGCATCAGTTATTGTTATGTACAAAACAGTAATTGTGTCAAGCACATAGATTAAAGAGAGTTGTTGATAAGAAAATTTAAATTAGGTAACCATTTTGATGCTTATCAATAAACAAAAATGTCATAACAAAAATTGAGTTTTTTTTTTTAAGTCGGTGTTTTCGATTTTCAAATCGAGTGCTTTTATATTCCAGGTCTGGACCGAAGAAAACGTCTGACGGACTCTCGTGTTGTCATCACGCAACATTTCACCGAGAGAACGGTCACACCAGGCGGCGATGTGAGTAGCCAGATAAAAGGTAAACATTATAGGTCCGAACGAAAGACCTTGCGTGACTACAAAACTATTTTGATAAAAAAACAGTCACTGTAAATTTTACCGTTACAAGTTTAAGTATGGCATGATTTAAAGAAAAAAAATACCTAAAATTACCTAAATTAATTAACTCAAGAAAAAAATTACCGGTTATTAAGCAGTTTTCTTGGGATATCAATGGCGGCAAGTCTATTTAATAATTAAACGCAGTATGATTAGTGAAAATATGACAATAGTCTTAATAGATATTACACTTAACACTTAATAGATTTGTCTTTTGTTTTTTGTATTTATGTATTGTATATATCAATGCCAACCACGATACAGGACTGATGATTGTGACTGATTTAAAATCCTATAAACAGAGATCAATACAGCCATTCCCTGTTTTTTTGCCTAGAGATAGACTTATCTTGGAATTTCCAACTTGAAAATAAATATTGAAGTCCATTCAAAATTATCAGTCTTGTAGCTTTAGAATTGTTGTTAAATTAATAATTATTATTTGCAGATCAGTATGCAATGTACAGCCACCGCTGACAGACCACCGCAGTTTGTGTGGGAGAGAGATGGAGTACTGGTCTCAAGTAATACTGATCCAAGGTAAGAACTATTAAGAAACAATATAATAAAATTTTAATTAAAGTGCCAACTTTATAGATATGTTCGTTAAATAAATATATATTGTAAATACTAGCTGCGCCCCGCGGTTTCACCCGCATAGTTCCCGTTCCCGTGGAGAATACGGGGATAAATTGATTTTATTTTTTTCGTTAATTTTCCAATGTTTTAATAGTTATTCTGCTATTCGGGACGGAAACAAATCCAACAAATCAAAAACCATGGCAATCGGTCCAGCCGTTCTCGAGTTATAAGTGTTGTAACAAACACGACTTTCTTTTATATATATAGATTTATAGAAACCTCAAAAATTGTAGCCTATATGTTATTCTGATGTATAAGCTATATTGTGGTAAAGTTTCATTCAAATCCATTCAGTAGTTTTTACGTGAAAGAGTAACAAACATCCATACATCCATACATCCATACTTACAAACTTTCGCCTTTATAATAGTAGTAGGATTTGTGCCAGGTGGTAATCGAAACCACGACCTGTAGCGCAGAAGTCTACCACGACCTGAGCTGTGAAGTCAGTTAAAGTCAGTCTTCTCATACTAACGTAGGGGAAAACCTGAGTTATATTCCTCTGGTTCTGGATACATCAACATCAATTTATCAGGTTGATTCAGTTAAATACAAAAGCTTATAAAATTAAAATCAAACTATTTTATAACAGGTATGCTTTGGGGCAGTTGATGACGTCAGACAATTCAGTGGTTGCCCAACTAAACATCACAAGAGTGAGGGTTGAAGATGGTGGCCTATACTCTTGCACGGCGAGAGAAGGAGACCACGTGGCCAGTCATGAAAACAGACTTGATGTATATGGTAAGTACTGTTATGCACTGGGTTCTGGATATTGCAACTTTTTTTTTTTAATGTGAATTCGTGACGGAACGAGTTGAGGGCCCACCTGATGGTAAGTGGCGACCCTTGACAACTTGCCAGTATTCCGTCGCACATACCTCATTCACTTCCAAATCACTCCATGTTATGTTCATTACAAAAGTTAAACATAAATACGTCTGCGCCGAAAACCACGCTATTGATACATAGTTAAAAACGTCTCGAAAGATAACAAAACATTAAAAAGAAAACAAGCAAAAAAAATTTCTAGCACATTTCTATTTAGCAAGTAAACAACGAGTTCAACTTCGTTCTTGAAAATAGTTTCTTAAACAAGGTTGTAATTGGTAATTAACCTTATTTGTAGGTACCGCCGGCTGGACCCTTTCCTTTGGTTAACAGAAAGTGATGGATTGATCTGAGACAAGCTAGGATGACGCAATAATTTAAACACGTTATTACGTTACAGTACCATCCACTATTTAGTTCTTTTAGACCAGAAATCAATGCTGAATTGATTGCTGAAGCGCTTTTGGCGAAGCTTGCTTATACATTCTCTACAGATCATCCAAGTTGAGCAATACTGCGGCCGGTCACTTGAATGAGTGACTCCAAGCACCTCCATGCTTCGGAGGACACGTTAAAATGTCAGTCCCCGCTATACTAATCCATAAGCCACGTTGGAGGCCTACGGGCAGCTTGAAAAGCTCTGACACAAGAGTTATGATGTATAACTGTTGTTGTGGACGGAGGTAATCATTTAACATTCGTCACATGAATTACATGAAAAATAGTGGTTCCTTCAGCTTTAACTATAATTTCCACTCGATTATCATTAGTGTGATAAAAAAATATTTCTCTAATACATCAGTTCGAGAATCACATTGTATGTTCTTATCACTTGCATTTTAATTACTTTAAAATAATTATTTCTGACGATATGACAGCAACAATTAATTATTTTCAATTTTATTGCATTATCTCGTAAGTAATACCAATCTTGCAAAGTTCTGTGAACTGGTGCCAATTTTAAAATTGGAAAAGTTCTTGATCGCGGGTTTGGCATAATGATGATGTTTTTCCCAATATATAGGTCCGTATCAGCTTCTAGCTCAATCAGGATCAGGATTGTCACTTGTCTTAAATTTTTTGATTCTAAGACATGTCAGTTTCCTCCCGATGTTTGATTTTTTTGTCTGTTTGCTTGTTCCGTAATACATTCCTTAACAGCTGGACTGATGATGACGTGACTTTCAGATTGTAGATACCTGATGTTGTAAGGAGTAACATGTACTCTGAATGTTAAATCCCACGCGGCCACGTCGCGGGAACAGCTTGTCTTGGAATACATCTCATTTCTCATTTCAGGTCCTCCGTACATCAGAGCTCTGCCTCCGATAAAGATGCAGAGTGGGGAGTCAGTCAACTTGAGATGTCCTTACTACGGATATCCTATCAGGTATATACATAGCTTATTAGTTATGGCTGGCCTCGCAGCTTAGTTGGTAGCTCTGCCTTCTGCGCCGAAGGTCATAGGTTGTGTTCCCACCAAGAACAAACATTTTCGCGACAAACATAGATTTTTATTCTGTGTCTGAGTGTTGATATGTATTACATATATGTAATTAAAGTTTATTAATTAGTATTCTATTAGTAATGTGGTTCTCTTAGCTATGCTTACTATGGGGTAAGACGGTGGTGTGGGATTTTTAGTTTCTCTAGAAACATGACTCACCACTCCAGGTCAGATGAAGTAGGAAGAAGTACCATGCTCGGGAACCGTAGTCCGATAATTGATATATAATCCTCTATACTCAAACTGTCCGGAAAAAACACTTGCGCGATGTAATAAGTAGTATTTCAACGCCATCTTTGTTAAGTGGCTGTAAAAATGTGTTTGTGTGTTTGCTTCAAGTATTTCTGTATATGCGGCAGATGAAGCCGCCACAGTTATACTTGTACGGTTTTGGTAATTTAACCTTTGAATGGTTTTCTCTTTGCAGCAAAATAGACTGGGAACACCAAGGCAAGACTCTCTCAGTCAACAGTCTCTTTCAATCACGCTACAGACGCAACGCACGCAAACACACGCGTCGGAACGCACCCGACGTCAACATAAACGGAGTTCTCACCATCAACGAAGTCAGCAAGGAGATGAACGGTGCTATTTACACTTGTATTGTCACCAGTCCGTCTGGTGAAATGGCCAGAAGGGCTTTTGAAGTTCAAGTTATAGAAGGACCAGTTATAGATGAACTCCTCCTGGCCAATAACCTTCAAGAAGGACAGAATGCTAATATCTATTGCAATGTACGGTCCGGAGATCTGCCGATACATTTTGAATGGCTGAAGGATGGAAAGAGAATACCTAATAGTTTAAAGGTACCAGATACATATCCTATTATTCCATTAATGCATACATACAATGGTGGTGATGTCCTCAACACTTGCCAAGTCTACGTTCCTACGATAGAGTAAAGTGATAAGTGGGTAATAGAGGCTTAATCCTTTGAGAAAAAGGTGTGGGAATTATATAATATATATACATAAACCAAAAGCTGGTACCGCTTTATTTGATTATAAAAACGCAACCATGAAAGAAAGAGAGATATAAATTTTTATTGTTTTTAAAACTATTATAGGATATCCATGGTATGATGGTAATAAAACATAACAATAATGTCGGTAGAGTCTTCTAGTTTTTACTTTTACGGTTTACAAACATTGGATATTAACAAAACAGTCAAATTAACATGCTGAATTCCTGAAATTCACTAAGGAGACAAAGACATTGTGACCAAAACAAATTTCAGCATAGCAACATTTATGAAAAGTCAAGCCGATATACTAAATAATGAACAATATCAAAATTTGGTCAAATACTCGTGTCCCGTAATATTGTAATAATTATATCTAAGAAATTTTGATTTTATACGTCCAAATTAGGTTGGTGGCATAAATAAGTCTGCCGAAAACAATTACTTAATAATCTGGCTTCAATATCACCTAAAATTTTTTTGGATAACATTTTTTATTACATTCCTCACGGCTTATGGTTAAATAGATACATCCTTTTAAATGTAGGACAGATAGAAAGCATTTTTAGGTTAAGTATCAGGTGTGTTTTATGATCCCATTAAAATAAACTTAAATTTATGATATTCAATTTGCCAATGTTATTATATGGCAGGTAACGGAACGGAACTCGGAGCTGTTCAGTGCTCTAGTGATCAAGAAGGTGTCTCTAGAACATTGTGGCACATACACTTGTGTCGCTTCCAACCACGTCGCTAAAGTGAATCGCTCGACAGAGCTTTATATCAAAGGTAAAATATTAGTTGGTAGTGGCCCTGCCTTCGAAGCGAGGGGTCCCGGGTTCGATTCCCGGCCGGGGCACACTTTGTGTGGTGAGCATGAAGTTTGTTCTCGGGTCTTGGGTGTTTGTCTTGTGTTTCTGTGTTCGTTCTGCGACACAGGGAATCCTAGTGCAGAGGTATGAGTGTGTAAACGTTGTTGTTATATTAATTATCAAAAAGAAACATATGAAAAAGTATTTTAATATCCATAATAACATGTTCAACAAGGCCATTATATTATATAGACCTCAAGATAGATATACTTTTCTATCATATATAAAAATATAAAAATCATTTGCAACATTTAAGACAGGCCATCACTAGGGAACGGTGCGAAAGATCTGTTTTTTTTGTTGTGTTCGATATTAAAGAACTTTTGGGAAATCCCCGTCAAATCCGTTGAGCTGTTTGAGCGTGAAGGAGACAGACACACAAACATACGATTTTAACATTAACATTAGTGTATAGAACTTTCTGCCAAAATTGACAGAAATAATAGATTGATATTGATATTCTTTTAGTGGCTCCAAAATGGCAGGAGGAACCATCTAACTCGTCACTGCTTCTGGGCAGGAAGGGAACCGTGTCGTGTAGCGCTAGCGGCTACCCACAGCCTCAAGTTCATTGGATGAAGAAAGATGGTAAGCTGTGAATTAAATAAAGAGTTGTAAAATATGGTTGTTGTTTAGTTTTTTATCAATAACACTAAGACTGTGTTAACAACACTGTGTAACACAGTGCTGTTCGTAGTAGCTCTGCCTCCTGCGTTCAATTTCCACCCTAGAAGATCTGGTTGTGGAACGAACATTGATGTTTGTTCTATGTCTGGGTGTGGTTGGATGTGGGTGATTAGAAAAAAAACGTACTATAAAAGTATGATAACCTTAATCTAGTTTCATAATACAAGCAATTCCCAATTTGTGGTTAGATGGCGCTGTGTGAAATTTCCATGAGTTAATTATATTTATTTTTCTAATTCGCCAGTGACGGCAATATTCTTAACAGTTTAAAAGACAATATATAATACAATATAAATTATAAAAAAATACTTCTATATCGCAACGTTTTAGCTTGGTTAAAAAAAAATATTACTTAAGTCAAGGTACTAAAACACTTCGATTTAGAGTCGGGCCGTATCTCTCTACTGCTACAAATAGTCATTAACAACAAGAACCATTGCCTATGGGGTGCCATAATTCCGCGGAGTGGTGGAATGAGGTTTTTGGATGACAGAAAGCGAGGGGTGTAATTTTTTTGGATTTTTTATTATACGGCTCCGTAACTTTGTTGGTAGAAGCCCTGCCTTTGAAGCAAGGGGTTCGATTCCTGGTCAAGGCAGATCTCGTGTGATAAGCGTAAAGTTTGTTCTCAGATTTGTCTTGTGTTTTTCAATGCCACCTGTGACACAATGAATCCCTACAATGCAGCATGAGTGTGTAGAGGAAATGTATCCACATTTATCCAATAATCGCAAACCTGGATCAGTGGCGCTATCTGGCAGAAGCACATACCCAACAATAGTCAATAGCAACAGACTGATATTTGCTAATAATAACTATGCACAATAAAATATCATTCATTCCTCCATTCATTCATCCCAAATAATATTATTCCAGCACTTCTTGGCACATGGCAGCCTGTTCTTGAGCTGGCCGGCGGTGGCATCCTGAGTCTGCCAAACGGCACGCTGGTGATAGAAGAGGTGTCTCTGTCGGACGAGGGCTTGTACTCCTGCAATGTGGAGAACAGTGTCGGCCAGCCACTCAGCAAGACTGTTTGGATGAGTGTTAACAGTGAGTAAAATTGTAATTAGGCAAAGGCAACAGTAGGCAAAAGTATAGGACGTTCCTGGTGGTGGCAGAAGAGCCGTAGTAGCGTTGACTGGGGAGCCAGTTAGTGGTGGCAACTGGACCGAATTCTTATCTACTTCTGAGTGGGGGTGACTGACCCTGGCGTTATGAGGGGTGCTTTGAGCATTTACCCTTTTATTACCTTTGTCTGTATGTTAAGATCCAAGCCCAAGATAGACAGGATAATAAGATGGGTAGTGTTAGCTAAACCTTCCTAAGCCATTATGATCTTTGAGTAATAAATAATAACTGCTGATATCGTCAAGATAAATACTCATTTACATAAAAAGGCTCCCAAGCGTAGGAAGCGTATTGACACCATAAACAAACTATAATAATCTAAAAGTATGAAAAATTAAATGCTGTTCGTTGCTCAGCCCATCATTAGATATATCTAATCTATTTTTTTTAAATACTCGTATCACATAAGGAATATTTTTCTAATCGGTACAGAATTGGCAAAGACAAATAAACAATGATTATTATATATGAAAAATAAATTTATTTTATTTTATTACTATATTTTAATAATTGTTGACATTCCATATATGTTTAGTTAGATAGCTATTTGAATTTAATTATTTAACTTGTTGTTTTGTGACGTTCCTATGCTTGTCTGTTTTGAATGGCTCTGATCATAGATCTCGTGTTTAAAAGTATGTGAATAATTTTTAATTTTAATTTTAATTTTGACGTAACCAAGTGTTCATTATGGTTCCTACGGTGAAATAAATGAGTATGAGTATGAGTATAAACAAAATTATACAAAATGAAAAATCCGAATTGAAAAACTCGTTCTTTTTTTAAGTCAATCTAAAATAAAACAAAACAATGCACCTAAATTGAAAATGACAAAAACACAAGATAAACTGAAAATAAAACAAAAAGGCAAATAGCCAACTTTAATTACTTTTTTCTCTGCCAGTGAACTGAGAATATGCCAACAGTTCATAACTTTCTTGTCATATTTAATTTATTGTACATTTAAGTTTTACTCAAGCGCTCATGGCGAAGCTTGCTTTGATGTTCTCAAGTTAAGTAAGTTTATTGGGGGCCCACGTTGCTTGCGTCTATAGGTAGAACCCTCTAGTATCCAAGCACGTACCCTCTACGTTAGGGGTGGTTAGATCCCGACATGATTAGATCCAAGATCTACTGTTTATTGACGAAACCCTGTGCGATCTACCAATTATATACGTCTTGAAATCTTAAATGAAGCAGTATAGTTCAGTAGACAATTATGTAGTATACTACGTAGAAAAGAGGATAAATAACGTGACAGAACGGCAATTGAAAAATGATACAAGATGATGCGTACAGCAGTTGATGAGTAGGTTGCGCAGTCTGTTTTGCGTATTTACATTTTTTGCCACGATCGACTGGACTAATAGTCGCGATCGATCGGTTGGCCACCACTGCCTTAGGTGGTGGTAGCAATAGATCTTGTGCCAAGTTCGATTGAAGTAGTACTGCCACCACACCTGGCTACAGCTGCCTATTACGTTACACACTCATACCCCTGCACAAGGATAAATCTCAACACACAATCGCAAATGCTGAAGATCCGAGAACAAGAGTAAGGAGCCGTAATAAATATCTACATTTCTTTCAGAACCGGTCCATTTTGAATCGGCTTCAGCAAATGTGACGTCACGACTTGGTCACCCCGTGACCCTAGAATGCAAGCCGCTGGGGGATGACCCAATCAGAGTCACGTGGACCCATGACGGCACTCCGGTGGAGTTCCAGACTCAAAGGTATTTCATCCATTTTTTTTTTATATTTTTGTCATATCACATTGCACCATCTAGATCAAACTAAACGCAGCACTTTTTGTAAATACATATAATACCTACATATTAACAGACAGAGATAAACATCTACGTTAGTCGCACAAATGTTTGACCTGGGTGTGAATCAAACCCACAACCTGCGGCACAGAAGGCAAAGCTAAAACTAAGTGAACCCTGAAGCGAGTCAAATTGTAGTCGAATCTGATATTGTACTGTTCCTAGCGTACCCGGAGAAGTACCACCATAAGTTCTTTATTTTCAAGTACCTGGGCGACCGAGCATCACTCGTTTTTTTGTAAGAAATTGCGTTTTTACAAGTAATACAATAAAATGATATATTACTATATTCTCCTCTTATTCTTATTATAATTCTGGGTGGGGTGACTAGGCCTGGTGGGGGTGAATGGTCCCCCGTTGTTAACTATAATAAAACCCTACCCCAGCCCCCTCTATGCTCCGGCCTCTTGGGTACGACGGGGCTACAGGAATCGCTATCGTATGCTTCCGCGGCCCCTTCAACGCCATCGTCCGCGTCAGCATGCGGACCCTCGGGAGGCGAGAGACCTCCAATCCTACCCTACCCATCCCAACTCCTTAAAGTACCAGAGAATTACTCTGGGTTGTTGGCAGCACTGTTCCAGCGACCACAGTAGCAGTTTATTATTCCTCTATTTCATTAATCATTTTTCCAGATTGAAGCTAACCGAAGCGAAAACCAGCCAGGGTTTGATAAGCACCATCAGTCTGTCTTACTCAGAAATAAACGACGCGGGTCTCTACCAGTGTCGAGCCAGCAACCCATATGGGGCGACAAGTTTCAACATACATCTCATCATATTAGGTAAGGAACCATCGATTCCACGAACACTACTACTACTGCGATACTTTAGATTATTGTAGACAACGAAATAATAATATTGACATATTCTATACCTACATGTATTTCAAGCAATAAAGTATACTTTGACTTTGACTTTGAAAATAAAAGGATTAAAGTAACAAATTCAAAATAACCTTTGATGAGTCTGATAAATATTACGTCTGTTAAAGAATTTATGTCAAACAAACAGTAGTAACAAAATTAAGAATTCAAACGCAATCGTTCGTTTTAAGTGTACTAAATGAAGTTATTTCCTTTATCTTATTACTGTGGTGCATGTTTATTTTGCTTACAAGTCTACTCTGGTATTTTGAGCCGTTTCAATAATCTCACGGTTTATCTGATAAATGCGAAGCAACAATCAATTGATTCCACATCTTGGAGAAAACAAAACATTTCTGAAGCCCACGGCTTGAACTGAATCTAACATATCCCTCAATTTTCCGCCAGAGCCTCCTACTCCACCATCAGACCTCCGCATAGACACGGTGCGGTCCCGAGCCGCCTCGGTGTCCTGGCGGGACACGCTGCGCGCGCATGCGCGGCACTACTCCCTCCAGTACTCACACTCGCACTACAGCGACGCTTGGGATCGAGCCACTAGCGTCAACGTATCCAGGTAAGTAGCCATCTTTTGGGCGTTGGAAAGAACTGTGCTCTATTATTACTACTACTACTATTATTACTGACGAAGCCTCTCTACAGCAGAATGATCTGTTAGTAAGTTGTTATTAATTAATTGCGCTTGATTACATATTATATTTACAAACTGAATCACGGTATCTATTAGTGTTACTTGCACCTGCCACTACCCTCTAAACTATGGTATATTGCCGCTTGGAATTGCACCATTAGCGTCAACGTAACCAATATTTGAAAACTGTCAAGTTTGCTCTGTATGCCCAAATCTCACCCTATCCCTACACGATTAAATTTCAATTTCAATCAATTACGGTAATATTTGATTGAATTGAAACACTGAGTTTTTAGAACGAGGTTTCCAGCCTTATGTCATGTGTTGGATTTAAAAATCTGTATGATTTTAAATACAGTTTTTGATGCAGTAGGCTTGTTTTATTGTTTATGTTATTTAAACTCCGCAATATTAGAGGCATCAAATAAAGTACTCGCATGCTTATCTGCCACTAGTTATCTACCCTCTCACAGTATTAAGTATGACGCTTGGAATCGCGCTACTAGCATCAACGTAACCAGGAAAGTAGTTTATTCTTGGTTACGTAAAGCTCAGCGAATTTTGTAGAGTCTCAACGATGTTGTATACAACGCATTCCCTAGGGATTTCTTTATTTACATCCAATCAATATAAATAAAATTAACTAGCAAAGTCCATTTATAAATATGCCGTCAAAAGTATTCTACCAGTATTAGAAAGAACTACATGTCATGTATGTTGTCCATGTTGTAGCAGCAGAGATATTTTTTGCATGAATACCAACGTTGCATTAAGTTCTCAATACTTCTTTGTTTTTTTACAGAAAAGACAATGAAATACGTCAGTCCCTTGAGCTGCAAAACCTCAGACCAGCTACATCGTACGCAGTCAGGGTTGCAACTGGCAATCAAGTGGGTACAAGCGTGTACACTTCGCCTCTGCATTTCACTACTCACGAAGAAGGTATCTTCACTCTTTGTATCTCCCTCTTTTGTATAAGCCTCTACTATTCCCCCAGCAGGGACACCGACCTACTCTCAATAAATGAGAATTAACGGGATTTGAACCCAAGAGAGAGAAGAGAGAACCACGGAGAGATTGAGTCTAATCCAGATTGGTAGATGCCATTCCAATTTTTGGTTTTAAGAAATACCGGTTTCCTCACGATGTTTCGAGAACATGGCTTGTTCAATTACATTTTTTTAATTAATAGGTTGTTCTATTATATCTCAAAGTTGGTCTTTTAGAATTGTGAAGCAAAAAATCCTATGAGTGAAAAATTGGAGATTTGCGCAGTAGAATTTGTATAAAATTCGCCCGGAGAAGTACTGCCTTCGCACCTGGTACTTTGCCGCCAACCAGTAATGCTCGCATTGCTGTGTTCCGGTGGAAGGTTGTGGGTACCGGTGAAATTACGGGCACATAATATCCCCGTCTGGGGTGCAGCGGGGTGCGACTTGTGTCTTCTCATACTTCTTTTGGGAAGGATCATCTGTTACATAAAAAAAAAACTTATTTTAGCTCCATCAGCGCCTCCTATCAGCGTCCAGGTGCAACCCACTGAAAATCCTGGAGAGCTCCGGGTCTCCTGGCTGCCACCTCTAAAAGAGACCCACAACGGAGTCCTCATCGGGTACCATGTGAGGGCTGTTCCTCAGAACACTGGGGCTGGTAAGCACATAAATCCACGCCTATTCCCAAGCAGAAGCAAAGCAGAGTGCAATTCACTGCGACTCTTTGTACCTTGTTGTGAATTATAAATCATATTTCTTTTGTAAATGTGGTGGCATTGATTTATTTTCTATCTGAACTTAAGATCATTCATCAATAGTGAGATGAATTTTCTTTTCTTTTTGTTTTGTGCAAAATCGTTACCGATTAACCTAATGGATATTATATTTTTTGTTTTTCATTTGAAGGGAAATATTTCACATAAATTCCATTGATACTTCCACAGAAATTTTATTAAAATCTGTTCAATGGTTTGGTTGTTAAATCAGAAAAACTGAAAATATATGTCATCCAAGTAAACGAAGTTGCGTATTTCGCTTTCCTCTGAGTTTTTCTTTACGTGGGTAAATTTTTAAACTTTCACTTATTTTAGTTTCAGATGATACGGACTCAAGAACTGTGAAAGTAGCTCAGATGTCTGGTAAACAGGAAACTCTGCTAAGCGGTCTTCTCAAGAATACGAGGTACCGTACCAGCCTCTAATATTCCCACTGCAGGGACACCGATAATTGAGAGTGAATGGGCTCTGATCTACCACGGGAGTCCAATCCGGATATGTAGATGTCATATGTCGTCGAATTTTTGGTTGTAAGACATGCCGGTTTCCTCACGATGTTTCCGTCACCGTTTCGAGAACGTGGTATTGCGCACATAAATTTTTCATGTGAAAAAACTTATTGGTGCTCGTGTGGGTTTGAACCAGCGACCTTGAAAGTTTCAATTCGGCTATATGTTTTGTTTGTTGGCAATTTATTCGCCATTTGTGGACCAAATTAGATGATTTTTTTATTTAATAGCATAGTGGTGCCATAGAAATAAAATAAAAAAATGAAGAAAGTATTGAAGTTGGTTTATTCGATTTTTTTATTCATTTAAATGTAATGTAATTAAGATTCTTATTTTTTAGGTATGCAGTATCAGTTTCGGCTTATACAAGTGCTGGTTCAGGACCATTCTCCTTGCCAGTGTTCCAAGACACCAGGGAAGGAGGTGAGTAGTATAGCCTAAACTTGTTCCTACATGTCTGATGACGTCGCACAACTTGTCTCGACATGTTTTTAAGGTTAAACATAGCTTGTAATATGGGTCTTATTATTGTTGTTTTTTTTTGTAAATACTTATAAGACATAATAACACCCAGACAGAAAAAATAATTATGTTCATCAAACAAATACTTGTCTTGAGTAGGAAACAAACCCACAATAAGTCGTGGGAGCAGCAGAGCAGAAGGCAGAGCTACTACCAACTGAGCTATGAGGCCAGCCTAATAAGTACTCCATGTTATTTCAGCTCCAGAACAGGCGCCGTCTTCTGTGGAATGCACAGCAGTATCCTCTACATCACTGAGGGTTGGATGGCAGCCTATCGTACTGCCTGGGCAGGGAAGTTCGCTGGTTGGATACACAGTGCTATATGCTACTGAAGGTAATACATACCTCATCACACTATTTGTTAAAAACGTAGTGGCCCAGTGGCATAGAACATGTCTTAGAACCATAAATTCGAAGCCATGTAACATATACCTATCCGAATTATGGGCTCCCGTCGTAGATCAAAGCCTCAATTATTATCGGTGTCCCTGCAGTGGGAACATTAGAGGCTGGTACGGTACGGTGGACTATTTGTACATAGTATAAAATGAAGTCGCTTCCGCTGTTTGTTCGGTTAGATCTTTTAAACTACTCAACGGATTTTTATGCAATTTTCAACAATAGATAGAGTGATTCAAGAGAAAAGTTTATATGTATAATAAATATATATTATAGTACAGAAAAGCCGAAAAATTCAAAGATTTTTGTGCGCTTTAATCGCAAACGCTGGCTAAACCATACGAGATGGATCAAAATGTTTTTATTCGGCCAAATATGTTTGTATGAATTTCAGAAGGTGCATGGATGAACCAGACATCGCTACACACTGAGCTGTACCTACAAGGGTTGCTCAAATTCTCCAACTATACTGTCAAAGTGGCTGGCTTCTCAAACTTCGGCGTCGGACCGTTTTCGTACCCCATCGTTTGCGCTACATTACAAGACGGTACGTACATTTAAACAGAGATCAAATAAACTCAAGACGGTACGTAAAATTAAATAGAGATCGAATTAGCTTATTGGCTTATGTCTAGATTATAACTAACCCATGACAGTGGGTAGACTACCATAGCAACTCTGATTATTTGTCAAAAAATTTATGTAATTTTTGACACATTAATGTTCGTATGATTTATATATGTTGCAATTCGTGTTCAAAGTTGCTCATAACTTACAATGATAAGTTTGGTACCTTAGAAGGTACCAACCTTAGAGCATCAAATAAAATAAAAATAATCCCAATCAGTTCATAATTACCGAAGATATCACGTAAAAACTTACAAAAAGCGGAAGTAAGTAAGTGGATGTAATGATTTTTTTGGGGTTTGCAATTTTGTTATTATTATTTTTAGTTCCTGGCCCACCGTCAGATATCAAAGTGCTGGTGTTGTCGTCGACCTCACTCCTCATCAGCTGGAAGAGACCAGAACACCCGAATGGAGAAATTCTTCACTACAGCGTCTATGTGAAACCTACTTCAAGGTAGGTTCAATTTTTAGACCTCTGTTGCCGCATATAATTTTGAGATTTCCTACAATATGCTATTCAAGACGATTTTTGGGATGCATTTCAATGTGAAGTTGTTGTCTGAGCTAAACAATTTTAAATAATAATTGACTGATTTAATAATCAAAGAACTTCTTCATGAAATTTCTATGGGACCATTATAGAGATACAACTTGTCATATATAAAAAATCATCCTAAATGGACCACAGTCGCCGAAAAAATCACGTAATAAAAAACAACCTACATTAAAAACATACAACATTTAACCTCCTCCTTTTTTGAAGTTTGTAAGGGTTGGATGCATGTTTTTATAATCTTCAAAAAACCATAAAAAAATTAAATAAGTTAATTTGATACACAGCGCAGCCATGGCCCAGCCGCACCGCGCAGGCTCTGGCCGCACGACTGCCGAGCTGGGGGGGCTGACCGCCGGCGCCACCTACGAGACATGGGTCACCGCTACCACGGCCGCCGGGGAGGGGTCGCCCAGCAGACGTGTCTCCCACACGCCTACTTCTAGAGGTAAACGGCAGAGCTCCGGACGAAACTCGACTTTCCTTCTATAATTAGTAACCCTTTACCCTGAATTCTTCTATTTTCGTGTACCCTTCTTCTCTTCGTAACTCTGGTTTGGAGCTTTCAAGCCGCCTAAACTGATATCTTAATGTGCCTCCATTTGAACAAAACACGGAAACGCTCAGTTCAAATGCCACTTAGTCATCACCCATCCAAGTACTGACCGGGCGTAAAGTGGCTTAACTTGGGTGATCTGTAAAGAACATCTAAGCATTTCCATGAGCGCATGCCCTGTGAGTAGCTGTGTAGGGGAACGTTAATCGTATGCTTCCTTCTTTTATATGGTACGTTAAAATGTTGTTGAAGGCCTTAATGAACCTTCTGGTTCAACATCAGAGTCGGTACTAAAACTAGCAGTTGAACCTGTGTCAAGTACGAACGACGGACAACCGGAGAAGTACTGCGCCTTTCAATCTACAAAGCAGTGGTACACTCGCGCTGCTTGTCACGATGGTAGGGTGAAAAAACTGGTTGAGTTACGGCGCAACGCGATGCGACTTGGTTTTTCTCGTTATTCGGTAGCAGACCGGAGTTTCTGTTGTATTTGAGCGGCGTTAACCGGTAGGTTATCAGTTCATCCTATCTTCTTAATCTTTTTTCTACACTCTCTTCACATGAAAAACAAATGGTTCCAAAACACAGATTATTCTTTTCAGTGGTCGCCGGCGTAGCTTCTCTTGGCGGCACCATATCAGTAGGAGTAGGCAGTTCACTCCTGCTTGTCTGTCAGTGCGTTGGAGTGCCACCACCCAGGACAGTGTGGTACCACAAGCACAACATCATCACCCACCATCCGAGGTTCACCAGGAATCATGACGACAGTCTGCTGATCAACAGTGAGTTTTAACGATTGCCTTCGGACTGAAGCAACAATTTCTCATTGAAATATATACGTGGTATATATTTTTAGAACCAAAAATTAGTAAGTATGTACCATCTAACACCCTGAGCTGTGGTAGATTAAAGCCTATACACTCTCACTGTTTAATAGTAGGCTACAGCCTCTAATCTCTCACTGGGACACAGCCTAGTGATAATATTAGAGGCTGTCCCGGAAGTAATATCTTCATCATGTTGAAATAAAGTAACTGGTGACCTCACAACCTTTTGCAGACATCGACCAATCTCTAAGCGGCAACTACACCTGCCTGGCCAAAAATCTCTACGGCTCAGACTCTGTGGAGTACTCCGTGGTGGTCCTGCCGCTGCCAGAAGCTCCAGTCCTCAGGGCTACTCCTTACAAGGACTCTATTTTGGTGGAATGGGAACAGCCTTACTACTCCATTAGCAATAGGAGTGCCAGTCAGAAGATTAGTAAGTTTAGCATATAACCTTATCATTGAAAACATTGAAAGATGCAGCACGCTTGACCTAGCGTGATGCATCTTTCAATGTTTTTAATGTTACATAAATGTCACATGTTACATGTTATTTACTCTCGCCCCTCCAATTTACGAATCCATCAGCCAAACACCAGAAACTGGCAGAATTTGTGTGGCTAAAGATACAAAAAGCCATAAAGAAGAAGAAGAATTGCGATTGGTTCAAAAGGATTCTTTTTTCAATTTCCAGCTTACAGCCTAACCTGGAAGGAATCCAATGGGCCATGGCAAGAAGCCTGGCCAGCCAACAAGTTGCCAAACTTGTCGGGCGTACAGAAACAAGCGCTCACGGGCCTGAAGTGTGGCACCAAGTACTCGCTGAGGATTACAGCCACGAACAGAGTGGGTACTTCCCAGCCGGCATATATGGACGTCAGTACTGCAGGTGGAGGTAAAAGTCTAATATTTTTAACAACTGATCCCCGTATTTCTTAATATTAACACTTTCTTAATATATAACTAAGTCTTCACTTAGTTATAATATATATTAAGTATTATATTATCCCCAAAATGCTGGCAGTACGTATCTAAGTCTACTTTTTGAAGCGAAAGGTTTATTACCCGGGCGGGGTTAACCATGTGTGATGAGCATGAAGTTTGTTCTTAAGTCTTAGGTATTTGTACGTTTGTGTTCGCCCATGCCATCTATGACACAGGCAATCCTAGTCTCGATGTTAAAATGTTGTTTGTTTTATATTTTCAGTGCCCATTGCACCGTCAAGCAATGAATGGTTCTGGAGCAACTCCTCACACATTTATGTCCAGCTAGCGGGGTGGGATGATGGGGGGTGTGAACTGAGGGGGTGGGAGGTGGAATACAGGGTTTTGGGGACGAGGGGATGGATTAGAGCACACAATACTTTGGTGAGTAAACCACTTTCAAACTTTAATATTTTATAATTTTATTGTATCACCGCTGTGAAGCCAAGGGTTTTTATACATCAGAAGTGACTGGACGAACTGAAAACTCGCCTGTTGTTAAGTGGTTGCCTCCACCCATAACAACAACAGCAATGCTAATTACCACCGGGTTCAATGATTACCTATTGAACTAAATTACAAAATATGAAATGGTGATACTTGGCGTCGTATCTTACGTCTTCAAAATTTTTTATATCTGGCTATCTCAGTGAGGTATCAAAATACAGGGTTTTATATATAAAATTTGACCAAAACATAAACAACTTATATATTTCAATGTAATTTGGATTTTTTCACGCCGCTTTCATGTTTATGGTTTAAACAACAACAAATAAATTATTTGTCTTGTATCTAAATAAATGATTATCATTAGTATTAGTATGTATGATAAATCTTAAAATATATATTTCATATATCTACAGTCATACACCGACCACCCGGCGTGGAGTCTGCCCCTGTACCAAGCGAAATACCGCACGGGGTCGTTCGCCGTCGCCGACTTGCTGCCTGGCACGTGGTACCAGGTCCGGGTGACTGCGATCAACGAGGCAGGTTCTGTCACCAGTGTTTATAGCTTCGCCACCAAAAATCTGGATGGAAGTAAGTTTTGCGGTTTCTGGCAGTAAAGTTGGCAACTAAATCTACGCTTTATTGGGGGGTCCAGTTACTCGCGTCCGTCCGAGTACCCTATGAATCCCTACACGTACTCCCTGGGTGCTGCTAAAGGAGCAACGAAAAGAACAGTAGAACTTGTGCAAAGTTTTTCCCGGAGAAGTTTTTCCTTGCTTAAAGATGGATGAAGTGCCATCCATCTGCTATCCAGAAATGAGCAGGTTAGCAGTATTTCCTTGTTTTTTTTGTAAGTTACTTTAGTGATGGGGCAAGCTTACGGCCCATATGATGTTATGTAGTTACTGCCACCCACAAACAACAGCAAAACGACTCAGGCCTTCCCCTACTGGAGTATGAGAAGACCCAAGTCGCATCGCATTGCGCCCGTCACTCTAAGATTGGAGTGCAACGTCTGATGTGACTGTAATTTCACCAGCAAAACACTCTTTGCAGAACCACTGCTTTGCAGCAGATTACCAGGTGTGGAGACATGACATGGATTCCCAAATCTATAAAACTGTTTTTTTCTAGTAATTTAGTGCTTCTGTATTCCCAGGTGAAGTGGGACCACCTTCCGAGTTCTTCGACATGAATATCCTGGTGATCGTCTGCAGTTCCATACTCCTCGCTATATGCTTACTGAGCTGTATTTATATTCTGGTTAAAAGACAGAGGTAAGTTTATATATTTTTGTAATCTAGTTTTCATTTAGAATGAGATTGCTCTGCTAATACTTCCAGTCAATTCGATTAGTCCATGAGAAGGTCCATTCAGACTAGACCCACAACTCATTTGACAGGAGCTCTGCCTTCTGCAGTTCAGGTTCGATTCACAGTTCCGGGGAACACCACCACCGATGATCATTGTTTCATACCATTCTGTTTTTACGAATCTATGGTTTTGTGTGGCTAAAGTGACGGACAAGCGGATGGCCCTGATGTTAAATAGTTACCACCGCTAGTAATAAACAAAAAAAACGACGCAGATCTTCCCAAACTACAGTATGAGTCTTCTCATACTGCAGTTTGTCATACTTAGAAGGAGGTGTTACGTCTCACGTGCCTGTAATAACGTCACACAAATGCTTGAACCACCAACCTACAGCGCAGCAGGCGAAGAAAGCAGGTGAAAGCAGGTACTACCAATTGAGCTAGGACGCTCGTAAATATACTTGGTTTTTTTTATTAATTTTGACTGCTTGGCGTTTCAACTTATTTACAACATGTATTCTTGCAAGTAAACCTGTTTTCATTTTCAGGAGCGGAAATCTTACTGAGTACAGGGACTCTATAACAGTGGACAATAAATCTGAGAGTGGCAATCTAACTGCCAATACATCTCACACAAACTTAGCTAACGTAAAGGAAAATGCAATGAACGCACAAAATAGAATATACAGTGCTCCTATACACATGCGGAATAATAGCAAACACGGTAAGAAAATAATCCTATTAGAAAAATGATTTTTATGTCTGAGTTCCAAAGGTAATTTCTTCTTTTGGAAATTAGACAGGTCAACTGTATTTTTTAAATATTTTTGTTACCTCATCTTTGTCATCTATCAACCAATTTCAAAATTCTTGGTTTTTTCAAAGACGGATATCATCTTTCAAAGTAGTCATAGAAATTTTATCAAAATCGGTTCTTTAGTTTGATTTTTAAGTAAAAAATATGTAATTCAAGTAAACGAAATGGCGTATTTTGCTTTCTTGTGACCTTTTTCTTCACTCACTGTTTTTTGCAGCAAACTCTGTGGAGGCCATTTTGTGGTCACATTACAACTGTTTTTTTTTTTTTATGTGTCTGTTTTCCTTTACCCTATGTATATAAATATGTGTGTACCTATATCTATACATCCTGTTCATAACAATAGCTATAAGTATGGCATGATTCAAGTCATAACGCATAACCGAACATAGCAAGTATACATAACTAAATATGCAGCGTCTCATTTGCCTAAAATTTCACCTGCACCCACACACTTGAAACCGGCACGAAACCGGCAATAATAAGTATGATACAGTTCTTCCCCGGGAAACGGCATACATAAAGTTGATTTTAAAGTATTTTGGTTATTATTTTCCAGAGTTGTACGAAATAAGCCCATATGCCCAATTCGCCGTGGGGTTTAGGACATTTGGGCATGTGGAGAATCAAGACCTGCCTACCCGCCTTCAAAAACAAAGATATGATACAGGTAAATATAAAAGTGTTGTAACATCTGTTTGTCTTCGTTTCAGTAGATACATATATTATAGGGGGTACATTTTTTATAATAAATAGTATGGAAGCGAATAATGTCTTATCAATACACGAATTTCATATTTATCGCATTCCATACTATTTATTATAAAAATGTACTGCGTCGTCAATAAACAAAGAGAGAATGATTAAAAGAAAGTAAAGCAATTGTACTCTTCATAGATTAAGAGACTAGTCTTAATAAGTTACAACATGTTTCAATTGAGGCGTAGAAATTTTCACATATGAAAACCGACATTACTTATGAGACACCCCTAATGAAACTAATTATGTTGTATACTTTCAGAAACAAGCTTTCAAGTATGTTCGGAGTCAGAAGACAGCGATAGCATATCTAAATCTACATTGAAAAGTGTGCCTAGAAGTAAATGCTCCAAGCAATACAAAGGTAAACCTAACATTTAACTTATGGTTATCACATCTAGGGGAATGTGGCTCATGACCGTAAGTGACTCTGATAACCCTCAAAGTCCCTAACTTTTTTTTATGTGTATATGTGATGGAACGAACTGAGGGCCCACCAGATGGTAAGTGGCGACCCCCGCCCATGACAACAGTAATGCGACTCAGTATAAGGTTTGGATCTTACACTGAGTCGCACTCATCCTGTTGCGTCCA
Organism: Aplocera efformata; assembly: GCA_921293045.1. Classification (NCBI taxonomy): domain Eukaryota; kingdom Metazoa; phylum Arthropoda; class Insecta; order Lepidoptera; family Geometridae; genus Aplocera; species Aplocera efformata. The sequence goes on from OV121061.1 coordinate 6,456,871, forward strand.
TCACTCGAGACGGGGATGATATGTCTCATGCGCATGTGATTTCACCGGCACCCATACCCTTCCACACAAAAAACAGTAATGCGAGCACTACTGCTTTTTGCTACCCAGGGGGTACATGAGAGAATCAAAGGGTAGAAACCTACGGACACGTATAAAGATTTTTGACTTAGCATTAGAACTTGTGTCAAGTTCGTCCGGAGAGGTACTGCCACCACATCTGGAATCCATGTATACTTAATATATATTATTTTGTTTCAGAAGTTTGTCGAACAGCTCACCATAGGTAACTAAGCTGTGAAACTGCTATCTATAATAAATAATATATAAATAATAATATATAAAAGTACAGTTTAAACTGTACCATTCTTTCTTATAAGTTTATTGAAAAAATATATGTTGTGATTATGTTTTCATACTTAATCAAGCACAGTAATTATTATATTAATACGTATTATTATAATATATTCAACATTGAATTATGGTTATCCCTTTTAGGTTCATAAAATAGATTATTATGTTGAGGATTCAATAAAAATATTCTATGAAATATGTTTAATAAACATGTTATAAAAATATATCGAGGACCAGCCCATATCTTGGAGACAGATACCCCGTAATCTTTTGAGAGTTCTCTATAAAATTCTGTATTTTATAGATTAAATACCCTTTATAAAGATTTTAATTGTTTGAAACATCTTTTACGTTGTTTCTGTTATATTTAACAATATAATTATATCTAATTTTCTAATAGATCTAATTATATCTAATTTTCTAACTTCGAAATCACTTATGAGACACATCGTAGCATCAGACCTGGCTTAGAAAAAGCGAAGCATCGTATGTTATGACTTTCAAAGCCACATTAAACAATTTTATGGATGATCTAATCTAAAACTGAGAATTCAATTAGCGAAATGCAAGAAAATTGTTTAATTTGATATGTGTAATTCATTTTATTATCTTCTTTTTATGAGTGTGTCTTTTTAAAGATTAGATCTTTAGCTCCCAACGCTCCAGTTACCTGTCTCAGTTTTTCTAACGAGTGAAAACGAAATCTTTTTTCTTGTGTTTTTAATTAATCGAATGTAGCTGAATAATTAATTATAATTTAACCTTCCTTGTAAGAAATGCGCTGGGTCTGGATTTTAATACCAAATCTGATTGAGTATCGTAAAACGATAAACGATAATATACTTGGGGAAACTTAAAACGTTTTATCGTGTTCTCATTTTTACGTATTCATTCTGAGTTGATAACAAACTGAATTAAAGACATTTCTGTTAGACCTAGAATAAAGTATTGATAAAAGCATTTATCCATTTTAAAATATTGATTTAAATATTGTACAATACCATTAGATTTGTTTCTGATAAAAATATGTTATCTTATCATCAACATTAATGTTGAACAGTAGTGAGATTTACCTTACAATGAACTTTGAAGATAAAATTATATGAGATCGTTCCATAGAACTTTTTTGGAAATCAAAAATGCTAAACGCCCTCAAATATTTTCCAACCGTTGTTTTACTTCTCAAATGCTGTTAATTGTATGATCTTGCGAGAATATAACATTTGGAAAACAGAGTTCTCCTTAAAAGACCTGTCAATGAGCGGAAGTAGTAATCTTTTACTAAGTAAAACCTTTTTTTTACTGGACTTTACTTGGTTTTCCGCAGATGACCTCGGGGAATATTTATTTAAACTCCCAGATCTTTTCTTTCGCGCGATGTAGGTACGATGCTTGCAACGCCATCTCTTGTAGAGTTCTTGTACCACTTTGTAAGTTAGTTACTTAAAGTACTTCGAGGTTCTCAGTATGTGAGGCAGATGGAGCCACATATATTTTTTTTATTTATATAATGTTATCCTACATACTTATAAACATGGATTTTTAGCCTTAATGATAGCTTAAGAAGAATAAACTCTTATAGTACCTTTTTAGAACCTAACCTGTGTTCAATTACCTGATCAACAGTTTCACCTAGGCTAGTTACAATGGCTCTCTCCCAATGTACATAAAATAATGTAAATAATTCCTTATATAAAGCCGTAGTGATTATAATGTACTTAAATTATATCTAAAAAAGACTGATTATTTAAACATTGTCGTTGTTCAGTTTGTATATTCGATCTGATAATAAATGTTAGACAAATAAATAATAGTTTCATTATTATCCATGTATTTTATCCATGTTTTCCTTTAACACCACGAGCTAATGAAATGATGATTTCATCTAGCGTGCGCGTAAAAATGAGGAATCATAGGGGACATTCAGACAGTATGACAGGAGACAGTCAAAAAATTTTTACAATAAGTTATCAAACGAGCCTACGGCCTACTTAAAACAAAATAGTTACCGACGCCCTTAACAATACGATTCCAATGCTAAATTAAGCTAATCTTTTCTTACTAAGTACACGAAAAAAATTACCTTTTTCAAAGGTGCATTATTGTTTGAAGGGGTATTTCGTAAATTGGAAGAAAACTCACGTCCTTAGGTGAATGTCTTTTGAATCCTTACCCAATAGTGGTGGTGCTAAAGGAGCAACAAAAAGTAGCAGTAGAATTTGTGCAAAGTACACCCTGAGAATTACTGCCTTCACACCTGGTAATCTGCCGCCAAGCAGTGGTGCACTCCCATTACTTTGTTCCGGTGGAAGGGTGTGGGTGCCGGTAAAATCAAAAGTGCATGACGCGACATCCCCGTCTCGGGTATGTCGGGTGCGACTTGGTACTTCTCATACTTCGTTGAGAACGGTTAAGTCGTATTGCTGTTGTAATGAGCTTAGCCAATTGCACAATTGCTGATCAAGATCAGTAGATTGAGAAGTGTTTGAGGTGGCGGTTAACAGCACATAAAGTTCACATAAATACTAAATTAAATTAAATATATATATAAGCTAGGTGGATTGATGAAATAAACGACATTATTATTCGATTGAAAATATTTATTTTCTTCGAATATCGATTTTTAATATAAAAATCGATATTAAATGGAACCCATATTTGAAACTTAAAACGAGGTCAAGGATTTACAATGTTTTTGGTTTCAGCAAGTAATTATAATGAGTCTTGAGAACAAAGCAACATTAAATTATATTCAATGTCTTAAAAAATTACAATAGCAGCAACAACATAAAAAGAGCGATTTACTACAACTTCATAGGCAAAAATTTTTTTTTACAAATTATCTCAGAATGCTGTTTTACAAACTTTTTCGCTCATGTAAATTGGATTTGATTTTCTTAAACCATAAAGTGTCATTACATAATTTAAAAACGGTACTTATAATTTTTTCTCTTCTAAAATAACAATTCCGAATTGCGATGGTATTCTAGTAATAATGATAATCGTCCATTCGATGATATATTTCTTAAAAGCTGCGATCACTGTTCTAGATTTTTAAGATATTTTTTTTAATGATCTAGTTATTTTTATTGGTGCTTTAACGATTGGGATATTGATTTTTGTGGACGCTCAACATCATTACAATTTTTTTTATAAGTAACAATTTTAAAAGCTAAATTTTAAGAGCTATGCATCAAATTGAGCTTTATTTACAAGTCATAGTCGTCTATCAAGTCTGTACTGATTAGACGCTTAAAATATTAAGTTAAAACTTCAATTCGACATTTTCTCCCGATCCATCATTATAGTACAAGGACAAACCCCACCAACCAATTAGGGCGCCTGTATTTTTTTTTATCAATTCGAATGCCATCTAAACTGCTTAATTGGTTAAGAAACTACACTACGTATCCAATCTAGATGGTCTTGGATGTTCATGTAGGTCCCTGGTGTGCCCTTGGTACCACAGTGGACGTTCCCCATACTCGTAACACCCCACAACTCAACCTTCTCCTTAATCCAAACCAGGGGTCCACCGGAGTCTCCGCTACAAGTGTCTATGCCTGCCTCTCCACCCGCACAGATGGCGCTTTTTGGTATAACTGTGGATCGGTAGGCAGACTGACAGAGCTCTTTGTTGAAGTAAGGTAGCGGGATGACTTTCTTGATTTGACTGTACTCTCCGCGACGTGGGATGATTCCCCAGCCAGCGGCTTCGAAGACGGTATCCTCGGTTAGTTGTCCAGTTGGAAGGCAGACCGGGCGGATAAAATCTGTCGAAGAAAGAAGGAACCGTTGAATGGAAATATTTTGTGAAGGTGTAAAGTATTAACTAACTAGATTTTGTCTGACTGATTATGTGAAAAGTATTTCTAAGATTTTGGACATACTATGAAAAATATGGCCCGTGACTTCGTCCATGTGGAATTTCACATGTTTTTGTGCCAGAATAATATCAGCTAAATGCCAGTTAAAGGCCAAAATCAGTCCAGCCGTTTCGGTGATTAGCCGAAACAAATAGACAGACAAATACATTTAAAATTGATTTGTTACAAATACCGTATATATTTCAAAAGCATTTTATAAAAAGCTGTATTTTGACATTAGATACAGACATTTCAATTTTATTTGTTTGTATAGATAATCTGTTTCCTTACCGGTATACGGAGCTTCTTCCTTCAGCCTCAAAATAGCAAGATCGTGGTCGTGGGTCTTAGTCTCATCATACTCCGGATGTACGATGATATCTTCCACCTCGATCTCCACTACACGATCATTGCATACACCTTCCACGCAATCCACATCGTTTTCTACATCATATTCTCCGAGACGGACTTCTAGCCTGGAAAAAATATTAAATTGTTAAAACAAATGCTATTTTGGTTTTTAGTCGCGAAATTGCAAAATTATATTTTAGACAACTCAGTTTCTTTTATAAGAATAAGATAAGTAAATGAAGAACATATTATTAAAAATGTTATGATTTGATATTCATTAAAAATCATATCATATACATATCATTGATCATCTCAAGATATGGACTAATTAAAAGTCCATTAAAGAATGCCATAACAAACTTTATCTCTAACAAGTCAATGGTTTAAAACCGAATAAAAATCTTTGTTTCTCCTATATATCGAGATATATCTCCTATATAAGAAACACACAAAGAGAACAAACTATACGCTCATCTAAGTGAGCCTGGGCCGGGAATCGAATCCAGGGCCCCTCGCTTCGAAGGCAGATCTACTACTAAGCTGTGTCTATGAGTTATGAAACTAACTTCGAAAACTTTGGTTTTTTGATGCAATGCGCGGCGGTGATGACGTGTCGGCTGTCGATGAGGGTGGCACCACACCGAGTGTGAGTCAGGTGGCTACCGCTGAAGTACATCAGGAGGACCGTCCAAGGGTTGTGATGGACCAGGTTTGAGCTGGCTTCCACACCACATTCCTGGGCTGGAAAGAAAAAAAAATAACTTCAATGTTTACATTAGAGGTTATACTGTAAATGATTGGTATATAACTCTAAATATTTTTTTATGACATCATACTGATTATGATAAAGATTCAACGAGATTCAATTTTGTTTCCGATTATCGCGTTTCTTTTCGTATTTAGATAATTTTAATTAAGTTTATATGTGTTATTTATTACTAATGTAAGTTATTTGTTTTTGAACCGGAAGCATTTCAGATTAAATAATGTCTAAACCGGTTATAAAATCCGTTACCGTTTTAATTATTACCTAAAATTATGCATCGCATATTTATTATGATTAATTACTTATCATAATAAATATAGGTGGAAAGTAAGTAAATTTTTATTTAAAAAAAAACTTGTATAAAAGCTTTCTATTTCTCTCGTGATTCCGGGTTCAGATATTGAGTTCTTACATAATTTTAACAGTAAACTTTCATTGTCTTTTTTATAGCAAAATAGTAAGGTACAACGGTACAAAAAATTTGAATTGTAGAAATTCAAAATGTAGACGAAGTCGCGTAGAACACTTCTTACATAATAAATTATAATACATAAAATAATAAATTACATAAAATAAATTACATCTATACATATAATAAAATCGTAGACTTGCCGTGTCTGTACATTGAATATTTTTACAAAATAATAACTGGGAGACGTTAAGAATAAGTAATAGAACGCAAAAAAACAATTTTTGAAATTTTTGTCTGTTTGTCTGTTTGTCTGTATGTTTGTGCGCATTTTACGTAAAAACCATAGATAGTTATCAAAATCTAGGAACTAAGAAATGTTAAGCTGAGTCTGGAATAGTGAATAGCGTTTATTTTATCAAAATCGACCCACGAATTCAAAAGTTATTCAATGTTTTATGCAAAATTTTAATTTTTTTACAAAACGTTCTACAAGCGCCTGCCGAGTCCTGCGTTCTTGACTCGGTGTGGCGGTTCGGTGTATTGCAATATGAATATGAGCAGGCGCTTGAAGGCAGATGACAGGTTTAGTCGTAGTTTAGTCTTAGTTTAGATTAGTTAATTAGGTAATTAGTTTAAAGGTAGTTTAGTTTTTCTTTGTATTACTTTGAACTGCGAAAGGTTGATGGTAACCAGTATCTTAAATACGAGTACCAAGCTTCCTATCAAACGAGTCATTTACTTGACGGAGACCTACAGTACACTGGAGTAACGCAATGGCCGTATGTCCGGCAGAAAATAGCCGCATAGGTAAATCATTCTCAGGGTACATCATCATCATCATCATCAGGGGTGAAATTAAATAACCCTTGCGACATTTGTTTTCGATTTTGCTGATATTATCTGGACATTCAGATGCAGCACAGATATTGCAAATGTATCAATATAAATTAGCGGAAGTCTATCAAGGAATATGCAGCTCAACAAAAATAACAAAACATAAATATCATTAATACGCACTAAGCGATTTGAAACTACTTTTATTGTGCGTACTGCAAGGGAGTGGAATGCTTTGCCTGAGTCTGTGTTCCCTGACCATTACAACCTGGGAGTTTTCAAGAGTAGACTGAATAGGTTTCTCCAAGACAAGCGTGCTCCATCGTCGGCCGCATCTTCACTTTCCATCAGGTGAGATGGCGGCCAAACCATGCTATGCTATCTTTTTTTTGTGAGTTAGTTACGTAACGAGCTGAGGGCCCACCTGGTGGTAAGTGGCGACCCACACCCATGACAACAGTAATGCGACTCAGTATAAGATTTGGATCTTAGACTGAGTCGCACTCATCCTGCTGCGACCATCACCCAAGACGGGGATGATACATCTCACGATACAAGCGCTACTGCTTGTGTGATTCCAGGTGTGGTGGCAGTACCTCGCCGGACGAACTTGGCACCAGTTCTACTGTTACTTTTTGGTTGCTGCTTTAGCACCACCCAGAGGGTACGTGTAGGGAATCAAAGGGTACACACATGCGGACGCGAGCAACTAGATCCAATAGATCGGTACGGGGGACTTATTTCTCACTGTATTTAACACTGTTTTGTTACTTCAGGACTTATTTCATATGTGTATGATGATCTAACAACACTGATACAACATTGAGCAATGTCCCAGGGAATGGCATTGAGTGAATGAATGGCAGGGAATGGGAATGGCATTCTTTTAACAGAGAAGTGGAACAATAAGAAGCTTTTTTTTGTCAAGGGGTAAATACTTTGCTTATACCCCACGCCTTGGGGAGGCGTGTATTAATAGCAGTGCTGGGGGAATACACAATAAAACCCCCTTGGAGTTCCTGCACTACGCCTTCAGGCTGGGGCTACCTTCAGGCTGGGGCTGTACAGTAGCAGCCGTACCCGGCCGGCCAGAGGCGTTGGTCCTCGCGTATCGGGACCCCAACACGATGTGTACCTACCTATAGTGCCGTGCCCGGAACACGAAACACGCCAACCTTCGGTGAGGACCTCATCCGTTGGACGGCAGATTCCCTGGATCTACCGCCCAGAAGTTCCCGTTAGGGTGGCAGGCGGCGCTCATGCGCCTGCCTACGCCGACCCACTCTCCTGCGTCTACCAGAGTGAGGAGACTCTTCCTCCCTTACCCTCTCGGCTGCTTCCTTCTGCGAGATTACTTTCTTGCAGAAGGACTGAGCTGCCACCCAAGATCTCCCGCTGTCAATCATGGATGAGACCATAGTTGACAGCGAAAGGTTTCCGCCTATAGCCGCGATCAGGCGGGAACAATAAGACCCTACCAACTATTCCATCGCATGTTTAAATTTCTTGAGTGTATCTGGACTCCCATCACACAATATGTATTAAACTAAATGTCGGAGTGCCCATTGCTCTTTTATAAATTTAAGTCTTCCTAAATTATGTCACGGCACCAGATTGAAAGTCAAGAGTTTAGAGAATTCCTATCAACTGCCCATTTAGTTTTAAACGCATTCAGTCTCCGGTGAGCCTATGTTCCGCAGTGACCAGAAACAAAGAACAAGAAGAAACTTTTTTGGTATCAGACGTAGACCTAATATTGAGTTGCTTTTTGCACGGTCCGCCATACTTAGCTCTTTCCCGGCTTAGCAATTCAAATAATTTTTATGCGCACGTTCCTGAAATATCCTGAAAAGACGACTTCTATAGTATAGTTTACAGAGAAGCATTATTGTATACATTTGCAATGGTTGCAGTTTCACTTACGTAGTTCATCATCCAATCAAGTCTTTAACCTTCCCAGTTAACAAAACCCAAGTAATATCGTAAGAATCTAAAGGAAATAAAGTATTTTGAGATTTAATTATTATATAACATAATTTTAATATAATAGTAACGAACAGACATAATAAGCATCACATTATATTTCTATCCTCTAGGCTAGGATAGATCTAAGTCCACGCGGACGAAGTCGCGGGCACAGCTAGTAAAATAATAAATTACATAAAAAATCCGTTGTTAATGAATGAGGATGAATTATCATTCAAGTACGGACGGGATTGCTTGGCACGTCACAGTTAAGGAAACAAAAGTATTTAAAATATTGGGAATTACATTTTATAGCTATTGACGTAACAAGTGCTTCAAGTCGTCCAATTTTCCTGTTCAATGCACCTCCTAGGCATCAATAAAAAATATAAGAAAATATTTCAAGTATTAATAATTCTCAAAATAATGAGTTTGTTCGCAAAACTGGTATTATTAAGCTTTAACTTTTACAATTAGTGAATTTAGCGAATTTATTTAGTAAGTAACTGTAAACTAAATTAAATATTAAACAATGTAATTTGTTAAGTTAGTTGTTTTGGTAAGTATTATAAACTTAAAATGTCTGAAATTTCCGAGACTTACGAATGCTGTGGGATAGTAATTACTTTACTACTATTTATTTGTTCACTATCACATATTTGGAATAGTTCGGAGTTAATATATTTTTAATCTCGAAACAAAAAAATATACAATATATGAGATAATATTGGACTTAGGCGCGAAAAGTAACAGAGCAGTATAAAAATAAACTTATCCCCATACCTATGGTTTAAAATTGAATGGATGTGACAAAGTAATACACACAGATTCTTTACCACAAGAATATAATAGAAATTATCAGTAGAAAATAAAGACTTTACTTTGCTACGAAGCCATAAATTCAGCAACCAACTCTTAGCTACGTAGCCGTATAGACTTCGTAACAAAGTTGGTAGCCGTAAAACAGCTTTCGCAGGCAACTTTAAAAATAAATAAGTTAATAAATAATAAATTTTCATTATAAAAAAATAAAAAGCTTTCACGTTTCACTGTATAAGTAATATAACTCACCGGCGGCAACCCATGTGACTCCAACCACGACAGCGACGACAACGGCAAAGTTAAAACACATTTTCTGAAAGAATTGAACACTGTAAATCCTGACCCCAAAGGAGGCTAAAAGGATAACGGTACAACTACGAGGTCATTCCTCGTTTTAGTTGACCGATCGGGGAACTAGCCTCGACTGACTAAGTAACCAAGCTCGAGCCCATTATATATTAGAACAGTACAGCGCTAACGCAGAATCAATTTACCTTATACAATTTATAGGTTTGTAAAATCGAAATCCAAAACCCGTACGTCACTAAAAACTAAAAATACCTGTAATAATCGTATTTTTTTTTAAATTAAATTATGAATTACTTTTAAATCTAGTTTTTGATTTTTGATACTGATTGCTTCACGAAATTTAGCGAAATATTTTGAATAGTTATCTCGCGCCGAAAACTACTTATGATATGATATAGATTATGAAATAAAACTGTACATTACCTACGTTGCTGAGGAAAATTTATTTTAAATTTTCACAAAAAACTATGTTCGAATTGCAATGTAATAAATATTACGTTTGCTTGACTTATCGTTAGCAAAAATATTTCGAGGATATATGTTCGCGCGGGTAAGGTTGCTGATAGACTGACTGAAATCCCGGTTTCAGTACAACGTTTCTGAGCGAAAGGTGGCAGTTTTCCACTTTGATATCTACATAATATGTTATAAATAGTTTCATATGTCGTCATTTCAGGAGTACATGTCAAAACAGTACTTTTTTGGGTACAGGATATAATTAACATTTGTTTGTTTCGTATTTCGTATGAGGTAGGAAAAAGCGAAATCTTAAAAAGAAAAAACACAATGCAGAAATATGTATTCACCAGAATGGGTATTCACTTACGTAAAAGACGGAAAATAGCACTGAAACCTGACTGTGAAGTAAAATCTTTATTTCCGTTGAATTCTTAAAAATTACTTGAAAACATGTATTTTTTTAATGTACTTGATACATGATCTGCGAGATCATGCATTCTTAAAACTAACAATTTTTTTTGTTGTTTGGCCCGTATCTGTAATTAACATACCTATCCAGTTGCTGTGTTCTGGTGGAAGGGTGTGGGCGGCAGTGAAATCAGAGGTGCATACGATGTTACGTCCCCGTCTCGGATGATGGGCCCAACGGGATGCCTAGGAGGAGGACCTAGATCGAATTTCTGTTGATACTGAAATGTTTAATTTAATTTATTCGGAAATTTCGTTACAATAATTTGTTCTTAATAAATATATAAGCCATCATTTGATGGTAGCGTGCCCAAACTGCTAGCAGCATTGCCACACTATATGGCAATGTTAACCTCTGGCTAAAATAAAACCCAGCATTTTGGTCGCGTGGACTCTTGAAGGCGCCCCGCTAAGCTCTAGAAGATTGTACTTACCTCGGTCCCCAAGGGCTAAGGTTTACTCCAAACGACCAAATATATAATATATCCACCTAATCATTAAATAAATAATCAATAAATAAATTATTGTTCTCTATCATAACTTTAATTCGTGAGTTTTTGCTGTAGTATATGTATATAACAGTGATGTGTATATTTCACATTTAATATTCTTCAATTCAATTTATTTGATTGTTATTTAACATAAATTATTATCCAATTAACATAAATAAACTTACGTTAATTGGATATCCGCATACAATTTTTTTTAGTATTGGAATTGACCAAAATTAAATGAGAAAAGCGTCAGATTCTAGAACCAAAACTTCAAAAGACTTTACATGTAATCCGGATAAGGCTGCCGTGGTAGATTAATGACCATTTACTGTCGCCTATGCCCCTGCAGTGCGATCATTATTACGAACAGATTATAATTAAAAATATCATGTGAAAAAGTGAACGGAAATACCAATGCTTCTCATTCTTTCAGTTGAAGTAAATTCGTGGTTTGGACTAAGTGATATACTAATGACCACAAAATGAGGTGACTCAAAGGGATTTGTCAACATTTCATATCTATATGCAGAAATGAAGCCACCGATGATATACTTATCGAAAAATATGAATATAATTAATAATAATATTATATTATTATTAATTATATTCATATTAATCACCGCGAGATCACCGCCGTGTGAGAGGTGGATTCAGCGATTGTTATCCTGAGTCGTTTAGGTAAAAGAGCTTCGACCAACATCTTTGAAGATCTTGCGGAACGGATGGATCAAGGGCCAGATACGAAGACAGTACTTCTGGACACGGCGCGCATTGTCAGGAGGTTCCTCTCTTCAGGCCTAGCCACCGACCGATCGAGTTTTATTCCGTAGTCGGTGGTCCTCCGTTTTTATATATATTTTAGTATTATGTTTACAAAACTGAAAAATGTATACAAAATAAATAAAGTGAAATAATAATTGTATTTATTAAGACAACATGCACAACTGATCTTATGTTATTCAATCTGGTAATCCTGGGAGGAAGGACATCGTAGAAACTAGAACCAACTAGCGACTAGGAAACGTTTTAGAAATCCAACTTTATGTAAGAAAACTTTCCAATCTTGATATTGAATCACAAAGTATTACATTTTTACGAATATTCCAAGACCACACAATAGTATTTCAAGGGAATTCGCGGAATAAATTTGTAAATTTCACCTTACACAGTAAGAAATTTCTAGAATTTTGTTTCTAGCTTGGTCTATAGCTAGAATCGCTAATTGGTAAATTAATTTGATCACAAGCTATGCCATTTTAAGTCTATTACTGGGCAGTTTCCCTATAATATTCAAAATCAGCTGAATTTGTATAGATATAGATTTTTTTATAAACATGATAGGATGAGACTGAACATCTACGCCGTAGCTGTAGTACGCTGTCAACGCCTACGACGTAGAGCCTCTACGTAATATCATCAATATCTCATTCATTAGGTATTTATTAATATGCCTACGAGATATGGGTTTGTTTCGCAGTCGGAGCAAATATTTCTGTGCGCTTGAAATCTGCTCTCAGTTCTTGCTTATTGGCGATTCTATCCATGTCTCCTTTGACTCGGAATGGTTACGAGGGTGAAATGTTTTCAATCCCCAACAAGTAAGACCTGAGAGCAAACTTCAAGCTTATCACACAAATGTTTGCTCTGTATCTGTATTGTCTTTATTTTTTACACAAAAACACTTCTCTGGCAAGAGCAAAATTTAAAATCAATAAAAAATGCGAAGTAAACAAAACATGTTTCGACACGCTCGCAGGCGCCGGTTGCGACTTGCGCGCGAATCAGCTGTAAACGAAGCGTCACGGATATTTCCGAATAACCCTAAAACCGAGGCTGGCTTTTAGCTAATTAGTCGGCCGACCTTACAACCGACTTACCTTAAGGCCTTACTTTATAACCTAAAATATCAGTAGGTAAGTATAAAATCCGCAAAAAAAAATATTAATTTCCACGGATACACGGGAGATATATTTAAATTTATACAACAATATAAATTTTTGAAAACTTTATTGCTGATTTCCCGCATATTTCATTTTTTGACTTAGGTCACTTTTATTCAAAGGGTGCAAAATGTATATTAACATCTCATTCACGAGTGATGACTAAACTTGCCAATTGAATGACTATTAGCTATTAGCTACATTCACTCGTAAGGACTTTGCCCTTTCACCGTCATACAGAAATGACCCATTTCAATACCTACCCATATATTGTTCATTCATTCATTAATGTTCACACTCATACCTCTGCACTAGGATTCCCTGTATCGCAGATGGCACGGTCAAACACCCAAGATCCGAGAACAAACACCATGCTCGCCACAGTGTGCCCCGGCCGGGAATCGAACCCGGGATCTCGCTCCGAAGGCAGGGTTACTACCAACTAAGCCACTAACTACTTATCTGTCAATTTTGACATTTGTCTTACCTTTGAAATTTCTGTATAATTCTTAGCTTCCATATTAACAGTTATTTTAATGTACACCCCCTCGCCGGATGAGAGTATTTTTTTTTATATTAACGAACATATTACTGGAAATAGATTAGTTATTTTTCATGTAAATACGCAATTTATTACAAAAACAAGTTTTACACAAAAAATCCGAAGACCGATCACCAGCTACTGGTAAATAAAACAAACAGTTTATGGGGACATAATATCGATTTATTGACAAAATCATTATTAATACACAATTCTCTTAATTAAAAGTTTGTATGAAATCGGAAGAAGGTACGCACTAAATGTTTAGATGAAGTAACTACAATATTGGGCGGGGATACTCAGTAATTTGGTTCGAGGTGCAAAACTATCGATAATAACGAATGTGTATCGATAATCGGTAAAAAAATGTGACAGTAAAATAAAATTATTCATATGGACAAAAACGTACAAGGAAATATCAAAAGGCAACAACTTACCATATAAGGATTTGTTTACTTACCTAATAATAGTAAAATGAACCAATAATAACATAATCATAATTTTGGGGGGTTCCGTTGCTTACGTTCATTATAATATCGGTAATATCGGTATAATAGCGTCCATACACGCACCCCCTGGGTGGTGCCAAAGGAGTAACTTAAAGTAGCAGTAGAACTCGTGCCAAGTTCGTGCGGACAAGCACTGCCTCCACACATAGTAATGCACTCGTATTATTGCTCTGGTGGAAGGGTGTGGGTGCCGGTGAAATCACGGGTGCATAAGATGAAACATCATCATCGAAGCTACTTGGGTTTTCTCATACTTGGGTCGTAGAGGACCCAAGTCGTATTGCTATTGTTGTGGGCCTCCTCGAAAAACAATAGTAGTAAGACGAGGTAAACACTTAACATTTTTTTATTTTATTTTTTATTTGGATCTCGTCCCGTCTCTTTAGTAGTATAAAATAAAACATATATGAGACAGATGACGCAATGTTTCGAGATATTTTGCAATACATGCCAGTATCGGATGTGTAGTTTACAATACACAAACTTATCAACAACAAAACATCTAATAAGGATACAACCACGGTGCAAATATTGCGGTGACTTCATCCAAAATTTATGATTTAAGAATTTGAACGACTATTTCTATAGAACTGTCGATCTACCAACGATCTAACGAAACACGCTTATATCTATGACAAATCATTCTAGGCATCAGTAAGACTCGACACCGGCCCGCGTTTAGACTCATGAAATATCTATTTATTTATATGAGAAGGCTAAATAAACCTCTATTAACCGGATAATAAGTTAACAACAAAAAAAATATTAAAAAAATATAAGAGGAACATTAGTCTAATACGCTATTAAAAAAATATTTCGAATAAAAAGATTGCATTACCTACTTAATATCTATGCTTACATAGATTAAAAGTACAGACAGTCGATATATTTCTTTAAGTAAGAAGCTGTATAAAACACTATTCTACCAACAATTGCAGACATACAAGATTTATACATATACATAGATTTGTATATAGATAATATAATCACTATTATAAGTTACAATCGAAGATATTTTCAGTAGATATGTGACAGGTGTTTTGAGTTTAAAACGTCAGAAGAAACATCAATAAACAGCTTAGTTTAACATTTAAACATTTGAAAAGTTATTATCCATTTTGAAATGTATTTTTATATTTTGAGATATAATTCCTTATAAACTATTTGTTACACGTACGAAGCATTGATATTTCTGTTTCGCTTATTAAATACCCGATAAATTCACAATACCTATTAACATTTAAAACACCCAGTAAAGGTTATACCATTCTAAAATATCTAAATTACTTTACACGTTCAAGCGACAGTTTTCCATTTAGATTTTTACATTATATTGTAATTGTCAATTGAAAACGTCATAGTAGGTATCTAGTCAGAACACCGCTTTATAGTCAAGTTAAATAATTAGTAAGTATTAATCAACTTCATACGTAGCATTATTTCGTACATAATTATTATTAAACCAGTAAAACATTCAAATCTTCGTTACTAATGATTTAAGTTTAATATGTTCAATCAATAAGAGACGACTTAAAGTTATTAATTCGAGATTGGCTAAGGTAGGGCGCCACTTTGTATGCAATTTCGTTTAAAACTAATTTTGACAGGCGGATGGTATGCATGCGTGCGAGCAAGACAGCGACTCTCTCGCTGTCTTGCTCGCACGCATGCAAACCATCCGCCTGTCAAAATTAGTTCCGTTACAAAACGTTATTCGGTACATAATTATAATTAAGCAAAACATTCAAATCTGTCTTACTAATGATTTAAGTTTAATATGTCCAATAGGAGACGACTCAAAGACATTAATTCGAGATTGGCAAAGGTTGGGCGCCACTTTGTATGCAATTTCGTCGCTCACTCTCTCGCTGTCTTGCTCGCACGCATGCAAAACATCCGCCTGTCAAAATTAGTTCAATTACAAAACGTTTTCGTCATGTTATAGATAGGTACGCTCACGGGCGTACCCAGCTTCTGGCCTAGGGGGAGGGGGGGTGGGGGGGTGTCATCATACACACTACACAAAGACACCTACATGAAACATTAGGTATATGTAGTGTAGTGTGTAGGGCAAACAGCAGCAAATGATCCCGCTTTATAGGTAGTTAAATAAATATAAGTAAATTTGACTATGCATGTATTTTTATTTTTTCCATTTCCAGGGGGGGCAGCTGCCTCCCCCTGCAATGGACACACCCAAAACATCCTTAAATACTCTATTACGTTACTTCAGTTAATGTAGTGACCATCGAATTTAATCACTAAAAGAATTCTTAACTCACTGGAAAACAAACACACAGTCCACTTCGCAAAGACCAGTTTGCCCGGGACCATGACTCATGTAACTGCGTCGAAATATCGGGAGTCAACAAAACTCACAAATCATGGTAAATATCTCGGTAACACGAATAATAAAGAAAAAAAAACTGTTTTCATGAGGTTTGCTCATTCAGTCGCTCTCGCTGCGTCATTGTTTGTTGCTAGCGGGAGGAACGACTTGCCCGGGATATCGCCTTAACTAGATTTAATTCGTCGCGCAAGCAGTCAGACTCTACGTATAGCAATCTGGCAGTATAGCTACTGCGCAGTGTCTGTAGTTTTATTTGCATTGACATTCAATCAACAACACTCTTAATACGCCGATTTAAGATAGAGTTAGAAGGAACATAAGATCCACAAGTAACTGAATTAAAAATCGAAAAAAAACCGATTTCAATACTTAAAAAGTAGCATATGCAGTGTAGTAATTTAACAACCAAATTTATCAACCGATCTTGATAAAAATTCTATGGGTCTAATATGAAAGCATATCATTTCTAACGAGAAAAGAATTTTCCAAATAGCTTGATAAATGGTGGAAAATACATAAAAAAATACAGTGGAACATATTTGAACTGACTTCACTTACAGTGGAACATATTTGAAATGTGAACTGACTTCAACCTTTGAATTCAGTTAAAAATATTGGCTTTCGTTTCAATTCTGAACTCTTTCGAGGCCAAAGGACCGTGGGGTCTTGTGGGGACCGCAACAATTAGAACACTCATTAGACAAAAAATCATGACACAAGGTCACGCCCCTTTGCAGTGAGGAATCGATGCACAGAGACAGTCAACTACAAAAGTAGAATCGTACGTTACGATAATTACAAATAATTCGATAATTGTCACACAGATTTATATTTGGGATGGAATAGCTTAGTTTAGGCTCAACCAACAGTTTATATCTACAGTCTCAACTGTAACAAGCTTGAAAAGAAATTCAGTTCAGAATCTTAACTATAAGCTAGTTATTGCCCGCCATTAAAAAAACATCAAATTCATACCCCTGCACTAGGATCTGTATTGCAGATAGCAGGGACAAATACCCATGACCCGACAGTGAACTTCATTTCCACCACACAAAGTGTGCCCCGGCCGGGAATCGAACCCGGGACCGCTAGATTCGAGAGCTAAAGGAAGGTACAGTTACGGACCCGTCACTGCTAACTAGCAGCTCATTCGTAACAAACAAACAAACAAACTCACAATAATATTAGTTAGGACGTTCAGTGAGTTTGAGTTTGTCTCAACTCAGTGTACTAAATATATACATCGATAAAACTTCAGTGGCAGATTATAAAGCCTAGTAGATTTTTACAGAACATCTAAATTAAATAACCCTCTGCCGGGTCAGTAATTGGATGGGTGACCGTGGCGAAGACTTTCGGGCTTGAAGACTCCGTCACTAGCGTTGGCCACACGAAATAAGAAGTGGCGATAATTAGGTTTAAGTAGTATCGTTCCCGCGGAACTTGCAGTACTCGGATTGAGTGCCTGTCTTCCACCACGTGTCCAGTCGAGCTACGAATATTTCTGAAACAAAAACAAATCAAATTTAATAACACAAATACTTAAAAAACCTTTAGTTGTTACGTAAGTACACTTAAAAAACCTTTAGTTGTTACGTAAGTACACTTAAAAATCCTTTAGTTGTTACGTAAGTACACTTAAAAAACCTTTAGTTGTTACGTAAGTACACTTAAAAACCTTTAGTTGTTACGTAAGTACACTTAAAAAACCTTTAGTTGTTACGTAAGTACACTTAAAAAACCTTTAGTTGTTACGTAAGTATTAAACCGTAGTTACTGGGTGCGTTTGACATAAAACCACAAAGCAGGTACTACGGTATCAACTGAAACGTAATAAAAGCAACCACGAGGTACTTTGGTAGCTAAAACTTAAAAACATGACGATGACGATGACGTACTTCCTATGGCTCATTTCACATATGTGATAAAGTAATTGTTACGAGTTAATTGAACCAAAAAAAACTTAAGGCTCTTGGGGTCACATACAATCTTCAAGGACTTAACGGAACACCTTAAAAAGTCCACGTGCGACCAAAATGCTAGTGCTTACTTTGGCCAGAGGTCTTAAACTCTGGCCAAAATAGGCACTTGAAGATTGTATGTGTCCCCAAGAGCCTTAAGTTTTTTTAAGAGGTCAGACCTCTGGCCAAAATAAGCACTAGCATTTTGGTCGCTCACTGAATGAAGCAAAATGCTGGCAGTTCAGCTGTTCTGGCATGGATATGGATGAAACTTGGCACAGAGATAGATGTGACTTTTCATCCCGGAAAAATGATAAAAATTAATAAAATAATCTTTTCTAATAAGCATCTCTTCAAAAATCTGAGCACTAAAATGACAGCATCAAGCTATCATCTAATATATCTGAACAATTAGACGGCATGGAAACAAGTTTACAAATAAGCGTATGTAACACAATCAAATAAATTCCAAGAATGTGTTAATGGGATAAGGAAAATTTGCCGGCATCGGAGATTTGGATATGAAATAATTAACATAATCGTTGAAATTAATTAATTGCAACACTGAACTCAATACGCCATCTATCTTCAATTAAGTGAACTATAAAGCGACTCACACTAGTCATAATTATTGACGTTTTGCTGATTGTGACCATAGAAAGATTGCAGTTTGCGTGTTTTATTCATTATTACTCGTAAATAATTCTGGAATTACATAAATACTTTCACAAAGTTTCAATAATGCTTAATAATAAATAATAAACGATATTTCCGTACCAGCCTCTAATGTTCCCACTGCAGGGACACCGGCCTACTCTCGATAGTTGAGAGTGAATGGGCTCTGCTTTACCACGGGAGCCCAATTCCGATTGGTAGATGTCACATGTCTTCGCATTTATGGTTTTAAGACATGCCGGTTTCCTCACGATGTTTTCCTCCACCGTTTCGAGAACGTGGTATTTCACACATAAATTTTCAAGTGGAAAATCTCATTGGTGCATGTTTGAGTTTGAACCAGCGATCTTCAGATTGAAAGTAGGCGTCTATACTCCTGGGCTACGCTCACTTTTCAGCGCCCATTCACTATCAATTACCGAGAGTTTAGAGGGTGATACGGATATCAAACTACCGCACCGATAATTATAAATATCCGCCGCCAAGCACTGGCGTTGGAAGGGTATGGCTGCCGGTGAAATTACAAGCAATAGAGGCATAACATCCCCGTCTCAGTGTGACGGGCGCAACGCGATGCGACTTGGCTCTCTATGGGCACTCTTCTTAGTGGTATGATAAGAACAGGACCGTATTTTTGTTGTTTATCAGCGGATCACTTAACACTGCTCGTCCATCACTACAGTGACATAAAAAAACCAGTAATATCTCAATAATTTAGCTGCATGGAGACAAGCATATCAATCAGAACAAATTCCCGGTATCTAATTAAATGTGCGTATGCGATCAATCAAATTCCAAGAACATGTTAATGGAATAAGGAAAAGCTGATAACGTTTACGGGAAAACCGCTATTAAATCATTAACTTAATCGTTATATTGCCTCGATATTTGTTTTATGTAATCAAATTGACGCGACCTGCTGAAGGCCTGGTGTGAAGTGGTTACCTCCGCCCATAACAGCCGTAGGGCTTAGGTCCTCCCCGTAGAAGTATGACAAGACCTAAGTCGCACCTCGCAAAGACGTAACCCGAGACGGGGATGTTGTGTCTCATGCGCATGTAATTGCACCGACACCCACACCTTTTCTCCGAAACACGGCAACTGCTTGGCGGCGGATTACCAGGTGTGGAGGCAGTACTTCTCCGGACGAACTTGGCACAATATCTAGTGGTACTGAAATCAACTTTTACAATCCTAACCAATATGATAAATGCGAGAGTGAGTTTGTTTGTTACGCTTTTACACCTAAACCGCTGAACCGATTTTAAAAATCTTTCACCAATGGAAAGCTACATTATAAGCGATACACAGGCTAAATTTTATACCCGTATTCCCACGGGAACAGGAACTACGTGGATAAAATCGCGGGGCGCAGCTAGTAATAAAATAAAATCATGAGATGCGACCAAAGTGCTGGCTGCAATGCCACGGTGGATGGCAATGCAGCATTTCGCATTTATTGCAGCATTTATTGATTTTGCATAGCGAATTATTTAATTATTTTTGCGTCCATTTCTAAATATGACGGAACTCGCCAACGGCTGATGTTAATTGGTCGCCACCGCCTATAAACAGCAACACGACTCAGGGTGAAGGATAATAAAAACCAAAACATTTGTAGTTGCATTTGCAGCTAAATATAGTCTTGAGTAAGCCAGAAGCGATTACAATTATCCTTATTTACTTGTACACTATTACGCAAAACGCACAAACTTATTGCCAAGTACATCCCAATTATTTGATGCGAATGAAATTAATTTGACGTATTTGGAGAGAGGGTTTTTTTATGAAAGCTAAAGTGCGGAGTTGTACGCCGATATGTCGGTAGATTGAAGTTTTCACTGAACACCAGTATATTTACAGACACACGCACACACATATATATTAGGAGTACAAATAAGTTCCCGCCGTTTTATTGTAGATGGCGCGGCACGGAGTTTCGGTTAGCTTTCGCAGATGATAACCGGCTTAAAAAATAGTTTGGACATTCAAGAACAACATAACCTATTAATATCATTGATTTTATATTGGTAAAATATAATTTTTATAAGTAGAAAATGTCAAAATTTGAGCCAAGTAAGCGTCATTTGCGGGAAATATTAGTTTACTTCTTTAATTTAAAGAAATCTGCTGCTGAGGCGCATCGATTGCTCGTAGAAGCATATGGTGAGGTTGCTTTGAGTGAGAGAACGTGTCGAGAGTGGTTTCAAAAGTTTAAAAACGGTGATTTCGACGTAGAAGACAAAGATCGCAGTGGAAGGCCAAAAATTTACGATATGCTGTGTATTTGGTGGGATCAGCTAGGTGTAGTGTATTATGAGTTGCTTAATCCGAGCGAAACAATTACTGGAGCCCTCTATCGAACACAATTGATGAGATTGAGCCGAGCTCTGAAGGAAAAACGCCCTCAATACTATTCTAGACACGAAAAAATTATTCTTCTGCATGACAATGCTCGTCCACATGTTGCGGCTCCCGTGAAAAAGTACTTGGAAACACTTGATTGGGAAGTGTTACCCCACCCGCCGTATTCACCAGACATTGTACCGTCCGATTATCACCTGTTCCGGTCCGTAGCACATGCTCTGACGGCGCAGCGGTTCACATTTTATGAGGATACCAAAAATTGGGTTGATTCGTGGATAACCTCAAAAGACAAGGAGTTCTTCAGACGTGGGATTCGAATGCTGCCTGAGAGATGGGAAAAAGTGGTTGCAAGTGATGGACAATATTTTGATTAAATTTATATTACCGTTCTTCTACAATAAATATTTGTGTTAAAAAACGGCGGAAACTTATTTGTACTCCTAATACATATATCATATTTTTGACTTATAAAAATAATTCTGCTCTACAATTAGCGGTCTTATCCCTAAGGGGATTTCTTCCCATGCATACATATATATATTCGTTGGAAAAAATAGGATCGGCAGTTAAATTTTTAAGTGCATGTACGGTATATAATTTTGCGGAAAAGACACATATATATTTATATAGCAATATAAATATAAGTAATATTATATAGTAGGTAATAGTTTATATAGTAGGAAATCTATTAAATATTTATTCAGCAGATTTATAAATAGTTTATGATAATAAATCATATTCAAGGAAGAATTTATTATTCTGTTCCTTCATCGTCTTTTGTTTTAATTAATGATTATTAATTACATCTGGATCCGTGAAAAATGGTGGTAATGCTTTATTTTTAGGAGGTAATACAGTTGATTTCAAATTTTTCCAAAGAAGTTTAGAATTGTTTTTATAATTATTTATGTATAATAAAATTTAAAATAAGCCACTTTTTCGTAAAACAGAGATACGATAGGGTTAGCTGGTAGAGAATTCTGTAGCATTAAGGTCGCCTTTGTACATCTTTTTGCAGTCGGTAGTAGCTCTGCCTTCTGCGCTGTAGGTCGTGGGTTCGATTCCCACCCAGATCAATTTTTGTGACGAACATAAATGTTTGGTGTCTGGGTGTATGTATAATAAGTATTTTATAAGTTATCTACTTCGAATATTACAAGCTGTGCCTACTTTGGATCTAGATGGCGCTGTGTGAAATGTTCATAATATTTATTTATTTATTATTATTTATTACACAATTATACATACATTTTAGCGTATTTTTGGCGCGGACCGGTCGTTGCAATGCTTATTGCGTCTCAAAGTCGCGCCGCGTTTGATTTGCTCCATCAGAGATGTGTGGCACACGCGGGGATCCGGCTGAAACAATATAGCTATATGAATAAAAATCTGTTGCCGAATGTTTGTATGTACGTGCATCACTTGAGGACGACTGCACCTGTTTTTTTGTTCTTTGTATTGTCAGGACAAGGTTTGTATGAAAGAAAACAAGTCAGAAAATTTTTGTTTGAAAAATTGTACAGAACAGAGAAAAATTTGGATTCAACATCTTCATATAAAAACGTTAGTGAGTGAAGGAGACAGAAAACAGAAGGGAGAGAAAACAGAAGGAAGATTATCAAAAATATGGACAGTATTATCAATTCAGCTTCTTATATTACCTAGATGGGATGGGATCTAGAGATTACATTTAGATAGACTACTTAGCGATTATCGTCCCGATAACATCTTAAGAACCTCGATAAGTCGATTAATTCGATTACGTAGATTATTTTTGTATCAATTATAATAACATTAGATGTAACATTTACCGTAACTGAGAGTATTTTAAAGCTAGCTGTTTACACTTAAAATAGGTTGTACATGTACCTAGAATTGTGTAGATATAAGTATTATACATATTTTAATATAAGCGAATTAAAACCGGTTTAGTGAACCAATAACAAAAAGTCATATTAATTAATAGCTCAGTTCGTAGTAGCTCTGCCTTCTGCGCAGTAGACCATGTTCGATTCTCACTCAAGACAACTTCCTATAAATGTTAGTTCTGTGACGAATATAAATGTTAGTTCTGTCTGGGTGTTAATAATGTATTATATGCATGTATTTACAAAAAAATCCTATATACATTATGTATAGCTATGCTGAGTTTGGAGCTAGATGATGCTGTGTGAAATGTCCATGGGAACATAAAAAAATACCTTGAAATAATTTACTAAGTATAAGCAAATTGATGTCATCGTGTAGTTAATATTACTACACGAAATTTCGAGAATTGTAGTTCTCATGGTTATTTATAGGTGCACAGTTCTCATTGAAACTGATAAATATATGCACTCCAGAACGATGGAGGTGCAAAGTATGCAATTCGATATAAATATCATCGTTTTCCAATAATTTACCTGCAAGTTTACTCATAGGATTCTCGCGGCAAAACGTCATTTAACAAGTAATACAATAAATGACGTTTTGAAATAACCGCAAGCATTCTTTTACTATTAGTGCCTTGGCGAGCTCCGCTTGGAATATTCTGCTAAAAATGTTTTTTGTAAAAATTGCGTTTTTACAAGAAATGCAATTATACAGGTAAACATAAACAAAATCTCATCTGAATCGTTAGAGATCGTTTCTGAGATACGCGAAATAAATATATATACAAGAATTGCTCGTTTAAGGTAATAAAATAATATACCATACCGTATCTTTAAAAATACAATAATTTGCGATTTATATAAACTATTATATCATATATATATTATATATATTTATATATATCATATTATATATTAGGAGTACAAATAAGTTTCCGCCGTTTTATTGTAGATGGCGCGGCACGGAGTTTCGGTTAGCTTTCGCAGATGATAACCGGCTTAAAAAATAGTTTGGACATTCAAGAACAACATAACCTATTAATATCATTGATTTAATATTGGTAAAATATAATTTTTATAAGTTGAAAATGTCAAAATTTGAGCCAAGTAAGCGTCATTTGCGGGAAATATTAGTTTACTTCTTTAATTTAAAGAAATCTGCTGCTGAGGCGCATCGATTGCTCGTAGAAGCATATGGTGAGGTTGCTTTGAGTGAGAGAACGTGTCGAGAGTGGTTTCAAAAGTTTAAAAACGGTGATTTCGACGTAGAAGACAAAGATCGCAGTGGAAGGTCAAAAATTTACGATATGCTGTGTATTTGGTGGTGGTGATCAGCTAGGTGTAGTGTATTATGAGTTGCTTAATCCGAGCGAAACAATTACTGGAGCCCTCTATCGAACACAATTGATGAGATTGAGCCGAGCTCTGAAGGAAAAACGCCCTCAATACTATTCTAGACACGAAAAAATTATTCTTCTGCATGACAATGCTCGTCCACATGTTGCGGCTCCCGTGAAAAAGTACTTGGAAACACTTGATTGGGAAGTGTTACCCCACCCGCCGTATTCACCAGACATTGCACCGTCCGATTATCACCTGTTCCGGTCCGTAGCACATGCTCTGACGGCGCAGCGGTTCACATCTTATGAGGATACCAAAAATTGGGTTGATTCGTGGATAACCTCAAAAGACAAGGAGTTCTTCAGACGTGGGATTCGAATGCTGCCTGAGAGATGGGAAAAAGTGGTTGCTAGTGATGGGCAATATTTTGATTAAATTTATATTACCGTTCTTCTACAATAAATATTTAATTTGTGTTAAAAAACGGCGGAAACTTATTTGTACTCCTAATAATATATTAATATTATATCATACTAGCTGCGCTCCACCGTGTTACCCGTGTTTATCCGGGATCAAAAGTAACATATGTGTTAATCCAAGATATAAGCTATCCTGGTATCAAATTTCATCCAAATCCATTGAAACTTGCTGACGCTATAATACTTATACAACGAATTCTAACTAATATTATAAATGCGAATGTGAATTTCGTTTGTTTGTTACACTTTCACTCCTAACCTACATACCCTATAATCTTGGTTATTTTTAAGATTTATAGCTATTATTACTACTTTCTTATTTCAAGCATTTACCTGTGTGTTTCTCTCTTGGCACAAATATATATTATTTTCTATCTTTACTTTTCTCTATCCTATCTAACCCAGGACCCATCGCTTCAAAGGTTAACCACTAAGCCAGGAAGCCGTAAAATTTTGCGTTACCTGCGTGTGTTTGTTGATGATGTCGGTGACGGCGCCGGCGCGCGGCGACATCTGGCGGCGGCGCGCCTGCAACGTGGCCGACAGCTTGTCTAGGAAGGCCGGCTGCACCGCGGCCGGGAGCGAGCCTGAACCAACACATCCAGATTAGGGGATTAATTTGCCCACGTCCCTGCTCACGCCAAAGCACCAACCAACAGGAGCAGTAGAACTTGTGCCAAGTTCGACCGGAGAGAAACTGCCGCCAAGCAGATGCCGGTAAAATTACAGGCGCATGAGACGTTAACTCCCCGTCTCGGGTGATGGTCGCAGGATAAATACAAGTCAGTCTCAGATCCAAGACTTATTCTTAGTGAGATTTCTGTCATGGGCGTAGATAACCAAGTGGGCCTTCAGCTCGCTCCGTAACTTAAACGCGTAAAAAAATATATCAACCGACTCCCAAATTATAAATCATTTATTAATTTACAAACATGAATACATGAAAGAATTTAAATATGAACAGTTAAAATTGATGCCAAGTTTGTTTATTAAGCTATTCAAACATTTTATGGTATTACAAGTTAAGTCAACATAAATAAATCAATAATGAAAATAATGAAATAAATATGTCAAACAAACAAATAAATCATAATTAAGTATAACAAAGACAAAACATAAATGTTACTCGTAGTAAAATTTACTTGAATATGCTTGCTAGCTTAAAAAAATGTTTTGTATTAAAATGGCCAATTTTTTTTAATACTTTTTTTGGCACTTTTTGATGACATCAATTCGGTAGTATTTATTCGTATTGTCCGTGACCTCATAACTACGTCATTTATCAAGCAATGTGGAAATTCCACCTAAGTGCGTCAAATGAGTGATGAAAGTATCAAAGTAGGTTTATTCGATACTAGCAGCCCGTCCCGGCTTCGCACGGGGTAGTGACATAACTACAATAGTTGGAAATATGCTACCGCGGAGTTTTTTGTAGACATTATGATGTTCTTCAATATTGTTTTACATTATTTTGTTCTATCGCTAATAGTTTCGGCAGCGCATTCGACGAAAGACATTTTAAGACTCATTTTTCTACACCTTCGGTTACATTGTTCAAATTTTACCAAGGATCCCTAATTTTTTTCAAAATGAAATGTAGCCTATGTCAAATCGGAAGAATGTAGCATTCTATTGATGAAAAAATTTTTTAAATCGGCCCAGTACTTTTTGAGCCTATTCATTACAAACATACAAACATACAAAAATAGGTACAAATCTTTCCTCTTTATAATATTAGTGTAGATGTAGATATATCAGTCAATTACTACCAAAGCTACGCCCCACGATTTTCCCCGCGGTTCACCGGGATCAAACCTAGCATATGTGTCAATCCGGGATATAATCTAACTATTGTATATAATCTAATCCAGTATTTTTCAAACTTTTTCATTTCATTCCCTTTCGTATAAAGAAATATTTCGCTCTCAATTATCCAGAGCAAGCCGGCGTCCCTGCAGGGGGAACATTAGAGGCAGATACGCACCTTTACCTTTGGGCGGTGAGTCTGACGCGGTGATTGAAGATATCGCCCTTCTGCTCGTTCTAGGCGACAGTTGGGGCGCCAGTTTAGCGCTGAGACTGGCTATCAGCCCACTTTGCTCTGTAAACAAGCATAAGGGGCATCCAATACTAACGTGTGGTCAATGGATCAGGTCAGATTTGGCTTAAATCAGAGCTGAGTATATATTATTTCAAAACCAGGACAAAGAGAAGCAATATTAGTTTTGTTGTTTATTGTTTTAAATGCACTTGTGTCGTTTTGTTCCTATGTGTAATTGTGTTGAAATATTTTTTTTTATCTAAATAGTTAATAAGATCTGCACTCGAGGTTAGTCAAAGAGCGATGGAGCGTAGTATACTCGGCATCAAACTTACCGACCGCATTCGTAACACCATTATACGCTCCAAAACTAAAATCGCGGATGTTACTCAAAAAGCAGCAAGACTGAAATGGGACTGGGCTGGCCACGTCTGCCGCATGTCAGAGGAACTCTGAGCAAAGAAAACGACGGAGTGGATCCCTAACAACGGGAAACGGCATCGTGGCCGACCCAGACGGAGATGGCGAGACGAACTTGACCATTTTATGAGAGACTGGCCCTCAAAAACGCAAGACCGGAAGGAGTGGAAGGGGATTAGGGAGGCCTTTGCCCTGCAGTGGGACGATACAGGCTAATAATAATAATAAATATTGTAGTTAGAATTAATTAACAAAAACTTGTTTAAAGAAACAAGTTTTTTTTTTAAATTGAAAAGATATGCTTTCAGATTGATCCAATACCTTTTAACAAATCATTGTTTACTTGTTAAACGAAAATAACTGGAAACAATATGTCATTCAAGGAAACAAAATGGCGTCAATGGTGTCAGTGTTGCCTCTGTTCTTTTTAATTATTTTATTAATATATAGATTTGGGGGGTCCAGTTGCTCGAGTCCGTAGGTGTGTACCCTGGAATTTGTCGCCAAGCAGTAGTGGTTGCATTACTGTGTTCCGGTGGAAGGGTGTGGCTGCCGGTGAAATCACATGCGCATGAGACGTATCATCCCCGTCTCGGGTGATGGACGCAGCAGGATGAATGCGACTCAGTAAAGATTTGGATCTCACACTGAGTCGCACGCATTACTGTTGTCATGGGCGAGGGTCACCACTTACAGGTGGGCCCTCAGCTCGTTCCGTCACTCATTCACATAAAAAAAATATACATACGTTCAATCTGGTGTCTGTCCGCGCTGTGCGACCTCGCGGCGATGTTCTTGCGTAGCGCCAGCGGGCTCAGAGTCAGGTGTCGCGAGTTCAAAGCGCCTATGATCTGAGACGGTTGCGCGTATATTGTGTTGCTCTGGCCGTATTTCTTTTCCTGTTGCAACTTGAATCCTGAAACAATGTTAATAAGATTAAAAACTGAATGCACCTATTTATTTACTAGCTGCGCCCCGCGTTGTTACTCGCTTTTTTCTGGGATCAAAAGTAGTATATGTGTTAATCCAAGATATAAGCTATCTTGGTACCAAATTTCATCCAAATCCGTTGAGCCATTCGAGCGTGAAGGAGTAACAAACATACACCCACGCACGCACGCGCACGCATTCGCTTACAAACACACACACACACTTTGTAAAAAGTATAATACTCGACTGAAAATGCGCATGCAAAAGACCGCTGATGGTTTCTTACATGTTGTCCAAAAAGCCTGTTACTACATAATATACTTGTGTTTTCGGGTAATAAATGGGCTTAAAAAAATCGGAAAACACGAACTTCATACCTTCATACCTACCGCAACAGCCTCTTATGTCTCTCAATTATCGAGACACCAGCCTACTCTCGATAATTGAGAGTATGGGCTTTGATCTATCACGGGAGCCCAATCCGGATTGGTAGACGTCACATGTCTTCGAATTTATGGTTCTAAGACATGCCGGTTTCCTCACGATGTTACCTTGACCGTTTCGAGAACGGTGACGTGTGGGTTTGAACCAGTAACCTTCAGATTGAAAGTCGTCGTCTATGCCCCTGGGCCACCACGCTCTCGTACCTATTTGAAACATAAAGCTACAACTGACTTGTATGTCAAATAAATGAATGTATTATAATTACTATATGAAAAACTACGTAAACAATTTGGTGTGGACTATTGTTTGTATCGGACAGTGAGTAAGCATCATCTGTCAGTGTCAAAGTCCACAGCGATTTCCTGTTATTACCTTCCCTTGAGCCCGTGGAAACCCACGCATGTGTTTACAATAAAAATAGAAAGATACTGAAAACGTGTTTGCAACTATATGTAAAATAAGGTCCCAGAAAATCCTTCCAAAATCAAATCATTGGAAACAATGAATAAAGAGCACTATTTTGGTGTTTGAATTTAGAACACCAATATATTCGACCTCCATTGCAATGCTATACAACCTCCTTGCGATAAAAATATTCGATACAAACTCCTTGACTGTTATCGCTTAAATCTTTCCTGTAGTCATGGTATAGTATGCAACTCTTGAATAAAACGGATTACAGTGATGAATCACTCGCGTCGCTCAGGATCTAATCTCTACTCTTTGAATAGTTAATAATTATTTCTTCTATTATTTTATCGCTTTAAATCCTTCCTTTATACTATTACTGTGTGAAAATTTCTACTTAATCATAGTTCGCGAGCGTTCCCGTGGCGTTTTGGTGAATGTGACTGAGTCAACAATTCGTTGAATCGCCAAAACGCAACGATAGCGCGATTCAGAACATAATATATGCAGTCACATTCAAATTTATGAATGAGACATTTACCTACTATTATTTTCAGGCCATGAGTCATTCATTCATGAGTACACATCAGTCATGTGAGCCATACACAGTACCGTACAAGTTCGAACACTAAGCGATAATTGTACATTTTAAAATGTATTATCACATACCTAAAATTAACAATAACGTTAAAAACGCCACCGTGCCATTTACCGGAATCGACAAAGCGACCAGTCATAGTTTCATTATTTAACTTAATTTATAAAGTACTTGAATATCTTTTGGGTTTTTTAATACCATTGGTAGTAGCCGTTATTGGCGGCTGTGCCGTCACGCTCTAATCTCTATTTCTATATCTCTATATCTCATCTCTATGTATATAATTTGTTTGTATCATATAATTTATTTGAAAAATCATGGGTAAAGTCGGAAATCGAACAGAACTGAAAGTAAATTTTTCTACAGGACTTTTGCCAACACATCGCTTGACATATGCCTGCCAATTTGCACACTCCACTTCGGAAAGACTTCAGTTTGCCCGGGACCATAACGCATGTAACTGCGTCGAAATATCGAGAGAAAACAAAACTCCCAAATCATGGTAAATATCTCGGTAACACGAATAATAAACATCGCTTGACGGCCGATTGTCAAATTGTAAATCAAGACAGGTCAGCTAGTAAACAATATATAATACCTGTCTGTCCGTAATGCGAGGATTCGTTGGACACGCGCGGTCCAAAGCTCGAAAAGGAATTGTTCTCCCCGTAGCTCGGCGTGGAGGGGGACGACTCGAGAGGAGAACTTGTCCCCTTACCATCGCCGTACATTCCTAGAACAACCAATATATTCAAATAATGACAGCTTTGATTCCCTTTGATTCCCTACACGTACCCCCCGGGTGGTGCTAAAGGAGCAACCAAAAGTAGCAATAGAACTTGTGCCAAGTTCGTCCGGAGAGGTACTGCCGCTACACCAATCTGTCGCCAAGCAGTAGTGCTCGCATTACTGTGTTCCTGTGGAAGGGTGTGGCTGCCGGTGAAATCACATGCGCATGAGACGTATCATCCCCGTCTCGGGTGATGGACGCAGCAGGATGAATGCGACTCAGTAAAGATTTTGATCTCATACTGAGTCGCGCGCATTACTGTTGTCGTGGGCGAGGGTCACCACTTACTATCAGGTGGGCCCTCAGCTGGTTCCGTCACTAATTCACATAAAAAAAACCTTTGTATTTAAACAGATATTACAGAATATGTACTCACCAGTACTATCCCGGTACAGATCGCAGCTACTCGTATTGAGGCTCGCTTTCCGGGCGGAATTCTCAAACGCCATAATACGGTGGCCCGTCTGTCCGTATATAGGGTTCAAGTTGCCGGCACTGTTGACGCTCGCGTTCGAACCCCAAGTGCTCCGACATTGCTGGAATAGAAGGTGCTACATTAACAAAGGCCCATAGAATCTTGATAATTGGGCTGCTAACACGTAGTCAAAGGGTTTCTACTGTTAGATCACAACCCGTCTTTTGTTGTATCACTACATAACATAAAACAAAGTCGCTTTCTCTGTCCCTATATCCCTATGTATGCTTAAATCTTTAAAACTACGCAACGGATTTTGATGCGGTTTTTTTTAATAGATAGAGTGATTCAAGAGGAAGGTTTATATAATACACTAGCACCCTCGCACGGGTAGTTTCTGATACGACACTGATGCTTTACTAACCGTGCGAAGCCGGGGCGGGTCGCTATTTTGGATATATGTGCAATAAAGTGTCAATGTAAACTTAATAAATTAAGATTAGCTTAAACATAAAACTGACTGTAATTTGCCATATCTGTGTGCGTGTAACGTGCTTAAGGAGTTCTTGTGACACGTTATATGCTCATGAATATGTTTACTTGTGTGTGTAAAATTTGACGTGTCCAAACGATACTTGAGATCTAAAGGAATAAATGAGTTTGAGTTTAAATAATGTCGGTGTCTTTGCCCCTGGGCCGACCTGGAATGTGGACATCTGATTTACCTGGAACGTGGACATCTGGTTGGGCGACATGTGGTTGGGCGCCAGCTGGAGCTGCGAGGAGCGCCGCGAGAGGCCGGGCGAGGCCGGCGTGTGCTTCAGCTCCGTCAACTGCTTCACCGTCTCCGCCACATTGGACACGTGGCCTGTGGACCGAAGCAACTTTAAATCAAAGTTCAGGGGAGTCTCCGAGCGAACAGTTCAGAGGGTGGGGTTAGAAGTTGGAATTGGGTTTTATAAGTTTGACCGCTATGTGTCTGTGGCACCGTACCTCTTAAACGGGTGATCCAATTTTGGTGCAGTTTGTTAAAAGCAGGTTTTCTTGCAGTGGTTCTTAGACACGTTTTATCAAAACCGCTTCAGCCGTTTCAAGGTCGCGATTACAGGAAATACAAAGAAGCTTACCTAAGTGATCTTCACAGATCATTTCAATTTAGCAACTCTCTGCCCGAACAGTTGGATAGGTGACCGTTTAGAGGCATTTCAATAGAATAGCCGTCTATTCTAGTCGATAATCCATGAGGCCTTAAGGCTGCTTGAATCTCCGACACCAAAGTTGGCCAATTACACGAAAGGAAGAAGACAGGGAATACTAGTGCAGGAGTATGCGTGTATTAAAAAATTACCTGTAGAATTCTCACTATCAGGCTGTAGAAGGAAAGCGGGCGGCGGGGGCAAGTTGTCCACATCCGTTTGACCCTG
The DNA here is from genome assembly GCA_921293045.1 of Aplocera efformata. Taxonomy (NCBI): domain Eukaryota; kingdom Metazoa; phylum Arthropoda; class Insecta; order Lepidoptera; family Geometridae; genus Aplocera; species Aplocera efformata. The sequence continues at coordinate 6,489,472 of OV121061.1, forward strand.
GGGACTTTGGTTGTTAGCCTGCAATCAAAAACATTAAGTTTAATACACGCTTATAAACTAGCTGTGCCGACTTCGTCCGCGTGGACTTAGATCTATCCCAGCCTAGAGGGTACAAAATATAATGTGATACGTCTGGTAGTGCCTATTATCTCAAAATACTTTATTTTCGATGAATTCTTAAGATAATACTTGTATTATAAATTTATTATTAATGTTTAAATATAACATGAGAGATTACTCTGATGCGTTATTCTAGAAATACATATCAAACTCCTATGTTAAATAAAAGTAAGCTAGTATTAAATAAAAGTACTCCTATGTTACTCCTCATAACATCAGCTATCTGACAGTGAAAATCCCGTCAAAATCGGTCCAGCCGTTTCGGAGATCAGCCGGCACAAAAGTTTCTTTTTAAGTACCATAAATACATTCAAATGCATTCAGTAAAATACTGTTATTTTGTCATTACAAAATTTGATTCATTTGCATATAAGAAAAACCTCGCGGTGAGAGGAAACACGCGTCTTCCGCAAAGCAACACAAAACCAATCAATTAACTCCATTCAATGTAAAACCATGAATGGCTATGACGTGCGAACGTGTCGAACATGTCCTAAGTAAACATGTTTATTTATGAATTAACAATGAAAAATATATAATATCATTATAGTGTTACCAATATTACATGAATGAATGATTCACGGATGTTTGTTTAGTTGTATTAATGTGCAGTGATCCTCTGGGGAAATACTGCAGCAGATCTTATTTTGCCGAGCAGTGCCGCACTCAAATTGGCGTGCCAGTGTCAGTTTTAGACAGCTGATCGCAATTTTAGCTTTTTATAGGTACTACATACGGTTCTTGCAAATACCTATATAAGTCGTGTTCTGGAAAATTGTATCGTAAAACTGCAATACGGTCTATATTGCATTGAGTTACACTTGTGCCACGAAAGTAAAAACATCAAGTAATTTTCAAGCGAAAGTATGTCAAATCACGTCAAAGTCAAAGTCAAAGTCAAAGTCAAACTCATTTATTCCTTTACATCTCAAGTATCATTTGGACAATATCTTACCGGTGAGTACTGCGGTCGTTGCGGACGGGATATGGACGACGACCTCCTCACCGGCGGCGGCGGTTTGCCAACAGAACTGGAGGAACCGCGTCTCGACCACACGGTTGCTGAAAGAGACATTGAATCATTATCGTCAGCCTATCATTATCTTCATTACCTTGCCGTAACACAGTTTATATCGACATTATTTATTTTTTATATAGAAGAGAAAAAAAGAACTCTACAGAGTAGGCAACAAATCAGCAGTGCTATCTATAAGCTACGGTGACCACTTAACGGTGAACTTCCTTGCTTCTCTAGATGAACTGCTAGTTAATTTAAAATTCATACCCAACATATATCTGGTTGGTGATATTAATATTGACATTGGTTTTGATAACTGTGACTTCAGATCTGACGATTATCAAGATTTACTTGCAACCCATGGACTTCTACCCAGTCATATTTTACCTACACGTGAAAAAAAGTGTCTAGATCACTGTTTCGTTAAATCTAACTCCAAAGTTCTCACTGTGATTTGTGATTCATCAATTACAGATCATAAATGTGTCTATCTAGTCATACCATCCACTAAGGATCCTATGCCTACTCGTAATCATAAAAAAGTAAACAGAATTAATTATCAAAAGGTCTTCAAACTAATTTCTGAGGTTAGCTGGAAAGATTTTTATGACACGAATGACCCTAATATTGCTGCTGACCTGTTTATTGATAAAGTCTCAAATATCAACCTTGAATGTACCCAATCCTATACGATTCCTTATAGGAGACTAACCTACCAACCTTGGGTTACGCCTGGTATGTTAAGATGCATGAGGTTTCGTGATACGCTCCATAGACGCCTCAAAAAATCACCACACGATGCTGATTTAGAACTCACGTATAAGCGCTATAGAAATTATTGTAACAACATACTTCATAATTTAAAAGACGAGTATGATAGATCTGACCTACAAAAAAACAAAAAAGACATTAAAAAAACTTGGGCTGTCATCAAAAGGGTATGTGGCCTAAATGTTCAAGAGAATTCTAAGTCGAATAGTAACCTTCTCCAAATTAAAGAAACTAAAATCGAATCTGTCAATCACATTAATGATTTCTTCGTTGATGTGGGTAGTAATCTTGCTTCCAATATTCTAAATAAAATAAACACGTCAGAGAAAATTTTAACACACAATTTCAAACCGGAGAGTAATAATCTACATTCGCTTGTACTTCTTGAAACGGATTATGACGAAATACGTAACATTGTGGCCTCATTAAAAAATACTTCATCTTCTGGCTGGGATGGTATATCTTCGTTACTGATAAAGAAATGTATTGAGCACCTTGTTGCACCTATCACCCATCTTTGTAACCTCTGCATATCTACAGGTGTTTTTCCAAAATCACTGAAGCATTCTATAGTAATCCCTGTCTTCAAATCGGGGGACAGAGACAGTATATCTAACTATCGTCCAATTTCTCTGCTACCAACTTTGGCCAAAATCTTGGAAAAACTTTTAAACCGACGCCTTATCAAATTTCTTGAAAAATATAATCTTCTTTCTAAAAACCAGTTTGGTTTTAGGGAGAAAATATCTACTGTGGACGCGATTGAAAGCCTTGTGTCAGACATTGCTGACAATTTAGACAATAAACAAAAGTGTGTTGGCGTTTTCCTTGATTTGGCTAAAGCTTTTGATACTGTCTCTGTCCCTCTACTGGTGCGTAAGCTGGAATCGTTGGGAATCAGGGGTACACCACTGGATCTTTTTAAGGACTATTTGTGTGATCGCTCTCAGTCTGTGAGATTGTGTGATGAGTTGAGCAGCAGTCGACCAGTAACTTTTGGTGTTCCACAAGGATCTGTGCTTGGCCCAACACTATTTCTTATATACATCAACAGTCTATGCGATCTGAAACTATTAAATGCAAAAGTGATCACATTTGCTGATGACACTGCTATTATTTTTAAAGGGGCAACGTGGGATGATGCGCGGATTTCAGCTGAATGCGGAATGCGGGTCGTTATAAGTTGGCTAAATAATAACCTATTAACGCTGAACTTAAATAAAACCAAATTTGTAACTTTCTCAATTTATAATAATCATCAACCCAACTCTGACTTTACCCTAAGAGCTCATACTTGTGTTGAGACAGCTAATAGTAGCTGTGAATGTCACAATCTTACCTGTTCAGATAGTATAAAATATCTCGGTGTAACTATCGATAAAAACCTTAATTGGAAACACCATATTGATGTACTAAAATCACGAATCCGCAAACTGATACCTATATTTAAAAAAATAAGGCGCTTGAAAGACAATGCAACTGTCAAAGTTGTTTACCTAACCTTATGCCAATCTATAACTTCTTATGGAATTATAGTATGGGGAGGAGCTAAAAAGACTTCTTTGATTAATTTAGAACGTTCACAGCGGTCTATATTAAAAGTTTTATATTTTAAACCTTTTAGGTACCCTACCAAGTCATTGTATAAGGACCTATTGGTTCTTACTGTACGGCAACTTTTTATTAAAACTATTGTTCTAAGGCAACACTCCTACCCACGAAATTGTAATGCATCAAAAAGAAGGGCACATGAAGTGTATAGAGTTCCCGCCTGCAATACCACTTTTGCTCAGGGCTTTTCATATTTTCTTGCACCATTTTTATACAATCGTATAAATAAAGAAGCTCATATGTATGATAAATCTAAATTTCTATGTCGGAAATTACTAGATGACTTCCTTAGTAATTTGGATTATGAGAAAACTGAAAAATATATTCAAATATCGAAGTAAATACTCTAAATTCATATTATATACAACTACTTATAATATAAAAACAACTATTTTTTATTAAAACATCTTATTATATTTTGTATAAATAATAATATTTAAATTTGATTATATACCTCAACTATATTATGTATGAAATTGTATTTGTATATTCATTTATTTTTTACCTTTTTTTTTTCCTTTCTTATTATTATAATTATTATTATTTTTTTGTATTAAGCCTTTTGCATTTACTCACTAGGTACCTAAAAGTTAGGATATTATTCGGCCTATTGCAATATACTGTAATTAATTATATAGTTAAAGATTTGGTTCTGCTATTAAAGTTCTATATTTGTCTGTTTTACTAAGATGTACTGTGTTGTTGTTGACTTGTTGACGTCTTGTCATCGGGCCGAGGCGCCTCAAGACAATAGGACACAAGTGCGCATGATGGTTCCACCTTCAACAATGATCTGTAAATATATGGGGCGAGAATCGTTACCTTGCCGTAACACAGTTTTTACTAGCACGGGAGGTAATGATTTCTCAGACTGTATGCCTACCTACCGTCATTTTAAAAAAAAAAAAAAAAAAAAAAAAAAAAAAAAAACATCAGGCGCCCCGTATGCCTATTTGCCTAACAATATAAAAAAAAAACCTGGACATAAGCCTCTTCTAGCTAACGCTACTGAGACAGCAAGCGCCATTGAATACTCAATCGCTTTTTGCGTGATATGAGTGATTTCTCACCCCTGAGGAAAGAGTGGTGTTAGAAGTTTATAGTGTGTATCTGTGTGTCTGTCTGTAGCATCGTAGCTCCCAAGCGAAAGGGCCAATTTTGATAATTTTTTTTTATTTGAAAGCTGACGTGATCGCTTGTTAAAACTCAGTCGGGTTTAATTTCAATAATGTCCTGACAATGCCCGTTCAATCTTACCGGTCATGGAAACGGGCCGTCGCTTGGGCACCGCCGGCTTCTTGCCGACGGTCGCGAAGGGAGGCGTCTCGCTCGCCTCGTCGAGAGACCTCACCGCCTCCTCCAAGCTGCCGAGGGATATGGAGAAGGTCTCCCTAGCGGCCGCTATACTGACGTCACTGTCGCGCCGCAAAGTCACGATCTCGGACTCAACTATGACCATGCAAAGCGGTGTTACGACACAAAAACAAAACATAAGCTTAAATCATAAAAGCAAATTAATGGGTCGATATTTGGCAAAAGAAATAAACACAAAAAAATAACTTAAAACAACTAGTTTCTACTTACAGCCAATTTTCATAATCAACGGATGACTGAAGATAAACTTAGCAATGACCAATATTACAAGAAATAAGGCAGTCATCGCTTAGATGAATATTGAAATGGGCTGTAAGCGATTGGTGCCGTGCGTCTCCCATAAATGTTTGTGTATAGTCCTTGAAAAAATTACGACGGTCATAGAAACAGGCTGTAAGCTAATCGCGATCGTTGCGAAAAGCGGCGATTTGATTTTTCATCGCCATGGAGTAGCGGATAGGTTTAAAAAAGGCGCCAAAATTAACACTAAGAATGAGTGATCTTAGAAAAGTGACGAAACTAAGATTATTTTTAGAAATTTAATTTAGAATTTTTAGGAAGGTCTCTGAGAGGACAAAGTCATCTAGGACTCGACTATGACCATAAACAAACATAAGCTTCAAATAAAGGAAAATGAAGGGGATTGGCATAGCTCAAAACAATAAGGAAAATACTATATCCAAACAACAAAAACAAATTGATGGGTATATTAAGTGCGCGCATTAATACTTCTGCAAGAGGATTCCCTGTGACGCAGATTGCATAAACACAATCACCCAAGGACAAACTTTATGGTGTCACGCAATTCGACAACAAAACACAAGATAACACAATAATTCTAACACAAAACAGCACTAAACCGCTAAAGGCACACGCTATATTCAACACTGTCTAAAATGGCGTAAGGTTGACATACCTTCGGCGTGTTGGGCCTGTTGCAACGCGTGGTCTTCTGCCGCAAAGGCACCTTGGCTTCCGTAGCCGCTTGAGGATTCCAAGGATGACTCGCTGGCGCTGCTCTCTGAGCAGACCTGCAATCAATATGACAAATGAATCTTACTACTATTATGAATACAAAGTTTGGATGGATGGATAGAACGGCTGAACGGATCTGGATGAAATTTGGCACAGATATAGATATTTTTATCCCGGAAAAATGTACCGTTCATGGATGATGGCCAACCGCGGGTAACAACGCGGGGCGCAGCTAGTAAATACTATTTTGTGCGTACCAGATTACTATTATAATACTTATAAAGTGTTTTTTTCATAAATTGTCATATTACCACCTAGAACCAGTGTTCTGGGTGTCACCAGTCCACTAGAAAATACCAGCGAGTATACCACTGCTTGGCGGCAGATTACCAAGTGCGGAGAGAGTACATCTCCGGAAGAACTTAGAAGTTCTATTGCTACTTTTTGTTGCTCCTTTAGCACCACCCAGGGTTTAGAAGTAGGTACTCACCTACGGACGCAAGCAACTGGACTCCCCTAAATCAACAATATTATTATACTAACTTTGGCGCCTGCTCAAACTCAATCCGGTCTGTTACTACTCCATGGTAAGAACAAGCAAGAAAAAAAAGTTCCAGGGAAGTACCGATTTCCGCTGAAGAGAGAACAGTCGCTGACGCAATCCACTGATCCATCTTCGATTCCGTAAACACGAACAATGAAAATTCTGGATAATGTTTTTATATAACATCGATCATACACATAACATTCGATTGTGTGGTGCAGCGGCGAACAATGGGATTATGGGATATTATGGTACTTATGTATGATATGTACTGGAGTGACGTGGTTTTGATACTTGAATGTTGCTTAAGATAACTTAAGAGTTTACAGAAAAAACGTTTTACAAAAAAGAAAATATACCATCGGCAACTACTCGTAACTGGCTTTTTCCTCGTATCTACTTTACTTTAGAAGACATTTGACATATTTGCAAATGTCAAATGTCTTCTAAAGGTTCCCGTCTTAGCCCAATCGCCCTCACGTGTGGACAGTAACTATTCTCGTACTCATTTCTAATTATTTTTAACATGTTTTTGAAGTTTGATTGTGCTACACGTGGTTTATGAATGATTTATTATTTTACAAATAAATCATTAATAATAATATTTTTACAATATTAATATTGTTACGCATATCCAATTTGGTCGGCCAAAGAATATAAGAAGTACCAAAAGTACTGTTCAGTTTATTTTCAAAAATATTTATTTATTTCGCCCTGCCCACAAGGTAGGATTTCGATTCTCGGCCGAAGCACACTTTGTGTGGTAAGCATACAGTTTGTTTTCGGGTTTTGAGTGTTTGTCTTGTGTTTATGCCATATCAGGTACTCCTAGTGTAGGGGTATGAGTATGTAATCATTTCTATTATTAAAAAAAATGACCTGAAACATCTATTGGCCTGCCTTGTCAGTAAAACCGACTCGTATGACGTAACGGCAAACGGCATGACCCTCTCATATATCGTCATGTTTCACATCTGCCTCGCGTCCCGTGACGCCAACTTTGTGTTTTATCAAAATAAATATAGCCTTTTAACATTTATAAATTACTTATGCGTTAACGTAAAGTTATTCCCTAAATAATACCTCTTTATAATATAAGCGTCCAATGAAATAAAAATAATTGTCATACATTTATTTTATTTTTTTATTGTGTGTTTAATATATATAATGTTTTTACATTTCTGTTTTTTTTTGCACCATTAAATCCTAGACGGGTTTGTATCGGTGCTCACATTCGCCTTATTACATACACAACACGATAGCAGAAAAACTTATTTAATTAGATCTTAAAACTATACGATGGTATGTGATGATAATAAGGGCTCGACTGAACAATACAACTACTAGCTAATAGCGATAAAACTACAGTATGCTGGTAGCATGCCACAGCGCTGATTTTCAAAAGTTTCACTTTACAATTGAACGAGTGAAAGTGAATGAATACTTGAAGCACCAAATCCGTCCAATCCGCGCATAAATACAAATCTTATGAGCATATAACTCCACAAATCGCCATTTGCAAACTTATCGGCCGAACTGCGCGTAACCTCGCCGAAGTGAGTCGAACGTAATCGCGTGGAAATGTGTTCTGCGGCCAAATTAGTTATCAACGTATTGTAAGTTATTTAGTACAAACTGTATATATTTTTTTAATAACTAGTTTGCTTTTTACTAGACTACGTGACGCAAAGCGGAATGTGTTTATCAGCCTATGTAGGTATGTTCCTTTGTAACGCTTTGGAGTCCAAACGCGTGGGGCGATTTTGATAATCCTTACGCCAATCGTTGTGTGTTAATCTTGCGAGTGTCACTAAAGACAGTAAAGATAAGATTTGGGTCTTACACTAAGTCGCAGTTATCCTGCTGCGTCCATCACCCGAGACGGGGATGAGACGTCTCATGCGCATGTGATTTCACCGGCACCTACACCCTTCCACCGGAACACAATAATGCGAGCACTATTGCTTGGCGGCAGATTCCAGGTGTAGTGGCAGTACTTCTCCGGACGAACTTGGCAAAAGTTCTACTGCTACTTTTGGTTGCTCCTTTAGCACCACCCAGGGGGCACGTGTAGGGAATCAAAGGGTACACACTTACGGACAATTAATATTAATGTTATGAATTTATATTTTTCATTCAACATCGATACCATTGATATATATCAATATATCATATATAGCATATTTGACCGTAGTTTTGTCGCGTGCATTAATTACCAACAAACATTTAATATTTTCTTTTATCTTTTCAGTGTGATTTTGAATATTCACGGCAGTTTTCAATGGTGAGTATGAAAAATACATTAAATTCCAAATATCAAGGCGAAAATGTATTTTTTCTTAGATTCCCACCCAGGGCAAGCATTTGTGTGACGAACATATATGTTTGTTCTGTGTCTAGGTGTTTATGTATATATTTACAAAACAATCTCTTTTTTCCTATATCATGTACCCAGTAAATAATTATCGTAAACAGTTTAATGATAAAATTTAAGTTGATTATTTAAGAAGCCCCTAAGAAGTATGAGCCCAGAGCCCCACAAACTCACTGTCCGCCCCAGCATCACTAGCGCGTGTACGCATATAAGATTATTTTTATTACAGCGCCATCTGTTGTAAAGTTCTTGAACGACTATGTTAGGTAGTTACTCAAACCGCATCGATGTTCTATGTATCTACAGCAGATGGAGTGACCACCAGAACTTTTTCTCAATATCTTTATTGCCATTGATATTGATTGATATTAATATTGATATTGATATTGATATTGATATTGATATTGATATTGATATTGATATTGATATTGATATTGATATTGATATTGATATTGATATTGATATTGATATTGATATTGATATTGATATTGATATTGATATTGATATTGATATTGATATTGATATTGATATTGATATTGATATTGATATTGATATTGATATTGATATTGATATTGATATTGATATTGATATTGATATTGATATTGATATTGATATTGATATTGATATTGATATTGATATTGATATTGATATTGATATTGATATTGATATTGATATTGATATTGATATTGATATTGATATTGATATTGATATTGATATTGATATTGATATTGATATTGATATTGATATTGATATTGATATTGATATTGATATTGATATTGATATTGATATTGATATTGATATTGATATTGATATTGATATTGATATTGATTGTAAATTACTTAAAAATTTAAATTTTGACTTTAGTATTTAACTGGCCTCACGGCTCAGTTGTTATAAGCCCCACTTCTGAACTGTAGGTCGTGGGTTCAAATCCCTAACTTAACCAGCATAGGACGAGCTGACAATTCGACTTAGGTCTCTCCGACCGAAGTATGAAAAGACCCAAGTCGCACCCGTGTATGGCATTCACAAAGGGCACTCACCGACAGACGCGAGCAACTGGAGGCCTCATTTGAGTGCATCATAGATGTTTGTTCTGTCTGGTTGTTAATATTAGGTATATGTATGTATCCTATCAGGTTATTTAGTTCCCATAGTACAAGGTATACTTAATTTGGGGCTAGATGACGCTGAGTGCAAAGTCCATGAATATTTATTTATTTACAACGCTTCCTTTACAGTCCAATGAGCGAGTTGGCGGACGCAAAAGCGTCGTACAAGTCGGGTGAGATCCAAGACCAGACATCGTCGCCGATCACATTGGACAAGATCAAAGCCAAGCTGAAAGACACCGGTATATTCGACATCTACGACACAACCCTCAATGAGAGGGAGAAAAAGGAGTTAAAAAAACTGTTCGATGCCGTTGAGATTATGGTAAGGTCAGAACTAGAAATTACTGGTTCTGTGGAGAAAAGTAAATGCTCACGAATATGTGTAAAAAGACCGTGGTGGACGCCGACTTTCAATCCGAAAGTCGCTGGTTCAAACCCACTCGTGCACCAATGAGTTTTTTCACTTGAAAAATGTATGTGCGCAATACCACGTTCTCGAAACGGTGACGGAAAACATCGTGAGGAAACCGGCATGTCTTAGAATCAAAAATTCGAAGCCATATGACATCTACCAATCCGGATTGGGCTCCCGTGGCGGATCAAAGCTCATTCACTCTCAATTATCGAGAGTAGGCCGGTGTTCCTGCAGTGGGAACATTAGAGGCTGGTACGGTATACTTATTTTATATGTAAGGATATGCTTTCAGATTGGTCCCATAGAATTTTTATCAAAATAAGTTCAATAGTTTGGTTGTTAAGTCAAAATAACTGGAAAAAATGTCGTTCAAGTAAATTGTTAAATTGAAATGCGTTATTTGCTACTTTTAATGTACAATTATTGTATTGTACCTACTGTTGAATACTATTGTGACAGTAGATACGATAATTGTACCTAATATTGTGATGTAAGTAAATTCAAAATGTATACCTCGTCATGAGTTTCACTCAAAAAATTTACGCTCAGGCGGAGGTGTGCGGTTTGGGGCCCTATTTTGCACGGGGCCCGTAAAAATTACTACCTTTGTTACTTGCTTTGTTTGTATTTGTGTGCGTGATGGCGTGTAATAACTAGTTAGGCATGGCTTTTTACGGCTTTTTAAGATTGTCCGTGATGCTCCGTCTTTATGTTTTTCTTGGTCTGAGTTCCATATACACTTTAATCGAAGGGAACCCGGGACCCCTCGCTTCGTAGGCAGGGCTACTACCAACTAAGCCACGGAGCCGTCAAAAGTGAGATGTCAACTTCAAGTGACATCCACAGATACTACAATATATTATTTATTATTTACAAAAGACCAGTGCTGGGTTGCCATGTTGTAACCCTAGGCTAGGACGATTTGGGGCACAATTAGATATACAATATATTTTTTTAAATTTATTTCCTGCTTAGTATATGGTTATTTATACTAGTGTATCTTTTGTGCGTTTTTATATGTTTCTGTGACATAAATAGATGTCCTTTTTATAATACTTTTTTTTTACTTTACTTCAGGCGACATCCCGGAACAGACAGCCGCAGACCGTCCAGAACATGTTCTCATCGCTGCGGATGATGGAGAGGGTTGTCAAGAAGCAATTGAAGGAAGGACAGATATCTGAGACGCTGGCGGCTAAGTTCCAGTGGGAGAAACTGTAAGTACTGACCACTTAGGCTCCCTGATACAGTTCCAGCACGCCTCAACTTTCTCCCAGGCCCACGAGACATTTTGTAATTTCGCGCGAAAAAACGGTACGCATATATACGCACGCACTATTGAGTTTAGCCTAAACTTAACTACACTTTTACTTATTTATTACTAGCGACCCGCCCCGGCTTCGCACGGTTAGTAAAGCATCAGTGTCATATCAGAAACTACCCGTGCGAAGCCGGGGTGACTTGTTAGTGCATTATACATATAAACCTTCCTCTTGAATCACTCTATCTATTAAAAAAAGCCGCATCAAAATCCGTTGCGTAGTTTTAAAGATTTAAACACATATAGGGATATAGGGACAGAGAAAGCGACTTTGTTTTATACTATGTAGTGATGTTGAAGTGTCGTTTTTTTCATTCTCTTTTCATGTTTTCATAACCATTGCTTTTTTAGCTCACTTTATGTATGTAAGATTGAAGCATGCGTATGCAATGAATAGGTAATATATCGAAAGATACAGTATCAGACACATATCGAAAGATAGGTACACCTTCCGCGGGCTGTCAATTGTCAATCCTAATATGTCGTCCCTTTCACACTTATCAAAATTCCCGTACGCAAGAAGATGTAGAATAGTATACCGCGTGCAATAGGCAGCCAATCAAATAACAAATAAACTTCTTAAGTAATATAACAGTTTAAGCTGTAATTTTTTTTTTTTATGTGTTTGTGTGACGGAACGAGCTGAGGGCCCACCTGATGGTAAGTGTTGACCCTCGCCCATGACAACAGTAATGCGCGCGACTCAGTATGATATCCAAATCTTTACTGAGTCGCATTCATCCTGCTGCGTCCATCACCCGAGACGGGGATGATACGTCTCATGCGGAATTCTCAAAGTATATATTTGATTTTGTATTTTTCAGATCAAATCGTCAAAAACGAGGGGATATAGCGCTTCAATTGGACAACACAACTAAAATGAGATTCTTTGACTTTAGCTCATAAGCAATATTTAGCGCCTATACATCATTTTTATTTTGTAAAATACATTTGTATTGATCCCATAAACTGTGTTGCAGTAAAAGTGTACATCAATTTGACGACAGTTACTGCAAGATTGTATCTTGTCTACGAAACAGAGGTTTCAGTTTCGATTGCCTTCCAGAGCATATTATGAAATGCAAATAATGTCTTAACAAAACACGAATTTCATATTTATCGCATTGTATATTATTTATTTTAAAAACGTTCTGCGTCGTCAATAAACAAAGAGAGAATGATTAAAAGAAAGTAAAGCAATTGTACTCTTCATAGAATTACAGACAAGTCTTAACAAGTTACGACACGTTTAAATTGAAGCGTAGGCATTTTCACATATGAAAACCGACATTACTTATGAGACCCGTATATTATCGTTTCTATGTAAATCTGAAAGTATGTATGATTGTGCCTTTCGAGCCAAGATTATAGAACTGATTTGACTGAAATATTCAACATAGCAAACATTTTTCACCCACATTCCATTCAGATCATCTAAGCTAAGCAACTCTTTACTCGGTCAGAAGTTGGGTGACCGTTTAGACCGGTAGACCGATTTGAACTGACCGCTTCCGTGCTTCGCTACAACGTTGTTCCCGGATTTTTAAGTAGCCAAGTCAAGTCAGTCGCAAGTCAAGTCGCAGGTCTTCGGGCGGCTCGAAAACTCCAAACAACAGAGTTAGCCATTATTTCATATTAGTCAGGCTATAATAAAAGGTTAAAAATAAAGTGACAATATCAAATTATGACATAATATCTTTTCATACTTTTCTTGACAGACAGTGTGTATTGTATGTAACCAAGGACGTTAATACAGAGAGGAATTTTCTTTATAGTCCACAATAGTATAATAGTGTAGAGACAGAATTTTGTCAAAATAAAAATCTATAGCGGAAGTCTGTGACTGTGGCGCTAGTTTCCACGCATAGAAAAACTTGCAGTATGATGCAGAAAAGTCGATTACTCTAGAAGATTTTACAAATAAACAACATAACCAACACATTGAAATATCGACATAATTGCAATTGCTTACAGTATAATTCCATAACCGAAGGTAAAAAAGGATTCTTCTGTATTTAAGGATTATCTATACATATAATAAAATCGTAGACTTGCCGTGTCTGTACATTGAATATTTTTACAAAATAATAACTGGGAGACGTTAAGAATAAGTAATAGAACGCAAAAAAACAATTTTTGAAATTTTTGTCTGTTTGTCTGTATGTTTGTGCGCACTTTACGCAAAAACCATAGATAGTTATCAAAATCTAGGAACTAAAAAATGTTAAGCTGAGTCTGGAATAGTGAATAGCGTTTATTTTATCAAAATCGACCCACGAATTCAAAAGTTATTCAATGTTTTATGCAAAATTTAATTTTTTTTACAAAACGTTCTACAAGCGCTTGCCGAGTCCTGCGTTCTTGACTGGGTGTGGCGGTTCGGTGTATTGCAATATGAATATGAGCAGGCGCTTGAAAGCAGATGACAGGTTTAGTCGTAGTTTAGTCTTAGTTTAGGTTAGTTTATTAGGTAATTAGTTTAAAGGTAGTTTAGTTTTTGTTTGTACTTTGAACTGCGAAAGTTTGATGGTAACCAGTATCTTAAATATGAGTACCAAGCTTCCTATCAAACGAGTCATTTACTTGACGGAGACCTACAGTACACTGGAGTAACGCAATGGCCGTATGTCCGGCAGAAAATAGCCGCATAGGTAAATCATCCTCAGGGTACATCATCATCAGGGGTGAAATTAAATAACCCTTGCGACATTTGTTTTCGATTTTGCTGATATTATCTGGACATTCAGATGCAGCACAGATATTGCAAATGTATCAATATAAATTAGCGGAAGTCTATCAAGGAATATGCAGCTCAACAAAAATAACAAAACATAAATACCATTAATACGCACTAAGCGATTTGAAACTACTTTTATTGTGCGTACTGCAAGGGAGTGGAATGCTTTGCCTGAGTCTGTGTTCTCTGACCATTACAATTTGGGAGTCTTCAAGAGTAGAGTGAATAGGTTTATCCTAGACAAGCGTGCTCCATCGTCGGCCGCATCTTCACTTTCCATCAGGTGAGATGGCGGCCAAACCATGCTATGCTATCTTTTTTTTTTGTGAGTTAGTTACGTAACGAGCTGAGGGCCCACCTGGTGGTAAGTGGCGACCCACACCCATGACAACAGTAATGCGACTCAGTATAAGATTTGGATCTTAGACTGAGTCGCACTCATCCTGCTGCGACCATCACCCAAGACGGGGATGATACATCTCACGGTACAAGCACTACTGCTTGTGTGATTCCAGGTGTGGTGGCAGTACCTCGCCGGACGAACTTGGCACAAGTTCTACTGTTACTTTTTGGTTGCTGCTTTAGCACCACCCAGAGGGTACGTGTAGGGAATCAAAGGGTAACACCTGCGGACGCGAGTAACTAGATCCAATAGATCGGTACCGGGGACTTATTTCTCACTGTATTTAACACTGTTTTGTTACTTCAGGACTTATTTCATATGTGTATGATGATCTAACAACACTGATACAGCAGTGACCTAGGGAATGGCATTGAATGAATGAATGGCAGGGAATAGGAATGGCATTCTATTAACAGAGAAGTGGAACAATAAGAAGCTTTTTTTTGTCAAGGGGTAAATACTTTGCTTATACCCCACGCCTTGGGGAGGCGTGTATTAATAGCAGTGCTCGGGGAATACACAATAAAACCCCCCTTGGAGTTCCTGCACTACACCTTCACGATGTGTACCTCCCTATAGTGCCGTGCCCGGAACACGAAACACGCCAACCTTCGGTGAGGACCTCATCCGTCGGACGGCAGATTCCCCGGATCTACCGCCCGGAAGTTCCCGTTAGGGTGGCAGGCGACGCTCATGCGCCTGCCTACGCCGACCCACTCTCCTGCGTCTACCAGAGTGAGGAGATTCTTCCTCCCTTACCCTCTCGGCTGCTTCCTTCTGCGAGATTACTTCCTTGCAGAAGGACTGAGCTGCCACCCAAGATCTCCCGCTGTCAATCATGGATGAGACCATAGTTGACAGCTAAAGGTTTCCGCCTATAGCCGCGGTCAGGCGGGAACAATAAGTTCCTACCAACTATTCCATCGAATGTTTAAATTTCTTGAGTGCATCTGGACTCCCATCACACCGTACCAGCCTCTAATGTTCCCACTGCAGGGACACCGGCCTACTCTCGATAATTGAGAGTGAATGGGCTCTGATCTACCACGGGAGCCCAATCCGGATTGGTAGATGTCACATGTCGTCGAATTTTTTGTTCTAAGACATGCCGGTTTCCTCACGATGTTTTCCGTCACCGTTTCGAGAACGTGGTATTGCGCACATGAATTTTTCAAGTGAAAAAACTCATTGGTGCACGTGTGGGTTTGAACCAGCGACCTTCAGATTGGAAGTCGGCGTCTGTGCCCCTGGGCCACCACGTTATCAATATATGTGGACTCCCATCACACAATATATATTAAACTAAATGTCGGAGTGCCCAATGCCCTTTTATAAATTAAAGTCTTCTTAAATTATGTTACGGCACCAGATTGAAAGTCAAGAGTTTAGAGAATTCCTCTCATTCCTATCAACTGCCCATTTAGTTTTAAACGCATTCAGTCTCCGGTGAGCCTATGTTCCGCAGTGACCAGAAACAAAAAACAAGAAGAAACTTTTTTGGTATCAGACGTAGACCTAATATTGAGTTGCTTTTTGCACGGTCCGCCATACTTAGCTCTTTCCCGACTTAGCAATTCAAATAATTTTTATGCGCACGTTCCTGAAATATCCTGAAAAGACGACTTCTATAGTATAGTTTACAGAGAAGCATTATTGTATACATTTGCAATGGTTGCAGTTTCACTTACGTAGTTCATCATCCAATCAAGTCTTTAACCTTCCCAGTTAACAAAACCCAAGTAATATCGTAAGAATCTAATGAAAATAAAGTATTTTGAGATTTAATTATAACATAATTTTAATATAATAGTAACGAACAGACATAATAAGCATCACATTATATTTCTATCCTCTAGGCTAGGATAGATCTAAGTCCACGCGGACGAAGTCGCGGGCACAGCTAGTTCTAGAATAAACTAGAATGATCTGATGATTTAAAAACGTTGCCATTTACCTTCTCTTGGTGTGGATGGTCGGCGTTGCTTTGGTTTTGTTGCGCTCTCGACGCGGCGAGCGTGGCAAGCTCCGACATGTTCACATACAGGGCTTGCGGCATATCTGTTGTAACAATGTAAAGTACATACATTAACAAAAGCTTATCTTAACTTATACTATATCGGAATCGGGAACTATGCGGATGAAACCGCGGGGCGCAGCTATTTTTGCATTTAATTTTTTTTTTTAATGTGATTGTGTGACGGAACGAGCTGAGGGCCCACCTGATGGTAAATGGCGACCCTCGCAACAGTAATGCGTGCGACTCAGTATGAGATCCAAATATTTACTGAGTCGCATTCATCCTGCTGCGTTCATCACCCGAGACGGGGATGATACGTCTCATGCATATGTGATTTCACCGGCAGCCACACCCTTCCATCGGAACACAGTAATGCAACCACTACTGCTTGGCGGCAGATTCTAGATGTTGTGGCAATAAAAATATGAATATTCATGATCATTTCACAAAGCCCAAGCATAGCAGGCAGCATAACTACTAGATAAGTGATATAATAGCTATATTCTACTTTTTTGTATATATATTTATACAATATACAAGTTCGACTTTTATCTTGTCCATTTTAAACAAAAATGTGTACAATTGCCCTCTAGAACATTCTAAAATACAGATGAGGGCCTTCCGCCCTCGCCAAAAGTCCGCGTAATGTTGTCAAGGCCATCAGCGGCCAAAAACGTAATGTCCAGTAAAAAAGTTTATTACCTTTAGTGAGGTGTGGCGGCAGTGAGGACGGCTTCGTGGGTTTGAATTCCTGGTGCTTCGTGTTGGCGTTTGTCGCCTTCGCGGGGACGGACGGACGCTCCAATGACGAACATCTCTATATATAAATATTAATTACATGGTTTTATATCAACCAATTCGTTAATATAACTTTGTCTTCTGATATGCTGGGATATCAAGGAGTTAAAACCTTAATCTTACTAAAGCCGACGAAATTTTCAGAGCATAGAGTGAAGCAGAGGTACACAAGTTAAAAAAATTTACGCGGATTAAAGACGAGGCGTCCCAATTAGGACGGTTTCGAGTATTCGCAATAAGCGCGCTTGAAACATATGTTGAAACAAACAGACTTAAAAAAGGAGAAGGTTATCAATTCGGTTGTTATGTTTTTTTTTATTCGATAGGAGTTTGTTCAAAGTATCCATCCATCCAAAAATTGTATGGATGGTTCCAAACAATTTTTATCAAATTATATAATCCAAATAAGTGGAAAAACATGGCATCTAAGTTAACGTAATTGCGCATCGTGCTACTTTGAAAGTATTGAAGTCGATGTTTTTTTTTTTTCATTTTTAAGTCAGTTACTTGTTGTACTTGTTACTTGTGTGTACTCACAGTGGGTAGGGGGGGGCGCGCGTACGGCGTCTGATCCCGACACTCGTCCGCTTGGAACGTGTGCACACTGAGAGCGGCGCGCGGGTGACTGCCGCCGTACCCTGCAAATAAAACATTTTATAAGTCATACTCGTAGTAAACTGTAATATAATCACATTGATTTAATATTTTTATTTCATTCAATCAATTTGATGAAACCGGCCGAAACACAAGTTTTCCTAACGCGCAAATTAGTATGTTGTGTTACATTTATTTATTAAAATAATTATTATAAATTATTTCTTAATTAACAAACAGAAACAGAATTATTTTTTTATTAAAATAAACAAATAATAAAACGTTTACACACTCATACCTCTGCACTAGGATTCCTTGTGTCGCAGATGGCATGGACAAACACAGAAACACAAGACAAACACCCAAGACCCGAGAACAAACTTGCTCACCGCAATGTGTGCCCCGGCCGGGAATCGAACCCGAGACCCCTCGCTTCCAAGGCAGGGCTACCACTAAGCCAAGGAGCCGTCAAAACGTGTATAACATATGAAACTGTTACAAAGGAAAGTTAGGTTTCAGAAAATCGTCAAGGCCGCCTACCCGCTCGTGCGTTACGGCCATAGCGCATCTGTCACGGTAATGCCGATACGCGCGTATGATTAAAACCACGATATCTCTAAAGTCTTGTATCGTAGCTGTATGTAAAACATATGCCGATAGAATTGTAATTAAATAAGCTAACAAAATTACATACGAATTAATGTACTTTTACCTTGTAATATATTGGCAATCCTAATTTGCAATTAGGAAAAGTTTCAGCAGTTTTTAAAACACACAAATCCGAACAAACCGATCGTGCAGGTATTATTTATTTAATTTAATGATTAGTTAAAAAATAAAATAATTTAATAACAGCACCAGAAATTAAAAAAAAAGTCAAGTAATCAAAAAAAAAACCTTGTTTGCCTTCTTTCTCGTGTCTCCACAGAATCCCGTCCGATTGTGACTGCAGACAAATTATGTGCGTGCACCTAATTCAAGCGGTCTGGCGTTCGTATCGTATCTTCTAAATGTTGATAATATTATTGTTTACTAGCGACCCGCCCCGGCTTCTCACGTTTAGTAAAGCATCAGTGTCGTATCAGAAACTACCCGTGCGAAGCCGGGGTGACTTGCTAGTGTATTATACATATAAACCTTCCTCTTGTATCACTCTATCTATTACAAAAACCGCATCAAAATCCGTTGCGTAGTTTTAAAGATTTAAGCATAGGGATATAGGGACAGAGAAAGCGACTTTGTTTTATACTATGTAGTGAAGTACTTACCAGCTGATATAGTGTGGGGTCTGCCGCCCATAATGGCGGAGGCAGCTCTTTCAAATTGCGCCGTATCTTTCAAATCCGGCCAGGTCGCCGATGCTGGAATGAGAAAGATAGTTTTACTAACATTACTAAATGACGGCTCCGTGGCTCAGATGGTCGGCCCAGCCTTGGCAGCTAAGAGTCCCGGGTTCGATTCCCAAACGTTTGAATAAAAATGAATGAATGAATAAATACATACTTAATTAGAATAGAATAGAATAGAATAATTTTATTTCGGACATTCACATAAATCCATACAACTTGTTAGTAAAAAACTTTTCCTTAAACTATGTTAGTAAGCCTCACTGAAAATTTTATTTTTTGTTTCGGGCAAGATGAATAGCCACCCAGTGCTTAATTATGGGACTATCCATCTTGCCCTTAATAACGGATAATAAGCTGTTGGCGCTGCCGCGGATGCGAGACATCAAGGAGGCAGCTCTTTTCCGCATAATACAATAAAAGTCATCTACGTGAGCCTCCGCAAACATCCCTGATGCACTACAGAATCGCGGCAGCCCCAACAACAATCTAAATCCGTTATTATACTGGACTCGCAGGGCGTTGTAGGCTTTCAGTGTGTAGTTGACCCACAGGTTGCACGAGTAGAATGTCTGTGAAAATGATTTGAACAACGTGATTTTAACTTCGCGTGAACAGCGTGCAAACCTACGGGCAAGCATATTACACCTGACCGCCAACGCCCTGCGCTCCCTCTCTA
Organism: Aplocera efformata; assembly: GCA_921293045.1. NCBI lineage: Eukaryota > Metazoa > Arthropoda > Insecta > Lepidoptera > Geometridae > Aplocera > Aplocera efformata. The sequence goes on from OV121061.1 coordinate 6,509,684, forward strand.
TATCCTTATCATCAGATAAGTCCTCGGTTACACCAACAGAATTTTTAGATGGTAGCTTATTAATAGATGGTTTAGTGTTTGTCTTGTGTTTCTGTTTGCCTATGTCATCTGCGACACAGGGAATCCCATTGAGTGAGTTATGAGTGTGTAAATATTTATTATTATATTAAATGCGAAATTTTGTATCTATGGTATTTACTTCTGCACGCCTCAACTATTTTTTATCCAGAAAGTGTTCACTTTTTCCCGTCGTCTATGTTGCCTTTTTAACCGCGGGTAACACCGCATCTAACAAAGATATTATATACTATATATCTGCGTATAATACCTGCGTTCCCCATAATGTCGGTGTCATCTACGTCATCTGTCGGTTCGTCGCCAACGTTGCTCTTCGCGGGCGTAGTACATTCGCTACTCACGCTCTGGTTGTCCGAACCCTGGGGAAATATATATGTATATAAAAAATACCTACATACCTACGTGGGAATCGAATTTATTTAACGTATTATATTAGAACCGACAAAACTTATCGATCCCTCTCACACGAAGAATGTACAAACATTCTTCTGTGGTAAAACTAAAAAAAAAAAGAAAAAAAATCTCTATCTTTTTGGTCCGGCTTATCTCAAAACTACGGACCAATTTTGACAGGACTGTCACTAGCACTTAGCTGATAACTAAGGCTACATTTAATTTAGAAAAAGAAAACATATTAGGATTCCACAAAGAAACTTCTTAAATTCTACCCGGACTTGAAACACATAAATTACTTACACATACGATAGGTAGTGATTTATTTATATACTACAATAGATAATATCTAATACCTAAACTAGGCCAAGCCTGTAGCATCAGCTCTTTCCGTGAGTTCTATAGCATATAAAAATCTCAAGCAATAGAATATTGTATATGGAAGGGATAGAGGGCTAGGATATAGGGGGGAGAGAAAATAGACGCAAAATAAAACAAATAAGCGTACATTATCAACGTAGAGCGAACGTCGCTGCAGCGCGTCTTGCGAGCGGAACCCAGAGTCACCACTGCATACGCTTGCCAGCCGAGCGGACTAAACACAAACAATAAACAAAACTCAAATAAAAAACAAACCAAAAATTAAAATAAACATAATATAAACACAGCAAAAACAAAATGCAACAAAATAAATTGAAAAGCTCATTACTGTGTCCCTATTTATAAAATACAAGTAACTATAATAATTTAGAAATAGGGAAACAAAACCTATTTCCATTCTTTCATCTAGCGGGCAAAAGCTATAATAGTAATGACAATAATACTTTATTGGTCAATAAATATTGATATAAATATATTTGCACATTGATTCACAAACTAGGTAAGAACCCGTATCTTGAGAATCTGCTTCCTAATTGAAACACAATATAGCTTTTAATATCACCTTATCAGCCTCTAATGTTCCCACTGCAGCGACACCGGCCTCTCTCGATAATTGAGAGTGAATGGGCTCTTATCTACCACGGGAGCCCAATCCGGATGCCGGTTTCCTCACGATGTTTTCCGTCACCATTTCGAGAACGTGGTATTACCTTTCGAATATTAATTGTTTGTACCGACTGACCTGGGATAGAGAATGCTGTGAATCGTTGTTGGGCGCCGGCAGAGTTCCCGCCGACGACGCGTTGGAAATCGGAGTGGAACAGCTCACTGTGGAACCCGACACACCTGAGACAGAACAAACTTTTTGGGGGGTCTCGTTGCTCCCGTCCATAGGTACCCTATGAATGAATCCCCGTACTCTCTGGGTGGTGCTACAGGGGCAACAAAAAGTAGCAGTATTGCCCGTTTCGTAATGAACTGACTGGTATCAAAGCCCGGTTAAAGCTCTGCCTTCTACTGGTTCAATTCCCACCCCCCCACGAACAATTGTGAAATGAATATGTTTGTTGCAGCGAGACGTAACATCACATAAGACATATAAACCTTCCTCTTGAATCACTCTAATTATTAAAAAAAAACCGCATCAAAATCCCTTGCATAGTTTTATAGATCTAAACATATATAGAGGGAAGAGACTTTGTTTTATACTATGTAGTGATGTTTGTTACTCCTTCACGCTCAAACACCTCGACTCATTCGAGTAAAACTTGTCACCAGGATAGCTTATATCCTGGATACATAGGCTACTGGATTCCGGGATAGCTTATATCCTGGATTAACACATAGGCTATACAGAATATAAAATCTCACCGTGGTGGTCGGAACAATGCGACGCCAGTGAGGATATGGAGGTGAGCGACGACTTGCGGCTGCCGAGTCGGGACGCGGTCGGGGAGTGCGGAGCGGACGACGCCTCCGCCCACCCGCTGTAGCACGACTTGATGTCACATATGACCTGGAACACGACACATCAGCGGTCACCTCTGGACTAGCAGAAATAGGACTCGTACGACTAAAGACATCGGTACAGCAATCTGAGAGCGGGGTATTGTTAAACAAGCTATATTTTTATTGTTATGAGGGAAAAATAAATCGAGCTGGACAGCTGCGGGGTGAGTTTTTCGGGATTAAAAACAGTATTTCGAGATTTATAGCTAAACTACAATACAAAAATGGTGCAACCCTCAATTTGCTTAGCCGGACATTTGACAGCCAGTAAAGCAACTAACTCTTAAGCTAGTTTATAGTAAAACCAATAGATCTGTCCCATTTCCTTCAATTCTTTGCATGTGTTTGTTTACCTGTAAACTGGCAGCGGGCAGGGTCCTCGGTTCCGTGGTTTGCCTCATGAGAGCCTCGCTTCCCTCCTGCAAATGGCCGACCTCCGCTAACATAGCCACTTCACACTCCTGAAAACAAAAAGGGAATACCCTTTTTTATTTTGGCTTAAAGCGATGACAGCTCAGTGTACTTCCGCCAATGATCTGGGGCTGGGTTCAATTTTCAATGAGGATGTTCTTCCGGTGAAGGAATTAGGAACATCATTAGGAAACCATGTCTACAAACGCAAGTGTCAATGCAGCTTGTAAATTTTTGACTACATTCTAAATCTATTTTTATTTTTACTGATAATATAGAAAAATTCTTCGCATAGTCCATTCAAGTCAACTTCTTGTCTGTTATTCTCGACTCCAACAAAATAGACTATAAAAAAATATTTTGGGAGTTCTATCTTACAGATGATAGTAAGCACTCACCACCACAGGGTTGAGCAGGGACACGAAGTGACAGAAGCGGCTCCGTTCCTCGATGAGCGCTGCTTTTACTGCCTTCTCCTCCATTTCTTCCAATTGTTGCTTTCTCTCTTGCACATCCTGGAAATTTATTCAATCAATTATAAATACAATAATCAAACTAATTTTACTAACTATCGGCCCACCATATATTCAGACGGATGTAAGAACAATATTATTAAAACAATAGACAATAACATTTATCAAGTTCGTTTTTTTATTCCTTTTTTATGGGGCTTGGAGTCACCCAATGTCAGCCCCTCATAAATTACTCTTACTTATATCCTTAACGCATTATATCATAAACTAATTTAATAAATAATCTAGCCCCATCACTCAATGGAGCAGCGAGAATAAAATGGATACTGCCGACTTCCCATAAACTCTTTCCATATCTATCACGCATTCACGCATCCTAAGCTTGGCTGTCACGCCAATTTCAGTGACAAGTATTTTTTATTTTATGTGATTAAGTGATGGAACAAGCTGATGGCCCACCTGGCGGTAAATGGGGACCCCCGCCCATAACAACAGTAATGCGACTCATTGGGATCTTACACTGAGTCGCATTCATCCCGCTGCGTCCATCACAGGTGCAACTAAAATTCAATTTCATTTGTCCGTCTACATTACCAGAGTACTCACTTGCATAGAGACATCGGCCCGACGTTTGGCGTCAGTCGGTTGCCGTCTCGCCTTCCTTGCCTGCCTCTGTGCGTCCGCCACTCTACGCCTGAGCTCGGTGCGAGCTCGCTTGCATTCCCTCGCGTGTTCCCGGCTAAGGGCGCCGGTGGAGCAGCCTCCTTTGCGCCAGTCGTCAGCGCGCTCCGACAGCGGTGTGATCAGCGTCTCCATGAGGGTACTGAAATAGAAAATATACTTTATTTTTATACGTGTTGGGAGTAGATCCAACAACTCAGTGTCAATTGCTTATTCGGCAATATTGAACCGCTCTGTAAAGTTACTATATGTGTTGAAAGTAGATCCAGCAGCTTAGCGATGGTGCAAGTTGCTTATTCGACAATATTTCACCGCTTTGTAGATGTATTATATTGTGCAAGTTGCTTATTCGACAATATTTCACCGCTTTGTAGATGTATTATATTGTGCAAGTTGCTTATTCGGCAATATTGAACCGCTCTGTAAAGTTATTATATGTGTTGAAAGTAAATCCAGCAGCTTAGCGATTGTGCAAGTTGCTTATTCGGCAATATTGCACCGCTCTGTAGAGGTATTATATGTGCAAGTTGCTTATTCGGCAATATTGCACCGCTCTGTAGAGGTATTATATGTGCAAGTTGCTTATTCGGCAATATTGCAGCGCTCCCTAGAGTTATTATATGTGTTGAGGGTAGATCCAACAGGTCAGAGATTGAGTCAGTCGCTTATTCGGCAATAGTATACCGCTCTACAGAGTGCATACCAGCCGCCTCATAGACGCACGCGTTCCAACTAATCATATTATAATTAAATTAAACAGACTTGTTAAAAGAAATTTCATAATTTTCAAACTCATTTTTTTCTCTTAGTCCCAAAATATTAGGTATCAAAAGGTAGGTAAACGTGTAACAGTTTCTTTTGTTGGACATTTAAAGTAACTTTTTTAATATCAAAATTTAATAATAATGTACTAATGTTAAAGCTAAGAACAGAAGCGCGTCTGCTCAATTATCTCAACAGACATTAAATTTAAGTCGGAGATGTTTGGGATTTTCAATCATTTATCTTATTTTTTGCATTGAAATTATGAATTATGATATTCAAGCGTTCCGGGTCTTTAATTTGGTTTTTCATCATATACACATTTATGTTTAAAATTTCAAACTTGATTTACGATTATATTTCGTGTTAAATCATGGTAAATGACGACTCCGTGGCTTAGTTGGTAGTAGCCCTGCCTTCAGAGCGAGGGGTCCCGGGTTCTATTCCCGGCCGGGGCAAACTTTGTGTGGTGAGCATAAAATTATTGGGTGTTGTCTTGTGTTTCTGTGTTTTTCCATGCCGTTAGCGACACAGGGAATCCTAGTGCAGGGGTATAAGTGTTTAAAACGTTAATTTAATGTTACATTCCCGACCGGCAGGCAGGAAGACAGGGCAGGGCTTCGTACAGGTACTAAAAAATAAAGATATATTATTGCTCAATCACCTATGTTAATTTAAATCCGAATACACTATAAAGTATATTCAAAATAAACTAAAATATACTAATAGAAATAATATGCCTATATAGTTATACTCTTCCTGAAAATATTGTACATAACACTAACTATGAAGAAAATAATGAAAGATGCTCGCGAAAAGAAAGTAATCCTGCCATTAGGGGTTTCTTGCTTATTCTTTCTCATGGAGGGTCGGATAGGGTTTGAACAAGCGCTAAACTTAAATTTAAAATTGCATGCCTCGTACTAATTTATACATAAAAAAAAAGTTGACGTTTCCAAGTAACATTTAAGAATTCAATGGAAATAAAGATTTTTGACATAGACTTGACTTTTTTCATAATATATACAATATAATACATAAATGACGTGTCACGATGTTTGTCCGCGATGGACTCCTAAACTACTTAACCGATTTTAATCAAATTTGTACACCGTGTGCAGTTTGATCCAACTTAAAAGATAGGATAGCTCACATCTCAATTTATGATCACAATATTATTTTATTGCAAATTATAATATCATATGACAAAAACGTTAGCCACAGCAAGGCGTGGCCCGGTCAGCTAGTACACTATAAAATATAGCTTAATAGCTTGAAGGTCTTTCCATAACATATATTATTTGGAATCACTTTAGTATTTTCGAAGATTATCCCCTAGATCCAAACGAACGATTTATCATATAAATGTCTCAGACGTATTAACATATCGTGAGAGCGTGGTGGCCCAGGGGCACAGACGCCGACTTTCAATCTGAAGGTCGCTGGTTCAAACCCACACGTGCACCAATGAGTTTTTTCACTTGAAAAATTTATGTGCGCAATACCACGTTCTTAAAACGGTGACGGAAAACATCGTGAGGAAACCGGCATGTCTAAGAACCAAAAATTCGACGACATGTGACATCTACCAATCCGGATTGGGCTCCCGTGGTAGATCAGAGCCCATTCACTCTCAATTATCGAGAGTAGGCCGGTGTCCCTGCAGTGGGAACATTAGAGGCTGGTACGGGTATTAACATATCATTTTTGCTTTTGATATATTTTATTTTTCCTTGAGGAAATATTATCATTTATTATAATACAACAAAAATAGCTACATGATCGCAACATCATTTAGAATCCAGTTAATCAGGTAATACGACTGGTTTGAAGACGTTGCGATGACAATTTAATCACATCATAATAGTCTTCAGGACGAAACTAACTGTTTCTAGCATGATTGACTTATATTTCTTGGTATTACCATTGTAAATCAATAAATATTCATGGACATTTCACACAGCGTCATCTAGCAACGAACTAAGCATAGCTAGGACCAGATTACTGACATATACTTATGTATGTTGTATAAAAACACATTAATACCCAGAAAGAGATCAAACATCGAACCCACACCCACAGCAAATTGAAACAAAAAAATCTTCGAAATAAAAATCAACCAATTCGACATTATTTACAATCGATTATATATACAACATTATAATCAAAAGCTTCAAAAGCTGATTGGGATAGACTCTGAGGGAGTATGATATAGTGAACATATTACCTGATAAAAGTCTTCATCCTGGACTCTATGGCGCGATGACGCAGACATACCCTGGTCAAAGCCGTACCGATTTCTTTGGTCGCTCCTGTAACAAAAACAATAGGCTTGAGTAATATAATATCTTACTAATTAGTTACTTCTTTGTGACATTTTAGCTTTGAGTGGGGTTAAAAAAATCCAATTTGAAAGCATGTTTTTTGTAACAAAGCTAGGGTATGAAAGATTCGGCGGGTTCCCGTGTTCCCGCCACTAAGCGGCAGAGGAGAAGACCGTGGGGTTTTAGTGGGTCTAATTCCACATATCCGCTAGTCTCCCCGTGGTAGGGCAGTATGCGAGTGCATTTCCACACAGAGAAAAAAAAGGGTAGGTGGAAAAGATTTAGTAGAAATTCGTGGTTTCATTTTCAGTCATCAGCTCTAAATAATTTTAAAGGGATTTCAATTGTTGTTACAGCTAAGCAGAGTATGAATTTATCAAGAACATTAAATTGAAACTCGATTGAATATCATACATCGTACATCGTCGTAGCGCATTGTCCCAGCGACTGGGCCAGCTAACTTGGCCAGCGTGCACAGGGCCAACGAGAGAGCGAACAGTAAAACTTGAAGGTGACAGGAAATCTAAGAGTGCGCGCGGGGAATTACCACCTTATCAAAGCAGACAAAGTAATAAGGCAAAACATTACACAACTTGATTATCAATAAGTTGGCATGCGAGGTCAAACGCGCTGCAGGTTAAAGTTAAGTACGATGTGTAGCGGGATTTAATCAAGTGTTGGAAACACTCCAAATATTCCTTACTGCGTACAATAAGACAAATCTAACAAACGTAGGGAAAAATTAGTCGGCAAAAAGACAACTGTAAGTTTGTTGCCGGTTAACTGAACACTTCAGAACCGAATTGGCTAAAAAATTATGGAACAAACATGGAAATTTTGCTGTTGGCCTGGTTTTTCACCTACATGTCACGTATGTGTTAAAGTTGTTTAAGGAAGACTCGGAAAGTTGTTTAATGGTGTTGGTCAAGTTGTTTAATGGAAGACTCAGAAAGTTGTTTAATGGTGTTGGTCAAGTTGTTTAATGGAAGACAGAGTGAATTAAAAATCCTGAGCACCAATGTCGATTAACTATCAATACCGCATTCCATTCTAAACTTGCTATTGTTTCTTTTTTATTTAGTAGACGGCCCACCTAATGTTAAGTGGTTACCAACGCCACTAAATAACAAAAACATTACCCAGGTTCCCTTATTTAATGAATTCTTGCTAAAAGAATATTTAATCCCTATTTGTATTGCACGTATGCGATATAAAAATATTGAGGAATGTTCAATAAACCAGTTAGCAAATTATAAGGAAATACCAAGTGTCATAATCCAAGCAGCTTTTCTCATGTGGAAAACACATCTAAGACGATCTGTATGAACACAGTGGGTATGAACACTTAAATGCACAGTTACAGACAGAAGAATAAACCGACCGAATTAGAAACTAAAATTTACTTATTGTAACAGCAAACCAAGGGCACCACTTAGGTACGGACCTCGGCTTGGCTGGCTGCTACTGATCGGGTCGTTTGGACTCGCCCAGGGCGAGCCGACAGACATTCTTCGATCCCGCCGGCGGGGAGGTGCAATGGAGTGTTTACTGACCCGACTGGATAGCAAAAACACCTCCAGATAGTCCTAATTCTCATGATCGATGAAGGTTCCAATATGATCGTGCACATATTCGGATTGAAAGTCCACATCGGTAACCACCAAGCTTTTTACTTATTTACCGTACCGTATCAGCCTCTAATGTTCCCACTGCAGGAACACCGGCCTGCTCTCAATAATTGAGAGTGAATGGGCTTTAATCTACCACGGGAGCCCAATCTGGATTGGTAGATGTCACATGTCTTCGAATTTGTGGTTCAAGACATGCCGGTTTCCTCACGATGTTCTCCGTCACCGTTTCTATAACGTGGCATTGCGCACATAAATTTTCAAGTCGAAAAACTCGTTGGTGTACGTGTTTGAACCAGCGACCTTCAGATTGAAAACCGGCGTCTATGCCCCTGGGCCACAACGCTCTCAACTTACTTATTTATACGGTATAACACTTATAATACCAGATAAGCCGAGAGCTATCGCTCTGTCGGTCATCAACAGCATAAGTTGGAAATCTCTCGCCGAGATGAGTTCCTTATCTAAGGTCACTTGGATCAACATATCCTTATCTCTCAGGTCATCTGTATTATTATTTGTGAATCTGTTCAGCTGGACACCTTGGAGTAGGTAATATCTCAGACAGTGGCGGCCTTAGGGGATGGCAAGCAGCGCAATCACCCGGTGCCTCGCACCCTCGCAGAACAACCCGTTTTTTTTTTTTTTTCGATGTACTGCAGCTGTCTTTAGGAAGATGCTGACTGATTACCAAGAGCCCTGTACACTTCCAACTCACCTAAATTCCTCATACGCCAAGAGCCTCACAAAGATCTATCGGCCGGAGCCTCGCAATACTTAAGGCCGCCCTTGATCTCAGACTCCTAAGAGCGGAGTACACATGGCTTAGGCCTGTGGACTTCAGTGGCTGCAGTAGACGTTCCCATCACTCAGTATGTCAGTGGAAAGATCAGATGTAAAAACTTCGTCGTATTACGAAACGTGGACTAACTTTAGTACCAGGTTTAAACCACCAATATCCATATATTGGTGTCCATATAAACCTAGTCTAAAGTTATTCCACAGTCCATTGACCATTGGGATTATAATTTCCTTTTCTAATCGCCTATTATGATTACTATCCAGTTAACAACTAGTACCTGGGCGAACGAGCTTGGCTTGGTAATTCGTGTTTTATGGAATAAACATTTCTTTTACAAGTAATACAATACAAAATTTCAAATTTCTTCGAAATCATTACAGCCGTTTACTCGAAATAAATCACAACATGTATAAAACAAAGTCGCTTTCTCTGTCCCTATATCCCTATGTATGCTTAAATCTTTAAAACTACGCAACGGATTTCGATGCGGTTTTTTTTAATAGATAGAGTGATTCAAGAGGAAGGTTTATATGTATAATACACTAGCAAGTTACCCCGGCTTCGCACGGGTAGTTTCTGATACGACACTGATGCTTTACTAACCGTGCGAAGTCGGGGCGGGTCGCTAGTAATATACAAAAGTTGGTCGTTTGAAGTAATAACATAAACAACTATTATTACAAAGCTTACTAATGCAATAGTGTTACGCGTGTTATCCGCGTGTCAATAAAGAATCATTAAACATTACATACATACCTACAACATTACAAAAACACATATATAAATTATAGAGATACAAGATGCGCCCCGCGGTGCCGCGGTTGAGAAGTCAACATGAGACGGTGGGAAAATACTGACAGAAGTTGTGGTTTTTGCAAGTCACTAAAAAAATAATTACTTCACTTTTTCCTTTACATATCTTTTTCCTTTTTTTGTGTAACTAAAGTGACGGGACGAGCTGAAGGCCTAAGTCGTCGAAGGCCTAACTGTTATGGGCGGTGGCTACCACATCACTTAAATAACTAAATAAAAAGTTCAAAAAGTATCGATATCAATTAAAAACTCATACAAACCTGATTAAAGGCTATTTCGCCTTATTATCTCGATTATATATTGTTCTAATTGCTCTCTAGTAATTAAACCAATATAATCGCAGTCATCGTTCAAAATGTATTTTCCAAGAACAATTGATATATGTAATTTGATAAACGTTCAAAAATATGCAGATGCCTCGCCTGGTGAAGCGATACCTTCGCTGTCTGTTTTGTTGTTTTGATACCGACTTTACAAAATGAGGACGAGTTCAATTCAAGTGCATTTTGTAAAGCCATATCCCAAGAAGTACATTTTAAATAATACACAATGTTTACACACCCCTGAACTAGGATTCACTGTGTCGCCCATGGCATGGATAAGCACAGAAACACAAAACAAACACCTAATACTAACAGAAAACCGAAGAATAAATATTAGAGAAATCCGAGAATAAACTTCATACCCACCACACAGTGTGTCCCGCCCGGCCGGGAATCGAACCCGAGACCCCTCGCTTCGAATGCAACTAAGCCACGAAGCCATCAAAACATGGTTAAGTCAAGTGAGTCGTGAGTTCGAAGGAGACCCATACTCTGTGGGTGGAGCTAGAGAAGCTTTACTTTTTTATTTTCTATTCTAAAAAATATCTTCTATACTGCTACTTGAAGTAGCAGTAATGCTTTTGCCAAGTTCATCCGGAGAAGGTTACGGTGGAAAGGTCTGGGCCCGCGTGAAATCACAGCACGAGTCATTACATCCTTACGGGTCGGGAAAGACCTCAATCGTATTTCTGTTATTATGACCTCATAGAGAAAGAAACTCATGAGTCAGTACACATCTGGATTTGACCCAGCAACCATCAGATTGAATGTCAGCGTCCGTCCAACACGCTCTCTCCTTACATGCAAAAATAAATGAATAAATCATTATAATAAACAACATCTTCAGTAGATAAACCAGTTCCAACAACATGCCATTAAGTAGTAACATTTAAAGCCAGCGCAATAAGAATGATTTTACATTCGAAGACGCTTTGAATGTGGTCAATAATGCGTTATTACTTGTTACTATATCAATCCCGAGTCTGCACACCTCAGATGGTCCCCGACCATCGACGAAAAAAGACGTGTCGTGTTCAGTGTGTGAGACAATAAAATAATAAAAATGAATCCGAAACTGATAATCGCGATTGTGAGTGTTACCCTCTGCTGCGTCTATGGCCGTAAGTGTAATCAATGTTTTTGTCAAAAGATACAAGTGATTCGCCTTGAGCCGGCGTTTGGCTGCGTCTTTGTTTGGAAACACGATAATCTTGTTTATCGGGTTTGCAAAAAAATCGGGTTGTATTAATTTATACTTGGTTACGACGATAAAAAACTCTGCGACCGCCCGATATTGTGCCAACCCGAAATTTAAGTAAGCAATTCAAAAATTTCGGTTAGTTTTTAGTGCTAAAGGTTTCGCCTCGAGAATGACACCTCCCACTTATATTATAAAGGCGAAAGTTTGCATGTATGTGTGTCTCTCTCTTGGTGTGTGTTTATTACTCCTTCACGCTTTAACGGCTCTACGGATTCGGATAAAATTTGGTACCAGGATAACTTATATCCCGGATTAAACATAGACTATGTTTTTTTATGTTTAAAAAGTGGCCCACCGCTCGCTGTTAGACATACCATCGCTGTTGAAAAATGCATATATTTTTTAATGAGATACCTTTTACCATTTGGGTACGAAACTCTACTAATAAAGCTACAACGGCCGTCTGTCTTTCCTAGCTTTCAGGAATTGTATTTTTTGGACTCATAAACCGTAGGTTAAAATAACAATCGGTGACACAACACTATTGACAACTGAGTCGACATCGCATTTATCCGGACTCATATTTCCATATTATTGTTGTTTGACCTGAGACAATTAGTCACCGACAAAAACATAATTATTTACGGCGAAACACTATAATCTGGAATATATTACCATAGAATTATTGTTATTTTTCCAAAATCTTACACTAAAATGTAGGAATGCACACTGCAAGATGAATCAATGATGAACTTGTCAATTAACATCATAATGATAAAACCAATTAAAATGTATCTGAGGTATTATTCTAACAAACAAACTATGATGACTGTAGGTAAGCGTATATATTGACCTGTTAGGGTCAAATGTCATGTAATGATAGTAATCAATAATCATAAGACACATTTTACATTAAAAATACTAACATACGAACTTAAAAAAAACTGAAGGAAATGTTTTAGATAGATTAATTAATAAATTCATATCAATAAACTTGTGTTTCTGATGCATTTACACGTACATAGTTTACGCCTTTCTCCCCAAAGCGACATGCAGAGCCTTCAAACGGGCTACGTTTCACAATATTTCGGAAACGTAGTCACGATAAGTGGTGAGCTCATCTAGTTTCAGTTAGATTAGATATTTGTTACGATTGATTACATTATAAAGGAATCGTACTATCTTGTGATTTTGTCACGTTAAATTCTTTTTTTATATTTATGCTATAGAAATAGATTCCTAATAGTTTTATTTATTTCGGATACGTTGTATCTTTCAAAGGATATTACTAGTGCTAATATCACTGTTTTTGTTATTTCGAAGCAGGTATTTAGAAACTGAGAATCTGATAGAAAGCCGATCTAAATAAATAAATATTTATGAACATTTCACATAGTCCCATCTAGTCACAAACTGCGTAGAAATGGGGCATATTACAAGCTATGCTTATTTTGGGGCTAAATGGCGCTGTGTGAAAAATTACGAATTTATGAATTCACTTATTAAGTTTGAAATTAGTAATTTGATTCCCAATGCACAATGCTATTATAGATTCGTTTTATTGTTTATAGTTATGCTTAGTTTGGCGCTAGGTGGCGCTGTGTATAAAATATTTAAGAATATTCATACTATAATATGTATTTGTATCAAATTAGTTATTATATTAATTTTGTTTCTAGGCCTAAATCATTAGGTCACTTCATTGAGGAAAACAAACTTAAAAACTTGAATGACTCATCTTATAAAGCCTTCAGTTGTTAATAATTACATTCGCTTAAAAGGTAAGTAAGTACAATATAAAACGGGGAAAACCGGACAGCGTACTTAGCATTGTTAGTAAAAATATTTTATTGGCTTCAGATTTTTTTGATACACAATTACAACATATAAAATTTTACTAGTGATGCCAGAGATGGTAAAAGTATGAGAATGTTTGTTTGATGGCTCCGTGGCTCGGTAGCAGCTACCATGCCTTCGAAGCGAGTGGTCCCGGGTTCGATTTCCGGCCGGAGCAAATTATGCGTATAATTAGCTCTCGGGTCGAGTATACGTTATTTATTTGAGTAACAGGTTAGTGTAGTAAAACTTTCAACCCCACAAAATGTTCAATACGTCTACGAGTATATTCGCGGTAGGCGTGCAAAGACCATTTCAATTTATAACATCAATGAGCCGATAAGAATGTTTGTAAGAATTAGTTATGAAGGTAACTTAAACCGCGGATTAACTAACACATAAAGTCAAAGTCAAACTCATTTATTCCTTTAAATCTCAAGTATTATTTGGACACGTCAAATTTTATACGTGCAAATACATATTCGTGAGCATATAACTCCCCAGACACATTACATGCACACGGATATGTCAAATTACAGTCAGTTTTCATGTTTAAGCTTATCTTATTTGTTAAGTTTACGCCTGTTCCAACCCTAACCGACCATTCTTTTTTTATCCCAAAAAAGTGATATCAGTTTCCCCATCGTCTCATTGATTTGATTGGACTTTTTAACCGTGGGACGCAGCATACGCATAATACAATTAACACAGAAAAAACACAAGTATGTTTGTCACACTGAGCTTCGAACCCACAAACAACAGCACAGAAGGCAGAACCTCCGCCACCTGAGTTATAAGGCCAGTCGGAAAGGTTGGAAAGGTCGGGACAATCTCTTCGCGGAACACTAACTATAATTATCATTCGAGATAATGTTTATCTGCGAGTAACCAACCAAACCATTCATTCTAGGGCATGACGCATTTCGAGGGCGGTCCCAATCACCGGTGCCGGGAGAAATATAATAAAATTAAATCAATACGGTAACTGGGACCGCGGTCCCTGTAACTAGTAGTCCCAGTCGACGGAAGGCTCTGTAATTGAAGAATTAGGACGTGTCTGTCCAAGCAACTTCTGTATGAGCACCGAAGCGCTGTCAGTTCAGTGCGAAACCGTTATTCATTTACAGTGCGAAAGCCCCGTGTTTTCACCAAGTGCAAGCGCGCGGTCGCCGAGGCACCCTGCGCGCTTCCCTCAACAATTGAGCGGAGATTTAGACCAGCTCTCCTCTCACTCACTAGGTTCACTGTGTAGGCACGGACTCCCCATATATATTAGGTACCCATCCAAATAATAGAAGACAATTGATTTTTGTTTATTGATTTCCAGAATCATGCACAACGCCAAGTTCTAGTAGCGGCATATGCAAGGTCATGAACGAATGTCCAGAGCTGTTTGAGCTGGTGAACAAGAAGAACAGGACTCCCCAAGAGCTTGACTTGCTGAAGAAGTCGCATTGTGGGTTCCAAGGATCCACGCCGAAGGTACCAAATGATTAACTATTATACGAATTGAGGGTGCATTATCTAAAACTCGTGCCTAAATTATGTAATATTGTTGACCTCTATTCCAGGTGTGCTGCCCCGACCCATGCTACAACCCTGACGGGAAACCAGGGAAATGTGTCAGCATATACTCCTGCCCCCACCTGGCCAACTTATTGAAACCGCCCATCGCGCAGGACAACATGCGTTACGTTCAAAATTCTAGGTGAGTTGGCAATTTCATCCAACCCTGGTCCCGTACTTGTAGGCCATGTTTCTCGCGTCCGTAGGTGAGTCTCTGCACGTACCTCCTGGGTGGTGCCAAAGGAGCAACCTAAAGACACAGAATTTGTGCCGAGTTCGTCCTGAGAGGTACTGCCACCACACCTGGTAATCTGCCTCCAAGCAGTAGTGCATTCGCATTGTGTTTTGGTGGAAAGGTGTGGGTGCCGGGGAAATCACAGGCCCATGAGACGTTAAATCCCCGTCTCGGGTGACGGTCGCATCGTGATGCAACTTAGGTCTTCTCATACTGGCAATTGGAAGGACCTAACTCGTATCTTGTATAAGGTGGGCCGTCATCTCATCCTGCAATTTAATTACAAGACAAAAGTCTGAGTAGGTACTATATTGGGATTAATTATGGTGTCAAGAATATTCATTTCGCATGACGATGGAAAGCTAAGCAAACTCAGTACTCAGGTTATGACTCGAAACAAATACAATGTCTGAAAATAACCTCAGAAACATGAGGTCACTGATAGGTGACATATTCCTGTTTAATGACACGATTATTAAATGCAGACCGAATGTGGTTACTAATAAAAACAAAATAACATACGCTGCAGTCATTGTTTATTTGTAGAGATGATAACAGACCGAGCATATTGGCAAGGTAACATTGAAATGGTCAAAGAGGCTGATGCCTTAAACCAGTTTAAAAACCTGTATCAAGAAAATGTCAGGAGTATTGCAAGTATTTTATTGCAAAAACAAATTCAACTGTATTCAAGAAATAATGTCGATTGGAAATAAAAGTTCAAGCGTCGCGGAGTATCTGCTTATATCGGTCATTGGACGTATAACGTTTAATATGTTAAATGAAATATGATTTGTTAACCTTCAGATGCACCGGCCCAGATCAGTACAGCGTATGCTGTGGTCCACCTCGGGAGTCCTTCAACAATCTGAACGGAAAGTGTGCATCAACCCTCACTGCCTTCCCACCAGACCCAAGTTCCTCATGCTGCGGGAAGGACGCCAAAGTCGGGAACAAGATCACAGGTAAATCGTGCTTGCGTTGAACTTAGTAGCAGTAGAATATGTGCAAGTTCGTCCAGAGAACTGCCTCCAGACCTAGCAATCTGCCGTCAAGAAGTGATGCACTTGAATTGCTGTGTTTTAGGCTAAATCACAGCCGTTTCATACGTAAAATTGTCGTCTCACGTATGCACGTATCACAGGTTTTATGGGCAGAGGTTACCATTTAACATCAAGTCCGCCATCACCATCATCATTACTTGTTCCGTAGCTTAAGACTACTAGCACTTAGCTTCACCATCATAACGACTCTCAAATGAAGTTACAAGAACACTTTTTTGATGATGATCATATATCTAGCATTATAAGATCCAAATCACATCAAATTGCGGCCCGACATAAGGCACAAAGATGGAACGGTGACACCCACCTAGAACCTAAGCAGCAGTATTTTGGTACTTGGGTGTTCTAAATATAGCACTTCACTAGGAGAACCTTGCTTCACGCTAATATTATAAAGGCGAAAGTTTGCATGTATACGAGTATGTGTGTGTATGTTTGTTACTTCTTCACACTCAAACGGATCAACGAATTTGTTACCAGGATACAACGTCGAGCGCAGTAGTACCATAAAACTATTGTCCTCGTATCATAAAACCTTAAAATTGACTTGTTGTTGCAGGTGGAAACGTTACCTCAATTGACCAGTACCCGTGGCTGACCCTCATAGAATACACGAAGAATGGTGGGCCCATCAAGACAATGTGCGGAGGTGCACTCATCAGCAACAAATACGTGCTGACAGCCGCTCATTGCGTTACCGGGGCGATCTTGAGCTTTGGTATACCGTAAGTTATATTAATTTCGATATACATTTAATGTGTTTTGTATCCTTCTTAAATACGTATTCCCTGATTTGAATACATAATTAAATGAGCACGACTTAGCAGTTACCCCTGTTTACTCTGAATATATTTTCGGTGGTAATTGGGAGAATAATGCTAACATTAAAAATAGTCACAGATATTATTTTCGCATCAAATAATTCTTCAAGGTGCATCTGTTTCTACAAGCGCCTTGGGTGGATCTGGATATTTGGATTTTTTAACGCATTATGTTCTCCCCATGGAGGACTGAAAAGGGTTTAAACAAGCGCGAAACATAGCAATGTTAAAAGACAATCCAATCATTTTTTAAGATCTCAAGGGTAATGAAGATTTTTGACTAAAACACGTTCATAGCGGAAATTGACTGTTAGACAATTTTAAATTTTTCAGACGCAACGTGAGACTCGGTGAATACGACACATCGAACCCGGGACCCGATTGTACCACGGTGGAAGCCAACGGCAGCGACTGCACCGACGGCACTGTCACCATCCCGATCGAGGAGACCATTCCCCACGAGGACTACAACAAGGGAGGCAAGCAAAGCAGGAATGATATCGCACTTGTCAGGATGAGGCAGGCTGCTCCGTATACCGGTAAGTTTGTGTGCTGTGCCACAGGATAAAACATGCCAAATATAGAAGGATAACTTTGTGAAGACATTCAAATAAATAGGGACACTTGATTAAAAAGTAACTTAAAAGGAAAGCCACATTATAAGACCAAGAGAAACCTAAATTCTTTACCAATAACCCATTTATTCTTTACCAATATCCATTATTCTCATTGTTGCTTGAACTTCTACCGGTAAACACAGTCAAACCCTCGAATTACGCTATTTTTGTATGTACAAATTAAAGTTGTAACTTTCTGTCAATCTCATTAACAACTAAAAATAGATTAATAATCCGATGGTTAATTAAAAGATTCAGTATCGCTGTATTCTAATCTTAATCTTCCTCTCTAATAGATACGAAAATTTGCCTCATGCTCATGACCCAGAACTTTAATTCCAGATTTCATCCGGCCAATTTGTCTGCCGGCGACTGACATCACAGCCAACCCCCCGGCCAACTTGGCTCTATTAGCAGCCGGGTGGGGAGCCGTGTCTCAGACCCAGCCCAACAGCGCAGTCAAACTCTTCGTCGACTTGCCTTACGTGACATCAGATGTAAGAACCCTTCCTTACTTCGCATAATTGATTACAAATTTTATTCTGTTAAACACAAGTGCCGGTGAAATTATAAGCGCATAAGACGTCATCGTCTTGTGACAGAAAGTGACAGGTCCTTCTTATACTTCGGTATACGAGTCGTTTTGCTGTTATTTATGTATAGGCGGCAGAAACCACTAAACATTGGTGGGCTGTCAGCTCCTATCTTCCTACTATCATAAATGCGAAAGTTTGGATAGATAGATACAGAGAGATAGATTATGATCTGGAATAGCACCATAGGCTTTTTATCCCGGAAAAATACACGGTTCCCGCAAGATGGCCAACCGCGAAAAACACCAAGGGACATAGCTAATAGTCACACAAAAGAAAAAGAAAACATCATATGACTTAGAGATAGCTTACAATAAACACTTAAATTTTCAGACTTGTCAAGCTGCGTACCGCGCGCCCGGCCGCCGAGCGTCGCTCTGGGAGGGTCAGATATGCGCGGGCGGAGTCCCCGGCAAGGACTCCTGCAAGGGGGACTCAGGTGGACCCCTCATGTTCGAGGATGAGCAGAAGAGGTTGAACGAAGTGATAGGTGTCGTCAGTTTCGGCCCGCAACCGTGCGGTATGCCCGACGTGCCCGGAGTATATACGAAAGTCTACTATTACATTGATTGGATCAGGAGTCAGATCAAAGCTTAAGTTACTGTATGAGAGTCGTTGTAGGCGATTTATGTCATGATATAGGAAGATATCATGGTCAAATGGATTTATATAATAAGTGATACGATTGTTGGCCCGAAAAAAAGTCAAGATGTGAAAGAACTGAATGTATTATAAGCTTAATCATATCCAGAATTGTTGGAAGCGAACTGATTAAAATTGTATACGTGATTTCGGTATACTATTTTTATTAATGCCTTTTTTTTTAATCCCCGACTAAAAGTGGTGTCGAAAATTTGACTTGGCAAGCTTGTCTGTCTGTCTTTCTGTAGTCTTATGACCAATTCCGTCAAGGCAACATATCTTCAAAGGGTGGACCGATTCCAAAAGACTTATGATCGTCACAAAAATGCTTGTCCGGAGTGGGAATTGAACCCACGGCCTACAACCGAGAAGGTAGCTCAGAAGTCAGAGCTACATCCGAGCTGTGAGGCCAGTCAATATCAATTCAATTCAATCAGGAACATTTATACGTTCAGATACAATAAAAAGTTTTAACTTTTGCTCATTCTCAAGTTTATTTCACTGTAACGTTAAATCTACACAGATATCATATCATACGGAAACGGTTCCGTGGCTTGGTTAGTAATAGCCCTGCCTTCGAAGCTAGGGGTCCTGGGTTCGATTCCCAGCCGGGGCACACTTTGTGTAGTGAGCATGAAGTTTGTTCTCAGATCTTTAGTGTCTGTGTTTGTATTGTGTTTCTGTATTTTTCCATGCCATCTGCGAATCCTAGTGCAAGGATATGAGTTATATAAACGTCTATTAATAGTTATTCCTTACCTCTGGCGTTGGTGGCCGCGTCTGCAATCTTCTGGAATGCGTCCAAGAAAGCCGCTATCGCCACAAGAGCCGATCTGTGGAAGTGAAAGAAAGAAATGTTAAATTGGTTTTCTTTTTCGCTCGTATTACTGTGCTCCAGTGGAAGGGTGTGGGTGCCGATGAAATCACAGGCGCATGAGACGTTACCTCCCCATCTCGGGTGATGGACGCAGCAGGCTGAATACCACTCAGTCTAAGATCCAAGTATCATTCTGAGTTGAATTAATATAATATTTGTTTATTATATGTCATGCCATGTAATTAAATAATAATTGTTTGTTCAAAATAAATTATTATTATTATTATTGAAATCTGTCAGTTTACGCGCGCACGCCGAACCCCATTATTAACGTGCTAAAAATATTCATACATCAATCACGATCATTTTCGTTCATTTGCGTGGCGAATACTGAAATCGACATTGCTACACCAGACCGCGAACTTATTGAAATAACAAATATGAAATGAACTAGGATGTACGAATTGCCGAGGAAATGAAGGCGGTAGAAGTGGAATACTTCTACCAGGACAGTCAAACGCCTATAATCTACTAACATTTACTTGAGACAGATTACCATTGGCAAAATTGTTATCGGATAAAAAGTTATTGCTTATGTTGCTTTGGTAATCACCAGTAATTTGTATTGCTTTGACTTTAAGACGCGTGTAATAAGTTTGACTGGCTGCATCTCTCTTTCTCTCTCTATCTCTCTATATGTGTGAGTGTGTGTGTTCGTGCGCGTGTGTATGAACACCTATAAACAAAGTTCGTTTCAATATCAATTTGCAATTCCATTTTAATACCAGTTAAAAATCGACACTTGTCGCAATCACTCGGCATATAACTCAGCGCGGACATATCACAATAACGCTCGTTTGCGTCAATTGGCGGAATTGGATCCTGCATCAAATGGGATGCACGATTGAGCTGATGAATTGATTGCACGGTTTTGAAGGGCAATCATGCGAGCAGTGGCACAAGACGTTTGGTAACGCTTCGTAGACTTCCCTCGAAATGAGTCTCAAACTCAAACTCATTTATTCCTTTACATCTCAAGTTTCTTTTGGACACGTCAAATTTTACACATACAATCAAACATATTCGTGAGCACATAACGTGTCACAGGAGCACATGACTTGCACACAGATATATCAAATTACAATCAGTTTTCAAGTTAGTAGATTACAAGTATTAAGTTTACGTCTGTACCAACCCTATCTCGTGGTGAAAGCCGCTGTTTTCATCCATACCCAAGGAATTTTGATAAAAGGGCCTTACACCCGGATAGTGCTAAAGGGACAACGCAATTTGGAATGTGCGAGGTTTGTCCAGAGAAGTACTGGTAATTCGCAGCAAAGGTGCACTCGCAGTGCTGTGTTCAGGTGGAAGAGTAATAACACAGGCGCCTTGGACGGTACATCTCCATCGTAATTGATTACCTCCGTTCATAACATCATCAATACGACTTCGATCCTCCCCGACCGAAGTATGAGAAGAACCAAGTCGCACCCTGTGCGCCCGTCACCAGAGACGGGGATATTACGTCTCATGCACCTGTGATTTCACCGGCCCCACACTCTTCCACCAGAACACAGCAATGCGAGTGCGCCACTGCTTGGCAGCGGATTACCAAGAGTGGAGGTAGTATTTCTCCAGGCGAACTTTGCACATGTTCTACTGTTACTTTTTGTTGCTCCTGCAATAACCAGGGTATACGCATACGTGTAGAAATTTTAAGGGTACCTACGGACGCGAGCAGCTGTTCTCTCCAAATAGCTTGAAACACTTACTTGAGCGCAGAATGTAGTTTGGACGCCTTCGATATGAACTCCTCCCACATCGGCGCGCTGTTCTGTAACAGAAGAAAAATACCTATATTAAGCAATTGAAATATAATGCACTCATCTGACCCACAGCTCAGTTTCTCATGTAGAAGCTCTCCTTCTGCGCTGTGTGACGAACATAGAAGTTTGTTCTATGTCTAGGTGTTAATCATGGTAATATTATAAATGCGAAATTTTGTCATGTATGTTTGTTCGACCGTCTTTCATAAAGGTTACATCTGGTAGGCCATGTTGTGTTCGAAATAAAGTGATTCTAGCAGAGAGCAACTTCAAATTCGTCTTCAGCTTGTGCCGCTTATCGTCTCCGTCATCCATCTTCAAACCATCACCTTCAAGTTTCGGCAATAACTTGAACACCAAAAACATTCAAAATTGTACTGAATTTCGAGGCGTTAAGAGTGAAAAGTGGAATGGACTCTATTTTTGGACGATCCCCTCATAATCATTAAGGATATCTGATGGTCGTGACATCCCGTAATATCGTTATGTGTCATGTCGGTATTCTACTTTGAACTGTGCCGACAATAAGTGGAGCTTTTTTTAGACAATAGTTCATTTTTTTACATACTCTGAGGGCAGTGAACATATGTTATTTTGTTCAGGGCTTACTTAACACACTTTTTACATAAGAGTAGCTGTGCCCTCGTTGCGCCGCTTTCTTAATATTTTCTTTCATCAAAATCTCCTCCTGATAATAATGAACATAACCAAAAAAAATAATTATCAAAATTGGTCCAGCAGTTCACGCGTAACCAAGAGAAATAGAGATTCATTTTTAGGGCTCCGTGCCCAAAGTGTAAAACAGGACCCTATTACTAAGACTCCGCGACACAAATGCGAAACAAAAAAAACCTAATTGGCGCTGCGATTTCTTAGAAAAACTTATAAATACTGTGATAAATGAACCATGCGATTCGCTCTATAAAGATAAAGGAGTAAAGCTCTAAAAATAAACTTCACAAAAAAATTCATTCATGGACATTTCACACAGCGCCTTCTAACCCAAAACTAAGCATGGCTTGGAGATATTACATTAACCAGATTACTGATAAAATCAGTGTATATTATTTTGTGTTTTCTTTAAAAATACATACAAAAATCACCTTAACACTGAACTAAGAACTATGTCCGTCACGCAAATGTTTGTTCTGAGTGTAATCGGACCCACGAGCTAAAGCGCGGAATGCAGAGCTCCAACCAACTGAGCTTGAGGCCAGTCATGGGATCGTCCATTAATCACGTAAGGTTCGAAAGGGGGGGAGGAGGTTCGAAAAAACACGAAATATCACCAGACTTATAAAAATATTTTTAAATATATGATTTAATTTTTGGGGGGTCCAGTTGCTCGCGTCCGTAGGTGTGCACCCTTTGATTCCCTACACGTACCCCCTGGGTGGTGCTAAAGGAGCAACCAAAAGTAGCAGTAGAACTTGTGCCAAGTTCGTCCGGAGAGGTACTGCCACCACATCTGGAATCTGCCGCCAAGCAGTAGTGATTGCATTACTGTGTTCCGGTGGAAGGGTGTGGCTGCCGGTGAATTCACATGCGCATGAGACGTATCATCCCCGTCTCGGGTGATGGACGCAGCAGGATGAATGCGACACAGTAAAGATTTGGATCTCATACTGAGTCGCGCGCATTACCGTTGTCATGGGCGATGGTCACCACTTATCATCAGGTGAGCCCTCAGCTCGTTCCATCACTCAATCACATACAAAAAAAAAAAAAAAATAAATAAATAAAAAAAAAATTTAAATCTCCGGATCGGAAGCTTGGTAGAACTTTCCGGAACTTTATAGAAACGTACCCAATTGCCCATGAAAGACCCGTTGACCTTTTGTAATCACGCGAGAAATAGACGACCCCATAATATAATCTGTCTGATCCCCCCTCTCGAGGTTGTGTTATCATATAAACCCCATTACCGTCCGCTGATGTTTCCCAGGCGTTGCTCTGCGTGGAATCATAGTTGGAGTCGGACCACATTAGTTACAGTTGAGACTCTTCAGAAGCGGCACATGGCGCAGATACAGTATTTTTAACTGATATATATTAATTACTAGCTGTGACAACTTCGACACCAGAGTTGTGGTCAACTTTAGTGTCGATGTTTTCAAGTTATCTCAAGTTATCTAGCCGCCCGAAGGCCTCTAACATAGCTCATCGACTAGTGTTGCCATATATAATATTAGCTGTAGCTGTAGCCCGTGACTTCGTCCGCGTGGAATTTAACTTTTTTTTGCGCCTAGCTTTATTTCCTTTTTTCTTTTTCTAAACCCATACTTTACCCATACCCTATCTTCAAAGAAAACCTTCGAAGCCGTACTTTGAAAAGTATAAACACGACCTGAAAGCATTTGAAAATATCGTTTTGAAATGCCAGACTTTTCAACTCATTTTCCCGGAGAACCGATCCGCCACAACTTCACATTCCGAAAACGCAAAATATCAAAACACCGCCGTTTCTACAGCGCAGGTTAACCGCAAAACCAAAGCTTACGTGTCAATGAAAATTTGAAACGCCAGAAACACACTAGAACGAAGTGAGGCCACAAGTGTGCACCGAAACAAAAAGTGAAAACGGGAAATGGAAAAAATACCCACGCAATTAACCCCGTCGCCGCGAGTGGGGTAGTGTTTACCCTCGTTGGTGTAAACGGCCTAGGATGTTTGAGCCACAGCTACGGTCAAACGGCCAGCTTAAATGTTGCAAGCATCCCAAATAATTAATTAATTAATTACTTAATCTGTAACCAGCCAAACAACTTCCAACACTTGGCGTCCAAAAACACGCTCCAGTATTTTCTAAAACTCCTCTTTTCTAGAAGGATTATATGCGTTTCTATTTAATTAAAACCAACATGATGAATCCGACGGAGGTGATTTCACAGCTGTTTGGTCTCACGGAAAACCAGCGATTAATATAATAGTTATTTATACAATATACTATTCAGCATAATGGTGAGGTGGAGGTAATTTGCTGTGAATTTACATTCTGGGATGTACAAGAAATAAAATACATTTAAAATTCTTAATTAGCAATTATTATTGCAAATAAAACATAGAACGTGGGCTAACGAGCTTCGCTCAGTTTTGTCGCTTTTAAAACGTTTCTTTGTAATCATTTTACGAAAATGTAAAAACCCCCCGACTCGGCGTAATGGTAATGAGCTTAAAACCTTGAAACGGCTAAACCGATTTCAATAAAACATGTCTAAGAAGCTGCTTATAAATTAAAAAAACCGCACCCAAATCGGTTCCCCCGTTTAAGAGCTACGGTACCACAGACAGACAAACATAGCGGTCAAACTTATAACACACCTCTTTGAATCGGGAGTTAAAAATGCGTTTATGCAATAAATATAATTATACAGTAAACTTAAACAGCAAAACCCTACATAAACACAAAAATTTCATCGAAAAACGTTTTATAAGCGAGATAAGTTAATAAAAAATTGACGGCTCCGTGGCTTAGTTGGTAGTAGCCCTGCCTTCGAAGCGAGGGGTCCCGGGTTCGATTTCCGGCCGGGGCACACTTTGTGTAGTGTGCATGAATTTTATTTTCGGGTCTTGTGTGTTTCCTAGTGAATCCTAGTGCAGAAGTATGAGTGTGTAAACGTTTATTTATTTATTTATACACAAGAATTGCTCGTTCAAAGTAATAAGATAATAGCAAGTTGCATTTGAGTCAGCTAATCCACTTTACGCAGGCGCTGTGCTGATAAATTTGGATGCAAAAATACTTTAGGTATGAACCCTTTTTAACCCCGCCGTCTAATATGTGTACTCTATATCCTATCCATCCAAAGGTTGCATGGAAGAGATCACTTTTAGTGATAATGCCGCCCGTTGTGCATTTACCAAATTGTTGTCTGTTTATGTAATTTGTTTATAATTGTTTTTTTTTTCTGGTGTGCAATAAAGAGTATATCTATCTATCTAGAGATGGAACCAATTCGACGCCTAAAACAGCTTTTATATTCAATGACCTATGTACTACCATAAAAAGTTATGCAGTTGTTAGGAAGAGTGAGGGGGCTATTCTCGTGATGCTGGTTTGGCATGCAGAGCCGAATTGTCAGGTCCGGGCCTGCTCGACCGTAATAATGCCGTGTGCCTTTACAGCCAACGATTATGAGGAAAATGATTATGCGAGGTAGAAATTGAACATTACGAGAATGCATTAATTTTTAGGGTTTCATAGTCCGAAGGTAATAGAAACACTATTAGTAAAGCTACAACATCTGTATGTCTGTTTTAAAGGGCCAAATCTCTTGAACCATAAAAATACTGGTTTATCGAAAAATAATCACTAAATGCGTTACGAAAATGGATATCCCAAAATTTATAATCATTTCATTTATATGCGCATATATGATCGTGATATGCGCATATAAATGAAAACTCTATAGAATATACACACACACAAATATCTCATAATATGCCAAAGTTAAACATAATAAAAAAGTTCCACTGGACCAGTCAGTCGTTCGGCAACTGTATCGTCCTCTACAACGAAACTAAACAAACGAGACAAAAAAAAATCGTATCGTGAGGTGTAAGCACAGCACGAGTCAACGACCCGCGCCTTGTTAGGAAAAGCCGGGAACAGTTTTCCGGTTGTATTTCGCAAACTGGAGGTTGCCTTGGAATTGGGCCTCTTGCATTACATGCTCCCATTTTCACGGATGAAAATACATTGAACTTGGTGCTGATTGGTTGTTTCAAGCAAGGGCGGCCTTATTGCGAGGCTTTGTGAGGCTCTTGGCGAATGAGGAATTTAGGTGAGTTGGAAGCGTACGGGGCTCCTGGTAATCAGTCAGCATCCTCCTAAAGACTGTTCTGCGAGGGTGCGTGGCCCTACAAAAGCGAGGCTCCGGGCGGTTGCCCTGCTTGCCACCTCCTAAGGCCGCCACTTCAAGGGTACCGGAACCGAAGAACAAAATCAAATTTAAATTCGCGAAACATAGGTTACAATGATGACAGTTTAGAATATAATTAAGGCAAAGCCATGTTTCTGCTTAACAGCATGCAAATTCAATAAGATAATAGTTAATTTAAGAACGGAACCACCCTAAGATTTTTGATATAATGAAAGCGACTGGAGAAGCTAAAGGTCAAGGTTTTCAAAGGTCAACGAGGTTAAGAGGCTACCTCCGCCGACAATAACAGTAATAGAAATCTTATAACTGAAATTGTGGGCGTAGGTTCTCCCAGAATCGAATATTCGAAGACACGTGACATCCACCAATTCGGGTTGGGCTCACGTGCGAGAACCATTCATTCTCATTTATTGAGAGTAGTAGATGCTGATACGAAACATGAACTCGATATGTTTGTATATATTGTATCAATCTGCCGCCAATATATATATATGTATATGGTGAACTCGCATTCCTGTGTTCCGTTGGAAGGGTGTGGGTGCCGGTGAAATCACATGCGCATGAGACACCCCGTCTCGGGTGCGACTTGGGCCTTCTCATACTCGGGGAGGACCTAAGTCGTATTGTAGTTGTTATTGTAGGTAACTTATCAGGTGGGCCTTCAGCTCGTCCCGTCATTTTAGTTACATAATAACAAGTGGCGGATTAAAAAAAATCGAAAAATCAGACTTTCGTTTGCTAGGATGACATATTTTTTTCAGTTATTGATTTAACAACCAAACTATCGAACCGATTTTGATAAAAATTCTATGGGACCAATCTGAAATAATATCCTACCAAATAAAAAAATAATTTTCAAAATCGGTTCATAAATGAGGTTCGAGGTATTATATTGTAAAAAACATAAAAAAATACAGTGGAATTGAGTCTCCTCCTTTTTTGAAGTCGGTTGAAAAATCCAAATAAAAGGAAAAACACTGACCATCAATCAAACCGCGGTTGGTCACACGCCGCCGTCTATTCGCGGCGTTTACGGGAGCCGTATGTAAACAACGCTATTTGATCACCTCCACGATATTACTACGTTTACGGGTGTGATTTGGGGCACAGTTGATTTAGAGAATAATCAGTAACGAATAGTGCCCGGTTCCGAACTGTAATATATGTATGTAGACTAGCTACCAATCATTAATATTGTAAGTAGGGTAGTTTTCTCTTCCATTGTGGCTGTCCGAATAAACGGTTGAGTGCTCTGTACGTTCCTGTGTTTTAATGTGGAAATCCCGAATACAAAACAAAAAGGTGGCTCTAAACATCTCAGTGGCGACGAGTCTGTAAACAAATTTCATGCTCACCACACAAGGTAAACACTTTGTAAACACTTTGTGTGGTGAGCATGAAATTTGTTCTCGGGTCTTGTGTTTCTGTGTTTTTCCATGCCGTCTGCGACACAGGGAATCCTAATGCAGAGGTATGAGTGTGTAAACGTTACAAAATTCAAATGAAGATGTAAACATACGGTTCACCTGATGCTAAGCTTTGCCTATGGAAACTTCCACCACCAAATGTAACATTTGGTATAAAATAATAGTGAACCCGACTCGGAAATTGCTCAAAGTTCCACCTGCGAGCTCCAACGAAGCCATAACCTAACACGTTATCTCGGTAATTTCATAAGCGCAAGCGCATTCCGTAAATAAAACGAAACGTAAACAAATGTTCATTCAACCTGCCACGATAAAAATACAGTTAAAGGGCTCAGATTTCAACAAACGGCTGGGGCGTGCCTTGTCTCGGCTGCTGGGCTATACAGCGTCTACGTTTCTCAACATCTCTGATATCTACACAGTAGTGAACAAGTACGGCCGATTAAACCGATTTAAAAGTCGAATAAACCGACTACAATATTTTCATCCCCTATTTTCCTCCCTTGGGGTTAACATTTCTCCATTAAATTTAATAAGACTATCTCAGGTACACACTTTATCCCTCCAGAGGGTCCCGCATTGTAGAGGATGGGGGCTTAGTAATCGTGGCCTGGTCACCCATGGTGAAGTCAAGAGGAACCCCGGAGGGGCAGTTTCTTTACGCTTTGTCTAAGATCGAACTTGTGATTAAGTCTTTGATTAAAATGGAAGCCAAGAGTGAAACCTTTAAGCTTTGCTTAAGATGGGAATTTAAAAAAAACGGAACATATGTGTGTACATCTTGCTCAGACACTATTAAGAAGATTTGGTTAAGATGGGACCTATGTATATATTGTATGACTCAGATTCTTTTAAGGACATTCGATTTTTGTTCACCCTGTGCTTAAGCGAGCAAAGCGTTCGTCTAGTATGGAGCCGGCATTCGATGTTGAACTAGTAACGGAACGGAACGCGCAGTAATTCGACTATGCGCTGCCAGTATTCAATTACCTCTGGTCGAAGAAAGCTTGATATTTGCGGTAACTATGGTTTGAGATAAGACAGCAAGAATGCAAGGAAGGCCGGTAGAGACAGATTTATTTCTCAAGATAGTTTAGAGTTACTTTTAGTTTAGGTTAAGCTGAAGCCTGAACCGTGATCTTTCTCCCACGGTCTCGTGAAACAAGTCATAAATCAAAATCGCATCTCACACCCTGTAGCCCCATACTAAGCATCGCTTATACTACAGCAACCAGGGTACTGCCATCAGTACTCTGGTTCAAACTTATGCAGTATTTTTTTGCTAATTCATTCATAATAACTCTTAAAATCAATTAGACACAGAACAAAACCACCACTTTCGTCACGCAAACGTTTGTCCTGGACAAACCGAACCCACTACAGCGCAGAAGGCAGCTACTACCAACTGAGGTATATGTTTATGGCATATTAGATTGATACCATTACTGTCGAAGGTAATTAAGAACATTGACATATGCTCCATTAAATCAACTGGCAAAATATATGAACTGTACAGTATGATATCACCAATATTTTGGCGGAGGCGCCACGCCATTTGATAACGAATTTGTGTGACATCTATTGCTTTTGAATTTATTGCCGACCTCAAAATTCTTAATGGTATATACGAACTGTATAAATTGCCTTTTCAATGTAATACGAGTATAACGGTTGCTTACATGACTGTGACAGCCTTCAGATATGTACAAGGTAAAGGTTTTTGGGTCCAGTTTCTCGCGTCCGTAGGCCCACAGAGTCCCTCTACACGTAGCCCTTGGCTAAGGCTACATTTTATTCCGGTTGACCAACCTACGGGAATACGTAACCGCTGGGCCCCGCTAGTAATAGATAATTGTAAAATCATTAGTCGGCTACCAAAGGGTAGATAGACGGCTCCGTGGCTTAGTTGGTAGTAGCCCTGCCTTCGAAGCGAGGGGTCCCGGGTTCGATTCCCGGCCGGGGCACACTTTGTGTGGTGAGCATGAAGTTTGTTCTCGGGTCTTGGGTGTTTGTCTTGTGTTTCTGTGTTTGTCCATGCCATCTGCGACACAGGGAATCCTAGTGCAGAGGTATGAGTGTGTAAACGTTTATTTATTATTTATTTATTTAGATAACATACAACAAACAAAAACAAACGCATGCACACGTTAACCCTTGCACGAGGATTCACTGTATCTCATGTATCATGAACACACCAACACAAACAAAAACGACCCGAGAAGAAGCTTCATGCTAATCACAGTCTGCCCCGGCCGGGAATCGAATCTGGGACCCCTCGCTAGGCAGAGCTACGGAACGGTGAAGTTGTAAGCTCAGTAATTCCCTTCAACTTCTCGGTACGAACCTAAACGTGCCTATTCCTAATTAAACCGACTCTGCTGATATTTCTCCCAAATAAGCCAAAGCCAATTTAACCCATTGGGGCGATAAAGAATTCAAACAAAATAAATTCCAATTAAAAGTAAGTCGTCAACTTGAAGGGTATCGGTTTCGACGACCTCTGACTATAATATAGTCTTTGTTAGCTAAGCTACGGAGAATCTATCGGACGCGACCAACGATCGCGACTTTAGCTAAGTACCAAATATAATACATAGCCCGAAATCCGGATTCAAGATTACTACGTTAATCAGACGTCTACCATATATTAGTGGAAACCATATATTCTTTCTGTATACAGAACAACATGTTGTTCTGTATACAGAAAGAATGTCTTTCGGCTTCGTTCCGGACACACTCCACTAATATATGGTAGACGTCTGATGAAACAGATGAATGAATAATGAAACAGACATGTGTAACCAGTTACTGGCAGAACCTGATTCGAAACTGAGTAAAATATTACTAAAATTTGTGAACCTAGGTATTAGACGTAGATTTTAAGGTGGATTGTAAATTCGAGGGTGACATATTCAAATTGAACAAACCCTCTATAAATTAATAAAGATAAAAAAAAAAACTACGTTAATCGAGTGGTTAATCGAAGTCTTTCTTTTATATTGTAGTGGTATGAAATCTCAAATAACAATACAATTGATTATTATCAGATATCCATCATTCGCCGGTGAAACGAGCGCCAAATAAATCCTCGTTACTCTAATTTCATAATGAATACGCGACCAATTAAAATGACGTCCATCTCTCTGATCTCTATTGTTGTGTCCAACAGGGTCCATAATGAGCTGATTTAATAATATTGATAATAACATCTGTAATTGTGCTTTATGGAATGCAATAATAGATTCCTGCATGTCATTTTAATAATAAGCAACCGCCATCGCTTGGTCTTCACAGGCCTTGAATTAATGGTTTTTCCTACGAATGTGTTGTGTCACTAGAATATACCTATAGACGGGCTTCGCAGCTCAATTGGTAGTGGTTTTGATTACCTCGCAGGACAAGCATTTTTGTGATGAACATAGATGTTGAAACCATGAGTATTCTATCAGTTATCTGGTTCCAGCTAAGCTTAGTTTGGTAACAAAACAAGTTTCAACAAGTCTATGAACAGACTATGAATAAATTATTAAAATTACATTTCAGAAAACTTAAAAAAATTGGTTGGACTAAAGTCGCGACTATAAGTCGCATCCGATACTTTGTTTCGACTTCAATCTACCGATAAGAGTTTGTGTTAATAAAGAGTTTGACCTTCACAGAAAAATATACAATAATTCGTTTATGCAACGATAACTTCAGTTGCGTAGTGGCTCGAACAGCTTCACATGTCGCAGGTTATTTTCTTGGCGCGCGGCAAGTGTACTAATAAATATTATGTGCCAACCTTAAGTATACCTGTATAGTATAACCGGGACTGGCATCTTAACGTGCCCTCGAAGCGCTAAGCTCAAGTGACTTACCACCAAGTGGGCCCTCAGCTCGTTCCGTCACATATTCACATAAAGAGAAGCCCCCGTTGGGGGGTCCCGTTGCTCGCGTCCGTAGGTGTGTACCCTTTGATTCCCTACACGTACCCCCTGGGTGGTGCTAAAGGAGCAACCAAAAGTAGCAGTAGAACTTGTGCCAAGTTCGTCCGGAGAGGTACTGCCACCACATCTGGAATCTGCCGCCAAGCAGTAGTGGTTGCATTACTGTGTTCCGGTGGAAGGGTGTGGCTGCCGGTGAAATGACACGCGCATGAGACGTATCATCCCCGTCTCGGGTGATGGACGCAGCAGGATGTATGCGACTCAGTAAAGATTTGTATCTCATACTGAGTCGCGCGCATTACTGTTGTCATGGGCGAGGGTCATCACTTACCATCAGGTGGGCCCTCAGCTCGTTCCGTCACTCAATCACATAAAAAAAAAAAAAAAAAAAAAAAAAGCATATTAAGCCTCAGAAACAGAACAAACATCAACATTCGACAAAAAAATGTGAATATATTGTACATATAAGTATGTAACAGGCATTCAGGTCTGCAGCTTTAGAATGGTTTTAGAGCCTTTGGCCCTTGCATATCCTCGAAGAGTCAGTCTGCCCCTTAGAACATACCTGAAACAAAAGAAAGTTCTCATTAGCCTATTATCGTCAGCTTGTTCAATTCTTGGACAAATGTTTATAAGAACCCACAAGAACTGCCACGTGGTAGGCAATTCTGGTGATGCGCCAAATGTCTTCCACGATCCCAAGCAAAACACGCTCAGCTGTCATTCGTCTAATCACTGAAACATGAAAAATAGCAGTGGAAGTTGTACCAAGTTCGTGAACTGCCACAACACCTGTTAATCTCAAACTGCTGTGTTCCGGTAGAAGGATCTCCACTTTTTTGGAGTAGGTACATAATCACAGGAGCATGCTACGTTACATCCCCAATATTGATCGGGAAGAACTTAAGTCGTATTGTTGATGTTATGGACGCAGTCAAAAACAGTGTCAGTATGTCTCGAACGTTTCCTGATAGATCTGCTTAAATGACCAGACTAACCAAACCGCGCTCATTGCTCTTTATTTCATGACTTAGCACATCTATCCGTACTCCAGAGGGCACGTTAAAATGTCGGTCCCGGCTATACTAGTCATCAAACCATGTCGGAGGCCTCCGAACTTGAATAAACTCCGACACCAAAGTTGCCAACTTACTGACATGACAGAAGAAGATTACAACTAAATTACCCAAAATTCCTTTAATAAAACTTTAAATATTCAGCTCACTGTAATAAAAGTGTCAGAATCGCGGTTGTCGGAAACCATTAGCTTCTATTTCTGAAGCTCCAAAGATATTGCTCGTGACCGCCCCATCCCATTATAAACTGATTATAAGCGATTTCCAAGAGAATGTCAATTAAATACAGAACAGAAGGAGCAAATACTAAATAGGCAATATGGCAATAATGGTTTTAATAGATCCTATCTTATTGACTGGCCTCATAGCTCAGTTGGTAGTAGCTCTGTCTTCTGCGCTGTAGGTCGTGAGTTCAATTCACACTCAGGACAAGCATTTGTATGATCAGTTATTTAGTTGACAAGCTAAGCTTAGCTTGGGGCTAGATGGTTCTGTGAGAAATGGCCATGAATATTTTTTATTTATTTATGTGATGACTCGTAAGCCAAAACCACGAATATTAAAAAAATGGATCAGAAATTATGAATGAGTACGACGGACTAGACTTGTCACTCAAAAGTGTATTGCACCGTACTTAGATAGGTATCTAGAACGCCTACGCTATACAAACGCTCAATGCCATTTGTATTAAAGACTTACTAAACAAGCAACATACTCGTACGTGTCCAATTTCCATATAATGGCTGACGATAAGAAAATAGGGCAGGCTAGTAGCCATCGCAAATCTCATTCACAAAGTCAAAGGAACTAGCCACTTCGTAACCCCATTTTACACTCTTTGGTCTACACCAGTGTTTTCAATCTCTATGAATACGCGACCCCTCTAAAGGCAGAAAAATTCTCGCGACCCCCTTGGACTATAGACAGACAAAGAGTTAGTAACTGAAGAGACTATGTTTATTATTTTCTACCATAAGAAGAATAAGACCTACACTCTGCAAGAAGCCGCGAGAGCACAAGAATATCCAGAGCTGACTGAAATTGTGTTTTTATTGTAGTGTAAAACCTTGCTTTTTTCCTTTTGCCGGCGACCCCCCCAGTAAGGCTTCGCGCCCCCGCTAAGGGTCGCGACCCACCGATTGAAAAACACTGGCATAAACCATAGAGGCAGAAGCTTTGCTTAGTGGTTGGAGATACGCTGCGTGCTACAAAGTCAAGAGAACCAAATTCAGACAAAACAGACGGTTCCGTAACTAAGTAGCTAGTAGCACTGTTTTCGAATCGAGGTGTCCCAGGTTTGATTCCCGGCCGGGGGACTGTGTGATAAATACCAAACGACACATCAGACGTATAACGCGTTTGAATTGATCCCCTCTCAACCCGAATCTCACAACACTTTACACGTATAAAAAGCAGTTTTGCGCGGGGAAAATCTTCATCGTTCTTGTTTATGTATGTATTTACAAAAAGAAGTACTATACAAGTATTGTAGCAGTAATCTGGTCTCCATAGTACAAGATATGCTTAATTTAGTCCAAGATGGCTATAAAATAACCATGAATATTTCGCGACAAGACAGTGAACTTTGTAGAAATCATTATATCGCTACTGAAATACACCAAGGGGCTTTTTGTCTGATCTCCGAGATTAACAGTTCAAGACGGCAGCAAAGTAAATCTGTGAAGTGTTTACCCTTTCCCGCTCCTGTGCCCCAGTAAACCGTGGTCTTAAGCAAGCTAAGCCAACGAAATCAGGTCAGGCCTTTATACCGTCGACTGCCGTGGTCGCATCCATTATTCTAATCTCGATGTGACCGATAAGGAATGCAGGGCGGTTTCGTTCCTGCAGTAGATAACGATTCCTTATAGAGGTTTGTTTAGATATCACCGAGGTTGATGAGAGCGTGGTGGCCCTGGGGTACCGACTCCGACTTTTAATCCGAAGGTCACCGCTTAAATTCTACGATTCCACGAATAAAATGGTATAAGTAACAAAGGAGTGAGTACTGAGATGTCTGACAGAGGGAAATGGAATAACAATAGAGGCAGGGAGATGACGAATACTGGTTAAAATTCAAAGGTTCACCAATTAATTTTCCGCTCGAAATCGATAGCTACTTGCAGGTGATAACGTGCGTTTAGATATCACGGGTGAAACAGTTAACTAAACACTATTTGTTAAATGAGACTCGCTAAGCATTTCAGTGTTACGGATACTTTTTGCTGCTCTTTCACCACGCTGGGTGCTGTAGGGTACTCACCTACAGCCGCGAGAAACTGGACCCCCAAAATTATAGTACTTATTTTGTAAATACAATACATTACATCATATATTGATTGTAATTTGAGATATCTGGACGCATGTAATGTGTATAAGGAATAAATCAGTTTGACTACTGAGTTTGCTGTCCGCGTATTCATTGCTTCATTTCTATTAAACATAAATATCTTCGATTGAAAAATATAAAACCTTTAATTGGTTTCAAGGAAAATCGTTACTGAAAGAGCAAGGCTGATACAAGTAGCGATTTTGTTACTTCTTATTGTAGGTAACACAGTATGTAGGTATGTACAGTGTTCGGTCGAATTAAGCGTTACGCATTTCTGACGCCATGTAAAGCCATCGCATGGCTAGACCCAGGTTGCCACATTCAAAATATATTCAAACCTGACAAAACCGGAAAATTAATATTAGCTACGTGAGTTTCACATCTAAGGCTGTTTAATTGAGTAGGTATAATAAATACAAACGCAATGAACATTATTTTAAAAGCCTAGGGGAGCAATAACCCTGATATTCTTTTCCATAAAATCTTAATATAATTCTATTAGCATCACATTCCCCTAAGTGGCTCATCTCCCTAAATGTCAGTAAAATTTCTCCGGCCATTTCCTCGTTTTGTATAAGCTTTTAACAGGATTTCATTTTATGATCTTGCTTAATCATTTAATTCATGATGATGGTTAATATTAACCTTCAAAGAAAAGAAAATAATTTTTTTAGGTGAAATTTTTTTTAATGTGATATTAGTACTTTCGGCCCATCTGATGTTGATTGGTGACAACAATAACACGACTAAGGTCCTCCCCGACGTAAGTATGAGAAGACACATCGCGTTGCATCCGTCGCCCGAGATATGAGGTATATATGCGCCTGTGTTTTCACCGGCATCCACACCCTTCCACTGGAACACAGCAACTGCTTGGCGCCGGCTTACCGTGTGCTTTAGGTTTGCTCCTTTCGCACCACCCACGCACCACCACGTATCCCCACGTGTAGGGATTTTGAGGGTAGTCACCTACGGACGCGAGCAATGTGGACCCAACCCTGGAGGACTTGGCCTTGAAATTTGATGAGAACATATAGATGTAATAGCAGCCGCCTCCTATTGGAAGTCGATATAATATTATACGTAAATCGTGTTCCCGAGGTATTTGGTACATTTCGCCCGAAGCGCTGTTTATCATCAATACCTATTAGGGAAATGAAAGGAAATATTGTTGCTCCATGTTTTGAGGATGATATAGATATGGACTGGCTTCTCAGCTCAGTTGGTAGCTCACTCAACTCTATAGGTAACCTGTTTCCCGCGACTTCATCCGCATGGAATTTAAGTTTTTTACGTGGAATATTTACTTACTTTTTTTCTTTTTAGATTAGACATCTAAATATTTTTCTAGTTCTAGACTGTAACAGTCCAGTGAAAGCCCTTTCGAAATCAGCTTTCTAAGTCGCATTATCTGAACGAATAGTGTTAGGCGCTGTATATGGGCAGATTTCGACTCCCAAAAGTAGTCTGAGAACAATGCAGGAGATATTACTAATCTCAAACTGAAATGGGATTGGACGCCGAGACAATAAAAACCGTATAAAACCGTTTTGATTGAGACTTTAGACAACAACGTATACCCTGTCATCTACTTCATCTTTTAAACAATAAGTCGTAGCTGAATTTTTCACAGAATTCTTCAAACAGATATCCTAGAAAATATCCAAAATTGGTGGTCCTCTTGTCTCTTTTTTTTCGTATGAGAAAGTCACTTTGGTGGAGTTTTCAAGACGCCTGAAAGCCTGTGGCAAACATGGCTCATCGACTAGAATAGCCGGGACCGACATCTTAACATGCCCTGAAGCGCAATTGGTGGTACGGAACCCGATGTATAAAAAATCGAAGCAGCCGGTTTTAGAAAAAAATAAATTAATTGGCAGCGGACCTAGTAACATGCGTAATGTAGTCAAAAAGAAAAAAAATAACAATAAACTAACGATTTTCTTAGAAGCTAGCTCATTAGTTTTGAGTTTGACTTTCAACTGTAATTCGCGTGTACGGGTAATTACTCCTACGCATCCTTAAAATGGTACTTAGTGCAATATCCCTGCTGTTCCAACAACTGTTTGGTGTTGTTTGGGCTTTCTACATTTCTAGGTGACACAAAGTCTGAACATTGGCTCATTAAATAAGAAAAGCTCGCAAAAGATACAGCCCTTTAAAGGTAAGAGACAGAAGCTAAAGGCTTACTGATAAGATTTCCTTTACCCCTTGGGTATGGAGCCGTACAAAAACCGATGCAACACGTTGGTTAATAAGAGAAGATTCAAGATAGTTGACCTTAATAAAGTGAATTATTACGGAGTAAAACGTTTCAAAGGCTTTCAGGGCGAGTCTCTCCAGTGCTCTATTTGTAATGAAAACAGATTACACCCTACTCCGAGTACAGATTAAGAATTAGTTACTGCAGTCGTGGTATGTACTGGAATCTGAAGAACTGGAATAAGTTTTAAGATAAACATAAATTTAAACTTCAAATATAAATATATAAATCGGCGATGGTTTTTGTTGTTCCGACACACATTTTTGTCCCCAAAAGCCGAAATAAAAGATTTTGATATTTTCATATTCCCACCTAACAGATCAAAAATTATTAATAAGCGGTTTATATAGGTTTATAAAAAGATTGCAGTAATTTAGTGTCGCTAACACACACAAAAATGATTTGACATTTTTTTTTGTTCGCTTTCTTTCTGGGTGGTTAGGGAAAAAAGAAAATTAGAAAACCCCAAAGGAACAGCCGAAATATCTAGAACATTCTGGCCTTTTCACGATTTCCTTTGCGACAGAGAACGTAGAGTACGTTAAGTTTCAAAGCGAAACATTCGCTGCAGCATACCTATTCCGGAAATTTATAGCCGCGATTTTAACATTGAAAACCACTCTACAGGAAAAAAAATACTCATAAACCTGTTTATTAATATTAGAAGCATATTTTCGACACAATAGCAGGTGAGATCAATCCCCACTGCACACCCCTATCCCGACCTCAATATCATAAAGCCGATGGAACCGACAACAATGAGTCTTTGACTTTCAGTAATATGCAGACCCATTCAACGTCAGCCTATTTTCAACAATATTTCAAGCCTAAGAGCAAACAATAAGCGTTTTTCAGATCACTTTCTGAAAGAAGTTACTGGAACAATAACTCTTTAAGAGAATTCTAAATGGAAAAGTACAGCTGCGACGTACTGGCCAGATGATATAATATTTTTCCGCCCCTTTTTGTCAAAATAAAACACATTTGTTCGCTTACAAAATTAAAAAAAAAATTATTGAAAGTATGCTCCATCTGCAGCTACAACCTTCGCCCATCGTTCAGGTAGTTTTCGTATTCCTTGCTGGAAGAAGTCCTGGTCTTTTGAGCTTATCCAGTTGTCAATCCAAATTTTGATACTTTCACATGAAGTAAACTTTTCTCCAGTAAGGTCTGTCTGCATCGTCCGGAATAGGTGGTAATCCGAAGGAGCTATGTCTGGTGAATATGGCGGGTGGGGTAACACTTCCCAGTCCTGTCCCTCTAAATATCTTTTTACGACTTCTGCGGTATGCGGTTTGGCATTGTCATGCTGAAGAACTAATTTGTTATGTCTATTCACCCATTCTGGTCGTTTTTCTTCTATGGCTCGCTTCAAACGCATTAGTTGTCGTCAGTAAACTTCTCCATTAATAGTTTCAGAGGGTTTGAGCAACTCATAATATACAATACCTTTCTGATCCCACCAAATACAGAGCATGACCTTGGCACAGTGAATATTTATTTTTGGCTGTGATGGGCCTGGTTCGCCTGGTTTCACCCAAGCTTTTTTGCGTTTAGGATTTTCGTAGTGTATCCATTTTTCGTCTCCTGTGACTATCCGATGCAAAAATCCTTTTCTTTGCTGTCTTTGAAGCAGCATTTCACAAATGGTTTTCCGACGTTCCATGTCTCTTTCTTTTAAATCATGTGGAACCCAGTCACCGGCTTTTTGAATCATTCCCATCATTTGTAAACGCTTTGCAACAGTTGAACGATCAACATTTAATGCTGCAGCTAATTCTGATTGAGTTTGGCAAGAATCTTCCGCCAATAATGCTTCCAATTCAGCATCTTCAAATTTTTTTGGTGGTTTTCCATGTTCTTTATCCTCAGTACTAAAATCGTTATTTTGAAATCGTCGAAACCATTCCTTGCAAGTTGTATTAGACGGAGCATGCTCACCATAAATCTCCACAAGCAAACGATAAGTTTCCGCTGCAGTTTTCTTCGCAATAAAATAATGTAATAACACTTCCCGCAAATGACGTTTATTTGGAATAAAAACCGACATTTTCGAAAAGGTGAAAACAATTGTTGCTTACACTTCAACCAAATATCATAAAATGCGTTAGATAGCTGACATTCAGTACTATCGAATACAAGTATGGTCATTTATTAGTACACGTAAACAATACTAAAAACGACATCTGTTGAGAAAGGGCGGAGTCATATTCACACACCCAATATTATATTTATTTTCATCTACTTATATTATCTACATCTACGGCAGTTGGTTAAACAACGGATTGCCTACGGGGAGGTTCAGTTCTGAAATTACTGCAGCATTTGCGTAAACAAAGGTAGAAAATATAACCTACAAAGGAAAATAATCAACTTCGCGGGCGAATACTGGGCTTTTTCAACACAAAAAGACCTGTTCATTTCAGAGTTACGAAAATGAAAACAGCTGAAACAACTTTGCAACTTTTCAATGTTGATTAACCAGATTTGGGGCGCTAATCAAAAGTGGCTATTGTTGTAGCAAACAGGCCATTTTCGTTAAACTCAAAGTTCAGTTAGGGGTTATAGAAAGCCACATCTGTCCATTCTTGTCACACCTAAAATGATTGAGAAATATTTTAATACCGAGTACGTTGTTTCAGTTATCAAAAGGCGTTTAGTATACGTAGTTCATGCACCAAAGTGTGAAGAAGTATCGCTGTGGTAGACCGTATGTGGTAGATCCAACCCAAACACTTTTATTGAGTTTCAATGATATACTGTGTTATAGTATGAATATATATGTATGGTATATAATATATAGTAAGTGATTAATAAACCGCAATATTTATTTAATAAAAAGTGATGGTTCGTGGAATTATTTTAATAATTCGACGGAGACTAAGTAGTTTTACTTTCGCAGCCTTCTCGAGTACAGGTTACTGGACACAGTGGACAATAGAAATACCATTAAGTGGGGTAAAACCTGCGTTGGAAGCTCCGCAGTCGCACTGAGGCGCGGTTAATTCTAGCGCCCGAAGAACATCAGGTAACCATCCCTGCGTTTCGATCAATTGTCCTTAATCAACATACCAATCATAATGCGGCGATTGTCACCGATATTGCCCCGGCGTTGGGACTGGTCACTTTACCATATTGTCACGACATCAGCAAAACCTGGGTACAGGACATTGATCCAGGAACTAACTTGGGCCCAAACGATTTATTATTTATTTATTAATGATAGTTTGTCTGGCTTTCTAGATCAGTTGATAGGAGCTATGCCTTCTGCGTGGTCGTTAGTTAGATGCCCAACCAGGACAAGCATTTGTGAGATATCCGCTAAAGTATAGATGTTGTTTTGTGTTACAGAGCCAATCAAAAATGCCAAAAAAAACAGCGGACAAAGGCATCAAAATCCGCCAACAGAAGCCTAATCCATCCAAATATTTGTCCACAGACCACAAACCATGCATGAACCATCAAGAGACCGCCGTGCAAATGTTTGTCATTAATAAGCGCCAAGTCATTAGTCAAGTCGGAAAAAGCGTCGGCGGTCCATCAAGGTCAAGTATGAAGAAAGTGGGTCGGTCCAGTTATGTGTTAATAATGATTAGGTGGTTTTATTTGTAGCTTTTCGCGTGGGCTGTCTGGGCATGGGGCAATTGGGCTGTGACGTCACCAAGCTTCTTCCATTCACGGAATAAGTAATTGAGTGATAATAAAATCGAAAGAAGTCAATTCTTACGATACAAAACAATTATTTAAAAAAAAAGATACATCCAAATGGGTCTACAACGGGCGAAGAAACGAGTCACGGGAAAGCAAAATACGCAATTCTGTATATATGGATGAAATTCTTTGTCTGTTATTTTGATTTAA
This sequence comes from Aplocera efformata, assembly GCA_921293045.1. Taxonomy (NCBI): domain Eukaryota; kingdom Metazoa; phylum Arthropoda; class Insecta; order Lepidoptera; family Geometridae; genus Aplocera; species Aplocera efformata. The sequence goes on from OV121061.1 coordinate 6,551,248, forward strand.
AAATAAACTATGCAACTGACACTTCCCGCAAATGACGTTTATCTATACATATAATAAAATCGTAGACTTGCCGTGTCTGTACATTGAATATTTTTACAAAATAATAACTGGGAGACGTTAAGAATAAGTAATAGAACGCAAAAAAACAATTTTTGAAATTTTTGTCTGTTTGTCTGTATGTTTGTGCGCACTTTACGCAAAAACCATAGATAGTTATCAAAATCTAGGAACTAAGAAATGTTAAGCTGAGTCTGGAATAGTGAATAGCGTTTATTTTATCAAAATCGACCCACAAAATCAAAAGTTATCAATGTTTTATGCAAAATTTTAATTTTTTTACAAAACTTTCTACAAGCGCCTGCCGAGTCCTGCGTTCTTGACTCGGTGTGGCGGTTCGGTGTATTGCAATATGAATATGAGCAGGCGCTTGAAGGCAGATGACAGGTTTAGTCGTAGTTTAGTCTTAGTTTAGGTTTGTTAATTAGGTAATTAGTTTAAAGGTAGTTTAGTTTTTCTTTGTACTTTGAACTGCGAAAGTTTGATGGTAACCAGTATCTTAAATACGAGTACCAAGCTTCCTATCAAACGAGTCATTCACTTAACGGAGACCTACAGTACACTGGAGTAACGCAATGGCCGTATGTCCGGCAGAAAATAGCCGCATACGTAAATCATCCTCAGGGTACATCATCATCAGGGGTGAAATTAAATAACCCTTGCGACATTTGTTTTCGATTTTGCTGATATTATCTGGACATTCAGATGCAGCACAGATATTGCAAATGTATCAATATAAATTAGCGGAAGTCTATAGTCTATAGGAATATTCAGCTCAACAAAAATAACAAAACATAAATACCATTAATACGCACTAAGCGATTTGAAACTACTTTTATTGTGCGTACTGCAAGGGAGTGGAATGCTTTGCCTGAGTCTGTGTTCCCTTACCATTACAATTTGGGAGTCTTCAAGAGTAGAGTGAATAGGTTTCTCCTAGACAAGCGTGCTCCATCGTCGGCCGCATCTTCACTTTCCATCAGGTGAGATGGCGGCCAAACCATGCTATGCTATCTTTTTTTTTGTGAGTTAGTTACGTAACGAGCTGAGGGCCCACCTGGTGGTAAGTGGCGACCCACACCCATGACAACAGTAATGCGACTCAGTATAAGATTTGGATCTTAGACTGAGTCGCACTCATCCTGCTGCGACCATCACCCAAGACGGGGATGATACATCTCACGATACAAGCACTACTGCTTGTGTGATTCCAGGTGTGGTGGCAGTACCTCGCCGGACGAACTTGGCACAAGTTCTACTGTTACTTTTTGGTTGCTGCTTTAGCACCACCCAGAGGGTACGTGTAGGGAATCAAAGGGTACACACCTGCGGACGCGAGCAACTAGATCCAATAGATCGGTACGGGGGACTTATTTCTCACTGTATTTAACACTGTTTTGTTACTTCAGGACTTATTTCATATGTGTATGATGATCTAACAACACTGATACAACATTGAGCAGTGTCCCAGGGAATGGCATTGAGTGAATGAATGGCAGGGAAAAGGAATGGCATTCTATTAACAGACAAGTGGAACAATAAGAAGCTTTTTTTTTGTCAAGAGGTAAATACTTTGCTTATACCCCACGCCTTGGGGAGGCGTGTATTAATAGCAGTGCTCGGGGAATACACAATAAAACCCCCCTTGGAGTTCCTGCACTACGCCTTCACGATGTGTACCTCCCTATAGTGCCGTGCCCGGAACACGAAACACGCCAACCTTCGGTGAGGACCTCATCCGTCGGACGGCAGATTCCCCGGATCTACCGCCCGGAAGTTCCCGTTAGGGTGGCAGGCGGCGCTCATGCGCCTGCCTACGCCGACCCACTCTCCTGCGTCTACCAGAGTGAGGAGATTCTTCCTCCCTTACCCTCTCGGCTGCTTCCTTCTGCGAGATTACTTCCTTGCAGAAGGACTGAGCTGCCACCCAAGATCTCCTGCTGTCAATCATGGATGAAACCATAGTTGACAGCTAAAGGTTTCCGCCTATAGCCGCGGTCAGGCGGGAACAATAAGTCCCTACCAACTATTCCATCGAATGATTAAATTTCTGGAGTGCATCTGGACTCCCATCACACAATATATATTAAACTAAATGTCGGAGTGCCCAATGCCCTTTTATAAATTTAAGTCTTCTTAAATTATGTTACGGCACCAGATTGAAAGTCAAGAGTTTAGAGAATTCCTCTCATTCCTATCAACTGCCCATTTAGTTTTAAACGCATTCAGTCTCCGGTGAGCCTATGTTCCGCAGTGACCAGAAACAAAAAACAAGAAGAAACTTTTTTGGTATCAGACGTAGACCTAATATTGAGTTGCTTTTTGCACGGTCCGCCATACTTAGCTCTTTCCCGGCTTAGCAATTCAAATAATTTTTATGCGCACGTTCCTGAAATATCCTGAAAAGACGACTTCTATAGTATAGTTTACAGAGAAGCATTATTGTATACATTTGCAATGGTTGCAGTTTCACTTACGTAGTTCATCATCCAATCAAGTCTTTAACCTTCCCAGTTAACAAAACCTAAGTAATATCGTAAGAATCTAACGGAAATAAAGTATTTTGAGATTTAATTATAACATAATTTTATAATAATATAATAGTAACGAACAGACATAATAAGCATCACATTATATTTCTATCCTCTAGGCTAGGATAGATCTAAGTCCACGCGGACGAAGTCGCGGGCACAGCTAGTATGTAAATATTTCTTTCACGGCTCTGTGGCTTAGTTGGTAGTATCCCTCCGAAGCGTGGGGTCCCGGGTTCGATTCCCGGCCGAGGCACACTTTGTGTGGTGAACATGAAGTTTGTTCTCGGGTCTTGGGTGTCTGTCTTGTGTATCTGTGTTTTTCTATGCCATCTGCGACACAGGGAATCCTAGTGCAGAGGTATGACTTTGTAAAAGTTTTTTTTTTATCGTTTTTTTTTCTCTTATTCTCATAGAATTTCTCTTATCCTTTACCCGTTTTTGCATAATGATGTGAAAACGTTTAAATTTTAATGAAAGGTTCAATTCAGATCGTTTTACATTCACATTTGCGATTCTGTTTGTAGTAACGGACGGACGAACGGACATAAATTATGTAACGCGGCAGAATTGTTTGCACCAATCGATTGTGTCGTAAGTGATTTCAGAACGATTACGGCACCTCTGCTAGCGATTTCACCCTGCCGATATGCACCATATCTATACTAATATTATAAAGCTGCAGTATTTGTTTGTTTGTTTGTTTGAACGCGCTAATCTCTGGAACTACTGGTCCGATTTGAATGACTCTTTCATTGTTGGGTAGTCCATTTATCGAGGAAGGCTATAGGCTAAAAAAACTAGAAAAACGCGGGTGAAACCGCGGGGCACAGCTAGTTTGGAATAAAAACCGACATTTTCGAAAAGGTGAAAACGATTGTTGCTTACACTTCAACCAAATATCATAAAATGCGTTAGATAGCTGACATTCAGTACTATCGAATACAAGTATGGTCATTTATTAGTACACGTAAACAATACTAAAAACGACATCTATTGAGAAAGGGCGGAGTCATATTCACACACCTATTATATCCTTCCAAATAGAAAAAAGACCCGAAATTGGTTAAATGACGGAGTTCTCTGAGGGAAAAAAACATTAAAAAAATACAACCGAATTGATAACCTCCTTTGGAAGTCGATTCATAAACATTTATATGTATACAGATATATGTATGCAGATACATGAACATTTATATGTATACGCCCACGACAAAATGAAGAAGCTCCAGATTTGCTTTGAGTAAACAAAAAGTGCCATTCAAGGGGAGTAATCTGTAAGCGCCAAAACCGCTTAAACTCACAACCCCTTATTTGTGTCACATAAACATACAACACAACACAAACCACCCATGATCCGATAAACATCGTGCTCCCCACCCGTGAAGTCTCGTTTCGTGACCACCGTAGCTACGGATTCGTTTAGGTGATGATGTAAGCTGGTCCCGTAAGCATTTACGTTGTAAGACACGTGCCTATTCCTAATTAAATCGGCTGTCTGAAGACCTTGTTCCAATATTAGACTACCTTCATAAAAGCTCCGACTGTCTTACTTGTAAAGGTGTAATAAAATTTCCGCTTCCAGATGGATACCCTAATTTTCTCGTGCAGGTGAAAACTAGGTCATCGATCCTGCTCGTTTCATTTCTCACCATCACTATACGCGTAATACAAACAAACAACTCACTTACACTCTTATAACCCTGCACTACGAGCTCTTGTATCACAGGAGCCATAACACACACAAACACAGCGACCCAAGACCGAGAACAAACTTAATGCTCATCATGTCATCGCAAAGTTTGCCCCGGCCGTTAATATAATCTAGGACCATCGTTTTCCAAGATTACTACCAAGGACGCCACGAAGCCGGCAAAGAGTTTTCAACCGATTCAATACTTACCCCCGGTTTCTGAAAGGCATCCTCAAAGGAATCAGAATTAGTTATCTCATATAAAATCTCATTTGATCCATCAACGTGCGGGAAATTTTTAGAGTACATTAATAATTCTTTAGAGTTTGTTAGCTATTTATGTTAAACACCTACAGTAGTAATAGAAAACTAATTTCATAACAGTTATTCTATATGGTTTACGTGATATGTGTGGGATACAAAAGACATGGAATATCATCTGAACTGACAGCTCAGTCGGTAGTACCTCTGCTTTCTACGCTATGACGAGACGGTGTGATGGCAGTACTTCTGTGGCAAGTTCTACTGCTACTTTGGGTTACGCCTTTCCCACCGCCCAGGGGATCATGTGTAGGGATTCTGAGGGTACTCACCTACGGACGCGAGCAATATGGGCCCCCACTCGGTTGAAAATTTAGTCTTTATCCAATTCAATCCTATTTTCACATTATAAAATCACCCTCCAAGTATATAAAAAAAATGAGACTAACTTGACATAATCGCTTAATTATTTTGGCATGTGCCACTAGAAATTTAACAAGCTCACTTAATTTCTAAATCCTTTTATTGTCTCTCGCTCTAACCGTTGCCAAAATGGGAACGAAAGAAAGGGACAGATAAATGGCATTTGAAACACCGTTGCTAAATAAGGGTCTATCGTTTGATCTCTATGGTGTTCGAATTTCTCAATGCGCAACCTACGCTCCCATTGTAGGTAAGGATAGAGAAGGCACAAATATCAGTTGTCGATATTATGAAATAAACAAAATGTAGATTCGGACACAGTCAAACATCTTTATTACCGTTAAATTCTTTAAAAAAAATACTTGGTCACGTCATTCTACTTATATAGAAATAAAAAAACCCGTCACTTGTTGGTATCACTGAGATACAAAAAAATAATGAACATAATCTTGCATCATTTATCACTTGATACGTCTCGGCCGATTAGCTGTTTTGTTTTTTGTGCTCGTAATAATTATCAGTGCAAGGTTTACATGAAAGAACCTTTTTGGAAAATCCACCGGATAATAATTTGTATCAATGGGCAGCCTTATCACTCATGCCAATCTCACCCAGGCAACCTTTGAATTGAGAGAATCTTTTTTTAATTACTTAATTCCATCCGTGAGGAGACGGGACAGCTCGCTACTCTGTTGTCGGAGTTTTCAAGCCACCAAACGGCTTCCAAGAGCTTATCGACTAGTATAGCCGAGATCGACATCTCAATGTGCCTTCCGAAGCGCTCACTTAAAATCATACATGGTTGTCTCTTGCTATAATTTATTCATGGTTAGAAAACGTTTTTGGTCGGTACCAAAGTATAAATTGTAGATTAGAAGACTCGATTTGCTACAATAACCAACGTGGTCAAAAGTGGAATAAACAATTATGCAGATGACAGCGCATGTCAGTTCCGTTCAATACAGTTATTCTCCGTTCTTTGTTTACCCGACTAATTGATCTGTCAATCTCCACTTCCTCTTCATGTTTTTACCGGATTCGTTTACACATTTTCATATTGTTTTCAAATATGTCTCGAGAACTACCAAAGATACTAAAATTACATGACTCAATTTGATTCTATTTGCACCGGTTAAGAGTCCGGGCAACAATTCTTTGTTGATATGTTAACTCAATTAAATACTTGGATATCATTTAGGAGAACATCTGAAGCTCATTTAAGAAAAGGTTAATTCTTGAAAGACCTTGTAAGTAATTTTCTTTCGTGTCGTCTTTTTTCGAGACAATGTTTTATCTACTGTTATTTTTCGAGTTACCGAAAATCTTGGAAACTCGAAAAATAACAGTAGATATATCTCGTTGTAGTAATATCCAGCAAATGAATTAAATCATTTTAAATTAAAATCTCGTAGTAGTAGAAATAAGGCAAGAAGCTTTCAATTACAGTTAACAGATTCGTTGTCATCTCTAGATATCTAAGAAGCCCCCATCTTGTGAAGCAGCATGAGGCGGGATCGATTGGTCTACATTTCTTATTGGTGTTCGAGATAATCGACTTTCCTTTCCATCGCGCAAAGTTTACTTGTCTACACAATATACAGTTAAGCTAACAAGTTAATACAACGGCAAAATCTCCATTCCACACACGAAATTCGTGTCAGTTGAGATGCGAATCGAATCGCAAATTATTTATCGATATTGTGGTCACGTTCCCATCACTACGGTTCGGCCTACGTTTAAAATCTTAATACAATCAACGCGAATAAATATTTATATCCGGTGTTGGGTGTTACGAAATTATTTTTAAACTGATAAAAACCCATAAACATTGGGTATAAACAATGATACATTGTCAGCTTAAGACTCTACAAAAAGTGTTGGTTTATAAGAATTATATACTCATTTTTTAGACTTGTTGGACCAAATTTTGGTTCCACGTTTTGGACAAGTGGATGATTTAAAAATCGAAAAAACCGACTTCAATTCTTTCATCCCTTTTCTCGCCCTTAAGAGGTACAGCCTACCGTTTAATCATTAAGATGATAAAGGTGATCTTTATACATTTTGATATTCAAGAATACTTCAAGTAACAAAACCACGTATTTTAATAACCTCATCAATGTTTTTGCAATCAATTCAGCAAGTCAATCAAACAATTGCTAGCTTTGGTCATGTACGAAAATCTACCTAGCAAAACCACCTACGATAGTTCGCATCTTGCAATGCACCAAACGGCAATGTTCAGCAGAATATCCGGCTATCCTGTTTTAATGTTATAATACTTGCCGAATACCCGGAATCCGGCCAAACAGCCATCCGTTTCATCTCTTATATATATATGGGCGAAAAAAGTTGCAGCAGGACTAAATTTTATTATCTCACAAAACTCGGCCCAACTCACAATTCTTACGAAATATGTTAACTAATCTCCCATCTGCCAGTCGGATACGGCCTATTTATTCCTACTTTCATCTAAAATTAAGAAGCATAACGTACGCATTCGATTGGCGGTCCGCCAGATCTGTGATGATACAAGGTCTGAGGGTGTCTGCGTCTGACCAGTTAATGACTCCTGTTCATTACACGTGGCCATGTGGCCGATGACATTTAATAATCATACTACATACTGTGTATTTTTTTTGTGACGGAACGATCTGAGGGCGCTCCTCGTGGTAAGTGGCAGCCTCCGCCCATGGCAACAGTAGTGAGACTCAGTATAAGTTTTGGATCTTATACCGAGTTGCACTCATCCTGCTGCGTCCATCACCCGAGACGGAGATGATACGTCTCGCGGTACTCGTCAACCGGCGTTACTTGGTTGACCATCCTAAGGGAACACTGCACTTTTCCGGGACCAAAAGTAGCCTATGTTATAGGATACTAGCGACCCGCCTCGGCTTCGCACGGTTAGTAAAGCATCAGTGTCGTATCAGAAACTACCCGTGCGAAGCCGGGGTGACTTGCTAGTATACATATAAACCTTCCTCTTGAATCACTCTATCTATTAAAAAAAACCGCATCAAAATCCGTTGCGTAGTTTTAAAGATTTAAGCATACATAGGGATATAGGGACAAAGAAAGCGACTTTGTTTTATACTATGTAGTGATAAGCTATCCTGGTACCAAATTTCATCAAATCTGTTGAGCGATATGAGCGTGAAGGAGCAACAAACATACACTACTGCTAATCTGTCACTTTAAAATACAAAACCCTTTCATTATTTTTTAAGATATCAATTATCCTCTAATCAAGCCGAAAATCACACGCATAAGAAAACAAGTTTATGTGTAGGTATATAAAATATGTTTATAGAACTGTACAATACGGTCTTTCTTTACATTTCTAACTCAGTCACTTGTAAGTTGTAAAAAGAGGGGCTCTCAATCCGGAAATAAAGAGTCGCATCCAAAACGGGACCACCTAAACTGTGAATACGACACAACTGTATTTGATGCAAAGCTACGTTACGGGACAATGGATTGGAACGCCGGAACAAAATCAACAGCTATGAATATGCAACGACAGGTGCCCGTGACAACACTGAACTTGCCCTTTTTACAGTCTACTACACGACAAGGCTATCGAGAGATCGCAGTTGAACGAACCCTACAATGACTCCATTCGCGATAGAACAACGATACAAACAGTACCTGCTACTGGTTGTATCTGGCGTCTGGACTACGATTCCAGGGCGGGGGACTTAGTAAATAGGAGCGCTTATTATTAGTCTTAAGGTCTGATATACAACCCTCTGATGATTAACAGGTTCTAATCTTATCGCGCATAAGTAGTGTTGAAGATGTTTTACTCACTGAATTTTCGTACGACAAGTCTGATGATGTTAAGGCGCCCACAGTCCTGATATTCAGACCACGTAATCAGATATGTAGCGGTGAAATACCCAAGTATAGTTACGCAACTATTGATACAGTTGGCCAAACACGTTTTGGAAGACCTTCCTTATCCCTTTTTACTCCGAGAATATTGAGCTTCCCTATAACGAGTATTGTTTGATCTAATAAAGCAAAACTTAAACCGTACCGCCGCGATTCTTGCGCTTACGTAGCCTTTAAAGCGAAGGGATTGTTATTATTATATTATGACATTTTTCCTCCGGTTTTGTATCTATCTCATTGCGTCCATAGGGAATCCTAGAGAGGAATCATTAAATAAGTATGCTTTCGTTTTCCCTTATGCGATGGCAGAGACAGAACAAGCTGGTGCCTTACCCGAAAGTGGTTACCGCCGTAACCAGAAAGCGTTGACGAGACGATCTGGATCCATAATGATTCCATATATATACAGGATGGTGGGAAACATCGAAACGGCATCAATGGAGAGATGGCACAGTTCCCCAAGGAGACCATTGCATATTAGACCCTCGGATTTAGTAGCCGTTGTAAAATAGAGTTCGTTATTGTTGATATTTCTGCCTACATTTCTAAGTGGTATAATAGGTTTGTGACACAGACTTACACGAGCAAATATTTACCAAGTCACATCTGCATAGTGTTTGGACAGATGGTCGGATCAATAAAGATCTTTGAAACAGCTCTAGAGAGCTCTTGAATCTGTTTTTACTGAAGTTATTTGTGTTATAACGATAGACTTACCCAGCACAGCGCATCTAGCCAACACTAAGCATAAGTGATAGAATACTACATGTTTTTTGTAAATACTTACATAGGCACCAACCAGGCACAAAACAAACATATATGCTATACAAATGCTCGTCCTGGGAGGAATTCGAACCCCCGACTTACAGCACAGAAGGCAAGAGATACTACCAGCTGAAACCCCAAAATTCTCCTATCACTTGAGGAGTCCTCAAATGAACCGCCAGAAAAGCACTGCCCCCGATACCCAGTCAAGCAACAAAACCGCGGACAGGTTTAATAATCTACATTATGAGTTAGAACACTGCAGTTGTGCAATGCGTTTCATAACGGAATACCTGCATCGATATTATAGAGTAATTGCAGCATAGAGGAAAGAGAAGCGTCCGCTGTGATGAAACCGATGGGATCCAGAGGAAGCGATGGAAATAGGGGTTTATAATAATTGGCGATCCAGCTAACAACTTTGATTACGCTGATGGATGGTGTCCGTTTAATGCACTGGGCTTCCCTATAATTTGATAATGATTAGATTTGAGAGAGCTGCAGCTGAGAGATGCAGGCTGACTTTAGATCAAGAATCGACAAATATATGTGTCCGAAAATTTGTGTCTTTTTTTAATGACGATAAGTGACGGAACTAGCTGAGGGCCCACTTGGTGGTAATGACAACCGTATAAGATTTGGATGTTACACTGAGTCGCATTCATCTTCTACAGGTATTATTCTTGGAACTAAAATAAATAAACCGGAACCGAGATGATAATTCTCTCTTCATCCGGAATAACACATTCTGCTGACTGATTGAGAGTGAGCAAACCTCTGCGGTAAGGTCACTTACCGTCCAGCCGTTGATATTCCAGACAAATCGTTGACCAGAGATTTAGATCCTTGCATTGTCAAGATAATTATGGCCAGGTGTATCTTCTATTGTGAGCCGTAAAAAGCATTCAACGACTTTTGTTATGGCCGTAGCAATGAACGCCCTCTGGTTGCCGACAATAGTTTCTTAATGGTGGTCGACTATACAAACACAAATTCAATATATGTAATTTATTCGACAGACTGATTATAGTATTGATTTAATTACAACCAGACTAGTCTGATTGTAATCAAATCTGATTACTATTTCTTAAAGATATTGATCATTTAAATGTCAACCAACCCTATTCAAAACCTATTAGCAGCCCGATAACATAAATTAATATAAATATTCATATTCATTAGTAAGTATTCTATCAGTATATGTTACTACTATTAAATTGTAAGAAGTAATTGTAGTATATAAAAGGCGTACCTTTTCGAACAAGAAATTGAAATTTTAATACTATGCATATGTCGCATTGTTCGTCACACAAATATTAGCCCTAGGTCACTTACGACCTGCAGCATAGAAGGCACAGCTGCATCCAACTGGTATATGATTCAAGTCAGTCTTAACCTATATATGTCCTCTACTAACATGATAATCTCAATTCAAATATCTTTGGTTCAAAACCAACGCAAACAAATTGAAGCTTGCATAAAATCTTATGGAGATGAAAAAAAAACAAAACATTTCGACGTATCCTCATTATGTAAATGGTGCTCGTTTTTCAGTACACGCGGTTTCAATATTTGCCCGAAACGTCATCGTAAAATAGCCGTGCCTCGTTATGAAACCTCAAATTAACATACGTTTCGGTGGTCCAAGCGCATTTAATCCAATCCACGGGCTACTTTGGCTGACAGCCAGTTTTGAAAGCTTTCAGTTTTGGGTAAAAGAGCCGTGTCGTTGGGAGAATATTCAGTTTGCGTCATGCAAACTGTTGGCAACGCGTTGGCAACACCGCGAGTGTTGCAGGCGACGGTAGCAGCTTACCATCAAAAGAGTCATTATCTAGTGCCTCATCATTAAACAATTATTACATTACTTACATGAGACGTAGTTTTCATATTTATTAATTAACATTAATTAAATTAACAATAGATATAGATATATAATAATTATAGATAGTAAGAAATAAGAAACTCCTAATACACCGCGCCAATTTTACGTTTTTGAGGGTAGTTAGTTGGCCTGTTTTCGCAGCGTTTTGATTCCCAGCCCGGACACACTGTGTGGTGAGCTATTGCTGTTTGTTCTCGGGTCTTGGAGTTTGTATTGTGTTTCTGTGCTTGTCCATGCCATCTGCGCCACACGTAATCCTAGTGCAGAGGAGTGAGTGAGAAAAGGTTTAAAAAAAATTAAAGAATTTGATACAAAAGTTAAGACTGCCTAAACTCATAGCTCAGTTGGTATTAACTCTGCGAACTGCCCTTTAATTCGTGCATTAACCAAGACTAACATTTACGTGACAATAGATGCTACAGTATTTGATTTCCCGACCTCGCCAGTTCTCTGTGGCTTGCACCAAGCGAAAGGGGTCACGGTACCGCTACAGCAGCCGCCGCGGCGCCACCGCAGCTAAAGATAATGGGAATCGCGACCAGGCACCTCAGCACACTCATTGCTACGCCATCTGTGGCACTACCGTAAAATACAGTTCGACAATCATAACTTGGCTCTCAAGTTAACAAAGAGTGGTCAAAATATATAGTCAATATACTAGCTGCGACCCGCGGTGTCACCCGCGGTTGCCCATACTATAGGAACCGTATTTTTTAGAGCTATAAAGAAGCCTATGTGCTATTCCACACTATAATATATGTATGCGAAATTTCATCCAGATCCATCCAGCCGTGGCGTAATTGAGACAACATCGACCCATCCAAACTCTTGCATTTTATATTATAAAACTACCAATATTACTTGATTAATTCATACATTCATGTCAAGTTAGTATTGAGATCCATTGAGTGTAATTCTTTAAAATTGTTACAAGTGGTATGATGCATTGATCATAAGACAATATTTGAGGCAAAGTTTTAAAACTTATATTCTAGCTGTGCCCCGCGGTTTCATCTACGTATATAACTTAAATAAATTTAGGGTAATGCTAGATAGCCTTCCCCATGAATGTAGTTATCATTGTTTTAAATTCCGCAAATAATTATTTTACACGAAAAGCAAATGGCGTATGTCAAATTCACAAATGGAGCAAAGGCTCCATTTGTGAATTTGACATACGCCACCACAATCTCAATCTGCGGCAATGGCGTTCGTAAAAACCAGCGTTTGTCATATTCATTCAAATATTAGTTGACTTGGATGTCGAATTCCCCGTACCAGCCTCTAATGTTCCCACTACAGGGATATCGGCCTACTCTCGATAATTGAGAGTGAATGGGCTCTGATCTACCACGGGAGCCCAATCCGGATTGGTAGATGTGACATGTCGTCGAATTTTTGGTTCTAAGACATGCCGGTTTCCTCACGATGTTTTCCGTCACCGTTTCGAAAACGTGGTATTGCGCACATAAATTTTTCAAGTGAAAAAACTCATTGGTTCACTAGTGGGTTTGAACCAGCGACCTTCAGATTGAAAGTCGGCGTCTGCGCCCTTTGGCCACCACGCTCTAGTGATGTGGAATTACTTTGATTAAATTGAGCAAGGTAGGATCATCACCAGGAGAAAACACCAAGTGGCATTTCATCTGAATGCTTCTGTGCTTCAGACGTCACGTAAAATTTTATTATCATGTGTAATTCAATGGATGTTGTTAAAATCGCGCGACGGGTCGGAAAGCTTGGTCTTATCTTTTGTATCGATTCGGCCATATCGAAAGGTTTCAGCACTCGGCATTCGGAAATCAGCACTTTGGACTATACAAACTTGAATGATAGTCGACCGATATTTCAGCAGGTTTTCACCGCTTACCCGGTTTGTTACGAAACAATGCGGCAAAACTCTTACATAACAAGCAAAATAAATCTAAAACTTATGAGTTTTCTTCGCGTTCCGCCACTCAGATGAAGTTTAAAAGAATGAATTACTTAATATCCAAGCGATTTAAACCATCAAGTCATCAATCACGGAAAAGTAACGAATAATATATATTTTTAATGCAACTAGTTTGACGGGTCTAAGCCCACCTGATGCTAAATGGTTACTAAAGTATAAGAACACCCAAGTTTTAAGCCCGTCACTCTGAGACGAGGATGTTACGCCTCAAGTGCCTGTAATTTCACCGGCACCCACACCTGGCCCCGGAGTCAACGACGAGAATACATCACTACCTGGCGGTGGACTACCAAGTGTGGAGGCAGTACTTCTGCGGACGAACTTGGCACAAGTTCTGCTACATTGGGTTGCTAATTTCACATCACCCTTGTTATGTTTGAGCACTTTTAAAGACAAAATAAATTTGGATTTAATCGTAGTCTACAACTGAAATTATGCAGTTTGATGAATATTTTTTTTTTTGCAAAGATATATTTTGATAATAGTACTTCCATTTTACCGAGGCCTCAGCTAGCGGTCAATGACAATCAATGCGAATTTCGAAGAACATCGAAGATGTAGCATGTTAAGTGGGGTTCACATGACACATATATAAGTAAGTGGTCAACTTAAGTAAGTAAATTCTTAACCTTAAATGAATCAAAAAGCTATAAATTTATTCTACCTATTTCCTTTCTTCTAGAATACAAGTCAATTAACTCTAACAAAGAAACGATTATCTAGACTTGGCAATCAAATGGGTGAGTCCAATTTAAAACAAAGTAGGTACCCGTACATCACCATAAGACCGCACATGCTGCGCTTACAAATAGCTCTATTACAAACAACAACTTTCCATACTTGGAGACGCAGAACTGGTCATCGGCAGACCTACCTATCTAGAACGTATGAAAAAATCAGGTTGAAGGATTGAAAGTAAAGCTTGTGCAAATCGTAACGAGGTTAATGACAATTGGTTTCCATTATAGAACGACCAAGGTCACGTTAAAATCCCAAGACCATAAAATCATTACGTTGCCTAAGCATAGAAAGATCTTTATTTACATAAATGACGAGCTGTGGGCCCACCTGATGATAAGTGGTTATCTCCGCCCATAACATGAGATGCCTGTCAGTAGTTTCATGTTCATGAGACAAAGATTATCGTCGTTAGGGATACTAATTCCTTTCTGGTCGTATAGGAGATACAACAATCATAAACGCCCACCTGCTATGTTTTCCTCAACACTGTATATGCAGCTGGCGAAATTGGAACGTAGATGCTGAAACTTCGTCTACAGAACCTTTAATCTGACAAAGCAACGTTATAAATGCGAAGCGTTCCATTTCCCGGCTCTGAGCGTACCAACTACTTCCATCCAGGAAAGTTTGCAACACGGAAAGTTTTACGAGATTTCGCGATAAAACTAATTTCTAACATTATTCTGGTTCGTAACCTTAGACATTTGTTTTTAATAATGTTAAAAATTGTCGTTGACTCACTCATACCCTGCTCTAGGATTCCCCGGGACTGTAGTATTGGCGTAAACATCTATAAGCCGATACTAATAGTCTTTGGTATAGCTTCGATGATGACCTTCAACGCGACAACTTTGAATTCGAGTCTACGTGCCTGAGGATGGATGAATTGAAAAGTGAAAAAAACAAAGTGAAATTAATACGTTTTGTTTAGTTTTAATTGAATATATAAATCAACTCTCGAGATGAAACATTAAATGATTTCATATAAAAGGTATTTAATCACCTAATTGATGATCATTCGTATGCAAAAACACAACGATATATCTCGAAATGCCGACACGTTGAATGTCATCGGAGAAATAAAATTATAGACACTAAATATTCATTGTGCGATTTTGTTACGTGCTCCCACTTTAGACAAATGAATGCGATTCCAAATCCATTGTATCTCCGAATAGCGGAGTTAATTAAACCTAGTCTAGACAGTTTAATTCACAATGGTTCGTCCCGAACTGAGAAATCTGTGGCTGGGTTTTGATACGTATTCTGTCAATCACCTAGTTCCCGCAGTAATAGCTATGCTTAATTTGGAGCTAGATGGCGCTGTGTGAAAAGTCCATAAATATTCGGTAGCACAATTAGGGTAGGCAGATGGCACCTGTATTCGAAAATTTACGCTATACTATTTATATACTAAATTTTAGGGCAACAATAAAAAAAATCTGCGTCATATTACCAGCGTTGGTCGAGTTTTGGCAGTACCCTAGATTTTGTTTTTGGTCAAAAGCTGTTTCTCAATAAACTGACAAAATAAAACTATAAAAAGTAGTATATGATGAAGCAAAGTCCCCAAGGTCAATGTCAAACTCATTTATTCCTTTAGATCTCAAGTACCATTTGGACACGTCAAATTTTACACATGCATGTACACATATTCGTGAGCATATAACGTGTCACGTGCCCTATCTTAAGAACCCAACGAAAGATTTATTTTAAACTAGCTGCGCCCCGTGGTGACACCCGTGGTTTCCCTGTATCAAAAGTAGCCTATGTGTTCATCCAGGATATAAGCTACCCTGGTACCAAATTTCATACAAATCCATAGAACCTTATACGTGTGAAGGAGAAATAAACACGCACACGCACACATACAACATATCGCCTTTTTAATTTAGTTCATATTAGTGTTATCATCGACGGACCACAGACAAGCAGGGACTCTTCCAATACAGATCTAATAAAACTGAACAGAAGACATACCACGCCTCCAATACCGAATGTAACCCTTTTATATAATACTATCATTGTTTTAAATTTACATCCAAAAATAGAAGCAACACATACCCGAAAAATCAAGTGGCGACATTCAAACGGCTTGTCCTAGAACTGTTCTGTTTAAATATTACAAACAATTCCATCAAATTATGAGATCATTGAGTATTCGGTCAACATCATGAATATCAATTTGATTTGGCAACTATTTGACCTAACAAGTGTTTTGCAGCAAATACCAAATCAACGGAATTTATAGTCATGATTGTGATGACTTCAGCCATCGTGATATCATCTGTGTCCTTCGCTAATTGACGAAGCTATTTTTTATTTTTCTTATGGATATTTAAAAATAGAGATAGTCAATATTTTTCCACAGAACCCAACATCATTAGTAATCCATTCCATCATTTATAAACCGATTTTGAATTTTTTTTTTTTTTGTAAGTGTTTGCTTTATTTATTTTTATCATAGAAATTTTACTTAAATCGGTTTATTTATTTCGGGTATAAATCAAAATAACAGAATTAAAATAAACGATGTCATCTAAGTAAACGAAATTTTATTACGTACTTTGCTTTTCTGTGACTTATGTCTTAGCCCATTTCAGACCAATTTGGGTGTACCTTTTTTTCTGTATCCTGTATCCTAAAGGCGAAAAATAAGGAATGAACGTAGCAAATCAGTCAACGATTCACCATATCTTATTTATATTTTAGCACAATTTGCCACGAAAGTGTCTTCGAAAGCAAATGACTTTGACATTAGCAATTCATTTCACATGTGCCTTTCTGCACGCATCGTATGTGTTGCGATTACAAACATCGCTAAATCCCTCAAACGGTGTAAACCAAAGAACTTTATAAAGAACGGCGTAAGCATTATAATTGATTGACAAATTCGGAGGAGCACAATTGAGCACTTACTTATTTACTCTTCACACGGCAAAGGACTATTCACTCTGTTTGGAAAGGCATAAAGTTAAGAATTGGTAGGAGATACCGGAATAGTCTGGACAATTTGTCCAGATGCGGATGCGGAAGTTTCGCGATTCCACAATCAATGAAAGTGATCCTAATTCAAGGTTAAGGGGTTACTTGGTTAATGTCACTACATGTATGGGTCATGTCTCCCACTGCAGGTCGGCCCACTCTCGGCATCTAGATTATACATTTTCGGTCATAAGAGGTTCTTTATATAACTCAATTCGGCGTCCGTTCTACTGAGCCACTCCACTCTCAGTACCAACGCCAATTCTGGGCATCAGCATTGCTATAGGTGTTCCAATTTGTAATGGGCAACGCGACTATGCTCACTTTCATGGTGAAATCACGATACCAAAATGAAAATATAATTTCTATGCTAGCATTGGTCATGACACATTTTGTATTGTCTTAAACACAATCTCTAGTCTTACGGTAATTTAGCCGTAAATCGTAAATGAAATCCGGCGAAAGTTAGATTAATGAATAATTTTAATATAAGTAACATAATTAATAGATGTTTTATTTTTAAATATGTTTAAGTTTCACATGTATCAGAGCAGAACTTGGAACGCATAAAAATCGCAGAGATGCGGAGATAAAGAAATAAACCAAATAACCTGACAAGGGCAGAAAGTAAGTGCATACCTAATGGCTCTTTAGATCTTAAGACTTTGCGAGCCAAGAGCCAATTTTTACCCTTGACCTAACACTGAAAAGGTCTTCCTTCTTTGGGCTTCTTTTCGCACACCTCGATAGGTCAGGTCACAATTCAAGTCGGTGATGCATTCAGGAGTTAGTTTCAAGAACTCCATCTTAATAATGTCTGAAAACGATAGCCACAAAAGAAGATTGTGCCCACAGTTGCCCAAAGAGTTACTAAGGCGCTCGTGGCATAAGAATGTGATGCCATGATTGCCTATCATAATGATAATTGGCAGTGTGTCAAAAGCTAGTGAAGGAGCCACAAGTGTGTATGTTCAGAGTTGGTAACATCGATTACCAGAACATTGTGTGGCAGTGAATTTACATACGTTGCATAGAAAACTGAAGTTAAGTAAGTAAAGGCTTCTACTTGATAGTTAAATAGCTTGAAATACCTCGCGTCCGTAGGTCCCTACACGTACCCCCTGTGTGGTGCTAAAGGAGCAATGAAAAGTAGCAGTAGAACTTGTGCAAAGTTCACCCGGAGAAGAACTGCCTCAACACCTGGTAATCTGACGCCAAGCAGTGGAGGACTCACGTTGCTGTGTTCCGGTGGAAGGGTGCAGGTGCCGATGAAATCACTTGCGCTTAAGACATAACATCCTCGTCTCGGGTGCAACAGGGTACGACTTGGGGCTTCTCATATATCTCTCGGGGAGGACTTAACATCGAGTGGGCCCTCAGCCCGTCCCGTCTGTGATAACATAAAAATGGTCAAAAAACAGCACAAATGCAGAGTCCGGGTAGCCACGCTAGATCGCTAATCACCGTTTCAGGCACAACGTGGCCACATATACCACAAAGATTCCCAAAACCAAGATACATGTCGCCAAGCGCAATACTGTCAGGAAAAAACACAACGTCATGAAACCCCGAAACTTGTATCCACAGGCGGCCAGCCACCAAAGAGCTATTAAGGCGCCCGTGGTATAAGATTGTGAGGCCATAACGGCCTGGCAGCGTGTCAAGAACGGGTGAACGAACCGCAAGGGTGTAATGTGTTCCGAGTTTGTAACAAGGAGTGTGAACAGATGTGGCATTGAGAATCGTAAGCATAGCTATTGTATTGAAAGTGAGCATGAGGTGAAATTACACAAGAAGTTTAAGTGGCTTTCGAACTCTTGATTATTTATTTGAAATACAGGCGAGAATGAGCTCTCACCGAATCTTGTTACGAATAGGCGACAAACAACCCTAGAGGATTGTGAAATTGTGGCCCAGTGGCCGAGTGTGGTCAGACTTCTGATCAGGTCACTTTTTCAGTTGAGGTGCGCTTTGATGCTTCATGATAAAATCTGCAGCTACCCTAAAATTGGGTCATTCGTCGTCAATCCTCAATCTCAATCAATAAGAATTCGATGGAAATAAAGTAATATGACTTTGTTATATGGAAATTGCTGTTGTTATGGGCGGAGATAACAACTGAACATCAGGAGGCCCTTCAGCTCTTCCCGTCAATTTAGTTACATTAAAAAAAAAAATAGAATGCCTCCTCCATTTTTGAATTCGGTTTAAAATACAGAACCTGACCCACAGCTAGACCACTACGCAAGCAGTGGCACTGTGTGCCGCGTCGTAGAACTTGAGGCTCAAACGGCTTGGCAAAGTGTCAATTGCGAGCGAATGCACAGCGGTGGACGTGTTTACGTGTTCCTATATACCCAAGGGAATTCTTTTCCAACATACATAGGTGTGTACCCTTTGATTTCCTACACATAAAAAAAAAATGTGTAGGAAATCAAAGGGTACACACCTACGGACGCGAGAAACTAGACCCCCCAAAGTATCTAGTTGCTAGTGTAGGGGTGTGAATGTATGTACACGTTTTGTAGCCAATTTGGACCAACCCACAATTTGGTCGAAATGGAATTAAGTGCACAGGGAGGTTCCTAAGCATATTTTCTATATGCTCAAAAAAGATCTTAGCCAACTAACGACCCTTAGCAAAGATTTACACAAGTTTAAGCACAAGTTTATTCTTTAAACTCAATTATCTCGAAAATAAAATTTGATGGTTTGGTTCCTGTTTGCATAACTATGTCTATTTCAGCTGTAATGAACGCTTAAGCGGTTACCATCATTGAGATGTCTACGTCAAACGAAGCTCTCTACAAAGGACATGTTCAATCCAGTCCACGAATGCCGTAAGTGAAATGATATACGAGCAGTTATTATGATGCATATTGCTCTTCCACGGCACAAAGAGACATTATTCATTTCAACGCTCCCGTGTTTCACATGTATTATGTCATGCGTTGGCGACGTAACGCATTTTAATACATCTCCATTCATACAAATTAGGTTAGTTAGCGAAGGTTGGACGCATTTTGAGCGGCTGTATTGTTTTTATTATTGTACTGCGGAGGACAAAAAGATCTCGACTTAAAATTGATATATTCAATCAATTCTTACGCGAGATCTTCTATCTATTATGTAACCATATAGACAAATATTGTGAAAGTACAATAACAAACGGAACACCACTCGTATTCGTGTTCCGGTGGAAGGGTGTGGGCGCCGGTGAAATCACAGGTGCATGAGACATGCCTGTCTCGGGAGACGGCCGTAACGGGATGCGATTTGGTCGGTTTGGATCTGCCGTTATGGGTTATGGGCAGTAACCACTTACCAGTAGGCCTTTAGCTCGTCTCGTCATTTCAGTAGCAAAAAGTAAATAAATAAGTGAATGATTTTTAATAGGAACAATTATTCTATAAAAGATTCATTACTTTAAGCTCCTATTTTATGATATTTGGTAAACAATGACAGCGATAAGTTTACCACTTGTTTACATTCCCACGAGGTGAAATGTGTCCTCTTGTCTGTCTACCCCTTAGGGGATCGGACTTGAAACATTATATGTACTTAGCCTAGAACTAATGTTTCCTTGTTTATATTGGTTTTATGTATAATGAAGAGTTGTTATATCTATCTATGTATCTTACAATTTTGAAACAAATACTATTTATTATTTTTCAATTACCGACATATTTACCATGGTTTGTGATGATTGAGTATTTTCTATTTGTATTTGTACCTATATCTCGGTAACTCGAAAACTAATGATCATAACCATGGTAGTTTAAATATATATATTGTATATATATATATATATGAACCATCCACCTAAAAGGTACTGGTCATTAAAATTACAGTACAAACAACATGCTAAATAATAATACATATATGAATGAAGAATCATCAAGAAACAATTTGTTTGAAAAAATCTACCATAACACGAGCGAAGCCGCGATCAAAAGCTAGTGTTTTCATATAAATCCTAGTCCATTCAGATCGAAAAACAAACAAAAGGCAATCCCCACTCCAATGCATCACAATGGGTACACTGCCGTTCCCTTTGTACGAACCCCTTTGGATCGCATGTTTTGGGGATATGTAAGAACACTCCTACAGCACTCTTTTATGTTGGTTATGAATAGGCTTTTTGGTATGGAAAGTTCAATGAACTTGAAACTAATCATTAGGCCGGCACGGACATAATGGATTTTACATTAGTTATTAAAAAATTAAACCGACTAATGTTCCCACTGCTGACACCGGCCTACTCTCGATAATTGAGAGTGAATGGGCTCTGTACCACGGGAGCCCAATCCGGATTGGTGGATCCGTAGTTCTAAGACATGCCGGTTTCCTCACGATGTTTTCCTTCCCCGTTAATTAAATTAAAAATTAAACGGTGATGTAGATTCTATGTTGAACTGAAACCAAATTGATTGCTAAAACTGTATTCACAGACGCATAAATTGCTAAAAATTAAACTCATTATAATTTCAAATGTTAAGGAGTTTACCTTGTACCTCCAAATTTGGGCGGCGGTAATCACATATGTTACCATTAAAATAGGCGAGACGTCTGCTCGTTGTGTCTCTTAAGTCAAAATGTATCTGTCTTCTTATCATACTATTATTGTATAATAAATACGATAGTTTGTCTGTATGTATGTTTATTACTCCTTCACGCCTCAACGGCTCAACGGATTTGGATATAATTTGTTATGAAGGTAGTTCACACCCTGGATAGACTATTTTTTTCTGGAAAAAGAGAAGCAATTTTAAAGTGACTTGAGTCATAACTCAGTTTGCCACCCGTGGGTTCAAATCCCGTGTTTATTCTGCGTCTGGGTGTCAATATGTATGATATATCCATGTATTAAAAAAAAAAAAATCCATCAGTTATATAGTTCCACGGCACATGCTTAATTTGGGCCTAGATGACGCTGTGTGAAAAGTATATGAATATTATTATTACAGTACACGCGACCAATACACAACTTAGTACGTGGGCATAAGCGCTGCAACACGTTCGAAACGCTCAAGAATACATTTAAACGTCCTAATATCCTGCACGTTTTACGGGCGATTTGTCAGCACCCCTAGACAGGTTACTTCCGATTAAGCAATTTCGGATATAGGTATCGATTAAACGGTGCGGAGGAAGACGCGCGTTCCATATGTCGTGCGCCTGTCAATAGCAAGTAAGTAGCACTTCAAGAGTTTATAAAAAAAAATCTTTTTTACCAAACTTGTACTGACAATTACAAACACAACAAAAAGTCAAATACGTGAAACCGTTCTGACGTGATGCGCTTACATACATTCTGCAATTGGTTTGGACTTCCTATGGGAACCGTACATTTTTCCGGGATAAAAAGTAGCCATGTGCAATCCCAGACAAAATCTATCTCTGTGCCAAATTTCATCTAGGTCCGTTCAGCCGTTCTGGCGTGATTGAGTAACAAACATCCAACCATACTGACGACTCCGTGGCTAAGTTGGTAGTAGCCCTGCCTTCGGAGCGAGGGGTCCCGGGTTCAATTCCCGGCCGGGGCACACTTTGTTTGGTGAGCATGAAGTTTGTTCTCGGGTCTTGGGTCTTGTTTGTGTGTTTATCCATGCCATCTGCGACACGGAATCCTAGTGCAGAGGTATGAGTGTGTAAACGTTTATTTATTCTTTCGTGTAATAATATCAGTAGGATCTATCCTGGCTCTCATTTCACATAAATGCTTTTGATGGGATAGTGGTTTCCATGAATTAGCCAACATTAGTGTTGGTCCGTATCCACAGACACAGTCCAGTACGCTCGCGGGCTGCCTCGTCACGCGCCGCCCGTACTAGACACGTGCCAAACGACGATATAAATTATCGATGAAATCAACAAACACTGCTGCGCTAAATAATTTTTTTACCTCAATTTTTTGGAACGAGGTTCCTTATTGCTCGTTGTGAAAGGGCTAGACGGAAAAAATCTCACGAAAAGTTGTAACGACACTTTTTGCTATAGTAAGCTATTGTAAGCCGTGCGGCGTGCGCATGTTTCTCTGTCTGTCTCTCTCTCTCTTATAGAAAGCAAGCCAGATATTTTCATTTCTATTTTATTACAATTCCTTCACTAATTAGTCGAAAGGAACTTCGTTTCATCCCTTGACACCTCTCAACTTTTTTTGATATACATTTTGAATCACACGTATATTTGATTTTTTTAGAATTTTTTTAGAATAGTAAAATGTAAGAAACGAAAGTCATACTGGAATTCGGCATTTACATAGACACTGGCGCCATAGCCAGGACACCTAAGCGTCAAATGACTTCTCGAATCGGACTCTATATGACATTTACGATAGAAATTGTTCAAACAATTAGAATTGATCACAAATTTTCTGATTCAAAAAATCGAGAAAAAAAAAAGAGTTCAACCCTTTCGCTTTACTTCTCGCCCTTTATACACACTACCTGCTTTTTTGAAGTCGGTTGAAAAGTTATGTAAACTGGTATGTTAGATCGATATCGATAACGCGGTAATTCCCACGCCTAGAGTTCGTTGACACGAGCGGCGCTAGTTTTTGCCGATCGACCCTAGGAGGCATCCCGTCATCTAATGAGATGCGAGACGGCATCCTCCTGCATCTTTGTCATGTGACAGATGCAGCGGCGCATCCGTCTTTATAAATACGCGTCAAAGAATTTTATCAACAGAAGTTCGGAACAACAGAAGAACAGAAGGTGTGACGTCGCTTTGCTCAACAAAATATTTTTTAATATCTGTTTACATAGTAATAAGGAAAATGTTTTTTAGATTTATGTACTTAATTGGTAAAAGACTTCAAGCTCGCGAAAAGAAAGTAATCTTTCCATCAGGGGTATCTTGCTTATTCTTCCGCATGGAGGGTCGGTTAGGGTTTGAACAAGTGCTAAACTTAGTTTAAGAACGCATGATCTCGTACATATTGATTTTTAAAACAAATTGGCTTAACAAAAATAAAAAATTTCCATTTTGACATCAAATAAAACTCTCCTTCCATGAAACATGCCACAGGGAAGAATAAACACCCAAGACCTTAGAATAAACTTCATGCTCACCACACAAAGTTTACCCGTACCGCTGCGGGAACATCAGCTATCTGCCAGTCCAGTCAAAATCGAAATTCGACCCATTTTGAAATCACAAACAGACACTTACATGTTATTTATTTGTATAGATACTTACCTCGTTTGTACCACTACATTTCAATGAATCTGTTCATTTAATAATTACCACTACAATAATGAAGCAGATAAAATCAAATTGATTTGTGGAGTTTGCCAGCGGTACGGAGTGAACACGAAGCTAGCCAAGAAAATTTCGTAGAAGAAGTTTTAAAAAGAAATTCTATTGACCCAATTTCAAAATTCTGCACTTGCAGGAAATCGAAGGACACGAAAAAGAAAGATAAACGCTTGTATCAAACAAAAGCAATATTGTATAGGGTGTGTGAATATGACTCCGCCCTTTCTCAACAGATGTCGTTTTTAGTATTGTTTACGTGTACTAATAAATGACCATACTTGTATTCGATAGTACTGAATGTCAGCTATCTAACGCATTTTATGATATTTGGTTGAAGTGTAAGCAACAATTGTTTTCACCTTTTCGAAAATGTCGGTTTTTATTCCAAATAAACGTCATTTGCGGGAAGTGTTATTACATTATTTTATTGCGAAGAAAACTGCAGCGGAAACTTATCGTTTGCTTGTGGAGATTTATGGTGAGCATGCTCCGTCTAATACAACTTGCAAGGAATGGTTTCGACGATTTCAAAATAACGATTTTAGTACTGAGGATAAAGAACATGGAAAACCACCAAAAAAATTTGAAGATGCTGAATTGGAAGCATTATTGGCGGAAGATTCTTGCCAAACTCAATCAGAATTAGCTGCAGCATTAAATGTTGATCGTTCAACTGTTGCAAAGCGTTTACAAATGATGGGAATGATTCAAAAAGCCGGTGACTGGGTTCCACATGATTTAAAAGAAAGAGACATGGAACGTCGGAAAACCATTTGTGAAATGCTGCTTCAAAGACAGCAAAGAAAAGGATTTTTGCATCGGATAGTCACAGGAGACGAAAAATGGATACACTACGAAAATCCTAAACGCAAAAAAGCTTGGGTGAAACCAGGCGAACCAGGCCCATCACAGCCAAAAATAAATATTCACTGTGCCAAGGTCATGCTCTGTATTTGGTGGGATCAGAAAGGTATTGTATATTATGAGTTGCTCAAACCCTCTGAAACTATTAATGGAGAAGTTTACCGACGACAACTAATGCGTTTGAAGCGAGCCATAGAAGAAAAACGACCAGAATGGGTGAATAGACATAACAAATTAGTTCTTCAGCATGACAATGCCAAACCGCATACCGCAGAAGTCGTAAAAAGATATTTAGAGGGACAGGACTGGGAAGTGTTACCCCACCCGCCATATTCACCAGACATAGCTCCTTCGGATTACCACCTATTCCGGACGATGCAGACAGACCTTACTGGAGAAAAGTTTACTTCATGTGAAAGTATCAAAATTTGGATTGACAACTGGATAAGCTCAAAAGACCAGGACTTCTTCCAGCAAGGAATACGAAAACTACCTGAACGATGGGCGAAGGTTGTAGCTGCAGATGGAGCATACTTTCAATAATTTTTTTTTTAATTTTGTAAGCGAACAAATGTGTTTTATTTTGACAAAAAGGGGCGGAGTCATATTCACACGAGACGATTATTACGAGACTTGAATACAAAACAGTATGTAGCGTAACATTGTGAATCCAAAATCACTCCAGTCCCGTTACTCGCAGACGACAATCGAACCATCAATAACTCGCCCTACAGATGCCGACTTTCAATCCACAGGTCCCTGGTTCAAATACAGACGAACACCAACGAGTTTCTCGCTTCAAAAATGTGTCGTTATGAAAACGAGTGATACGACGTTCACATTAAATGAAATCATCGTGATGAGACTGGTATGTCCGAAAACAAAAAAAATCTAACACATGTGACATCCACCAATTTATATCCCGTAGTAGATCAAAACACATTTTTAATCACATGTCAAAGTCCAAGTCAAATTAAAAAAAGTTAGTTCCATTGAATTATTGAATAAAATCTTGTAAACATCACTTCAAATAAGGAAGTTCAAACTATCCGACCATCCATTGACGACTGAAACTGACGACTCCGGACTTCGGAGCGAGGGGTTCCGGTTTCGATTCCCGGCCGGAGCACAGTTTGTGTGGTGAGCATGAAGTTTGTTCTCGGGTCTAGGACAAACATGTCTAGTGTTTCTGTGTTTGTCACTTAAAATCATGCCACATGAAGCCAAACACAACCCTGTCAGTAATAAAATCTTCAACATATATACACATACATCTTCAAGTTAGCCGCTAGCTTTCACCAACTCAATTGAAAATATCATACTATCAACAACCGCAGTGCAATAAATCCTAACCCTCAAGTGGACCGATCTAATAAATCAAGTCAGGGTTGCCAGTTTGATACTGTTTAGTTACTAAGCTGTCGCCACTAGCTGCTATTGCAGCAAATTTACTATACCTTGTACTATATGTAAATATATTTGCTGGAACATCCAAGCGACATTTTATTTAGTGTGAGACTGAACTATATACTTAACTCTGGCTAGTGCCTCGGCTAATTCCAAAATAATATACATACCCAAACTCAAACTCATGTATTACCATAGGTAAATACACTAATAAACACTTGGTAATGTTAATAAAATATAATGAAAAATATAACATTGTGATGCTAGAAACATACGAAGATACATTACATACATGTTTTAAAAAATAAAAAATATCTTAACAAATTTAACACAACAAAAAAAGTTGTGCTGCAGTGAGTGCTCTAAAAATACAAATTAAATGTCAAACAATTACTTAAAAATATTAAGTATAATTAAAAAAACAAAAGAATTATATGGTAACTCGAAATTTAGTCCAAACAAAACAGATTCTTAATTTAATTATTATACTATTAAAGTGATATTATTAATAAACTCTAGTTAATTTAAATTAGTATTACCTGACATCCTCATTTTATATGATTCAAATTTTTATTCAGTATTGGTTATTGGTTTCTTGAGCATTACTTCAATAATACTGTTTGTATTAATTGTATTTTTATTTTCCGTCCATACACAGTTTTGATTATTGTATCTCACCTGCAACTCGTAGTTAATAAAAATAATATATATCATCAGATCATCTGATCAGATTCACTCTCAATTATCAAGAGTAGGCCGGTGTCCCTGCAGTGGGAACATTAGAGGCTGGTACGGATATCATCAGAGCTCATCCTTTAAGTCGACCTCACGAGCCTTGCACTTGGAGTCTGGATGAACAAGGAATAATCGTTTCAAACTGCATAATCCATCCCGTCCAATTAGCATATCCACTGGAAGCCCTAGCCGGGAGACCCACTTTCCCTGATTGGTAATTCGATTCGAAGGGAAAGCGGTAAGGAAATGACTCGTCGCGAATGTGTTGTCACAATGTTAATTTGTACAGAGGGTCAAAGCGTACGAGTGCAACGTGCGAAAACGGCGTCTGCACACAAAGGTAAGATCTTATTCTTCGAAACGAGCTTACAATTACAACCCATCTGATGTTCTTTTTTTTCAGCTCCGCTCATAACAACAGAATTACGACTCGAGTCCTCCCCAACCGAAGTAAGAGAATACCCGAGTAGCATCTTATTGCGCCAGTCACCCGAGACGGGGATGCAGATCATGAGACTGTGATTTCACCGGTACCCTGGCGGCGGTGCTTGGCGGCGGATTACCAGGCGTGGAGGCAGTATTTCTCCGGACGAACTTGGCACAAGTACTGCTGTTACTTTTTTAATCATGCACATTTTTTGCTCCTTTAGCACCTGGGTGGTGCTAAAGGAGCAAAAAATGTGCATGATGTCATGGCAGCGGATCACCAGGTTTTGTGGCAGTACTTTTCTAGTAGGTCTTACTGCTTTACTGCTCTTTGTTTTGCTCCGTTCGCCCCACCCAGGAGACACGTGTAGGAACTTTATAGCGTGTAGGACTTACCCGGACGCAAGCAGCATAGACCCTTGGATAAACTCGATGAAAAGATCGTCTGACTTGCGTGCCAAACGTGCACGTTGTACGCGCTCGTCCCTCTGTACGATTTAACATTGTGCTGACATGATAAATGCCTAGGGGTTGGATGCGGCAGAATTGGATTGCGAGTTTCAAATTACTATTAAATTGGCAGCATAATTTGGTTAGCTATTTTAAAAATTTTTCTTAGGGTGGCAAAAGAAGTTTCTTACGCTACAGTTCGGAAAAGGGGATTGAGGACCGGTACGAGAAATCATTCACATTTGTCACCAGAAATAATATAATACTGATGACCTGGATGATTTGCAGGACTATTGCTTCGGTTAGGAACATTGATGGTGTTGCGATTCGAAATGCGAAAAAGTTCTAATAATTATTCTATCAGCAATCAATATTATTGTTGATAGAATACTTATAATTACGACCTTGATTTGACATAAGTCATTATCACCCTGTCCTTATATTACACTAAGTGGGGTCGACACAGCATGTACTTTTCTTCCATTCCCTTATCACAAGTGAAGTAATCTAGTGTCTTACCCAAAGAATATTAGAGGCTGTTGCGAGACTCAAAGCTATAATGTTCTGCCAATGAAAAGTGCGAATTGTTTATGTCATAATCGACAGAAAGACGATAAATATTATTCTTTAACGATTACTTTATTTTCTGATAGACAATTTACGAGACTGTAACACGCCAGTCGATCAATTAATGTATAATTGTAGGTAATGTTAAATCTTAATGGTATCCGTGATGCGTCGAAATAAGCGTGCAGCCGGAAAGGATAATGCGATAAACATACGTCTATTACCTATCAGATTACTCAAAATTACTTGTTTGCTGTATCCATAACCAGACACTATAGCTTGCTAGTTTTTACTAGGTTTTGTTTATTGCCACCTTCAGTACCCATTTCGATCTTATCTAATAAATAAACGTTTACACACTCATACCTCTGCACTAGGATTCGCTGTGTCGCAGATGGCATGGACAAACACAGAAACACAAGACAAACACCCAAGACCCGAGAAAAAACTTCATGCTCACCACACAATGTATGCCCCGGCCGGGAATCGAACCCGCGACCCCTCGCTTCGAAGGCAGGGCTGCTACCAACTAAGCCACGGAGCCGTCATCTAGGTATTACATATTTCAAACTCAAACTAATTTATTCCTTTAGATGTTCAGTATAGTTTACACACAGCAGCTCCTGAATTGAATCAGTTTTTTTATGAAAATAAGCCAAGCATTCATTGTTTCACGGTTCATTTATTATTTCGGACGCGTACACAGCTCGTACGAAACCAAATATCCATGAAGCTAAATCACAATTGTGCCACAAAACCGCTACTGAGACAGCGATTTCCTTGCACGCGAGTTTGATACTTCCTTTGCGTACTTTGATTAGTAGAGCGACCGCGGCGTAACCAATCGTCTTCTTGTACTTTTAACTCGGATGCTTTCTTTTACAATAATATATTAGATATTATACGAGTATATTAAAAGAAAGCGAATATATATAATATATACATATATTGTTTGTTATTTTATTTAACAACCTTTTTTATCTGAAAGGATTCTTAAAATTAGTCCAATGTAAATTTCATCAAAATAAATATTCTTATAATACAATAATAAAAGTTTGGTTTTTAAATCAAAATAACTGGAAAATATGTCA
The DNA here is from genome assembly GCA_921293045.1 of Aplocera efformata. NCBI lineage: Eukaryota > Metazoa > Arthropoda > Insecta > Lepidoptera > Geometridae > Aplocera > Aplocera efformata. Next base: position 6,581,243 of record OV121061.1, read on the forward strand.
GCCAGGTAAGACTTCAGGCAAGAAATAAAGGATGAAAGGTTTTTTTATATCTCTCAATTACATATACGAGTAATTGTCGACCCCTAAAGATATTTTTATTACCTAAAGATATGTATATATTTATTAAGCAAGTAAAGTAAATGCGTACACACTCACACCCCTACACTAGAATTCCATGTGTCGCAGGTGGTATGTATTGCATCCACAATCACCCAAGACCAGAGAACATGCTGCACACCAAACAAAGTTTCCTCCAGCCGAGTTCAAGTCGAACCCGGGATCCCTCATTTCGAAGGCAGGGCTACTACCAAAGAAGGCACGAGGCCGGGGACAATAAACTATAATTTATTCTGTACCAAACTGATAGTAAAACGGTTTATTATTTTTAAATATTCGAGACAGAGACGCAACATTATCACGTTACATAGAACGGTTATCTTACCTACCAAGATCGTCTAGATACCTACACAAAAAACAAATTGGGATCCATTGAACCCTACTTCAAGCCGGCGCCATATAATACCAGATATCCATCAGCGCCCGAAATACTCCACGATCCATTGTTTGTGCGGATCAGCTATAAAAGTCAAGATAAAAGGCCCTGGATCACAATGCCTCAAAACTTCGTGTGGGGCTGTGTAAATCTAAACTGAAAGTAAATTTAATTCCGTTTAAGAGTAAGGAATACGTTGGGTATAAAAATGTATTCTTAGGCTATGGCAGGGTTACAACCTACACTAAACAAAATAGATAGAACGCATAGTTCAGAGATACGTTTCAAAGATTATTTTAAATATTCAAACGAAGCAATATTTTTTTTTCTTATGTGTATGTTTTATATAATTTGAGGTGAAAACTGCACGGGTTTTCTTCGCACTCAAAATACAGTGAGATGTCTGGTAATACATCGAACATAGATTAAAATCAACTTAGACCTCAAGTAAATTCTGTGCAGTATTGGTATTTTATGAGCCCTAAAGACACCATATACTTACCGCACTTTTTATGAAACTTTTAAATCAATCTATTTTTTCTGAATATTATCCAGCATCGTTTTGAGAACCCAGAATTGCGCAACATAAATCTCATTGGTGGTCATCTGGATTTGAAACAGCGACAACGACGACTTTTTTATATATAGTAAACGAACGAAGCAAAAACTATATTACCCCACAGGTAACAGAAAGCAAAAATTATAATAGCGAAAAATGACAACGCTTTAAAATAGAAACTATTCTGACTTGATGTAACAAAATAGACTTTACTCCACAAATACAGGACCCAAAAAAAAAAACATAATCGTGATAGCACAGTGATAGGTGCGTGACTGACTAACGCATTAGGGGCGACGCAAGAAACCCAGATGAGACGATAGAGCCATTAAGTTCAAGGAAAAACATTATATGCGTGAGAAACATTATAATTTATCCATCGCCGGCGACGATGACAGATGCGTTTTTGTTATTTCTTGCTGCTGTTTAATTATGAAAGGCTAGTGAAATTGTTACCTTGAAATAGGAGAGAAACGGGCATCAGTGCAACTAAAGGTGATGTTTCTTTTGGAGATCGCAGATCGAAAGAATCGAAATTAATGATTACGGTTGGAACAGACGTAAACTTAATAAAATAAGATTAGCTTAAATATAAAACTGACTGTAATTTGACATATCTGTGTGCATGTAAAGTGCCTAAGGAGCTCCTGTGACACGTTATATGCTCACGAATATGTTTACTTGTGTGTGTAAAATTTGACGTGTCCAAACGATACTTGAGATCTAAAGGAATAAATGAGTTTGAGTTGAGTTTGAGTTTGAATGCGTAGAAGTTGGCAGAAGGGGTTGAATTCGGGTTAAAATCCCACAGTCATGAGCCCTGGGAGGTTCAGCCGTTACCAAAAAATATATAATTTTGGGGAGCCCAACTGCTCGCGTCTGTTGCGAGTAAAGGATGTTAGATAAGATGTTAGAAAAAATAGAAATATTTACCAAGTATGATATCACTTACTACATCCTGAGTGATGATATATTTAAGCATCTGTTTACCTGGAACAGAAAAAAACATTATTAATTATTTGTCACATACTTTAAATGTTGCATTATGTACAGTGAGCCGTGAGCAGATAGAGTTTGGCCCGTTTCCTCGCACTCAGTTTTCACATTTCGCAAATATTCGCTCCAACTTAAGATTTACAGCCAAACCCTATAATCTACTAACAGATGACTTTTTTTTATGTGAAAATGTGACCCACCTGATGGTAAGTGGCGCATGACAACAGTAATGCGACTCAATATAAGATTTGGGTCTTACACTGAGTCGCATTCATCCCCGTCTCGGATGATGGACATCATCCGAGACGGGGATGATACGTCTCATGCGCATGTGATATGTGACATATATAATCCAAACAAATACAATAAGATTAGCTAAAGCAAGAAAACTATTTTGACTCTATGCACATGTAATGTGCTAAGGAGCTCTTATATGTACGAATATGTCTACTTGTACATGTAACTGATGGACAGTTAGAGTTGTAGTTTCTGAAGATATCCATAGGTAACCTCTACTACGTAATATATATAATCGGCATAAAAATTTCTTTGTTGCCTTCAGTTGTACAATATTAATCTGGTAATAAACTTGTGAAAGAAACTATCCGTACATATGTAAAAGCCTCTATTTTCTAACGTAGGTATATCCTACTAGAGTGATGATGTATTGTTAATACCAAGATCATTGCCTTTGTTAGCTTAGATATGAACTTTTTAATAGCACATTGTTTAAGATTTACTTCATCGGCATAGCTTTCTTTGGAATGTGTCTTCAAGTTAATATTATAATAATAATAATGTTTTATTGATCAAGAAGCAATTGTACATTGATTCTCAAACTAGTTAAGAAGTAAGAACCTGTATTTTGAGAATCTTCTTCTGAAGTGAAACATACAGATAATTTTAAAATGCACTAATTAGATTATTAGTTATTGTCAAGTTTTATGCAAAGTACATATAATGCAAAGTGTGTGGCACGTTATATGCTCACGAATATATTGTGAATGTAAAATTTTAAGATTGCTAACGATACTTGAGATATAACGGAATAAATAAGTTAAAGGTTGAGTGATCTATAAAAAAAATTTAATGCGTAATAAAACATGCCAGTCGTTTCACAGGACTGACAGATAGACGTGGTAAGCTAAGATATGGATATCCTTACCTTTGGTACAGAACCGTAAAGTATATAATACTGATAACACAACAAGCGGTACAACAATAATATAATTAACGTTCAACGTCGTTAGGATAAAACTGCCACTTTATCTCAGCAAATGAGAAATTTCAGGGCAATCGGGTGTCACCGGCACGGAGAATTTAATCGGAACGTAATTATGAAATAGGTCAGGGGTGCTCCCATTGCAGGCAATCTCGTAATTATCTCCTACAACGCTAATACTTGATGAGATTCAAATGGAAACTGATACAATATATGAGCTTCTGGATAATAATTTTACTGATCATAAAAATCGGATATACAGAAATCAATATTTTCATCCCTTTTTTAATGATTATGCGCTTTTAGAGGTGGAATTTCTTCTTAAAATCTCTATGGTACCACATTGGAGGTAAACGCTATCCAATATAAAAAGAATTCGCGTAAAAAAAAAAACAGGAAATATAACATACAGACAACATACTCCGGGTGTTTATTTTTTTTAAAACCTTGGTTTTTTCTTGCTACCTGCGACACAGAAAGAAAGAGGAGGAAACACCCAGAGGTATAAGTATGAAAAAAATACTAAATAAAATACTAATCAAAGACGATCAAGCACGCAGTCAAGAGCGTAACATGGCCCATGATACTTTCGAAACGGATATTGTCGAGTTTACTGAACCTTAAAGAAATATAGATAAATTAACAGAGGCGTTAGAAAAACCGACACAAAACAGACATGTCAGAACCACTCCAAAATATAATTTAGTAGATTCGTACCAAAGGAAGCGAGCGACCGGTGTTTACGTATCTGAAACTCGCCCACATATCTGTTTTGTTTCGTTTCGCATTAGGTAAGGTGTAGTTTGTTTAAAAAGCATATTCATGTCGAGATATTTGGGTGAATGGTGATGGTACAACATGGTACCACCACCAGGTTCCACTCGAGATAAACTGGTCAAAAGTTCTAAATTTCAAAGTAAAATATACGCAATATTAATTGGATTGGCCTCACAGCTCAGTTAGTTGTAGTTCTGCCTGTGCGCTGTAAGGTCGTGGGTTTGATTACTACTCACGACAAGCATTTCTAGTTCCCATGAATATTTATTTATTGGCAGTTTTGACGGAGATGTTGCAAACATTCAATTTGGCAATAACTTCACCAATATCAATATTACATAGTTTCTACAATCATCAAATCAATACTAGTAGCTGTACTGCTATCAATTACGTACAATTCTAAAAGCCTCAATCATCCCAGGTAATTTGCGGTATGACTATTTAAAGCATGAAAGCAATTACTGTCTATCGCCCAAAATTTCCCCTCGAAAACACCCCTATTATGTTCCTATTATACGAATTAAAGGCACGTCATCATTTCGTTATACAAAACTAAATACATTTAGAAATCATGAAGAATTCTGGAGTACTTACCATTTAGTAATTTACAAGAAAACATCAACTGAAATTACAGTTAAAATTTCATGAGCAAATCAAAAAGCAGAGAAAATCCCTTAAATTAGTCAAACGAAGACGCGGTGCTACCCCAGAGATTAAAAACAGGGAAAAAAAGAATTCTGGTCTCGCTTCCTAAACAGAGTAAGTAATATCAATTTCAACAGCCTTTAATTAAACAGCAATCCAGCTGAAGCCCTCCTGAAACCTACATTTAAATATGTTCCACGGAAAATAAATAACAAAATAACTTGATTACGTGACGCAAATAAGAATTGACAGAGCAAACGAAAAGAGAAGACGTGAAAATAAACAGGGCGGTAGTTTTTAGGCAAGGAAGAGGCACGAAGCAGGCCATTTGGAACAATTTTCATAATAAACACATTTGGAAGACAGCTCCCGAGTTATTGTCGCAGCTAGATTCAACGTGACTACATTTTTACGGGTAAAAAATAAGTAGCTTTTTCACAAATAATTCCCGTATTTTTAAAGCCATTTTCTTTTTTATACCTTCTTGTACTGGTTTTGATCATGTAGTTATGACAAAACATAATATATACTCTTGATTACTACCAAAATTGTCTAAAGAAAAAAAATCGTAATGTCCGATTTTAATTTTTAAGTCTATTAGTTAACTACTCGTAATGACAAATTTTTTAAAGACTTATTCTTATAATCACTATTTCAAAGAATGTTCACAAGTTATGCTCTTGTGTAATCAAACGATACATTAAAAATTATAATAGTTTTACCTAAATAGATTTTTTTTTATTTTTTAGTCCATTGTTGGATGATTACGAAATAAGAGCCAATGTTTTTATTTTATTTTTGCGCAAGCCAGTCTAATGAACTTTTTTGTTAAGAAATGCAACTTTTAGTTACGTAACGTGATAACCAGTTATAATACTGTAATTATGGTTCCTAACCACAATGGTAATAAAAATCGATCAAACGCGTATCGCACCACACGCATAATCTCCCACAACACAGCTTAGGCAGGAAATTATACTAAAGTAAGCAGAACTTGCCAATTTCGTTCGGAGGTTCGACTGCCACCACACTTGGTAATCCGCCGGCAAGCAGTAGTCCGTTCCTATTCCAGTGGAAGGGTATTTTGCCCGGAGTTAGTTAGTTGTTTATGCGCAAGTAACCACTTAACATCTGGTCACAAAATAGTTAACAGAAATTTTGTGATGTAGTCTTTATGTACCTAAAGGTTTATGTACCAATCTTTTACATAAAAAAAGAAAAAAAAAACACCTGAAGCAACTTTTCCTTGCCAAACGTAAAAAGCTTTTTAGAGCTATGCCTTAGTATTTGTGTGTAAGTATAACAATAATTTCGTTCCCACGATAGTTTGGCCCACTTTTTCCCTTCATGTGGGTTAACATGAAAGGAAAAAGTGGCCCAAACCTTTCGCGGATAAATGGTGTGAATCTATTGTATCATGTATGAAACTAAGAGTAGGTCGCAAACCAAACCCTGAGACTTAAAATTAAATGCAGATCGTATATATTTTTTTTAAATGCGCTTTATAGGTGATCAAGGAATTCTGTCACTATCCCCGAAAGTATGAAAAATATCCAAATCATTTTACACAAAAAAACCTTAATATTTTTTTAGATTATTTGTTATTTAAAACCCACTCATTCCTCTGAACTAGGATTCCGTGTCGGAGATGGCATGAACAAACACAGAAACACAAGACAAACACCCAAGAAACGAGAACAAACTTCATGCTCACCACATAAAGTATGGCCACGGCCGGGAATCGAACCCGGGATCATCGATACCTCAATTGTATAAAGTTCTAGAATGTAGCTCCCGACCCGCAATCATTAGTACTTAAACCATATTGACAAAACACCGCGGCACACAAGCCAATTTCAAACTTAAATCGTTTAAATTAAAGTTGCTATCTTATTAACGTCACGAATGGTATTTTGGTAACTAACTATCAATTATGACCAACACTCTTAATAAAATTCATAAATAAGTAAATTGCATTCAAATTTAATCTGAAATCCAACGATCAACTCGAAATACAGCATCAATGTAGTCAAATGTTAATCTACCCGCCACATAAATACATTACGTCACATCAATTAGGGGTTTCTTGCTTATTATTCCCCGTGCACTCCATGGGTAGGGTTTGAACAAGCACTAAAGTTAGTTTTAAGAAAGCATGCTCTCCCATTATTCAAAAAACAGAAATTGACGTTTCCAAATATTTTTTAACAATTCGATGGAAATAAAGATTTTTTGCTTGACAAGAATTGGGCCTCAGTTGTATCATAATAATATTGAAATAAACAATTGAAACACTAATGCGGTCTAGGTAACAAGCGGAATCCATCCAGAAACTGTGCTCGGCTAAAGCATAGCGCTAAAGGTGAAGTGAAATCAATTAGTCGACGTGCGCCGTTACTTGCTACAACACCGCAATGCTATTTCCTGACAAACTTGCTCCGACGGGAGCGGTGACAACAATTATCCGAACATTTTGGTGGAAATTCTGTTCCCATAGCGTTTTTTTTTTTTTTTTTTTTCATTTCCTTCCTTCCTTGGAAAACGAAAGGTGTTATAAACAATTTGTTTGTCGGATGTTCAATCTCCGTTCTAAAAGGTGTTCTTTGTCATAACATTATAACGTCACCGTCTCGGGTGACAGGCGGGGTACGATTTGAGTATTCTCATACTTCGATCAGGGAGGACCTAAGTCGTGTTATTGTTGCTATGAGCGGAGGTAAACACTTAACATCAGGTTGGCCTTTAGCTCGCCCCGTCATTTATGTTACATTAAAAAAATGTCATGGTTCTTTCTCCATGCAACCTACAAAACAGCGAATCCTACAATAGAACAGGAATATGAGTGTGTAAACGCAATTAACAACAGGAAATATAATCGTGAGAATCTTAATCTTATTACAAAGAGAATTTCACGATATAATAACAGGAAATAGAAAGAAGTAAGTGGGTGGGAGATAACGTAAAATAAATTGAGCAAACTTCGCAACTAATTGAGTAAATCATCCAAACTCCACCATTGAGACGAGTGAGCAAAGTTCGTGTCATTTCGTCTTGTAATGGCCAGGGGACCATTCCGAACAGACGGGGAGTACCGTTACAATAATGGGTACAATTTCGGACAATGGTTACTCAGTTCAAGCTACTGAGTAAAAAAGACTAGCACAGACTATTCTTATCACTTGTGGCTCAGAACCTCAATGTTCTTTGTTGCATAAGATTTCAAGTATCGTTTGTTGATTGACGAAGTTATTGACAATATAATTTTTTATCCTTAGATCCCATTTAAGATTGTCTTGCCTCTCTGTATTTATGTTTCAAAAAAATACGTCCAACGTCATTATCTCCGAAACGGCTGGGCTGATCTTGACGGGACTGGCAGATAGCTAATATTATAAGGAGTAACTTAAGCTACTTGTGTTTTAGATAAAGAAAAAAAGAGATTCCGCGGAAAATAAATGTTAAATTACCTTTTTAGGTACGAGAACTAAGAACCTAAAACATAATATTTTGAGGTTTGAATCTTGACATAAATAAAATCTTTTACTTACTTACAATTAATTAGCATTCTTCAACATAAAGCAAAAGAAGAAAAAAGTATTGGATAAATGTGTTTCTTTTTGTTAAATTTTCTTCAATGATAATGCTTTTATTCGTGCTATATGCCGTTCCGTTATGTACTACTATTTGTAATCAACGAATAGTATTGAATCGAAACAAATCCCGATGGTGCAAATGGAATGTTTCTGCCGCCACAATCGTGTGGTGCACGGAAACCATCTCTGCGCAACTAATGCAATAATGGAGCAATTTCAACGCTCCCAACCACTATGTTTGTTGTTTCTGAGCGGATGGGCCAGGGTTCTTGAGGTACCTACCATTTTTATTATAATACTAAGTTAGTATGACCACTACCAACTAAGCCACGGAGCCGTCAGTGGCTTAGTTGGATCGATTCCCGGTCGGGGCACACTTTGTGTGGTGAGCATGTTGTTCTCGGGTCTTGAGTGTGTTTGTCTTGTGTTTCTGTGTTTGTCCATACAATCTGCGACACAGGGAATCCTAGCGCAGAGGTATGAGTGTGTTAACGTTGTTGATGAAAATAAAGCGGAATATTTTATATATATATTTGCTATTTTATAGTCGATGTAGTTTTTTTTTGAGAGCGTGGTGGCCCAGGGGCATAGACGCCGACTTTCAATCTGAAGGTTGCTGGTTCAAACCCACACGTGCACCAATGAGTTTTTTCACTTGAAAAAATTTATGTGCGCAATACCACGTTCTCGAAACGGTGACGGAAAACATCGTGAGAAAACCGGCATGTCTTAGAACCAAAAATTCGACGGCATGTGACATCTACCAATCCGGATTGGGCTCCCGTGGTAGATCAGAGCCCATTCACTCTCAATTATGGAGAGTAGGCCGGTGTCCCTGCAGTGGGAGCATTAGAGGCTGGTACGGTAGTTTTTTTTTAACATGATTACTTCGTTACTTCTAGCCCGGCATTTTTTCTACCAACTCGCTATGGATTCCAAATTGTGTTTATTTAACCACAAGTTCCAGCTAGTCGTATTCAAACCTAAAAATCCCACAATTCTACATTATTATACAAACAGAAGTCATTTCAAATCTAGATAATGAGATTAAGAAAATGTAGTGTAGTGTTTGTGTACTTGTAGTGAGATTAAGAAAATCTCACTACAAGAACCCTAGTCGCATTAAACGGGCAAGCCGGACCCATAAATGAATAAGTGAATATGTAACTAGGAAAATTCACAAGGGCTTTGCGAAGGACCATCCTCACTTCCTGCTCGTACTGTGACGAGACAATTAACACCGCATTGTTTATTTACATACTGACGGAGCGAACACGACACGGATACAATATTTAGAACCTTTACTAAATATTATATATACATTTTAAAACTATCATGGCTATGAACGTTATTATTCGTGTTACCGAGATATTAACCATGATTTGTGAGTTTTGTTGACTCCCGATATTTCGACGCAGTTACATGCGTCATGATGTCAACAAAACTCACAAATCATGGTAAATAAATATCTCGGTAACTTTACTAAATATTGTCACCAATAGATGCAGAGCTGCAACATGCCGAGTTTATTATTATTCGTGTTACCGAGATATTTACCATAATTTGTGAGTTTGTGGGACCATGACGCATGTAACTGCGTCGAAATATCGGGAGTCAACAAAACTCACAAATCATGGTAAATATCTCGGTAACACGAATAATAATGTTCATAACCATGATTCTTTTAAAATTTATATGCTGAGTTTAGTAATAATTATAAATAATTTTCTTTTTGTAAGTATGTGTATAAGTTCTGTATTGTGTGTAGTCAAATAAATGTCTTTTCTTTTCTTTTTTTCTTTCTTTACTACAGTTCCCGAGTGCTTAAATGAGTTTCGCCAAAGTTTAAAACAATGGTTATCAATTTGGGTGATTATATATATTTTTTTATGTATGTTCACCGATTTCTACGCAATTTATCAACTCTATTGCGATTTGGAAAAATCTCTTTTTATTTGAACGGATTAGTTGCATAGAATTTTCATCAAAATCGGTTCAATAGTTTAGTTGTTAAATGAAAATAACTGAATTAAATATGTCATCCAAGTAAACTTGCGTATTCTGCTACTTTGAACAAATATCTCGAATGTTAGATCTTTGACTTTGAAAGTATTGAAGTCGATACATTTTTTTATGTGAGTGAGTGACGCAACGAGCTGAGGACCCACCTGGTAGTAAGTGGCGACCCCCGTCCATTTTTAAATCTACCTGTTAACTTTTCTACAGTTCCTGAATTCTTCAATGAGTTGTCCCAAAAAACACGTAAGTATAAAGGCTACTGCTTATAACAAATACGCAAAGTAAATGACGACTGGGAAATGGTATGAATAAACAGGAACCCACATCACAATTTTTATTTTAATGGCGAACACTTAGGTTACAAGCACTTGAGACGTACCATTCCCGTCCCACGGCTGCCACGCAACGCTATACGACTTGGGTCTTGTCAGACTTTAGTAGGAAGGGACCTGAGTCGTATTTTTATCGTATATGGGTAGCGGTAACTTTTCCACCACTTAAGTCACATGAAAAAAAGTTTTAAAAAGTCGGCGTCGTTACGTTTCGTCATGAATGGATTACGATTACGTGGCTGGTTGGGAAGCCAGCGGCCTATTTAAAGTTCAGCACCTGCCCCTAGCAATGCATTCTTGGAATTATTAGCGCATTACTGCAAGGTGTACTGATTGATTCTCAAGTTGCGAGAACCGTATCGTATACCACATAATTGTGTCACATTATAAATGCAATCTGAAGCGCTCACGGCAATACTTGCCACGATGTGCTTTGTCGATAATTTAATTTTGGCAACTCTACGCCCGGTAGTAGATCGATGGGATGGGTTAGTAGATCGATGGACTGCTTAGTGGCAATCATGCTTCGGAGGGAGATGTCGGTGTTGGCTTTAGTAGTCTTTAAGTGGTATCGGAGGCCTTCGGGATACTTGAAAACTCGGCCACCAGAATTGCCCACTTACACAATATAAGAAGAATGCAATCTATTTACGAACTGGTCTAGAGGTTTCATAAATTTGATAAAATCACAAATGCATCTTTATTTTCTAGAATATGTATTATAACTGCGCTAATCCTAGAAATTAACGCAGATCGAATATATATTTTAATGCGGGACAAATTGACGAGTGGACTAAAATACTTACCTAGAACTTATAATAAGTACAATCTTATTAGGTACTAATTAGGTAGTGAGCTCTTCACTTTCAGCAACAATGTATGTATGTGTGTGTACGTAATTAAATTACTTTATTATAAATTTTACTTATTATACTTAAATCTAAACTTCGGAGCAGTATCACAAAAGAATAAGCAGTAATGAGCAATAATTATTCATATACTTGAAAAATGTATAAACCCTGATTTTCGTATTGTATATCGTATAATAAACAAATTTCTTCAAAACACATCTCTAAGAAACCAAATCTAATGTGATTCAGCTTAAGATTTCGAATCAAGAACTTCCTAGTTATGAAGTAAAATAGCCTCGTAATCCTGTGATCCCTACGTTTGTGGCATTCCAGATTCGTTTTAGAGTTAGTCTACCGGAGCGGTTTCTCGAAGCATGCGGTATTAAGTTGAAATTGAATGGATAAAAATCTCAGCTAATAGGGTAAAACCGGGGATGGCGAGCCCTGAGTTTTGATTGGGGATCAGGAATATGTCGACAAAGGTATTAGACATTTTTGCGCACATGTTTGGGAATATTCGGATGGCGTGTGTTCCTATTTCTCACATTCATGGATTATCAAGGTTTGTGCTAACTTGGTATTAAAGAAAGCATATTCTTTTAGGTAGATATTTATATAAAAAAGTGACGTACCCAAGTATTTTTTAAGACTTCAACAGAAATAAAGTATTTTGAGTTTAACTTTGTGTCTACGATCTGCACCTTGGCGCGCCATTTTGTAAAACAAATTTTCCAGAAACAAAATGGCTGCAGACCTCAACGACTGAGGAATAGGGAGAGGCTTTGATCAGCAGTCAGAATGCTTCACCGTAATATATAAAACACAAAAATTGTTTCTACCTAAGTCCGTTATACTTTGAAACCATCGAACCGATATCATTAGAACCAAACCGGTTTCATTAGAAAGGCAATAATGCGAAGATGGTTTAAAACCACTAAAACAATGCATGAGGCACAAAATGTGTTTTTTTATTTTAATGACGTAGTTTCCGCTACTATAAATTAAAACTGCCTCCTACAAATCTCAAAACTGTAGAGCTGTGTCCCGTGATTTGGAGTTCCGTGCATTTTTCGACATCAGCACATTACAGTGGATAGGGCTTCAAGTCACGTGCAGTTCAGAGCCTCGGGTCGCTGGACTGGAAGTGGGTCAAGCGCTGATAGGGGTGGCTTTGGACTTTTGATTACATGACGTCGTGACAACGAGCTATTATGCCGGAACGTGGTATCGTTGAAACAGCTATAATAAGGAGATGTTGTATCTCTTTTTAAAGGATATGGTGATGGGGAGAATAAGAGTATTTTCGACATTTTAAATCACTTTTTTAATTTTTGTTTACTATAATGCAGGGCTTAGTGTATCTTACCGTTACAGGCCTGTTCAGCAGCGGACTATGTCGTGACTTTGGACCATTGCGGAATCAAGTAAACGCGCCGTGATAATTTCCTCATTCTAAACCACGATTCCAAGATTCATGAGCGTGTTGGTAAACATATACTCATAACGGTGACGTAACCAGGAGTTATTGTTACAAATCCTCAAATTAGATTTAGATTCGGGGCGTCACCGATTTCGTAATCCCCCATTCGTGTTGAACCGGCGCGGGGTACTGAACCGACAAAAATGACTCGATCGGAAATTGCGAGCACGATAAAAAACATCGTTTGTGTTATTTGTTTTGAAAACTTTTTGTTTACACACATGTTTCAACTTTTGTTTAAAACTTATTAAACAGTAAATGATATTTCTTTGAGCCCGTCTTTCTTTGTTTTGTTCTTAGTCAATGGAATGTTTCTTTGATATGGAAATAAGCATTCTTAGCAATTCAGAGCAAATAGTCTTGTCGACAATAGCGATTGTTTATCAAAATAATTAATAATGATACATTTTTTAAACAGAAGTCTAATGTGAGTACGCAGATAAGGCTCTCGCGGTCTATCTCTTACATTTACTTTTAATATCGACACTTTAAAATTATTTGGATATTTATATAGCCTAAACATTTTGTAATATATTGATTAACATTTGCGAATAGTTTATACCAAATTTATACAATTTACCATGTTATGTTGTTATATTATACCATATTGGTAGGAGTAAGAGTACTTGCTGAAAATTTCATAACAAGCTTTATGAACTAGTTTTAAAAACAATAAATTCTTTTCATTCAATTTTTAAATTAATGTATTTCAATATCCATGCAACGAGAGTAGAATGAGAACTTGTGAACGCTGCTAGTAAATGAAGTAAATCCTTGTAGGTACTTATAATATTAAAAAGTGACGTTTCGATGTATTTAATAAGAAATTATTGGTAATAAAGATTTTTGACTTTGACTTTATTCAGTTTTTACCTTTCAGTATCACCAACATTTCCTATTTTTTTTTAATTGTTAAATTCACACAATTCGACGGGATTTTATATTAAAAAGTAATGACCGGCCTCAAACCACAGCAGAACGAGTCAGTCGTCTTCTACCGAAGTATGAAACTCAAAACGATTTATTCCTTTAGATCTCAAGTATCATTTGGCTCGTGAGAAGATCCAAGACCGCGTCGCGTTGCGCCCTTCACTCCGAGATAGATTTAACGTGTCAAACGCCTGAGTCAACGGCACACATCAAAGAAAAGGTTGTTAAGAAATAATTCCTCATTAAATTTCCCCTGTTGTTCCAAAGCTTGAAACAACCAGCAATCTAGGAACAACAACCTCTCAAGTCTTAACACGAGTCAGGCATGTTGTCGATCCATAATTAAACCTCGATACTCGACACCATTGGGTTTATTACTCAAACGAACCGGGTCAGCATTCGAGACGTACAATTGAACCGAAGGATTCAAATGAATCAATATTTAATGAGTACAAATTGTCAGATGATAAGATCTCGACCATTAATCACGTAATGTCCTAACGACTATTTACCCCTCTCCTACCCCCCGACAAAGGCTTTGACTAACGAAAATTACGTGTATTTTTTTGGTACAAAGTATCTTGTGATTCCTGTAAACAAGATACTTTGGGTGGCTGTGTAAAATCGTTGCCTAGCAACGGCGAGCCAAGGTCATTTGCCGCTATCGGGTTTAGAAATCGCGCGTTCAACGAAAAAATAAATACACGTGATATCTCACTACAATACAAATTTTGTCCAAATCCCTTGAGCCCTTTGAGCGTGAAGGAGTAACAATATACATACAAACTTTTAACTTTATTATAAAGTGTTCAGTTGGCATAAGTAATGCTTAACTAATCAGGTCTCACTACAGGTGATATCACCGTACCTAATCTACATCTAAACTAATATTATAAATGCTAATGCAACCTTGTACTTACCTTTTCACGACTAAACCGCTGAACCAATTTTGATGAATTTTGATACACACTTTGGAAAAGGACATAGGATACATTTGTCGCAAAAATAAAACTTTAAGGGGATGAAAAATTGCATTCAAAGGAAGAAAATAGGCTGTATATTTCCCGACTTACGCACGAGTGAGCCGCTAGCTCACCATAGTTCCATATTCTCGCAAGAGAGAATTAATATATTTAATGCTAAACAGTTAATATAGTTACTCTAGGCAGCGCGCCCGTTAACAAGAACACTTTGTGAGACTTAATGAATACTCATAAAGTTATAGCGTACCGTATCGTGATGTAAGACCTAATAACTTGAGAATTTGATGTTAGAAGCTTTTGTTTACTGGCAACAGGATAATGATTTACAATACACACGGGAATCATTTTTAAGATGTATCTCGTACCTAATCGATCTCTCTTCATTTCTTCATTCAATATCAATTTCGAATATTGGCTAAAAATTGTTTGGATTGTTTTTTAACACTTTGACTGCGGGCCGCTTTCGTATTGTCGAGTTCGAGATGCCGGTTTCACACGCGCATGCGCGTTCGGCCGCACTGGCGTTGCGCCATGAAAAAGGATAGGCAACAGTGCGGGCGCACGCGCCTGGCGCGTAAAGTAGGCAAGCCAGCTGTGCGGCCCCACGCGCATGCGCGTTCTACCTATTCGTAACACCGGTGCGGATTTACACGCGAGGCGCGTTTGTATATTAAAAATAATATACAACAAAAAACAGGTGATTGGAAATGGCAGAGGACCTGTTAGGGGTGAATTCTTTACAAAATAACTATTTTATTCAATGATTTAATATGTAAGTGTACAAAAGGAAAATAAATCCCAGTGGTCTTTCTTGGAACTATGTAGGACCCGAAAACTATTGTCCGTTGGTTATAATAACATCATAAAACACTTGCAATATAGACTGCAAGAAATTTCAATATCTGGTTCACTTATTTATAGGTAATACGTACAATAAACATTTTTCTCACTGTCACCTTCTCAGAATTTCTTATCAGCAAGAAGCTTTTGTTTCTAATATTTTGCGCTCACGGCGCACCGCGCCATGAGATTCTTTTTAGTTTTAGCGACGTAAAACCATTATTTGTAAATGATGTTGAACCCTTTGTAATGAGCCGAGCTACGGCCCCGCTACCAATATTTGGTTAAATTCTAGGAATTTATCCGTGTTTGTCAGTGATTTTTATGTGAACATTACTTGTTTAGTGGATAAATAGTAGAATTTAAAAAGAGAATAATTTAAATCGAACTATATAATATATATTGTATATATATATATAAACCAAAAATAATGGCATTTATATTATACCGGGTTATGGGAAAGACATATTTGAGGATATACTTATGTTTTGCTACTTTATATTGTACTAGCGGTCGCCCGCGGCTCCGCCCGCGTGGATGTCGGTTACCGCTGCAAAAAGCCTACCCAGGAAAGACACGGTCAGCAAAATGATTCCCAGGTCAATTCACAGACACCGACAGTAACATTGACGACGCAGTCATTATCCGCAGGCTGCACAGATTGTCTTTCTGTGTATGTTAAGTTGTTAATGATGAAAATATTTAAATGTAATTAATACTAAGTTTTCACTTCTGCCGGTAGTCCCGGAGCGCAACCCGTTGTTTAAGGATATTGGTGACGCCCACTTCGCAACGGGCCGTGCAGCAGAAATCGTAATATTTTAATTTCGCCATAACTTCAAAACCAAACGTCCAATTTTAATCATTCAAAGACCAAATATTATCTCCATAAACTGTTTTTAGTGATGAAATCATTTATTTTGATAAGGATTAATAGCATGAGTAAAATAAACGCGTTTAAATGTAGTCCAAAAAAAATTCAAGATTTTTAAATAAAAAAATGGTTGCTGTGCCTCACTCGACATAGATGGGTATAGTGTGTCGCGGACTTTTTTGTAGATATTTATAAGATCTACAATTAATTAGAACATTTTATGGTTCTATCTTTTATAGTTTAGGCAGCGTACGCAAAATAAGTAACTTTTCTGGTTGATTTTTTACACCTTGTGTCCGAAAAACCTAAATATCTTACGGAACCCTATTTTTTTCCAAAATAAAATATAGCCTATGTTACTCGTGGATAATGTAGCTTTCGAATGGTGAAAGAATTTTTAAAATCGGTCCAGTAGTTTTTGAGCCTATTCAGTACAAACAAACAAACATACAAACAAAGTTTTCCTCTTTATAATATTAGTGTAGACAAGACGTGATTTATATATACAATATACAAACGCGCCACGCGCGTTTTCCGCACTGCAGTAGAGCCGCGTAAAACACAACGTATGTGTTTCGCCGCACATCCGAGAGGAATATTGGTCTCACGCGCCAGGCGCGTGGGGCAGCACTCGCGTTCGGCCAAGTGAAACGCAACATGTGTGTTTTCCGCAGTCAAAGAGTTAACAGACTTCTAAAAGGAAGAGGTTATCAATTCGGACTTTTTTTTTAATATATTTTTAGGCATATTTTCGTCGTTTAGCAACCCACTTGTATTTTTTTTTATTTGATAGGATATGCTTTCGGATTGGTCCCACAGAAATTTTATCACAATCCGTTCAATAGTTTGGTTGTAAAATAAAAAATAAAAACGGAAAATATTTATATCATCCAAATTACGTATTTGGCTTTCCTGTGTAGCCTTTGTGTGTTGTTTCTCCGCCCGTAGTATACCGATTTCGTAGTATATATCCCTTATTTCTCCTAAGGGCGAGAAAGTATTATCGGTTTTATTTAAATAAAATCTTATAAATTTGTACAAATTGTGACCATTCCATTTATGGAAATGGAGTTGCTATAGTACCATCTTTACCATACACGGCACTTGAATCAATTGTAATCATCCAATCAATCCCTTGGGCGCGAACTAAGACAACTGAAGGGGAATGGCGCAATAAAGGTCCCCCCTGGGAGCCGACCCCATGCGGAGGCAAAGTTCTTTGTCCAAGGTCCGTTCACATGGCAACGCGATCCTGACACAAATAAACACCGTATTGATAAAGATTCGAATTGAAAATCAGCTCTGTAACTTGTACGTGATAGTAAGTATAAAGAATAAGAATTAATTCATTTGCAACTAATACACTACATATTACACCAAAAAACCTTAAAAGTTGCAAATCTGACTCCAACTCAGGATATGCTGGCTGTGGACAGCGCTGGCCTTTCGTTGGAGCCGTAAAAATGTGATTTTGTGTATATTTTTGTTTATTTTGCGTATGTACAGTTTGTGTGAATGTCGTCTTAGTATCTATAGTACTAGGTGTAAGGTGTTAATCCAGGATATCCTATCCATCCTAGCACCAAATTTCATCCAAATCCGTTCAGCTGGTTTGGATAAAAGTTGGTACAGTTTGAGTGTGAATGAGTAAAAAAACATACACACATACATACAAACTTTCGCCTTTATACGTGTGATTAAATTAGAGGCACAATATTCTAGAGTAGCTAGAATGTATGCGCTATGAAAACTTAACTAAGGTAAGACATTTATGAACAGAAGACAACATGTTTCAATTAATTTTCAGTTTTTTAGCGGGAATTTTATTGAACTGGCAGCATAGTTCGTTACGAAACGTGTAGGAATTAAGTGTATTCACCTACCGACGCGACCAACATGGTCCCCCTAAACTGTACATGATTTAAACCCTGATTTAAATTTAAGTGGATAAGGAGAGCCGAAGATCGGGCTCAGTGGCGCTTACTAGGAGAGGCCTATGTCCAGCAGTGGACATGTATAGGCTGATGATGATGATGATGATGATGATTTGAAGTTACTTAGTCTTTTTATGCCACCAACCGTTTCTAATTACCGCTATGCAACGACTAACGGACACCATACGCGCCATATAAATCCGAATGTCATTTTATGAAACACTAGCAGCCCGTCCCAGCTTCGCACGGGGTAGTGACATAACTACAATAGTTGGACATATGCTACCGCGGAGTTTTTTGTAGACATTATGATGTTCTTCAATATTGTTGTACATTATTTTGTTCTATCGCTAATAGTTTCGGCAGCGCATTCGACGAAAGACATTTCAAGACTCATTTTTCTACACCTTCGGTTACATTGTTCAAATTTTACCAAGGATCCCTAATTTTTTTCAAAATGAAATGTAGCCTATGTCAAATTGGAAGAATGTAGCATTCTATTGGTGAAAGAATTTTTTAAATCGGCCCAGTACTTTTTGAGCCTATTCATTACAAACATACAAAAATAGGTACAAATCTTTCCTCTTTATAATATTAGTGTAGATAATATCTAATACCCATCATGATCAACCGAACAAATGCATACCTTGGTGACATTCTCAAACACACACACAATTTGTATGTGGACATCTAATGCGCAAGAGTAGATACACGATCTTATCCCACATCTCATATACAGGCCACGATAGAAAGCGTGAAAGATGACGTAAATTGTTTCTTTCAAAGCGCTAAGATATCCAAAGAAACGTGCACTGAAGAGCTATCCACTACTCCACTCATTAATTCCACATTAGTCCGCAAACAATGATGGCTCGTTAAAACGAAAGTACCCATCTGTTTACACAATTGTGTAACTGTCGATGAACATCTACATAATATATACAGTAAAAGCTCCTTATTCGCGCTTCCTTCATTCGCGTTTTCACTATTCGCGGAATAAAAAAATGCGACCATTTTTCCTATTATCGCGGCGAAAGATTTCTTTATTTGCGGATCTAAACGGTATAACGGTAAATACATATTAATAAAAAGCATTGAAGAAGAGGATACAACAAGCACTGGAAACGTGATATAAGATTTCAATCGACGTCCCCGAGACGGGGATGATACGTTTCAGGCGCATGTGATTTCACCGGCACCCACACCCTTCCACCGGAACACAGTAATGCGAGCATTACTCCTTGGCGGATTCCAGGTGTGGTGACCGTCATCCGGAGAGGTGCGCGTAGGGAATCAAAGGGTACACACCTACGGACGCGAGCAACTGGACCTCGCAAAAGTAAATAAAGTATTTACAATATTTGAAAGTAATTAAATCTATTGTAACATTTGAGATCGGGTGTAGTACCGGTCTCCGATGCCATTGTTCGACGCCAACGGTGTATACGAGATCCCACGCGCAGAAACATTTAATTACAAATGGATTAAGTACAAAAGGTCAAACTTCTGTTCAGCTGTCCTAATTATTATTCATTAAAATCCACTAACAGAGTTTTAAACAACAAACAAAAGCTGAGCCGAGCTTGGAGTTAAAAGAGACCTTCAGAACAGTGTCATGTCTTTGAATCTTTACACCAGTTTAGGCAACAACTCATAGTTCTTCGACACTTTATTATGTTGAGCTGGATGGGATAGAGTTTTACAATACTGTAATAGTTTTACAATATTCATGGACTTGTCACACCGCGCCATACATATTTCATTTCATTTCATTTATTGTCGTTTGTGAACCTAGGTACATAATTGAGATGGAAAACTTAATATAATTAGAACACTAGGCTCTGCTATTTGAGCATACAAACATTCATTAGCAACATTCATATATATAGAACATTTTGTAAATACATTATTATATTAACACCCAGACAGATAAGCAACTTTCGGGCTGGTCTGAAGTTATATGGGTGACCATTTAGAGGCATTTGAACTGAACGCTTCTGTGTTTCGAAGTGCACGTTAACATGTCCGTCCCAGTAAATCTAGTCGTTAAGCTAGGTCGGAGGCCTTCGGGTTGCTTGAATGCTCCTACGCCAGCGTTGGCCACTCACACGAAAGAAGAAGACATTCTTATTTTGTCTATTGTTTAAGTTCATTTTTCCCTAGTTTTTGGTATGGAAGAGTGGTCTCAAAGGTGCTTATTGGTCTGTACTAACTGAATCTATGTAGTATCTATAAACGACCCCGGCTTCGCACGGTTAGTAGAGCATCAGTGTCGTATCAGAAACTACCCGTGCGAAGCCGGGGTGAGTTGCTAATGTATTATACATATAAACCTTCCTATTGAATTACTCTATCTATTAAAAAAAAACATAAAAATTCATTGCGTAGTTTTAAAGATCTAAGCATACATAGGGACAGAGAGAAGCAACGTTGTTTATACTATGTAGTGATTTTCCTCACGTATCTATTGATTGCCAGGAAAGCCGTCCTTCGCTCCGTGGTCCTTGAACTGGTTGCTTGGAGACCGAACCTCGTAAATAATTCCACCCATTAAAAAGTTCACCAATCTTCACTTCCAAATTTTCTCCTCTCAGTTCCAGTAAATGCCTTAATTAATGAATTCAGTAGTCGTTTTAAAATAATTCCGAATTGATGACCGTACCAGCGGCTATGTTCCCACTGGCCTACTGTCGACAAGCGAGAGAGACTGGGCTTTAATGTACTATGGGAGCCTAATTAACAATTTGGTTCCAGGAAATACCGTTTTTAACACGTTTTGAAAACGGTATTGCACTCATAATTTTATTTTAGCGTAATCTTATTTTTGAAGGTCCGGATTTGAACCACCGACTTTTGGATTGAAATTGATTATAAAGACTGTATCACTGGGCCTCCACGCTTTTCTTGCCATTATCCTGCCACCATATCAGCTTCTAATGATCCCACTGCTGGGACACTGGTGTACTCTTGAGACGTGATCGGGCTGTGATCTATCACGGAAGCCAATTCTGATTGGTAGATATCACATGTCGACATTTTTGATTCTAAGACATCTACTTTGCCGATTAAAAAACGTGGAATTGCGCAAAGAAAAACTCAGTATGACGCATGATCATGATTTGAACTAGTGACTATTGAAAGACCGCAAAACCTGTGAGCGCTCTCTCCCGAACTTTTTGATTGGTTTTAATTAGACAAATTTGGCAGTTGGCTTGATATGGTCGTAAAGATTACTTGGTGGAGGTCAATGGCATAACATTGGTATTATGATGATTGGAAGAGGTTGTTCTTTATATTTAGTGCTCGAATTTAATTATTATTGCCATTATTAAGACGGCTCCATAGCTTAATGGTAGCCTTGCCTTCGAAGCGATGGGTCCCAGGTTCCCACTTTTTTTTTTTTTTTTTTTTGTCAAGGGGGAATTACTTTGCGTATACCCCACGCCTTGGGGAGTTATGTGTGACTCACCCCCAACACTATTCAGAAATAGCAGTGCTGGGGGAATACACACTAAAACCCCCTTGGTGTTCCTACACTACGCCTTCACGCTGGGGCTACGGGTACGGTATCACTCTTCCGCGGCCCCAGCGGCGTTGGTCCTCGCGTATCGGGACCCCAACACTGTATGCAGCTCCCTATGGTGGCGTGCCCGGAACACGAAACACGCCATCCTCCGGTGGGGACCTCATTTTTTCGGACGGCAGATTCCCCAGATCTACCGCCCGGAGGTTCCCGTCCCAGGTTCCCACCTGGCACCAGGTTCCCACCTGGGGCAGACTTTCTGTGATCAGCGCAAAGTTAGCTCGGGTCTTGGGTGTTAGTGCATGCCATCTGCGAAACACGAAATCCTGGCGCAGGGGTATGAGCGTGTAAACGATTACCGATATTTCTTGAAAAAACTACGGTAATCTGTTTTAAACGCTAAAACAAAGGATCACGCTTCAGAAAGGAATCAATATAACAAAGGATCCGTCCATTAGGAGATTTTTTGCCTGCTGTTTTAATGGAAGGTTGGAATAGAGTGTGTATCGTGTCTCCTGTGAAATTTTATGATATGCTTAGGAGATTACATGTGCTTGTAAATTTTAACAATGTCCGAAATCTAAAGGTATAAATAAATTTGATATTGATTTGAGAGTTACTAGGATTCCCCTCACGGTACGCAACCGTAAAAACTGCATGTGAGAGAAGATATGCGCAAGGTTCGGTTTCAAGAACAAGTGTTCTAAGTTTATAAGCGCTTACAATGGCAGCATTATGGGCCATTATCTTACCATTACGTATGACTTTCATTGTGCATTCTTCGTGATCATAAAGCGGATACTTGATGAGCGAAATTTTGCAAGGTATTATGAAACGACAATCTTCTTTAGGTATATCTGAAAACGGAGTTGAAAAGAGAAAATAGTTTCGAGTGTTTCAGTTCTTCCAAATACTGGGGCGGTCCTTGCTCCGTGGGTGGTGCTAAAGGAGCAACAAGTATCAGTAGATCTTAGCAAAGTTCACCTGGACGTAATGCCTCCACATCTAATTTACCGCCGCCAAGCAGTTGTGCACCCGCATTACTTTAGAAGGGTGTGGGTGCCGGTGAAATTAGATCTCGAGACGTAACATCTCCGTCTCGGGTGACGGGCGCAACGGGGTACTTGGATCTTCTCAGGTTTTGGTCCGGAAGGATCTAAATCATATTGATGTTTGGGCGGAGGAAACAACTTAACACAGGTGGGCTTTCAGCTCTCGTCAATTTGGTTATAACTGAAAAGATTGGCTAGAAGTACAGTCCAGCACAGATAGATTTTAATAATAAGAACAAGGAAAGAAAAAAACCACATCAATTTCAAACCCGAGCCTTTCAAATATTGAATTATAAAATACCGACCATTACTTACCCTCGAGATATACAGTTGGATCAAACGCACAGCCCCAAACAAAGGGACGGCAGGTGGTGTAATTACAGGGCAGTTTGATCAACCTGCCTCATGCATGAAAATCAATGCAATGAAGCCTTTGAGGTGAATTGGCACATAAATTGAATTTGGATCCATTGTCAATGTTATAATAAGTTCCTTTCCTTGTATTAATACAGAGAACCCTCATGAAATTTAGCAGTATCGCTCACTAAATAAACAGACGTACGTATTATTATATGTTACGATATCGTGATCTTGTGGGTTTTTCAATTACAATTCAATAAAGATAAAAATAGCGTGGTGGCCCAGGGGCATACGTAGACTTTCAATCTGAAGGTCGCTGGTTCAAACCCAAACGTGCACCAATGAGTCTTGTGTTCCTGTGTTTGTCCATACCAAACAGAAACAACAGAATCTTGGTGCCCTTGCACATGAGTGTGTAAAAGAAAACTCATGCATGATACAGACACATGAATCCATATCTGAGATTCGCAACGGAATTTCGTACAAAATCCATACCTTTTTCACAGAGTAACGCGCAGGTGGATACATGGAAATGCTGTACCTATAGATATATTCAGAATTTCATTTCGCGTAACAAATGCGAAGGGTGCAGAATTCGAATAACACATTTCATCTCACTTGGCGTGTTCTGACGTGTTCTGATGTAACATTCATATGCGAAAGATTATTTCGAGAGAATCTAGGCAGAGTTGATACACAGAAAATGTATTTTTAACCCCCTAAAAAAGAGGGAGGTGTGTAATAAGTTTGGCAGTGATCTTGTCGTCAATTCCTTCGAAGTCCGATTACAAAGCGGTTTTTTTTAAAGCTAAGATCAAGTAATGAATAAGTTGTGAGATTTAGTTGATATTTTTAATGCGATAGATAGAAAATAGCTGGCGGCCCACGCCCCACTATGTTAAGTGGTTAACGCAGACCATAGACGAAAGTAATCAGGTCTTCCTCCATCGAAATATGAGAATATTCAAATTGCAATGTGCTGCGCTCGCCACTCTGAGACGAAGATTTAACGCCTCATATGTACCCACCGGAACATAGCAACACGAGTTCACTACTGCTTGACAGCATCTTACCAAGTTTGCTGGCAGTAGCTCTCCGGACAAACTCGGCACTAGTTCTACTGCTACTTTTGGCAGAGGCAGTTCGTAGGATACGTGTAAGGACTCCGCGGGTACCCACTTACGATCACGAGCAACATGGTTCCGAAGTTCGATCTGATTGTTGCTACTTAATCTCTAGTCACTACACACTAATGTTACTATTGGCTGCGCTGATGAGAGAGGGATTGTACTACCACCAAGTTAGGGTTCTTTGATGTTTATCAAGCAGCTGCCAGATCAAAGCTACAATCGACAAGAGCAATTTAATCACAACGGAACACTCAGTACCCCAATCATAATGAACAGAATTCCAGAAGGTTCTAGAAAAGGCGATCTGATCACGATACCCGCTATTCAACCACACTATAATGTATTACGATCGCGATTATGAGGTACATTCATAAGGAAGAGCGTTTGCTACACGTCACGCACGAAGGGCACACATGGTAATGTTCTGTTATGAGGGCTTCGCGTACAATATTTTAATAGCGTGGGGTTAGGGCATAGTGAACATGCGACTTTTAGAATAAGCCATCAGCGACTTAGTCACGTTTCGGATGCTTGATATGACTGTTAGAATATGCGTTTAAGTCCAAATCAATGACTGGCCTCACATCTCGGGTGATAGCTATACCTCCTGCGGTTCTCCTGCGGTTTGAATCCCACGCAAGACAAGCAATTGTGTGATGAACATAAACGTTTGTTCTGTTTGGGTGTTAACCAAGCGACATTCTGATTAAAATAATCTTCATATGTTTCCAAGCAATTTAATCGCATATCTAGAACATTCCCATTTAAAATGTTCACTTTCCCAAATAGGTATTTCATTAATTACCGTATCATATCAACTGTCCTCGGTTAGAAAAAGCCAACGACCGGAAAAAGTGGCTTCACATTCGCTTTCCTATTTAAATGTTTAATTAGTAAGATAAGTTGCATTTATTCAGTTCAACATGAAAAAAAGAGAAACTTAAATTCTTTTGTTTCCAAACATAATGATTAAATGGTACTCGTGAGTGTAAAAAAGGATTATTAGGTATTGTGCGCTGTAGGTCTTGAGTTCGATTCCCATCTAGGACAAATATAGCGGTTTGTACTGTATGTTGTATGATTTACGCGCAATAAAATAATAAAATAAAAATTATTGAAAAATTAAAAAACCCGACAGCGTGAATAATTACAAAGCACATTTAAACATATTATAATAAGTTGTGTAATATATTTTTTTGTAAGTCATTTATAAAACCCTGTATTTTGATACCATGGTTTTGCGGAAAATTATTTTTTTGAAGGCGCCATAATATGGCGCCAAGAATCAGCCATTTTTATTTTAATACAGTAATCTAACGACACCTCTCAAGCTAAGATTCATGAAGCCGTTTAGGCTACAGAGCGTGCCAAAGAAATACAAACCCTCCAAAAACATAAGCCTCCTCGCAGTCGGATAAAAAACAACATTACATACTTTATTCTTAGAATATTAACCACAAATCCATAATGATTGGCACAATCATTTAATTTCATAAGTTTATCAGCGTTCATTTCGGTCCGATACTCCTGCATTTTCAATAAATGCAATCGAAAACAATCCAGGGTGTGTCGTAACCCTAACCTTGTAATGCAAGATCGATAACCACCCTCTGATTTGCACCCCAAAAAGCGGGCGTCGCCATTAGTAATCCATTCAACTATACAACTGGCTCGTGGGGTGGTTTCAGATACAAATCTTGACTAAACTTGACAAAACAGTTTGATGTGACTATGAATTACAAGAAATGATAGTCTCTAATCGGGGATATATACTAAAGCACTATCCGCACAGGGCTTTATTGCTTTATAGCGAACTAGCGACCCGCCCCAGCTTCGCACGGTTAGTAAAGCATCAGTGTCGTATCAGAAACTAACCGTGCAAAGCTGGGGTGACTTGCTAGTGTATTATACATGTAAACCTTCCTCTTGAATCACTCTATCTATTAAAAAAACCGCATCAAAATCCGTTGCGTAGTTTTAAAGATTTAAGCATACATAGGGATATAAGGACAGAGAAAGCGACTTTGTTTTATACTATGTAGTGACATGCCCCAGCTTACTTCCTCTCTCAGTAGACCGAGATACATTATCGGGGATCCCGATGACGAGATCACTTCTAACTATCCGAAGGCGTTCTTGCTATCCAGTCGGGTTAGTAAACACGTGGAGTGTTGCATTGCACCTCCCCACCGGCGGGATCGAAGAATCTCTATGTCGGCTCGCCCTGGGCGAGTCTTAGTCCAAACGTCCCGAACAGTAGCAGCGAGCCAAGCCGAGGTCCTCACCTAAGTGGTGCCCTTGGTTTGCTGTTACAATTATTAAATTTTAGTTTTTCAGTTGGTCGAGTGTCGGCCCTCACCAAAAGCCTGGGTAAAGTTATCAAGGCCATCTGAGGCCAACAACGCATAGACCAATTTAAAAAAAAACCTGCTATACTATACAATAAGGAAGACTTTTTTTAGTGTCCAAAGTTGGTCATTTAACGAAAAGAAGAATAAAAATCAAGAAGCGAGTGATCTCAGCGATTCTGAATGCGCGTTGAAGTATACGAACAAAAACAAAGCTAATAAATGTAAGTAATAAGTATAACCAAACAGGAAAAAACACCGCTTGAATTTTCTCGATTCTTTTTTGCAAATTAATTTTATCACGCCAATTCCATGTATCGGGTTTTTTACAATTAAGTAATTAATGACTAGCTCATTGAATTTCAACTTTGGTATCGACAGCCCAAGAATCAATATATTGGTTTATCAAAAATTAAAGTTCATCGACATGCTTACGTCAAAACCAGCTTTGTGCAATCCAAATTAATCATAACGGGAAGACGTACGAATTAACCAAAAAACAATTAAACAATACGAAAAGGTAACGAGCGCTCAACACGAACTTATCTTTTGTTTGGTAATTGCAACCGGTTTTCGAAATATCCGAAATTACACGATAAAAACTAGTTTGAATCGAATGTATAAACAATTATCGCAACATACAGTTACGTCATCAAACTGCAGTGCAAGACTGCCTGTTGTTTTACCGTTCAGAATAGTCAGTCATTGGACTAAGTCGAACGGTCGACTGACTTAATCTGAGATCCACCTAGATCCTATCCTCCTTTTAGAAGCACACACTTGTGCCATTGTCATCCGGAAACCACCCCATCAAATTAATTATGTTTTAGGATAAACTCAAAATTGCACCCGTGCAAACAAAAGCCGGGGCGGGTAACTAGTATAATGAAGAAAAGAAAAAAAATTAAATGAAAATTGATTGCATAAAACATAGCATGCAAATTCGATAACAATAAGCAAAAGCGGTAATAATATGCAAAGATATACCTACGCTTGTATTTACCTAACAGATAAGTAATTTGTCTTTTACTTTGAACTGTTCCGAGATATTTTTTTCAAAGGAAACAAAGTTTACACGGCGCGGCAGTGAGAACTGGGTGTGGCCTGGATACACCGGGGACAAGCCAGCCTACTTTGCAAGTGGGACGCCGCAGCGTCTGCAGTTCCGCAGACAGACAATGGAAACGGGTTGTCGCTCGAGCGATAGATAGATTGCCCTCTTACGGTTCACGTATGTTGGTTACAGCTTCTATGGCTTGAAATCGCGTAGAAAACTTTATTTAAAGGTCTTCAAAATACTCAATCAAAACATAAATAATTCACGGACATTATCAGATCAGTGATAGAATACTTGAATGTATTGCCAGGCTCATAAACACCAACGTTCTACACACCTACAGACGCGCAGAAAGCAGAGCTGGTAAACCAGTCAAATTTGTTTTATTATCTTTGACAACTGAAATTCGAATGAGAACTTTTCGCGGCCATGTTTCCAACATCGACACCAGTTGGCACTGTTTTGACTACAAAGGAAGGATGTCAAAAACATTGAATGTCAATGTTTGTTGTCAACGCGTTTAAAGGTTCACGAGATAACTAAACACTGGCAAAATTGGTGTGGCTAAAGACACAAAAAGCTATAAAGAAGAAGTAGAAGACCAGAAACCATAATCTATACTCTCATATTTCGAAGGCTGCAAACAAGATACGCGCAGGATAGGTCTCAAAATGCAGTGCAGCTGAAGAATCCGTGGCCGATAGAGCAAGCCATGGTCAATCATTAAAACAAGGATGAGCGTCCGGTTATCGAGCTGGGTTTGATTTCACAGTGTAACAATATTAATCAGAGTCCGTTAAGCAAGCAAAGAACAAAGAAATAACAACACGAAATTGCCACACACAAGACGAAACAAAAACGAAATGAGGTATTACATACACGTTATTTCTAACAATCAAACGTTTTTACTATCGTGATTTTGAATTTATTACCAACTTTGTGTCCACCGACGATAAAACGGAGACATCTATCGAGTCAGTCAAATGAAATACGTCATTACAATCGCTCTTAAAAAAAAAAAAGATTTTTGGTTTAACTGACATTGGCAGCTAGCATTTTAATAGTATCATTGCGGTTGAACTCTGGTTCCTGGTCTAGCTTTATAGCCCGAAAACCACTACTAATAAAAACGGTAAAAAAACACTGAGTACGTGCTAATTTGCATCATTCAAACGGCGAGTGCATTAGTGGCATACCAAATGTTAGGCATAACTGGTTTGCATGCATTGTATTGCGTGCATATGTCGCCCTGACACCCCAGCCGACAAGGCCTCAAGCCATGCCCTTGTAATTTCACAGGTGTTTTAGTGAAACACAAGTGAAGGTATGTTATGTTCAGAACTGAAGTGGTCCCAATTCTATTTTTTAAAAGAAAAACCTCCAAGCCAAAGAAGGTTATGATTTCAGCCCGTATTTATGGTTATGATTTCGTTTCAGTTTTCCTCCTTTCTGCTAAGACGTAACTTCTAAACTATTTGTCATAATTTGACAAATGACGTACCTATAGTTAGTAAAGTAATAATTGTCTGATAGTCATATATGTTTTGGAAATTATACAAAATAGCGCATTTGGTTCATAAATAAGTAATCGAAAACAAAATATAAAAAAACTTATCCCACTGTCAGATAATTATTTGTTCTCCTAGAGAGGGATAAGGCTTAATATTTTTAAATACTAGTTAATTCTACTAAAAGATGCAAATAGTTAATAATTAAATTAATAATTAACAAGATTATGAAAATTGAATAGTCAAGCTCTTTCCCGATTAATGTGTCAATTCGGCGTCTTAGAACTAAATTTTCATTCCTCTTTTTTGGCTTTTTTGTACTCAGGATTAGTTAATTCATTAATAACACTATTTTATATCAGGCTCTAATAGTCACACTGCAGGCAAACCGGCCTAATTTCGACAATTGAGACTGAAACTGTTTATTAAACAGTGAATGCGCTAAAAACCGTGGAACGTTTAGGTTAGTTTTGCAATGCACAATTTATAACTCGTTTTAAGCCTCTAAATGTTGTTTAACAGAAGTGTGTGTCTAAATAAATAAATAAAAAATACGACTTAGGTCTTATGATGTTATGTCTCATGCGCATTGTGTTCGGTGGAAAGGTATTCCACCGAACCACTGCTTGGCGGCAGATAACCAGACGCAGAGGTAGTATTTCTCCAGGCGCACTTTGGAGTTCCTTTGCTACTTTTTGTTGCTCCTTTAGCACCACCCACGTTGGATTCATAGGGTACTCACCTATGGACGTTAGCAACTTGACCCCCCAATATATATATTCTAAAAGAGTGACAAATTACATTAATAAAAAGATTATTGTACCTGCCATCTGCGTCTCGCCTCGTTGTCACCATGTTTTATCCATTTCGAAGACTACCGCCCACATACATGGAAGATTCGAGAAGAAAAAGATCTTGCTTATATTGATTATTGTATTTATGAGACTTTTATGTGGAATTTTACCGCTATCTCATTTATTAGAATTGGAATATGTTTCTATTGGAAGGCTGTTAGGCAAATATACTATCGGACCATGACAACTGACTAATTTGACGTATCTCTGTGCACCTGTGACACCTTGCGCATGCGCATGAAAATATAATACTTACGCGTGTACAATTTGACATGTTCAAACGATACTTGTGATCTAAAAGAATTTGAGTTTGAAACCGACTAAATGTAGTGGTTTGCTTTGGAATACAAAAGCATAAGCGCTGTACACTTTTAAATTAGACAGACCAAATCCTCGCACCACGTCACGAAGACACGTTGCGTTTCTTAAAACGAACGAACTATTACAATAACCCAGCTGGTACTTCCGTCAGAGTATTAATAGTAAAGTAACGTATGGCATTTCCGTTTACTTTTCCATCGACTTTAGCCCATTTTTACTTCGATTGGTTGAGTGAAAGGAAATATTAGATTTTTTGGTCTTTCTACATAGGATATCCGCCAAACACGTATTCTTTAGTAATGGCAACTTACAGATCTGATTAGCCAAACGCTAAGAAACAGTGATCTAAATGGTTACTATTTGTAAGACAAATAACTATTTCCCTTTGAATTCTTAAAAACACTAGGAATAGTCATGAAAACAAGTCATGTATTGTTACTAAATTTAGCGTTTGTTTTGACTTAACTAAGACCTTAACAAATCCGAATCAAAGTTGGCCATCAAACCCAAGTACTAGACATCCACTGCCACCGATTCAAGTCAGTCGTTTGCGCGTTGGCCAAGTCGCTCAGGTAGCTAAGAATTGATTCGATCTTTTGAAATCAAACAAGGGCGTCTGAGTATTGCGGAGGGTTGCTTCAACAGCCTTCGTTGAAGCGTCCCTAAATGAAACATTATCTTTCGGCGATCCCAGCTAAATTGAAAATCGATGGAGTCAATGAGCTGAGGCACCGGTGGCTTCAAACTTGTCAACTGACGCCAATTTTTCAATCCTTGGAGGTTTCTACTAAGCTTACTTATATTATTGCAATAATTTATGTATTACAATAATTATAAGAAAGTACCTGATAAAATAATTTTGAAATAATTCAGTCGTGACACAAATTACAATTAGAATTATAATCAAAGGCCAGTTGACACTCGAAATCTTGAGCATAAACATATTATTACTATTATTATATTAGAAATCATTTATCATCATCACTAATACACGACACAGGTCTGGAGGCTAGTGTGGGACCTAAGTACCTACTGTAGTAATTAATTAATAATAAAAATAAAAATTGCAACTAACCTACTAATGAATCTTAATATGTATAAATCTCGTGTCACAATGTTTGTCCTCAATGGACTCCTAAACCACTTAACCGATTATAATAAAATTCGCACACCATGTGCAGTTCGATCCAACTTGAGAGATAGGATAGTTTAAATCTCAAATTATAGTCGCAATTTTAATTTATTGCTAATTATTTGTCTGTTATTATTTGACAGTCACAATTACAAAAAACGTTAGCCACAGCAACGCGTGGCCGGGTCAGCTAGTACAATATATAATATAATTTCAGGGGAATATACTCCCCTGAAATTATATCCCAGCGTACCATATCGTCAGGAAATCTTGTAATTAACATCACAGTGTCTATTTATACTGAAATGTCCCAGAGGGCATGTAAGTTGCTCCCGAATGTGATGTGTCGCTAGCTCTGACACAGGCGACTATTTCAGATTTTTATCTAATTCATTATAAGAAATACTTTACTGTGAAATGAGCAGATGCACAGTGAAATGAGCTATACTGTCACACGCCTGTCTGAAATAATACATCGAGTAAATGTATCATCACTGGGGTATCTTTGATGGATGTAAATATATATAATAGATAGGCCAATGAAAATATGGATGGATAGTTCGAGAAATGATAAAAAAGAAGTAAGTCGCCAGCCGGCATTTGTTTTTTACGTCACGTAGACAAATGACCGAAGAAATAGTAAGAGAAATAAAGAAGACTTAATTTTCCGATTCCCAGTGTGAGATAAAAAAGCAAGTAGAGACAAAGATTAGGTTATCCTGCATATTAGAGCCAAGGCATCATTTTTTCGGATCAAACGTTACTACGATATATGATCATACATAGACTACTCACTATCATATATAGCTTATGGTAACATATGACCTTACTGCAAAAAATCGTTTTTCTGCCACAAATAGCATAAATTTCTTCTTTTCAAGAAAATTTATACCAAATAGCGACGATAGACAGACCTTCGCAAAACTGTGACGCAACTTGTGCCCGGAGTCTGAAAAGTCAATAAATTTGAGACCATTCAGTACAGCTTACACGGTGCCAGTAGCTGACCTGACAGCGGATAGATACCTACTTATTAAGCCAGTAATAGAGTACTTCGACTGCCAAGGAAAAAAATTACGTAGAAACTATCGCAGATCAAATAAATGCAGACATCCGATTAAAACTATGTACTTTGTGGGTTATAATTATGACTGTTTTAAAGTACAAAAACACATCTGCCGCTTGAGAGCCCTCCGCTAAGAACGGTTGTTACGCTATCAAGGCCATCTGCGGCCAATAACTTTTCTACTGTGTCTAGAAAATATAATGATATGATGATAATTAAATTAAAATATTTGATAAAAAAAC
The DNA here is from genome assembly GCA_921293045.1 of Aplocera efformata. NCBI lineage: Eukaryota > Metazoa > Arthropoda > Insecta > Lepidoptera > Geometridae > Aplocera > Aplocera efformata. The sequence continues at coordinate 6,614,364 of OV121061.1, forward strand.
TGCTTAGCCTCAATATAACCAGTTTTCTTCGATTTCCGAGCAAAGTTTAACGTTTTGCACACTCATACGCTTACACTAGAGTTCCCTGTGTCGCAGGTGGCATTGACAAACCCATAAACACAAGAAAAACACCCATGACAAGAGCACAAACTTCATTCTCACCACACTAAGTGTATCCTGGAACGGAATCGAACCCGGGATCCCCCACTTCGAAGGCTACCTTCAAAGCTAGAGCCGTCAACGACAGAGCACTGCATCGCGAACAAATTCTTTTGAATCACGCTATTTTGCGGCACGTTCTTGACCTTACTCAAACTGACCAACTGGCACTCCAGCTCGCAATGTGTAACCTAGGCATTACGGATTTTGTAAGGTCAAGGTGACTCAAGTTCTAAGCAAAATCAATCCCAAAAGGTCAATATGACTTATTCCGTTATTAGGTTTAGAAAACTTCGAAACCTTTGAACGGCAAGCAACTGCGTCTATTAACAAGTTTTCGCAACATTCTTTTACCTTCATACTAGCAAATTATAATATCTAGGTTAAACTGCAATTAATGATCGGTCCAGTAGCAAATCACTTACATAAGACGCTTTTTTTGTTTGGAAAAAACCGGAGCTGCATCATATTACAATAGGGGACCAATTAACTGGTTTCAACAATTAAGAGCGTTCATATTCCGTTTCGTTCGAGTTGCCACGCGCTTTTTCATTGATAAACAGAGCGTGGAGCGTTTGTGGAGGGATGTGTGATGGTGGTACGCTTAATTATTTTAGAAATGTGGTATTTTCATCATAGTCTTGTAGAATACAGAAAAAAGTCAAAGTCAGAAACTTTTTATCTTTGAAAAAGGGGTTTTCGTCTCCAAGATGCCTTTTTATGAGCCTGCTGTGATGTGTTGAATGCAGTCTCAAATTACCCCCAAAAAACACATAATTACTGAAAACACGCAAGAAAGTTGTAGACCATAATTTCTAGTAATTAAATAAACGTCATAACCTTCTAGCCTACCTACATATTATTTTTCAAGTTTACTAGATATTTATCACAGTTTCAGAATTATGATCAAAATAATTCTCAAACCGTGAACTCACACATGATAGTTTTTAAAGTACATAGTATCATATGTATTTGAATGGTGAGCAATTCATTATTATTTTATCTGGCAAAAAACATTGAAAGGATCAACCAGTTCTTAGTGTTTACAACTCAATAAAAAAAACATCTCATTTTTAATGAAAATAGTAGTAAACAGAAACACTGTTCAATTTGACCTTGTCTTGGCTTTCGATGACATAATCCTATTGGTAATATCTAAATTAGGAATCACTTGATCTCATGCAATTTATTGAATAAGGATGAATATGTATATGCCTCATACATATATAGCTTAGATTAAGTACCTATATTGTCTTTTAGAATGCAAACATGCAAGCTAGGAACTGATGTCATATTATCTTTTTGCATGTAAAGTGCCTAAGGATCTCCTGTGACACACTATGTGCTTGCAAATATGTTTATGTCAGTGTAAAATATGACATTTTCAGACAATAACTGAGATCTAAAAGAATAAAGTTCAAGTTAAACTAAGTTGAACTTTATTTTCATTAGGTACCTATTTACTTAATTTTATTTAAGTTCTTTATGTTTTTTATAATTATAAAAATATAAGAAAAGAAAAATACTTATGTATAGATTTTTAATGGATTTTATTTTCGGATAATAAATAAATAATATTACATAAATGAATACCTAATGGGCAGAGAAACTTTGATAATTGATTTTGCAATCAGTCACATAAAAGTGACCAAACACCTTAAATTCAGAATTAAAGTTTGACACAGATGGTGCCCAAATTCCATCCATACCATCAATCATATTTCCTGGTAGGTTTGAATATCTGGCATAAAAAATATATTCGATGAAAATCTCAACTGGCCAACAATTACCTGGGTCTTTAAAAGTAAGACAGACAGATAACACATATGGAATATGATATAGAACTCCTAGAATTGCATCAAAGCGGTTTTTTTTTTTTAACAACTTGAAGCTCATGTATCCTCGCAGAATACTAACAGTTCTACAGAACTAAGGAATGACAGCCAAGTACCTACAAGAAATTCCTACATTCAATTATTAAAGGGCAACCTTAAGATAAAGATGATCACATAAGATATGGTCTGCATTTTAAACCAGTGTGTCTGCGTTAAATGAATATTTAATAGGTGGCTTGTTTACAAGTTAAGTTATTTGTATTAAATAGTGGAAGGATTTAGAATGATATGTATGTATGTACAGATATACTTAAATAAAATAAATAGAAGAATAAATCTAAGAAAATAAAAAGCAATTTATTTAATAGCAGCATGTTCTGTCCACTAAAACAGTTTACTTAGCAGGGTTAAAACTCAACAGTTACCCCGCAAAGTCAAAAACTATAGGTGCAGTAAGATTGAGGAGTGTGTTCTAACTGGTAGTGCATTGCATCTCCCAAACAAATGACCTGTTTTTTTTTCTTACTCTGGCATTTTGCATAATTCAGCAATAATCCTAATGTAGATATGGCATGGATACACATAGATGCACATTTTTATTTAATTATTTTGTTGTTATAAGCTTATAAGTTATGAGCTTTAGGTAGTCATTAGTAACAAGTAGTTATGTAACATTTAACTCATAGTTGTGCACTAGGTTCACTGTGACGCAGGTAGCATGCACAAACACTGAAAACAAATTTTATGCTCATCACACAAATTGTGGCCCTGCCGGGAGTCGAACTTGGGACACCTCGCCTCGACGGCAGGGCTACTAACTAGTCTACGGAGACGTCAATTTGGATCTTAGTTGAACCTTTTGATGTTATCATGGGCAGGGGACAATAAACATCAGGTGCATCTTGTTTTTTTTTCTTATGATTCAAAACAAACGTGCATTCAAGCTCTAATTATTATGCGATACAGTACGGACAGCCACGAGAAGATTCCGCGCCTTGAATTAATGTTCCACTCATTAAAATCCGACAATAAGCACTTAGTTCTAGCAATCGGAGCGTCCGATCGTTTCGTTCAATACGAACGGTTTACCGGAACGATTTCGTAGCTAAGGGGGCCAAACCAGACTGGTCCCAGACGAAACACTATGTATACGGTGTAGGCGCTTCTGGCTTACATTTCAATCAAATAACATGACCTACCTTCATATCCGTCACAATCTGCTGGTACAGATTCCATAGCGGTGAACAATCCTTCTCCGTTGTCCCCTCCATTGTCAAATAAACACAACACAAACACAAAAAAATATGATCAAACTTGAAACGGAATCACACGCGGAATCGCGCCATCGTCGAACACATTTTTCGTCAACTGTTGCATTTTCGTTACGCTAATGACTTTCGTAATTAATCCCACGGTTACCTACATTTCACTTCACGTTTTAGGCACAATAGAAATGCTATAAAATCACAAGCAACAAATCAATATTTATAAACATGAAAACCCTCCATGTAAGCGACTCGTTTGGAATCGGCGCATCGCTCACAAATCACTAAACCACACGGAACGCAAGCGGTAATTGGTTTACAAGCTATAGAAGGTTTATGAGAGACATATTCATACAAGAAATTCAATTTTTTCACTTTCTTTCATACAAACTCGCGAAGAAAACACAATACGCGTTTCTCGTAAGCGCTACACGAGCTCATCGGCCGGAATCGGTTGTTTGTTTGTAGCGCTCTAGCGCTCTCTCTCGAACTCAGACCAAAAGACAGTCTCGGGCGTCGGGCAGCCGATTCGTCGATGTTATTTTCGGGTTGTCAGTATAAAAAATCTAAATGGACTAAACAAGTTTCGGAACGGATTGATTACCTACCGTTACGGTAAACAATAACGTAATATCAAAATAATTAAAGAAATGCTACATGAAATGATTTTCTAAAATTTTTCATACAAGTCGATTCAAAAAAGAAGGCTCGTTATTTCAAAATTGTAGAACAAATCAGTTTTTTGCAAAAGATCTACCCCTACATAATATTTTTACCCGTAGTAGAGCTGCTTCTGCCATTTTCTGTTCATTTCGTTAATATGCTGTTATCTCGGTTACAACAGAACTCTTTTCATGTTTTTTTTTTTTTTTGAAGTTACAACACCAACATTTTGTAGGGATGAGCATAGTGTGAAAATTATTTTTTTAATCGATGACTATAATTCGTTTGTTTGAATGACAACTCCATGAAATCGCTTATTGTTCATTCTGATTTCACTTACGGATCCAAAATACGGTTACTAACAAAATTTCCTATTAATAGAAGATCAAGCAAGAGTAAATTTAATTTTAAGAATAAATCGCTAGTTACTCGAGAGTTACGTAATTTTAAACGTATCATTAACTACAACTACATGTGAGAAGTATATTTGTGAATAGTTTACTGTTGCTACACGTAGAATAGGGAAGATAGCATAATGTTTCATCAACGTGGCCGCATAATTGTTTTGCGTTTATCAACGATGCCCAATTTATTTATAATATAGCTTGTAGGCTCAAACGATTGTGTCATTATTTGACCTAAACCATCGTTGAGCCTACAAGCTATCGTTTGAGCAATTGACCAATCAAACGATAGCTTGATGCAGCTATAAGTGAAATCTCCAATTTATTTAAGCAGAATAAGGCCGTTCTTTGAAAGCTTTCATTTGAAATAAAAACTGATCGAATTAAGTCTTTGTTTGTCTTGAATTTATCATTTGAACTTTTTATAATTGTGAGGAATTAGAAAAAGAATACAAAATATAAAGTAGGCCCATGAATATTATTACTGTAGTTACTTTAATTTAGTGTATCGATTTATTTGAAATATTTTCTAACTCTCGTGATTTGGTAGTAATCACTGGCACTGGCATTTGTGAGTATCAGTCACATTGATCATGTCAGTGTCAGTCAGTAACCATTTTTCTTTTTTGCTGTCACTGATCAACTCGGGTCTGGTAGGATGTGGTTATGCGTTCGGAATGTATTCCCGACGATCCCCCAAAATTATATATAAATAATATAATATGTAACACATATCACTATTTTTATTTTTTGTTAGAAATTGCGAATTTTACTGCGGCTAGTGAATAGCGAATTGTAATTTCCAATATTATCTACTTAGTGCGGCTGATTTTTCTCTTGTTATCCAGGAGTATCACAGACAAAGCTCCACGAGTTATTTGCAAGCATAGCTTAGATGGGAACCTTTGAAACATTTTTGGATTGTAGCTACGTTTTACTGAAAGCGTTCCCATGTTCATTGCTAACTAAACCCACATTTTAGGAGGAAAGGTCCATAATGCAGTTGTAAGGAAATAAATTTAATTTTAATGACATATTGTTTTATGGTATCATTTAAACATCAGTTGAAATGATACCATAAAACAATATCAGATTAATTATTACGCGAAAATCAACGGATTTATTGTTACCAAGGAAATTTTTGTCACGTTAATGAGTTCCGTGCTTGTTTTTTAGTATAGTTAATGGTAGATGTAAAAGATCAATCTTCAAAAAACTTTCTGCAAATACGCCCTCTTTGATTATTGCTACACTAAGCTTGAAAACCTTTGTGCTTGAGAAATTGTATTGCTGAACCATCTTTACTTAAAAGGCATGCAAAAGACTTACAGAAATGTCAGGCAACGAATGGTGGTTTTTTTTTGTCGCTCCCGCGCTCCGGATTGAAACAACTGAACGTGCCTCAGGCACGGTTTTGAGAATTTGGCGCAATTTTATTTTATTACTATCTGCTTTCCTACTACTGCAATTAACACAGAATTACTAATAAGCTTTGAGTGGGAAATAATGTCTAAAATAGTAAATAATGAGGGTGTCCGACCCGGGGTGATACACAGAATAGCTCTTGAAAACTTTGTGTGAGTATTCGTTTGTTTGTTTGTTTCAACTTCAAGAGTTCACTCATAAAATATTACTAGCTTATTTATTTCACACATAAAGGTACATATAAAATACATTTATAAATGTGTCCAATGCTAAACCACATAATTGCCACTTACTGCTAAACTTACCAACTAAGTCTTACCAACTTTGCTATTACCGGTTCCGTGATTTCTGTTCATAAAGTTTTTTAATTGATGGATTCACGCGGCAGGCTTTTCTGGAATTCGATGCTATCAAGTCCTGAAAAGTTCAGAGAGTGCGTTAAATATAGATCATCACAAAGTTTTTATTCAAATCAATTTTCAATTTCAGAACATACAAGCAAGTAGTTCTATTCCCTGGGCCATCATTAAACATGATAATTGGTCCTAATGGGACTGGAAAGTCCACTTTTGTGTGTGCTATAATTCTTGGCCTCTGCGGAAAGACCAGTGTCATTGGACGAGCTAAAAAAGTAAGTATTTCCCTAGTCTAGGTAAATCATCTTTATGCTTGACACAATCCATAAAAAAATGATGGATATTCTGCTAAAATAAATAAAGAAAAATAATAATAAAGCCCATTTATATCCTGCCTTTCTATAAGTACTATACATTGAGATTATTTATGTTACATATAGTTTATTTATTTACATAATTAAATTACATTATTTAGGATAAGAAGCCTCTGTTGGGTATAGGCTTCTTCCACCTTATTCCATGACTTTTGTAATTCGCGTTTCAATATGTTATCCTTCTATCTCTTCCTTGGTTGTTTTCTTTTTTTGTTTTTTTTTTTTTCTGTTGTATATACAAACATTTAATACATACTAACAACACAGATATTTGTTATAGTAAATATCTATGTTTGTTATAACAAATGTCTTGAGTGGAGATTGTACCCACAATGTGCAATGCAGTAAGCAAAGCCAACTGGGATATGAGGCCAGTTAACTATAATAAACATGTAATATTTTAAGTATCATGAAATAAACATTCTTTTCTATAGATTTCAGAGTATGTTCGCAGTGGATGTGATAGTGCCACAGTAGAAATAGAACTGTATCAACAGCCGGGACGAAATAATGTTATCATTACACGGAACTTTAACCTCAATGATGTTTCAACATGGTCCATCGATAACAAGACAGTTCGAGAAAAGCAAGTTCAAGACTTGATTGCTTCTTTGAATATACAGGTAAGTAAATTATAATAACTATACAATAAGTACAGGTTCACCTGATGTTAAGTGGTCACCGCCGCCGTAAAACAATAACATGACTTAGATTCTCCCCAACATAAGTATGAGAAGACCCAAGTTGCTTTGCGTTGCGCCCATGATCAGAGATAGGGATCTTACCGGACGAAGTTTGCTCAAGTTCTTTTGTCACTTTTTATTGCTCCTTTATCACCACAGGGGGTACTGTAGGGATACTGAGGGTATTCGCCAATTGGTACCAGGAAGGTCCCCTTGTACCAGAAAATCCAGGCCAATCAACACCATTGTCTATAATTTCAGGTAGACAATCTATGCCAACTCCTTCCCCAAGACAGAGTGCAAGATTTCTCCAAAATGGACCCACAACAGCTTCTCCGCAGCACGCTGTCCGCTGTGGGGGGGCAGGAGAGCGTGGCACAACTGGAAGAGCTGATCGAATCCAGGAACAAGCAGAGAGGCTTGTCTACCAAACTGCAGAATAATGCGCAGCTGCTGCAAGAACAGGAGAGATTGAATAAGAGGTATTATCAATTAGGATATCTTAAACCAGGTGATAGATAGATACACTTTATTGCACACCCAACAGGTACTGAGCGAATATCTCTTCCATACATTGCCATTTGAATCCATCTTGGCCTTTTTAAATCCTGCACCCCACAGTTAGCCATCCTAAGGGAACCGTAAATTTTTTTAAAGTAGCCTATTTGCTATTCTAGACTATAATTTATCTATGTGCCAAATTTCATCCAGATGCGTTCAGTCGTTCTAGCGTGATTGAGTAATAAATATCCATCCGTTCTGATTAACAATCATTCATCCATCCATCCATCCTAACTTTCCCATTAAGATGCTCAATATGTATGTTTTTACAAAAATAAATTCTGTCAGTTATCTAGTTCCCATAGGAAATAAATATTTATAGACATTTAATATAGCACGCATTAAATCTCCACAAACATTTATTTACTTGCAGATTAAAAGTTCTAATCGACGCAATGCAACAACGGAAAGACATAGAAAAACAGATCGAAGTGTGCGAAAAGAAGAAGCTATGGCTGGAATACCAGGAGCTGAGAGAGAAGGTGATAGAATACACAAACGACAAGAAAAAGGCCGTGAAGATAGTCACCACTCACAAGAGCAAAATGGAACCGCTCCAGAGAGTTATCGACAAGGCCAAAGTTGGCATCACAAAGGTGGAGCAGCAGAAATTGATGGCGGTAAGGACTTTGTTAAGTTCTCAGTCAATTTTTAAATCTCAAATTTACATGTTCTAGGAGCACCTTACACTTAGATAGATAGATAGATAATACTTTATTGTACACCAGATGATTTCTTCCAGACAACCAAATGGACAGGTTAGCATGGGGTATTCAAGTATACCTACTGACTTACCTACCTTTTTTTTTTTTTTTTTTTTTTTTTTTTTTTTTTTTTTTTCTTCTTGGGGAAAACCTTCATCGGTACCCGCCCCCCATTGGGGACGTTGGACGGGTTATGCCGGATTCTTACCGGCTAAAAACCCCACGGTCCCTTCTAGACGCCCATTGCTGGGGCTACGGGAACGGCTTGCACTCTTCCGCGGACTGACTTACCTACCTACTTATGTTGAATTCTTAAAAAAATAAATAATTCGGAACGTCACTCCGTGGCTTAGTTGGTAGTAGCCCTACCTTCGAAGCGAAGAGTCCCGGGTTCGATTCCCGGCCGGGGCACACTTTGTGTGGTGAGCGTGAAGTTTGTTCTCGGGCCTTGGGTGTTTGTCTTGTGTTTCTGTTTGTCCATGCCATCTGCGACACAGGGAATCCTAGTGCAGAGGTATGAGTGTGTAAACGTTTATTTATTTATTTTATTATTATTTATATATAATTTATTTATTTATTTGCAATCATCAAGATCCACATAATTTAAAAATTCACTGATATCATAAAATCATTTTTCTGGCAGCCATATTTACAACTTGATTTTTAACATATGCCTTGCTAGTCTGAATTTACTTGGCAGATTGTTAATGGCATTTAAATATACCAACAAGATCACGCTTTCTAACTAAGTTTAGCAGTTGTTCAAATCAAATATTGTGTAATTTCACAGGGCCGAGAGATCCACACGCTGAAAGACAAAGCGAAAGAAATCCTAAACGCAGTACGCAACCATGATTTTACACTGAAGGACATAGAAACCTCGTTTCAAGAGAAGATGGAGCGGCACAGGAACAGGGAACAGGAGCTGATCGAGGCGAGAACTAAACTCGACAAGTTGAGGACTGACAAGGAATGCTTGGAGGAAAAAGTTGGCGATGGTAAGCCCTACTATTTAACAGGGCGTTATTAAGTATTGATTTGATGTCATATCTTTGAATTTCTGGTTATAAAACATTCTTGTAGTATTGCCCACATATTAAGGAAAACACAAATTTTCTGCCCTCTGGTTAACTGGCATATTTGAACCACGCTCTCTATCTGTAAATAAAAACCGGTCAAGTGCGAGTCCGGTCAAAATCGTGGTGGCCCCGGGGCAGAGATGCCGACTTAAAATCTGAAGGTCGCTGGTTCAAACCCACACGTGCACCAATGAGGTTTTCACTTGAATAATTTATGCGCTCTCGAAGAAAGCATCGTGAGGAAACCGGCATGTCTAAGAACTAAAAATTCGAAGACATGTGACATCTACCAATCCGGATTGGGCTCCCGTGGTAGATCAAAGCCCATCCAATCTCAATTATCGCGAGAAGTCAACGAAGTGATCCTATAAGGCTTTCCTTTTTATTTTTGAGGCACGGAAACCTTAAATTTACAAATAATTTCAGAAACTCGTATAAAAATGGAGATGGCTGAAATTGCCAAGGCCCTGTCGAAGACCAGGGCGGCAATGGATGTGCTTAAAAAGCAGAAATTGGAGGTGCAATACGACCTGGAGAACAATGTGACACCGCAGATCAGGCTTTACCAGAACAGGTAAGGTTACACCATGGTCACACACTCATAATATAAATCCAACTTACAAACCACTTTGTCTTGTGTTTCTGTATTTTTCCATGCCATCTGCAACACAGGGAATGCTAGTGCATATTTATGACTGTGTAAACGTTTATTTATTATTTATTAATATATATTGAGCTAAATTTCCTTTCCTTTCCTGAATTTCCGCAGATAGATATCCATAGCGTCATAAAACATCATAACTGCTTGGCTATTTACCATTAAAATGGTAATACCCCATGTATTAATAATAATAAATTATTTATTGACGTTATAAAAAGGGTTACATTAAGTATTGAGAGTATTGCCATTACTCTCAATACCTAATGTAACCCTGTATTGCCATTACTAATATAAAATATTAATATTAACATTGTGTATCTATGAATCTTTGCCTCCATCACGTAAGAACATGGGTGTAAATGCTAATTGCTTCCAGGATCCGGAACTTGGAGGATGTGGATGTGAAACGGCTGGAAACTCTTCGGAACTTCAGCGAGGACTGCTACAAGGCTGTCGTTTGGCTCCGGGAGAACAAGGAGCTGTTCCAAGAGCCGGTGTATGAGCCCATGATGTTGGAGGTACGCATAAACTTCAGCGTACATACAAACAACGCTAGCATGATTGTGAAATGCGAACAATACTAGTTGCGCCTCGCAATTAGTATTTTCTGTATCAAAAGTAGCCTATGTAGCATAAAGTAAATCCAGGATATGAGCTGGATTTCATCCAAATCGGTTGAGCCTTTTGAGCGTGATGCAACAAACACACAAATAAATACATGTGATGCATGAACTCGTTAAATCAAGGGCTTATGATCTTAACTGAAAGGGACAAAATCTGAACTGAATCCTGAATCTAACAGTTATTTATATGCCATGTTGGAGGCCTTCAATCTTGAAAACCAGAGTTAGCCACTAACTCAAGCGAAAGAAGAAGAATTTCATATTGAAATCGATAGTTTCAATATGAAATTCAAGAGGCGGGTTAATCGTTATTTGAAAGGCCGGCAGCGCATCGGCATTGCCCCTGGTATTGCAGGTGTCCATGGGCGGTGGTGACCACTTTTCATCAGGTGGCCCGCAAGATCGTCTGCCCCCATTACGCTAGAGATGCCCAGCTGTAGAACCAACCTACTTAAGTTTGCCCCCATGTCACTCGCTATCTATCTGCTAAATATCTTGTCTGCGAACAGCGTTGATATTTTCCATAATAACCTGCCGAAACTACTACAAATAGCACAGGTAGTTTTAGAAACAAAATGTTTCCATTAGTAAACCTTATATTACCTTATATTAAATACTTACATATGTCATCGCCTTAGGATTACCCTGTAATGATGTAATACTGTTGTCTAAATAAATAAATAAAAATAAATAAATAAATAACTGATAATGATGAACCAATCAAATGTTATAATCGCCCCGGAAATTTATTTTTATACAATTAATGTTTGTTACCGATTCCCGATTTGGATGATTTGTGGGTGTACCCACAGAAAATAATTATCCATCTGAGGTGGTCCCATAGTAATTTCGTGAGGAAATTCCATCCCTTCGGGCGTAAAAGAAATGATGAAAGTATTGAATTTGTCATATCTGTGTAATGTAATGTAAGCATGTAATGTGCCTAAGCAACTCATAGTTCATACTTCATAGTCAAAATGATATAAGACTTAAAGGTATAAAATTAAATTCGATTCGTTTCAATCAGTCAATTATTACCAAACATATATAATGGTTTATTTTCAAACAAATGTCATTATGGCTGTTTTAAATCTCATTGAATTCTTCATGTTGTCCACAGATAAATTTTACTGATCCAAAATTTGCTCGGTACTTGGAAAACACGGTGGCCTCCAGAGATCTAGTGGCGTTCACTTTCGAATCCAGTCGGGATATGAACCTGTTCCTCAAGAAGGTGCGGCAGGAGGGCGGCCTCAAGCGGGTCAACGCCATCTGCAGTCAGGGAGGGAAACTAAACATACAGACACAAAATATACAACAACTAAGGTATTAATATGAAATATAAACGTTTCCACACTCATACCTCTGCACTAGGACTCCCTGTGTCGCAGATGGCAAAACGACAAAAGACCCAGGACCCGAGAACAAACTTCATGTTCACCACACAAAGTGTGCCCCGGCCGGCAATTGAACCTGGGGAATTGAGCACTTGTTCAAACCCTATCCGCGACGCTCCACGGGGAAGAACAAGCAAGAAACCGGTAACGGAATCTGGACAAGTTAGTTTATCCGGCCGGGGATGATACGTCTCATGCGCATGTGAATTCACTGGCATCCACACCCTTACACCGGAACACAGTAATGCGGGTACTACTGCTTGGCGGCAGATTCCAGGTGTGGTGGCAGTACCTCTCCGTCATGTTGGAGTATATTTTTAATTTATAATTATAAATTAATTATTAAAACAATTATTATTACAGTTACCTAGGCTTCTACACGTACCTAGTCGACACTATAACAGCCCCGGACGCGATTATACGTTATCTGTGCAAGAATTACAACATACACAAAATACCGATCGGGAATGAACATACCTACAACAACAGTGGGCGAGTGCCGGCTAATATCACATTCTTCTTTACCGGTCAGTATTTTTAGATTCTTACGTTATCTGTGCAAGAATTACAACATACACAAAATACCGATCGGGAATGAACATACCTACAATAACAGTGGGCGAGTGCCGGCTAATATCACATTCTTCTTTACCGGTAAGTCTTTTTAGATACTTACGTTATCTGTGCAATAATTACAACATACACAAAATACCGATTGAGAATCAACATACCTAAAGCAACGGTGGGCGAGTGCCGGCTAATATCCAGTTTTCTTTTCCGGTAAATCATTTTAGATTCTTACGTTATCTCTGCAATAATTACAACATACACAAAATACCGATCGGGAATGAACATACCTACAACAACGGTAAGTCTTTTTTTATGTGAATAAGTTACCTGCTACTTTTGATTGCTCCTTTAGCACCACCCAGGGGGTACGTGTAGGGAATCAAAGGGTACACACCTACGGACGCTAGCAACTGGACCCCTATTTAGGTCCCTCGGTTGGTGCGAAAGCAATATTAGAACTTGCCAAGTACTGCCAACATACTTGGTAATCCATCGTCAAGTAGCACTCGAATTGCTCTGTTCCGGTGAAAGGGTGTAGGTGCCGGTAAAATTACAGGCGTTTGAGGCTTGACATCCCCGTCTCGGAGTGACAGGCGCAACACCATGTAACTTATGCCTTCTTATGCTTCTTATGAGGCAAGACCTGAGTCTATATTGTTGTTTATGAGGTGGTCTAATGCTCGGTGCCCTTTTCCAGAGAACCACAGATTCACAGTCCGCGTGTCTGCGTACAGTGGTGCCAAGTCCTCGTCTACTATAGAGATCCGGCAGGCGAAATTGTTGGCCAATACTGTGGATATAGAGCAAGTGGAAAACTACAATAAACAGTGAGTATCGGAACTTATGATGCTCGCATTGTCGAAAGGCGAGAGTGAATGTGCTTCAATCTACCGCGGGAGCCTGATTCCCTGTAGATTCAAGCACATATTTTGGGCTATAGGATTTTCTTGGGGCTATATGATTTACCCAACTGTCAAGTTTGTAACACTATTTTAAAGTACACTATTTTAAATTTTAAAGTATTTAGATCAATTACTTAAATGAAATTAAATATTTTATAATAAAATATTTCAGATTATCAAACTTTGAACAGAAGGCTAATTCTCATAAAGCCAAGATCATCGCGTTGGATGACAAAATCTCTACGATAGATATCTCGTTGAACGATTTGAATAACAAGCAGAGGAACATAACTGATGGAGTTGAAAAGGTATTGTATAATTTTTTTTTATTCTCAACCTGTGTGGTCTGATGGAATTTCATATCGGTAACAACTAACTAGGGGATCACTCGTTTTTTTTTAATGACAAACCTTTAACACAATAATACATAATAATAAATAAATTGACTAGAAAACAAATAAATAAAATAATATTTTGACAAGAAAATATTCATAGTTTATTCGGATAATCAATGTAAAATTATATTATATTAAGTATAAAATCGACAATAGCGCGTAAGTAGTTTAAACCTACCTACATGCTATCTAGAAAACCTCGGACTGCCTCCATTAATATTGTAATACCCGAACAAGGGTCCATAATGTGAAACTCAGAATGTAAACCAATAATATTACCTTGTACCATTATGAGAAGCAATAAATGTATTGAGTATTGAGTATTGAGAACACTTTTTTTAACCTTGATGTAGGTCACGAAAAGTTTTGTTCCCTTATTTTACTCTCTTACATGCAATGTTTTGTAAAATGTCTTCTTAGTATAAATTACTATTCCATTTTCGTTTTTTTTTTACTTATTATGGTGGCAGCACCATGAATGATACAGATTCTAGTGTCTACTGTTACAAAGTAACTTTTGAATTACTATACTTAAACTAAACATTTATTTGTTTTTAAAATTGTGTATACTGAATATATTATTATCTCTACAAAGTGATATTTCAACTTCAGGTACGCACAATTAGCGCCCAAATTCGTCTTCAGAGCAAAAAAGTCGAGGACATCGAGAATGAGCCCTCTCTAAACGTGGAACAGGAGTTAGCGAGGTATGTTATAGTTAGCGAGGTATGTTATAGTTAGCGAGGTATGTTATAGTTAGCGAGGTATGTTATAGTTAGCGAGGTATGTTATAGGGTTCTGTACAAAGCGTAACGGAGGTAAGTTATAATTAAGCCTACGAGTCATGCGCATGAGACGTATCATCTCCGTCTCGAGTGATGGACGCAGCAGGATGAGTGCGACTCAGTGTATGATCCAAATCTTATACTGAGTAGTATTACTGTTGTGATGGGCGGGGGTCGACACTTACCACCAGGTGGGCCCTCAGCTCGTACCGTCACAATTTCACATAAAAAAAACGTCTAGCTGTGATAGTCAGAACTAGCCGCGCACCGCGGTTTTACAATCAAAAGCTATCCTCATATTTTGACTTGTTAAAATAATTCTGCTCTACAATTAGCGGTCGTATCCCTAAGGGGATTTCTTCCAGACAACCACCTACTAAACTTATAGTAATAACCATTAGGGAGACATGGATTACTCTGAAGTTATACTACAGATAGGCATCCAGCCCATGGGTAGGCCGCAGAAGGCAGGCTTACGAGCGCCGCCTGCCGCCCTAACGAACCTCCGGGCGACGGGTTGGGGATCCCGTCGCCCGACGGAAGAGTTTCTCCACCGAGGAATGGCGTACACGCGTTCCGGTGCGCCATTAGATAAGGGAGGATTAACGCCGCTGGGGCTGCGGAAGAGTGCAAGCCGTTCCCGTAGCCCCAGCAATAGGCGTCTAGAAGGGACCGTGGGGTTTTTAGCCGGTAAGAATCCGGCATAACCCGTCCAACGTCCCCAAGGGGGGGCGGGTACCGATGAAGGTTTTCCCCACGAAAAAAAAAAAAAAAAAAAAAAAAAAAAGGCATCCAGCCCATGCCGCTGAGATATATATATATATATATACTTACTTATAACATTGGTTCTCTCAATCCAGGTGTAAGCGGAAACAGAGAGACATCGTAATGAAGCAGTGCAACATGCACAGGGAGCTGGCCGAGCTGATGAAGAGCCTCCAAGCGAGGCAGCTCCACGGGGACATGTGGAAGGTAAGTTCCAGAACATTCTGAGGGTCACCGACCTGAGGCCCCCCACCCACAATCCCACGTTTAATTATCACTAGATAATTACCGTGGCATAGGATAGTCCGTACCAGCCTCTAATGTTCCCACTGCAGGGACACCGGCCTACTCTCGATAATTGAGAGTGAATGGCCTACTCTCGATAATTGGTTCTAAGACATGCCGGTTTCCTCACGATGTTTTCCGTCACCGTTTTGAGATTGACCAGATTGAAAGTCGGCGTTTGTGCCCCTTGGCCACCACGCTCTCTATAGGATAGCATAGGATATTAATAATAGTAAAACAACGGCTCCTTGGCTTAGTTGGTAGTAGCCCTGCCTTCGAAGCGAGGGGTCCCGGGTTCGATTCCCGGCCGGGGCACTCAGTGTGGTGAGTATGAAGTTTGTTCTCGGGTTCTGGGTGTTTGGCTTGTGTTTCTGTGTTTGTCCATGCCATCTGCGACACAGGGCATCCTAGTGCAGTGGTATGAGTGTGTTTTTGTTGTTGTTTACACGCAACAACGGATGGACGGCGAATGGTGATACAAGACCGCTTGGAAATCACAACAAAGCACAGATGAACAAAGTATTACTAGATAAAGTATTATTATATTTTTATTATAAAGTGTCTTCAACTACAGACCGTGAGAAAAGTGCCAATAGACATATTCTTGGAAATATAGATTGCAAATTAAGTTAGATTAAAATTACTTATTTGCTGCATCATTATGGCTAGTTCGTAATATAATCAGATTAAATTAAAGTACATCGAAAGAAAAAAAAATTGGATTTCTATGGTGAGGCCTGTGTTCTCCTTTGGCACCACCCAGGGGGTAACGTGTACGGGTTCAAAGGGTACACTCACGCGAGTGAGCGAGCGTAAGGGTTCAAAGGGACGCGAGCAACAACCCCAATCTTCTTTCGTGTTTGTGGCGAACTCTCGTGTCGGAGTTATGAAGCCGCCTGAAGGCCTCCGACATGACTAGTGACAAGTGGAAGGATGAATATAAGATGTGGAAGGTAAGTACAAATTCCAGGTCCAATAAAACCAATTAGAATTGTTTGGTACTACAAATTATGATTAGAATTTATTTAAGATATTGTTTTGGTTGATTAGTCGAATACGAAAGGGGCCCGATTGTCGGCTATACAGACTTGTCGGAACATCTCTATTAATTATTAATTAATTAATTATTATCTCTATTATGAAGGTTTGCGTTTGGTACATTCTCACGTGTGATTGTTATAAAAAATACACGTGTTTTCACTAAGGCTCATTAACTTTTAATGTTTTAATTATTCAGCTGCTGTTTTTTGTTGCCCCTTCAGTACCACCCAGATGGCACGTGTAGGGGTTCAAAGGGTATTCACCTACGGACGCGAGCAACTGGACCCCCAAAGATAGTTTAGTAATTGATAAGACAACTTACGCGATCTGTACGGAACAACTTACGCGATCTGTACGGAACAACTTACGCGATCTGTACGGAACATCTAAGCCGTACTTATTACTACCTATGCTTGTGTATTTATCGTACCCTATAGGCACAATAAGGTTACTTTGTATTGTACATTATATCCAAAAGGAAAGTCATAAAATTTTCCAGTGTTTAGGCTCCTATCAGTAAAATATGCTAAACATATTGGGTGTGTGAATATGACTCCGCCCCTTTTTGTCAAAATAAAACACATTTGTTCGCTTACAAAATTAAAAAAAAAAATTATTGAAAGTATGCTCCATCTGCAGCTACAACCTTCGCCCATCGTTCAGGTAGTTTTCGTATTCCTTGCTGGAAGAAGTCCTGGTCTTTTGAGCTTATCCAGTTGTCAATCCAAATTTTGATACTTTCACATGAAGTAAACTTTTCTCCAGTAAGGTCTGTCTGCATCGTCCGGAATAGGTGGTAATCCGAAGGAGCTATGTCTGGTGAATATGGCGGGTGGGGTAACACTTCCCAGTCCTGTCCCTCTAAATATCTTTTTACGACTTCTGCGGTATGCGGTTTGGCATTGTCATGCTGAAGAACTAATTTGTTATGTCTATTCACCCATTCTGGTCGTTTTTCTTCTATGGCTCGCTTCAAACGCATTAGTTGTCGTCGGTAAACTTCTCCATTAATAGTTTCAGAGGGTTTGAGCAACTCATAATATACAATACCTTTCTGATCCCACCAAATACAGAGCCATGACCTTGGCACAGTGAATATTTATTTTTGGCTGTGATGGGCCTGGTTCGCCTGGTTTCACCCAAGCTTTTTTGCGTTTAGGATTTTCGTAGTGTATCCATTTTTCGTCTCCTGTGACTATCCGATGCAAAAATCCTTTTCTTTGCTGTCTTTGAAGCAGCATTTCACAAATGGTTTTCCGACGTTCCATGTCTCTTTCTTTTAAATCATGTGGAACCCAGTCACCGGCTTTTTGAATCATTCCCATCATTTGTAAACGCTTTGCAACAGTTGAACGATCAACATTTAATGCTGCAGCTAATTCTGATTGAGTTTGGCAAGAATCTTCCGCCAATAATGCTTCCAATTCAGCATCTTCAAATTTTTTTGGTGGTTTTCCATGTTCTTTATCCTCAGTACTAAAATCGTTATTTTGAAATCGTCGAAACCATTCCTTGCAAGTTGTATTAGACGGAGCATGCTCACCATAAATCTCCACAAGCAAACGATAAGTTTCCGCTGCAGTTTTCTTCGCAATAAAATAATGTAATAACACTTCCCGCAAATGACGTTTATTTGGAATAAAAACCGACATTTTCGAAAAGGTGAAAACAATTGTTGCTTACACTTCAACCAAATATCATAAAATGCGTTAGATAGCTGACATTCAGTACTATCGAATACAAGTATGGTCATTTATTAGTACACGTAAACAATACTAAAAACGACATCTGTTGAGAAAGGGCGGAGTCATATTCACACACCCAATAGTATTAAGGCATGTTCTTGTAGGCTATATAGTATATACCTATTAAAAAAAAATTCGTTGCCAAGTATTTTTTAAGAATTCAACTGAAATGAAGTAGTCCAACTCTTTCTTTTTTTGATCATTAAAAATGTCCGCGATGATATATATTTATCTTCTAAGCATCTCTCGTACCAGCCTCTAATGTTCCCACTGCAGGGACACCGGCCTACTCTCGATAATTGAGAGTGAATGGGCTCTGATCTACCACGGGAGCCCAATCCGGATTGGTAGATGTCGCATGTCGTCGATTTTTTGGTTCTAAGACATGCCGGTTTCCTCGCGATATTTTCCGTCACCGTTTCGCGAACGTGGTATTGCGCACATAAATTTTTCAAGTGAAAAACTCATTGGTGCGCGTGTGGGTTTGAACCAGCGACCTTCAGATTGAAAGTCGGCGTCCGTGCCCCTGGGCCACCACGCTCTCAAGCTTCTAAGCATAACCCACAGTAACCATTATCTTTTACATATTTCAAATAAATATATGTTATTAACCAAGCTATTCTATACAATACAGTGTTATTCCTTATCCAATTAAATACATTACATACGTTGTACATTTAATGTAGATCAAAACTGCCCTTAAGCGTTTCATTAACATGGATATCTTAGAAGATAGTAGAGATTTAAAATGCGGAGGCACAGCGGCCGTTTCGTCCCTGTTGGCAGCGGTCTGCGATCGCGGGGTGGGCAGTTTGCCTATAAAATACCTATTTATTAATCACTCCACACTGCCCCATATTAGTATATACAGTGCACCCGTGCCAACCCGGGTCGGGGCGCTAGTCACTACATAGTATAAAACAAAGTCGCTTTCTCTGTCCCTATATCCCTATGTATGCTTAAATCTTAAAACTACGCAACGGATTTTGATGCGTTTTTTTTTAATAGATAGAGTGATTCAAGAGGAAGGTTTATACAATACACAAGGAGGAAGGTATAATACAATACACTAGCAAGTCACCCCGGCTTCGCACGGGTAGTTTCTGATACGACACTGATGCTTTACTAACCGTGCGAAGCCGGGGCGGGTAGGTAGTTATTAATATAATTATGACGTAAAACGAGTAGTAATATTTGAAGTTAATGCATAATTTAATTATACATACCTAATTAAATAAACATTTTCCTCAAGATAAGGCTAAAACGCCTTTATTGCGTCAACATAATCTATTCCAAGACTTCTTTATTGTCGTGAGAATTGAAGGCTTGGCGGATAGTCGACATTAGTTTCGAATAAGGATTCGCGGGGAAAAAGTAGGCAACTTTGTAATTGCAAATTTTCTGCCTCGCTGGTTCCTCGTTTTGAAAAACGAGTACATAATAATTAGTATATAGTTATTGTTACTTTTAATAATAATTACCTGGGCGACCGAGCTTTGCTCCTTTTTTTTTGCGAAAACGTGCATAATATTGCGTTTTCACAAGAAATACAATTATTCAGGTAAACTTAAACAGCAAAACCTAAGCACAATTTTTCATCTAAATCGTAAGTGATGTTACGCGAAATAAATATATAAATATGCAAGAACTGCTCGATTAAAGTAATAATAAGATAAGTATTAATAATTGGTCTTAAATAAATATATCGAATAGGTTCACTACTTTCTATACAGTTTTGATGTTCACCCTATGATAGCTGTCATGGCGTGTTTGCACAGGTGCGACCTGTGCAAAACATCCGCTTGTAAAGTTATGTTCAAGATCACCGTTGTTATTTTGAAGCAATTTCAAACAATAATATATTTCTCATTTTATGTCATATAAAAACTCATGGGCATTTTATACATCGCCATCTAACCCCAAACTAAGCACAGTACTAGTTTTCATGGAACTATTTAGATTACTACTTAGTTTGGGGTTAGGTACTTAACTCTTATTGCTGGCACAAATTTCACGCGGAATAGAATTTCAAAATCTTGCAGCACAGACAGTGAAAGAGTCACTGTTACGGCTGGAAGAGTGTGGGGGGATTTTATGAAGAAGAGAAATAAATGACCTGCTTGGCTTATCACTGGTGACAAAAAAGTCAAAGCGCTCACGGAGGTAAGAGGGGAATACAGGATTATGCAGAATATTAAACAAGAAATAAAGTACATGTAGAACATAGCGACGCCGAATGAGGAGCCATTAAGTTGCAATCTGAAAACAGAGACATGGTCAATCTCTGTCAATGTCTTACGTAATCCAAAAATAAAACGGATATACAAATTCTGGAAACGTTGTAGTTTATTAAACAGTTACTCCGTGGCATCAAGCAAACATTAGCATAGTCAAGAAGCGGTAAGAGAGCTTGAGCAAGCATAATTTTAGTTTCAAAGGGTAAGAACTTTTGGAGACGCTTAAGAGATTGAGAAAAACCGTTTACTAACTTGGTTAACATGGGAGGACCATGATGCACCGTGAATTTTTTACGGCACAAAATAGAACAGGAGGCGGAGAAGTTACAGAACTTAGCACGTAGGAACTACCTAACATAATAACCTAATTTTGATTGATTAACCTGCAGGCCAAAAGCTTTAGACCACATGTTTATGTTGCAAATGCTCTAACAACTTTTACCTTTTTTTAATATATAAAAAAAAATCCATACATGACTTAATCCTTATATCTGAATATGGGATTTGTGACTTGGAGGCCTTGAACTATGAGGTGACGGCACGGCGACAGCCGGTATATAGTACGAATAATCTTTGTTTTTATTGAAACCTATTGTTGAAACAAGAAGGAGCGTGCATGGTTTAGTAGTAATTGTTTAGAAAACCCAAAAAATAACGAAGACTAAAATGATTGTGACGCCATTTGTAAAGCAGGTATTTAATAGCATTTTTTTTTCTACGAATATATTTTATAAGTAAGTTCGAATTATGAGGACGGTGTCATTCAGTTGTTATTTTTTTTATATTTGCGTGATATCTTCGCCAATTTAGGACCTTTTTGGACTTTAATTAAAAATCTTATATTACTTCTTAAATTCTTTTAAAAAAGTTATACCCGTAAGTGTGTAAAATATGTTGACTGGCTTCAGATCAGTTGGTAGATGCCTTCTGCGCTGTAGGTCATGTGTTCGATTCCCAGGACAAGCATTTGTGTGACGAACATAGTTGTTTGTTCTATCTTGAGGGTTGAATAAGAATCATAAATAAGAATAAAAAAAAACTATTTAAGTATTTTTTTATTTAGTCCTTACTGTACAAGCTATGCTTAGTTCGGGTCTAGATGAGAAATGTCCAACAATATTTATTTATTATTATTCCGCTTATATTATAAAGGCGAAAGTTTGTATGTATGTATTTGTGTATGTTTGTTACTCATTCACACTCAAACGGTTCAACGGGTTTGGATGAAATTTGGTACCAGGATAGTTTATATCCTGGTAGCATATTGGTGAAAATGTTTTATCATGATATGTCATATAATTATGATATGAGACGAAAAGCTTTGACAATCGCACTTAAAGGAACCAAACACAACTTAAAATAAATTTGATAGCGTATATTTATTTCTCGTTTAAATCTTCATAATATTTATTTTCAACAGTTCATAGTTGGCAGTTCAACAATGCTAGCAGCTTTGTCTGTTGGCGGAGCTGTTGCGTATCCCACTGTTCTTCTCCATCAGTTAAGGTCCAATGACACAATGATAGAGATAGACCTCAATTCAGCTTCATGGCTCGGTACGATTTCATTATTAAGCTATTCCGATTTAATTAGTTAGCTATTTCGATTTCATTAGCTACTTCGATTTCATTAGTAAGCTAAATCGATTTAATTATTATTTCGATTTCATTAGCTACTTCGATTTCATTACAATACTTGTTTTAATGTATTTGTCAAACTGGATTTAATCTTTTAGGATCCGTGCACGGGTTGTCTGGTATACCAAGCATATTTCTGCCAACTATCATGCAGTGGAAAGGCAGGAAGCTCGCTTTCATCGCTGCCTGTTTAATCACTCTCGCTGGATGGATCATAGCTTACGTAGCTGGAAGCGTTGCTACGTTACTCGTTGCGGAATCGCTGCACGGGCTAGGCTCCAACAGCATTTTAGCCGTCAGCTATTTGAGCATCAGTGAAATGATCGCTCCAACATGTAGACAGACTTATATGCAAATGTACAGTATTCTACAAATACTTGGGATGTCTCTCAACGGACTACTGACTCAATATCTTCACTGGAGGACTATCGGTCTGGTCATGTCTGCGCCGATGGTTGCGGCTATATTGATTACGTTTACGTGGCCGGAGTCCCCGCACTGGTTGGCGATGAAAGGTGATTACGATAAGTGTGAGAAGAGTTTTAAATGGCTCAGAGGGACTGACGAATTGTCGCTCAAGGAATTAAAGGAGCTTACTGTTGCTATGAAATTGGAAAACAATTGTGCCACCACAAAATTGAAGACAAAATTTTCGTTGAAACTTCTCGTGGCGAAAATTTCAAGGAGGGATTTTTATCTGCCTTCGCTCCACATGTTTGTACTGCAGTACTTGTTTTATTGGAGCGGGAACTTGGTCTTCGCAATATATGCTATTGACGTCATCCAACAATCCACTCACAATGATAACATTGCCCAATTCGGCGGTCTCATAATGAATATGATTATATGTATTGGTTCCGTTATAAGTGTTGGGATCAACAGGCATTTCAATAAGAAAACAATATTACTGTGTTGCACTACTGCCTCAGTTACTTCTTTACTGGTAGCTTCTGTAACCTCGTTTTTACAGGACCTTGATACTTTACCCAAAAATTCACTTATACCTTTCTGTTTTTTGATTTTATTCATGATCGGTAATGGTATCGGGATTTTTCCCGTGGCATATAGTATCGCTGTAGATATTATGCCGGTGAAACACAGAGGGTTAGGAGGATCATTGATAATAATTACATCATGTCTTCTACATTCTTCGTCTTTGAAAATTTCGCCGTACTTATTTTTGTACATCGGCTTAAGTGGTACATTTTTGTTATTTGCTTTCAACACGATATGTAGCAGTATCTTTATTTGGAAGTATGTGCCTGAAACAAAAGATAGAACACTACAAGAGCTAGAATATTTTTATATATATGGGACGTTTATGAGAACGTATCATGATGATGTCGCCGATCCAATGGTTAAAGAGATGTGTAATGTTATAACTAAGTAATATATACCAATGTGATTAAGTTACTTCCTGCGTGACTGACTGGCCTATATAAGAATAAATGCAACTTCTACGCTTTAAATACTAATTAAGATGTTAGTTCATTAGAAAATCAATAATATAGTTTAGATATCTCCATAAAGAAGCAATAAACATAAAAGGTTGAATAAATAATTTTATATCATCCCCCTTCCAAAAACTTTATTTTATTTACTGGAAAAAGGTTTTTGGAACAAGTGAATAAAAAATAAAAGTGAATTTTAATCACGATGAATTTAGAACACATTAGAACACACCAATATCTCCCATCTCAATGCTATACAACTTCCTGGCGCAAAAAATACCCGATTCAGACTTGTCTATTTAAAATCTTCTTTTAAATCATTGCTCAAGTTAGCATTCAGCAATTGGCAGCTTGAAAGTTATTTATATAAGTTTAATCGCGTGCGTGACTATACCGGCCAAATTGCAAACGTAAAACTTTATTTACTGTCAATAAATAAATTTATGTTCGTCGATTAGGGTTGGAACAGGCAAACTAAGTGTAATTTGACATGTCTGTGTGCATGTAATGTGTCTCAGGAGCTCCTGTGACACGTTATATGATCACGGAATATGTGTACTGCTAAGGTAAATACTTAATATCAGTAGTGTGATAAAAAAATTAATTTATTTTTAAAATATATACATTAAGATATATAGCGCCATCTAGTTTCAAACTATGCATATAAAACATACAATATATATAAACATATTTTTTTTTTATTGACGAAAGGAATCTGCAACAGATACATCGGTTGCCCTGGGGGGGGGACAACCGAGTTATGTGGGACTTTTACCCTAACTAAACCCCTCCGGTGGCCGACCTCTGCGCATTCGACGCGCATAAACATCCTAGGCTAGACATAAACTATGAATACAAGTTCATTTTACGAAAATGTAAAGTCCCACGACTTGGGGTAAAATGTACTGATGAACATCAAATGCCCGAACAGACCTTCACAAATCATAGTCAAGAACCATCTCGGTCATGGCAGCTTTTAAAAAGAAGCCAACAACAAACTATTGAACCGATTTTGATATAAAGTATCTGCGCTGTCGTTCCATTCCCACCTAGGACGTGTATTTGTGCGACGAACATATATTTTTGGCATGTATCTTGAGTTTAATATGTATCTATTTCCTTATTATATACAATACTATAAGTAATCTAGTTTTTGCTTTAAACAGCGCTGTGTGTAATGAGCGCGTGGTGGCCCAGCGGCATAGACGCCGACTTTCAATCTGAAGGTTGCTGGTTCAAACACGTGCACCAATGAGTTTTTTCACTTGAAAAAAATTATGTGCGCAATACCACGTTCTCAAAACGGTGACGGAAAACATCGTGAAGAAACCGGCATGT
The DNA here is from genome assembly GCA_921293045.1 of Aplocera efformata. Taxonomy (NCBI): domain Eukaryota; kingdom Metazoa; phylum Arthropoda; class Insecta; order Lepidoptera; family Geometridae; genus Aplocera; species Aplocera efformata. Next base: position 6,639,704 of record OV121061.1, read on the forward strand.
CTTAGAACCAAAAATTCGACGACATGTGACATCTACCAATCCGGATTGGGCTCCCGTGGTAGATCAGAGCCCATTCGATCTCAATTATCGAGAGTAGGCCGGTGTCCCTGCAGTGGGAACATTAGAGGCTGGTACGGTGTGTAATGACCCCAAATGTAAAAAAAGACGTGCTTTTTATTCAATGTAAATACGCTGTTCACATAATACCTATTACGAGTATTCATAAAACGCGTATAATATGTAAATGATAAAGGCAGATCATTCAAAAGTGTAGTCAATACCCGACTGGAACGGATGTGTGCAGCGTTATCGGAGTCATTCGGAAAGAAATAAAAAAAAGTCGTTTAGTTTAAAAATAAATTAAAATGTTACTGACGCCCTTTGTAAAGCAGGTACTTCTGTTTAATTATATTTATAGTTATGTTTTCGTACAGTTTTTTTTTATGTGAATATGTGACGGAACGAAATGAGGGCCCACCTGGTGGTAAGTGGCGACCCCCGCCCATGACAACAGTAATGCGACTCAGTATAAGATTATGATCTTACACTGATCACTCATCCTGCTGTGATTTCACCGGCAGCCACATCCTTCCACCGGAACACAGTAATTCTTTGCGGCACATTCCAGATGTGGTGGCAGTACGAACTTGGCACAAGTTCTAATGCTACTTTTGGTTGCTCCTATAGCACCACCCAGGGGGTACGTGTAGGGAATCAAAGGGTAGAAACCTACAGACGCGAGCAACTGGACCCCCCAATATAATTAGTAATTGGCAGTGTTGTCTGTTAATTTCAGTTTTATGAAACGAACTTTTTCCCTGACATAGTTTCTGGAACCAATGCTGCCGGAAATGCAAATTTTAGACGATATTTAACCTTTACATTCATAAGGGTGACGGGCGTAACGGGGTGCGACTTGGGTCTTCTCATACTTCGGTCGGGTAGGACCTAAGTCATATTGCTGTTGTTATGGGCGGAGGTAACCTTTTAACATCAGTGGGGTCTTCGGCTCGTACAGTTACATAAAAAGTATATTTTTGGATTTCTGAACTATTCAAACGTGCAGTTATAGAAATTGCGTACTAGCTGTGCCCCGCGGTGTTACCCGCGGTTGGACTTCCTACGGGAACCGTAAATTTTCCCGGGATATAAAGTAGCCTATGTGCTATACCAGACTATAATCTATCTCTGTGCCAAATTTCATCCAGGTCCGTTCAGCCGTTCTGACGTGATTGAGTAACAAACATCCATCCATACATCCAAATATTTGCGTTTATAATATTATTTATAATTAGTAGGATACCCACTTTATATATATATATATATAGAGTAAAATAACAGAAAGTAAATTATTGTTATTTTTTTTTCGTCAATAATAAAAAAAACATGTGGTTAGAACAAGTTGGATTCTACCAATATTGCTAGTCAAAAATAGCTATCTCACATATACTGAATCCAATTTTGATTGTCAACAGTTTATAGTAGGCAGTGCCCCGCTGCTAGCAGCTCTGTCTGTCGGCGGAGCAGTTGCGTTTCCTACTGTACTCCTCCACCAGTTGAGTTCCGATGACACATCTATGGAATTAGATATCAATAGTGCTTCATGGCTCGGTACGATTTTAATTTCATTTCTTTCAACTTCCACTTTCTTCACTTCATTATCAACCTATATTTAATTCTTCTAGGATCAGTGCATGGATTTGGCGGCATACCAAGTATATTTTTGCCCACCATCATGCAACTGAAGGGCAGGAAAATCGCATTCATCGGTGCCTGTTTAGTGACTATCCTCGGATGGATAATCGTTTACACGGCTGGGAGTGTTCCCATATTGTTGGCCGCGGAATTACTTCATGGATTAGGCTCGAATAGTATACTAGCTATCAGCTTTTTGGCCATCAGTGAAATGATTGCTCCAGCAAACAGACAGGCTTATATGCAAATATACGGTATTCTACTAATTCTAACGATGTCTCTCAACGGACTACTGACTCAATATCTTCACTGGAGGACAATCAGTCTCGTCATGTGTGTGCCGATGGTTGCGGCTATATTAATTGCCTTCACGTGGCCGGAATCACCACACTGGTTGGCGATGAAAGGAAATTACGACAAATGTGAAGAAACTTTTAAATGGCTCAGGGGAACAGATGAGTCGTCGCTGAATGAGCTACAGGAGCTTATTGGTGCTATGAAACGTTCAGCTGCGGTAAAAAAGAAAACAACGCTTTCTTTTAATCAGATATGGACGAAGATTTCGGGGAGAGATTTCCTCTTGCCTACGCTCCACATGTTTGTTCTACAATATTTGTTTTACTGGAGTGGAACGTTGGTCATCGCTATATATGCTATTGATGTTATCCAGCAAACTACTCATAACACTAATGTAGCACAATTCGGGGGTCTCATCATGAATATTATAGTTTGTATTGGTTCCACGTTAAATATAGGTTTGACTAGGAACTTGAATAAAAAACCAATAATATTGTGGTTTACTGCAATCGCAGGTGTTTCACATCTGGGTGCTGCTGTCACGTGCAGTTTACAAAGCATTGGTGTTTTATCTGAAAATTCGCTAGTTCCTTTCTTTTTCTTAGTCTTATTCATGAGTGCCAATGGCCTGGGTATATACCCATTGGTTTATCCTATTGCTGTAGAAATTATGCCAGTGAAACACAGAGGGTTAGGTGGTGCATTCATCGTGATATGTTCGTGTATTCTACATGCTTCGTCTTTGAAAATATCGCCTTACTTATTTGTATACATTGGATTTTGGGGGACATTTTTGTTGTTTGGGATCAATTCGTTATTCAGTGCTGTCCTCATTTGGAGGTATGTACCCGAAACGAAGGATAAAACGCTGCAGCAAATAGAAAACTTTTATATGTACGGGAATTTTCACAAAAATTCCAGAATTAATAGCGTAGATGTGGTTGAACCAATGGTTAAGGAGTTGTGTAAAATTAACGTTAGTTAAAATATTTTTTTTATTAAATTACATGTAGCAAAATATGACGTGTTTTTTTTCTACCCAGCGCAACTACCGTGGCAAGCGGCTGCGTCTCAATCACTTAGTTTACAATTTAAATTAACATAAACATAATTCACTCTCAATTATTGAACGAATTTGCTCCACACTTGATCCAAACCATATTCGCGAATATACTGTCTCCGAGGGGTTTCTTGTCTGTTTCTGCCCCTCAGGTTGGTCGGTAAAGATTGAAGCACACGTAAACTTAACAGTTAGGAGTTGCTAAAACATTTAAATTGCCTGTAATAATCTGTGTGCATGTAGTGTGCCCAAAGATTTCCTGTGGCACGTTGCAACGCATCAACAAATATCCTGATGCAAAAAAGCTACGGTATCCGTTAACTATCAGGCGAGGTGTTTAAATGTTTGTCTAAGTTCCTTGTAAGTTGCCAACAGATAAGTCGGTGAATAACTTGAATTCCAGTTATTAAAAACAATCAGCGCCGGGCCGAAGTAAATTTTAGAATGGAGCGAGATCCATGGCGCCTCTCCTGTTTGCTCCTAATAATATTATATAACAGTTATATACCGCCTAGGATTTGGCGCCTGGAGCGACTGCTGCGTTCGCCGTATGGCCGCCCCTGACAATGGAGTCGTGGACCTCTAGAAAAGCCCATCTCTCGTCACCGAATTAAATACAGACAGATAGACAGACAGACTTGACGAAACATTAAGCTTTTCGTTGAGGAAATTTGGCTATGAAACCCTATATACAACTGGTAGTTTGAAATCCTCAGTGTGGGAGTTCATATCGCAGTTGGCAGTGTAGTTCAAATAAGATATTATCGTGGCACAGTAGCTGGCGACACTTGTCTTCAGCTTGCAAACGTTCAGTAAAGGTTTGGTATTCAAATAGTCAACTGGTAAATGCACTCTGTATGTTCAAATCTCAAACTTATCTCTACTTGAAAGTATCAATTTCAATTACAGTACATGGGCGACCGAACTTGGCTCATTTTTTTTTTTGTAAATTCTTGTTTTATTGGCAACTAGGTATATATATTACATACGAATTACATATTGATAAACACAATAATTACATTGTTACATTTTATGTGAGCCATCTTATACTCAAGTACCAAGTTGTCAGCATATTTTATTATAAAAAAAAAAACGTTTTTTTTTGTACAAAAAATATAGTTTTTACAAGAAATACAATTATACAGCTAAACTTCCCGAGATACGCGAAATAAATATACAAGAATTTTATATAATTAAGATACATTTGATTAACGTTGACATTGAACTAATTTACTACTTTAGAGAGAGCATTGTTAATATAGTCAATAACGAGATGTTGTCGTTTCAATTTAAATAAAAGCGAGGTGTCATCTGCAAACAATACAATCTCATGATCATCCACCATGTATCCACCATGTCCACCATGAAGACCATTCATTAAAAAATACGAAAGGTCCTTTTAAGGTTCAATTCCAATTAAATACATTTGATTAACTTGAATCGTTGAGTTTTGGAAACGGCAGAAGGTAGAGAAGCCAGCTCCAACTTTATCACCCTGAATGTGGTATCATTTCTAGCAAGCTCAAGGCGGTGAACCTACATTAAGAATAAGGTTTCATTTTTGTCTTCTCCATAATGTCGATGACCACATCTTCATCTATAGTCCTTTCAATAAATTTTCCAAACCTGTAGAAGTCTTCAATGTCCTGCAAAGTTCTTCCCTTTGTTTCCGGTACATATTTCCACACCAGAAGCGAACAAATTATTGCATTACACGTAAAAATCATAAAGGTTCCACTTATGCCTATGTAGTAGATCATATACGGCGATATCTTTAAGGTCGACGCATATAATCCACAGTTGCATATAATATAAAAAGCACCCCCCACGTTTCTATACCTGACTGGCATTATTTCAGCGCTTATGAAAAACACACCAGAACACAGACCTAAACTATTGCACGACATAAAAGACATCAAGAAGTAAGCACAAAGTAAAGAATCTTTCGTCACTACACCTGTACTCTGTAAATATGTTACAATACATATACCTATGGAACTTAAGATCACTCCAAAAGTACTGGTCAACAATACAGTCTTATTATCAAAATATTTCAATGTAAAATTAGTCACAAAAAGTCCAGTTACAATTATACAATAAAATATTATAGCGAAGTAGAATGCAACTTCTTCGTTCTCAGTAGTTTTTGAAACTATTTCCATGTAATATATTAAGACAACATCGCCGCCGCTCCAGTATAGAAGATTCAATAAAAGATATATATGCAAGCTGGGGACGTAGAAATCCCTACTAGTGACAATCTTACAGAATCCTTTGAATGTCATGCTGTTATAATTACAAACGTTCAAATTCTCCTTCTGCGCCGTGATCAACTCCGCTAGTTCCTTCTTCGAAATTTCATCGGTACCCCTTAACCAGACGAAAGCTTTTGTGCACTTGTCAAAGTCTCCTTTGAAAGCGAGCCAGGGCGGTGACTCCGGCCACGTGAGGGCAACCCCAAATGCGAGGCACACAGGCACTAACATGATCAAACTGATCGTTCTGAAACTGAGGAACTGTCCGGCGATTCCGCTTATAGCTATGCCCACCACTTGGTTGAGCCCGAAGAGCTGCATAGCCGAGGTTCTGTATTTCGGCGCGAGCATTTCAGTCATGCTTAGGCAACTGACGGGCAGTAGGCTGTTGGTTCCGAAGCCGTGGAAACACTCGCTGACTAGGATCATAGCTGTGTTGGTCGCTGTGTACGAGAGAATCCAGCCGAGGGCGATGGAGGTGAGAGTGACGATCAGAGCGGTTTTCCTTCCTCGCCACTGCATGATCATAGGCATCAGAACTGCTGCTATGCCGGCCAATCCATATATTGATCCTAAAAGTTAAGAATAAGTTAATATTGTTGTGGGAGATCACTGGCTCCTCGTGCTAATCTTATGGTAAAAAATATGAATTCCTTCGCGATTGATTTTTTTGATTCGGCACCTTTGTGATCAAGGTTGTTCTCGGGTATTGGGTGTTTGTCTTGTGTTTCTGTGATTGATGCCACCTGTGACACAGGGAATCCCAGTGCATGACTGTGTAAGCGTTATTTATTATATAACGTCAATGCTCATACTGTAGGGGACTATGTCAATATACAAGTTAATAATTATTATTGAACTTTAAAATAATAAAGTGTTTCGAATACAAGCTTAAAGGGTAATTAATAAATATAAATAACATTGTTCATTTGGTATTCTAAACAGATTTTTCAAAATATTTTGCGTTCGGCGGAGTTTTATCAATTTTATAATCCGTACCAGCCTCTTATGTTCCCACTGCAGGGGCACCGGCCTACTCTCGATAATTGAGAGTGAATGGGCTTTGATCCACCACGGGAGCCCAATCCGGATTGGTAGATGTCACATGTCTTCGAATGTATGGTTCTAAGACATGCCGGTTTCCTCACGATGTTTTCCGTCACCGTTTCGAGAACGTGGTATTGCGCACAAAATTTTTTCAAGTGAAAAAAGTCATTGGTGCACTTGTGGGTTTGAACCAGCAACCTTCAGATTGAAAGTCGGCGTCATTGCCCCTGGGCCACCACGCTCTCTAATTTATAATCATTTACTGCGAAATACGCCAATCTAAATTAATTTAAATAACATTGTACTTTTGGATTTTTAAACAGATTTTTCAAAATATTTTCCGTGCGAGCGAGTTTTATTAATTTTATAATCATTTACTGAGAAATACGCCAATCTAAATGAATTTAAATAACATTGTACATTTGGCGTTTCCAAAAGATTTTTCAAAATATTTTGCGTGTGATGGAGTTATCATTTTTGTTAACATTTACTAAGAAATACGCTCATCTCTATTAAATTATTTCTTCGGGTCACATTCTCAGAAAGCATGTTATTCAGCCGTATGCAATTTTCCACAATGAATCCATTATATTTTTGCAAACTAAATTTTGGGAATTAATACATACCAATCCACGATCCCGTGTGTATGTCCAGTTGTATGGAACTGTCATTAGTCTTGAGCTGCTGCAGCAGCAGCGTTGGGTACGCGACAGACCCACCCACTGATATAGCGGCCAACTGCGGCGAGGATGCCAATAGGAACTGGAAAATACAAGGTCTTCTGGGTTAAAGTACTTCTATTTATATTGATTACTGATACAATACCAATAGAAGTATTATTTTTGTAAACATATATTGTACCTATAACGCATATTAACACCCAAAAATAGGAAAATCAGATCACCACACAAATGGGTCAGAAGCAAACCCATGATCGATTGCGCAGAGGACGGAAAGAAAGAAAGAGAAAGAAAGTATGTCTACTTTCTTTCTCTTTCTTCTACCAGGATTAGTAGTTGTCACTCATCCTCAAATTATTGGTTCTACGGCATGCCAGTTTCCCCGTTTTCAGGATGCGATATTGCGCCAGTACGTTTCAAGCGTATTTTTCATTTATATGTTAATACTTAATAATTTGAATACTTTTATTATTATACCTAAACTTTGTAATGTTAAATAAAATGTACGAAATATTTATAATAAATACATAATTTTTACAACGGCAAAACTAGTTCAATTTGAACTATTGTAATTGGTCTTCTCGTCTAATTTATGTATTTTAATGTATTTGTACTGTACGTACAAATAAATTAAAATATATTGTATTACTTGATTTGTCTAAGTGCATTCTTAATGTCGAATGATAAATAAATAATTGAATTTAATTGAGGTATGATTCGGAATGCAAGACGCTGCGTGTGCATTATGCCTATTAAATACCTGCCCTGTATTATAATATATAATTAATTTATTATTGTTATCAGCCTAAACCGTCCCACCCGTTAAAGAGGAATGGGTAAGGCCTCCCTAATCCCTTCCACTCCGTGCCACGACCATTCTACTATAAAGTTGTCAAGGTCGTGTCGCCATCTCCGTCTGGGTCGGCCACGATGCCGTTTCCCGTTGTTAGGGATCCACTCTCGTTATTCGCCAAGAGTTCCCCCGACAAGCGACAGACGTGGCCAGCCCAGTCCCACTTCAGTCTTGATGATTATGAGTGACGACCGCGATTTAAGTTTTGGACTTCTAAGGGTGTTATGATGAATTCATCAATAAATAATTTATCACTACATAGTATAAAACAAAGTCGCTTTCTCTGTCCCTATATCCCTATGTATGCTTAAATCTTTAAAACTACACAACGGATTTTGATGCGGTTTTTTTAATAGATAGAGTGAGTCAAGAGGAAGGTTTATATGTATAATACACTAGCAACTCACCCCGGCTTCGCACAGGTAGTTTCTGATACGACACTGATGCTCTACTAACCGTGCGAAGCCGGGGCGGGTCGCTAGTTTATTATAAATAAATATGAAAATTAACTTACTTGCCGCATTAATGATATAATTGCCATCGTCGTGTTCTTAAAAGCGCGGGGAACCGGAAATCATCCGAGCTAGTTTGGCACGTGTAATCTTCAGCGAGTGCAAAGACACATTACGTTTTATATTTTAAAAAGTACCACAATATAATGGAATTAATCGTTGTAACGAATCATCTTAATGTTAACGATCTTAAGGTGGATGTCGATTGTAAAATCTTATGATGTTCGGTATTTTTTTTTCGTCCAACAGAGATACAAATATCTTCTTGTTTAAAAAAAGGTTTGTGTCCAAAAATTGCTAAATTAACAACAGCAAAACCTTAAATGCAAATGGAAGAACTATGTAAACCGGCGATCATGTATTTAGGATCGTTAAAAGTAACAAAAGCATTTAAAATAAAATATAATGCCAAGATCGGTAACAAACAGTTGAAAAAATGACAATTAATTACTTTAACTTCAATTGATAAAATACAGACATATTTTTATCAGGGTGATAGAACGTTGCAGGGGCTTCTACCGAGAAATAACTGACAAAACCTGCATTAACGCAAGTGAAGTCGCTGGTAAAAGCTATTATAGTATTGAAATTATTAACTTTTTCGTGTGTCCAACGGCCAACCAGTGGCCAACGGCCAGCTCTGGTGTCGGAATTTTCAAGCCGTAGCACGGAAATGCTCAGTTCAAATGCCACTGGTCACCCATCCAACTTCTGATCGGGCCGATAATCGAAGATGTCAGTAAAGAACAGCTAAGCAGCTACGCCACGATAATATAGTGATATAAAAATATTAGATCTAAATGAATATAAACCTCTTATTACCTTAAACGAGCAATTCTTGTACATACCTATATACATATATATTTATTTATTTCGCGTATCTCGAAAACGCCTCTGACGATTTGGATGGAATTTAACATTTAGATTTCTGCTGTTTAGGTACCTGTAACCAAAAACGTTTTTTATAATAAATTATGCTGACAATTTTATATAGACATCTTGTAATTTTTTTGGGGTACTTGGAGATAGATGGCCCTATATGATATTATTGATAGTATGAATATGTTCGGCTCACATCCAATAGTAACAACGTAATTATTGTGTTAGTCAATATGGCAGGTATCTAATAAATATAATTACCGATAAAACACGATTTTACGGTGCCCAGGTACTAACTATTGAAAATGTATATAAATGACAGGTGCCTTTTGCCTTTAAGAAGTCACGATTTCACGCTTGTACTCAATTTTAATAAAAATAAACGAGTTTTCTAAGTTTCTATGAAAAAATCCAGATTTTTAGTCTTTTGCTTAAATGTAGAACAAAACTGGAATCAAGTAACCGATTTAAAAACCAAAAAGAAGAGTAGAGAAATACGCAATTTCGTTTACTTGGATGATTTATTTTGCCAGTTATTTTGATTTAACAACCAAACTATTGAACCGATTTTGATAAAAAATCTACGGAACCAATCTGAAAGCATATCCTTTCAAATAAAAAAGTAACGTTCCAAATCGGTTGATTAACGGAGAACTGAGGTAATAAATTTAAAAAAAAAAAATACAGCCTAGTCGATAACCTCTTCTTAAGTCAGTTGAAAATACGAAAAGGCTATATAAGACCTATTATAAGGGTGTCTCATAAGTAATGTCGGTTTTCATAACGTAAAAAATCCTAGTATGGAATGCGATAAATATGAAATTCGTGTATTGTTTTGACATTATCGCTTCCATACTATCTATTATAAAAACGTACTGCGTCGTCAATAAGCAAAGAGACAATGATTAAAAGAAAGCAAAGCAATTGTACTCTTCATAGAATTAGAGACTAGTCTTAACAAGTTACGACACGTTTAAATTGAGGCGTAGGCATATGAAAACCGACATTACTTATGAGACACCCCTATATTATAATTTTTACTTCGAATGCGAACTGCTCCTGGCTGTTAGATTATAGAGTTTTCTTTATTTTACTACAGGCAGGCATTAGCGGAGACATTCGAAAAAAAACTGTCCTTAGTTATCTCTCCACTTGTTACCTCTATGTTGCCATGATAATGAAATTGACAAGGTGAATAGTGACCCATTGAATCTCTGCTTAAAATTTCGGGGAAAAGGCGTAACTCGAATATATTTCCACACCTGAAATCTGCCGCCAAGCAATAGTGCTCGCATTATTGTGTTCCGGTGGAAGGGTGTGGGTGCCGGTGAAATTACATGCGCATGAGACGTGTCATCACCGTCTCGGCTGATGGACGCATCAGTATGAATGCGACTCAGTGTAAGACCCAAATCTTATACTGAGTCGCATTACTGTTGTCATGGGCGGGGTCACCAGGTGGGCCCTCAGCTCGTTCCGTCACATTTAAATATAAGTATTATTATACAGCCCGATTGTAAATATGGATCAAAATAACCAGCAACAAGATGTTAAGAGTATCTGGCACCAAACTTCTTTAATGTACCTGTTCCTGTTATAGACGCTTCCTTACAACAAACGTGAATGTACCTACTGTATTAATTTATCACGGGAGCCCAATCCGGATTGGCTGTATTTGCACGTAGTCTTGTTTGAACTGGTAAGCACCGTTCCACTCATTCCGGTTAGATCCGGAAGATTCCGGTCTTGTTTAGCATTTCACAAAGCGCCGTTTTAGTCCGCAAGTAAGCATACCATGTATAATACAATACTGTGGCAACCATATTACTGATCACCATCAAGTCAGCAGACAGGCATCCGTTGGACATAGGCCGCCGTCATAGATTTTCAAATCAATCGGTCTTGTCAATATTATAAACGTAATATAATACATATTTTATGATGATTTGTTCATGTTTGAAAATCATCAGCTTATTACCATTACAGTTCGGGGGTTTTTACATTTTCGTAATGTGAACTTGTTCCGGATAGAAACAGGCTACGCGTGGACGGTTTGCTCCGGCGCCTCAACCCGGAACCGGATTCGCACGGCACGTGTGTATCGAGCCTAAATGTATGATTTAATCAACAGAAAATGCCATCAAAGATTTATAATCATTTATTTTTAGTAATTTAATTTTCCCTATTTCTTTATAAATAAATAAATGATACAGATTTACTTACCATAACATAGTATACCAAGTTTTTTTTTAAAATTTTGTCTAAACAGGCTTTGCTATTTACTTCTAAATATTGTCCTGGTCTTAACTTAGCTTAACAAATGGTGGTCAAACTCCATGGTTAGCAACTAGAAATTAGTACTGTACCACTATCTAATGTTCCAGTATCCAGTATAAGATGAGTCTTTCTTTCTTACGAGCTATGTCAGATTTAAAATCCACTTCTGTACCACTTGGCCACCACGCCCCATATTTAAATCATATTAATCGATGAATTAGCTTGTACTATTATTTTTGTATCCCACATAATATTTTATCTGTCTTTTGTTAAAATGATTGCTGTGTGAATATTTCGTCATACAGTTACCAAATTATATGAGAAAAGTAATAATTTAAAATTATTGCTTATTATCTTCAGTCACAATAGTTGTTCAAGGGTGAGTAGAACTCGTGTCTAGCGTTTGGATTACGTAGCACTCCATCCCATTGCCAGACTTTAAAATTTTGATATATGTTAATTAATCTTAATTTGATTCAAATTATAATATACAATCGAACTTACCAATTTTGACTGTAGGTTAAGTAGGTTTGCCTGTTACGCTGTAGGTTTTGGGTTCAATTCCCACACAGGACAACCATTTGTGTGACGATTATATTTGTTTGTTGCTATGTGCTATGTGTCTGGGTGCTAATATGTATTAAATGTATGTATTTACTAAAATATCGTAGTAAATAAGTATTGGGTCTGTAATACCTGTAGCACAAGCTATGTTTAGAGTGAAACGTCCATGAATTTTGATTAAATTTCTTTATATTCCTGATTCCTATTAAAATGGGCGCATTTGCAATCACATGATGAGTTATCGATCCCTAAGAAGCATTGATGTGCCAATGGCGGGACGTCCAAATATTAATTAATATTTGCCTCGCTGTTTTCCGAAACATTTTGATCATTAATACTAATATATTCATTGCTAGCTTTTCGTTCAATATATTTTCCATACACGTAATAGTCTTCAATCTCCTGCAAAGTCCTACCTTTGGTTTCTGGCACGTATCTCCACACAAACAAAGAGCATATTATGGCGTTTACTGTGAAAATCGTAAATGTTCCACACATGCCTATGTACAAAAACAAATACGGAGATATTTTCTGTGTCATGGCGTATAAAATGCAGTTGAATATTATCAATAGCGAACCGCCTAAGCTCCTATGCTTGACTGGCATCAGTTCTGCTCCCATATAAAATATCACTGCGTTTAACCCTAAGCAATTGCACATCATGAAACCTAATAAACAGTACATACATAAAGTGGAATCTTTTGCCAACACTCCTAAAATCTGCAGCAATGTTACTGTAGTAGCGCTTATCAGAAACACTATTACTCCCGAAGTGCTACACAGCAACACAGTTTTGTTCTTAAACTTTCTCATTGTGATAGCTGTTATACAGACACCTAAGAAATATATGCAATACATTACAATGGTAGCGTAAAAGGCTGCGGCTTCGTTGTGTGTTGTTCTCTGCACCATTTCCATGAAGTATATGAGTACTACATCGGTTCCACTCCAGTACATCATACAAAGAAGTATAAAAATATGTAAACTTGGTGTATAGAAATCTCTACTTGTAAGTTGTTCCCATAACATCGTACAATTAATTCCTTGTTCTCGTTTGGAACGGCTTATATTTTCTTTTTGCGCTGTCATCATTTCTCTCAACTCTTTTATAGATTGGTCGTCTGATCCTCTCAACCAAATGAATGATTTTTCGCATTCCTCGAATCTACCTTTATAGGCCAACCAAGGTGGAGATTCTGGCCAATAGAACGCTATCGCTATCGCTAAAACTGCTGGTATAAGCATAATCAAACTAACCGTTTTAAAATGCAGATATCTGCCTAGGATTCCGGTAAATATAAGCCCGAAAGCACCACTTATACCTAAAATTGACATCGAGATGTTGCGTTTCTTTGGCGGCAGCATTTCAGTCATGGTTAATAAACTGACGGTCAGGACACTGTTGCTGCTTAAACCTTGTAACGATTCACTGGCGAGAATGGATCCCACGCTATTTGCGGTGAGGGACAGGGCCCATCCCATGACCAGGAACAAGCTGGTGATGATGAATGTTACTTTTCTCCCCTTCCATTGCATGATTATCGGGAGAAATATGCACGGTATTCCGGATAGTCCGTATATTGAACCTGGAAAGAAAATAACTGAGTTTAAATGTTGATTATTTGTGAAATTTGGATGGAAGATCATCTAAGTACCAAGCAACGTATCGCTTTCCGATGCCTAAGTTGTACTCCTATATACCCACTATTCAGGCATTCAGAGAGTGTGACGTTTATTTATTTTATTTGAAGGTGAAATTATATACCACCAACCGTCATCATATCATTTTACATATTAGAACAGAAATTTATTAGAATTATAACTTATCAGGCTGTCGATTGTGAAGTCGGTCTGCGGTATGCGGACGACAAACATTTACCGAATAAGTTTTTTTTTTTTTTTTCTATATTTGCAGTACTGTGGTGTAGGCGTTGCCTGGCCTAACTCTGGAACTAATCAAAAAACATCCAAGCCGGCGAAACTATTCAAAAAATTTTATGAAATAGTTCCAAGTTAAAAAGTCTATAACGAAAATAATATTGATAAATTAGTGTGTGTTAAGAATTATTGTAGTTTAGTCCAGAAAATTTACACCAACGTCTTACGGAAGAAATTCCATAAGACGTTGGTGTAAATAAAGGAATAAATAGAATATATATAGTAAATCAAGGTTATATATGGTTTAAACAAGCGCGAACTTACAATTAAGTAACTTATTTATATGAGCGACGCGTTTTGAAAGTCGAAGAAAATAAAGATTTGACTTTAACATATAAAAATAATCAGTGACGTCAAAGAAATAATAAATTATTTAAAAAAAACGCTACTTGCGCACAAAATTCAGTAATATTTGAATTTTGTATATAATATGTTGTTACTGAATAATTCATATTTTATTATAAATTTATTAATTTTTCAGTGCATATAAAATTTACATTAATTATCTTCAAGTATATCTAATAAAATATTTGTTAATTTTTTATACTAAATACCTACGGACGCGAGCAAACAGAACCCTAAAAAAATGTAAGCCAGTATAAAAATAGTCACAATCCGATTATTAAGGAGAAATGCCTAGACAAACATACGTACACCTATAAAATTATTACATAAAGGAGTATTGATATCAACTTCGATGCAAATCACCCTCAAAATAACTTTCTAGCCCTTTTTAACTCCGATAGGCGATGACTTTCTTCCATCAATTCTGTTAATGAATGTTTATGCAAAATTTGAAGTAAATTGGACCAAGGAATCACGTTGTCCCATAAAAAGTTTGCCCCCGTTTTTCACCCCTTTAGGGGTTAGAATTTCGGAAAATCCTGATCGGATGCCTGCGTCATACAAAGAACACACCATCCAAGTTTCAGGTCTACGATCAGCGCTTTAGGCTGTGCGTTGTTCCGTCAGTCAGTCATTCAGGATAAAGCCTTTTATATATTGAATAGATTACACGCATATGCGTCGAATTGATAACCTGCTTTTTATGAAGTCTGTTGAAACAACGCAACATATTGGGGTTGCCATTAGAATCAGCACCGCTTACCTATCCATGAGGATGTATGAATATCCAGCTGTATGGAGCTGTCGTTAGCCTTGAGCTGCTGGATCAGGACCGCGGGGTACGACACACACCCGCCGAGCGATGCGACGGCTAGCTGTGGTGACAACGCCACAACAAACTGAAATTTCGAAATGTACACTTTATACTAGTTGCTAGTTAGTAATTTTTCTTTTCTTGAGCACCTTCTGGCAATAACACAGCAATGCGAGTGCACCACTGCTTGGCGGCAGATTATTAAGTGTGGAGGTAGCATTTCTTCGGGTTAACTTTGCACAAGTTCTACTCTTACTTTTTATTGCTCGTTTAGCACCACCCAGGGGGTACGCAACATTAATGTACCCCCCAAAACTCCCTATAATATAATAATATAAATTGAACTCACTTGTCTTAATTCCACAACATTCATGGCAAGAATAAATGATAATTATAATTTAAAGGAATATACGTACGTATATATAAAGATTACAAATAAGATGTCGTTGAACTCATAAAGGTCATCTTGCTTTGTTCTTGAGGTGAATACTTTTACAGGTATACCTGGAAAGTAACATTTGTATTAAGTATTATATTAATTTTTATTTTTAGTGCCTGTTAAGTATTGGTCCTATTAGTCAACCGGCACTTGTATGTTTTAGCTAATTGCAGTTTTATGATCATTATAATTTTCGTAAAGAGCCTTTGTATGTCGTTGTCTATTTTAATTTTGAAAAACTTTTCTTTTTAACCGCAAATTACAATTTACAATTTTTTTTTGAAAAAATATACTCCCTAATTGTTCTACAATTGTCAGAGAGATCGCGTGACGGGTCCCGGGTTTGATTCTCAACCAGGGCAAACTTTGTGATAATGTCCAATCCACCTGCAATACAGAGAAGCCTAGCCAAGTGCTGGAGTATGAGTATGTACATAAAAACATATTTTTGCATCGAGTACATCCTTTTTTCAAGTCTGTTTTAAAATACGTAAAATTTATAACGAAAATTACACAAAAAAACCTTTGAGTTTGAGTTGAGATTTGAAATTCAATGATAATGGTGTATACCAAAAGATTTACCAATGACTTTTAAATTTCATAACAATTTGCCTGCATTTAACTTTCGCGTCGTTCAGGAAGAGATATGCCTGTTTTGGAAGAGAAATCTAAGTTTAGTTTGGTACCAACCAATCTTCCACCTAAACCTCCATTAGCCAAGACAAGTCACAAATGATTTATGTTATGTTTAGTACATGTAACGCCTAGCTACTAAGAACTTGTATGTAGCAACTGTTCTTTTAATTTGTTTTAAAGTATTCTGCATTCTTGTTGTATGTATATTTTTTCTTATCAATATGAAATAAGTAAAATATATACCTCTTTAACAAGATGTCTTCATTCCCACAGCTGTAAAAGATTGAAAATTGTAGAGGTCGTGTAAGGATAAAGAACCGTATTTATTGTTCGTCGAATTTAGCAATATCGATTTATAGCATACCAATATCTATATCTTAACAATTAAGGGAGTCCTGACTGACTGACTCACTACAGATGCACGGCCTAAAGTGCTCGCTGGTCCTGGATATTTGGAAATTAGAGGGTGTGTTCCTAAAAGGCTCAATGGACACCTATTGAGCTTCTGGGTGCATTCTAACTGTGCATTCATCATCAGCCTATTTCAGTCCACTGCTGGACATAGGCCTCTCCGAGTAAGCGCCATTTAACCGGACTAAATGGCTAAACTGTGCATTAAGATAGGAATTTTTGGAAATTCTCTTTCTAATTGCAAATCAACAAACCTGAGAGAGGTTTAATTTTGAAAAGAAACATACAGAAGCTAGCGTTTTGGAAAATTCGAAAAATGCCCGGCGATAGTGATGGTATAAAATGGATATTTCGCGTGGAACTTATCATTTTTATTTGCTCGGCACCCTTAATCTTTTTCTAACATAAAAGTAGTCTATGTTACTCCTTATAACATCAGCTATCTGCCAGTGCTAACGTCCCGTCAAAATGGCGTGATTGAGTAACAAACATCCATCCATACTTACAAAATTTCGCGTTTATAATATTAGTACGATTGCGAGGCTATCCGCGGTAAGTTAGCTAGTTTAAAAAACCATTATTGTTCCTAGTAAAAACCATTAATTACCTATTATCTATTACCATAGTCACGTTTCGATGTAACTTATAGAAAAGAGCCTTGTAATTACAATTTATTTCATGCCGGTTATTTCATTATACCGAACACTATTTCATTATTATTATGCCAATACTTAGTGTTATAGTGAGTTACACTATGAGCTACGTTTTTGCTCGCGTCCGTAGGTGTGTACCCTTTGATTCGCTACACGTACCCCCTGGGAGATGCTAGGAGCAACCAAAACTAGCAGTTGAACTTGTGCCGGTACTGCCACCACAGAGGTACTGCCACCACACTAGTAATCCACCAGAAGCAGTGATGCACTCGCATTGTTGTGTTCCGGTGGAATGGTGTGGGTGCTGGTGATAGTACAAGCGCATGAGACGTTATATACCCATCTCAACGTGATGGACGCACCGCAATACGACTTTTCTCTTACTTCAGTGCGAGAGGACCGTTGTATCGTTGATGTGGGTGGCAGTAACCATTTCAAAGCAAGTGGGCTCTAAGATCAACCCATCAATGTAATCACATCAAAATACAAGGTCCATAGCATAGAGAGCGTGGTGGCCCAGGGCATAGACGCCGACTTTTAATCTGGGTCGCTGGTTCAAACCCACACGTGCACCAATGAGTATTTTCACTTGAAAAATTTATGTGCGCAATACCACGTTCTCGAAACGGTGACGGAAAACATCGTGAGGAAACCGGCATTTCTTAGAACCAAAAATTAGACGACATGTGAAATTTACCAATCCGGATTGGGCTCCCGTGGTAGATCAAAGCCCATTCACTCTCAATTATCGAGAGCAGGCCGGTGTCCCTGCAGTGGGAACATTAGAGGCTGGTGCGGTAATGCATAGCTTTATATGTCTCTCTCTTATCAGCGACAGATTCTTGTGTATTTCGGAAACGGCTCCAACGATTTGGATGGAATTTTGTGTTTAGATTTATAAACACTGTATATATTTACCTGTTTTATTGTAAAAACGCATATTTTTACAAAAAACATTTTTTGTAGTAAACTATGCTGAAAATTGAATACAGCGCCATCTCGTCAATCTTTGTGGTACTTGATTGGTAATCTACTGCTACTTGAAAAATTTATAATTTCAGATAAAACGAGCTATGCTCGGTCGCCCAGGTACTTTACTACAATATACAACGAGCAATTCTTGTATATACAATATATTTATTTATTTCGCGTACCTCGATAACGGTTCGAACGTTTTAAATGATATTTTGTGTTCATATAATAATTACACAATGAGAAACCGAGAAATGTTCGGGTCGCCCAAGTACTGTTTATTGTATACTGTACCTGCCCCCTAATTGGATTGAGTGTTTATCTTTGGGCATGTAAGGTTTTATTTTGGTCTGAGGAGAATGGCCTGATGACTGGTACCTAGTACCTACCTAATTCTTTTTTTACATTCTGCGTCATTATTATGTTTCTTAACAAAAAACCGTTTAACCTAAAAACAATTACTTAATTATTAACCTGTAGCATTACGCTGTTCAGTTTGCTCAGTGTATGTAAACAGGTGTTTATTCAAAGACAAAGTCAAAGTCAAAAATCTTTTTGTGAATTTCTTCTGAATTAGCGACACCGTTTATGCAGCACACGTTGACTACACAACAGTATGCATCGAAAAATAAATATATTTCTATTCAGTTATTTTTTTTTATGTAACTAAAGCGACGGGACGAGCAGAATGTTACCTCCGCCTTTTTTAATTATTTGAATAGGTGACAGAACGAGCTGAGGGCCCTAGTGGTAAGTGGCGTCCCCCTGCGTCCATCACACGAGACGGATGATACGTCTCATCCGCATGTGATTGCACCGGCAGCCACACAGTAATGCGAGCACTACTGCTTGGCGGCCGATTCCAGATGTGGTGGCAGTACCTCCCCGGACGAACTTGGCACAAGTTTTACTGCTACTTTTGGTTGCTCCTTTAGCACCACCCAGGGGGTACGTGTAGGGAATAGGGGTAGACACCTACGGACGCGAGCAACTGGGCCCCGCTTATTAAAAAACAGGTCAATAATAATAAAGCTATATTCATTAGTCACAGCACGTGTTGGTAAATGAGATTTATCCTCATTACGTGTAATCTTGAATCTTTGTATAAAAAAAAGATTCATTAAGTATAATTATTATACTATATAACATATTATACATACTGTGACTCATAATCTGTTTTTTTCATATTCGATAGTTTTCTCATACATTTACTAAATCTTCTTAGTGTTCTTATAATTCTACAATCATTTTATTCTAAATTTCCCGTTGATATAGAAATATTCAAGCTCTTGCAGAGTTCTGCCCTTAGTTTCTGGTATAAACTTCCATATATATATTCCACAAACCATTGCATTTGCTGCATATACTAAAAGTGTTCCCCATAACTTTATATGTATGAATAAATATGGCGCTAATTTTAGAGAAGACGCGTGTAATACACAAGTGAATATAACGTACAGAGCTCCTCCCACACCTCTGTGTTTCACCGGCATCAGTTCCGCTGCCACGGTGAACACTATCGGAAGCACTCCTAAACTCGTAACAATCATGTACACTACTAAAAAGTAAAGGCAAATTAATGAACCCTTAGGTATCACTTCGATGGTTTGTAAAAAGTCGAATGCAGATGTACAAAGCAGGCTCAACATAGAACACACAGTGCTTAACAATAAAACATTTTTGTTTGGGAATTTTCTTATCAATACTGCACTTATGCAGACGCAGATGAACATTATACTGTTCATCAGGATACCGCCGAAGAAAGCTGCGTTCTCGTTTTGCGTCGCTGTCTGGATCACCTCCATGGAATATATCAACATCACTAAACTGCCACTCCAATACACCAAGCAAAGTAATACGAACATATGGAAACTTGGCATGTAAAAATCTCGACGTATCAATGTATGCAGGATACTCAGCGATGCCTCGCTCCTGCGTTTATTCATAGCCCGGTTTTCTTTCTGAGCTGTGATCAGATCATTCAGCTCCAACTTAGAAAATTCATCATTACCCCTCAAAAAGATGAATGCTCGTTCACATTTTTCAAATTTACCCTTATACGCTAACCAGGAGGGCGATTCGGGCCAGAACAGCCCAAAAATGATTGCCAGTGAAATGGGTGTTCCCATTATCAAACTGACGGTCTTCCAGTGCAAATATCGGCCTATGATAGACAACAGTACCATTCCCAAAGTCTGCGCAACATGGAATGATACCATGGCCACGTTCCTGAATTGAGGGGCGACCATCTCGCTCATGCTGAGGAGACTGACGGCTAGAAGGCTGTTGTTTCCGAGTCCGTGGAATGATTCGCTCAACAGGATGGCCATCGAGCTGGTAGCTGTAAAAGCTACGATCCATCCTATAATACTGACGAGACAAGCTATCAGGAAGGCGAGCTTTCTGCCTTTCCATTGCATGAGTGCTGGCATCAGAATACTCGGTATGCCGGCTAATCCATGTATAGAGCCTGCAACAAACATAAAAACTACGTCAGATGCAGTCATTAATTATTATATCTCGCAACATATTTTAAATCGTTTCTTATATTTAAAAATATTTTTTTAAAAATCAATTACATAACTTTTTTAATCACTCACTTGTGGTATAAATATGTAATTACAGAGGTGAATTTCTACTCAAGTAATTATAAAATTTTAGGTTGTAACGATCCACTAAAAATGTTATATTTGCCCACCTATCCATGACGCAGTGTCCAACTCGAGGTGTATGGAACTGTCGTTGGCGTTGAGCTGCTGAAGCAGAACCCCGGGTAAACTTACAGCACCACCGACTGACAGTGCTGCCAGCTGGGGAGATGCAACCACGATCAACTGAGAAAAAAAAACCAAAATTGTGTGTTGTTCTGTGGCCTTGTTGAAGGTTTAGTTTTTATTGCCATGTTTTTTTTTATTATTGTAATCTTTATAGCATTATCAGGGATCATTTTTGAGCTTGGTGTCACAAATAAAATATGTTCCATGTGCTCGCATTCCGCTCTGGCCACTGGAAGACAAAACTTATATGGGACTAGGCGAATTTACCCAATAAAACTCCACTCCCCCGCTTAGTGGCGGGATCACGGGAACGTTTGCACACACATCGACTGTCGCCACCTTCCTTCATTACGACACGTCGCGTGTCGCTACCACCTTGGCGACCATGCTACAGATATGACGTCAGAAAACTCCGTGTCAGACGCTCATGGTACCTCTGCGACGGGACATTTCCCGTTGCCCACCGAGTGCACCAGCTAACTGTGGAGGCCCCGCCGTGGCCGCGGAAGGTAGGAAGAGCGGCGTAATAAAAAACTGGCACTACTCACTCGCCGCTTTGCCTCGCCAGCCACATTGCCACATTGCCTTTCCATTAGGCTTACAGGTAAAGTATAATTGAGCGGCCCCTCCCGGGTTTCTCTTAATGTCCTTGGTGGACGAAGCCCATGGTTACTAAAGAACACCACTTACCTGTGTTGTCATTGATGAAAAACTCATGACGGCTTGGCTGAATATTGAAACAAGATGATTGGAAATATTTGTTTTGATAATCTTGTTTAGATGATAAATTTTGTCATCGCGTAAGTCAGGCCGTAATACTGGTTTGAAACTTAACTTAAGTAGATATTTATGGTTTTAAATGCGTAATTAAAATATAAATAATATCTCATCTTTTCAGCACCCACTGCTCGGTGTGGCAAAAACTTGTTTGATAGTTGAAATTTATACAAAATAGCGTTAACGATATCAGGCTGTTCTTGAATGAGTAATTTAATTACAGCTCGTACAGTCAACTTCATAAGGATATTGACAAACTTGAGACTTGACTTATTATTTATGTACAAAGTATTGCACCAAAAATACATGTATTATATTGCATAACCATAAGCAACTTAATGTTTCGGAGTCCAGTCCGGTAATCCACGAATCCAATTTCAATTTACACCGAGTTTCTCATTTTTTCGAGATGTTTAATGCAATCGAAAAGATAGATAAATAGTTGATCGATTCCAATTCCAGCAAAATCTACTCCATCTGCATCAGCATGGTTATAACGTTTACTCATGTCGCAGAACAAGACATCCAAGACCGGAATACAAGTTCTCATCGCATCACATCTGCCCCGGCCGGGACTCGAACCCGGGACCCCTTGCTTCAAAGGCAGGGCTACTACCGTCTCCGTCTGTACTACGGAGCCGTTTGCCGCCATTACATTACTGATTACATTTTATCTGGTAATAGTTACGAAAATCGGAGGTTATATTTCTTTGTGTTGAAATTGAATGTTATTATTACCCGGAATAAATACTGGTAATATCAGTAAACATATAACACTCATTTATGTATCGCTCATCCGGTGCAAGAGCGACGTAATTGTATATTTTTTTTTAATTGATATAAGTACGTCGCCATTGTGTCACCTTTTTATTAGTTAATTAAGATTTCTATTTTTAAGCTGTTGTTCTTTTTGGTGTGCAATAAAGTGTTGTCTATCTACAATATCTATATCACAATTTTGAAATATAACTATTTATTATTTTTTTTTTTATCATACAACCCATAACTATAACAATATTTAATTGCCTCTCCTTTAAAATCAAGCTGTAATTGCGTCTTTATTGCACCTGATGAGCAATATATTGAACTTTTATCTATTGTACAAATAAGTTTTTCTCCCGGTTTCGTATTCTGATTAGCATAGATATACTGTTCACCTATTTCTGCGGCTGACAGTTTTCTTAAAGTTCTAGTACCCTTTGCAAAATTATGTTTACGCTCATAAAGCCTAAGTAATGACGTAGTTTTAGAATTCACATCATTATGAATACAAGTTATAGAACTAAACAAGTAGAAACAATAAAATATGTTTTTTCTAAATACAGTGGATCTTCGGTAATCCGAAAAACGTTTTGCAGTGCAGGATTTGGATTATAGAGTACTGCTTAAGATTCCCTATAGACTGGGATTTTTTGAAAACAAATACCTTTTAATCCGACAAATTACAGATCAAAATGACAAGATTCTATTTTCAATCTGATCATTCATCTGAAACTGAGCAAAAAGAATCAAAACAACGCGTCGAGCACAATACAGTGTAGTGGTGGCGCGTACAAGTTGCAACATGTTCTTCTTCTTTTTAAGTTGCAACATGTTCAAACATGCATTGTCTATGTTAGTGATGAGTTGCCAAAATAATAATCATTTGTTTCAGACATTAATACACGGGAGGTTTACAATAATGTTTGTATATGAACATTCAACAGGGATAGGCATGTCGAATTACAGGGGGTGCCGGATTAGACGGGGGTCGGATTACCGCGGGTCCACTGTATTTTCGGTCACGTTTGCTCGCATTCCTAAGTTACCCTTTGATTCCCTGCACGTGCCCCCTGGATGGTGCTAAAGGAGCCACCAAACGTAGCAGTAGAATCTGTGCCAAGTTCGTCCGGAGAGGTACTACCACCACACCTGGAATCTGCCGCCAAGCAAAGCAGTAGTGTGCGCATTACTGTGTTCCAGTGGAAGGGTGTGGATGACGGTGAAATCACATGCGCATGAGACGTATCGTCCCCGTCTCGGGTGATGGACGCAGCAGGATGAATGCGACTCGGTGTAACATCCAAATCTTATACTGAGTCGCATTACTGTTGTCATGGGCGGGGGTCGCCACTTACCACTAGGTTCAGGCCCTCAGCTCGTTGCATCAAATATTCATATAGCATAAAACACAATAAATACTTGTATTTACTTATCTAACTGAACACGGATTGGGTAAACAACAAATATTTCAAACACAAGATGATTAAAATTTGCTGGCGCCTTTTTCAAATTTAATTTTATGGCATTTTTTGTCCATCATACTTTAAAGATGACGAAAAGGCAATGGTAATAAAAAAAACATTATTTTAGTTGAATTTTTAATGGTTGGTTTCGGATTAATTCTGTCTAGCGTTCGATCGAGATCCTCGCGTATGCGTTCACTTCACACGGTGAAAAGTAACAAACAATATAAAACAGTAGAACTGGTAACCTTAAACTTACAGGTAAACTTAAACAGCTAAACCCTATCTTAATGCAAAATTTAATCCAAATCCTTAGAGATAAATATATATAAGAATAGCTCGTATAATGTAATTATTAGTACTTCTTCAATTTGTGCAGCAGCGTTGAGCGCGGTGTAGACTATGCTACTGCACATTCAGTTGTAAACTTCTATTACCTATAAAAATATTTATCATATGGAAAGCATCCATTAATAAAAAATAATAGATGTCACGCTTTTAGGCCATTATAGTAATCTTCCAGCTCTTGCAAAGTTCTGCCCTTTGTTTCTGGTATTAACTTCCATATATATACTCCACACACTATTGAATTGATTGCATATAACAGGAATGTGCCCCATAAATTTATACATGCAAATAAATACGGCGCTAATTTTAGAGACGACGCGTGTAATACACATGTATATGTAACGAACAAAGCTCCTCCCACACCTTTATGTTTCACCGGCATCAGTTCCGCTGCCACCGTGAATACCAAAGGAAGCACTCCGAAACTGATAGCAACCACGTAGACAACTAAAAAGTAAAAACAAATCAATGAGTCTTTAGATATTATCTCAACAGTTTGTAGATAACTGAGTACAGATAAACATAACAAACTCAATACAGTACATGTAGTGCTCAACAACAAAATGGTTTTGTTTTGGTATAGCCGTAACAATATCGTACTTATACCGAAGAAAATGAACATAGTACTGTTCATCAGCATTCCGCCGAAAAATAATGCGTTTTCATTCTGTGTCACCATTTTAATCATATCGATGGAATATATAATTATCACCAAACTGCCGCTCCAGTACATCAAAAAAATTAACATGAACATGTGGATACTTGGTATGTAGAAATCTTTACGCATATATGTCTGCAGGATACCCGAGGACGTCTCGTTCTGCCGTCTATTCGTATTCGGAGTGCGAAGTTCTCTCTGCGCAGTTATCAGTTCATTTAATTCCAGTTTAGAATATTCATCAGTTCCTCTCAACCAGGTAAATGCTTGTTCACATTTTTCGAATTTGCCCTTATATGCTAACCAGGAGGGAGATTCGGGCCAGAAGAGTCCAGTTATCAATGCTAGTGATATGGGCGTGCCCATTATCAAACTGACGGTCTTCCAGTGCAAATATCGGCCTATGATAGACAACAGAGCCGTTCCGAAATTCTGGGCTACTGGGAACGATACCATAGACATGGTTCTGAATTTAGGTGTGACCATTTCGCTCATGCTGAGGAGGCTAACGGCAAGGAGACTGCTGTTCCCGAGCCCGTGGAATGATTCGCTTATTAGGATGGCCACAGAGCTGGTGGCCGTGAAAGATGCTATCCATCCGATTATGCTGACAAGGCAGGCTATGATGAAGGCGAATTTTCTGCCTTTCCATTGCATGATAGCTGGCATAAATACACTTGGTATGCCGGCTAATCCGTGAATGGAACCTAAAACATATAAAGATGACATAAACATTCAATTGTTGAAACTTAATTTGCAAACTCATATTTATGTTTTTATATTACGAGTATATATCGTATACGTTGTTACGAAGTTAATGTTGCACAAGTTTTAACGTATGATTTGCAGAAATCACCTTCTTCACGCAAGCGAGGGTGCCTCGCATTTTTTCTTTATTAATTTTACAATAATGCAGAAAAAAATAAATTTACAACAATGTCTTGGGGTAATGGAAATCTGCTGATGAACAGCAAACAGATCTTTACAAACTATAGCTAAGAACCACCTCGACCTCAGCTTTCATACAGAAAAATACCGCATCTAAATCGGTCCATTCGTTTGTGGAGCTACGATGCCATAGACAGACAAACAGATACACACTACACACTCCTCTTTTTCGGTGGGGGATTAAAAAGTTCGTATCCATTTCTAGTTCTACTCACCGATCCATGAAGCGGTATTCATGTCGAGGTGTATGGAACTGTCGTTGGCGTTGAGCTGCTGAAGCAGAATGCTGGGGAATCCCACAGCTCCTCCGACTGAGAGCGCTGCCAGTTGAGGAGATAAAACCACGATCGACTGGAAGAAATAATACCGTTCTTGCTGTTAAAATAAAGTTGATGCTTGATAAATGGTGGTGGCCAGGGGTGCAGACGCCGATATTCAATCCAATGGTTCAAACCCACATGTGCACCAATGAGTTTTTCACTTGAATGATTTATGCGCGCAATACCATGTCCTCGAAACGGTGAAGGAGAACGTCGTGAGGAAACCGGCATGTCCTGATATGTCCTGATATGGAAATAAATTAATATTCATGGATATTCCAGAAAGCGTCATCTAGCCCCAAGGTGGGAACTATGGTACTATGGGAACTAGAAAAAATATAGAATACTTATATAGTATATACATATAATACATATAATATAGTACATACATATTAATACACAGACAAAGAACAAACATTTATATTCGTCACACAAATGCTTGTTCTGAGTGGGAACCGAACCCACGACCTACAGCGTAGAAGGCAGAGCTTCTACGAACTAAGCTGTGAGGCCAGTCAACAGCTTTTGAAGGCGCCGTAGCTTAATTGGTAGCAGCCCTGCCTTCGAGGGGTTCGATTGCCGGCTGGGGCGGACTTTGGGTGATGTGATGAGCGTAGTTTGTTGTCGGGTCTTGGGTGTTTCATAACCCTAGTTCAGGTGTATGAGGGTGTACACGTTAAGTATTTTAACTTAACATACAACATAGTGAAATCACAGGCTCAGAGACTTTACATCCGTCTCCTAAATTTATTGGTCTAACTTGAGTCTTCTCACACTTAGGAGGGAGAGGGCAGGTGTCTTATTGCTGTGGTTTATGTTGGTAACCACTTAACATCAAGTGGGCTTTCAGACAGCCCCAAAACTTACATAAATAAAAATGTTTATGGCTCATTGCAAGCTTTACTTGACTTAGATATGCTTTTTGATTTTGATACCTTCTGGATAAATTTCTTACCTGTCTGACCAAGTACGAGGAAGTCATGGCTGATGGTCCTGCGTTTTCAATAAATAATTATCACCAATTATTGAAACATTTAAAACTATAAAGGCATATTAGGATCCCCTTTTGTAGATACCATGTGAACAAATGGCTACAACATACAATAAATTGTGGCCAGATATTGCAATTATGCCTAAAAGGTTAAACAATAACGAATAAATTTGATCTTTGCAATAGATACGATTACTGTATAAATTATATTCTCAGGTGGTGACGTAAATACCTTAATAACAATTATTATATTGCTTTATTGCAATAAAAAATGCATGCAGTCATTGGTGTCACATGTGAGGTTAGATTTATGTTACAAATGGTGGTCATATCCTTAATCAGGATTTCTTCCAGACTACCATTTCCACTTAAATGAATAAAGAAGTAACCGTCTAGCTATCTAGCTTTCTGTTATAACAGAAATATTTAAAACCTTTCTAAAATCAGCTGATAAATTAAGTACCCTTATAAAAACTTATAAAGATGCTCTTTAGAAGTTTTCATAAGGGTTTTATACGTGTTTTATTACATATGGAGGTTGTTTCCAATCGACTTCAAGTGTGCGACTGAGTGATGCGAAAGAAACACCTTAACCAGGACTGTGCTTGTGAAATCATAGGTGTATGCACCGTTACATTCTCTCAGCTGACAGGCGCAGTGAGATGCCAGGTCTTCTACATACGTGGGTTGGGGAGAAAGTAAGTCCTATTGTTATTAAAGATGGATGTAACCACTTACCCTAAGCTGGTGGGCATTAAGCTCAAGTATGAAAGATGCTGACTGTAAGCGAGTAGTTATGCATTTGCGCTTGTTAAGTCTTTAAAGGTCTATTCAGTAGCGGTAGTTACGCCTGTACAATATTGTATTACCTGATCTTACTATGGTAAACAAATGCAAATTAAAACAACTAAAATTAATTGAAACAAATTTATTGAGATTTTGGTTACGTAAAATATCTATTATACTAAGTAAAACATTTTTGAATGTTAAATAAGCGGCTATAATCAATATTTTTACTGTCATATTTTATTTTAAAACTTTTTCGAATTATTCCGAATATGGCATTAATAATATAGCCTCTATGTTTCAACTGATGAATATTTAATGTGTATTCAAAATTATATATATGCGTAATTCTGCGTCCTGCAAGAAGCTGTTTGGTAGATCTTACATTTAACTTTACTATAATTGCTTACAACATTTCAATTATGAGTCGATACATTCCTGAGCCAAATGATGGGCAGCACGTTTGGTATTAAAAGTCCCGGTATTATAGAAATCTTCTAGCTCCACTAAGGTCCTGCCCTTTGTTTCCGGTATGTACATCCAAACATACAACCCACACACTGTTGCATTCATTGCATATAATAGAAGCGTTCCCCATAGTTTTATATGCAGGAATAAATATGGCGCCGACTTCAAAGAAGACGCGTGTAATACACAAGTGCAAACGACGTATAAAGCTCCTCCCACACCTCTGTGTTTCACTGGCATCAGTTCCGCTGCCACCGTGAACACTATCGGAATAACTCCCAAACTTATAGCGATCATATAAACAACTAAAAAGTAAATGCAAATTAATGAGTCCTGAGATATTATCCCAACAGTTTGCATATAGTTGATAGTAGATGAACATAGCAGGCTCAATACGGTACAGAAAATGCTGAGCAGTAAAATATTTTTATTTGGGAACCGTCGTATCAATATTGCACTTACGCCCACGCATACGAAATGTAAACCGTTCATCAGGATACTGGCGAAGAATGTTACATTCTCGTTATGCGTAGCTCTTTGAATAATGTCGACGGAATAGATCAAAATCACCAAACTCCCGCTCCAATACGTTAAGCAGAATAACACAAATATGTGCAAACTCGGCATGTAGAAATCTCTTCGCTTCAATATCTGCAGATTGCATGACCATGCATCGCTTTGTCGAATATTCATCGATCGGTTTTCTTTATGAGCTGCGATTAGTTCATTCAACTCCCGCTTAGCCATTTCATCAGTTCCCCGCAAACTGGTGAATGCTTGTTCACATTTCACAAATTTGCCCTTATAAGCCAACCACGATGGTGAATCGGGCCAGAAAAAGCCCATCAATGATGCTATTAAAACGGGCGACCCCATTATTAAGGCGACGGTCTTCCAGGGCAGATATCTGCCTAAGACACACACAATTGTCATTCCGAACGTCTGCACCACGTCAAATGATATCATAGCCACGCTTCTGAATCGAGGGGTGATCATTTCACTCATGCTGAGAAGGCTGACGGCGAGGAGGCTGTTGTTTCCGAACCCGTGGAAAGACTCGCTGATCAAGATGGCCACCGAGCTGGTAGCCGCGAAGGCTAGGATCCATCCGATGATGCTGGCGAGGCAGGCGATGATGAAGGCGAACTTTCTGCCCTTCCATTGCATAATTGTTGGCATGAGAATGCCAGGAATGCCAGCTAATCCGTGAATAGACCCTGAAAAAGACAGATTCTCATGTTACTTGTCAAATGTCGTCGTTATTTTAAAGAGCTACGTTTTTGACGGGTTATATGACTTTAACAAATCCCGCCATTTGTGCAATTATATATTATTGTTGCGATATATATCTTCCTTTATAAATACATGCAAAGGGTGTGGTTTTTCTAAATGATTGCATCAGTTTTGAAGCTGTGACAACTCTGTAAAATATACTGTTTTTATTAACACAGCATGGTTCTACAAAACAAGGAAATGTGGCACTCACCAATCCATGATGCGGTGTTCATTTCGAGATGTATAGAACTATCATTAGTGTTGAGCTGCTGAAGCAAAACGCTGGGAAAACTTACAGCACCTCCGACTGATAGCGCTGAAAGCTGGGAAGATGAAACCACGATCAACTGAAAGAAAAAATCAATTTTGATATATCATTACATCAAGTTCGTTTTACGAAAATGTAAATCTTTCTATTTGGTGTAGTGGCAATAAGCTGATGAATAAGCTGATGATCTTCAAATGCCTGAACAAATCTTCATAAATATTATAGCTAAGATTAGCCATATCGACCACGTCAGCTTACAAACAGAAAAAACCGCATCAAAATTGGGCCATTCGTTCAGGAGCTACGATGCCACAGACAGATACACACTACAACTAATAGTCGGAGGTCAATTATAAAATAGTCTGCCGCCGCACCTGTCTATCTGTCTGAACGCGAACTCAAAAACTACCGAACGGATAAAGTCAAAGTCAAAATACTTTCTTTGCGTTGAAGATGTCGCTTTTTTTAAAATAAATATGTACTTACAAGAAATGCGTTCTTATTACTATGTTTAGTCTTCAAACCCTATCCGACGCTCCATGGGGAAGAACAAGCAAATACTTTTAAACATATCATCATATATACAAATTAATCTATTTCATGGTTAATAATCCACATTAAATTTAATTAGTCTTATTATTTTTTTTAAGGAATAATGACCCAATAATCGTATTCTTCATTTTAGCTACTTATATTAAAACTGGCGTTATTCCAAACAATTCGAATCAGTAACTATATTTAAAAAAAGAAAAGTTTTTGGTTGACATACAATTTTGCGCCGCAAAACTAATCGAGCAAGCGGTCGCTCGCCGAAGCGACCGGCGCGCCGCTTTGTCGTGAAAACAATACACATTAAAAATACGCTAAGTATTATACGCAATACGTTATAAATACGCAAGGGGATATTTGGGACAGATTTTGTCAAATTTAGTAAGTATCATAACTTGCATGATACTAAAAAAAAAAACAATCTGTGGCATCCCAAAGAGCCATTGGGTTTTTTAGTCCAATCAGGTAATAATCAATAGGATATATTTCTTAATTTAATAAGAAATTTCAAATAAGACTTTCATTCTGTTGCAATTTCCCCGGGATTTAATGAGAAATGTCGACAAAAAATGGTGAGAAAGAACAGTATGTATCTACCTATACCAATGAGTTAAAGTTGCACAATACCACGCTCTTAAAAACGTTTTCAGTAAACCGGCATGAACCAAACATTTGAAGAAACTCATTACAAAAAAATCAATAAATATAAATAACTTACTTGTCTTGCCAAAGATGAAAAAGGCATGACTGTCGCTATGAAGTCTTCTCAATGCTCCATAGAAGGTGAGTTCCTGAAAATCTTGTTCCCTGCCGTATTCTTTGTAAGCACCTTATTGAGTGCTCAAATTTACAGAGCTACTGAGGACCAGTACGCAGCTTGCGCCGGAGTTGGCCTCGTGACACAGCTCACACGGTTTCGAATTTTCCATCGCCCATCGTCCCCTGCGTATTAAAAGCATCGTCTACATTGAATTCGGATTATGTATAATTTATGTTTTTCTCATGCTGATTTGTAATTAACCTATAAAAACCGACAGCAACAAAAAAATTCAAGAAAACTGCAATTTCAGATGACCCAGTACAAATTTACCTGTTTGTTCACTTGTTCCGTGGCTTAGTTGTAGTAACCCTGCCTTCGAAGCGAGGGGTTCCGGGTTCTATTCCCGGCCGGGGCATTCTTTGTGTGGTGAGCATAAAGTTTGTTCTCGGGTCTTAGGTGTTTGTCCATGCCATCTGCGACACAGGGAATCCTAGTGCAGAGGTATGAGTGTATAAACGTTACGTTTATTACGTTATTCTTGGCATAAAATTCCTCGTATAAAGGTACTCTATTTTATCATCATCAGCAGCCTATATGGTTCTACTGCTGGACGCAGACCGCTCTCCTGAATGGGTCAATGAATTTCAAACAAGTGATTGATCAGAAAAAAAACGAGAGAATTTCGCCATGAGAATTATATTTCCGATATTTATTTTCTGCAAAATTTCTATGACTCGCTTAGGAAGGACATTTTTTTTAAGTGTATGCCCACTCCCCTTTATGGAGTCGTATAATGACAATAATACCTGCTGGTTTAAATTTTAATTTGATCATCTTGTAGCAACATTATTATGTTCTCACGATATTTTGCCTACTGACACCATATAAAACAAGTATATGTAAAAAATAGTTTAACAGAGTTTTGTTGTGAACTATATTTTAATAATACGTAAATTTAAGTTGATAGGTTATACTAGAGTTTTAAGCTAGGACAATATCAAAAAGTATATTATTTAGAGCTGATTACTCTGGAAACGGTCTACAAATTTTTACCAAACCATAAGAACTGTTCCATATACTAGATTTCCAGAAATCCGCTTAGAAAACTACCCTCTTTGAAAATGTAAGATTCCAAAGGATTTAACATACATATGTATTTATTTTGCCCCGTCCGATTAGATTAGAGAGCGAGGTGGCCCAGGAGAGAGTGTGACGGTCCAGGGGTTCTGAAGGTCGCTGGTTCAAACCCAGACATGTACCAATGGCATTACATGTCAATTAAGTCGCATTATTGTTGTTATGGGCGAAGGTAGTCATTTAACAGCAGGTGGGCCTTTAGCTCGTCTCATTTCGTTACATAAAACAAGTGACGGATTTAAAAATAAAAAAACAACTTCAATACTTTCATCTCTGTATTTCGCTCTTAGGGGTACCCAGCCATATTAAAAGAAACATTTTAATCGGGTATGCAACGGGCGAAGACCAAACCAAATACGCAATTTCGTTTACTTGGTCGACATATTTTTCCAGTTATGAAGTTGATTTAGTACACAACCTATTTTGTTAAAACTGTCTATGAAATCAATTCGAAAGTAATAATATTAAAAGAATAGCAGTGGGAACATCAAATCTAGCTATTCCTTTCAAATAAAAATAGAATTCATTGGTTCATAAATGACGGACGGACCACTGAAAAAAATGCAGCCAATATGATAACCCTACTCAGGAAGTCCGTTGAGAAAAGATTAATTATAAGAATAATGGTAATGTTTCCGTATTTTTGTTTCGTATGGTGTGAAAAGATAATTGTTATTATCCATTGTTTCAGGTGAAATTGGATTTCAGCAGAAACGCGATAGTGCAACAGGAAGCTGAGCTCAGGGAATTGAAAAGCGAACTGCAAACAGTACAGGTACTTTGATTTTTTTTTATTTTACACTTGCCAGGCCCCGGGGGAGAGCGTGGTGGCGCAGGTCGCTGGTTCAAACCCACAGGGGCACCAATGACTTTTTGACTTGATAAAATTATGTGTGCAATACGTATTAACGAAACGGTGAAGGAAAACATCGCGAGGGAACCGTCATGTCTTGGAACCAAAAATTCGAAGACATGTGACATCTACATGCGGATTGGCCTCTCGTGGTAGCAAAGCCCATTTACTCTCAATTATCGAGAGTAGGCCGGTGTCCCTTCAGGGTGGACATTAGGGGCTGATACAGACACATGTTTTTTTTTAAATAATATGCTAGTGAGTGATGAATATGAATATTTTTGGTTGAAAGGGAAGAAGACCCTTAGCAATATGATTTAGTTCCTCCCCGATTGGAATATGAGAAGTTGCATCCCGTTACACTCGTCACCCGAGACGCGGGTGCTGTCGAGTACCTGTGCTATCGAGTAACTAAATTAAAAAATATTTTTACAAGTTAACCGACTTGAAAAAATAAGGAAGTTATCAACTCAACTGTGTTTTTTTTGTATGTTTGTTACGCGATTTCTTCGCCAATTGTGGACCGATTTGGATAATTTAATGATCCTTTCATTTTATAGGTTTTATCTCGTAAAGAAATTCCACCCCATAAGGCTGTAAATTAAGTTAATCAAAATATTATATAAAGAAGTCGATTTATTCGATTTTATATTTTATATAAGTCATGCAACGTAGTATACGTAAAATATAACAAAAGATTAATTGTTATTTTAAATAATGATTCACAGCCCGTTTCTTTGTTCAACTGGAGATAAATTATAGCTATACCTATTTTTTATTTCTATTTTATTTCGTCTTTGTTTTAATTTTTTTTTTTTTATGTTTTATGGCAACTCTTGCTGAGTATGTGTCCTTGACTGTTCTCGTTGCTACAAAACTTTTTGCTTTCTTTTATGTTATTTTGTTAACGTAGGTCGTGGGTTTGAATTCCACCCACGGCAAGCATTTGTGAGCAAACAGAAATGTTTGTTCTGTGTGGGTGGTAATATGTATTACATGTATGTATTAACAAAAAAAAGTACTATATGTATTCTATCAGTTATCTAGTTCCCATGTTACAAGCTATGCTTAATTTGGGGCCAGATGCCGCTGTGTGATATATGTCCATAAATATTTATTTATTTATTATACACATGTATTATAACATAAGTACAATAGGCCAGAACAGATTTATGCTGGCCTCCATTGTACAAGCTAAGCTTAGTTTGGTGCTAGTGAAATGTTCATGAATTCCATCCATTTATAAATTCCATGAATTTAGAATAACTATACGCAACAACAATATTATTGTTTTCCGGCTAATCTCCGAAACGGCTGGACCGATTTTGGTGAGACTTTCACTGGCAGATAGCTGATGTTATAAGGAGTAACTTAGGCTACGTTTATTTTTAGAAAACCTTTGTAAATACATACATGTTTGTTTATTTGATAGACAGTATCACTATGCTAATCTATTTTCAGTTATCTGTTAGCTGAATAAAGAAACAGGCTGTTAGGTAATTATTATTTAAACGAAACGAGTTACTATTGTAAATTTTAAGTTGTAGGACGATAATATGTATAGGCAGAGATAATCGGTTTGTCTGGTTGTTTGAGACACATCAGTTCCATCTGCCCAACTCCACCATCCAGTAAGGGTTCCGAGATTTATTACGATATATACGCTTATGTCAAAACTAATACTTTCCTATCTCACCACCAGGCGACCCTTGAGAACATAGAAACCTGCCTGAACCGCGCCAAATCCAACGCGAAGGAGAAACTGCTGGAAGCGAAACGCAGCAGCAACAACAAGCTGCCACAGGACCCGGACTTCCCCTACAAGGAGGAGTTTGAAGTGTTGCCCGCTGACGTCACCTCGCTGGCGGAGCACTGCTATGAGCTGCAGACCAGGATCAACTGCATGGAACAGGGGGACGAACAGGTGAGAGACTGGTAGAAGCGAACACAGTTGCACAGTTGTCCAGTTGCGCGCGTGGGGGGTCCAGTTGTTCGCGTCCGTAGGTGTGTTCCCTTTGATTCCCTACACGTACCCCCTAGAACCGGAACACAGTAATGCACCACATTACTGTGTTCCGGTGGAAGGGTGTGGCTGCCGGTGAAATCACATGCGCATGAGACGTATCATCCCCGTCTCGGGTGATGGACGCAGCAGGATTAATGCGACTCAGTAAAGATTTGGATCTCATACTGAGTCGCGCGCATTACTGTTGTCATGGGCGAGGGTCACCACTTACCATCAGGTGGGCCCTCAGCTCGTTCCGTCATTCATTCACATATAAAAAAAAAACACAGCTACAACCAGCTACCTCAGGATCTGGAGGTAAAGAAGTAACCACTTTTACACACTTTACGACGCCGGCTTGCAGTTGCGATCAGATTTTGTACATACGAGTCTTGAAGAGGTGACGCAGACATGCGTCTGTCAAACTCAATATAAATGTTGCCTATCTGTCTTTAAGCTCTCCTCCTTATCTGATTCCCCAGGTGGTGAGAGAGTATGAGGAACGGGAGAAGACGATCGCGAAACTGAAGAGTGACGTCAACAGCTCCAGCGATATGAACAAAGTGCTCGAGGACAAGATGAAGAAGCTTAGGTAATTTATACATATAATAGTAAAACTGTGATAGGTTCAATTCTGTCCTGCTCTGCACTGTGGCGTGCAGGGTACGCGGAGTCGGGGATCTCTTTACACCATTCCCCGGGAACGAGCCTCCTGCAATGTGCGAGAGGGTCACTGGTGAAGTTCCTTTTGGAGAGCCCAGAGACCCTCGAATGCGCAGAGGCAGGGCTACTACCAACTAAGCCACGGAGTCGTAATAACGTAACGGAGTCGTCAAGATAATATATGTATTGTACAATATATACATATATATTTTTTTTTTTGTTGAAATCTATAATGAAGCCAAAACTTTTTATTTTTATCATTTTTGTCTTTCTTCATTTTGGCCGCGCATCATGCCGAATTACTTGGGTGTTTCTGTATTTTTAGGATTTTGATAAGTCATGGCGGCAACAAAAATACATCATTTGTGAAAATTTCTATTCTATCACGATTCGCGAGATACCTACCTGGTGACAGACGGAGTCTTAGTAATATTGTCCCGTTTTACGCTTTGGGTACGGAACCCTAAAAACAGTGGCACTTCAAGAGTGCCGACAGAAGTGAAAACAAAAGCAGACTACACTACAGATACTTATATACAGAGGTGTCGGTAACGGTAACAATGGTGTCGCGAATTCGATGGTTTTATCCCATCTCAAAAAACGCCAACTAAGGAAGTTTTCACTATAAAAAAAATAGATAGTTTTGCATGTAAATATGTAATGTAAAATATAGTTAAGATTTCGTTTACTTGCGTCCTTCAGGAAAAAGCGCAGGTATACGACAGATGCCACTCGAATAATAAACTAACGAACAGATGTTGCTCAAGGTTATACCAATGGACGAATTAAATGCGGAACTATGTTTATTTTAAACTAGCGACCCGCCCCGGCTTCGCACGGTTAGTAAAGCATCAGTGTCGTATCAGAAACTACCCGTGCGAAGCTGCGGTGACTTGCTAGTGTATTATACATATAAACCTTCTTCTTGAATCACTCTATCTATTAAAAAAACCGCATCAAAATCCGTTGCGTAGTTTTAAAAGATTTAAGCATACATAGGGATATAGGGACAGAAAAAGCGACTTTGTTTTATACTATGTAGTGATGATGTAATGTATAAGTTACACAAATGAATGATGATCTTCAAATGCAACAGATCTTCAGAAATTATAGCTGAGAACCATCTCGACCACATCAGCTTTTAAATAAATAAAAAAATTCATCCATTCTTTGTCCTTTCGTTCGGGAGCTACTGTCACAGACAGACACAAATACAGATACACACTACAAATTTATAACACCCCTCTTTTTGGGGGTTAAAAATGGTGATATTTCAGGAATGGCGATTCGTAGGAAAAATATACTTAATTTTT
Source organism: Aplocera efformata (assembly GCA_921293045.1). Classification (NCBI taxonomy): domain Eukaryota; kingdom Metazoa; phylum Arthropoda; class Insecta; order Lepidoptera; family Geometridae; genus Aplocera; species Aplocera efformata. The sequence goes on from OV121061.1 coordinate 6,677,152, forward strand.
TTGTAGATAATTGCTTGATCTACAATTTTTTTAATGTCTTTTATGATAGCACCGTTTATGAGAAAAATGAAATTATATTTTTCTTATATTACCCGACTAGCAGCCCGTTCCGGCTTCGCACGGGGTAGTGACATAACTACAATAGTTGGACATATGCTACCGCGGAGTTTTTTGTAGACATTATGATGTTCTTCAATATTGTTGTACATTATTTTGTTCTATCGCTAATAGTTTCGGCAGCGCATTCGACGAAAGACATGTTGTTCACAATATTGTACACAAATGTTCAAATTTTACCAAGGATCCCTAATTTTTTTTCAAAATGAAATGTAGCCTATGTCAAATTGGAAGAATGTAGCATTCTATTGGTGAAAGAATTTTTAAAATTGGCCCAGTACTTTTTGAGCCATACAAACATACAAAAATAGGTACAAATCTTTCCTCTTAATAATATTAGTGTAGATGAATAATAATCTCATAACTTACCAACAGCACTATTCTTTCTAATATCACAATTTTTCTGCTTATATTAAAAAATAATACTTATATTACAATAAAAAGATATAATTAAATACTATTAGGTACGAGTAGATACACGTCCATTGACCTTGCAAAGCGACTTTAAAATAGGTGGAGGTTTACGGCTGGTTTTCTTTTCATGTTTGACTTGGATGATTAATGTTTAAAGGCGAATGAGGATATGAATGTTCGAAGTACGTTTATTAGAATTTAATCAGTTGCATGTTTTTATAGTTGACATTTTACTTATTAAATTTAATTATTATGACATTTAAAATTGTATTATTGTAAAGGCATATAATTTGTCTTGTCTGTTTCTAGTTTCTTATATCTTGATATTTTTTGCTACTAAAATAAATAGAAAGTATTGAAGTTGGTTTATTCGAGTTTTAAATTAGTAAATTATTTAATTTATTATAAAATGATGTTCGCAGAGATAAATGGCTGCCGCCGCTTGAATCCCTGCTGCGCAACATAGACAAGAGTTTTGGTGACATGTTCGCTAAACTGGGCTGCGCGGGAGAAATCAAACTGGACCGGGCGGGGGGCGATGTAAGTAACAAAATAATGCATTATGTATTTTACATTGATAGTATCACATTATGATGTTAGTATAACCTGAAGTTATAACATACTTCACGGTTTTAAAGGGAACAGAAGGGGACTGGCTCAGGGGCACAGACGCTGGCTTTCAATCCAAGAGTCCATACCGTACTGTACCAGCCTTTTAATGTTCCCACTGCAGGGACACCGGCCTACTCTCGATAATTGACAGTGAATGGGCTTTGATCTACCACGGGAGCCGAATTCGGATTGGTAGATGTCACATGGCTTCGAATTCATGGTTCTAAGACATGTCGGTTTCCTCACGATGTTCGCCTTCACCGTTTTGAGAACGTGGTATTGCGCACATACATTTTTCAAGTGAAAAAACTCATTGGTGCACGTTTGGGTTTGAACCAGCGACCTTCAGATTGAAAGTGCGTCTATGCCCCTGGGCCACCACGTTTGGTGACTTAATTCGACGTTTTATCGAAAATTACGTGACTTAATTAGAATTAATTGTGTATATATTTGTACTTTGGATGAAATTTAGTACCAGGATAGCTTATATCCAGGATTAACACATGGCTACTTTTTATCCCGGAAAACCGCGGGTGACACCGCGGGGCGCAGCCAGTAATATTACATTTCGAATGTACTTATTTCAGGATGATTACGACAAATACGGTATCAGCATTCTGGTCAGTTTCCGCGCGTCGGAGCAACTGGCCCAGTTGACGCGCCACACGCAATCCGGCGGGGAGCGCGCTTTGGCAACCGCGCTATATCTCATGGCTTTGCAATCGCTCACTACAGTGCCTTTCAGGTGAGTGTTTAGTAATTGTACTTGGATCCCCAAAAGACATTTGATTTAAATCACGTCGAAGTCACCGCTGAGAGCGTGGTGGTCCAGGGGCACAGACGCCGACTTGAAAAAATTTATGTGCGCAATACCACGTTCTCGAAACGGTGACGGAAAACATCGTGAGGAAATCGGCATGTCTTAGAATCAAAAATTCGAAGACATGTGACATCTACCAATCCGGATTGGGCTCCCGTGGTAGATCAGAGCCCACTCACTCTCAATTATCGAGAGTAGGCCGGTGTCCCTGCAGTGGAAACATTAGCGGCTGGTACGGTACGGAAGTCACCGCTGTGATTATTGGTGTGCGTAAGAGAGTATTGGTATTGGGTTCAGAGTATTGGCAAGGGCGGCGTTAGATATTGCGAGGCTCCGGGCGATAGATAGGCAATTGGCGTATGAGAAATTTAGGTGAGTTGGAAGTGTACAGGGCTCCTGGTAATCAGTCAGCATCTTAAAGACAGCTGCAGTACATCGAAACAAAAAACGGGTTGTTCTGCGAGGGTGCGAGACCCTACAAAAGCGAGGCCGGTTGCCCTGCTTGCCACCCGCTAAGGCCGCCACTGAGTATTGGGTTCAGATTAAAAGATCGCGTTTCGACAGACACGTCCGTTTACTAGATCGATATTCCATACTGAGTTTACAAAGCTATCTTACTCTACAAGTTACGCTTCCAAACTGGTCCAAGTTCTCTACTTGGACCAGCATGGAAGCGGACTTAAGGCATCGTACCACCCCTTATGGGGTTGCCATGGTCTACGCGCAGATCCAAAGATGCCATAATAAAACTAAAGGCGTTCTTTTTAACGTTTCCTTCGTCGCCAGATGCGTGGACGAGATCAATCAGGGCATGGACCCGATAAACGAGCGCAAGATGTTTCAGCTCCTCGTGAAAGTCACCACGGAATGTGACAACGCGCAATACTTCTTGTTAACACCTAAGGTTAGTTCTTTTGTGTAAAATATTTATTGATTATCATATAAATAATTAGTTTTAAATGAGAGCGTGGTGGCCCAGGGGCATAGACGCTGACTTTCAATCTGAATTCCTGGTTCAAATTCACAAGTGCACCAATGAGTTTTTTCACTTGAAAAAATTTATGTGCGCAATACCACGTTCTCGAAACGATGACGGAAAACAGCGTGAGGAAACATGTCTTAGAACCAAAAATTCGACGTGTGTCATCTACTAATCCAGATTGGGCTCCCGTGGTAGATCAGAGCCCATTCACTCTCAATTATCGAGAGTAGGCCGGTGTCCCTGCAGTGGGAACATTAGAGGCTGGTATGGTATATAAATAATACAGCAGATTTTTTATAGCAGTGATTGTTACTGTGTTCCGGTGGAAGGGTGTGGGTGCCGGTGAAATCACATGCGCATGAGACGTATCACCCCCGTCTCGGGTGATGGACGCAGCAGGATGAATGCGACTCAGCAAAGATTTGGATCTCATACTGAGTTGCGCGCATTACTGTTGTCATGGGCGAGGGTCACCACTTATCAGGTGGACCCTCAGCTCGTTGCGACACTCGCGACAAAAAAAGGAAAAAACACCCATCTGTCCTTTTGATTTCAGCTTCTGACCAGCTTGGAGTATAATGAGAAGATAATGGTACACACCATAATGAACGGACGCAGCATAATGAACTACAGGAAGTGGAAAATACAGAAATTCCTTGAAAGAGCACATAATTATAGAATGTAAGCAACCCTGACGTTACATATTTAACTACCTCAATAGTTATTATCATCACACTTTATAATTATTTTCATTTTTACTACATTTAATACTATTTACAAAATATATGAAATGGAGAACCAATATCCAAGCGGTCGGTGGCTAGGGCTGCAGAGAGGAACCTCCTGACGATGCGTGCCGCGTCCAAGAGTACCGGCTTCTGTACAGCCGCCTAGCGAGAGCCTCTAGATGTCGGTCGAGGCTCTTCGCTATAAGTCCGCTGAGAGCCATTTGCTCTCGCCAAAAGCCAAAAGTACCAAAGGTCTGCGGCAAAAAATAATAGTCAATTAAAAAAACCAGTCGGTCTGTGGTCTCCGAGCACAAATGTAGGTATGTAGGGTTAGTAGTATTACAACGCCATCTGTTGTAGATCTATTGAACTGATTAATTTACTTACTGTGTTCTTTGAGGTTCTCTGCATATGCGGCAGATGAAGCTGCCACTATGAAAAGCAATATTTGTACTTATTGCTAATGTCTGTTATTTGTTAAGTTTGTAATTAAATAGTGAGATTGTGAATTGTAATTGTCCTTAATGTTCGGATTATGTTCTACACTTTAAATTAAAGTGTTTTTTATTATAAGATTTGTTTAACTCGATATGAATTTGTTCGTTCTATTGTTACCCACCAAAAATACAAATAGTTTTGTATTTAATTTTAATTTGATAAATGTATTTCGTATGCGTGAGGTTCCATAGTTTTATAATTTAGTTTTTATATTCTCTTTTAAAACTATGTTTTAATGGTTATTATGATTTGTGAGACGCGGTCGAACGTAAAAAACGAAAACCGATATGTTTGCCAATGATTTGCACACCCCACTTCGCAGACTTCAGTTTGCCCGGGGTCATGACGCATGTAACTGCGTCGAAATATCGGGAGTCAACAAAACTCCCAAATCATGGTAAATATATCGGTAACACGAATAATGTTCATAACCATGATAGTTTTAAAATTTATATCTTTTTAATTAGTATAAAAATAATATTAATTTGATTTCTGAAATTTTGATCTGTTATTTGTTTATGTACCCAGTGAAATAATGAAACAAATGTGATCAATACAATGTTTTTTAATAAAAACGCATTTTTAATTAAAGCACCATTTATAAATATTTATTATTATTCTGGTCAAACGGCACCAGTAATTTTTGCTATTTTCGTTAGTAAATAGCGGCCGATAACATTTTTCATGGCGTTTAGTCATAGTTTCCACAAATGTCAGTTTACATGATTTACAATAATTACAATTACAATTTTGAAGGTAAAAAAATTATGTTATTTTTTTTAATACATGTTTGCGATAGCTTCAAATATTTGAATAACTATAACTCTTGGTCGAAATCAACTAACGAAAATTTCAAAAAACTACAGGATACCTCTTAAAGCTGCTATAAGTTAGTAATTAAGTCTGTGCTGGTTTTAAGAACATTTCATATACTCCTTGAGTCATAGTTGGCGGGGACTATGAAACTAAACGGTCATCCAAGTTGTACTTAATTGTTTAGTAGCCACCCGACAAACCAGAACAGAACAGAACAAGACAATTGTTCTGTTCTGAATTCACAATTGGACAATCGACTGTCAAACTCTTGCACAGGTAATACTAAAAATCGCATAAAAGAAACCGGTTGGAATGTACGACCAATCATGTTACAAGGAACATACATATAAATAAATCATACAGGATCAGCGTAAGCGTGATATGAGGTGGATCGTCGGGGCACACTGTGTGGTGAGCATAAGTTTGTTCTCGAGTGTTTGTCTTGTGTTTGTACATGCCATCTCCGACAGGAAATCCTAGTGCAGAGGTATGAGTGTAAACGTTTATTATTTATTATTATAAATTTTCTGTATTATTTTATCAACACAAAAAATAGGTATTTCAAGCAAAAATGGTCGCACGTTGCCAATTAATTATTCCTAGACGTTTTCATGTTCACAATATTGCTCACACATTTAAGCATTAAAAGCACAATTTCTTGTCGTATCCATAAACAATATTCTATAATTATTGTCATCACTGTTCAATCTCAACGCCTTTCCCCGTCCACTGCTCGTCCAATTTGACGTCGCACTCCAAATCTCTCAGCGCAGACTTGATGTCGAATCCGAAGTCTTGGCTGTACTTCTCGTACGCCGCGTTGAGCAGGGGTTCGATTCCCAGCTCGAGATATTTCGAGTTTTGTTCCCGGCTTCTGGCTACCATGTTTCTGATCGCCCAGCAGGCGTTTTTCTGGAAATAAAATTGATTAAAGTATATTAGTAGGTCCGTAAATACTAGCCGTATTTACGGACCTAGTATTGGCTAGTATTTACTAATAGTCACTTTTTGATACAAAAATAATAATAATAATGTTTTTATTGCATTTCCCAAAGTACATCATCTTAACTATAATAAAACCTTTTAAGTATAAAATATACTTGTCAAAGGAGATTTCGCTCTTGCTTAGGACTATGTTCCTTAAAACTCGCTGAACGTAGTAATTTTACAGCCAGATCGGCTATGTAACTGGATGTATGTAACATGAAAACCGACTGTAATTTTACATAATATATCTGTTTACCTAAGGAGCTCCTGTGACACGCTACGTGTATATGCTCACGAATAAGTTTATTGTATAAAATTTGACGTGTCCAAACGATACTTGAGATCTGAATGTTCAAAAATCTTTAAAATTACATGAAAACATCATTTTTTTCTAAAAATAAACATGTACCTACGAGATCATGCGTTCTTAAAACTAAGTTTAGCGCTTGTTCAAACCCTATCCGACCCTCCGTGGGGAAGAAAGAATAAGCAAGTCAAAGTCAAACTCATTCCTCTAGATCTCAAGTATCATTTGGACACGTCAAATTTTACACATACATAATACATATTCGTGAGCATATAACGTGTCACAGGAACTCCCCAGGCACATTACATGCACACGGATATGTCAAGAAACCTGTCAGCAGTGGTCTAGTATAGGCTATGATACAATATTATTACTCGTGTTACCGAGATATTTACCATGATTTGTGAGTTTTGTTCCCGATATTTCGACGCAGTTACATACGTCATGGTCGCGGGAAAAAAATTTATGTGATACAATACCTGAACTGTAGCGTTGTCCGGGTGTACATTCATGCAATGCACGATGGCCTCTGGCGCTCCGTTGTCGAAGAACGCGGCGCTGTGCGCGGGCTCCCTTAACGTTAAGGCGGCGATACTCTTCAGCAGTAAGGCCGCAGTTTGGGCGTTGCTCTGAAAATTATATTACATTCTGTACAAAACCATACTACGTTCTCGAAACGGTGAAGGAAAACATCGTGAGGAAACCGGCATGTCTTACAACCATAAATCGAAGACATGTGACATTACCAATCTGGATTGGGCTCCAGTGGTAGATCAAAGCCCATTCACTCTCAATTACCGTGAGTAGGCCGGTGTCTTGCAGTGGGAACATTAGAGGCTGATACGATGCAATAAAGTATTTATATATCTATCTATGGTACCTACCTCTCGTATGGAATTTTCATATTTAAATAGGGACTTTAAAAATTGCGAAATTTCCTTATAATTATAAAATAAATGCGAAACTCATGTTTTTAATCATGTTCTATCTATTATCTATCGATAAAACTTACCGCATGCCTATTCAGGATTGATATTATAATAGGCGCTATCCCTTTCTTCACAAGGTCGCGTTTCACGTCGTCGTTGCCAGCCAAAGCGGTCGCTCTGAAAATCAAATAGGTTACTGTAATAAACTAAAAAATATACTTAGGTACTCAAGACACGATGCGTATCGTATACAAAACGCAAAAAAAAAAAAAATTAGTAGGATCGTATAGTTTGTCGGCTTGGGGTGGAGATCGGGACCCTCGATTCAAAGGGGATTGTCACCCCACCAGCTCCAGCCCAGTGGATGTTATGAAACCAATGGAACATAGAATTAATTTCTTGCTTATTATTCGCCATGGTCGGATATGAAACCAGCGCTAAACTTAGTGACGTGTCCAAATGATACTTGAGATCTAAAGGAATAAATGAGTTTGAGTTTGAGTTTAGTATTAAGAACGCATGATCTCGTAGGTACACTTTTTTTTATTTTGTTTCCAAGTAATTTTTAAGAATTCAGAAATAAAGATTCTAGAATTTACTTAGACAAATTTTATTAAACTAACTAATTACAAACGGACATAAATGAATTTCTAAGCGTATTTAACTCTATATGCGCACTATAAACTGCATACCGGATATGTATTGTATTGTACTATCAACGAAACATACAATAGATGATATCTACTGAATATTCAAATCGCGTGATCATAACTTGCTTATGAATAAAGAAGGTAGTATTTTTGACCCAGTTACATATCACCAGGAAGTAATGTGAACAGGAAACCATAAACAATTGCCATGGCAACCAGATATTACGTCAATATCGGTACGAGGAGAAATATTACGCTCGTGACATCAGAAGCGCGCAGACAGTCTAAGTATTACGTTGAATCTAAATAGAAATGACAACGGCCGAGAATGGTGACTACCTTTCATTCGGTGACAGAAACTACGGCCTGGGAACTATCCAGAAATGGCACGAGCACAACCAAAGGGTCCTAAAAGGAGACATCATACACATCACTGACGACAACACGTCCATCACCAAAAACTGCATCGTGAAGGTAAACCAGACATCGTGCCACGATTTCAGCGACAGCACAGACCAGTTAAAACAACGCGCTAGACATATCAACTACTGGAAAGCCGAATTAGAACGCGCTATCCGAGACATCGACGCCGAAATTAATATATTGGAAGCGCTGAGGCAACAAGTTAAAAATGCTTCCGATACCCTGAACATACCCAACTATATAAACGAGGAATGTTTAGATTACAGACGTATGCGCATGCAGTCCGATTTAATATACGATATGCCACAAGAAGAGCTCTTCACCGAATCGGCGCTGGTGGAAAATGTTAAACGATTACACAGAGAGATGATCCGTGATATAGAACATCAGCTAAAAATGAACATCGCAGCTAAAGAAGCCTTAGAACGGGACTGGAGCAACAAATCCTTAGCCTTCAAATACGAAACCGCTAACTACGAACTTCAAACGAAGTTTGAGAACGTAAAAGAGATTTCAGGCGCCACCAGGCTGTCTGAAGGCCAATCTGATGTTCAATCTTGGGAACATTACACTGTAGACGGGCTGGTGCAATTCAAAACGGCTATAGATCGCTCCAAAGAGCTGAGAGCTAAAGTCGATGCGGTTCTGATAAACACAGCAAGAGATTTACGCTCGCAGGACATCAAAGTCAACAACGCGTTAGCAGAGCGCATAGCGAGAACGGAGCAGGTGAAAACCGAGTTGGAAAATCAATTATTGCTGACGTTGCAGAAAATCGTCGAGACGGAGAACATTATTGAGACGTTGCACGAGGAAATGCTGAAGGTGTCACAGAGAATACAGGTGGCACAAACGAGACTGAACACCAAGAACTGCAGACCCAACGTGGAGAATTGTCGGGAAGGCTCCCTCATCGGTCTCATTGAGGAAGTAAGAGATTTGAATGAGAGCATGAGCTTGCTGCAAGAAAGGTCTTTGGAGACTGAGAAGCTGAGGGCTCGTCTGATTCATGAAAGATCTTTGTTGGAGAACGAGATTATGGTCAAGAAAAAGACACTGCACTTGGATAATGAGAGGTGTCTGTTTGTGCGTTCTCATTATCAGTCTGCAGAGAAAATGTGCGGATATTAGTTGGAAATATTAATATAAAATTGTTGCGCATAAGTAGTCCTACCACCGATTAAGTCGGTTAGTGTCGGTGTTCGATTTTACTCCGACACAATGCACTTGACTCTATTTTCATCTATATTTGTAGATATTAGGTGCGCTCGCACCTGTTTTCACATCCCAGATGGATTTCTGGATGCCTCGGTTTTCTGGCATCCAGAAATCCATCTGGGATATGTGTTAATCCAGGATATAAGCTATCCTGGTACCAAATTTCATCCAAGACCGTTGAGCCGTGAGCGTGAGAGAGTAACAAACATACACACACACACACACATACACATACACACCCATACACAAACCCACACACACAAACTTACATTCATACTATCGACAAAAATCGGAGTGAGTTTGTCAAGTCAAATTAGTTACAATTCGTATGTGAGAGACTTTTTTGTGTAACTTAGTGTATTTGTGTGCAATATTACAAATTATTGATGAACGGACTAAAAAAAGTCTTCGAACGTTTTTAATCGGTCCAACAATAATCTGCCATGACCTGCAGATAAAAAGCAGTAGTGCGGTTTTTGTCACATACATGTAGTTTAAAATATATCATTGTGGTTCTAGAAAACAAGTATTCTGCACTTGAATAGAAAAATTGATTTTTATTAATTATTCCTTGTAACAACCCTTTTTTCACGCACTCCAAGCCTCAGAAATTATTTAAGGCCTGCGTTCTAATAGTACATGGGCGACCGAGCTCCACTCGGTTTCATTTTGTGTGCGGTTTTTTTTAAATACGTCTTTGCAATAAAATTTTATACAGGTAAACTTATACAGCAAAACCCTACCCATTTCCGAGATACACGAAAGAAATATACAAGAATTGCTCGATTAAAGTAATAATATTCATTTGTGAATTAATTCTGCCATTTATCTGTGGTCTTATCTCTCATATTATCGTACCTATTGACCAACTAATTATTATTCACTAACATTATCTATAATATCCAAACAGTTTGAAAAAATGCCCATATGACTAGACAATATGATTAAATTCATCAAAATTGTATTGAGCTTATGAATAATGCCCGTGAATTATTGGGCAGAGCAATAAAAAGAGGGTGTGTGTGTGTAACTCGTGTGTATGTGTGTGAGTGTGTGCGTATGTGTGTGTGTAACTCGTGTATGTGTGTGTGTGACTCGCGTGTGTGTGTGTGTGTGTGTAACTCACAGTTTAGCCGCCTGCTGTACGACCGGCGCCCGGTCGTAGTTTCTCGTGAGCGCGTCCAGGAGCGCACAGTCCCCGGCGGCGGCGCACAGCTCGTTCCTCACGAGGAGGCTGGACAGAGTCACCAGCAGCTCCGAAACCAAAGGCGGGTCCAGGTTCTCTGCACAGACAAACGTCATTGAACATTACCAAAACTCTTTAAATATATAAAAAATATATAGATGAAAAAACTCATTGGTGCACCTGTGGGTTTGAACCAGCAACCTTCGGATTGAAAGCCGGCGTCTATGCCCCTGAGCCACCACGCCTTGTCGGAATCACACTTGACTAATTCAAAATGTAATTTTTTTATGTGAATAAGCGACTAAACGAGCTGAGGGCCCACCTGGTGGTAAGTTGCGACCCCCGTCTCTGACAACAGTAATGCGACTCAGTAAGATTTGGATCTTAAACCGAGTCTTTTCTTATCTTATACTATGTTTTCTTTCACAATGAGACCCTTAAGTAACTAATGAATGGCGCCTTAAATATGTGCAGTATTCGATACAGGTTATAAGATATCACCTTTTAAGAGGTTCTTGATAGGCTCCAACATCATGGCGCCAAGCTCCCTGGCGTGTTCGTGCGCTTTACCAAATTCATGTCTAATGTCATCATCGTACGTGAATCTCCGTATTACGATTAGCGTTTCTACCAACAGCTGAAATGAAAGAACTAATTTTAAAATTTAAAAAAAAAACAGACGTCAAAACTTTCAAAACAGCAAAATACGCAATTTCGTTTACTTGAATGACTGTTTTTCACAGTTATTTTGATTTAACAACCAAACTATTAAACCTTTTTTGATAAAATTCCTTTCCTTTCCAAATACTTGCCAATAAAAAAATGTATGAACAAACACAGAAACACAAGACAAACACCCAACACCCGAGAACAAACTTAATGCTTACCACACAAATTGTGCCCCGGCCGGGAATCGAACTAACCCACGGAGCCGTCATCCGCCGTTACCGTCGCCCATACACAACGGAAATACGCATGAGGTCTTCTGCTACTAAAGTCTGAACACTTCGAGACATAGGTGTGTACCCTACACATACCCCCTGGGTGGTACTAAAGGACCAACCAAAAGTAGCAGTAGAACTTGCGCCAAGTTCGTCCGGCTGCCACCACACCTGGAATCTGCCGGCAAGCCGTTAGTGCTCGCATTATTGTGTTCCGGTGGAAGGGTGTGGGTGCCGGTGAAATCACATGCGCACGAGACGTATCATCCCCGTCTCGGGTGATGGACGCAGCGGGTTGAATGCAACTCAGTGTAAGATCCAAATCTTATACTGAGTCGCATTACTGTTATGGGCGGGGGTCGCCACTTACCACCAGGCCCTCAGCTCGTACCGTCACATATTCTCATAAGAAAACCCATAGGAGCACAGAAACGCGATTGCACCACTATTAAATATATAAATATGTAGCGGATAAAAATATTATATTTATTTATTTGAGACAATTACCGTACCAGCCTCTAATGTTCCCACTACAGGGGCACCGGCCTACTCTCGATAATTGAGGGTGAATGGGCTCTGATCTACCACGGGTGCCCAATCCGGATTGGTAGAATTTTTGGTTCTAAGACATGCCGGTTTCCTCACGATGTTTTCCGTCACCGTTTCGAGAACGTGGTATTGCGCACATAAATTTTTCAAGTGAAAAATCTCATTGGTGCGCTTGTGGGTTTGAACCAGCGATTGAACCTTCAGATTGAAAGTCGGCGTCTGTGCCCCTGGGCCACCACGCTCTCTCTTGAGACAATTATCGGCCGACATTTATCTGTCGTTTGCGCTTAAATCTTTACCTTCTCATTACCAGTTACGTTAAGAAGTAATTTCAAATTTTCAGGTACATTTTTGGCGAAAAGTTTTTGTCGGTTCATTTCGTGTTTCACGCAACAATTGGCCGCCCATTTTAGTGTTGCCAGTATTATGTCTTCGTTTTCCACATTGTCTAGAATACTGAAAATAAACGTTTACACATTCATACCTCTGCACTAGGATTCCCTGTATCGGAGATGGCATGGACAAACACAGAAACACAAGATAAACACTCAAGATCCGAGAACAAACTTCATGCTCACCACATAGGGGTACACTGTATGGCCGGCCGGGAATCGAACCTGGGACCCCTCGCTCCGAAGGCAGGGCTAACTACCAACTAAACCACGGAGTCGGAATGTCAGAAGTCAGAAAATATGTAGTTATTTTGATTTAACTACCAAACTATTGAACCGATTTTAATAAAATTCCTTTCCTAACCAAACAGTTTCAAATAAAAAAAGAATTAAAAAGAATCGGTTTATAAATGACGCAGAAAAGAGGAAGCAAACATTAAAAATAATACAAACGGAAATGACATCCTCCTTATCAATTTATCAATATTGATTTTCAATTTTCTACTTCCGTTGCCTATAAAACAATAAACTCTTACTTACGTCTTGATAATGTCGATGCCTTTGGCATCCAACAGATCCGGCTGAATTTCCATCAAAGCAGTTAACGCATAGAGCACACTCTCAATAATCTTCTTGTCTCTTTCCCTCAACTCTTGTTGGAGCACGCTGGACTTGCTGTAGAGTAGATCTAGGAGAATTTTGTAAGCACCTTCCTTTCCCGCCCTGACACGGTGAGCTATATCTTTACTGCATTCTGTCTACAATAAGTTTTTAAAGTTTATTATTCTGGTTCCCCACAGCCAATGCAGAAATAGTATTGATAATTGATTTAGTCTTATTTTTTTGATGAATTTTTACAAAATTAGTTCTTTTTCCTAACATACATTGGAGTACTGTATTAGTTGTTCGCTTTGCATATATAGTGCCCATGATACTTAGGGACAGGGTATCCTACAGCAGGTGTGTGAAATCATTTATAAACAGACAAATGTTACCATACTCTAGCTTATATGAAAATACTGCACCAGTTTTCGGGAATCAAAAGTAGCCTATGTTAATACAGGATATAAGCTATAATATATCCTAGTACAAAATTGGATTAAAATTTGTTGAGCTGTTTAGGCACATGTACACAAACTTTCGCCTTATTAGTACCTTCAGAACTTCCAACTCCTTTAAAACTTCATCAGAACTTGGATACTCCTCACTGCATAGATCCTTCAGCTTAGTAATGGTCAAACTGATGAGGTGCCCTTCACCAGAGCTGAGGGCCAGGTCTTTTATAATATTCGACAAATCTACACCCTGCAAATTAAAATTACAACTTTGATTAGATGTTATTGTCAAATTCATATTGTGTCTACATCAATACCCAATTATAACAATATATCTCAGTGTTTTAAATATAGAAAAAGATTTCAAAATAAAATACAATACAATGAAAATGAACTTGGTTTACAAATCCAAATCAAACTTAGCAAGTTTTTTTTAGTTTTGCACTTTTATGACATTAAAAAGACTAAAAGTTATGACTAAGTAATTTCTATTTGAATTAATCAATATATAATTTGAAATTAATAACAATTGATGCAAGGATTACATTTCAACTTTAAAAGTTGTTAATGATTTTAAGTTTGTCTAGATTTTCCAGCTTCATTTTCGTAGGTACAGACCATAATTCTTTTAATTATAAATTTCAAATATAATTTGTTATTTGTGGAACTTAAATTATTAAGAAGCTTTTAAAAGAAGTTAATTCAATAATTCTATGCCAGTTGCCCTCTTACATTAAGTACTAACTAATTAATATTAGATCTCATTCACACATATATTTACATACAATAAATATTCATCATGCCATTTGATTAATAGGTACTCTTGGTCAGTCATAAGATTAAAAATAGATTCATACATAGATGGCATAAGTCGATCAAGGCAATCTAGGACTTAAATGTATGTATGATCTCATCAATAACGACTTTGAGGTAAAGTAGATTGATTGGGGGTCAAAATAGGAAATGAATTCATTATTGAGATACCTTTTTCGAATTATAAGATACTTATATCAAATGACAAAACCCATGGTGTGATTTATAGCTAACTTTATATCTAAGGTTTAAAATCTCAAATTGAATGTGATCATAGCTTATGCTCAAATTCTCTCTCAGTTCATAAAAACACCAGAAAGATAGATGATTTAAGAAGTTTATTGCAGGGAATTCATTTTTGATCTAATTTAAAGTGAAATTATTCAATTACCTGAGCTTCAAACTGAGCTATAGCCTCCTGAATAGCCTCCTCAGGCGACATATCGAATTCTGTAATATTCTCTTTGACAATTTCGTCGTATGTTTCCTGGGTTATTACACGAACCATGTTTGCGAGTTTTGATTTGCTTCTGATCAAAATTCAGCACGAATTTGTAAGTATTTTCATAGAATTTGGGTAAAATATTCACATACGGATACCGACAATATCCAATACAACACAATCAGAAAATGAAAATGTCAATAACAATTTTGTTTGGCTGTCACTTCAAATGAGTACATTATAAATGGTTTTTGAATTGTCAGTGTCAGGCGTGTTGTTGAGACAAATTCCGTATTATCTTCTTGTCAATAACATGTAAGTTTATATTTTTTTTCTTTTAACTTTAAAATTAAGTACACATTACTAGTAAAACTGTCTTGTGGATAACTCAAACTCAAAACTCATTACTTCCTTTAGATTTCAAATATAATTTAGACAAGTCAAATTTATTATTATTAATGTATTCGTGAACATGTAACGTGTCACGAGAACTTTTAGGCCGATTACATGCACACATAATGTCAAATTACAGTCAGTTTTCATGTTTTAGCTAGTCTTATTTGTTAAGTTTACGTTTGTTCCAAATTTAACCGATCAACCAAAAAAAGTTGCGGGATGACGCAAATACGGTTTTTCAAAAATGAATACGCTTTGCCTAGCGCTTTGGACAATAATGCAAATGTGTCATAAAAATGCAAAATTAGAGATGTGATATCTCTTTTTAATTACGCTAAGCAAACATTTTAAATTATTTCTTTTCAGCTTTTGAGATCAGCTTATAATTTTGAAAACTTTAAACTCTTGAATCTTTTACTATTTGGACAAAGTTTTGTCTTTAGTTAGGTTGTATAAGTTTACCTGTATAATGGTATTTCTTGTGAAAACGCATATTTTTACAAAAAGACGGTTTGTTTATGCTGAAAAGTTAATACAGCTCCAAGTCGTAAATTTTTGTGGTACTTGATTGATCATCTACTGTTTCAGATAAAAATACAAGCGAAACTTGGTGGCCCAGGTTCTATTAAATAAACAGTGATTTTAACATTATGAATTTAATCTGTACTGAAATATTTTTTTACGCTTACAATCTAAAAAACAGAGACGCAAATACGTTTAGATCCTTTCGCTTAGTTTATTTTCCGTATAGGATAATTGTATTCGAAAATTAAGTTTAAACTAACACAATAGAGTCTATATTGCGCGCGATTAAATGCTATGCTATAATGCATTGTCTTGTTATTATTTATCTATGGATACCTACATAATACATTGACAGCAATGAAATGAACGAAATATTGACAACTAGTACGTTCAGAGGCGTTACATAGGTTTGGTTCATTTTGGTAGATACATGCAAGATTGTTACATTAAAGATAAATCAAAACCATTGTCTTCGCTGAAATAATTAGGTTTGTTTAAAATATTTATGTATAGTTCAAATTATGATTAAATACAATACTAATTGGCCTCATATTCATACTGATACGCTTGTAACAATCGGCTTGAATGACTCGCCGGGGTCAGCTGTTTTACTTATTTAGTTTGCGAACGTCGCATAGATGACGCATATTCCGCAAAAAGGAGAGATTGAATCATTGAGTCGAATGATTTTTTTTTTGTAATTTCTGCGTAATAAAAAGCACTCATACGTGTTTACGTGTTTTATTTTGCATTTAGGCGAATCTGTCTGTATCACAATGAGTTTTTTGGGCAAACTATTTGGTGGTAAGAAAGAGGAAAAGGGTCCCTCGACACATGAAGCAATTCAGAAATTACGGGAAACGGAAGAGTTGCTCATCAAGAAACAGGAGTTTTTAGAAAAGAAAATAGAACTAGAAATTGCTACGGCAAGGAAAAATGGCACTAAGAACAAGAGAGGTCAGTATTTTGATCAAACAATATGTCATCATCCAAACATCAATAGTTAATTTCTTTGTATCATTGACCTTGTTTTGATATGTCTATATCAATTACAAACACATTGTGCTCAAATTTTGTGACCATTGTGGCCGTTCCACATATACCCACTTAACTGGTTAATTATTATCAGTAGTAAAATAGGTAAATAGTATGCAACTTCTTACACTTCATATCTGGCGAGATCTAAATAGGTATTTGCAGTGTTCCTGTAGGATGGCCAACTGCAGGTAACACAGCTGGGTGCAGCTAGTTCTATAAAACTGCTAAGACTCAACTTCTAATAATAATAGTAATCTGAAACACTAGAGTTTGAATAGTAAAATAATTGCCAAATTTGAAAACCTAATATAATTCCTCAAAATACATTTTACAAGTATGTGGCGTATGCCAATATAAATATGTATGGGTACTTGTGACAGGTAAATAGTGACATTTAAAGAGGATTATTAATCATAAGTACCTCCAATTCCACATCTACCCAGTCTAGAATCACTGAGTTAGTTCACAACATATGCCTTATTTGGTAGTAACCAACAATGTAATGTGCTTTAACGTTTCCAGCTGCGATTGCTGCCCTTAAACGCAAGAAGCGGTACGAGAAGCAGCTCACCCAGATTGACGGAACCCTCACGCAGATTGAAGCACAACGGGAGGCTCTGGAGGGAGCCAATACTAATGCTCAAGTATTGAACACTATGAAGGATGCGGCCAATGCTATGAAACTGGCTCACAAGGATATGTCAGTATTACTTTTAAGCATTATTTTAACAGACTGTGCTGTGTGTCTCACTGTCTGTGGCTTCGTAGCTCATAAAGGGAGAACCGGTTTGGGTGCGGTTTTATTTTTTTTAAAAGCAGATTTTCTAGCGTTGGTTCTTAGAAATGTTTCATCAAAATCGGTTCAGGCGTTTCAAGTGATTAGCTCATTACCATTACACCGAGTCAAAGGTTTTTACTTTATCGTAAATGCACTTGTGGTTTAATATTAACAAATGTTAAAAACTAATTCTACTTGAATAGAATTGAAGAGAATTAGGAAGCTTTTGAGTTAGAATTATAACAAAATCAATAGGTAACTAATCAATAGTACAAAGTTGAGATTTACAACGAAAGATATTTACTAAAAAAGATTTATAATTAATCCTCTTACCTCGTTCCAAGCTCCAATGTTTCAACATTAATTTGTAATGGTGTACTATTCCAGCGACGTCGACAAGGTGCACGACATAATGGATGATATCGCGGAACAGCACGACATATCTCGCGAGATCACGGACGCCATCTCGAACAACGTCGCCTTCCCCAACGACATCGACGAGGATGAACTTGAAAAGGAACTTGAAGAGTTGGAACAGGTAAAGTTAAACTTTAATAATCCATTTTTTACATTTCGCACACTGTCATCTATCTACCTAAGCATAGCCTGTACTATGGGAACCAGACTGTAACAATACTTATAGAAGTACTATCATTTCTTAGGGCTCTGTAAGTAAGAACCGGCCAAGTGCAATTTATTTTATTCTGTTTTTTAGTATTAGTTGTTATAGCGGCAACAGAAATATATCATCTGAGAAATTACATCTCTCTAATTATCACCATCATGAGATACAGTCTGGTGAAAGACGGACAGACACAGACGGATAGCGAAATACCAGGGCAAGCGAAATACCCCTGTATTCACTTGCCCTGGTATTAAATTATTATTATTATTATTATTGTTTGTTCTACAGGAGGACCTCGACAAGGAGATGTTGGGCATCAACGTGCCTACAGACACGCTGCCCGACGTGCCGGCCTCGGATCTGGTGCACGACAAGCCGAAACCCAGCAAGTCTAAGCAGACTGGTGAGAATAAAGTTTTTTAAAGTAAAAACTTCTTTAGCCGCTTTGAGCGAGTTTAGGTAGGGGAAAGACGTCAATGTATTTTTTTAATGTATGTTGACCGATTTCTCCGCCATTTATGAACCGATTTGGAAAATTCTTCTTTTATTTGAAAGGATATGCTTTCAGATTTGTGCCATAGAATTTTTATCAAAATCCGTTCAATAGTTTGGTTGTTAATTCAATATAATTGAAAAAAAAAAAAAATTACAAACGTAGTTTTGCTGCCGGATTTTTTTCCAATTTTAAATCAATTTTCTTCTTTAGACCCGTTGAGCGTTATTAGGGGAAAAGCTTGGGTTCGCGTCACCGATGATCTCGACATGCTCGTGACGTGATGCGCTTGCGCCCGACTAGCGAAGCGTAGTATAGCGGCCTGTGTACATGTGTTAAATTGTTTTGAGTTTTCACTTTGGCTTTGGTTTTCACGTTTTGAGTTGTCAATGGACATTATCATTTAATTATAATAATAATATAATCACATTTGGTTTCTAAAACTAGTAGTAAAGCGGCTGTAGAGAGGCCTTGTTAAATTGTAATACTAACACTCGTGTTGTACTCAACTCAATGTAACTGCATGGCGGCAGTTTACAGGTGTGGTGGCAGTACCTCTCCGGACGAACTTGGCACAAGTTCTACTGCTACTTTGGTTGCTCCTTTAGCACCACCCAGGGGGTACGTGTAGGGGATAAAGGGGACAGCAACTACGGATGGGCGGATGCTCTGTTGAAAATGAGATATTTTTGTCTTTTCAGAGGATGACGATGAATTGGCGCAGCTGCAATCCTGGGCCACATAAGCATCAGGATATTGTGATATACTTAGTATGTATGTATCGAAATGTGGGGTGTTTTGTGGTATCAAGTACACATTGGTGGGTCTATTGCGTACAAGGCGTGAGTGCGTTGAAAACTCACAATAGCATACTTTTTAGGGCACATATTTTTTTTATATATTTTTTTGTGAATGATCAATTTGATCAGTTAATCAATTTGGCTGACCGTGCTTCTTGAGGGCACGTTGAGTTGTCGATTACGACTATTCTAGTCGATAAGCCAAGCCAGGCCTTTGGGCGGCTTGAAAATTCCAGCAAAAGAGTTGGCCACTTACACGAAAAGATATAGTGGCAGCGCGGTTTTGTTGGTAGTACAATAGCTCTGCCTTCTGCTCTGTATGCTGTGAGTTCGATTTCCTCCCGGTATAAATGTTTAAAAAGAAAGACAAAGAAAAGTCTTTTTGAAAGAAAGACAAAAAAAAATATCAGGGTATCTACTAATTTTCCTTGAAAATCTTTTTTTTTAATTTAATGTATATAATGTTTTGATTGAATACTATCAATTTAATCAGGATTTATATAAATAAAAATTAAAAGCAGTACAAAAAAAATGTCTGATCTGAAAAGTACGCATATTTGATTTTTAATGTATTCACGCCTTGTACGGAATAATTATTTAATTTAATTTTATCTTATCTCAATTCAATTACAAATTGTCTAAGGTAAGAATCTCTCCGCCCGATCGGTATTTGTCGCCCCCGGCTATACAAGTCTATAAGTCAACCGCGCAGTCGGTATTTGACGCTCCCGGTTATACAAGTCGATAAGTCAACCGCGCGGTCGGTATTTGTCGCTCCCGGTTATACAAGTCGATAAGTCAACCGCCCGGTCGGTATTTGACGCTCCCGGTTATACAAGTCGATAAGTCAACCGCGCGGTCGGTATTTGTCGCTCCCGGTTATACAAGTCGATAAGTCAACCGCGCGGTCGGTATTTGTCGCTCCCGGTTATATAAGTCGATAAGTCAACCGCCCGGTCGGTATTTGTCACTCCCGGTTATACAAGTCGATAAGTCAACCGCCCGGTCGGTATTTGTCACTCCCGGTTATACAAGTCGATAAGTCAACCGCGCGGTCGGTATTTGTCGCTCCCGGTTATACAAGTCGATAAGTCAACCGCCCGGTGGGTACGTCAAAGTCAAAATACTTTATTTCCATTAATTCTTAAAAAATTTACGTAGGAACGTCACTTTTTTCGAAATTAATATGTACCTACAACAGGTATTTGTCGCTCCCGGTTATACAAGTCGATAAGTAAAGTCTAATGTTTTTTTTTAATTCTGGCACCAGGTTTGTCTCACACTAAAAGAAGATTCTGTTATTTGAAATCCTTGCACACCGATATAAAATAAAATACTTTTCATAAAGCACCCCACGTAGCGGTATTATTAAAATATGTATTGAACCGCTAGAATTCGCTTAAATGTATGGAACACTAGAATAACGCTTAGATCTTATCAACAACCTCACTACCCCGAAAGGTATTCGGCGTTAGGATATATAACACAAACAGGTTTCAGAAGACAAAATAAAATTAAGCCCACTTACACCCGAATACTGAAACGCCGTTCGAAACTAAAACCGTATCAAGCGCCCACTTTTCTTTCAAACTCCAATATTAACAGACTATTCATGAGCGTTGCTTAAAACAGAGGTTCCCAGAATTTGTTTCTCATGGACCACTTTAAAAAAATTTGCTGGCTCCGGTGGATCTCCTTCTGCTAAATTTCTACCATATTCTCAAAACTCGACAAAAAAATATGAAGATTAGATCCATCTATGGAAACTTGCGTTACGAATTGTAAACCCCATTCGCTGACGTAGACCCCCGTCTAGTCTCCCGTGGATCCCTGGGAGATCTGGACCACTTTGGGAACTAAGGGCTTAAAATTTAAAGAATAACTATTAATGACGCAAAATCTTATCACAAGCAATAAGTTGGCAATTGTCAAACAAGGTGTCAAAACCGTTGAGTTTTTTTTGCAGCCGTTAATGTTGAACTGAGAGTGCTTTTTACTGATCTTAAACCATATTTAACTATGAGAAAGTTTATCTTCACGCTTCGTTGACACCTGTCACCGTCAGTATAAAACAATTAAGAATTAATTAATGTAAAAGAATTAATTTAAAGTATAAGTAAAGTAAAATATCATATAACCTTTGTCTTTGATTGCTGAGACAGAATATTTCGAATTGTAATATCAAACTAAATTTTTTTTAATTAAAACTCTTCATATTTTGTTCCTTTAGGTCTCAAGTATTATTTGATATGTCAAAAGTTATACGCACAAGTAATATTCGTGCGCATATAACGTGTCGCAGGAGATTTTAGGCACATTACATGCACAAGGATATGCCATACATTCGATTTCCGGATAATCGAGGTCTTAAGATAATTAAAAGAATAGAATAAACTATTAAATTTGTACGGTCTCTATTTATAGAGCTTTCAGTTAAGTTGAATATATAAATGGCGTTTGAGTATTTGGTACACTGGTATTTATAGAAAAAAACTCTAAACTAAGTTACGCCAAAAAACTTTAAATAATCCTAAAGAAACTTGGATACGTCGATTTCGTTTTTATTATGTACCTACAAAATGATGCGGTCATATTGCTAAGTTTGGTGCGGAGAGGCCTCTCAAAGCTGGAACGTGAACGAAATTTCCGTGTACAATTGAAATGAAACTAAACTATTATTCTATTTGTCAAATATGACACATAGAATAGGCGACCATACGATATAGGCGAAGAAAAATAATAAAAATAATAGAAAAATATTAATGAATTTTTTGACTATGAATACAAGTGTAGTTAATCATTATTTTGTCTCCTGAAAACATAATTAAGTCAAAACAGCACTTTTATTAAATGTAATACATTTTTTTTCATATATTAGTCTAAATATTGAAAGCGTTGACGTGACGGTTTGGTGTGAGATATGCAATAAATTTTAATAGTTATAAAATTTATGCAGGTTTTTTCAAAGATTAATTTAGATCGAAAATGCCCAATTCATATTCAATTACACATCTCTTGTTAATTAGTAATCTCAACTTCTAAATCGAAAACTGAAAAGCATCCGGCATATTGACTGGCTGCCTTCTGCGCTGTAGGCCGTGGCTTCGACTCCGAACAAGCATTTGTATCACGAACATAGATGTTTGTTCTGTGTTCTGTGTTATATGGATGTATTAACAAAATAATATTAATAATAATAATTTATAATATTCTATCGGTTACGTAGCTCCCATAGTACAAGCTATTCTTAGTTTGGGGCTAGATGGCGCTGTGTGAGTTCATGAATATATATTGGATGATTTGTGGCATCGATAGGCCGCGCAAATGTTATTGAACCCGCACGATACGTCTGCGCAGAACGAATGTTCAGTATTCTGAGGGGTCAAAAAGATTTGCGCGACCTGTAATTGGTCACAAATTGGGAATTAAACATTATGTCCCTAAATATGTCTTATTATTATTGAAATATTTTACAAAAATTATTGAATTTTTATGTCTTGGATTCGCGTTCTATTTTTTTAATTATTTTGAATATATCTACTGCTGGTAGAGGGCGCTGTTGTATTGAGGTTGGTAAACTTTTGATGGATATAAATAATGTTTCTGTAGATTTGTTCATTTACCTGCGTATTCTCAAACGATACTTTTGAGACCAGAATGAAGCAAAAGTTCTAGGGATTATTTTGTTACACAAAAACCACCAATATACTTGTAACTTACCGAATTCAGTTTTGTTGGAATTAGGATCTGTACTACTTCTCAATTCGATTCAATTCGACTGATGTGCTTTCTGCACACTTGTGTGGGTAAAATTTGCGTGATGAACATTGATATTTGTATTATCTACGTGTAATATGTATGTACATATTATAAAAATATATAAAAAATCTGGTTCCCATTGTACAAATGCTAATAGGCGTTAATAAATAAATCCTAAAACTAATATATAAAACACAAAAATTAGTTTTACCTAAGTGAGTTATAGATTTTAAAACCATCCTACTGACATGCCCCAAACCGGTTTAATTAGAAAGGCAATACGAAAATGGTTTTAGATCACTAAAACAATGCAATAGGCACAAAATGTATTTTTAGCGTAGTAACACGCCAGGTATTCGCTAGTTCTAACTAAAATTAAACAAGAATCCATGTATTTTTATTATCCGACTGCACCAGAGGGTTATTTATTCAACAAGAATGGTTTCTATTGGATTATTTCTAGCAATATGTTTGATCAGATGTGTGAGAAGATCCAATTTCAAAGAAAACTGAATTCAGGGTTTAACTCTGACTTAAAATTTAGAAACCTTTGACCTGTTTACTCTTGTTTATATACAAAATAGTAGTATATAAACAAGTATAAACGAGTCTGGATAAGACAATAGTGATTTTGGTTATTGATATTGTAAATACTACGGGTTCTTCTTGGTATTGTTTCAGAATACGGCCTTTAGTGCCTCTAAACGTACATTAAGCTAAACATATTTGTGCATATTACGTTTTAATATATTTTTTATTTTAAGAAATATTTTTGTAGTTTCATTTCGATTGACCCTAATCTTCTGTCACAAATGTTTATTATATTGAAATCTAGGATTCTTTTTTTAAACTTTTCTAACTAAAAAAACTAACTAAAAATAAAAATCCAATACCTGTAACATCACTTTTTTTTAATAAGTTAGCGCTTTTTCATACTTTATTCTTCCCTTCACATAATGGAATATTTACAGAAATATAGTTCTAAATAAGTAATTATAATCTGGGCACAGTACATCGGTGAATCTGGGTCCCATAGAACAAGCTTAGTCCATGCTTAGTTTGAGGTTAGATGGCGCTGTGTGAAATGACCATGTATTTATAATTAGCTTTTGCTCGCGGCTTCGCGCACTGTAATGTAAACGTGTATGCAAAATTTCATGATCGGTTGAGTAGTAAAGGCGTAAAAGCGTAGCAAACAAACTCAAACTCGTATTTATAATAATGAATGAATAAATACTTTATTGTGTACATCTAAAAAATAATGTGCTATATTTGGGACAACGGGCGGTCTTATCGCTGAGAGCGATTTCTTCCAGACAACCTTTGGATGGAATAAAAAATTTGTGACGCTTTATAGGACGGCGGTGTTCACATTTACACCGCCGTCCTATAAAATAATATTAGTTACAATAACGAGTATTTTGCCGGATTACATATAATTTTGGTTTTAATATTTTCATTCGCCCATTTTGAGCGCGCGCGTCGTTCGTGTTATCGTAACTTACTTTGTGATACTAATATTATAATCGTTCCATCAATTTCACAAAATTTCTAACTTCCTTAATCGGTGCCCCCTTAAAAACATCCTGGTCCAAAAAGGGGGCGAGTTATCCAATATTATAGTCCATACATACAAAACGTTACATAATGTGAACATAAATCTGCGTGTCGGACATTTTGTCATTCACACTGCATTGATTTGTGTTGTGTTGTGAATTTTGATGTTATACACAAATGGGGGCTCATACAAATACTTTCTCCCGTGTTATTCTGGTTTGTTATTGAGGGGTACGCGATTCAAAGGCGATGTAGGTTTCAAGGTTAGCGGGACATAAGTAAGAAGTAATGTCATTTCACACACATATGCCGTATTTTAGAGCGCGACTCGCAGTTCTTTATTCCGAATAAAGTGTCGGGACGGGCTGACAATCCACCTGATGTAAAGTGGTTACTGTTGTCCATAAATAACAGCAAAACGACTCTGGTCGTTCTCTACTCATACTACATAGGTATGATAAGACTCAAGTCGCATCGCTTTGCATCTTTACTGTGGGATACTGAATCTTTACCAATAAATAAACTCGAAGTGTCTATTTTTAATACTCATACTCATTTATTCGGCCTTAGGAACACTACGGAACTAGTGTCAAAACTAATTTATGTCAAAATAACAGCTTTTTACTAAATTCATTTGAATGTTGAAAAGAGGAAAAAAAAAATTTTGGCTGTCTGTCTGTCCGTTTGTTCCTGGTAATCCCCGAAACGGCTGTACCTAGCGATATTGGCGGGACTCACTGGCAGATAGCCAATGTTCTAAGGAGCAACTTAGGCTATCTACTTGTTAAAAAAAATAATATACCATGGACGAAGTCGCGGGAACAGCATTCCATCCATTCAATTAGAATATTAATTAATTCATACATATGCTTGTTTAGCTTGGTTTGTGTTCAGTCAGGGTAAATTGGGTAAATGAGTGAATTTACTCGGTGTAAAATGTAATGCAAACTTGCCTCATTGATGCCACAGCGTAGTTCAAGAGCGATACAAACTCGAAGCGGATCGTCAAACCCTTACGACCCAGAATAGTCTCCCAATGAATTAATTGGTTGCTGCAACCATTAGCTTATATCGAGTCCTGTGCCTCGTTCCAATCAGTTGTGTAGATACGCGGTTCTGAAGACAACATGAGGGGAATTCTTGCTTTGGTGAGTGCTAATTGCAATTTGTCTAGGTTTAAGGGCTAATTAAAAAGTGATTAAAGCGTTTTTGGGATACTTTATGGTTTGTGTAATTAATGCGTGATTTAATTCTATTAATTTTGATTGGTGATTTTTATTTCTTTACCGAATTGTTGCACCTGCTGTTAAGTGGTATCTGCTGCCCATAAACAACGTTAAAACTACTCCAGTACTCCCCTACCGAAGTATGAGAAGACCCAAGCCGCACCCTGTTGCCCCCGTTATTTATGTTCGTTACGTCTTCTGAACTTGTGATTTCACCGGCACCCACACACTTCTAACGAAACACAGCAATGCGAGTGAACCAATGGCGCCAGATTACCAGGTTTGGAGGCAGTACTTCTTCAGACGAACTTGGCACAAGTTCCACTGCTACTTGTGTTTGGTCCTTTAGCGCCACCCAGGGGGTACGTGTAGGGAATCAAAGGGTACACACCTACGGACGCGAGCAACGAGAACAACGAGCAACGAATTCCGTTAACATCACGTTTTAGAGCAATGACATTGCCTGCCTGATGTTAAGTGGCATCATTAGCCTTTATAGGAATATTGTAGGTTCCGTGGTTTAGTAGTAACCCTGCCTTCAAGCGAGGTTCCATTCGATTCCCGGCCGGAACACACTTTGTGGGGTGAATTTGTTCTCGGGCATTAGGTGTTAGTATTGTGTTTGTGTTTGTCCATGCCATCTGCGGCACAGGAAATCCTAGTGCAGGGGTAACAGTGTGTAAACTTTTTTCTACGCCTTTCTCTAACAATGCGAGTGCACTACTTGACGTAAGAAGTAGCCTTTAGGTAGAGATTCTGCCTTAGACAAACTCTGCTTACACCCAATATAACAACTTTCTTCAAAAATCATTGGCACCATTTAAGAAGATCGAAGTCGCCAACTTGTGCTTCTTTCTTGACAGGTCGCGCTACTCATCGTGCTAAAGACATCACGGGCTACCATCGACATCCACGGCTTAAAAGCAAAAGCTGCCACAAACCTACAAACCTTAACAGAAGTGGCCGCGTCAAATCTTCATTCCTTCTCAGAAAAAGCATCCGAAAAGCTACAGACCCTTCAAGCGAAGGCTGCTGAGAAACTCCAGGAACTGACTGAAAATGCTTCAAACAACCTCCACGAAATCGCAGATAGCATCGACCTTGAAAAGTTGAAGGAATTGGACTTTCTGCAGATACTACCTAGGGTGAATGACCGGTTGAAACACAAGGTGGTGAAATCGAAAGCTAGTCCCGTAAAAGGGTTGCATATCAAAGGGGAGCAACTGAGGTGGGCTTTCGAAGGCAGGTACCCTTGGCCGGTGGTGACGAGAAGGATTGAGTATATATATGAATGAAACAAAGTCTTGTCACTTTGAAGATGAAGTTAATGTTATAGATGCAATTGCAGATCTTATATGCAATTTCAAAACTCAATAGAGATGGAACAACCAAAATATGCGATTTGAATTACTTGGCTTTTTTTAAAAGCGAATGATTTAAAATAGACAAATTGAAAGTTTGTTAAAAACAATGCCCAAAATGTAGTTAGTAGCGTAACGTGCCTTGCAAATATTTATTACTGCACTTTTGTAATAAAATCTAAAAATTGTTACTTCGATATTTTATTTCATAGTTGGATTCTTCCTTAATTTGAATTCTACAATTCTAAATGACAACAGTAATACGACTCAGTATAAGATTTGGATCTTACACTTCTTCTTCTTCTATCGAGTCGATGTTTCATACATTATATTGTTTTAGACCAGTAGTTTGCAACATCTATGGCGTCCTTTGTGCAAACCATAAGGTCGTCCATCGCGCAGGTGTAAGGGCAGAATGGGCATTCAAGCAAGTGTGGCATTGTTTGGAGAATATTGCCACAGTGACAGTCCGTCTCGGTGTCGCAAATAAATAAATAATAAATAAAAAATAAATAAATAAATAAATCTTACACTGAGTCGCACTCATCCTGCTGCGTCCATCACCCGAGACGGGGATGATACGTCTCATGCGCACGTGATTTCACCGGCACCCACACCCTTCCACCGCAACACAGTAATGCGAACACTACTGCTTGGCGGCAGATTCCAGCTGTGGTGGCAGTACCTCTCTGGACGAACTTGGCATAACTTCCACTGCTACTTTTGGTTGGTCCTTTAGCACCATCCAGGGGGTACGTGTAGGGAATCAAAGGGTACACCTACGGACGCGAGCAACTGGACATTAAAACAAAACATTAAGATAAACGGCTCCGGCTGAGGGCCTTCCGCTCTCAGTAAAAGTACGTAAGTGGCTAGGGCCATCTACGGCCAACTCGAACGCAAACGAACGAAAATATAAAGTATAGTTTAGATAAGAAATAAGCTGTTTATATAATCTTTGGTTTCATTACAATGGAGTATGGTATATTCTTATTTTCCAATATTCAAATCACTCAATATCCTCTCGAACACATCGTCAACATCATTCGTCTTCGGCGCAAAGTCGTCCATGGCACCGTTTTGGAAATCACCAAAATCGTCCGCCAAGCCCAATTCCGTGAGAAGCTTCAAATTCTCCGATCTGTCGTTACTGTCAGTGTCAGTGCGGTCGCTAATGTCAAATTCCGGCAACAGTTGTTGCGACTCTGTGGACTTTTCCTTCGGTTTGCGGTTGGCCACTTTGTGTTCCTTGCACTCGCTGTCCGAAATGTCGTGATACTCTTTGATTTCCCTCCCGTATTCGATATCGTCTTCATCCTCTGCATTATCCTGTAAAGAGATGTTAGTTAGATGACTCCGTAGCCATAACTTAGCAGCAACTTTTACTTTTTCTTCTTTGTGTGAGTGGTCATATCTGGTGGCCATTCAAATACCCACCCATCCATCCACTAACTGACCGGAAACATTATTCCGTTTCAAACCCAATAATTACTGAATTTGACAACCAACTGAGTTGCTACGGTAATCAATTTCCAGTTATCTGTCAGTAGACTAAAGGACATAGCTTTAAGATGATCTGTCAAAAACATCTAAGAAAGTTTCGCCCCGAGCGCTTCTTAATAAAATTTACTCATACCAACATGACCTACAGATAGTGGCGAAAAGGGGCCTTACCTGTATAATCTGTCCAGTGGATTTGTACTGGAATGCATTCTGAGATAAATCCACTTCAACAGGGAAAAGCGTGACGTTTTCGTTCAAATGCTCTAGCGTTTCACTGCAAAAAGGTGGACCATATTACGCGAATATCCATTTGATTATATTGGGTGTGTGAATATGACTCCGCCCTTTCTCAACAGATGTCGTTTTTAGTATTGTTTACGTGTACTAATAAATGACCATACTTGTATTCGATAGTACTGAATGTCAGCTATCTAACGCATTTTATGATATTTGGTTGAAGTGTAAGCAACAATTGTTTTCACCTTTTCGAAAATGTCGGTTTTTATTCCAAATAAACGTCATTTGCGGGAAGTGTTATTACATTATTTTATTGCGAAGAAAACTGCAGCGGAAACTTATCGTTTGCTTGTGGAGATTTATGGTGAGCATGCTCCGTCTAATACAACTTGCAAGGAATGGTTTCGACGATTTCAAAATAACGATTTTAGTACTGAGGATAAAGAACATGGAAAACCACCAAAAAAATTTGAAGATGCTGAATTGGAAGCATTATTGGCGGAAGATTCTTGCCAAACTCAATCAGAATTAGCTGCAGCATTAAATGTTGATCGTTCAACTGTTGCAAAGCGTTTACAAATGATGGGAATGATTCAAAAAGCCGGTTACTGGGTTCCACATGATTTAAAAGAAAGAGACATGGAACGTCGGAAAACCATTTGTGAAATGCTGCTTCGAAGACAGCAAAGAAAAGGATTTTTGCATCGGATAGTCACAGGAGACGAAAAATGGATACACTACGAAAATCCTAAACGCAAAAAAGCTTGGGTGAAACCAGGCGAACCAGGCCCATCACAGCCAAAAATAAATATTCACTGTGCCAAGGTCATGCTCTGTATTTGGTGGGATCAGAAAGGTATTGTATATTATGAGTTGCTCAAACCCTCTGAAACTATTAATGGAGAAGTTTACCGACGACAACTAATGCGTTTGAAGCGAGCCATAGAAGAAAAACGACCAGAATGAGTGAATAGACATAACAAATTAGTTCTTCAGCATGACAATGCCAAACCGCATACCGCAGAAGTCGTAAAAAGATATTTAGAGGGACAGGACTGGGAAGTGTTACCCCACCCGCCATATTCACCAGACATAGCTCCTTCGGATTACCACCTATTCCGGACGATGCAGACAGACCTTACTGGAGAAAAGTTTACTTCATGTGAAAGTATCAAAATTTGGATTGACAACTGGATAAGCTCAAAAGACCAGGACTTCTTCCAGCAAGGAATACGAAAACTACCTGAACGATGGGCGAAGGTTGTAGCTGCAGATGGAGCATACTTTCAATAATTTTTTTTTTAATTTTGTAAGCGAACAAATGTGTTTTATTTTGACAAAAAGGGGCGGAGTCATATTCACACACCCAATATTTAATCCTATATTAACAAGGAAAAAAGTAGACGAGACACGGCAGACAAACTCAGTTGGCAAACTAATAGATAATTCTTATTAGGGGGCTCCCTTCTTTATAGGGGTTGAAAACTGACTTTTGATAGGCGGCCAGCCCTTCGATGAACCTCCTGAGCTGATAGGCGACGTCCTGCGCCTTCTTGTTCTCCAGCAACTCCAGTTTGACGAGCACGTCCGAACGGAGCCGCGCGAACCGACATCTGGCGTCTTGTCGACAACGAAGAATCAACCTGAAAATTACAGTGCAATTTTTTTTTTTATGTGAATGATGTGGCACACAAGCTAACGGCCCACCTGATGGTAAGTGGCTACCGTCGCCTATAGACGCTAGTAACACTTGAGGTGTTGCCAACGCGGTGCCTATCAGCTAAAAATCTCGATTATATTATCACACAAGTCTTGGATAAACTAAAAAGATTAGATTTAGTAAACAGGGAATGGAAGTCCTAAGTGAGGACTCTTTGGGTCCAATTACAGTGCTTTTATTCACACACAAGTCTTGGATAAAATAAACAGATTAGAAGATGTAGTAAAGAGTAAGGCCTAATGTGAGGACGCTTTGAGTCCCTACAGGTACCCCCTGAGTGGTTCTAGCACCCAGGGGATTGAAGTGGAACTTGTGCCAACTTCGTGCGAAGAAGTACTGCATCCACACCTGGCCGATGAAATGATACACGTCTTGGGTGACGGGCGCAACATGATGGATCTTGGGTTTTCTGAGATGTTAGTTGGAGATGGGGTGAGTCGTATTGGTCTTGTCTTCAGCTCGCCCTGCCAAAATAACAAGAAAAGGGTCGAAAACTGACCTATACTCATAGTTCCCAGTTTCAACCCTGTACAAAGGCTCTTGGAGTGCATTATATCCGTATTCTTCATCATCCATCTCTTTCACTTTGAGGCAGTACGAGAGGTATTCGAACTTAGTATCAGCGTATTTGCGTATCGTTAGCTTTGTGTCCGGAATCGCTTTGTTCAGATACGTGCCCATGTCTGAAAGAATCTGAAAATGTAAAGTTTAATAAAAGCTAATAATGTAATAAGTTTATTTACCTGAAATAGAGCGAATGGATGAAAGAAAAGTGCGTGAGATACTTATTATAAGTTGGGTATGCTTAATAGGTAACTGTCTTAATAAGAGATTTATCAGTCCTGCTTACTCACTGTTGTCTTATTGAAGCAGTTATTGACTAAAAGCTACTATCTCACTTGCCCACCAGTTTTAGTGCTACCAACATCTTGATGCCGTCCCTTTCTAAATCACTATGGTACTGTTGTAACCAGAAATATACTTCGGACACTCTCACTTGTTCCGCTTTTGGCGTCGGTATTATCTATATTATTAGTTATTCTCTCTCTCTCTCTCACCGGTTTAAGTGCCTTCAACATCTTGATGCCGTCTCTCTCTAACTCACGATGGTACTGCCCGAACCGGGAGAATGCCTCGGATGCTCTCGCTTGCGGCTCTCGCACCCCGATGCCGGCGAATATGTCCCCCATACTCTTGTAAGTCACTAGCAGATCAAAGTACGCTTTTAGCATTCTGTAAATTGAGTGAAACGTAGATACAATGAACATGATTAGCGTTTACATTAAAAATATTTACGCTGAGATCTATTTATTTAGATGTAGCTCTTCGCTTTCACCACATCTCCGTCATTTATGAACAGATTTTGAAAATTCGTTTTTTATTTGGAAGAACATAAATATAGATTGGCCCCATAAAAAATCGGTTAAATAGTTTAGTTGTTAAATCAAAATAACTGGCAAAAATGTATCACCCAAGTAAATGAAATTGCAAATTTGCTTTCGTGTTACTTTTTCTTTACCCAGTGTATACCGATTTGGATGTTTCTTTTGTAAAATGGTAGGGGGACCCTTAAGGGCGAGATGTAAGGGATGAAAGTACTGAAGTCGTTTGATTTTAGATTTTTTTTTAATCAGATACTTGTTACCTCTTCGCGTTTTCCACCAGTCGTTTATAAGTAGTTTCAGTATCCCTCAGCTCATCCAGTTTAGCTACTAAGGTATCATTGCACAGTATAGCTCTGGAGAGCCCCAGGGCGTCAGCTGCACCAGAAGACATGTTCTCCACGAGGCGATGCTTCATCTTCTTCATTATTATGTCGAGGGACTTCCCCTGTTTTGGGTCCGCGTGTAGCTTGTTGTAGTTTATTGTTACCTCGTCCTGAAATTTGAAGTTTAAAGTAGTTAATTATTGTTAATAATTTTGAATAAACTTTTTTTTTTAATACGTTGTCGGCCTTCATTTCAACGTTGTCTAACCTGATCGTAAGTGATCTTGTTGGTAATAACTTTGACTGGCCTCAAAGCTCTGCCTTCAGTGCTGTAGGTCGTGAGTTGTCGAACGGTGAAATCACATGCGCATCACCGTCTAGGGTTACGGTCGCAAATAGCGCAAGAGGATGCGATTTGGGTCTTCTCATACTTCAATCGGGGAAAACTTTGGCACATTTCTGTGGTTATGTGCGGATAACCTTTTAACATCATGTTAGTCTTCAAATAGTCAAATATAGTTTATTGAGGAACAAAGTAACGATGAATTACAAAAAGTTTAGAAAAACGATGATGCCTTCAGAAGTATTAAAACTGTGTCGCAGACATCAACGCCCCCCCAACTACATGAGTTTGGTAGTTCCAATTATGGTAAGTAAACTAAATTTAAACATTAAAGAAATTTAAACTAAGGTGGTTTAACAATGATTTGAAATACGTAATATACAAAAACAAATGTGCGTGTGTGTGTGTGTGTGTGTGTGTGTAACTCAGCTCAGCTGCTGTAACATTTGTCATATTAATAAAACCAACCTTAGCGGACTGTATCATCTTCGCTACCTCTAACTTAGTTTTCCCCTTGACAGATTGACAGCCCACTCCAACTAGTTCATCACCACTTTGCAGTGTACCTTCTTTGGAAGCCGGAGTGTTGTCAAATATCTGAAAAAGTTATTATATTATATTATACCAACCGTACCAGTCTAATGTTAACGATCTAACACTCAGTCGCATTCATAAAGTTACTCGTGGAAAAAGGAGTACCAAGATAAATATCCTAAATAATCATTGATTGGTAGATGTCGGTTTCCTCACGATATTTTCCGTCGCCGTTTCGAGAACGTGGTATTGCGCACATAAATTTATCAAGTGAAAAAACTCATTGGTGTACGTGTGGGTTTGAACCAGCGACCTTCAGATTGAAAGTCGGGGTCTATGCCCCTGGGCCACCACGCTCTACACTCTCTAATACTAACAGGTTATAGCAAACCAACCAACCAACAAAATATATGACTTGCGAGAAATCAGACGGAGGATCGAGATATTCCTTTGTAGAATGCGCTTGTGTGTGGTTTATTTTTATTTTGTGGTTTTAGACTCGCTGTTGTGAAACTGATATGGTGCCATCTCCAATGTCATGAAAGTTATTCAAAAATATTTTTTATTTTATTTATAATTTTAATGGGTTTTCAAAAAAAAAAAAAAAACAAAGTGGACCTATCAAAAAAGGTTGGTGGCCGCTGCAGTCCGCCCAAAGGTCAATGCACGAACTTCTCTACGGATTTGGAACCGACTATCGCTTATCAAGTATTTTGTTACCTGTACGATATAAAGGCAGGGACAGTAGGGAGCTCCCCCACCAATACTGATTCCAATGAGGTTTTTCTCATCTTTACTCAACACGACACTTCCCGATGTTACCGTCATACCCCTGAAAATATTGGTATACAAGTTTAGCAGAACATTGGGAACAAACCATACTACTATTATATGCGAATGTTTATGTTTGGATGGGTGAATGCTTTACTCAATCATCAATTGGACAGCTCAATCGCTTAGTTGATATTAGCCCTGCCTTCGAAGCGAGGGGTCCTGGATTCGATTCCCGGCCACGACACACATTGTGTGGTGAGCATGAATTTTGATCTCAGATGTTTGTCTTGTATTTCTGTGTTTGTCCATGCCACCTGCGACAGAGAATCCTAGTGCAGGGGAATATGAGTGACGTTTATATATTTATTTTAATGACGCCAGAACAGCTGAACTGATCTGTATGAAGTTTGGCACAGAGAAGAATTACAATCTGGAATACACATCTGCGGGCAATAACGGGGCGCAGAATAAGTAGTACATACATAAATACATCCATCCAAACTTTCGCATTTACAATAGTAATTAGATAAACCAGTAGGTATAAATTAAGCTATAAAACAAATAAAAAGCCACAACAAGAACTTCATCTCACCTGCACTTACATAAAATGGGAATTAAAAACTATTGATTGATAACTAATATATAATACAATTATATTTTCCAATAAATTTATAAATAAAAGAGTTCTGTCATAATAATTTGTATATTCTGACTAGCACTAGCACAACACAGGAGCGAAACTATTTTATCTAGCGGCGGCTAATCCTGTTCCTTCTGGAAAAGAGAACACACATATGAACAAATGCGATACTGTTGTTTCACTAGACTAAGTTACACTCATTGACACCCTTCCCCGGGAACGGGCCTCATTGCAAGGGTCCCTGGTGAAGTTCCTTTGGAGAGCACAGAGACCCTCGAATGCGAGGTCAGCCACAGGAGGGGTTTAGTTCGGGTAGAAGACCCACATAACTCGGTTGCCCCCCCCAGCGCAACCGATGTACCGGCAACAGACGTAAATAAATAAGACTATCTAAAACATGAAAACTGACTGTAATTTGTTTTCTGTGTGCATGTAATGTGCCTGGGGAGTTTCTGTGTCACGTTATATGCTCACGAATATGTGTACATGTATGTGTAAAATTTGACGTCCAAATGATACTCGAGATCTAAAGGAATTAATGAGTTTGACTTTGACTTTGTTGCAGATGTCCCTTCGGCTTTAAAACTCACACAGCGCCATCTAGCCCCAAAACTAATAGCTTGTATTATGGCAACTATGGTACTTTTAAATATATAAATACATTACATTACACCCAGACACAGAGCAAACATTTATATTCGTCACACAAATGCTTGTCCTGGGTGTGAACCCATGACCGACAGCGCAGAAGGCAGAGCTACCAACTGAGCTAAGAGGCCAGTCGATACTAATCAAAAACATTTTGGCAAAGGTTCGTAACAAAAACAAAATTTGTTATATCTTGGCAGGTAGATGTACCTACAGTGATGCAGACTAGGTAAATTGTAAACACACATGAAACTCTGCTACAATAACAGGCTTTGACACAGAAAACCTCATAATATTTTGTAATTTGCTCTATTCTAGCATAGAAACCAAAGAATTGTTGTTTTATTCACTACTAGCGACCCGCCCCGGCTTCGCACGGTTTTGTCGTTTTTAGTATTGTTTACGTGTACTAATAAATGACCATACTTGTATTCGATAGTACTGAATGTCAGCTATCTAACGCATTTTATGATATTTGGTTGAAGTGTAAGCAACAATTGTTTTCACCTTTTCGAAAATGTCGGTTTTTATTCCAAATAAACGTCATTTGCGGGAAGTGTTATTACATTATTTTATTGCGAAGAAAACTGCAGCGGAAACTTATCGTTTGCTTGTGGAGATTTATGGTGAGCATGCTCCGTCTAATACAACTTGCAAGGAATGGTTTCGACGATTTCAAAATAACGATTTTAGTACTGAGGATAAAGAACATGGAAAACCACCAAAAAAATTTGAAGATGCTGAATTGGAAGCATTATTGGCGGAAGATTCTTGCCAAACTCAATCAGAATTAGCTGCAGCATTAAATGTTGATCGTTCAACTGTTGCAAAGCGTTTACAAATGATGGGAATGATTCAAAAAGCCGGTGACTGGGTTCCACATGATTTAAAAGAAAGAGACATGGAACGTCGGAAAACCATTTGTGAAATGCTGCTTCAAAGACAGCAAAGAAAAGGATTTTTGCATCGGATAGTCACAGGAGACGAAAAATGGATACACTACGAAAATCCTAAACGCAAAAAAGCTTGGGTGAAACCAGGCGAACCAGGCCCATCACAGCCAAAAATAAATATTCACTGTGCCAAGGTCATGCTCTGTATTTGGTGGGATCAGAAAGGTATTGTATATTATGAGTTGCTCAAACCCTCTGAAACTATTAATGGAGAAGTTTACCGACGACAACTAATGCGTTTGAAGCGAGCCATAGAAGAAAAACGACCAGAATGGGTGAATAGACATAACAAATTAGTTCTTCAGCATGACAATGCCAAACCGCATACCGCAGAAGTCGTAAAAAGATATTTAGAGGGACAGGACTGGGAAGTGTTACCCCACCCGCCATATTCACCAGACATAGCTCCTTCGGATTACCACCTATTCCGGACGATGCAGACAGACCTTACTGGAGAAAAGTTTACTTCATGTGAAAGTATCAAAATTTGGATTGACAACTGGATAAGCTCAAAAGACCAGGACTTCTTCCAGCAAGGAATACGAAAACTACCTGAACGATGGGCGAAGGTTGTAGCTGCAGATGGAGCATACTTTCAATAATTTTTTTTTTAATTTTGTAAGCGAACAAATGTGTTTTATTTTGACAAAAAGGGGCGGAGTCATATTCACACACATCAGTGTCGTATCAGAAACTACCCGTGCGAAGCCGGGGTGAGTTGCTAGTGTATTATACATATAAACCTTTCTCTTGAATCACTCTATCTATTAAAAAAAACCGCATCAAAATCCGTTGCGTAGTTTTAAAGATTTAAGCATACAAAGGGATATAGGGACAGAGAAAGCGACTTTGTTTTATACTACAGTGATAGAATAGAAAGATCTAGAATTATTACTTACATCAAATCTTGATGATATATCATGTATCTTTCTTTCCGTAAATCATTGAAAATGCATTCTGTAGAAATAGGTTCTAAAATTGTATCTTCTACGGTTTCCTCCATAAGTTTTCTGGAAATAATCCAATTCAAGATTAGGGGGACGCATGAGGCTAATAACATTGGCAATGTAACTCGAAGTATATCTCGCTGTGAATTAGAAATAAATACCTAAATCATATATATAAGTTAAAGTATTGGATTAAATAATTTCGAAAAAAAAAAACATTTTTTATTCTATTATAAGATATTTCATAAAAATAAACGCAAGTAAATCACATTACGTAGGTTTCAACTACTTTAGTGGGTCTTTTGTGTGACATAAAAAAACACAAGTTAAGTTAAATCTACCATACTGAGAAACATTCTACAAGTAAGAAACTCAGAGTAAATAATTTAATATATAGGTATTACATTATTATCAAAATTAACATTCATTTCAAGCGAATTAATTAAAACACAGTAAAAATATGGTTTAATACTTACTCTCCAAGTAAATTGGTTTCGGCAGAACCCTTTTCCGACTTTTGGGACGACTCTATAGCACTGTACACACAACAAAAAAGCATAATATTATAAATTTTGATTTTAATGTTTATACGTAATCGTACGTTACAAAGAACTTACTTTTGTTCGATTGGTAATAACAGCTTGTTCGATCCTATATCTTCCTTCGCGTCGCTGTATAAAATATCAACAGAAAATAAAATAAAATAAAATAAAGTTGAACCTTCCTTGTTACTCCGAGTGCCTGATCTTCGTAACAATTACCGGTAACACTATGTATTTATCTATGTTGTTTGCAAAAGTCAAGGTCGAAATTAATAAGGAGAGAATAAAAACGCGAAGTGTGTGAAAACGCTTCTAATAATTATTTTTTTATCATTATAGGTAAAGCATCGTATAAACCTAGTTTTTTTGTATTCTTTAAAGATTATTTTATGAATTAGTGTCTGCAATGAAATTTAGTGGGATAGCATTATAGAGCGCAAGATAATGTAAGCGAATTGTGTCAAAAAAAATCAAAACATTACATTTTATCCTCAAACATGCTGGTCATCGGTGCGTGCATCGGATATATCTTCGGATCAAACAAAAAGTAGGGATCGTTTCGTCTCCACATTAAAAACACCGTTCAAACACCATCAACACAAGTAGAATATAACCACTGCCAAAGCTCAAACAAGATAACTGCAAAGGAAGTTGATAAACACAAAGATAAAACACTAAAACAAGGACACATTACTACAGTTTACACATTTAACTCACATTTTATCCTCTTCGAAAAAGAAATCGTCCTCGTATTCTTGCATCATTGTTTTCTACAAATTTTCAGTGTTATGAGAGGTGGAACGTCAAATTGTCGAGAGTATTGATTTTCGCGGCTGTGTTTACGTGGGCGCTATGTCGGTGAAGCAGTGCATGTTTACAGCCAATCAGTGACAGGGGTGTGATGGGGGGAAAATTATAAATGTTGCAGGCAATGTTTAAATAAAAATATATTGTCTTTATTAATATTTCATAGAATAAGCTTCTATAATAAAGTATATCTATCACATTATTAATTTTTCGTTACAGATATATCAATAAATATTAAAACTAATCATAAGATTGAATTTTAAATTTTCTATTGTCAATGGTAATGCATATTCTTCCATTTTTGTAACGAGTCCTCAAAACCTGAAACCGGAAAGTATAGCAACTAGACCGATAAGTTTTAGAACTGTTTAACCGTAACCGTATCGGAAGTATAGTAGTATTTTAATTAAATAATATCTACCAATCTGAATTGATTGAATCCTGTGATTTCTAATGCTTTCACACTAGCTAATCAGATATTATGACTAAGAAGGTTATCTACCTACTAAGGGGAGAATTAATGGGTAGGTACGAAATTATAATCAAACATTTTTAAGTACTAATACACCTATTGTCTTAAATGTTCTAACTTAACATATTGGCATTTTAGTTTCTAATTTTTAATAATTATTATACAGATTAACAACTTTAACAATAGGGATGACGCAAATCTGCAAGGTCAAATCCATTAGATAAAGACCTTGCCATCATGAAATCTTTATATTAATTAATGTTGCTTAAACTTATGAATAAGTTGGGCACGATCGTCATCGACCCTATGTTGTAACTTCATATGAACAATTTTCGTACAAGCCGAAAATAGGGTTGTCACACCAAAAATGTGCTATTAAAATATGCAGTTTTCACATGACACAAAAAGATTTCAGATTTAAAAACAGAGAGTTTTCTCTACGCATTTCAGTCTCAAACTACTCTTCATTCGAAAATTAAAATAACTTTCGCGTTTTTTTTTGTATCTATATTTTGTCGTGTAGGTTTGCCTGCACTGACGTTCGGACAAATACTGGGTTGTTGTTAGCACTGTTGCAGTGAACTGTTGAATGTCTGCCTTAATTTTGTCTTCCTTTTTCTGGAAGACGATATGTTGTATGCTACTAAAGTTATAAAGGCGAGCAGACGGCCCAACAGGTGTTAGTAACCACACTCATAACCAAAAAATACAACAAATCTTTCTCTACTAAATGTAATTCTTATCTTTATTTCTGTATGAAAGTAATTATCATTGTACGCGTGTAAATATCATAAAGTATTTTCATTAAAAGTAGTTTTGTAGATCAGTAAATTAATGCACATACTACGTCGTGTCAAAATATTGAAGTAGAAACCTCATAGAATATTCATAAATTTCATAACTTTGTAGTAAAAAGTCCAACTTAATCAAGGATATAGTTAAAAGACCAAGCGACTAGTGCTAGATACTCATTAAGCTGAATAATTATGAAACACTAGCTGTACCCCGCGGTTTCACTCGCGTTTTTCTAGTAGTTTTTTTTTTTTTTTAAAATAACATAGCCTTCCGACAAATGGACTACCCAACACTGAAAGAATCATTCAAATCGGACCAGTAGTTCCAGAGATTAGCGCGTTCAAACAAACAAGCAAACAAACACTGCAGCTTTATAATATTAGTATAGATAAGGAACCAAAGTGTAATCCCGTCTCATCGGTTTATTCACATTAGAAGAGCGAGCGATTAACGCCTTTAAATTAAAACCAGCATTAAACAATATAATCGCGAGTGCATAAACCCTTAAGACATTGCGTGCTACTATTTAAAATAGCACAGTGGCAACCCTGCACGTAATGACGCCGCGATTAAGTAACGTGAACTGCTTTTATAATGTAAAAGTTGCAATAAACAACTTGCGTGCAGACGGAGTGGTGTTCGTGCGAGACATTTAGATTTATTTATATTCATTAAGAAATTTGATATAGCCAACAAAAAGTTTTGTGTTTTGAGACTAGTGAAATTCTCCAAAAATGCGATGGATAATCGTAAGTTCTATATCTATAATAATTACAAGTATTTTGTTATAGTTTTTATTTGTACTTATATTTTTTGCTCCGTCAAC
Organism: Aplocera efformata; assembly: GCA_921293045.1. Classification (NCBI taxonomy): domain Eukaryota; kingdom Metazoa; phylum Arthropoda; class Insecta; order Lepidoptera; family Geometridae; genus Aplocera; species Aplocera efformata. The sequence goes on from OV121061.1 coordinate 6,718,038, forward strand.
CCAAATAAGTTATAAATAAAGTTACCTGGAAGCGTCCTAAATTATTATTGTGTCTTTTTGATTACTTATAGAAGAATTTTGAGGATTGGTTAAAGTTTTAGGTATAATTAATAACTTAGATATTTTTTTAATTACTCTTTAATTTTTAATTTAGTGGTCGTTAAGTAGTGATATTGTGTAGAGATTAACGCCAATTTTGTTGTCCAATTGATATAAAAATATAAATTAGGTATTAAAGTTATTAATTTCTAATCTCGGTCATTATGGGATTTTCATTTTTGACTTAAAAATAAAAAAAAATGTGCCAACCGGCTCGATAGATAACTCTGTCTTGTCGTTTGTTGATACAAAGTTTGTAGTAAAGTCAAAGTTATGATAGCAAAAATGTTTTATTGCTGGTAAAATCGAATTTACTCTATGGAAAAAAAAAACACTTTGTTTCTCATTTCGTCATGTGTACGACAATTGCACGGTGTTTTAAATTATTTTCATTTCGTGTTTTTATTTCTTTCACATTTGCTTGCTAAATGGAATCTGAAAAATCTTGATCTTGTTAAATCAATGATTTCTGATTCTTTATTTGTCTTGAATGTTTATTTAGATTTGGTTCGAATGAAAATGTTGACATTGACATTCAATTTGTTGGTGACATCCTACTAAAAAGCAGCGCCATCTGAATTTTGAATTATTTTCTGAAATTCAAAATGAAAACTTTTTCTTTAAAAGTTGACATTGACAATTCTTTTCAGCTTTCACTCTGCATCGTGCTGCTCTACCGACAAGTGTCATCTCAAGAGTCTGTCGGGCCCGTAGCTGGGTTCATCCGTACCAACTTAGTCGGTCATCCAGTGATCCACGATCGGAAAAAATGGATTTTTGATCCAGATGTAGCACAGAAAAGGAGGAGAACCTTTATAGAGCTTCATGGTGATAAAGGAGAGAAACTTATAGAGAGATTGGGACTGGGTATCGACGGGAGGGATGAAGAAAGGTTGCAACAGCAAAGGCAAAGAGATGAGGGTCATTTGGGGGGGCTTAATGATTTCCTGCCTTAGTAAACTAATGATGCTCATAAAATGAGAATGCTCATAAACATCACAGGAGGATTCGAAATATATAATATGCCGGGCCTTGGGTCAAGTGAGCGGCTACAAGCATAGCGGGTTTTTTATTAACAAACTGTTTGATAATCTTGGATACCAGCTTCGGGTACCCACAATTTTCAGTACGCCCTTTCTACTCCGCGTGGTACAATAATGTATGTAAAAGCCTCCATTTTGATGCCAAATGATCAATGATAGTAATGAGCTGGTGATGATATTCAAACGCCTGTACAGATTCTTCATACGTAATAGAACCATCTTGATCAGTAAGCTTTCAAACAGTTAAATCGCATTAAAATAGGTCCATTCGTTTGGGAGCTACGACACCACATACGTCTGTATGTGGTGTCGTAGCTACACTACAAACTTAAAAATAAGTAATAAAAAAGGGTGTTGACCCTTTTTGCGTGCACTCCGGTGGTAATTAAATGATGTTCACGTATTTATACAAGGTCTACTATAATAAGTTTCTATGCTTAACAAAACGATAGATGATTAAAATATATTTTTAATAACAGTTTTAAGCTTTTTTTTCGCAAATTCCTTGTATATAATGATCATCATTGAGTTATTTTTAGGTAAGTCAATGATGCTCAGTGGTTACAGCTATATCTTCTGTAGACAATGATGCTCAGTGGTTACAGCTATATCTTCTGTAGACAATGATGCTCAGTGGTTACAGCTATATCTTCTGTAGACAATGATGCTCAGTGGTTACAGCTATATCTTCTGTAGACAATGATGCTCAGTGGTTACAGCTATATCTTCTGTAGACAATGATGCTCAGTGGTTACAGCTATATCTTCTGTAGACAATGATGCTCAGTGGTTACAGCTATATCTTCTGTAGACAATGATGCTCAGTGGTTACAGCTATATCTTCTGTAGACAATGATGCTCAGTGGTTACAGCTATATCTTCTGTAGACAATGATGCTCAGTGGTTACAGCTATATCTTCTGTTGGTTGTGGGTTCGATTCTGTGACGAACATAGATGTTTGTTCTGTGTTTGGGTGTTAATATGTATTTTATAAATGTATTTACAAAAAATGTACTATAATACTTCCAACTTCCAACAGTCAGGCATGTCGTCCCCATAGTATAAGCTATGCTTAGTTCGGAGCTAGATGGCGATTTCAAATAGCAAGTTGTAGTGCCGTACATTGTTTTCGGTTTTCCTGGGCCTAAATAAATTAACTGTAGGTTATTATCTCTTATTTAGTTATATCTTGAAATCTTAATATAATACTAGAACAAACCAAAAACTTCACGCGTTTTTATTACTAAGTTTGCGCTTGTTACAACCATAATAAGTTATGTGTGGTATAAAATGGCTACAACTCACAAGCTAAGCGAAATATTAAACCTAATTAAAAACGCCAATTGAGGGTATGCCTAACACTTCCGCAAAACAGCCGTGAATCTATTTATGAAACTTTCTCTGTCTGCATCTAGTATCAGATAGTCCGTCAAGGTTGAAAATAGTAGTTCAACGTTACTGTTTGCATATTGATTGTGGTTTGTGGCCTTGAAACATACGCAGGTATCAATTCTGTCTATTGATTTAATAGGGAAAAGATCAGGTATCCATTTTGTTTGCTTTTGGATGAATCAGTATTTACTCCTGCAGGTATCACCGTTTTCGCTGGTAGAACGTTTTGTAAAAAAATTAAAATTTTGCATAAAACATTGAATAACTTTTGAATTCGTGGGTCGATTTTGATAAAATAAACGCTATTCACTATTCCAGACTCAGCTTAACATTTCTTAGTACCTAGATTTTGATAACTATCTATGGTTTTTGCGTAAAGTGCGCACAAACATACAGACAAACAGACAAAAATTTCAAAAATTGTTTTTTTGCGTTCTATTACTTATTCTTAACGTCTCCCAGTTATTATTTTGTAAAAATATTCAACACGGCAAGACACGGCAAGTCTACGATTTTATTACAATATACAATATGTATATAGATAGATTATGTATTTAATAACTCATTTTGTATACATTTTTACTACAAAAAAAATATTTTTTACTTATTTACAAAATAAAAAACAGTATAAAAAAACAGTTTAGTGTTTTGTTTTCCCATTGCTAGATTCTGGTATTACCTGTGTGAGGAAAATTGGATATAAAAATAAAATTTGTTTGCACGAGTACTGCCTCTCGATGTATATTCGCCACTTATAATACCTAGCTGACCGGGCCACGCGTTGCTGTGGCTAACGTTTTTGTCATACGATATTATAATTAGCAATAAATTAAAATTGCGACTATAATTTGAGATTTAAACTATCCTATCTCTCAAGTTGGATCGAACTGCACATGGTGTGCGAATTTTATTATAATCGGTTAAGTGGTTTAGGAGTCCATTGAGGACAAACATTGTGACACGAGATTTATATATATTAAGATGTTACCAAACCCAAACCCCCAAAACAGTAATTACTCGGTGTTGCCACAATACAACAGCAAGGCAACAAGGCATACCCTTGAACGGGTTGGTAAGTGCCAACAGCGCCATCTATTAAATTAGAGCTATGTTGTTGGCTAAATTGTCGATGTTAAACTATTAAGGTGACAAAAAATCGTTGTAGATCCATGTTTTATATTCATATAAACAAGAACAGTTCATCCAACAATCATTATATTAAAATTAATTGAGACAGCCAGCGCCATCTATTAAGAAGTCATTGAATTATGTTGTATACAAGTAGAACGCAAAGATTAAGCTACCGTAGGAAATTATAGATGTCAGCAGTAGTAGAGGCAAATAAAAAATCTACCTGTACAAATAATCTGAACTCGCATTGCTGTGAAAAGTGTGGGGGCCGGTGAAATCTCAGGCCCAAGTGGCGTTACATTCCTGTCTTCGATGATGGGCGCATTGGGATGCGACTTGGGTCTGCGCACACTTTGGCTGGCGTATTGCCCTGTTTTTAGGCATAATCAGTACTTTAATAGGCGACTAAACTAAGCGCTCCCGTGCTTCGGAAGGAACTTTAAAATTTAAGTTCCAGTGAAAACTGGAGCTTTTGTTACACATAATGTAGATCCACAAACTTACAATATACATGAAACTAGCTATAAGTATCTCTGAAATAAAACAAAATAAATCATTTTAATTTCATTTATTGAATAATGTATTACAATATCGAGACTTGAAAACTTAAGACTACCATGACAATAGATAAAACATTAATCCTAGGAATCATAAGTTGGGACACCTAGCTAACATAAAGAAAAAAAATATAGAAAACAAAAATTATATCAGAAAAGTACTGTATTGAACTAACCTGAATTGACATAAAAATCTAGTTTTAAATTTATAAACATTTCTATAACTCCGTGTTCTATTTTTAACCTGTTTTAATTGTCATTTAACATTATTGCTACCCTTTTAATAAGCATTTAAACTAAAAGGGATAGCAACATGTTAATTTATTAGGTTTACATTAAGAGAGAGGCAGCGCAGAATCTTGAATCAATCTGGGGAGATTGATTCAAAGTTATGTAGAGACGGCCATTTTGAAAAACGACTGCAATGGCGACAAAACAATTGTTTTTCAAAATGGCCGCCTCTTGCGTAACATTTCACACAAATATATTTCAGCATTTATAATTAATGTCTATGAATCTACATAGGAAGATAATTAAAAATATCTAAGTGGATATTCCTAGTTTTGATAAAAAAGTCGAAGTATCAAAACAGTTTGAAACTCCAAGGAATTTATCAATTGACATTGACACATTTAGATAGGTATTTCAGCATGTAAGTGTCGTACTATAAAAAAGGCATTCGACTGAATACTTTCATATATTTATTGTCTATTTATTCCAGGTGAAATTCACGAAGTGATGAATAAATGATTAATTATAAGACGGTGATTAACGAGTATTCAGCGAATACCTAATTTAGGTTATGTACGACATTAACATTAAATTAAGAGGGATAAATAAGTACATAAGATATTTATCCTCCAAAACCAAAATAATACATTGAATTTTATTTTAAAATACCTACCATAAAGACTAAATTCACTATGACTGTTACTAATTGATAAATGCAGGAAATACAAGTAAAAATAACGTTTTCAAATTATTACCTAGGAATTATAGTAGGGGTTAATTTGGCAGTGAAAGAAAAATTATCGAAATTGCTAGTTTACATAGTAAGGCACCAAATAAGCCCATTTTTATTTTACTTTATAGAAATTGAATACGGTCTTATAACTATTTTACTTTAACGCCATCTATTGGCGATGAATACTTATAATAAACAATGGATTTATAATAACTACTGTATTATAGAACACCAAGAAGAATTACATCTTAATATGGCATTATAAATCATAAATATAACATTTATAATTATTCATTAAGAGATCAAAATTAAGTTCATTTAGCATAATTAAGTATTAATCTCGAATCGCTTAAAGTAATTTCGATTATAAGATATTTTTTCGCATATTTAAGAACTTTTGCAGCTAATGCAACTTATTAAGTAACATTGCGTCGTTTCACTTTGCTTACCTTTAACCAGTATTTATAAGCTGGCTACACCCACCCCGTAGGTATCTACATATGAAACCGGTAGGGTGATTATTATACAAAACTTTTGATTGAAACAATTCCTATCGAATTCGATTTCAAATGTAGAATCCGGGGCCCACTATGCCTGATGTGACACATTAAATTCAATTCAATAGCCAACACAGAATGTTATACGTAATTAAATTGAATAATTTAATTCATACTTTAATCACTTACTTTTAAGGAATATCTTCTTGAAATTTCTATCAGCCTCTAACTTGCAGAGGTAAACGCTATCTAAAAAAAATATCATACAAATCGGTCCACAATTTGCGAAGACATCGTATAACAAGCTCAAAAGAAAAATCCAGGAGAATGGTTTTCCTCCTTTTAAGAAATTGTATTTTATAACGTTATGTTACGTTACCGTTCTGATTTGGAATAAAATTAATACAGTAAAACTTTTCACATTTGGCGTAGAACAGGGCTCCTGTTTTATGAAAAGTCTGGCTGTGGCGCAAGCTATGCGAAATCTGAATTGGAGTTTGCACTTTTATGAGTTTTTAATTGCCACTTAAAATTTCGTGTTACGTACAACGGATTTGACAACATAATAGAAATTGTATCACTCAAAGTTATGTAATCGAGCTTCTGGTCAATCCTTCTAGATCCTACTTCATTGTTATCTTCAATGATGTCAATCTCGTCCAACATCCTGGGTGCCAGTTTCAATGAATTTCTTAAGAATCGCGCGCAACATATGCTCAGATGAATTCTAAATAATATCATTCACTATCGATTTCTGAACAACGCAACGACAAGTTGACTAAAAACTTATTCTTGCGTAAGTATCGCTTCTCGAGACGACATGTAAAAGGCGTTTAACCTCATGTCTTTCTTGTAAACATGCAGCAGGGGCGACCTTAGATATTGCGAGATCTTTGAGGCACTTGGCCTAGAGGGTATTATGTGAATTATACAGGGTAAAATCCTCTTAAGCAGCTTAACTAAAAACGGGTTGTTTTACAGGGTGAGACACCCCTAGCGAGGTCCCGGGTCGCCCTACGTACCACCCCGTAAGGCCACTGCTTGTATGTTCTTTTTTCATTGTCAGAGGCGCTTTGGGGGAAGGCCAAAGTGAATAAAAAAGCCACTGTTTGTATTTTTGTTCTTCATTGTCAGAGGCGCTTAGGAGAAAGGTCAAAGTGAGTAAAACGGCCACTGATTGGTATGTTTTTCTCCATTGTTCAGAGGCGCTTTAGGGGAAGGTCAAAGTGAGTAAAACGGCCACTGCTTGTATGTTTATTCTCCATTGTCAGAGGCACTTTAGGGGAAGGTCAAAGTGAGTAAAAATGCCACTGTTTGTACGTTTTATCTCCATTGTCAGAGGCACTTTGGGGGAAGGCCAATGTGAGTAAAAGCAGTGAGAAGGACAATATCGTAAATAACTGGTATGCTTGCGAATACTTGGGACACCGAGCATCCCCAGATTTCCTCAGGTGTATTTATTTCTCCATTGTCAGAGGCACTTTGGGGGAAGGTCAAAGTGAGTTAAAATGCCACTGCTTGTCTAAGATGTAGATCATAGGCAGAATTAACGTGATGGTTGATGATTGAAGATCTTGATGCCTCCGGTACTGAATCTGAAATTAAAGGAAATATCGTTAAGATATATAATGTGACATGGTTAATGGTTATGGTATAACTATGGTTATGGTTATGGTTGCACTATGACGTAAAACGTTATAATCAAATTTAAAAGGGTGACCAGTGACAAAACTACATGATCACCCCAAAACTATAGAGCACAAGATTTTCTTCTGGTACTTGTTTTAAAACTAGCAAATTTTTTTCACAATTTAGGTAGGTATTATATTTGTTAGTAGTTGACACGCCGTAATTATCAAAGTCAAAGTCAAAGTCAAATTCATTTATTCCTTTAGATCTCAAGTATCATTTGGACACGTCAAACCTTAAGTTCCGGTGGATGGGTGTGGGTGCTTTTAAAATTACAAACGCGTTACATGCCCGTTTTGGGTGAAGGACCCAGTTGGTTGCGACTTGTGTCTTCTCATGTGTAGGTCGGGGAGGACCTAAGCCGTATCACTGTTGTTATGGGCGGAGGTAACCACTTAACCGTCACTTTCGTTACATAAATCTAAAATGTAACATCATCTAAACATCAGTTCATATCATCAGTTTCGTTACATAAAAAAATATTTTCTTCTTTGTTAAATACTGCGTACATGAAATCTTACTTCTCATAACAACAATCATCTCCAAGAAACTTTCAAATCATTCAATTTAATATTGAGAAGCGTGTTATTAGAGGCCGCTGCTAACGATGTATGGTATAGGATAGTGATTGTGTTTGGTGTCTGTTTACAAAATAAAACAAGCACCGCAGATCGAACCTACAGTTACTATGGCATAGTAGCTATGATAGCGCCTATAGTAATCTAAAGGTCGATTTCCACGGGTTGCGTGTAGTCGACGATATTATATATCAGTTTGCGACCACAGCTTCCCAATTTATACTATTTTACGCGGTGTTACCCGCGGATTTCTGGTATAAAGCTAGCTATGTGTTAATCCAGGATATAAGCTAGTCTGGTACCAAGTTTCATCCAAATCCGTTGAGCCGTTTGAGCGTGAAGGAGAAACGGACATACTCACACACACACACACACACACATAAATACAAACATTCGCCTTTATAACAATCTAAGTGTGTTGATTAAGACGCCATTTTTTAATCTGGTCGCTAGCTCAAAATTTATGGGCCAAGTTCTCGAAACGGTGAAGGAAAACATTGTGAGGAAACAGGCATATCTTAAAACCAAAAATTCGAAGACATGTGACATCGACCGATCCGGATTGGGCCCCTTGGTAGATCAAAGCTTATTCCCTCTCAATTATCAAGAGTAGGCCGGTGTCCCTGCAGTGTGAACATTCGAGACTGATATGGTGGGTTAAGTATGAAGGATGGAAGTCGCCGATCATCGCAGCCAAAAGTAGCGGACTCGCGAACCCTCCCTAACCGATGGAATGATAAGGCGGTTTTGTACAAACCCAACGAACCCAAAAAAGGGAAGACCGTTACAGCATAGTTGCATAGATGGCAGCGGAATATCAACTAGATCGGGAGATATTGTGGCGGGATCTACCTAGTATGATTTTGTATCTTCACCGTTAGCACAGAGTATATAAGTGCAGAGAATTGGCGGGAAAACGGCGCACAAAGTAGCGCGTATGTGTAGCGCGTATGAGTCGATTAACTCGATCGAACGTTCGGTTCGCGCGACTTGATACGAGACCTTCTTACTAAGTACTGTTTGTAATCCTCGATGAAAAATTTTGGGGTTATATTATATAATCCCAAGTAGAGTCTAGAACAACTAAAATGAATTAAACGTTAGAATTAATCATAGTCTGATTGACTCAGACTGTGGTCTTGTAAAAAAATTGGGAATGAAAATATAGAAGTCTTTTTTAACTGACTCCAGACGATCTTATCAATGAGCAGTTTTTTTTTTAATGTAACCTCACATACCAGTCATTTAAGCGCCGATTATGAATTTTAAAGTATATGCTTTCAAATTGGTCAAATACTATTTTTATCAAAATCAGTTAGTTGTTAAACAAAATAACTGTAAAAACATCCAAGTAAACGAAATTGTATATTTGGCTTTCGTGTGAATTTTTCTTCGCCCGTGGTATACCGATTTGGATGTTTTTTTCGCCATAAGGGCGAGAAGTAAATCATGAAAGAACAGTCACTCGTTTGACTTTCAAATCAGTCGCATACAATTTGATTAATTCGTTCAGAATTTAAAATTGCTATTCACAAAGACAAAATTGATATAAAAAGTTGTTTGTACAAAAATGTGCCTTTTCCTGCATACAATAAATTATTTCCTAAGCACTTAAGCGACCCAGTTCTATATTTCAAATACAGTTAGGTATCAAAATCTACAACATTTATCATCTTTACGATGGACCCACTGACCGACGCAGTTTGCATAAAAAATACGGAGTTCTCACGAGATTCCGAGAATACTGTCGAGGATTCTATTCTTGGATGAGAAACCTTAGAATTGTTCTCTTGGAACGATTCGAAAATTCTAGTCATATTTGACAGCTCAACTGGCGGGTAACTTCAAAATGAGAGGTTACAGCAAATTATGTGAGAAAAAAGTTTTTTCGGCTCTTGGATATCAGTGTAATGTATCAGTATTTTCCATACTTTCTAGGACAGGGTTATCGTATATAAAATTATCGTATTTTAGAGATTTTTTTATGATTTCGAACTCATCTATTCCTTTAGATCGTATTGATTGGATGCGTCAAATTTTACATATAGGGAACCTGTTGTACCTGGGACAGTTTTTTAGAAATCTATTTTTTATTTCGATTTGACGTACTGTACACAAACCATATTTGCATATATTGGAAGGTCTATTATTTGAGTATTCACTACCAAAATATCAGAAATGTATAGTTCATAATTACATGTGTTAAAGACGTTTAAAAAAAAATGGTAAGTAAGACCAAGGTACAACATACCCTATGTACCTCGGCCAGTACTACGGTGTACCTAGGACACAATCAAGAACTTGGGGTAAAACATGTATATTCAAGGAAACTATTAAATGTTCTTTACCAAAATTGCTTTATTAGATCCAGTGAAATATTTAACAAATACTAACTCTAAAATATTTAACAAAATCCACATAAAATTCAATATTTTATTTTGCAAAAGAAAAAAAAACTTTTAACACTAACTAATAACTTTTAATCACTGTTTTTCACATGGTAGCCTATAAAACTAGTAGGTATATAGACATAGGTACATTTAAACATAACATATATAGCAAAACTACATATAACCATTACAAATTATAAAATTTAAACAATAAGCAAAATTTATTAAATAATTTTTCTTTTTTTTATATCAGTCTTTAGAACTAGCTTTTTTAGAACACTAGTAATATCTAGGTAAATTCTTCAGTTTCAAGCATTTAGTAGAAATCCCTGTACTTCTGTATTTCTGGAATATAATAAATTTATCGGTTTTTGTTAACTTTTTGAGATGTTTCAGTTTTTTCTTCAATGTCACATGTCGGATACTGATTCAAATCCTCTTTTTCAGGCTATTTCCCGTTTTTAAGTGAGTTGTATAGATTTATGCAAAAGAATTGATTCAGATATTGATTATATAAATAATTCTTGTATATAATTATAATATAGTCTCCCATTTTGTAATTTTCTTCATTACCATGTTCAGCCTGTAGGTCCTCAATCTCGCTGTCATTTTCGGAGACATCTTCAGATGTGTCACAGTGAATAGTTGACTGTGAATACTAGACTGAATCTTCACTGATTTCTGATAGAATTATTCTTTTTATCCTATTGATAATCCAAAATGTTTGGAAGGACTGAAAGTTGTGATTTTTTTCTCCTTTATAATTTTAATGGCATTTGTCATATCATCCACATTAATTAGCGTTCTTTTCTTCTTCTCTTCACTTCCTAGGCATGTTTTACGAAATATAAATGTATTTCATTAAGAATCTATTGTGTGAATGTAAAAAAAATAAATAAAATACTCTCCTGGCCAAAGTACAACAGACATGTTGTACCTTGGCCACTGACCAAGGTACAACTGATCGACAGTGACCAAGGTACAACACTACTTCCAACTTCAACAAAACGGTGGATTTGAAATATATTTAGGTAACGTATCTCGCGAGTTTATTATTTTTTGAACACTAGTTAAATATAGGAACTGATCGCATATAAAAGTTAAGTGACTATTATAATACGTTTAAAGTTATCAGACTTCAAATTATATTAAAAATACTTACTTTTTTCGGCAAAATTTTTTTAACGTCATTTACACCAAACACATGCGTAGTGGCGGGAAGCTACTAACTTCACATTGTGTAGTCGGCAGTGGCGTACCGACTATATTAGACAATATAATTTATTAGCTCGAGAATATTTAAAAAAAGCCAAATGACCTAGGTACACATAGTGCCAAGGTTCAACAGGTTCCCCTACAAGTAAAGGACGGTCTCAGGAGCTACTTATGCCTAAGTAGCATTACATGCACAAAAATATGACAATTACAGATAGTTTTTATGTAGCTTCTTCTTTTGATTGGCCTCATAGTGAGTTGGTAGTAGCTCTGCCTTCTGCGCTGCAGGTCGTGGGTTCAATTCACACCTAGGGTTGCCAACTTTTTTTACAAGAAATAAAGTATATTCAGGTCTATGAAGATTATTAAACAGTATTTTAAAAAAACGAACAGTATTTTATTTATTTATTGTTTTAAATACATATTTTTTTGAGCTTCTCGCACTTACTAATTTACAATCTTTTTTAAAAATTTCATATGCTTCATCACAATTATAATAATGAGTCTGCATTTTGATGCCGAAAACAGTATTTTGTATACTTTATTTTTGTTAAACAGTAAAAAGTATAATTTAGTGAAAAACAGTATAATACTGTTTAAAACAGTATAGTTGGCAACCCTATTCCCACCTAGGACAAGCATTTGTGTGACGAACATAAGTGTTTGTTCTGTGTCTGGGTTTTAATGTGTAGTATAAGTATGTATTTACAAAAAAAAGTACTATGTATTCTATCAGTTATCTAGTTCCCATATTACAAGCTATGCTTAGTTTGGGGCTGATGACGCTGTGTGAAATGTCCATGTATATTTATTTATTATTATTATATAAGGTATTGTCTTTTTATATCTCTCGTCTTTTGAAAACGAGGGGTTAACAATTCTCGCGGGCTTTTGGCCAAATGAAAATTTAAAAAAAAATTATGACGATAGAAACTTTTGGACAATGCGGCAGGTGTTCAGTATGGCCGTAAGTAAGCTTATGAATATCCAGAGTGTGCAGACTAGTGTGTAAGGTGTAGGGAATGATACCAGTAGACGAGATAATGATGGGTATGATTTTCACTGTATCTACTTTCCACTGAGTTTAAAGTTCTTATGTTCTTAGTTCTTTTTTATATGAGTTCTTATAATCCTTTAAACTTTACTAAATGATCCCTGCAGAGCTATGATAAATAGAATAACGTGGCAGTTTATTGAATGGCAGTCATGCGAGCAGAGAGGTGTACTGGAAGAGATTTACCAGCGAACACAGGTCGAGATGGGCTGATAGCGTGGTCAAATTTCGCTTATCTTTCGGATGATCGCTCTGACATAGTACATACAAACCAGTAATACATATAACAGGTGTTGAGCATGAGTGGAAAAGTTTCGTCTCTATAACAGCTTCTGATATTCCTCTTAAATATTTCCACTGCAGGTTCACAGGCTAAAGAATTTCGGAAGCTGGAGAGCCAGGGGCATAGACGCCGATTTTTACACAATAACGTGCACCCATGACCATTACCGCGTTTTCGGTGGATGAAAATATTGTGAGGAAACAGGCATTACCAAATTATGTCATTAAAGTGAAGGAATAATCTGACGGCCTTCCTGAGTTAAGTTACCCATAAAGAGCATCGTTCCATACAGAAATTTGTGAAGACCAGAGTTGACTAGAGTTAGGGAGCCCATTTTGTTCGTGTCCGTAGAATTCCCTCAGAATCCTTACACATGTCCCCCGGGTGTGGAGAAAGGAGCAACCCAAAGTAGCTGTAGAACATGCCAAGTTCGTCCGGAGTACTGAAGGGTGTGGGTGCCGGTGAAATCACCGCCGCATGAGACGTTATATCCCCGGCTAACGTCACGGGCGCAACGCGATGCGACTTCGGTCTTCTCATACTAAGTCGTGTTATTGTTGTTTATGGGTGACGGTAACTAATTAACATCAGGTGGGCCGACAGCAAGGCACATTATTCATCGCATAAAAAAGTCACACCGCACCCTAGATAGGGGTTGATACGTATCATGCGAAAATTTATGAAGTTAAGTTACTCTTTCCTCTGTACTATGGCTTAACCACAGGTTAAATAACAGATGTTGCACCATTACGCAAACCTATAGGTATTTAGATCTAGTTTAGAGATATGCAGGCGTTCAACTCGCTTGTCGGGTTTTTGTTTACTTTTTTACAGTAAGAAGATTATTGGGACGGCAAAAAGTTGGCAGGTGATCAAAACTGTGCTAACCTATACTTACGAATGACAAAAATTGATAGAATCCCTATTGCTGTACAAGAGAATTAAAATGACTTTTTTTTTCACTCATACCTCTGCACTAGGATTCCCTGTGTCGCAGATGGCATGGACAAACACAGAAACACAACACAAACACCAAAGACCCGAGAAAAAACTTCATGCTCACCACACAAAGTGTGCCCTGGCCGGGAATCGAACCCGGGACCCCTCGCTTCGAAGGCAGGGCTACTACCAACTACGCTACTGAACTTTGTTGGTGATTTTCTCAATTTTGCGGTTCATTCGCGCGTAAACAAATCGACTTTTCATTGATTGACGAATTTATGCAATCAGTTTTCCTGATCATGATTGAGGTAATTTTTTTAACTTAGTAATAAAATATAAGTCAGTTGAAATTGTAGTTACGAAATCGAACCCTTCTTTTGCTTGAAATAAGGTAAGGCACATTATCATTAGCAAAATCTCATTCTAAATAAATTATGAAATTGCTTCAATTGCAGATGATTGCCGATAAAATAAGATATTCAGTTGATTACATAAATTGCACGGATTGCATTTTGCATAAACGAATCTAATCCAATTGGTAAATTGTTAAATTAAACCAATTTTTCGAGTTATGATATATACTGAAACGACTCATCGGCTTTTGATGAAATTTGGTTCCAGGATAGCTTTTATCCTGAATTAACACATATACTTTTGATTTCGGAAAAGTGCAGTATCACTTAAGTATATTTTTTTTTATCCATTATAGGCCATCGTTTGACCGCTATCTCACCTGATGGTAAGTGATGATGCGGTCGCAGATGTAGCACGCTGGCCTAGAAAATACCTATTCACTCTTTTCTTGAACATACCCAATTATATCTGTGGGGTGGCCAACCGCTGGGAACACCGCGGGGCGCAGCTAGTGATATGATATAATTATTATAATAATACAATATTTTCGACAATTTCGAGCCAATAATATTAATGATTCTTCTACTGTTAACTTGGTAATATTTTGTTTCCGTTACCGTGATATTTTCTCATTAAAATGAGATTAAATACATTCCACTGTTAAAATAATGGTTATTTTTTGTCAATGTTTAAATATTATTTAAACCATCATTTAGCTCTTGGATAGACGCTATAGTGAGTGGGTTTTTACAAAATTATTTCTACTATATCATATACAAGGAACCGATTAAAAATATCGAAAAAAAACCTGACAACACTTTCAAAGTAGCAAAAAATGCAATTTCGTTTACTTGGATGACATATATTTTATTTAACAACCAAAATATTAAACCGTATTTGATAAAAATTCTACGAAACCAATCTAAAAGCATATTCTCTCAAATATTATCATAATTTTTCAAATCGATTGATAAATGGCGGAGAAATCAATGAACATAATAAAAAAACAATATACAGTGGGACACATACAACGTACAACTTTAACACATTAATTCCTCTGCACTAGGATTCCCTGTGTCGTAGATGGCATGGACAAACAGAAACACAAGACAAACACCCAAGAACCGATAATCTTCATGAACCCGGGACCCCTCGCTTCGAAGGCAGGCTACCACCAACTAAGCCTGGAGTCTAACCTCGTCCTTTTTTGAAATTGTTTAAAAATAGAACCACCATAACGGAGGTACATAAAATTGCGCATCAGACCCATTATCGTGACTGTCTCCAGTAACAATATCGCCATTTCGCCATTATATCAAACATGGCAAATAGCTGGCGCTAATTATGGATAATGCTATAATGGTGGGAGTGGAGGCACACCCTGACTTGACACGAACCTTCTACACTGATTGGGTACACCCTGTTTTTTCCATCGCAATATACTTGAAGGTCGAAATAAAATTATTAATTGCCCTGTTGGTACATACTTAGAATTTTTACTCGCAACAACTCAGGGGGCTATTCTACGCCTTATATTTTATACTGTGGTTTTTATATTAAATCCGAATTTTCATCTTTAGCCGACTTCCAGAAGAGGTTATCAATTTGGCTGTATTTTTATATTTATGTTTGTTACCTCTACGTCACTTATCAACCAATTTGGAAAATTCTTTTTATATTTGAAAGAATATTATTCCATATTAGTCTAATAAAATTATTACTGAAATCAATTCTATAGTTTGGTAGTAAAATCAAAATAATAGAAAATATATGTCATTCAAGTTAACGAAATTGCATTTTTTGCTTTCCTGCGACTTTTTTCTTCGCCCGTTGCATATTGATTCGGATTTTCTTTTTGAAAATAATAGGGTGTATGTTCCCGTACTGGAAGGTCACCGGCCTACTATCACCAAGTAAGAGTGAATGGGCTTGGATCTACCACGGAAATCCGGATTGGCAGATTAACGATCCTCATGTTATGAAAAAGTTTGTGCCCATAATATTTTTGTGCGAAAAATCATTAGTATACGTATAAAATAGGAAGCAGCGATCTGTTCTTTCAAATGTTGAATAAATTCGACTTTGTGTCTTAGTTGGTTGTAGCCGTGCCTTCGTAGCGCGGTCCCGGGTTCAATTCCCGGCAAGGACACATTTGTGTGGTTGCATGAAATTTGTTCTCGGGTCTTGGATTGTCTTGTGCTTCTGTTTATCCATGCCATCTGTGACACAGGGAATCCTAATACCGGGGAATGAGTGTATAAAAACGTAAAAAAGTATTCGAACCAACATGTGTAGCGTTAAAAATGGAATGCAATACTATTTTCTCAAGAGATCAAAATAAAATCCCTTCCATTATTAAAACGACGCTAAGAAAAACGTATTTAACTATAGTAGCTATTTCTTTCAACTCATATAAGGTAATCATAACTTCTAGTTTTTAATAGAAAAACAAGAAATTATAGTGCAGTTATAGAATGAAAATTATCTTATGTAAAGAAGGTGCTTTTATACTGGCAATACCTACGCATTTTAAAACAGTGATTAATAATAATAATAATAGACGTTTACACACTCATACCTCTGCACTAGGATTCCCTGCGTCGCAGATGGCATGGACAAACACAGAGACACAAGACAAACACCCAAGACCCGAGAACAAACTTCATGCTCATCACACAACGTATGCCCAGGCCGAGAATCGAACCCAGGACCCCTCACTTCGATTATGAGAACAATGAAAGTTTCCATAGTTAAATTCTAATATAGTTGTATGAACCATTTTGCAAAGCTAGGGGTCCCGGATTCGAATCTCGCCCAGGACCAGATTTATATGAGGTGAGCCAACTGTTTTGGTCCCATGTGTTAAATATTTGTGTTGTAAATCTTCGAGTGAATATGCCCCTTGCGTGTATCTGGGAGTCCCCCCTGGGAGTGAAGAAGAAATATTTTTGATATTCTTTTTTATTATCGTGTGAGTGGCCAACTCTGGTGTCGGGGTTTTCCAGCCAACCGCTTAACGACTAGAATATCCGGGATCGACATTTTAACGTGCCCTCCGTAGAATGGAAGCGCTTAGTTCTAATGCCAAACTTATTGTGATCTGTATTAAACAGCTAAGTGTTTTTGATTTTACGTGAGTTAGTAACGAAAGTTAATTGCTTACCTTCTGACTTCATATTATAGTTATAATAATTAACACCATAGTAACGCGACTAAGGTCAAAGACACAATACTTGAAAATACACTTGATATGTTCCTGAAATTTCACAGTCACCAGTGGATACCGGTAAAAGACCCTTTAATCCTGAGCACAGCAAGTGCTTGTGGATTACAGCTTGTCTACAATATATGGTGGCAGTTCTTCCCCCTTATTCTTCTATCGTTTGTATTCTCAACATTTACTGTAAATTATAGTAACTTATAGTATTTAGCAGTATTTTCCCCCCTGCGAATACCGCACATAGGTGGTTCCACTGCTACTAATATTAGGTACGCGTGTAGCGTGTTGCTACGCGTGGATCTTCTGCAGTAGTTATTGTACTAATCTATGTCTATGGCCTGGCGCATCCAGAGATCTATAAATAACACCTGAATTATGCATTGGGTTAGAACTTGTTGTATACTGGCAAAAACGGACGTTCTTAGAAAATAATAATTCTATTTCAAAGACTGAGAAACTCCATTCAGGATTTTTCAATTTACCGAGATATTTACCATGATTTGTGAGTTTTGTTGACTCCCGATATTTCGACGCAGTTTCGTTCGTCATGAACGGACCATGAATAATTTTTATGACCATGATAGTAAAGTTTATATCCATTCAGGAGAAAAGAACCTCGTGATGAAACGATTTGTCTCAGTTCCCTAATTATGTGTGAATCTTTAACATAAACATCACTTAAAAACGGCTCTTGGTTTTGAGATAGGCTTTTTAAGTTTACCTGTATAATTACATTTCTTGTGAAAACGCATATTTTCACAAAAAAGGTTTTTTATAATAAACTATACTGAAAATTTAATACAGCGCCATCTCGTAAATTTTTGTGGTACTTGATCGGTAATAGATGACCTTAAAGACAAGATACTTCTAGCATCAACTTTTCTGTAAGTAAGTTATAAAAATTAATTAAACATTATACAGAAAAGAAAGTACCATTCAATTCATGAGGCAGTTTTTCAAACGAAGGCACACAGACAAGAAGACCGAGAAAAAATACTGGTAACTGATCGTCTTCGTCTAGAATATATAAGTACCAAGTTTTTTATAAATTGAATTTAAAACCTTTACTCGTAGCTTGGCTTGTCTGGTTTTCAAAGATTCGTGATGGGTTTATACTCTATTCTATAAAATTGATCACTTTATAATAATTTATTCTCGCCCAGAGCAAACGTCTGATACTTGAGATATCCAAATGACACTTGAGATTTAAGGAATAAATGTGTTTGAGTTTGATCTATGTTCGCTACAGAAATGGTTATCCTTTATGGGAGTTGAACCCACGACCACGAAAAAGTGAGTACTACCAAATGAGCTGTGAGGTTGTCTTTATGCGCATCAACTCGAGTAGGAAAATTTGAGTTAACTCGATAAACAAAGTCAAGGGTCGAATAATACATAATTTTAACAAATAAGTCTAGATAAAACACGAAAAGTGATTGTATTTTGACATATCTGTGTGTCTAAGAAGCTCCTGTGATACATTATACGAACTCCAAAATGTTTACTAGCGCTTGTAAATTTTGACGTGTCCATACGGTAAAAATAAGTTTGAGTTTGAATAGAGAGAAATATGGAAATATCAGAGGGAGAAGCTTCTCTTTTAAATGATTTTTTATAACAGCCATAATCGTATGTTATAAACTTAAAACACTATTTTTTTAACGTGCCTTTGGTATATCCTGTTGCATCGGTCAATGACTGAACAAAGCAAAGCCGAAATTTATTTTTTCGAGTTAATCTCTTGATTGGTACACGCAATCGTTAAACTATAGTTTTTGTGGCCATTTTCGAAGAATCTTCAATGTATTAAGGTTTAACAATGCTACGATGGAATGTGATACAAAATGGATCTCAAAATGATACCTTTATTTAAACTCTATCACAATTACACATAAATGATAAAGGCGAAAGTTTGTATGTTTGTTATTTCTTCAAGCTCAAACGGCTCAACGGATTTGGATAGCTTATATCCTGGATTAACAAATAGGCTATTGCGGATCCCAGAAAAGTTCAGTGTTTTCTTAAAAGTGCCACTTGGCGTGCGTCTCATCAAAACTACAAAATATCTCAAAAAATTTGAATATCTTTTATGTTTTGTTCGCCTCACTTTGAAAAACCTTCACAACAGTCGAAAACTCGATATTGGTATTTGTATAGAAATTGCCACCCACATAACAAGTTCACTGGCCTCACCGCTCAGTGTCAGCTCTGCCTTCAGTGATTTTGGTCGTGGGTTCGAGTCCCACCCAAACATTTGTGTGATGAACACAGATAGTTGTTCCTTGTCTGGGTGTATATTTAGGTATTTACAAAAAGTACAATACAATCTGGTTCCCATAGTACAAGCTATGCTTAGTTTGGGGCTAGATGGCGCTATGTGAATTTTCAATGAAAATTAAAAAAGTTTTGCTTTCGTATTTCAATGGGGCATTGAGGCATCTTTGCTAATAGTAAAATGCCGGTGGCAGAATTAGCAAACTAAACATTAAGATCGGTGGATCTGCTATTTTCACAACGGATCGTGATATGCCAACGCATGGAGTACCTAGCAGGTTCCTATAAATACCATTTTGATTTAAGTAATCTTTAGAATGAATACCATGGATGTATTAATTAGTCTTACGTCTAGCCCTTTTACAAAAACATGGTTATGATATAAAAGTAATATTCTGTGAGGCTTACTAACATATATAAGGAAAATTCTACTAACAAATTGATGGATTTATTTGCAGTCTGAAATAAACATTCTAATATTCTATTCTATTCTTTGGCTGCAAGGGGTACCTGGTTTGATTCCCGGTCGGAGCACATTGTTCGGTGAGAGAAACTTTAATCAAATGATAAATGTTACCGTGTCATTTGAGGACGTAAATAGCTTAAAAAATAGTCGAATTAAGAATTATTTTAGGTCGGTTGGTAAATATTGCGTTCATGGCGATTTGTCAACTAAGCAGCTAATAAATAAAGAAATAACCGTTTATATAACAAGATTCTCTGTATCGCAGGTGGCATGGACAATAACAGAAACACAAGACAAACAGCCAATGTCAAAGAACACTTCATGCTTTCCACACAATGTGTGTCACGAATGGGAATCGAACCCGGGACCCCTCGCTTCAAAGGCAGAGCTACTAAAATCTAAGACACGGACGTAATATTTAGTACAAGGCTAAAATTGACACCTTAATTACAGATATTACAGAATTGTACGCACATTTCTTACATGCACATACACTTGTTTCTACAATACTAAAATTATATTCAGTTTACAAAACTGTTTTTATAATTTGATAAGATGTATTCCAACCATAATTGATCAACCCGAGTGGGCAAACTCAATATGTATTTCAGGAATGAACCATTATCAGATCGTATCTCTTACGAATTCATGTTTTTGGACGCCATCCAAAAACGCGAGATATATATCGTAAACTAACAAAATGATAATTGTAGTCGTAACTTTGTACCTATAGTAAATTGCTATAATACATTTGTTGATTGGCAATTAGTATAAGGCGCCACACTTTTATCGGTTTTTGTATCGACTATATAAATGTCAAAATTATTGTTAGACCAATTAAGTGATGTTAGAAATTGGAATTCAAAAATTACATCATCACTACATATTATGAAACAAAGCCTTGTTTCAACGCAATAAACTCAAAAAGAATTAAACGAAGTTTCATACAGTTTTCAGCAATAGACAGAATGATTCATGAGAAAGATTTTTGAGTATTTGTTATTAAAGGTTTTGTGTAAATTGACTGATATGACGGTGGAAGCTTTACAGGTGTGCGCAGCGTAAATCAGTTAAATGACAAGTATGTAGTACAGAATTATTCCTCTTAAAAATATCTATTAAATTGTTGCAACGCTATATGTCTTTCTTCTAAGATTAACACATATTTAAAAACATAGTTTTTAAATTAATCGATTTATTTCGGTAATTATTAACGTATCTTTATTCATCGTTTCTGCATTTTATCTAGATTAAAACTCTTTATATCAAACAATTCGAACAAGTATTATAATTTTTACAAGAGTTTTTTTGTTACGCTATTATGCGCGGAAAAGCATGTCGAGTAAGCGGTCGCCTGCCGACGCGACCGCTTCGCCACCCGGTCGTGGAAATAAAATACATTAAAAACCACCAAGTAGGATGAACATCAATTACATTCTAATATAACCCACGTGCTCAACGTAACAGGTTTATGCAACACAATAACAGAGGAACATAGAATCTCCTTTTTTTGAATTTTTTAAGATTACCAATTGAATTGAATTAACAAAAAATGTAATAAAACAAATACTTACAATTTAAAGATAAAGCGTCGGCACCCTCTTCTGCGCACCTAAAGACAATTTGTTCCCAAGTTTCTTATATCCTTCATTTTTAACTCTAGATTTTGGTTTCTCCGCCTCGACAGGACACCCCTTCAGCTCCCAAACTAAATTCGTCAAAGATTTAGGCCTGCTCAACCTTCTAGACCTTTTCTCAGGAAGTTTAGGCCCGTTCCCAGAATCTCCAGAAGTGCGGCCACCAGAATGGCTAGAGTCCAAAGTCCCGTCTAGCTCCATCGCTTGGTGAATGTTACTCAGGCTTTTGTACCTGATGTTGAAGATTGGGGAATCATCTTTGCTTCGTATTGGACTAATAGGACTAGGACAATCTTTCGTCGGAGAATTGCTTTTCTGTCTGAACACCATTCGTGTTTTATTGTTGTTGTTATTCACGCCGTTTTTAATAAAAAGCTTGGGTAGGTTTGGAGTAGGGGCTGTGGAGTTCTTTTCCTTGTACACTGTGACTGGGGTTTCTTTGATCGGAGCTTTCCTGGTCCTCTTTTCCGCCTTTTGAATGTTGAGTGGCTTTTTCGTAGGTATCGTTTCTATGGGAGGCGGTTCAGGTTTAGTCTCGCATATCAAAGGCATGTGGATCGGAGTCGGTGCTGGCGATGCTGGGGCTGACTCGTGCTTCAAACTGGGTTCATTTGAGTACGATGCTTTTATAGTCTTCGGAAGGGGGGCAAAGCCTCTAACGTAGTCGTAAATTTGGTCGATTTCATCATACTCATCCGGAATACTGTTATCGTCTCTGTGACTGCTGTAAATGTGATTGTGTCTCGATAAATGTTTATGCTGGTTTGCGGTATCAGACGAGGCGCTTCTTCTGAGGAAATAACCAGTTTTGACTATAGGAGGGGCGTGTAATGGACCATTAAGGAGTCTTTTTGGATCACCCAATTTCCCATCTAAGACGTGTATCCTATCAACGACGTCAACTAACAAACGATTGCACTTTTCGACTAGTCTGGAAAACTCCATGAAATTTTTGATTTGGTCCTCATTCTTGCACTTCTGCATTTTCAATGGGGCAGCTAGAGGTAGGGCTATGAGAGCATTTCCTTCTTTCTGCAAGGGTAAAGCGAAGACTTGTTCTTCTTCGAACATAGACAACAGCCTCAGTTCTGGCACGAAATGACTTGCACTTTTCAAGCCTCTTGGCGAAGTTCCGTGGACGAGCCTGACAGTTATTGGTAGTCTTTTAGTCAGTAACGTCTTCGCTGTATGAACCCCACTAATATTCTCTTCTTTTGCTATAGCTGAGAACTTTCCTCTTTGATCCAAGCTCATAAGCACCATGTCACCTTTCGAATCCGTACATTTTAAATACTTATTCTTTCCTAGGAAAGTCTCTCCTCTGGGCATAATGACTTCGCCAGCTGGTAGGTTTCTAGCCCCATCAGCTGTGATATTACCGTCTAAATCTGTTTTAGCACATATCACTCTTATAGGCTCTCTGACTAAACATCCATCATCCAGTTTCCTTCTAGCAACTTCTAATACTGACTCCATACATCGCACTGCCCTTCCTTCTTCGCTTAGCAGTTCAAAGTATCCTTTATAGCTCTCTGGAATGGCAATTCTCGGACCTACAGAAACCATGCGTCTACCTTCTTTTAATTTAATCGCTTGAGCGATTATCTTCTTTCTTTTTCCAACCGATATGAGCATGGCCGTACTTTGCAGCCCAGGGCTTGGTAGAGTTGGCACTCCAAGGCCTCCATATTGTCCTTTGATGATCTTGGCAACATTGGGTAGTCGATTCTTGCCCACGAACTCCCGCAAGTAGCTGCCCTCGTCGGCCCAGCGCGATGCTGCGACTAAAACTTGGCCATCGGTCGCTGCCATTGTACGGCTTGTCACATCTGTAATGAGAGAATAAAAACCGTTCAAAATTAAATGTTATCACATTAAATACACAATGATGTTTCTAGAAGAGATCTTTCTTAGAAGAGGCTCTAGAAGAGGCCACTTTATAATTTATGAATTTGTTAGTTTTTGAGTAGGCTAACGTATCGTGGAGTGCCGTCCTGCCTGGTGGATGGACCACACTCGGAACCAGTAAAAAAGTACCTGTGGCTGAGGCACATAAGCGCTCAGTACTAATGCCACTTAACCCATCTACTAATGACTGTGCGTAGATTTGCTTAACTCATATTATGTGTAAAAAAGCAAGATTCACCACGAATAACTGTAAATTTTCTAATATAATCTCTCTCAACCAAAACATAATAAAACTACCAAAAACCTGATTCCTAATGACGACACGATCACATCAACCGCAAAAATGGATTATGAAAGTCAATGTTACGGGCGCTATAATAATAAAATGCTATAAAAAATTATGGCTCCGTTGCTAAGTGGTAATACACTGCCTTTGAAGCGATGGGTCATGAGTTTGATACTTCATAACGCAAACATTTTTGTTGAATATGAAGCTAGCTTGTAGATTTTGGGATGAAATGTTGTGCAATTTGTCCATGCCAATTATATGCGCATGAGACGTAACATTCCCGTTTCATGCGTCTTCAGTCTCAGTCCATATATATGCGTATATGATAAATATACATACGCATATACATACACAATACATACGCATATATGACAACAAAGTTCTGTCTATGTAAAAAGGTATTGTCAGTCTGTATTCATGGAAAGACAAAATTAAATTACCGACCTGCCTAAATGAGTCAGTCTCTCACTCTCATTCTTGTTTCACTGAGATGGGCCCCTTACATATTGTATATCGTTGACCCCTGGGAGTCTATATAGACCAATTTGCATATCAAATCTCTAGATCATATCTTTTTCCTCACGATGTTTTACATCCGCTCTTCATAACGAAACTCATTAGAACCTTTTGGGACCAGCGATGTCGGCTTAAAAGTCTGCGTCGGTACCACTGATCCACCTGTGTGTCAATAATAAGGACGTGGCAGCACCGGTGGTCAAGTGATAGGAGAATATGATTTGCTGATCATGCAGTCCTAGGTCCGTGTTCTGATCGAGTAGTCTTGTACCGGACGATCAGTACGAGCGAGTTTTGTTATCCGTACCATACCAGCCTCTAATGTTTCCACTGCAGGGGCACCGGCCTACTCTCGATTATTGAGAGTTAATGGGCTCTGATCTACCACGGAAGCCCAATCCGGATTGGTAGATGTCACATGTCGTCATTTTTGGTTCTAAGACATGCCGGTTTCCTCACGATGTTTTCAGTCACCGTTTCGAGAACGTGGTATTGCGCACATAAATTTTTCTGATTGAAAGTCGGCGTCTGTGCCCCTTGGCCACCACGCTCTCCGTTTTGTTATTATAATACAATATTATTTTATTTTTAATTAATATGGACATTGTAAATTCCACCATGAATTAACAGTTTGAATGAAACGATTATTATTATTATTATTAGTAATAATGTTTACTCAGTGTAAACCTAGCTTTACGAATACCAATTTCGTGTTAGGTGCAGAAATGTTACGCATCGGTCGATAGAAGCCGTTAAGATGTAAACGTGGTATTATTTCTAACTAAAAACTATAGGATCCGGTTAGTGATGTACTGAGTTCGTTGGCACGACTTTGGAGTTCCGTACGCGATGGTTAAGGTTCCGTACACTTTATTTCTAAAGCCTAAAACGTAGGTATGTTTGTCTATTCTTAAGGCTGTATCTTTTGAGTAATAAGACATAACGTGTCTATTAAGGTTCGGATGTAATTTGAACAAGCGCTAAACTTAGTGATAAGAACGCGTGTTCGAGTAGGTATTCATAGAAAAGTGACGTAATGAAGTCCATTGTGTGATAGATTTTTTTTACTCTTGACTTTGACTTCGTGATTTTTATTATTTTTACAGAGTAAGCACCTATAATGTAACAAGTGTGTATAATAAAAAAAAATATTGGGCGCAAAGATACCATCCAAATTTATGACTGTATTGTTTTTTGTTAAGTACCTTATATAATATGAAATGCATGTAGTAAAAAGCTATTTTGACATTACGAACAGATTTCAATTTGGATTTATTGATTATATGACGATTCATGGTATAATCACCCATCTCTAGCGTAAGATCCAAATCTTATACTGAGTCGCATTACTGTTGTCATGGGCGGGGGTCGCCACTTACCAGGTGGGTCCCCAGCTCGATCTGTCACAAATACTCATAAAAAAAAAAATTTTTTGCACTCGGTGCGCCTCTGTCTCGGCCTGTCGATGCGTAACGTAATGTTACGTAGTTCCATAAACGTTCATTGTTCCTGTACAATGACCTTACACTTGGCTCGGTGTGCCACTGTCATTATTACATTCATTCCTATTGGTGATCTACATTTATGCTTTGGAGAATTTAATTAGAGTTTTAATTGTTTTTATATTTTTTATAATTTATTTGTAACCAGTACATACTGATTGCAAAATAAATTAATAATTATAAATAATTAAACGTTTAAACACTCATATCTCTGCACTAGGATTTGCTGTGTTGCAGATGGCATGGGCAAACACAAAAACACAAGACAAACACCGACAAGAAGCATGAAGTTTGTTCTCAGCTCTTGGTTGTTTACCTTGTGTTTCTGTGTTTGTCCATGTAACAGCAATACGGCTCAGGTCATCCTCGGTCTTAAGTATAAGAAGACCCAAGACGCCTTGCGTTCATCACTCTGTGACGGGGATGAAACGCCTTATATGTCTGTAATTTCACCGGCACCCACACCCATACCACACATTATATATTTGAATTTGTATGGTGCAGCTTAAACCCTGCGTCACAGTAACAAAAGTGTAAACAATTTTTTCATAATCTCAAGCGTCGTCGTAAATCGTCTTACGATTTAAAAACTATTATTATCGTAGCCAATACGCGACGTCCATTTCTATATCTATCAGCACCGAAAAATCAAATATAAAACCAATAAATAGTTCGAAGAATAGAATCGTCACGAACGAGCGTAGCTAAATATTTCAATAGGATGTCTAGCTTGTACCATCGAAGCGAAAAGTCTTAGATATTAAAATAACTCAAATCACTGATTTTAAAATCGAAAAAGCCCATTTCCTTTGTTTCGTACTTTATTTACTTTGGTACTTTTACAACCATTTCAAAAATAAAAATTCAAATCCGTAAAAATATCACATGACGGCCAAATATGCAATTTCGTTTAATCGTATGACATGTTTTTTCTAATTACTATTTGTAATTGATCAAACGTGGAAGCAAATAAAAAAAAATCCAAGTCGGTTTATAAATGAAGCGAAACTGAAAAAGCAAACATAAAAAAAACAACCAAACCTCTTGTTGAAGTCGCTTGAAAAAAGGTAAAACATTGCAGTGTTTTTTTTTAAATTATAATCCATCTATAGGAATTGTTTTATGTTTGACTGAAATAAAAATGTAACTAGTTAACCATAACCTTCATTTATATAATATAACGTGTCACAATAACTCTCACATTGACATGCAAACAGATATGTCAAATTATAGTCAGTTTTCCTACGAGTAACTAAGTTTTATTTGTTTAGATTATATCTGTTCCAAACCTATCCAATCAATCACAGAGAAAGATGCAGATAAAATTCCTTTGTCATAGCCTTTTTTTTTTTTTTTTTTCGTGGCGAAATGCACTCGCATACCGCCCTGCCACGGGGAGACAGAGCGGTTATGTGGGACTAGACCCACTAAAACCCCACGGTGTCCTCCTCTGCCGCTTAGTGGCGGGAACACGGGAACGTTAACACACACATCCGCGAACCCGCCACGGCTGTCCGTCTCCGGACCCCTCTTTTGGCACCGAGTGCCACGCCTTAGTTAGCGACACGCCAGAACACATAGCGTGTCGCAACCACCTCGGGGACCTGGCCAGCGAAAGGGCGTTAGATGACCCCGTATCTAAACGCCCTAGGTCCCCATGCGACGGGTCAGGTTTGTCATAGCCCTAATTAAGTCATAAAAAACACTTTTAAACCGGACCATCACAAAGTTACAATCTCCATGTACTTTATTCCTCACAACTCAGTTGTCAGTAGCTCAAACTTCTGCATTATAATTCGTGGGTTCCATTCCCAGCCAGGACAAATATTTGTGTGACTAACATAAATGTTTGGCGCCATTTTGAAGTTGACATTCATAATGACGTTAATCATTTAATAATATTACAAGCTTTTACGTGTAAATTATATATCTATGATCTGGAAGAGTTAACGTCTAGATGACACTGTAAATGTCCATGAATATTTCATTTGTTTATTTAACAATTTTTTTAGTAATGTAATCTACATAAATTATTTTTTTATAACACTAAAATAAATTTACTTGTGCCATAAAAAACGCAGCTTAAGTCTTGCTATTCGTACTCGTGGGATTATCTACAGTGGAAATTTTCGGTATTGTGTCTGCGACTGTACATCACGACTACACAGCACGATTAGCGCCGTTGTCCGATGATATTGCGGCTAACTGTACCGGATCGACGAATAAGGAGCTGCGTGTGTGGCCACGAGAATAGCGGTTACAATTTAAATTGTTTGTATTCTTTTTTTTTATGTGAATATGACGGAACGATCTGGGGGCCCACCTGGTGGTAAGTGGCAACCCCCGCCCATGACAGCAGTAATGAGACTCAGTATAATATTTGGATCTTACACTGAGTCGCACTCATCCTGCTGCGTCCGTCACCCGAGACGGGGACGCAAATGAGACAATGTGGTCAACTACTTATATCTCAGCAGGGATGGCAGTCGTAAACGAAGTCGCGGGTACAGCTAGTATTAAATATACTCACTCAATATACTCACTAGTGCCCTTCGAATAATGTACTTCGGATACCGGCTTTCTCTCGATAGTTAAATAATGGGCTTTGATCTACCACGGGGGCTTAATTCGCATTGGTAGAAGTCATATGTCTTCGATTTGGTTTTAAGACATGTCGGTTTCTTCGCGATGTTTTTTTCACCGTTTGGAGAACGTAGTATAAATTTCATAAATTTTTCAAGTGAAAAACTCATTGGTGCACCTGTGGGTTTGAACCAGCGACCTTCAGATTGAAAGTCGTTTGTGCCCTTAGGCCACCACGCTCTGTGTAACAAGAAGTACACAAACTATATATAACTCGCTCGCCGCTCTGCCTATGAAATCGCTGTACCAATGGCCTCAAAATCTCAGATCGAGTGACGGTTCGCTATCGCGGTTCCCATGGGGTGACTGATTTATTACAACTTGATTTGTCCCGCGGAACCCTAATTTGGACATGTCTAAAGTCTCTATGACAAGTGCCAACTTGTCATACAGATGAAAATTTTATTCGTATTTTTTGTGTGAAGATTATATGTCTATGGGCATCAACCGTTTCTTGGAAAATAAAAAGAATCTGGGTAAAACCTACAATTTAGTTGACAATTGCATCCGCCACTCAGAAAGGTGCACTTGCGTCGCTATGTTCTGAAGAGTCTGGGTGCCGGTGAAATTACAGATCTCTTCAAGTTAGTAATAGGTCTTCTATATCTTTGAGCTCCATCGAACTCGCAACAAGGCTGCTTTTATAAAAAAAAAAAAAAAAAATTGGGTTCCGCGCAAAAAAATATTATCTCCACGCAGGTGAAATCGCGGGGAACAGGTAGTTGGACAATATAGTCAACACGCAAATAAATCTTTTATGGCTTAGCTATAATAAACAGTACAACTTCAGCAAAGGCATAACGTCCTCCATGTTTAAAAAATACTTATGGAACGAGAAGACCCACCATCAATCTAGACGGGGATGGCACGTCTCATGCGCTTGTGATTTCACCGGCACCCAAACCCTTCCACCGGAACTCAGCAATGCAAGCACTACTGCTTGGCGGCAGATTCCACATGTGGTGGCAGTACCTCTCCGGACGAACTTGGCACAAGTTCTACTGCTACTTTAGCATCCGTTCGCACCAACCAGCAGACACGTGTAGGGATTCCAAGGGTATGCTCCTACGGACGCGAGCCACTGGGTTCCTCAGGCACGTTATATGCGTGTAGGTTTTCACGATGGCGAATGCATAGAAGTACGACGCCAGAAGAAAGAAAAAAAAAAGTTGTGACGTGTAGATTCCATTTTTGAGATTCAAAGTGAAAGCTTGCAACATTATTTAGTACAATTGTCAATGTCATTTGTATATTATTATCTGTGGATATAGATTTTAGCGCGCGGTAGTAAACCTGTCTTGGAGATAAGTTGTAGGAAGCTGGATAAAATAATGTTATAGTGATTGAATTGTAGGTCTAACATAAATGAGAAGTTAATTAATGATAATAATAATGAACATGATTGATATGGGGATATTTCATTTTAACCACCACGTCGAGATGTTTAGGTTCTGAAATAAATTATGAGTTTTGAGTTCTTGAGTTCATTTAGTCAAATCAGTCAATAACAGTATACGTGCCGTGACGGCATCGTAAATTATAATCACCTGAATTTATGCCGTCGTTTAACGATACTATCCAGTTAATTTTATAGCGGGAAACGACAGTGGTACGTAATTAGCTGAATGATTTGTTGATTCTATGGAGCAAAATAAATAAATGTTTATAGAATTGATTTAAAACTATGGACTTTTATTTGTAGAAACAAGTTCGTAGAATACTAGCTGCGCCCCGTGGTCTTACCCGCGGTTTTTCGGGAATTTTCTGCGCAACTTTTTTAATTTCTCCTGGCAATAAAAACCAAACAAAAAAATAATTACTAAGGGAAATAGCGATTCATTTCTATATATATAGATAATAGAAAAGAATAATACTTTATTGTACACCATAACATATAAAAGTAATCATACGAAATAAATAAAACAGAAAGGTGGCACAATGGGCGGCCTTATCGCTAAAAGCGGAACGAAAGCTTAATTATTTTTTCAATGGGTGTTTATATTTAAGTTCCCCACACTAGAATTCCCTGTGTCGCAGATGGCATGGGCAAACACAGAAACACAAGACAAACACATAAGACCTAAGACTCGTGAACAAACTCACCACACAAAGAGTGTCCCGGCCGGGAATCGAACCCGGGACCTCTAGCTTCGTTTAAGGGCTACTACAACTAAACCACGGAGCCGTAAGTTGTATACGATAAAGAAATCTTTATCTAAATATTTAGTTCTCTTTTATTTGTCTCATTATCTCTTAAAAGCTTATTAAGATGTATTTCAGATCCAATTATATTTAGAGAAACAGTATTTAAAAATAAAATATTTCATAATTGATTGTCCCAGTAAACTTGATTAATTACTTTTTGTATATTTTTAATTAGTTTTGCCTACTCATCTTCTAATTTGTCTCCTTCTAACAGCTGACACAGTTCTATTTTTTTAGAACTGTTTGGCTGTTCCTTTCAATGTGTATCAATTCGGGTGTTTATACTTTTTTATGTATATTTTTCATCGATTTCTTCGGCATTTATCAATAGATTTGAAGAAACAAGAATTTGGAAGGATTTGCTTTCAGATTGGTCCTATAGAATTTGGAAGGATTTGCTTTCAGATTGGTCCTATAGAATTTGGAAGGATTTGCTTTCAGATTGGTCCTATAGAATTTGGAAGGCTTTGCTTTCAGATTGGTCCTATAGAATTTGGAAGGATTTGCTTTCAGATTGGTCCTATAGAATTTGGAAGGATTTGCTTTCAGATTGGTCCTATAGAATTTGGAAGGATTTGCTTTCAGATTGGTCCTATAGAATTTGGAAGGATTTGCTTTCAGATCGGTCCTATAGAATTTGGAAGGATTTGCTTTCAGATTGGTCCTATAGAATTATTGTCAAAATTAATTCAAAAGTTGTTAAATTAAAATAACTGGAAAAAAGTATGTCATCCAAGTATACGAAATTGCATATTGCATATTCTTCGTACTGCGGTATGGTGGTGGTACAGAAATAATAATTAGAGAACATGAATGAATGAATGAATCCGTACCAGCCTCTAATGTTCCCACTGCAGGGACACCGGCCTACTCTCGATAATTGAGAGTGAATGGGCTCTGAACCACCACGGGAGCCCAATCCGGATTGGTAGATGACACATATCGTCGAATTTTTGGTTCTAAGACATGCCGGTTTCCTCACGATGTTTTCCGTCACCGTTTCGAGAACGTGGTATTGCGCACATAAATTTTTCAAGTGAAAAAACTCATTGGTGCACGTGTGGGTTCGAACCAGCGACCTTCAGATTGAAAGTCGGCGTCTGTGCCCCTGGGCCACCACGCTCCCAATGAATGAATAATCTTTATTGTACACCTCGATAGAAACATACATAACATAAATAAAATTAACAAAACAATCACAAAAAAAAGAGGTTACAATGGGCGGCCTTATCGCCAATAGCGATCTCTTCCAGACAACCTTTGGATGGAATGAAATGAAAAATGTGAAAATCTGGTAGGAGGTGCACCAAAATCAACATGAGTAACTTGCAACTCCATAATGTTATTTTTTAAGCCACGTTTTATGCTCTTGTCAATTTTGTTATTGCCTTCATTAATTATTTTCTATTTGCTTTGTCTTTAGTTCATTAATTCATATTTTATATTGTTGTGATATTTTTATTGTATTATTATTGGTTGAGCTCTCTATTACTTGTCTCTTTTACTATTGTATGTATGTATTGTATGTATTGTAATTGTATTGTACAATACTTGTCTTCTACTCTTGTATTCGTTCGTCACCATAGCCTTGAGCTGAAAATCAGCGCTGTAACTTGTTGCAGCACGTGCTGAGCTCAGGGCTTTTCACAATACCTTGTATGTGACAGCGTTCCACACATTATTAATTTATTTTAATTTTTTATTTGTTGTTATTTTTTTCCTTTTGTGTGTTAATGTGTTTTTCATTGTTGTGTACAGTCTGTGTGAATAAATGTCTTCTTTCTTTCTTTCATATTTTGCTACTTTGAAAGTATTGAAGTGTCTTTTCGATTTTTAAATTGTGAATTTTTATTTATTAGAAATAATGTGCTAGATGGTTATTACAATATAATTTAATATATTATAATATAATATATTATATTTTACTAGCTGTGCTCGCGACTTCGTCCGCGTGGACTTAGATCTATCCTAGCCTAGAGGACAGAAAATATAATGTGATGCCTGATCGTTATGTCTGGTCGTTACTATTATATTAAAATTTTGTTTAAAGTCTTCAGCTCGTCCCGTTATTTATGTAACAGAAAATACCTATATCTACATAAACGAGTCATGAAAAATTACTGCTTACGTAGGTATATAGGTAGTTATATAAGTCACCTCATGGCAGCGTGGTCGAAACGCTGGCAGCATTGCCACGCTAAATGATTGCCATGATAAATGATGTGGCAATGCTGCCAAATAACCGCTGGTGAAAATAAACCGCGTGTTTGAGATCTCATCAGTTTGTCCAGAATCCGAATGTTCTTACGATGGACGGACGGACGTAGTACAAGTATATATAGATAGGCACTAACGGGGAACAGGTCCAGCTAGTAAAAAGACTTGCTGGATGCCGGGCTTACAACACGAATTAACGATTTTATTACGGTAGGGACAGGGAATCTCAACATTTGAATGTTTCATTACATAGAATGTCGAAACCAAATTGAAATTTATAAACAAAATAAAAAAAAACGTAATCTTAGAGGCTAATTATAGAGAACAAAAATGTAAAAATATTGTTAACAATATAAATTTTGATCGTGGGGTAGGGTGCCAAGAACACTGGCTGCATTCCCGCGTTGGACGGCCAAAGATGATCTTTGGGCGAGGAACGAGCCAGCCTTCTTGTCCCCAGTGGCAGCACATAAAAGAGTCAAATTTTTTTTATAATTTTTTTTCATTGCATTGATGTAAAATTGCGGTTTTACAAAAAATATTATAGAGATAAATTTTAACAGCATAACCTATCTCAATTACAAAACGGCTCCGTGGATTAATGATGGCTTGATGGCTTAGTTGGTAGTAGCCCTGCCTTTGAAGCGAGAGGTCCCGGGTTCGATTCCCGGCCGGAGCACACTGTGTGAGAATAAAGTTTGTTTTCAGGTCTTGGGTGTTGGTCTTGTGTTTCTGTGTCCATGCCATCTGACACAGGGAATCCTAGTGCAGGGCTATGAGTGTGTAAACGTTTATTTTTTACCCACGCCCCACTATCTCAGAGCCAAATTTCATCCAGGTCCGTTCAGCCGTTCTGGCGTGATTAAGTAACAAACTTTTTTTATTTTTTATTTATTTCAATAGTGACGGAACAAGCTGAGTGCCCACCTGATGGTAAGTGGTGACCCTCGCCCATGACAACAATAATGTGTGCGACTCAGTATGAGATCCAAATCTTTACTGAGTCGCATTCATTCATACTTACAAACTTTCGCATTTATAATATCAGTAGGATGATCACCGATCCAAACTTGACAACCACTGCGTCGGATATCGGCAATCTACCAATCTATGATTACTTTTTAATACATTATTCACAAAAAAACGTCATTTCTGCATAAAGCGGACTTAGGCGCTTATTTTTAATTTTATATGCATCGTAATAGCCTTTTCTTTTTACGACGCGAGATGCGAGGAATATTAATTTTGGTTCGACAGGAAAAGGGTGTGTGGATGAGAATAGGTAATGCGCTTTCGCTGTTTCGGTGCAACGTCTATTCGCGCGCGTTGAGCCTCTTATGCCGTCATGTATCAAGTATGCCGTGACGGCCAACTCTTATTTATGAGTCTTTTGTAGCAGTAGCTCGGTTCGTAGTTACATTTACACACTCATACCTCTGCACTGGGATTCCCTGTGTCGCAGATGGCATGGACAAACACAGAAACTCAAGACAAACACCCAAGACCCGAGAACAAATTTCATGCTCACCACACAAAGTGTGCCCCGGCCGGGACTCGAACCCGGGTCCCTCGTTTCGAAGGCAGGGCTACTACGAACTAAGCCACGGAGCCGTCAATGTAGTTGGATGGGTGACCGTTTGGTAGCATTTGAAATGAACACTTCCGTGCTTCGGGCATGTATAGCCGGGCACTATAAGATTTCGGTTCCGGCTATTCTAGTCGATACGCCATGTCGGATGCCATCTTGGAAACTGCGATTGAATAGTTGGTCTTATACATGAAAAGATCATATTCTAGTCCACTGCTAGGCAAAGGCTTAATCTATTTAAGAAAACCCAAGCAAACTTCGCCATGAGAAAAAAACCCCATCAAATATGGGAATGGAACCTGCGACCTCCAGCAGAAAAGGCAGTGCTACTCAACTGACCTGTGAGGCCAGTTAGAAGGAATTATTTCGTGCAGAACTTGCTTTTCTAGTAAATAGTAAATAGTAAGTGGCCCTTAGCTACTTACTATTTATGTATTCTGTGATATCGTATAGAAAGCTATGTGCACACCGACTCGCGTCTGGTGCAAGACTGGTACCGTTAATGTTTGTCGGTTTGCTGATGTGTCCGCGGATTTATAACTGGATGTACACTGCGGGCCGTGAAAATAGTATATATATTATATATATATTTTTTGGTTTATTTGAGAAAGAAGCAGTACATAATTAAACGTGTTTATACTTCATGTCCAAAATAAATTAAGTATATTTCTAAAGGAAATAAATGACCAATTGGGTCGTCTACCTGTTGGTCCTTTAAATCTAATGTATCAGTTGTGACGTGTCCAATTTACACAATATAAAACATATTCGTGCGCCAATAACGTACACAGAAAATCGTTATTCACCTTAAATGCACACAGATATGTCAAATTACTGTAGTGTAAAGTTGAAACTAGTCTTCTTTGTTAAGATTTTTTTTAATGTGATTAAGCGTTGTATGTCATCAAAGTGTTCTGTTCAAACTCTAGTAAATAATGGTTCGGCAAAAGCCCGATTGTGCGTGGAGTGTTGGAAGTACATTATATTGGCAACAAGTGTAAAGGCTTTTTGCACCCAATTGGGGTGAATGTCCTGCCCTGGCCGAATTTGTCAGTGAGAAGTTCCTGAAGAAAAAATGTTGTTATAATGACTCAATTCATTAAATTACGAAACACGCGAGGGAAGAATGCAATCGCTTCCATAGCCTGTTAAGCTTTTAAAAATATTCGGATATAATTGTACATTTTCGTTTAAATGAGGAACATTTTTTGACGAATTCTTTGAATAGATTAAAAATGTTTGTACTGGTCTCGCATGTTTTCAGGAGTTGCCTTCTGGTCGATTTCGATTCCCATCCAGTGCTATGCACAAGCATATGTGTAACGAACATAGACATTTGTTCTGTATCTGGGTGTTAATATGTATTATATGTATTTACAAAAAAGGATTGAGGAATTAAGTATTTTTAGTAATCACTTTTGGCGCTATTACTAATATGATGAAAATCTTTTGATATCGTTAATATTTTAAAATATTTGTTGAGTTAACACGGTCTTATTGCTATGTTTTGGCGTCTATTTAAACTCTATTTGTCGCTCCATGGGGAAGAACAGACAAGAAACAAATATCTGCAGGGTAGGCAACGCACCGGCAACGCCACTGATGTTGCAGATGTCAATAGGCGAAGGTGACCACTTACGCCTGTTTGCCAAACAATAATATTTAAAAAAAAAAACCTTGAAATTGTGTGATACCTGTCTTTAAACGCGCGCTGTCAGTCCTACGTATAAAGGGCTGTATCTTTTGAGTCATAAAATAAGTCTCGGGTTGAAGTCTTCACATAATATGTGGATTAGCTATTAAGGATATAATAACAAAAAATGTTGGTACGGAAACCTCAGTGGTCAAAGTCAAAGTCAAAGTCAAAGTAAAAGTCAAAGTAAAAGTCAAAGTCAAAGTCAAAGTCGAAGTTGAAGTCAAAGTCAAAATCAAAGTCAAAGTAAAAAATCTTTATGTTGGATACTTAAAAATTACTTGGATACGTCAATTTCATAAATAATTACCTACGAGAGAATGCGTTTTTAAAACTAAGTGTAGCGCTTAAACGGTATTAAATTGGGTTTAAAAGAATGGTAATAATTATTATTTACCTTCCAAACAATAAGGATGGAGGTGTTCCTGTTTCCAATTGTGTTATCTGAAACAAAATAACAAAAGTTACATTAAATAACAAGTATGGTAGCAGCCTTTAGTGTTTCCACCGCAGATATATACACACTCTTGACAAGCGAGAATACATTTAGAAGTAAAGCACGCTTACT
Source organism: Aplocera efformata (assembly GCA_921293045.1). Lineage (NCBI taxonomy): Eukaryota > Metazoa > Arthropoda > Insecta > Lepidoptera > Geometridae > Aplocera > Aplocera efformata. The sequence continues at coordinate 6,754,952 of OV121061.1, forward strand.
GAGTTACGATAAAAATTGTTCTTTCTAATTCTATTTCTAACACTAAAACATATTTATGTTTGTAAAAACAATTTGAAAACATAACAAAAAGTGAAACACAACAAGTCACAATGCACTTAGTAGCAAAAAACAAATAATTGCAGTTTTAAATGAAATCCACAAGTAAACGAGATATTTAAATAAAAAAAATATATAAAACACAATGGACTTACAAAAGCAAACATTAAATAACTGCAATTATAAATTACAACAATAAAAAACAGCACAATATAATAAAATAAAGAATATAAAACAGTGCACTCATAAGAAAAACCAAATAACTGCAATTTTAAATTAAAACCATAAATAAACGAGACAATAAAACGGTGAAAAATAATAGACAATAAAACTATAATAGAAAAATGACAAGAATGGACCTCCCGTAAGAACTTTCTCGAAACAGCCTAGTATTTGTTACACAAATGCAATATACCACACTTTACGAGCATTGGTCATTTTATATATACAGTAGATGATATTAAACACAGGATTTATATCGGTATAAAAGCAGAGAAATGCAGTGGGCGAGTATATTTTTATTTTATTTGAGACACGAAACAGCCAATACGGTATTTAGCATTTAACGAGATTTTGTTTTAGCTTGTTTTGCAGATAAACGATTTTATTGGTTGCGTCGAGACATCTCGTAGAATTTAAACCTAAGACTGATTCACGAGACTTATCCAGGAATAAGTGGAGATCGAAGAGCGTAGTGGCCCAGGGACATAGGCGCTGACTTTCAATCTGAAAGTTGCTGGTTCAAACCCACACGTGTACAAATGAGTTTTTTCACTTGAAAAAAATTTATATTCATTTTTTGTGTTATTATGTTATAAATATTAAATATAATTGACTCATTTTGTAATAAAAATATTGTGCGCCCTTTGGGTAGAAATACATTGGAACTTATGAAAAAAAAGATAATTACTAAATGCTTTGTACATGTGTTTCGACAATAAATGAACTTTTACTTTGACTTTTAAGAAAATTCTCACTAATTAATTCAATTGTCCTAAACACCTTTTATCTCGGTCGCCAGAATGGGAATTCAACCTTAAAAGAGATTAAGGATGCTGCGTATTCTTGGAAATATATATTTTAGACGTGAAGCCTTACATTGTAGAAAACGACTTAAAATCACATAACTATGTGCACACTATCATATAAAACAGTACAGACACTACACGAAGATACTTATATTGGAACTGTGCGGCGCGGCGTACATAGAAATCTTAGGTACGATTTCTACGTACGGCCGGGCGAATATTTATGTGATGAGCATAAAATTATTGCTTTAGTCAAGTGTGTGAATATAGATGCAGCATAAGAATCCTTGATTTGATTATTCTGATGACATCACGCTCGATGGCTCAGACCAAAATAAAAATTAACATTTTGGTCGCTCGCCGACTCTTTAATCAATGGTTTAACTTATTGATTATCAGCATTCTTTCATATTTTTTTAATTGGTCATTTTCGTTAAAATATTGTATAACATTAACAAAAAAAATCATTTTTAAACTCAAATTTTATTTAAGTTTAAAAGTTTATCGAATTATTTAGCTGATACAAGCTAATGTAAAAGTAAATTCTGGAATTCAATCATGACATTTGGATGAGACTTTTAGGTATTAAAAATAGCAGGCTGGAAGGGATGTTAGATTGACAATATCGAAGAAATCAGTCAAGAACCATATAAATTTTCGACTAGAATGAGCCTTGATTTCCTTTCTCCTCGGGTTGGTCGGTTAGGGTTGAAACAGACGTAAATTTAACAAATAAGATTAGCTTAAATATGAAACTGACTGTAATTTGACATATCTGTGTGCATGTAATGTGTCTGGGGAGTTCCTGTAACACGTTTTATGCTCACGAATATGTGTACATGCATGTGTAAAATTTAACGTGTCCAAATGATACTTGAGATCTAAAGGAATAAATGAGTTTGACTTTGACTTTGATAGTTTTAGAAAACTTTGGCTAATTAAAATATCAATTTCAAAACTGGAGTAAGTTTACTGAATCGCGATATACTGTGACATATAGCTAATAGACGTTCAGAACAAAATGTATTGCAATATTTTATTGTATTCCTGTAATAATACTTATGCAGGCAGGTGGACGTTTTGTTAGTTATTGTTTATTAATATATTTATATAATATAATATATTTTAGTACTTGTTGTAAAAGTAACTTAATATCCCGCAATTACACATTTTTTATATGCGATTAAAGTGACGGCTAACAAACACTTAATTTAAATGGCAACCGCCGCCCAAAATGATGGCTCATGTATGTTTACTATGACGGTATCTATTTTGGATTCACATAGGCTGTTTTTTATCTCAAAAAACTTCCCATAGTCTCATACAGACTTTTTAACTGCGGGTAACACTGTGGGCGCAGCTGGTTACATATTTATGTCGTAATATATTAAAACGTAAATTTTCTGGCATTTCTCATGTAATTCTCTTCAATATTTTAACTGCAATGGTCACTGATTAAAATAGTACTTTGGTTGTTGATTTTAACTTCAGCTTAGTTTGTTAATGTATTAATAGTGCGAGATCCAGCTTCAAGTTTACTACATTCAAAGTCAAAGTCGAAGTCAAAATTACTTTATTTCCATTGAATTCTTTAAAATTACTTGGAAACGTCACTTTTTTAATATAAATATGAGTTTCGTTTTTCATCGACTTTTTAATCGAAATCTATTTTTTTAAATATAATTGAATGAAAGAACATATTTTGGCTGAAGTATCTGTCAAAAAGAGGCCGCTAGTAACTTCTATTGTTCTAGTAACGCAAGAAAAAAATCGTTCTATTGTTTTTCAAATAAATTATAATCCACTTCATTACATATGAAAAGACTGAAAATGTTGGGGTTGCTGTTGCGCAGTTGGCCGCAACCTCTCCGCAGCCAGGTCAAAAGGTTGCCTGACTAACTGCGCAACTATACTATTTAAGTTTAAAGTACTAGCTCCCACTTTTTGATAGGCAATTCATAAGCAATAATATTTTTCATCCATAATGATAAAAAAATAGATTTCGAATAACAACTCGATGAATGTAATAATCTTGCAGCCGGATCTCGGGCTATAATAAGCCTTTCAAGCCAAAAAGCCATTTTCGACATTACCTGTCAAAACTTACAAGAAAATCAATATCCATAGAAATACATTCTATAGAACTGCCGTACTGTTAACAAAAACGTAAACACAAAAACCCTTGACATTCAACGGCTTTCGCAACGCATGCGTGAGGTTATATAAACAAACGTACACATCTGACCGGCGCTGTAGAACTGAGCAGTTTGGTCCAAGTATTAAGAACGTAATTCAGTTTAAAAAAAAATAACATTATGGATTGACAGCTGCTGTCAATTCATTTGCCATCATTTTTTGATTTAATTCTTCTCTAGTTATCGTACTCGAAGCCTCCAAAGGTATGTGTGAGTACTCATATTCATATGCTAGCCGCCAATTTACACATTTAGTCAGATAATAGGTGATAAAAAAACAGAAGGCCCCCGTAAAACGCGACCAAATTGAAATGTTCTACCTATAATAACAATATTTTGTGACACCTTGTACAAACGGCAAAATATATCTAAAGAAAAAGGCTTAAAGGTGAAACATTATGCGACCCAACTATTACTTAAATTAAGATAATAATAATCTTGTATATATTCTCATGATAGACCCTCAAAATATGTATAATTTTAAAATTTTTAACCGGACGAAACATACTCTCCCACACCAGGTTTTAACCTAGCGACCTCATTCTCCAACTTGTAAGATAAAGAATATTAATTTGCAACAATATTATAATATAAAAAATAATATTGTCATATGCCTGTTAACTTTTTTTTAATATTTTTATCAATTTGCAATTTTTATAGTTTATTTTAAAACACGTAAAGCCGCAATATCTGCAAATTTTTGACAACTCTCACCCTCAGTACCAGCATAAAAGCAACCAAAAGGAGTGATTTGAGAAATAATAATAATAATAATAAAATGTTTATTGTCTAAAATTTGGTTTTCTTTGGTATTAATACAACTAAAATCAATAAAATGTTAACGAGATCCAAAAAAAGAAGAAACGACATAGCAGCGGAAAGAAACGCACATTTACCACCACCGCCGCCCGCCTCGTCAAGCTCCGCGTCGTCGTCCGGGGATGAGAAGTATGGCACCCCCCCGGAGACTAGCAACGTGTCGAGCGACGAGAGCGAGCCGCCGCCGCCCCCGTCGACGCGACCACCTGTGCGACGTAGAGGGAGGCCACCACTGTCGGCCGGCTTGGGATCTGCGGGACAAGCTGCCCCGCGTTCGATCCCCGCCATCGGCAGAGTGCAACGCATGAAATGGAATAAAGATATCAACATCAACGTCATGCGTGCATACTATAGGGCTACAGAGGGAGGAACCTGTCTGACCGCGTACCGTGCCCGGATGCTTCTTCTGTTTCAGGCCCTGGAACCAGCTGTGACCGTCACTACACAACGATTATCTGACCAAGTGCGAGCTATTCAAAGGTGTAAACTGTTGGATGACTCCACACTTGATCAGCTACGCTCTGAAACGTTGAGTGTTGCGAGTATCGATACCTCACGACGGGACCCGACTGCCACGATGCCGATAACGGCGCCGACGATCTCGGCACCGACGCCGGCGACGATGCAGGCGGACCCCGTTGACGATGATATCGAAAACGAGAACACCACCGTAAGTACCCAGGATAATGAGCAATTGAGGAGGGCTTTGGACGATGCAATTTTGCAGTACCGATTCACACCGTACGAGAGTAGGCCGCGTCTACCTCGTTTACCCACTCATAGACGAAATTTAGCATTAATGGGGGCTCTGAACCTTTTACTAGTTCCGTATTTTCGGACTAGTGAAAACATTGTTGATACTCATTCGATCCTATACTGCGGGGCTGTTGCGGCATGCCGAATGGCGCGTCTCAAGTTTCCAGACTCTGAGCGTGCACCGCGGACTGTTGCGGGTCCCCCCGCCTGGCAAGTACGGATCGAGCGACGTATCAACACGTTCAGAACCCTCATTGCAAAGCTAATGTGCTTCAGAGAGGGCAATCGTCGCCCTCGTGTCATGCGTTTCGTGACACAGGCCTTTGTTGGGACCGATACTCGGCCTCAGGACTACATGGCCTGTGTAACGGAACGAATAGACTTTTTGAAGCAAAAAGTCTATGCGTGGGCAAACCGTATTCGTCGGTACAAAGAACGTGTGGATAGATACTGGCAGAATCGCAACTTCCAAAGTGACCAAAGGAAGGTGTACAGAAACTGGGAGAAACCTGACCAACGTGTGCTCGATGGACATGTGCCGAATATCAACGTCACAAACAATTTCTGGCGTGGTATTTGGTCCATACCCATAGAACACTCGGAGGGCGATTGGATGAGCGTTATAAACAATGCATGTGAACCTATCGAAACCATGGAGGATGTTATTATAAGCCCCTTAGACGTTAGTTGTGCAATTCGTACGACCCAGAACTGGAACAGTCCTGGGCCGGATGGATTACACAACTTCTGGCTAAAATGGTTTCGTAGTTCACATGAATTGCTTGCAACGCAATTTCAAGAAGCTCTAGAGCTTGGGTCTCTCCCAAGTTTCCTTACAACTGGTGTCACCATCCTGCTCCATAAGTCTGGTAGTACCGCAGAAGCTAAGAATTACAGACCCATCACGTGCTTACCTACCATCTACAAGCTCCTTACATCCATTCTGACCGTAAAAATTAATAACCACGTAGTTGTTAACAATATTTTGGCCCCCGCTCAGAATGGATGTAGGGTTGGGTCTCGCGGTACTAAGGAGCTCCTCCTCATTGACATGGCTATTAGCCAACAGGTCAAACGAAACAGGGGAAGCCTCTCGACTGCCTGGATTGATTACAAGAAGGCCTACGATTCAGTGCCTCATACATGGTTGGAAAGGGTCTTAGAGTTGTATAAAGTAAATACAACTTTGAGATCTTTTCTAGGAACATGTATGAGGCAGTGGACCACAGTCCTTCGATATCCAGGTAGCCGACAGGACTACTCTGTTCCGCAAGACCTGATAAGGATTGAGCGGGGTATATTCCAGGGCGATAGTCTGAGTCCTTTGTGGTTCTGCCTAGCACTGAATCCTCTCAGCACTCTACTGAAGGATTCAGGTCTAGGCTATCGACTTAGGAGAGAGGGAGAGATAATGTCTCATTTGATGTACATGGATGACCTCAAACTTTTTACACCGAAAAAAACCGAATTGATGGCGCTGCTTAACATCACTCAGATGTTTAGCAACGCTATCGGCATGGAATTTGGTGTAGATAAGTGTGCGGTCATGCATGTACAGCGAGGGAAGGTTGTGAATTCAACAAATTTACAACTTTCCGAAACAATATCTCTCAGATCTCTCTCCGAAGTTGAAACCTACAAGTACCTTGGTATGTCGGAGGCATTAGGTATAATGGATAGAGACATGAAACAGTCGGTTAAAGAGCGTTTCTTTTGCCGCCTATCAAAAGTACTTAACAGTCTTTTGTCAGGTGGTAACAAGGTTCGCGCTTTTAACGGCTGGGTCATGCCTCTACTCATATACACCTTTGGCATTCTACGGTGGACTCAGACAGAGTTAGACGCCCTGGATCGTAAGGTACGTCAACTGCTAACGGCCAATCGCATGCGGCACCCGCGCTCGTCGGTAATGAGAATGTACATCCCACGGAAGCATGGAGGTCGAGGTTTCCTTAATGCCAAGACCCTCCACAATCGCGAGGTGTACAATCTCAGGGAGTACTTTCTCCACGCCGAGTACGAGATGCATCGCGATGTCGTGGCAGTTGATAAAAACCTCACCCCGCTCTCCTTGGCAAAGGAGAACTGGCGGAAACCACAGGTGCTGAGCACTCAGGACCGCAAGAGCATATGGGAGAGCAAGGAGCTGCATGGGCGGTTCTACAAGGCCCTCACGGGGCCGGATGTGGATCTGCCCGCTTCGGTGAACTGGTTACGTTTCGGTGACCTATTTGGGGAAACCGAAGGATTTGTCTGTGCAATCATGGATGAAGTAGTCAAGACGAACAACTACCGCAAGTATATAATGAAGGATGGGACGGTGGACATCTGTCGTGCATGTCACTGTCCCGGTGAGTCTCTCAGACATATACTTTCGGGTTGTTCGCACTTGGCTAACGGAGAGTATTTGCATAGACATAACCTTGTAGCCAGGATCATCCACCAGCAACTTGCACTCAAATATGAACTTGTCGGATCTGAAGTGCCGTACTATAAGTACGCACCGGCGCCAGTTCTTGAAAATAGCCGTGCTACGCTCTACTGGGACCGGTCTATTATCACGGACAGGACTATTGTCGCCAATAAGCCTGATATCGTGATAATAGACCGGCCAGAGCGCCGGGCGATACTCGTTGACATCACTATTCCACATGAAGCTAATCTCGTGAAGGCCGAGAAGGACAAGCATAGCAAGTACCTTGATTTGGCCCATGAGATTACCGCTATGTGGGATGTGGATTCAACGATTATCGTCCCAATAGTCGTTTCAGTGAACGGACTTATAGCGAAGAGCCTCGACCAACATCTTAAGAGGCTCTCGCTAGGCGGCTGGATCAAGGGCCAGATACAGAAAGCGGTACTCCTGGACACGGCACGCATCGTCAGGAGGTTCCTCTCTCTGCAGCCCTAGCCACCGACTGCTTGGGTCTTACTCCGCAGTCGGTGGTCGTCCGTTTTTATATATTTTTTACTACAATGTTTTTATACTGTTTATTTTATAAATAATGTATTATTTTGTAGTGAAAAATGTATACAAATGAGAAATAAAATAAATAATGAGAAATAATAATAATAAATTTATTTATTGACGTTATAAAAAAATGAAAGCTTTAAATGAAAGCTTTAAATCTTGAAATACGTCAAAAGTACGCAACTTGCGCCCCAGCAGTTACTGACCGTCCCGTTAATGAGATACTGACCGATATGTAGGCGAAAGGTCAATTCTATCGCGCACGATTCTGTGACGTCTAGCCTGAGAGCACGGACAATTGAACTTGTGTCTTGCGATTAATTAGCGTTTGCTAATCAAACGTTGAATTATTTACATGCTAACAGACCCCTCAGATGTTTTCCTGTCTTGTCTCACTTGACAATCGGCTAACAAAAGACGTAGCAGCAAAAATCCTTAACAAAAATGCACTTATAGTTTTTCTCCAGTTTTCAACATTTCCCGTGGATTTCTCAAGGTTTTTCTTTCGTACAAACCTTATTATTCGTGTTATCGAGATATTTACCATGACGCATGTAACTGCGTCGAAATATCGGGAGTCAACTAAACTCACAAATCATGGTGAATATCTCGGTAACTCGAATAATATTGTTCATAAACATGATAGTTTTAAAATTTATATCGTTCAAACCTTGTCCTAACAATTAAAAAATAGTTAACCGAATAGGTGCAGCCTGAGTTGATGCGCTTACATACATTTAACAAATGATTTTTATTGATATATATTTAGATAACTGAATTCTCAGCTGTTGCTAGTAAACATAAATAAAACAATACGTTGACACACTCATACTCAGACAAACACGCAAGACCCGAAAGCAAACTTCATGCTGACCACACAGTGTGCCGGTCAATCAAACCTGTCGCTCCAAAGGCTACCGACTAAGCTACAAACTCATTACGCAATAATAGCCTCAAATAGTTTATTTAATATGATCATCACATTGTGACAAAACAAACGTAAAACCATCTATTGCAAAACAAACACAATAGAAGAAAAATCATTGAATAAAAGGTGACAATCGAGTTTTGTAACTCCGTTTATTGTTGAATGAGTTGTAGGACACCTTTATATTTTAGATTGTTCAAATTTTGCATGGTTGTATTACCTTGAACACAAAACTCATGTGGATTTTTTTTTTTACTTGAAAATGTGACGGTATGAGCTGAGGGCCCACCTGGTGGTAAGTGGCGACCCCCGCACATGACAACAGTAATGCGACTCAATATAAGATTCGGGTCTTACACTGAGTCGCATTCATCCTGATGTGTCCATCACCCGAGACGGGGATGATACGTCTCATGCGCATGTGATTTCACCGGCACCCACACCCTTCCACCGGAACACAGTAATGCGAAAACTATTGCTTGGCGGCAGATTCCAGGTGTGGTGGCAGTACTTTTCCGGACGAACTTGGCACAAGTTCTACTGCTACTTTTGATCTTATGGTGTACAATAAAGTAATATTCTATTCTATATATACAATAATTCCTTATAACAATAAATCATTTCGAAGTGTAACGGAATGGTAGACATATGTATCAAAGTAGACTCAAGTAATGTTATGATTGTTATGATAACATAACGATGTATCTACATAACACCTATGCTGTGTTTAAGGTAGGTTTACACTATTGTCCTAGTTTATATACTAACAAAATCTTTTTGTTTGTGTGATAAAGTGATGGGATGGGCTGCCTGCCTGATGTTAAGTAGTAACTGGCGACTACAACAACAGCGGTACTCCGTCCGATCGAAGTATGAGAAGATAATCGGGTGTGGGTACCGGTGAAATCACAGACGCTTGAGGTGTAATATCCCCGTCTCAAAGAGACAGTATGAGAAGGGTCGTTTTTTTAATAGAAAAAAATCATTATGACTAATCAGCAAGACGACCGCAGACTCTCAAAGTAAACTTGACTTACTTTGAGTGACTTCGTATTAAAACAAATATGTAAAAGGGTAAACAGATTTAAACAAATTACAATTTAATATTATTAATATTAATGAATTTACACAATATACTGTTGATTTATTATTAAACCATTAATTTAGTGACGCCGAATCGAACGGTCGTATTTACCATTGACATGTGAATACGACTTTTTTTTAAACATTTTAGGCCAGCGTTTGACCGCTATCTAACCTGATAGTAAGAGATGATTAACGCTTTCGATAAAAAAAACATAATCAAAAAAGGCTTGTACATCGCTTTTTTACTTTCCAAAGAGGCCCTAATTCTTGTGGGACCCGGGCCCCGACCTGCCCTAAGATAGCCCTGCCCGGGATGGCTCTAACCAGCAGAATAGGCGGAAGACTGCTCTGGGAGGTCCTATGTGTCCTTAGCGTTACTGATTCCCAAGCTCAACTTTCACGTGGGTGACAACAAGGGACTGCCCACGGGTAAATCTATCTACCACTGCGCCTGCGCATAAATCCTCCATCTTATCACAACACTCGCTTCCGTTATTCACAGAGTTACTGCCCGTAAATGTTTGAGATTCAGAGTGGTTTTGTAAGTTCTTCGGCTGTCGTAAAGCATTATGGGCTGCTAGCTTTTCGCTGTGGCTTTTCCTGTTTATCGGATTAAAAAGTGTTAATCCAGATTGTTATCTCTTCTGCTGAAAATATCAGTCAGATCTCTTCAGTACTTCTAGTATGAGAGAGTAAAATATGAAAGCTAGACACATTTTTTTGGAAAGTTATTATATTGTGCATCAGGTGAAAAATCTGCTTATTATATAAATAACTTTCTATTATGTTTCTTTCTTGAACCTTGTCCTGATAATAACAAACTCAACAATAAAAATCCTTAGTAAATTGGTCCAGCCGTTCACGCGTGACGCGTGACCAGGGGAAAAAGGATTTCATTTTTATATAATAAGCAGATTGTCCACCTAATTACAAATCAAAATATAAAACTAAATACAACCATAACATTACAACTATAGAACTAAACACGAAACTGAGTTTATGTAATCACTACATAGTATAAAACAAAGTCGCTTTCTCTGTCCCTATATCCCTATGTATGCTTAACTCTTTAAAACTACGCAACGGATTTTGATGCGGTTTTTTTTAATAGATACAGTGATTCAAGAGGAAGGTTGATATGTATAATACACTAGCAAGTCATCCCGGCTTCGCACGGGTAGTTTCTGATACGACACTGATGCTTTACTAACCGTGCGAAGCCGGGGCGGGTCGCTAGTAGAATATGAAATATATTATCATATATATAATTATCATATAGGTATGTAAATGTATATGCAATCTTGTTTTTAATTTATAACTTAACTGTGCACTTACGAAATATTTTTTTTACAATACCGGAATGTTCAACTGGAAGAGAATGCTTCCTAGCATTAAGTTCACCTGTGTACTATGTAGGTATATTAAAGAACCTACATAATCACCTACACATATTACAGAATTTGCTATCTATATGTTTGTCTGTAATTTTCCATATCTACGAGCACCATCACAGTCCGTTACGTGCCACAGGGCTAATGGTTTCCGAGAGGGGTGACCCCGAGGTCCCAGGTTCGACTCCCGATTGATTTCGCGGATATTTCAGATTCCCCGTTTTGTATGATGCATGGGAGTTGAAAGGTCGATTTTGATGTATGGAGTTGTCGGGTAAATTGATGGTTCAGGATCTGACAGGCATTTGACCCGCATACCTCTAGGTTCCGTACTATTATATTAAACAAACTTCAAAAAAGGCGAAGGTGCACAATTTGCGCCACATTTTATATATTTTATATGTAGTTTACGCGATATTTCTACCCATTGAGAATCGAATGAGAATGAATGGGATGAGTACATTGAAGTTGGTTTATTCAATTGTTAAATTTATTGAGTTTATCTGTTAAACTATTCCTTCCTAATTAATATTATAAATCCTAATGTGAGTTTGTTTGTTTATTTGTTACGATAAACTCCAGTTGAGTAGTTAATTTACATTACAGGTGCATAAGACGTAACATTCCCTCAGAGTAACTGAGACTTGAGTCGTATTGTTGTTGTTTATGGGCGGTAGAAATCACTTAACATCCGTGCTGTCCGCTCGTAACGAGTTAGTCGCAAAAAAATTGCATACTCATACATAAATTGTTAAACGCGAGTTTCAATTCTAGTTTCGTTAAATAAACAATGTTTGTATGGTGATCTATCTGTTAGTTGAAAATTATAACCAACCAAAAGTAACAGTTAGGTGGGAACTTTTTAATCTCCGATGTCCCCGTTCGTTAAACTTCCGTCAACTAATCTCGATGTTAACAAAATAATTAGTTTATACTACGGTTAAGTGTTTTCTAAATAGACAAGATAATTATATTAATTTATTATAATGCTTGCTCATTCGTTAGATTCTAAATTGTCGGTTGGCACACGATGTACCGTTTTCTTTAGAAAGCAGCTTGTAAATGAAAATATTGAATCTTTACTTTTTATCTCAATACAGTAAGAAGGAATTATAACTTTGACAGTTAATGAGGAAATTTTTATAATTTGAGAGTTTTTATACCTGACTAAAGCCTACTTTAGGAGTTAGAATTTTTAAACGAAATTAATTTAGTTTAATTGTCATACACAAAAATATGTAAGGAGATATGTAGAATGCGTTTAAAAACTGTGTCGGTTGGTTTGTTATAATTATAATATCACATTTGTGGCTATGGCACATCTTCCATTCAACCAAGAATACAATGATCCATTAATAAACATGTTAAAACATCCAGTCACGTATAATCGAATCGACGCCATATTCGGAACGTATAATCGATTAGAATAACGAGCCCCTTCCCGGAATCGATATGGACCTAGGGTTGCCAACTACGAAAAGAAATGTGTCTAAAAGTCGGTGCTTGTACCATTCAGTACCGAGGTAATTCTAATTTTGTAATATTAGTACCACGAGTCTACCATTAGTTTGTTTAATTTACACTATTGCTAGTTATTTACTCTGAAGTTATTTTCAGTAAAGTCACCCCGTAGTCTATTGTTTCGGTAATGAAGGGATTGTCATTTATCACGATTATGAGCCATTGTAGGTTACAATATTTTAAGCTTTGTAATACTACGCCAACAACATATCATTCCCGTCTCGGGTGACGGGTTTAACGGGAGCGACACGAGTCTTTTCATACTTCGGTCGAGGAGGGCCGAAGTCGTAATGCTGTTGTTATGGGCGGAGGTAACCACTAAACATCAGATGCGCCTACAGCTCGTTACGTTAAACATACACAATAAAAAATATATCTTTGCAATGAAATAAATAAATAAGGTAATTAACTTCATTATATTGTTTTAGTTTTTGACATTTTATTTTTAATACTGTTCGAAACAGTCGTAGCAATTTTCAACTGTAAGTATGACAGTTTTTGTGCGCATGAGACGTATCATCCCCGTCCCGGGTGATGGACGCAGCAGGATGAATGCGACTCAGTAAAGATTTGGATCTCATACTGAGTCGCACGCATTACTGTTGTCATGGGCGAGGCTCACCACTTACCATCAGGTGCGCCCTCAGCTCGTTCCGTCACTCATGCACTTAAAAAAAATATAGCTCATGGTAAATGCCGGTTTCGTGCCAGCCCTATTCAGGGATGTTACGGTAATATTAAAACGATACAGTACCGTTAAACGGGCCATACTCGAACTGACCGAAGTCGTCAATTTTGAAAATATGACCTCGTTAATTGGTAATGCCTTCGGATAAAAACTGACCCGCATTTCAACGCCTGATTATGGAAAGAGTTTATAATTGTTCGTGAACAAACCGACTGTTATGATATTGCTTGTTGAAAAAAAATTGAGCGTGGTGGCCCAGGGGTACAGACGCCGACTTTCAAACTGAAGGTCGCTGGTTCAAACCCACACGTGCACCAATGAGTTTTTTCACTTGAAAAAATTTACGTGCGCAATATCACGGTGCGGTGCTCAAAACGGTGACGGAAAACATCGTGAGGAAACCGGCATGTCTTAGAACCAGAAATTCGATGATATGAGACATCTACCAATCCGGATTGGGCTCCCGTGGTATATCAGAGCCCATTCACTCTCAATTATCGAGAGTAGGCCGGTGTCCCTGCAGTGGGAGCATTAGAGGCTCGTACTAAAATTATGGATTGCATTTGTTAAATTTGTATATTATTTAGAAATCATTAATTAGCTTATTATAGTTACGTAGCTATTGAGTCTGCTAAATACTTACTGATTGCATTTGGATGCTATTTTTATCGATTCGGATGTATTTTTTTAAATCTTTGGTACCTCAGATCGTTTATGGGCCGATTTTGAAAATTCTTTTTATTTGCAAATATATGATTTCAGATTGTTCCCATAAGAAAATTATTAAAATCAGTTAAACAGTTTAGTTGTTAAATCTAAATAACTGGAGAAAAAATGCCATCAAAGTAAATAATTGCGTATTTGCTTTCTTGTGACTTTTCTTCGCCCAGTGAATACCGATTTGGATGGTTCTTTTGTGAAATGGTAGGGAGTACCCATTATGGGCTACAAATAAGGGATGAAACTATTGAAGTGGTTTTTTTAATCAGCCACTTGTTTATCTAACTTATTTTTGGAAGTTAAGTATAACTGCCTAATTATTATATTAATTATTTATAATAATTTGTTATTTGCGGAAACTAAACGATTCAAAAGTCATTAAAAACGAATATATATAAATAATTTATTTTATTACTCTAGTAGCTGAACTTTACTTCATCTGCTACATTGACTTCAAGGAAATGGTAACGAAAGCAATTCAATTAACATTTAATCTACACTAATATTATATACAATACTAATATTATAAAGCTCCTCCAAGCCGGCCGGTCACCGTGGAGGATTCAGACCAAAACCCCCTAAACTGCAACAAGATGTCTGAACAACCGAAAAGCAAACTGAAACAAGCACAGAATATTTATATTACTTGTATAAACGTAAGAACACTACTGTCAGATAATAGAATAACTGAGCTAAGCTATGCTGTAGAATCGCTTAATTGGGACATCATAGGCTTAAGTGAAGTTCGGAGAGAAAGTGAAGCTATCGAAGAATATTCAGAATTCATCTTCTACCATACCTCTGCAACGAAAGGAAGAAACGGAGTTGGATTTTTAATAAAAAAATACTTAAAATGTCATATTGTTAGTTTAAAAGCATTTTCAGATAGAGTAGCGACCTTAGAAATCCAAACATCGGATGACAAAATATGGTCATTTGTCCAAGTATATGCGCCAACCTCAGCATACAAAGAAGAAGATATTGATTTTTTCTACAAAAACATTGAATCAGCTATTGACTTTGTGCACTCCAAGAACATAATTATAATGGGAGATTTCAATGCCAAAGTAGGCGGAAAACAATGGAATGAAGATAGTGCCTTTGGTAAATACTCATACGGTCAGAGGAATACAAATGGACAAAAATTGGTAGAGTTTGTACTGGAAAATCACTATAAGATAATAAATAGTATGTTTAAACGTAAAGTTCACAAAAAATGGACATGGCGATCTCCAAACGGAAAACAACTAAATGAAATAGATTACATACTAACGAACCAACCCACCCAAGTCCAAAGTTTCGATATAATAAATAATTTTAATTTTAACACTGACCACAGAATGATACGATGTAAGTTATTAGTGATAAATAGGAAAAACAGGAAGAATATAAACCATAAAAACTATACACGAAAGTTACCTATTGTATCCGGTGAAGAAGCAACATATTGGGAAAATGTCTTACTGAAAGCAATATCGCATTCAGATGAAGTGCAGGAACAATACGACAAATTAGAAAACGAAATAAAACTCATACTCAAAAAATTACCAGAAAAGAAAAAAGAAAAAAAAGAATATATTAATGATTTTACTAAAGCACTTCTAGAGAAAAGAAAAATACTGTACAAAGAAAAAATGACAAAGGAAAACAAATCCGAAATCACCAGGCTAAGTAAAGAGATAAATAGAAATATATCACAAAACAAAAAAATTATACGACAGGAAAAGATTGAGAAATTTGTAAACAAGAGTGGAGCTATACGGAAAGCATATAAAGAGCTTAGCGACAAGTCGGAATGGGCCGCCAACCTGAAAAATAAACGTGGCAAAATACTATCAAGACGCCCTGATATCATAAAAGAAGCAACAAACTTTTATAAAGAACTCTATGCATCACAGCAGTACAATGGAGTAGAGTATAACGACTTACAGAATGTCGACTCGGAAATTTCAAACATATTGTTGTCAGAAATCGAACACGCAATAAGAACGCAAAAAAATGACAAAGCTCCTGGAAATGACAATATTGCCAATGAAGTACTAAAATCCTTATGTGGGTCATTGCTAAAACCGTTACAGTTATTGTTTAATAACTTCTTACAGAAAGGTGTGACACCAAGACAATGGTCAGAGTCAACGATAATATTACTACACAAGAAGGGGGACCGGAGCGATCTAGGAAACTACAGACCAATCAGCCTCATGACCAACTTATATAAATTGTTTTCTAAGGTAATACTGAATCGAATATCTAAAACTCTAGATGAGGAACAACCACGAGAACAAGCAGGTTTCCGGAAAATGTTTTCAACAATGGACCATATACAGGTGGTATCGCAAATGATAGAAAAGGCCAACGAATATGGTCTCACTTTATACATGTGTTTCATTGACTACACAAAGGCCTTTGATTCATTAAACTATAATGCAATATGGACAGCACTGGCACAACAAGGCATAAACAAAAAATACATCCATCTCATCCAAAGTATATACACGAAATGTACAGCCAAAATTAGGCTAGAAAGAGAGGGTATAGAATTCCCTATACAAAAAGGAGTAAGACAAGGAGATCCGTTATCCCCCAAAATATTTTCCGCTGTGCTTGAAACAGTTTTCAAACGATTACAATGGGAAAACAAGGGAATAAAGATTGACGGCGAATTTTTGAGCCATTTACGTTTTGCGGACGATATTGTGGTGTTTGCCGAAAGTCCGACGGATCTCGAAGATATGGTTAGCGAATTAGCAAGAGAAAGCAAAGTAGTGGGACTGTCACTAAACGCTGCCAAAACTAAAATTATCACAAACGGAACATCCCAAGAAGTGGTTATTGATGGCCGGAGTATAGAATATGTAAAAGAATATATTTATCTTGGACAATTGGTGTCATTCGAAAACTGTACACGAAAGGAAGTAGATAGACGGATTGCTTTAGCATGGAAAAAGTACTGGGGATTAAAAGAAATTATGAAGAACAAAGATATTAAAATGCATATAAAGAAAAAAGTTTATAATACAACAGTACTACCATGTCTTACATACGGATGCCAGACATGGTCGCTGAGACAAGAAGATGAGGAAAAGATAGCCATTTGCCAGAGAAGAATGGAAAGGAGTATCCTAGGAATAACAATTTCAGACAAAATAAGCAATGAAAATATAAGAAAGAAAACAAAACTACAGGATGTAAAAGAGAGAATAAGGCTACTTAAATGGAACTGGGCAGGACATGTCTGTAGACTACACAATACCCGATGGACAAAAAAAGTCACAGAATGGACCCCATGGAACAGTAAGAGAAAGAAAGGAAGACAAAGAAAGAGATGGCGTGACATCTTCATGCAAAGATGTGGACCAGATTGGATGAGGAAGGCAAGAGAAAGAGACTTGTGGAGAAGTTTAGGGGAGGCCTACGCCAAGGAGGCGACTACTACTTAATATTAAGGATAAAGGGAAAATGATTGTAAATTTTGTGTAGTAGAAATAAAGGGCTATTTTATTTTATTTTATTTTATTTTTATAATATTATAAAGAGGAAAGATTTGTACCTATGTTTGTATGTTTGTAATGAATAGGCTCAAAAAGTACTGGGCCGATTTAAAAAATTCTTTCACCAATAGAATGCTACATTCTTCCAATTTGACATAGGCTACATTTCATTTTGAAAAAAATTAGGGATCCTTGGTAAAATTTGAACAATGTAACCGAAGGTGTAGCAAAATAAGTCTTAAAATGTCTTTCGTTGAATGCGCTGCCTAAACTATTAGCGATAGAACAAAATAATGTACAACAATATTGAAGAACATCATAATGTCTACAAAAAACTCCGCGGTAGCATATGTCCAACTATTGTAGTTATGTCACTACCCCGTGCGAAGCCGGGACGGGCTGCTAGTAGTTTATGAACAGATTAAAATAGCTGCTATGATTTGAGCTATCAAGAATTTGGATTAAAATAAAATTGTACTACTGTGATGACAGGATAAGCTGAAGGCCCCCTGGTTACCTCCGCCCATAAAAACAGCAATACGACCCAGGTTCTTCTGACCATGTAACATCCGTTGCAGTCGTCAACTGACACAGGAATGTAACGTCACATGCACCTGTAATTTCACCGGCGCCCACACCCTTCCACCGGAACGCAGCCATAAGAGAAAGGCAGTACTTCTCCGGACGAACCTGGTAAAAGGTTGACTGCTATTTTTAGTAGCTAATTTGCCACCACCCGGACTTTGTATTCTGCCGTAACCCATACATACATCCAGGACACGTGGATGGGTCACCTTCAGAATCTTACAAAGTTCACTCATCCAAGCTATTACTGCTATGAACGTTGCTTAACGCATCTGTGAATGACCAGAACCTGTAGCACTTCTGCAAAATGATGGTTAAAATTTCCCAGAATCATTGTCCAACTTGTTCTTATGTAAATGAACACCATTAGGCTTGCGTTTTTTTCCCAGCGCATGCAATATGGCCGAAACCCGATCCTGGCTGCATGCAACCTTACGCATGTCGGAAAAAGTGGCCTTTTATTTTTCCTAGACAAGTGCACAGGGAAAGGAACACAGCTCCCTCACTTGTGGTAACTAGAACTCTTAGGAAATAATTTCGATGTTAGCCTCTAATGTTTCCGCTGCCGGGCCACCGGACTACACTCGACAAGTTAGAGTGAATTATAAAATCATCAATTACACTCATATTATATCACAGTTTATAAAGGCGAAATTTTATGTGTGTATATATGTGTGTGTGTTTGTGTGTACGTTTGTTACTCTTTTAAGATTTGGATGAAATTTGGTACCAGGATAGCTTATGGGCGGTGGTAACTAATTACTATGAGGTGGGCCTTAAGCTTTTCCCGTCATTTGAGTAGTATAAGAGAATACTATAGGAACCAGACTTTTTATGTATAACATATCTACTAGTAAACCTGGGAAACCATGTTTACTGGAAATACAAGTAAACAAATACAGGTAAAATTAAACAGCAAAACCCTATGTAAACACAAAATTTCATCAAAATCGTTAGAACCGTTTCAGAGATATGCGAAAACAAACAAAATACATATAAATATATACAAGAATTTCTCCTTCAAAGTGATTTTTTTTTATGGGAATGAATGAAGGAACGATCTGGGGGCCCACCTGATGGTAAGTGGAAACCCTCGCCCATGACTACAGTAATGCGCGCGACTCAGTATGAGATCCAAATCTTTACTGAGTCGCATTCATTATCCTACTACTATTATAAAGGCGAAAGTTTGTAAGTATGGATGTATGGATGTATGGATGTATGGATGTTTGTTACTCTTTCACGTAAAAACTACTGAATGGATTTGAATGAAACTTTACCACAATATAGCTTATACATCAGAATAACATATAGGCTACAATTTTTGAGGTTTCTATAAAATCTATAATATATACAATATATATAAAAGAAAGTCGTGTTTGTTACAACACTTATAACTCGAGAACGGCTGGACCGATTGCCATGGTTTTTGATTTGTTGGATTTGTTTCCGTCCCGAATAGCAGAATAACTATTAAAACATTGGAACATTAACGAAAAAAATAAAATCAATTTATCCCCGTATTCTCCACGGGAACGGGAACTATGCGGGTGAAACCGCGGGGCGTAGCTAGTAAGATTATAATGTTTAGGCTGAATACCGATGGGCTATGAGAAGCCAATGTCCAGTCTAGGGCAGAATTAGTTGCGCTTGCTTGCTTTTTTACTTATTTGATGTGTGATAGTTTCTGTGACGTAGATGAATTGATGCTAGAAATAATGACACTAATATGTTAGTAGCGAATTGAAGCGCGCCGAGCCGCTAAAAATGGCCGCCGCCAATGGAATGCAATTTTTAGTTTTTTTATTAAATTATCCCGGTTATATGAAGCATTGGGGCGCTGATTTATGAATCTACTGGCATGTGTAGGTATTCATATCTTAAATTGCCAGAAAGATGATTATTTAAATATTTATTTTCTCTCCTTTTACCTTGGTTCTCATTAGTAGTTCACTCTCACTTGTCGAGTATATTCCAGTCAAGATGAAGATATATATAAGAAAGAATGCTAAGAACAGAATCCTAAAACCCAAGTACAGAAGGATAGTTAGGCTACAGTCCGCTATCTACTCGTAAATATGAAAATACAATTTTTGTTGCCTATTTTAGTGAATAGAAATATAACTACATATTTCATTAACTTTCTTTTTTAATAGTTTCAAATATTTCAGTTACCGCATTAAAATATCATTTGAAAAATTTGGCGAACTCAACTTGCAAAACGAAGATACATTCATAATTATGATAAAAAATCGATTTCGATTAAAAACTCGATGAGCGTAATAATCTTGCAGCAGGATCCCGGGCTATCAGCAATAGCTAACTGGCAAAATATGACAGATGCCGTTATAATATAATTAATTACCGACCTTTTTTATTTTGTATATTGAAAGCTGACCTTAATCAACAGATTAACTAGAAACAGTTAAATAAAATAATTATATAAAAATTCATGGACGTTTCACATAGCGCCATCGAACCCCAAAGTAAGTATAACGTGTACTATGGGTTTTTGTAAATACATATAATATAATGCGTATTAACACCCAGACACAGAACAAACATAATTATTATATGATCGACACACAAATGTTTGTCAAATCTTGAACCCACGACCTAAAAATACAGAAGGCAGAGCTACTACCATTCGACCTCTGCGAACACACATATAAATAATATGATATGTTATGGTCAATGTATCTCAATCAAATGTTTTATAATGTTTAAATTTCGAATCTATTCAAACGCAAATGGACTACTGGAATCCGGTTTTCTAATCATTGACATTGTAAGCCACGAAGTCAATACAACAACTTTATATTTGCATAAAAGGAAATATTCACACGTTTGTGTCGTGTTCTACGGCGATATAAACTAATTAGAATATTTCGCAAACAGGAAACGATTTGTGAAAGTGTGATTATTGATAATGAAGATGTAGTCAGGAAGTTCCTCTCGAGTATTATAAGCTTTCTATTAAACGAAAACATGTTGAGTATATATTATGCATACAACATGCTTAATATAAAAAATTTGTATATTTTAAAAAGATTATATATTATATAATTTTTCGTATCACCTATGCTATGGAGACTTTATATAAGAAATTTTGTAGACGCCTGAGTATATTCTTCGAATATCTGTATTAGTTCAAACCATCTGCAACACAGGGAATCCTAGTGCAGAGAAATGAGTGTTTATTTAAGTTTAAAAATGTGTGTATATTTATTTAAAAAAAGTCTAAATCTAATCCACGATACATGATGAATTTTAAGTTAGTTGCATTTCTTAAAAAAAACAGCTATATGGTATATATAGTAAACAAGAACATTGTGTAACAAGAAATTACCGAGAAAAGCAAAAATCCGTTGACATTATAAAACATATAAGTAGTTTTAAAACGCTGTATTTTGATACCACAATATAATTTGAACACAATTGAGAACTTTTCTTCTTTGTAGATGATATGACGGCAAAAGTTCGGCCATTTTAATTTTGATATAGCCAGGTCACTCTCACAAATAGGATTATTAAGCTTAAATCCATCAAGACGCTTAAGAAATATACATACATGCATACATTGGAAAATATAACCCTTTCGGCGCAGTCGGCTAAAAACTTAAATTTTAAAACTATCATAGTTATGAACATTATTATTCGCAGTTACATGCGTCATGTAACTGCGTCGAAATATCGGGAGTCAACCAAACTCACAAATCATGGTAAATATCTCGGTAACACGAATAATAAGGCTAAAATTTGTTCGGTGATTTTTCTCGGGTTGCCAACTTACTAATATGTCAACGAGAGAATGAACCTCTAGAAGCATATTATGCCACCATTCCTCTGTGGATCAAGAACATAATGTCACCGTCTGTCCTTGAATGTGGATCGCCAATGAGTCGAGTAAAACGGTCGCTAATAGCCCCTAACCTTAAAATGCTAACTATTTTATGTGCGATGCAATTTGCTTGAGTGAGCAGACAGGGTGGTATTTAGGCCTAGAACCTTCAAAAGGAACACGTCTCCAGCTTGACCTTAATCAAAGCTAATGTTATGTGATGATGAGGATTAAGGATTACGTAGAGGTAGAAGACACCAATTAAAACAATACATATTATAATCATTAAAATGCAAAAGTTTATCGGGATGTAAGTTTTTACTTCTTGATGGCTGAAAGGATTTGGATGGAATTTGTGGTGGAGGTAGCTTATACAACGTAGGGTCCTAACCACTAGACGATCACGGCCAAGAGAGCGTGGTAGCCCAGGGGCATAGAAGCCGACTTTCAATCTGAGGGTTGCTGGTTCAAATCCACACGTGCACCAATGAGTTTTTCCACTTGAAAACATTTATGTGCGCAATACCACGTTCTCAAAACGGTGACGGAAAACATCGAGAGGAAACCGGCATGTATTAGAATCAAAAATTCGACGACATGTGTCATCTACCAATCCGGATTGGGCTCCCGTGGTAGATCAGACTCACTCTCAACTATCGAGAGTAGGCCGGTGTCTCTGCAGTGGGAACATTAGAGGGTGGTGCGGTAGCTTATACCCTGGATTAAGGGCTACATCTCTACTATAAACAAGCAATTCTTCTATATTTATCTATTTCGCGTATCTTGGAAATGGCTCTTAACAATTTTGCAGTTTGGTTATACCGGTATAATTATTTAAGCTATTTTTTTTACAAAAAAAGTTGTTGTACACTAATTTCTTTTCCAAAAATATGAAGATTTTTTTCCCATCGTCTCATGTTATGCCGAATTCTCATGAATATCTATTAATAGTTATAGTTCAGCCCTACGGTTCACGGAGACATGTTTTTGGAAAATTCTTTTATTAGAAATTTAGTGGAAGTGTACTTAATATTGCCCCTTTTCAGAACATCTTAAGATGGACTTCCAGAAAGTAAGAATGCATCTAACTAAAAAAAAACTCATTTAAAATTCATTTATTTCTCTAGAACTTTACATACACAAGTAAATTTAACGTGAGCACGTTATAACGTGTCACAGATTATCTATTCTAAGATTTTTTTTTGTTCACACCGATGTACAATGACACTCAAGAAGGTAGGGTTACTCATTCAAGAAGGTACGAAATCGTCGAGTTCGAAGAGATAGAGTATCATAAGTACGTGCCTGACTAGTCTAGGATATTCAGGTCAAAACCCCAAGGTTATAGGCACATGACAAGACCAGAGGAATCTGCGTAGGCGCATTTGTAGTGACATGTCTTCTGATGTATAGTGATGTCCAAAACATCGAAAAATTTTAATTTCTGACGGCTTTCTGACGAGGTGCGTAGTCCCGGGTGACGTATATTTACGTGATTTTGTGAATTATTTTATTATTTTTTTACATTCGATAGAAAAGATGGGTTTTTGAGGCAGTCTTTTTTTTGAAAACTGACGTGGTCTAGATTTTACTTAGCTATAATTTAAGAAGTTCTGATCAGAAGTTTAATCAGTACTTTACCATGAAGTTCGGGGATTTCATATTTTCGTAAAATTAACTTGTTATAATATATTTATACATGCAGAAACTGGAATATTTATTGTCATAGGAACAGAAATATTATTAGATTATTGTATTATTGAGGTGGATTTCCGCAAACTGACTTATAAAATAAATCCACTAACGACATTTACACGCCATACGATATTTATTACGAGTGGAGTCACAGTAAAAGTCGAAGATTTGCTTGTCGAGAATCAATCTTAACATTTAAAACATAAAATAATCATTTGATGGGTTAGAAATGAAATATAACCTGCCTATTAATACAATTATATACGTTCAACACCAGTAAATATAAAACGGCGTAAATACAAAGAAAATAGTATGAAATTATACGTCATAGAAAGTTATCACACTCGTAACGATGGCCGAAAAATGTGATGCAGTAACGTGAGCGGTAAATAATCGATAAGGATTTTATCGACTTAATATTACCAGCACAACATTATTACTTGTAATTTATGCATTTATGTTATGTGGAATTTTATGTGTATTTAGATTTTCTCCCTTTCTTTACGCGGTTAATGTTTTTTTTTTTTTAGTTTTTCCTACAGATATCGACTCAGGTAACTTTTGCGACTAGATGCTGGGAAATAGTGGATACCTAGGCGTGGTGGCGTGGCGCCAAACTAAGGTAATAAGAACTTGTAAAATTCTACAAACATATAAAAAAGTGACGTTTCCAAGTAAACATGACGTTTTAAGAATTCTATGGATTATATTTTAACTTTAGCTTTCAAAGTTTTTAACTGTCGCAATTCAGCTCTATGGTTTTTTTTAATTACTGTTTTTTTACGCCAATATTTGAAACATTATTTTTTATTTCAAAGGATATGCGTTCAGATTGGTCCCAGCTAATCTTATTTGTTAAGTTTACGTGTCAAACCTATTTATTTATTACTGCACTCCGGGAATTTTTCAATTTTCTTAGATTTTTTTTGTAAAAACCTTTACAAAGTATTATAAAACATAAAAAAGACTACGGGCGAGACCAAAGGATCTATGAATAAATTTTTATATATATAGATCATTCATAATACTAGTTTCATTAAATATTAATAAAACATTTCTCGTTAAAGAAAATTATAATATTATTTATACTATACTTGATCTTGAAAGAAATCGCTACACCTAGTTAGTAATATTTCTATACGGGAATTACCCAGAGAAATAATTACGATCATTATTACAAATATGGATTCTTACTGTAATTGTCAGAAAACCTGTTAAAGTTCTTTTATTTATGAACACACCTTTTTAAACTTTTAATGAACTGTAGGGAATATTTTTCTCTTAAGAATTATTTCGAAATTGTGTGAAATAATAGGTCTGTTGTTACGGCTTTACTTCTGTACCAGCCTGTAATATTTCCACTGCAGGGACATCGGCCTACTCTCGATAATTGAGAGTAAATGGGCTCTGATCTACCACGGGAGCCCAATCCGGATTGGTAGATGTCTCATGTCTTTGAATTTTTGGTTCTAAAACATGCTGGTTTCCTCACGATGTTTTCCGTCACCGTTTCGAGAACGTAGTAACGATCTTAAGATGAGAGTATAGGCCTTTCTATATGGCGTCGCATAATAGGAACATATTTAACAAACATCAACCTGTATCATACATAATTCAAAAATATTCTTATCTTTTTGTTAATATTTTAAATGCGAAAGTCAGTTTCTTTTTAACGCATTCACGCCTAAACTGCTGAATAGATTACCATAAATTTTGATAAAAAGATAGATAGTACTTCTCGCTTAAAACTTGTAGGGGATGGGTGAGGGGAGGGGTAATGGTTCTATGAAAGAACTGTAATTGAACAAATTAATATTAACGCTAGCGAAGCCGTTGGTAAAAACTAGTATGTATATATTTCAAATTACCTTTGTTTCAGAGCTGCTGGAAATTTTCAATCTGAAAATAAAAGAACAATAATTAAGTTTTTACAAATTTTTACAGATTTAAGGACTTTTTTTTGAGAAGAGTATTCCTATGCTTCCCGTGTTAATATAAACCAGAAAACCAGTACAATTTTTTTTAATGTAATTAAAGGGTACGGATGAGCTGACGGCCCACCTGATGTTAATTGGTTACCTCCAGCCATAATAACTGCAATACGACTAAGGTCCCCACCGACCGAAGTATTCGAAGACCCAAGTGTTATGGTATGCAGATCTCGTGTTACTAAGTTTAGCGCTTGTCCTAACCCTACTCGACCCTCCATGGAAGGTCGAGTAGGGTTTTTTACCAATATTCACCAATATCATAAAATTTTTTTCACCAATATCCCTTATAGGCTTGCATGTACAAAGGTATCAATTCTAAAACAAAATTACGGCCACTGACATTGACATTTTGCAGACGTCAGAGAAAAAAAGGTTTATCGACCCATATTATTACGTCTGCTGTCATATGAATCATTTTATGCGAAAATTGACGGCATGCTTCGTTGACCACCCTACGCCAATATTACGCCCTACTCACTCAAAACCACGCTTTATAACTTTGCCATAAAACTCATTTTACATTGTCAATTACCCCTGAAACAATTACGTAAGGCTTCTTCACAATTTTCAACTTTACCAGGAGGTTGTAAAGTAGAAAATAAATTGCAGCTTATAATTGAGTTTAGTATAGCGTAACAGAATATTTTAAAGAATTTTTGCAAAGAAATTGTGTGATGTATTTATGAAATGCTTTTTCTCAAAGTAAAATGTCAAACTAGGTCTAGTTTAGTCATAGTCTGGTGGTTTAAGCTAACTAGATAACACAGGTCCATTATTTTTTTTTTTATATTTTAAAACCTTGGGTCGCGAGGACCTTAGCCGTATTGCTGAAGCTATGGGCGGTATGGCAACCATTTAACATAAAAATTCAATACGGATTGAGAAAAATCGCATTTTTCTTGGATTTTTTCTAAGACTTGCCGGTTTCCTCACTTTATTTTCCTTGACGGTTTTTAATTTTATTTAATTATAATCTAATGAGCGCAAGCCTGGCTTTGAATCAGCGATCTTCAGATTCAAAATTGGTGACTGTACTTCTGGGTTTCCACGGTCTCGAAAACAAATGATCGTACAGCTGTGACTCAATTTGTGAAACGGTATGTTTCGCTATTAATAATTTTGTCTATAGGAAAGACATCAACGCGCTACACGACCTTGTAAGCAGACAAATAATTTATTTCAATTCAAATTTTGGCCATTTCAGTAAAACTGTATCTCTAAATGAAAATAGGAATAAATATGAAAAATATTTTGGAATGCTAAAGCACTAATAGCTTTCATAGTGTTCTCTATAGTCCAATTACCTCTCTCGAGCTAATTGGACTGTTTTATTTTTTATTCCGTTTCGGACCTTTTTACCCGACTGCGCCAGGAGGGTTATGATTTTTGAGTGCATGTATATATGTGCAAAAATACAATGTCGATTCATCCAAATAAAAATTTCAATAACACAATCTATCAATTTTAATCGACCATGTTTGTATCAATGATTTCTAAAGTGCTAGTAAATCATTTGAAACTCAGTCCCCTATTTTATTTTGTCTCCTTTTTTATTTGCCGATTGTGAACCAATTTTGTATGATTATTTCTAATTTACATTACATTACATACAATAACCTAAGTGTATAAATAAGTAACGAAAGTACTGAAGTTCCTTATTCGATTTTTAAATCAGTCAATAATCTACTCCAATATTAGTTAATGAAAATAAAATCAGTTGTAAGATATAGGCGAAGAAAAAACTGAAGTCAATAACCTCACCGTTTGGAGTAGGTTGAAAATATATCGACCTCTACAGTTACCCTCTATTTTTATCCCATGACTAGTTGAATCTATTAGTATGTGGAGTCACGCAGAGGATGTCCGTGTGAAGCCTTAAATGGAAGCCTGCGTGTGCATGGCTGTGCAGGTGAATATCCCAACACAGCTCTGTGGCTTGCAGGGGTTCCGTACCCAATTTAGCATCAAATTATAAATTACTAGCGGATAACCGGCGTAAAAAAGAAATTAATTTTGCGCCTAACGCCCATTCACTCTCAATTATCGAGAGTAGGCCGGTGTCCCTGCAGTGGGAACATTAGAGGCTGCTACGGAGATACTTCTGAAAACGGCCTATGCTTACTTGATGACTCATTAACCTAGGCGGTAGACAATAAAGAAAGTACCAGTTACTTATTATGGCTTTTCAGAGAATGGATTCTTATGCGGGCCTCGTCTATAGGCGGTATTCTTACGTGCATACAAATAAGTCTGTTTATTATTTCAACGCGCTAATTGTGGGTATACGTTGTTTGTACAACAGAAACCTTTTCAGAGTTCCATATTCTGAATAAGTGTTTTATTATTAAGTCTGTCTGTTTGTCTGTTCTAGTTTGAAGTTTTCTTACGACCGTATTAGGTTGGTGGATGAATTTTTTCTATAATTTCCTAATATATAAAACACTAAATGTGTTTCTACGTATGTCTGTTATAGACTTTGAAAGCATTTAACCGATTTGCCCCGAAGTGGTAATTAGAAAGACAATGCGAAGATTTGAGACCACTAAAACAATGCATTAGGCACAAATGTAATTTTTTAATCACTAGTGGTGTGGGATTCACCACTAGTAAAGTTAAACATGGCTCTATAAAGTACTGCCTAACCCTTTGAGGAAAAGTCGTTTCAAATATGTGAACAATATATCTGAACAAGAGTTTTTAGCTTATTCATAAATTACCTACCCTTTGGATACGGAATAATACAATGTTTTACTGCAACGAGAATATTATGTGAAACCACGCGCAAAAGCAAGTATGCAAGTCGTTTGTCGCTAGATGGCGTTGTTTCTCCGCATGCTAACGAACCGCCGCGCGCGCATATTAACGAGTAGATAGCATTCCCAAGTATCGTGATATCATTGAATGCTAATTTCACACTTCACTGAACCCAGAGTCAATAAATTCATTATCATGATTATTTTGTTTTCTTCAATAAATAAATAAATTAATATTCATGGACATTTTTTTTATGTGAATAAGTTACGGAACGAGCAGAGGGCCCACCTGATGGTAAGTGACAATACCAATACTCGCCCGTGACAACAGTAATGCGTGCGACTCAGTATGAGATCCAAATCTTTGCTGAGTCGCATTCATCCTGCTGCGTCCATCACGACGGGGATGATACGTCTCATGCGCATGTGATTTCGCAGCCACACCCTTCCACCGGAACACAGTAATGCAAACACTATCTGCTTCTGAATCTGCTTGGCGGCAGATTCCAGATGTGGTGGCAGTACCTCTCCGGATGAACTGGGCACAAGTTCTCCTGCTACTTTTGGTTGATTAAATATTTAAGTTTATTAAGAACCTCGATTTTTTTTTAATGGGTGTTAAATTGTCTATCCAAATATCCAACCAAAGGTTGTCTGTAAGAGATTGCTTTATAGCGATAAGGCCGCCCATTATGTCACCTTTTTACTAGTTAAGATTGCTATGTTTAAATGAAAGAAAGGATCTATGGTATCTATCTATTAAATGGTTTATTGCTGTGTAGAACAAAGGCTGTTTAATAAAAAAAACAATAATTTTCATCTGAAACGAAACTTAGTCTAGCGCATCATTAAAATCTCGAAAGAGTTTTAACACTTTCCTTTACCAGAACCTTCTAATGTACTCTAACTCTACAATCTTCAGCAAACATATCCAAACGTAATGAACTTTGAGTTAAAACAAATAAAAATGCACAGAGTAATCCGTACCAGCCTCTAATGTTCCCACTGCAGATACTCCGGCATACTCCTGATAATTGAGAGTGGGCTTTGATCTGCCACGAGAGCCTAAACTAGGATTCAACATTGAGATTCAATGTCAGTGTAGGTACTTCATTGAAATTTCTTAGCCTATGAGTAAGTAAGATAGCAATTTTTTTTTCAATTAACTATATGATATTGTTAAAAATACATTATAATCTTAGCGACTACTTAAAAAGAACATGAAGTAAAATTACAACAGAAAATTTTGATCGTGGGGTAGGGTGCCAAGAGCACTGGCTGCATTCTTGCGTTGGACGGCCAAAGATAATATTTGATTAGATATATTAAATTGCAATCTCTCGTATGTTCATACCCAATGTTCATACTCGTATAAACATTACATAACTAGCTCATGATTACCCCGACACCTTTAAAAGAAATTCCTCACCTTTTGTTTACATTTCGTTTTGAACTCACCTCCATATAAGTATAATTTGCTGCGATGTAAGGTTCGTTTAAAATGTTTTGTAAGAACTCGCGGTTACCTCACTTGTTTACATAAATTAATGTAAACAAAACCTTTCTCGTATTATTTTTAATTTGAAATGTGAAAATACAATATTTTCGTTTGTAAATTTATTTTTCGGTAGTCAACAAAACTCACAAGTCATGGTAAATATAACTCGAAAAAAATCGTTTGTGGAAATGTAAAAAAAAAAAGATAAAGGTATTTAAAAACAGCTTTTTTTTCGAGTCCAAATGACACTTGACGCCAGAAGAAAGAAAAAAAAACACTTGAGTTATAAAGGCATAAATTTGACAATAAACTTGAGTTCTCAAACCTAATTCCAAATCAAAATTTCAATTTAATTTCTAAAAATCGTGAAAACAAAGTTACTTAAATATATTAGTAATTTTTTTCACGATTTCACGGTGGTACAAGTTTGCACCGACTTATTGCTAAGTTGGGTGCATGTTCAAACAGTATCCAACCCTCAATCGGCAACATACAATGCGAGTTACAAAAAACATAAATAAGCAATAACATTATAAAAAACACCCCTCAGATACTTCAATTATCTTAGCTCGGCTGTGGAAGAGACGCAGCGTAAAATATTATAGCTTGAAATCTACCATTAGGGAGCAAATGTCACTGTATACAGGATGTTTTATTTATCCTACTTATATTATTTACGTGAAAGTTTGAGGGGATGTGTGGATGTTTGTTATTCTTTTACGCAAAATCTACTGCATGGATTTCAATGAAACTTTTCAATAGTAGCTCAGAATAACGCATAGACTTAGTTGCATAAAGATATTGTGTAAATTGACCAAAAGTGATCAAAAGTGATCATAAGTGTTAGGGGGTCCAATTGCTTTAGGGGGTCCAATTGCTCGCGTCCGTAGGTGTATATCCTTTGATTCCCTACACGTACCCCCTGGGTGGTGCTAAAGGAGCAACCAAAAGTAGCAGTAGAACTTGTGCCAAGTTCGTCCGGAGAGGTACTGCCACCACATCTGGAATCTGCCGCCAAGCAGTAGTGGTTGCATTACTGTGTTCCGGTGGAAGGGTATGGTTGCCGGTGAAATCACATGCGCATGAGACGTATCATCCCCGTCTCGGGTGATGGACGCAGCAGGATGAATGCGACTCAGTAAAGATTTGGATCTCATACTGAGTCGCGCGCATTACTGTTGTCATGGGCGAGGGTCGCCACTTACCATCAGGTGGGACCTCAGCTCGTTCCGTCACGAATTCACATTAAAAAAAAAAAAAAAAAAGTAAGTCGGGAAAAAAATCTGTCTTCTGCGAGCTATTTTGGCGTGCGGTGATGAATCACCTATGGTTCAAATTAAAGTATAAATCGCGGAACAATGTTTCAGAATCGCTGCAATTATCAGGAAAATTGGTTAAAAAGTTAATATAAAAAAGTGTGAGAGTGAGTGAAACAGAAGACTTAAAAAATAGTGAAGTAGGGAAATCTTCAAAAACATAGACCGCATTGAAAGATTGACTTGCAGTTGTTCTGTTGATTAGATAACCTGGATGGGATGGGACCTGGATCACATTACCTGGATTAACACGTTTTACTTGGACGTCATATTTTTTGAAGTCAGTTGTAAAATTTTTATTTTGAATATATTTTTAATGAAACACCCTGTGTATACAGATTCATGTTAATCTCAACACCATGTAAATTACTTACATTATACTAAGTTTAGCGCTTGCCGGGAAACGTCGGCGCTCAGTCACGGCTACTCTCGTAATGTATAGTGCTGTTCTGGCTGAAGAAAACAAGATTGGTCACAAAACAAGATCGAACGAGGACTAGTCCAGGTTTTGTACTTGGTACATCGGGTGGTTGGGACATTAGCTCTGAATCTGTATTGTCTTTTTAGCAGTCTACGTACGTTTACTTTTTGGGACTATCTATAGTCGGATATCGGAAATATTCTTTATAGATATTATACATATCAGCCTCTAAAGTTTTAAGTGCACCAGCTTACTCTCGATAATTAACAGTGAATGGGCTTTGAACTACCAGAAGCCATTCCAAGTCTTAAATCTTGAATGGTGTGCTAAGGGGTTTTGAGTTTATGAGCTGTTTCTGTAATTTAAATTTTGTACTTATCATCACTATGATATTAATAAAATAATTATAAATTACTAATGGCTTATTGAATGTCTTGTTGTACATAATGTAAAATGATAACATTTTAATTAAAAGCTGAAAAATACTCTGAGATAATGAAATTGTTGTTAATCGCAGATATTTGAGCGGTTATAAAAATATTTATATAGCAGACCATTCTTTGTTTTACGTAGACAAAAGCGAGGAGTCGACCATAAAAAAATATAATATCTATCCCATATTTTTTTTTAAACTTTCTGTGGAATAATTTTTCTCATCAATCCATTTCACATACACAGATACACACATTATTTTAAATTTCTTTGCATAATGACAAGAATCTACATTTTTGAAGTAAAAGCCCTTCTCCATCGTTTTGTCACGTCTGAGCGAAACCTTCGGTTGTCATGTAATATACAAAGTTTAACCATGATCAAGTTTGACTTCCAGACTATAAACCAGTCCAGAACCCGAAGAAATTACGAGCTACTCAATTAGTTTCACCAACGGCAAAAACTGCTAAAACCAGAAAAAACAAGATTACAAGAAAATCAATATGCAATCCCGTTTTTCCCATCACTAGCCGCGTCTAAGTGAAAAATGCACTACTCGGAACAAGACAGATTAATATAAGTATTATGCTTTAACGACAATTTAATGGGATTTGTGTTAGGGATATTCTTAAGATACTCATCTTATGATGTTCTTGTTTATTTGCGACGAGAACGGTGAATCACGAGTAATTAACTCGATAGAAAAAATGAGCCTACAGCATAAGCTAATTGAAACACATCACTCAAATCATCAGAAATTAAAAAAAATCTTTGGGGTCCCGTTACATGTCCGTAGGTGAATACCCTTTGAGTACACGTACCCCCTGGGTGATACTAAAGGAGCCATAAAAATTAGAGATACAGAGCTTCTGCAAAGTTTGTCCGGAGAAGTACTGCCACCACAATTGGTAATCCGTCGGCAAGCAGTAGTGCACCCGCAATGCTGTTTCGGTGGAAAGATACCTTACATCCCCGTCTCTGGTATATATTTTAAACTACAACTCGTAGCGGTCTGCATTTTTGGAAGTGTATTTAACTTCTCATATGTTTCATCAATAAGCTACAGATTACCAGATATGGTGGCAGTACTTCTCCGGACGAACTTGGCAGAAGCTCTGTTTCTACAATATAATTTTTGTGGCTCCTTTAGCACCACCCAGGGGGTTCTATTCAATTCAATTATCGCGGATATCCTAACAAATATAATATCTATATTTACAATTGGTAATACGGATCCCTCGGTGTGCTAATACCAATATGAATACACCGGCTTATTACTCCTTTCTAAACTATACCAATACATATGATGTTGCGAAACTGATCTAGATTCGTAGCCGGTACAAATCACTAGATTAAAAAGATATTTGATTGTGTTATAATTGTCGGCCATTGGGTTTTGATTGCTTCTCTTGTGAGCTAATTTGATTATAATTGAATTTTTAAACATGACATGTTCAATTGCATGATACATTCACCGGTGTGGTTTTGAAGGTTAATTAATTTAAGCATTGCTTAACGTTTTGGGGGCAACCTGGGTTGTCCAAGGGCAGGGAAGATCTTCCACCCGGTGTTGTGTACCATCAGCGATTTTTTTTAATATGGACTCTATATTTTTAACCATAAATGGCCTTGACAACTTTATCCCGAGGTTCTGGTGAGAACAGAAGGCTGTCGACCGACTTGAAAACTAAATTTCAATATTGTAACAGCAAACAAAGGGCACCACTTAGGTACAGACCTCGGCTTGGCTCGCTGCTACTGATCGGGACGTTTGGACTAAGACTCCCAGGGCGAGTTGACAAAGAGATTCTTTGCCCCGCCGGCGGGGAGGTGCAATGGTGGAGTGTTTACTATGGTCCTTACCGAATGTGCACATGACCAAAATCCTGGCAGCATTGCCACGCTGGATGGCACTGCTAAACCCAGCATTTTGGTCGCACATGGCCTGAAAGATTATAATTATTTATTCATATCAACGTTAGTACTAACAACTCCTGGCTAATTCCTTGCATATTAATTACAAAAGTTCTTTGAAAAAGGCGGTTAGTCAGGATAAAGTGACTTGAAATATACGCGGCTGATTTGCCTCTGTTACTGTTGTTTACGTTACAGGGAATTTAATTGATTAGCACATGTTGATTAAGAATTTACATTTGAATTGGTTTGTACGCAAGGCCGAAGCCAGGCAGAAGTTTTGTACCTAGAATACCTATAATATTAGGTGTATACCTATAATAATACCTATAATAATATTACACATTAGGTGTACGTAATGTGACATTTGATTTTATATACTAGCTGCGCCCTCGGTGTTACATGCGGTTAGAAAGTCAACATGGACGATGGGAAAAACTAACAGAACTTGTGTTTTTTTGCAAGTGACTAAAAAATTACTTCACTTTTTTGCTTATCCAGGCAATGTAATCCAGGTCTCATCCCATCCAAGTACTTGTAACAACTGAACGTCAATCTGTCAATTCTGTCAATATTTTTGAAGATCTGCCTATTGTTTTCCGTCTCACTCATTCACTTTCTTTCTTTCTATATCTTTTTAACCTAGTGTTACTTTTCCGTAAAAATTTTCAAAAATTTTCTTGTCCTGATAATAACAAAGATAAGAAGAAAAGAATTAACTTGATAGGTGCATACATACATTCGGCAACTGATTTTATTTATATATAGATATAATTGGCTTGCCGTTTAAAACTGTGGTCATCCTAATGTCTATGACCTGTTTACCTTGACTACTATAGCTGAGGCAAATCATTAAAAATAATAGTATTTCATTTGCTTGAAGTAGTGCATCTAGAACCGTTCAGTGTGTTCAGTTATATTCATTGAATTGAATACCTACTTGAATAAATTTATTATTTACTAGCTGCGCCCCGCGGTTTCACCCGCATAGTTACAGATCCCGCGGAGAATACGGGGATAAATTGATTTTATTTTTTCGTTAATTTTCCAATGTTTTTAATAGTTATTCTGCTATTCGGGACGGAAACAAATCCAACAAATCAAAAACCATGGCAGCCGTTCTCGAGTTATAAGTGTTGTAACAAACACGACTTTCTTTTATATATATAAGATTTCTTGCTCTTAGGCAGTCTACCATTTTGAAAATCGAAACATCAAATAGGAAATGAAAAATACAAACGAATATATATTAAATTAAATTCAGTATCAGTAAATCATTCTTTTAATTAAAGGTCCGTATTTTTTAATAATAGAATAAAATACTGTCTTCAATTCTTTGATTTCTTATTTCCCGTCCAACAAATTACCATTAAAAAAAAAATTGTACACTTCGGTATACATCGGGCGAAGAAAAAAGTCACAGGAAAGCAAAATATGCAATTTCGTTGACATGGATGTCATATTTTTTTTTAAGAGCCGCCTTAAATAATTATTTTATTCTGTTTTTTAGTATTTGTTGTTATAGCGACAACATACATCATCTGTGAAATTTCAACTCTAACTATCACGGTTCATGAGATACAGCCTGGTGATAGAGGGACAAACAGACAGGCAGACGAATAGACGGACATCGGATTCTTAGTAATAGGGTTCCATTTTAACCTTTGGGTACGGAACCCTAATAAGACACCGCTTTTATGATATTGGTGTGATAACTATAAATTACCTCATACTCATAATATCACATACTGAGTCGCACGCATTACTGTTGTCATGGGCGAGGGTCACCGCTTACCATCAGGTGGTCCCTCAGCTCGTTCCGTCACTTATACACATTAAAAAAAAAACAACCAATCCCACAGATTAGTAATTATTAAAAACACAATGACAAGAAAACAAGTGCGTTTAACATTTCTACGGCCTCGATGTAGGTGTTCGCACAAGAGAGTGAAAATGTGCAAACATTATGTGCTATTAAACGCTTTCTGACTGCGCCCGGCCTTTATAGAGCAACGCGATTGTAGAAGTGAAATTACGTTCTAGAAATTTCATTATCATCAACATTTCAGCCGACAGACGTCCACTGTTGGACATAGGTCTCCCCCATAGCTTTCCAGGTTAGACGGTCCTGAGCCACCTCAATCCACCGTTTACCCGCGACCTTTCGCGGGAAAAGCATTTACGCCTACCCTTCAGGTCCGGGGGAACCTGAAGGGTTATGTGAGGCTCCCAGACATATTGTCCGTCTTACTCACTAAAACCCGCGGGTTGCCGTCGACTGCTATGGTGGGACGAGATAGGATCGATCTAGCATTCACTATCCCGCCCCAACAGTGTAACCATATCGGTGGTCACCTATGCGGGGGATTCTTGGCAACATGATGATGGGATCCCCCTCAGACATAAGGAGCCGTGCTAGCGGAATAGGAATATAATAGCGGAATAGGTGGGGGTCGTCCTACACTGAGTCTGCCGGTTCGTGAATTGTGCCATTTAAAAAATGTATAGGTGCGTGAGACGTCACATCCCCGTCTCGGGTGACGGGTGCAACGAGATGCGACTTGGGTCCTCTCATACTTCGGTCGGGGATTACCGACATCAGCGGAGGTAACCAATTATAAGTTATCACAGCAGATGGGCCCGTTCAGATCGTATCGTAGATTTGTAAAACAAAAAATAATTCAAAAGCATTAAAAATATCGAAAGCATGCAATGAAAATGGAGGGTTAATTTGCTCGCGTCCGTAGGTGAGTACCCACAGAGTCCCTACACGTGTCCCCCGGGTGCGACAAGATCAACCCAAAGTAGCAGTAGAACTTATGCCAAGTCCGGAGAAGTACTACCGTGAATCGATTGCTGTGGTTCAGGTTATTATACCAATTGTTCGTTTGTGTGTGTGTGTAGGTAGTTTGTGTATTGAATAGACACGCGACTGTTTGATCTTTGACATAGTTTCAAAGGTCAACACCTCTGATCTCTATTATACTACTGGATAGAGGGCGTCATTTTGTCTTGGCCCTAATTGTCTGACGCCATTTTGTAAACCACCTGTTAACCGATATGACAAGGAACTTACAAGCAAACATCGAAAATAAACAACTTCACTACTTTCAACATCAATGACATATTTTTTCCATTTAATTTGATTTAACAATCAAGCCATTAATTTTGATAAAAGCCGATTTTGATAAAAAATCTATGGGACCAATCTGAAATCATATCCTTTTAAATTTAAAAAATATTTTTCTTGAACGGTTGGTAAATGGTGGAGAAATCGGAAAAATATATATTGTCACTTTAATGTTTTTTTACCTAATCTTCTTTGTTAAGTTTACGTCTGTCGGGAAATAATGAATGTATACATAAACATCATTTCAATTAAATATTATTTCCTCCCCCATCCTATTTGGGTACGGAACCATAAAACCAATATGACCTTAAACTACGTTTGCATGGAGTTTCAATACAGCTTCATATTTGAAGAGGCAGAATATCCTCCAAAGCCTAAAGGCATATGTAAATAGCTTATTTGAAAGACATCTTCCTTAATTATATGATTACGATTTCAATGAATTCTTATTAAGACCGTTGGTAATTTTAAATTCATTCACGTTTTGAACTGAGTCACCGCATACCAATTTACCTACATTCAGTTATTTGTACCGAGATGTGGCATCCTTGTAGAAATCTTTATGTATAAATCAATTGCTATTCGTTAGTCTTGCTAAAACTCAAAAAGGCTGGAAAAAGGCTTCGCTGTTTTCTTATTCATCGCATTCGTTATACATATTCCGGACAAGGTTTAAAGAGTGTAATTTCATTGTAAAATTCGGGAAAAAATCGGGATCGGGAAAATCTAAAAGTACGTTACTCGCGTTTGGCCTTCTTAAGGGAACACTGCTGTTTTCCGGGATCAAAAGTAGCCAGTGTGATCTTCAAGATCCGTTAAGCCGTTTAACCGTGAAGAAGTAACAAGCATACATACACAACACACACATTCATACAAACTTACGCCTTTTTATTAAGTATAAGAATGATAAGCAAGAAAAAGTAGGTACTGAATACTTCTTGTACCAATAATCTGGTTCCCATAGTACAAGCTAGTAGTTAGCTTAGTTTGGGACTAGATGGCGTATGAAATATCTATTATATCGATCACTCTACATATTCAAGAGTAGGCTAATTTCACAGTATGCACGTAAAGACTGGTATGTAGACAGGTGGGTATAATGTCCTTCGATCATATAATGGGTTCGATGCAGTCCGTGTCTTAGTTTTTTCCTTTATGACTCACGAAGGCATTCTAAAGAAATATTCTTTACACATTATGTATGGTACGCATATAACGAATGAAGGCGAATAGTAAATGTAACTATTGCCATAGTGTGGGGGATTCTTTTTAAGTCAAATACCTTCGATTATTTTGGATATACATAGGTTAAACTAATAGACGTAGCGGGAACGGATTTCTTTATTTCTCCTCGGGTTGGTACAGACGTAAATTTAAACAAGATTACTTACATGAAAACTGACTGTAATTTGACGATTTGTAATTTGACATGCACACAGGTGCATGTAATGTGTCTAAGGAGCTCTTGTGACACGTTATATGCTCACGGAATATGTTTACTTGTGTAAAATATCGCGTGTCCAAAGGATACTTGAGATCTAAAGGAATAAATGAGTTTAAGTTTAGATAATTTTAATTCACTTTTGCTTTGCGAGCTGGAGGCCCACATTTTAAATGGTTAACTCCGCCAATAACAACAGCAATGCAACTTAGGTCCACCCTGACCGAAGTATGAGAAGATCCAAGTTGCAACCCGTGGCGTCCGTCTCCCGAGACGGAGATGCACGTAGCATCTCCGTCTCATGCGCATGTGGTTTCACCGGTACCTAACCTACTATCGGAACACTGCTTCGCGGCAGACTACCAGGTTTGGAGGCAGTACTTCTCCGGGCGAACTTTGAAGTTTTTTTTTTAGATTTTTGTATAATTCGTTTGCGCCCGCACACATTCGCTACTTACGTGCCTTGCATTATGGTCCTTTTCACGCTGGTTAGGATGAGTGCATTAGTCAAATGTCATATACCTGTCCCTTTTGAGAGCTTTCTATAAAGACTTGATGGTATTTTAATGGTGCTTAAGTACGATACTAGACTTTACCACGGCCATGGGGTCGTATCCTATACAGGTCGATGTGCCTTAAGCCGAGCTACACGTGCAAGAGCTTCGCTTAATGCCAATTGGTCCGTACCGTACCGTACCAGCCTCTATCCCACTGCCTCCCGATAATTAAGAGTGAATAGGCTTAGATTTACCACGGGATCCCAAACCGGATTGGTAGATGTCACATGTCTTTGAATTTATGGTTCTAAGACATGCCGGTTTCCTCACGATGTTTTCCTTCCCCGTTTCGAGAACGTGGTTTGCGCACATAAATTTTTCAAATGAAAAACTCATCGGTGCACGTGTGGGTTTGAATAAGCGTTGTTCAGATTGTAAGTCGGCGTTTGTCCCTCTGGGCCACCACGTTTAGAAATGTAGCTCAAAAGTGCTGTGTACCTTATGGAGGGTCGCTTCGCTATCGACACAATATCTACTGCTACTTTAAACTCAAAATCAAACTCAATTATTTCTTTACATCTCAAGTATCATTTGGACACGTCAAAAGTTTGCTTCTTTCGCTCCCATCTTGGTACGCCAGATCGTATCACCTAGCGTAGCGTAGCTTTAACAGCAAGAGTATCTTCTGTCTGTGTGACTTTGGCTTAAGGCAATAATGATATAATCACTTGATTTTGTTGTGCATGCAATAGCAAGAGGCCATAGACTAGCAGTATATTAAGGTCCTACCTTTGGTATTCCAAAGGTAGGACCTTTATATACTGCTTGTGATAATTATGTTTATTTAGAAAAGTAGCATTCAAAGTTAAAGATTTTTTTTATTTTTATTTTAATAAACTGTACCTCAAAGGTTGTCTTATGGAAATTTCATTAAGAAATTCAACCACTAAATTATGTAATAAGTGATTATAGTAATATTCAAATAGGTTATTAGTTTTTTTATTTATTCGATTTGAAATCAGTCAATTATTTGAAATATCTTAAAAATAAATAAAATTGAAGTGTCTGTTTGTAGTGTCAAAATAACAGCTTTTTACTAAATGCATTTGAAAGTAAATATGAAATGGAATCTTCTAGACTTTATTGCGAGATGAAACTCAAACGAAGATTCATATAACATTAAGAAAATAGTAATCAGAAAAGCTAATAGTATTTTGGTACCATAAAGCCAACTTATGCAGACAAATCGTACAAACAAGTCAATAAATATATATTGCTCTATCTCTGCAATCCTTTGGCGAGTTGCCTAATCCATGCGAAATATTGTAGAACAGAAGTTATCGTTTCGACTTTCAAATACTTTCGGTTTGGATACATATAGTCTCTATATATTCAGAAGCCGATTCCGTGGCTTAGTTGGTAGTAGCCCTGCCTTTGAAGCGAGGGGTCCGGGTTCGATTCCCGGCCGGGGAATACTTTGTGTGGTGAGCATGAAATTTGTTTTCGGGTCTTGGGTGTTTGTCTTGTGTTTCTGTTTGTCCATGCCATCTGCGACATATTGAATCCTAAAGCAGAGAGATGAGTGTGTAAACGTTTTTTTTTTTATTTTACTTGCCTCATCTGCCCTCAATATGATAAAGGGGCTTATCTCAACGACCCTATTGATCAGTTTTAATCAGCCAACCACCCCAAGTTGGGGTTTCGAATTCCCAAACACACCACTGACTGTCCCATCGGTGGGCAGTGGGGAGGTTGGTAATCGCCGATAACGCACAAGAATGTAGTACTTACCAATATAGTAACATAACCACAGATAAACATCTACAAGATTAATGTAACTTGTTCTACTGCATTTTGTGTGATTCATTTACTGTGTAGTGTTGCAATAGTTGCATTGTTGTCATTGCAATCTTCCAATATTGGCCAGGAGTTGTTAATATTGCTGGTGAAAGTTGCGTCCTGGCTGTCAGATAAGAAATTTATTCAAAGTACTTCGACGACTCCGTTGCTTAGTTGGTAGTAGCTCTGCCTTCGAAGCGAGGGGTCCAGGGTTCGATTCCCGGCCGGGGCAATCTTTGTGTGGTGAGCATGAAGTTTGTTCTCGGGTCTTGGGTGTTTGTCTTGTGTTTCTGTGTTTGTCCATGCCATCTGCGACACAGGGAATCCTAGTGCAGAGGTATGAGTGTGTAAACGTTTATTATTATTTGTTACTTCGGAAGTACTTTGGATGTGTGGAAGTGATGGAACGAGCAGAAGGTCCACATGGTGGTAAGTGGTTACACCCGCTCATGCCAACAGCGATACAACACGGAACAAAAGACTTGGGTCTTAGATTGATTTTTATCCTGCTGCGTTCATCACTCAAGACGGGGATGGCACGTCTCAAGCGTCTGTGATTTCACCGGCACCCACACCCTTCCTACAGATGATTAGACACAATACACAGGTGAACTTAATGCTAGGAAGCACTCTTTTCAAGTTTGACGTATCCAAATGATACTTGAGATCTAAAGGAATAAATGAATTTGACTTGACTTGACTTAACTTGACTGCGTGAGATGTAGCATCCCCGTCTCGGGCAACGGGCGCAACAGTTAAAACCTTTGCATTTTACAGTTCATGTTTTCGAGCGTGGGTAAATTTTTTTTGTAAAATAACTTGTCTAGTAAGTACCTTTTTGTTTGGATCTAGAACACGATATCTAATGGTATATCCATCGTGACCTATAAACTGATCGTAAATTGATTATGATACAATCCGAAATCACTTCTCACCCCATAATACATAAAGTGTAACCGAATTGAAACCGTCACGCAATCACGCTATTTCTATGCGATACTTAAAAACACCAATTTGGGACTGACGGAAAGATTATCTTGAAAATGAGGGGTCACGGGTTCAATTCCCGGCTACACAAAACTTGTACCCTGATCTAGTATTTTTTTTAATCTGTTTCGGTTGATCTAATTGCCCACCTATTAAGTAGTTACCTCCGCCCATAACAAGAGCAATACGACTTAGGTCCCGATAGAAATATGAGTAAACCGAAGTCGTATCACGCTGAAACGGGGATGTAACGTCTCATGCCCTTGTAATTTCACCAGCATTAACACTCCACACTCATCTTACACTGAGTCGCGACAACTGGACGCGAGCAACTAGACCCCCTTAGACTTGAGGACGCGAGCAACTAG
This sequence comes from Aplocera efformata, assembly GCA_921293045.1. Taxonomy (NCBI): domain Eukaryota; kingdom Metazoa; phylum Arthropoda; class Insecta; order Lepidoptera; family Geometridae; genus Aplocera; species Aplocera efformata. Next base: position 6,797,311 of record OV121061.1, read on the forward strand.
ACCCCCTTGGAATTGAGGACGCCAGCAACTAGACCCCCTTGAAAAGGTGGCTCTTCAGATCATCTCGTCACTTTTGTGCCAAAATAATCCTTTCCAATAATCGCTGGCAGTTCGGCGTGCTTTGAACGTATATCTTTTACCAAACGGAATGTTTGAACGAACTATCGTAAAACCTAATGGTGGTTATCGAATTCTGATCACGTAATAGTCGGTCAGTGACATGCTGCAATAGATACATTTCCTTTAGGCTGTTTGATTCGCTAGGTCATTCAATTTCACACAGTGTTCCCAAACGCAGGCACGAGATTCTCACCAGTTTGGTTTATATCTAGCTTTTATTTCTTTACATCTACAGCGTACTGAATGTAAGCGTCTACACGTTAGCGTTAGCTACGCGACCATTTTTTTTGTCAGAGCGTGATGCTTCCGGGTTTTTTATGAATGAATACTTATTTTGCAAAGTAATATTAAAGGTTGCTCGCATCCGTAGGTGTGTACCCTTTGATTCCCTACACGTACCCCCTGGGTGCTGCTAAAGGAGCAACCAAAAAAATAGCAGTAGAACTTGTGCCAAGTTCGTCCGGAGAGGTACTGCCACCACACCTGGAATCTGCCACCAAGCAGTAGTGGTTGCATTGCTGTGTTCCGGTGGAAGGGTGTGGCTGCCGGTGAAATTACATGCGCATGAGACGTATCATCCCCGTCTCGGGTGATGGACGCAGCAGGATGAATGCGACTCAGTAAAGATTTGGATCTCATACTGAGTCGCGCGCATTACTGTTGTCATGGGCGAGGATCGCCACTTACCATCAGGTGGCCCCTCAGCTCGTTCCGTGACTTACTCACATAAAAAAAAAAACAAAATCAAAGTCCCAACCTAATTAAAAACGAAACGTCACTCGCGGGTTACGAATGTAATAGTAAGGGTAGGTACTGGTTGCAAAGAGCCGTAGACCAGGCTCAGTGGCGCTTACTCGGAGAGGCCTATGTACAGCAGTGGACTGTTCAACATTTTTTTTAAATCTTTAATTGGCGGCCTAGTTGTGGAAAACAGTCCGCTCTACAAGTTCCCTTTTCTTTAAGTTTAATTGTGTTTTATTTTTTAGTCTGCATGATTATTATTGTATGTCCAAAATGGGCAGACTGTTGTTCTGCCATCATTTGTGCTCATCATTGAACACCTACTAACTTTTGATGTACAGTTTTCCGTACCAGCCTCTAATGTTCCCACTGCAGGGACACCGGCGTACTCTCGATAATTGAGAGTGAATGGGCTCTGATTTACCGCTGGAGCCCAATCCGGATTGTCACTTGTCGTCGAATTTTTGGTTCTAAGACATGCCGGTTTGCTCGAGATTTTTCCGTCATCGTTTTGAGAACGTGGTATTGTGGACATAAATTTTTTCAAGTGAAAAAACTCGTTGGTGCCCGTTTGGGTTTGAACCAGCGACCTTTAGATTGAAAGTCGGCGTCTATGCCCCTGGGCCACTACGCTCTTTATACAGTTTTAACAATAAAGAATATTTGTATTTGTATTTGAAATAGGCTGATGTTGATGATGAAATAGACTACCTACCTTGGTAGCCTAATGAACTATCGTTTGGTTTGTTTGGAAAAGCGGGATATGCACTCAGCACTAAATGTAAAGTTATTTTCATCTGAACTACAGGAAGTTGCACAAATTGCAATCTTGCTCATAATTGAATTTATTTCTCAAATGAGACTTCAATTCTCAATCATATTATATAATTTTGGCTGTGTTTTACGTAATAGTTTGCACAAATGCAGTGGACTGCAATGATTGCGCGTATTTTGATTGTGACTTTTCGAATTGTAACCTAAAGGTTATTAGGGTAACAAAGATTGTTTATCACAACAGATTGTAATTAACAAGAAATTATTGACAAAAAACTACACTTGGTGGGTAATTCCAAATTACATTTAAAATATATATTTTTATTTTTGTAAGCCATTTATACAACCCTGTATATTGATACCACCCTCATAATTATTGAATAAAACGAATTTTTTGAAGACAAAACTCCCATTTTCGTTTTTATAATTTTGATATAGCCAGGTGTACAACGATTTAGACGAATCTGATGACGCCTGTCAAGCTGCATCAAGCAGTTTAGGTTACAGAGCGTGCCAAATTAATATACTTACAACTTACACTCGAAAAACATAGCCCTCCTCGCGCAGTCGGGTAAAAAGGAACCAGGTTAAGATCAAGATCAAACACTACAGAAATCCAACTAATATTATAAACGCGAAATTTTGTAAGTATGAATGGATGTTTGTTACTCAATCACGCCAGAACGGCTGAACGGACCTGGATGAAATTTAGCACAGATATAGAGTATAGTCTGGAATAGCATATAGGCTACTTTTTATCCCGGAAAAATGTACGGATCCCGTAGGTAACACCGCAGCAAGTATAGGTATATTTGGATGTTGACGATCAAATCGATTCTCACAATTTTGTTTCATGTTGGGTATTCAAATATAATGATTAGATACGCGGATCTACCGGTTTTCAAGTCAAAAAACTCATTTTGATGCATGATGTAACTGTATCGAATAGATTAGGTCATACATTGTTTGTGCAAAATTGTATGAGTTTTGGAAATATTTAAAGAAGTACTGCCATGAAATCAAAATTATTCGTGCCAGCGCACGAATATTATAAAGGTAAAAGTTCATATGCATTTTTTTTTATGTTATTCTGAATATTAATAAAGTGGTTCTCCGCCCATAACAAGTGCAATACGACTTAGGTCCTCCCCGACTGAAGTATGAGAATACTCAAGTCGCATCCCGTTGCGCCCGTCATGTTAAGTCTCATACGCATATGATTTCACCGGCACCCACACCCTTCAACCGGAACAACAATGCGAGTGCACCACTGCTTGGCGGCAGATTACTAGGTGTGGAGGGAGTACCTCTCCGGTGAACTTTGCTTAAGTTCTATTGCTACTATTTATTGCTCCATTAATGAATGAATGTAATAATGAATAGCCTATTTATAATTCCAGGGTTTGAGCTATTTTCATATAGAATTTCGTCCAAGTCCATTCAGCCGTTGATGTTTGAAAAGTAAAAAACATACAAAGGTAAAGTAAGTATTATGTTTAGATTTTTTTGTATGAAATATTTTTTTTTGTTTTTAATTTTTTCTTTGTCTTTTTGCTAAGTGTTGCGTGGTAGTACTTTGCTGTGTACCTACTGTTTTTTGTAAGCCTTTTCTTTTATTGGCGATCCATTTTATACTTAAATTTTTCATTCATATATATATTAATATATATTATAAGTGCTGTTGGTTCTACTAATGTCCTAATAAAATAAATCTTGCCATTCTATTTCTGGGTTTGATGCGACATTGCCTGCGATTTTCTAGTACAAGGTTACAATTTAATCAAATTAAAATAATAATTTGGTTAATCTATACACATAATATTGTATATCTAAATATACCCTAATGCAACTCAGCTGCCGCCACGATGTAGAGACAGCAAAAAAACAACTTCGAAGTACCGTCAGCAAAAAGGTACGTAATTACGATCGGTTGCGCAAGGGCAGCACAGCTATTACTGTTTAATCAGACGCTTATTACTTTGCATGCTAAAGGTACCGTCGGCAGAACACTAATAGAAAATTATATTAAACTACCATTGGATAAATAATTTGTAATTTAAACCTAATGATAGTTTATAAGATATTTCTATTACACAATATGGATTTGTTATCTCAGTGGTCTGAAATACACATTTGATAAATTTGCGTTTTTTATCATTAGATCAGAAATGAAAATTTTAGAAATATATAATATATAGGTACATACAAACATATTATGTAACTAACAACCCACCACAGCGTCGCACGGGTGTAATTAACTAATTAAAAAAATCAGAATTGAATATAATATTTTTATAATATTTTTTCCAAAAAACTTTGCCTATTAACGTTTTCATACCTTGGCATGGACAAATACAATACAGACTAAGCTCTACGAACAAACTTTACGCTCATTTAATAAACTTTAGAATCGAACCCGGAAGCCCTCGCTTTGAAAGCCGAGTGCTACTAAGCCAAGGAGCCGTCAAAGACTAATCGCGAACGAGACTAAAAAAAAAAAACTGCCAAGTCGATCGAACCGTACTCAATTGATAATTTAATCTTTCATAGATGCGGCAATCGTTTTTTAAAGACAACCGGTCCAACTAAAGTGGAAAGATATACCAAGAATACCAAATGTGTAAGAAATGTGATTTATATCGCGTAACAACAAAAAGCAGCATATGTAATTATTATTTTATTCAGTAATAAACCGTAGGGGAACCGGTTTTTGTGTGCAATCAAAATATACAATAATAAAAATGGTGATACGCTTATGCTGATGTGATCTTTTCTGCTCAGAACTAATCTTAGTACTTCGAAATTGTCATGCAGGTGACATTATCCAGAAGTATCTGTCAAAAACTCGAAAAAATCTGTCAGATTGGCCTCACAGCACAGTTGGTAGTAGTTTTGCCTTCTGCGTTGTAGGTCGCGGCTTCGACTCCCACTATGGGAACCAGATTACTGATAGAATACTTATCTAAAACACTGAGCAGAACAAACATCTTTATTCGTTACACAAATGCTTGTTCTGGGTGGTAATCGAACTCACGACAGATATACAAGGCAGAGCGAGTATCAACTGAGCTGCGAGGCAAAATTTTTAGGGGTTACCTAAATTTTTAAGTAATAATTCCTATAAACCTATTTTTCCTATAAACACGAGTGTAACTATACTTGGATTTATAGGGTGAGAAATACTGCCTTCACGTTTGGTTATCTGCCGTCAAACACTGGTGCACTCGCATTGCTGTGTAATGGTGTGGGTGCCGGTAAAATCACATGCGCATGATACGTGACATCCACGTCTCAGGTTATGGGCGCAACGGGTGCGACTTGGGTTTACTCATACTTCAATAGGGGAAGAACTGAGGCATGTAGCTGTTTGGCGGAGGTAACCACTTAACATCAGGTGGGAAAACCAACCTTGCCCCGTCACATTTGTAACATAATAAGACCTTTGCCCAGTGGTGGGACACAACAACTTAAAAAAAGTTAACAGCATGAGTTGCAGAGTTGTGTTTGACAATTTCCTGTTCTCTGTCAATGATTCTGCGACCAGTACACCATTAATCAACTCTGAACAAGTACGATCAAATTACAGCAGAGTCCTGTGTCACTACTTAGTGTTATATATACTGTACCAGGATAACGACCCGCACGGGAAAGTGCTACAGTGTTGCTACTGTACGTCAAAATATCTTTTTAAATAATGTCAAAAATTGATTTCCCTTTAGAAAAAAATATAATGCCATTATAAATAAATATCCAATTTTTATATTAGTACAAGCAATATTTAATATCTAGCCCAATATTAAATACTACTATGGGAAACAGACTAATGATTTATATTATATAAAATATAATATATATCCCGAAAAAGTGAAGCATTTACTGTTTTAATGACATGGAAAAAACACAACTTCTGTGAAAAATTAACTATAGTCTCATGTCGATTTTGTTACCCATGAAAACGTGTATGCAAAATTACAAGATGACCGGTGAGCAGTTGAAAGCTCAATAAATAAATAAACAAACATTCGCATTAAAAATATTAATTACTAGCTGTCCACTATTCCATGCCACCCGTGTTTGAATTTATTAATAAAAAATAAAAGGTTATTGTGGTTTAACTATAATGGTTAACAAACCATCGTGGACTTTATACCAATAAAATATAGTATAATATTTTATGTATTTTTTATATTTATAAATATTATAATATATAATATATTAAAACAATATTAGTTTTCGGAGCGCACGCAAAATAATATACGGCAACATTTTGAGACATTGTTGAAATATAAATAGGAAACAATTTTTTAAAATAAATAATAACCTATGTCGCTCGGTGATAATAAAGATTACTAATGGCACCTACCTATTGTTATTACTGACGAGTCTATGTAGTAAATTGTATTTTGATGCACTATTGCAAAGACAATAAATAAATTATATTCTATTCTAAGGTTTATAAAACCTTTTTATTATCGCTACAGAACATAATAAGGAACCAATTTGACATGTGCGTCTTTAAAATAGCACTTTCTCAAATACACTCTCTTTGTAAATTAATAGAGTTCCAAGTCTCTTGGCAAGTAGATCGATATTGAGCAGTAAATTTTGCTAAGACAGTGTTATTACAAGTATATCGCACTGTAGTGGTTTAATACAGTAAGAACACTCCTTTTGCTAGAACAATATTAATTTAAAAACCAATTAATTAGCTGCAATCGTTTCATCTTGTTTTATCACGATAAGATTTTTTTTTCCATGAAATTTCTATGTAACCATCTTGGAAGTACCCTATCTAACAAATATACAAGAAAAAAATATAACAAGAAACTAAGCTATGGGAAGGGTCTGCAGATTGATTTGTTATTTGAGTTTTTTCCAATGAATATGAGCATTAGCCAAACCCAAATTTCTAGTAAGTAGCATAGGACGAAAATATAGTCAATAAAATATGGTCAAGATTATAAAAAAGGACAAAAATTTAAATCTTAGATAGTTAAATTTATACAAGAAGCTCCTAAGAACTCATAATTATTCATATCTTTGCGATATAGAAATAAATATTGCATACATTTTGTATGTTGATTCAGGACAGCCTTTAATTAATTTGTGAGACTTGCCAATAGTCATTCTTAGAATAGAAATTAGCTTAAAAAAAGCGTTTTTACACTTTTACTTCTGAAGGATTCCCTATGTCAGTGATGGCATGAAAAAACAGAAACACAAGACCAAACCTAAGACCCAAGGACAAACTTCATTATCGCCACACATCGTATCCTGGGAGTCTAACACTAAGCCACAGATATGTTTAAAGTTTGTAGTACATTTACTGCCGAGTTTCTATATTGTGAGCAATTTTATTACAAACCTAAAGGCTGGCAAAGATCGTAGTATTTCATGTAGGTTTGAAGATAGCTTCAATGGTGATGGTTCTTTTATGGTTCTTGGTGTTTTGACCTTCGCTCTTGTGCTTAGAATGGTGCTTCGTAAAACATATTTCTCGAGAAAACTTCGTATTTACGATTTTATCGTGAACTGTTTCTGGAACGCCAAGCGATGGGAACTCTTTGATTTTTGGTATCATACAACTGTTGAATCTGAGTTGAAATTTGTATTTAGTTCAATATTAAATTAGAAGATTTTTGGTGCCATATTATATATCATCAAAGCAATTTTTTTTTTCTTAAAACTTATTCTTTTTTATTTAACTTATTAAAACTTTTTTTGATCTTTTCATGCAGTCGTGCTTTTGGTTTTTCTAAATCTGTTTAGATATAGTTTAACAGATATAGATAACCTTCTATAGATTTCCTTGCCATTAACAAACCTACCATACATATTTCGTAATATTTGCTTGCTTCCTAACAATAATGGCAGAGTAAGCTGCAATTCTTAAATCGATTCTATCTCTACTCGATTATTAAGCATTCGATTCGTAATCGATTAATGAGCTATCTGGCTTCCACTTAATAGCATTTGCATAGGGCTCATAATTGTATCCTGTGATTTAATCTCGAGGCTGCGCCATGCTAGAAGACTCTTAGCGGCGGCGCTACCTTCTAAGATTTTGCGATGTTTTGGCGCGTATTTACGTAAGTTCCTTTGACTACCGCGAGACATTATTCGTGGCGCGGACTTTCGCTAGCAATTTTCTATAAAAGAACGGGAGAAACAGTGTAATTAGTTGTCGAAGGTTGCTTGAAAACCTCCGCGATGTAGTGGTGGGATGCGAGATTTTAAGGGTTAGATTTTTTTATCTGACTTGTTTCAGAACGAGCTTACATTGTATCTGATTTTAAGTGTTTACCGCCATCAATAAAAAACAGCACACAAAGAAAAAAAATTTTTTTTTGTCCACCTTATGTGAAGGTTCTATCTGAGCCACCTGATAATGGTTAGTTACGGAAGCCCATTTAAAAAAAAAATTGTGTCGGTAAATGGTATACAAATAAAAGGTTCAGAAAAAGCGGCGATTACAAAATTTCGACATTGGCTTTTCAAATTCACAAACTGGTTATTCTATAATCGCAAGATTATAATATTAAATTTAGGATTGTGGATGGATTATGTAGGAATATGTTTTTTCTGTCACCAGAGACACAAGAAAACTTGGTGTAGAGATGAAGACATGTTTTTAGAAAGGTTATTATTTTGCATTTATCCCAATACTTGAATTACATACTTATAGTAACAGGTGCAATGCGATGCGACTCGGGTCTATTCGTACTTCGGTATGGGAGGACCCAAGTCGTATTACTGTTGTTTTGGCACGTAGCCACTTAACATCAGGGGGCCTTCCCGTGCCGTCATTTTGAAACATAAAAAAAAAACGAAATAAAAATATTTCATATTTAAAAGTCGGTTAAAACTATTACCGTTTGGGTTTTAACCATTTTGATTGTTATTTTTTTACCAATTAGCTAGTCTAAAGGTACCATGCAATTACAATGCGAAATACTTAATTTCAATATACCGAACCACGCCTTCAAAAGGTCATTCATCCTTTGCAATCCGTTAAAAACGGCTGTCACATTTGACGACGGAAAAATTGTACACATTGTAAACGCCTTGACATTTTGTGTGTCTAATTGACAAATGTCATACCTTAATTATGCATAATTACGCTGGACTCCTTAATAATGACCAATATAATATACAAATGTCTTCTTTCTATTGTAAATGTTTAATTTATATGTAGCTGAAATAAACAATTGTTATTTCTTCCTGAAAACGGTAGACGCGACGAGGTAGTTCGAGATAGTAAAGGACTATTTCGATGCATCGAAACATGTGGAAGGAGTTGGGGGGTCCAGTTGCGTCCGTATGAATACCCTTTGAATCCTTTCACGTATCTCTAGGTGGTGCTAATGGAGCAACAAAAAGTTGCAGTAGAACTGCAAAGTTCGGAGAAATACTGTCTCCACACCCGGTAATTTACCGCTAAGCAGTGGTGCTCTCGCATTGCTGCGTTTCGGTGGAAGGGTGTGGGTGCCGGTGAAATCACATGAAACGTTACATCCCCGTGTCGAGTGACAGGCGCGATGGGATGCGCCTTGAGTTTTCTTATACTTTGGTCGAGGAGGTACTAAGCTGTATTGCCATTGTTATGGGTGGAGGTAACCGCTTAATATCAAGTGAGCCTCCAGCTCGTCCCATCCCTTTAGTAACATAAAAATATATGTAAAATATATACATTTGTCCGTTTTAAAGCGGTGTAGAACTTGTGCCTGGTTCGTTTGGAGTAGTACTGGCACCATACCAAAAATCTGCTGCCGAGCAGTGATGCTATAGTTCCACATCACGTGGGCCTTCTGCCGGTTTCATCACATTGTCGGCCGAAAATCCCAAAGAGCATTGAATCCAGGGTAGGTTAAACAGTGTTCAAGTTTAAGTACAAGAGACCAGAAGCCATAAGCCTCTTGGTAATACGTAACCACTCTTACTATCGACAGCTTGCAAAACTGACTTTCTCCGCAACATATTCACAGGCCCTTTCTCTTGAATACAGACAATGGTATTACGGATAATTGTTATGCTCCGAACTGAATGGCGTGTCGCGTTGGAACTGTGAATATGGAGTGATACCGAAACGTCCAGCTGTCACTTGTGGCAGAATACTGACAAATGTAACGCTAATATCACCGTAGTCGGAGTAATTACCGTTGCATTGATAGGACGATATGTCCCATCTGATAAGTGGTTACCTCCGCCTATAACAACATTAATACGACTCGGGTACTCGACAGAAGTATGAGAAGATCCAAGTCGCATCCTTTCGATATGGCTTATCGGCTAGTCGACAGTAGTGATTGACATTTAAAAAAAAATTAACATGACAATGCATGTTAAAATGTAGCCCGAAGTACTTACCTATCGAATACCATATAATATTTTTATGTTAATGTTGACGGTGATAATAAAATTTATGAAATTAATTAAATTCAAACATTTCATGTCTATTATCATTTTGGGTTCCTTTTATAGTAAGCTGAAAGTCTGTAGTAAAAATAAATTTATCTCTAACGTTATGTATCTAGATAAATAGAAAGTATGACTAGACTTCTTTGAATGGCTTCTTTGGTGAAAACTGTCAACAACGCACCCAAAACGTCAATGTCACAGTGAGATTTGGGCGCGAAACGACGAATTACCATGACAATTGGATTGTTGATTAAATCTTTTAACATTGTCGAAGTGACAGTTTAGAAATTCCAATTGTCAATGATTGGGGCATGCAAATGATTTACTTTCTTACTCTCACTTTCTTATCAAGTTTGCAAATTAATAAGAAACGCTTACGTGGGCTATCAAGTTTAGCAAGATAATAAAATTGAGTAGGTTTTTAAGATCATCTCATAAGAGTCTATATTACTGGTAGAAACTAAAAATATTTGTGGGAAAGTAAAGAGCTTACCACTTAATACATCTACGTACCTACAAGTGATGTTTAACCTTTCGTTTTTTCGATCATGTAAACATAAAAGTTTGTATGTATGTGTGTATGTTTGTGACTCCTCCACGTTCAAACGGCCTGATGATTTTGGATGAATTTTGGTACTAGGATTACTTTACGAGTATATCTTGCATAAACAACCTATGTGTACTTTCGAAAGACAGTGGGTAAACTTGTTATTCAAAAAAATCTGATAGTTTCGTTTGTCTAAGAATTGACGGCTCCGTGGCTTAGTTGGTAGTAGAGCTGCCTTCAAAGCGAGGGGTCCCGGGTTCGATCCCCGGCCGGGGCATAATTTGTGTGGTGAGCTTGAAGTTTGTTCTCGGGTCTTGGGTGTATGTCTTGTGTTTCTGTGATAGTCCATGCCATCTGCGACACAGGGTATCCTAGTGCAGAGGTATGAGTGTGTAAACGTTTATATGATGCGTATGTCTAAGAATATATATTTTCTAATATATTTTAAACGAAGCACTAAATTAAAACATTACCGCGACCATTATTTAATACGACAATAATTGCACGTGTCAAATCATGAACTATCCCGCCTCCATTCGACACCTCACGATAGTAGACCCATTGTTTCATAATTTTATCGCAATCTTTTCATCTGTGGGCCTTAAAAAACGAACGAAGGCGAGCAGTGGGTCCATTCTGCGTTCGATGTGAGAAGATATCTTGTGACGGCACGAGCTGAAGGCACAACTTGATGTTAAACGATTACAACAATACGTCTTAGGTTCTCCCCGAACGAAGTATTAGGAGACCCAAGTCTCTATAGAAATAGATATCTATTTGTATGGATAATAATAGATACTAATTTGAAAGAAATTGAGTTTATTGTAACTCGTGAGATCCATTAATTTCTAGTGTTTTGCATGGGTGCGTGCGAGACAGCGTGTGAGTGAGCGATAAACACGCATAGAAAGTGATGACCCCATTTTCCACCGACTTAAAAATGGAGGTCCTCAATTTTGCTGCAGGCTTTAATTTGTTACGCAATTTCTTCACCCATTGTCGATCGATTTAAATAATTATTTTATAACCACCGACGCAAAAAAGGTGTATTATAAGTTTGAACGCCATGTGTGTCTGTCTGTGGTACCGTAGCTTTTAAACGGGTGAACTGATTTGGGATCGGTTAATCAGGTCATCAGCTCATTATTATTATACTGAGTTCGGGGTTATTACATTCTCGTAAAATAAACTTGCTGTTGATAGGGTGTAGGTAAGCACGATGTTTCTTATTCCTGTAATTTCATCGGCAATCTTTCCCAAACAGCAATGCGAGCATCACAGTTTGAAGAAAGATAATATTAGCCTTGAGAGTCATTTAAAATATTTCCTTAACATAGCAACGAATTTATTTAAAAAAAAAAAACACGTACTTTAATTGAATCTTCTATTTACCCATGATAGTGTAATCAACAGTATTTTGAGGTTTGTAACCTATATCAACTGAAATCAATCTTTCTATATCCCGTTGGAAAACAATAATAAAAATAATAACAATAATAAAAACAATAATAAACGGTTTACAATAATAAAATATATAATAAATAAAATGACGCCTTCATTTTATTTATTATATATTTTATTATTGTAAACCGTTGCACACTTTCGCGATACGCGTTCAAAAGACAATGCTCGTTAATAAACACGTTCGTTCGCTTTCGTTCCACACCGCGGGTCAAAATTGCAAATAAAAAGAGAATCTTCCTTTGTCTCGTCTTGCAAAATACAACACCCATGGATTATGATAATAAACGTCAATTTAAAGGTTATGGCACAGAATAATTTAGCATACGTACAGAAGAACAACTTCACCAACACTGTGAATTTTCCTGTAATACTCGCGAAACAGACACAATAATTATCGAAACCTTTTAAGTATAAAATACTTGTATTAGAACGTTTAGCTCTTCATATTCGCATTCAATTCATAATAATATCATAATAGCAGCAGAATAAACATTTCATACAGGTTAATACAAAACAATTACATACAAAGAGAAATAATCCAAAAAAAATTCAGTATACCCACAATTCGTAATGTCGAGTTTGGTCGAAAGTGAGAAAATTACTTTAAGCATTAAGTCTGAGTGGGATGAGACGTATATTATAATGAAGTAGGGTACATAACTATAATTTGGCAATTAAAGGATGCAAAAAATGGCCAGACCTTTGATAATTGAATGCCCTCAATGTGAATATTTAGCCATTATTGCAAAATTCGCCATCTTTAGTATATGATTTGAAAACCCTCATTGCTGTCTGGCTATAAATGGTTCTCATTTCGGAAAATCATGTTTTTTTCTGTAAGTCTTACTTTTAATCTAGGCTAAGAACGTTTTTTATTCCATCTGCATAGACCGATTTTTTTTTAATATTTTGATGGCTTCATGTGGCTTTGATAACTGTACGCAGGCTTTTTAGAGACGGAAGGCTCTCATCATCATCATCATTTCAGCCGACAGACGTCCACTGTTGGACATAGGCCTCCCCCATAGTTTTCCAGGTTAGACGGTCCTGAGCCACCTCCATCCACCGTCTACCGGTGACCATTTTGATGTCATCGGTCCATCAGGTGGGGGGTCGTCCTACACTGCGTCTGCCGGTTCGAGAACCTTTATTCCCCAGCGGTTGTCGGTTCTTCGAGCTATATGGCCTGCCCATTGCCACTTCAGTTTGCTAATTCAGGCTCTCATCTCGGTAAAAATAAATAAATAAAACCGGAATCCACTGGTTTTTACAAAAATACAATATTTACTAGTATTTACTAGTGTAGGTTTTCCTTTTCTGTTGAGACACGTTCGAATGTTTGGTTCTTAGACAATATAACTATCTTAGATATGAATTTATTATGTTTTTATCAATTTTATTAAATAGTTTTACAGGTCATTTGGTAAAAGCATCTCCGTTGTAAAACGCGTGTTCAATTTCCAGGTCAAACATTTATAGACCATAGGTGTGTATTCTGTGTTTGGTACGTAATTAATTCAAAAGCACCGTTTAAGTATTTATCAATAATGCAGTTCCCATAGTACAATGCTTTGTTTGGGACTATATGACGCTTTGTGAAATACCCATGAATTCTATTAATATTATAAACGCGAAAGTTTGTAAGTTTGGATGGATGTTTGTCCCTCAATCACGCCAGGACGGCTGAACGGACCTGGATGAAATTTGGCACAGAGATAGATTATAGTTTGGAATAACACATAGGGCTTTTTATCCCGGAAAAAAGTACGGTTCCCGTAGGAAGTAACACCGAAAATCCTCGGGAATAAAATCAACATAAAACTAATGATTGTTATACAACGCTTCAAAACAAGTGAAATTACCTAACAAAATGATATACTATATACACAGCGATAGTTCAGTCGTATCCTGAGACAAACTTCGTCTTTTTCCCATCGTGGCTGTCTTGGTAAATCATACGATTAATGTGATATACTCACGCGATCGCCCGTTTAGTATATTTTTTTACCTTTCTTCCCTACATCGAATCTACAACCCTCGTGCCATAATTCTCCGATTGTATGGGAGCGATATAAAATAACTGGACCGTATTTAAAAGTAAGATTTACGAATCACATGTATAGGAAACAGTTTTGAAGCCTCAATGTGTTCAACCCTGTAAGGGTGTGGTCTTTAAATAATACCTATTAGTATTCAATTAATTATGAATTACACAGAACAAACATCTATGCTACACAAAGGCTTATGAATGCTTCTTCAGTGGGAATCGAAGCCACGACCAGAAAAAAAGCAGACTACCAAACAAACCATGAGGCCAGTGAAATTTATATTAAGTAGAATCGAATCCCAATACCTAATAATACATTCATAGAACAGGGATTTGATTTAATTTGAACATATTGTTAAGCTTAAAAAAAGAAAAACATTTTGTGCCTAATGTATTGTTTTAGTGGTCTAAAACCATCTTCACATTATTGCCTAATGAAACCGGTTTGGTGCACATTGCTTCGATGGTTTCAAAGTCTATAACGGACATAGGTAGAAACAATTTCGGTTACTATAATTTCGGTCAAAATAATAACCATAAAAAGGATTATATGTTTGCAACCGTGAAATATCCCTGACTCAGACCCCGCCGTTTTTATCCCAGGAAGATCCAATTCTAACCATCACTCACCATTTGACGGACAGTTCCTCACTACCTTATCCCTCGGTCAATTTTTCACACGCGATTTTTAATTGCTACGTCTGTGCCATCTTGTAATCTTCTCCTGGCGAGACGAATTGTTTGACGGGCAACATCTTCATCAAAATCAATCCTATTATTTAGCGAATACTAGTGTTGTAGGTATAGGCCGAATTTCCAGCTTTTCGTGTCAATGCTCATACACATTTTTTTTACGAATAAGACGAAATACGAAGCGACTTTCACAGCTTTGTTTGCCTTGATTAGATCTTTTGAATTTTTAGCTGAATTCAGATGAGTGAAACGTGACATGAAAAAAAATAAAAAAACATTATAGCTTCGACAAAAATACGGTGCCAAAGAGACGCATTTTAATTGTTGTTCAACTTTAAAAAGGTTAGCCATTCGGCTGTAGGTTTTTGTTGTAGGTTTTTTAGGCCATATCTTTGCCAATGGAAAAATTTGCAGCATTCTTTTTTATTAGACATAATCCGTTCAGTGAGAAGAACAAGGGACGCGGCTGTACTAAAGTCTGTGAAGATCAAATTCTTGAATTGTCATTTGTGCAATGTAATGACGCATAAAAATTCGAAAGCAAAGCAAGGCATAGAAAACTAATAACACCTCGCCACACATTCGTTTCGCTGTGTTATACGCGTTAGCAGATGAATTTTGCTTTGTAATTTAGTATTAATACTTACACATGAATTTATGCGTGTTCGTTTTAATAAAAGTAAATTTCATAAACTTCTTCAATGTGATATTGCATCTAATCTTATACTATTATACATGCTACACAACAGTTTACAAGAACGCTTTTACGTCCATATTCCTGTTATCAATTGATTTAATTTGAATAATAGTATGAAGAGGACATCGATCAATAGTGACAGATGACAGGTCCATATTTATGTATATTAGATGATGATAAATATTCTGTCTCATTAATAATGTTATCTGCTTAGTATATATTTCTTTATGGTTTGTTTGTTAACAAAAGCTTGTACAGATATTGCCTTCTATTTTTATAATGTTAAATTAAACTTTTAAAATAATATTTAGACTAATTAGTCTTAGTAGATGTTTGTGATGTTTTAATTTATTTTTTATCTCATATTTTTAATACTAATAAACTAATACTAATAAATAAATAAATACTCATGGATATTTCACACATAACCATCTAGGCCCAGACTAAGCATAGCTTGTACTATGGTTATCAAAATACTGATACAAAAATAGGCACTATATATAGATATTTTTTATTTTTGTATATCCATACATTTAACACCTAAACACACTAATGATTATTCTGGGTGGGAATCGAAATTAAGCTGTGGGAACAGATGTGAATATAATTCTGAAATTAACAGTTAAATTTCGGCTCAAGTTTCACGTGCCCGAAAATAAATGGAAACAGTTTATTCAATCCTTACGCGTAAAATAACCAAATTATTTGGTTTGATACTCTTCGAGGTGCAAAAAATAAGGATTTTGCAAATAGTATGTTATTAACTTACCTTTTTTGATTCGCTGTATTTTGATCCTGAAACAATAAAAATGATAATATTAATTTATTGTAGATTCCAAAAAATTATACAGGCGATGACAGGGGTAAAATAATTTGAGCCAATGAGAACAATTTAAGCGCTATTTCTGAATGACAGACATACGGTATATCATTTTTATCCCGCAACGAAAAAGAGGGGTTTTCTACGTTTATAGTATCTGTGTGCCTGTCTGTGGCGTAGCTCCCGAATGGACCACTTTTGATGTGTTTTTTTCTGTTTGAAAGCTGACGTGTCGATATAGTTTTTAGCTATAATTTATAAAGATTTTTTCAGGCGTTTGAACATGATCAGCTCACCATCATTACTCCAAGTTGAGGGTCCTTACGATTCTTACATTTACGTAAAATTAACTTGTATTATACCTACTGTCGCCCAGAAACACGGAAAGATGGGTTGTTCCGTATTCATCTTATGACGTTTCATCCGATTAGGTATATTGATCTTAGGTCATCCTAACTGTATCGTTATCCAATTTTAACTTATCAGCTTTATTTCCAATTCATATTCTTATATCAACCGACTTTTAAAAATACAACCAAAAACACAAGTATTATCAGTTTTACGGTTGTTTCTTTGTCTGTCAGTTTATCTGTGTGGGTGTGTGGTCAATACTATTTAGGTAATATAACTCCAAATGGAGTGGTGCGATCTTAAATCTTTTTTTATATTAAATATGGTGTAGATAGTTAGCCATTTTTGGTGCAAAGCTTTGAATAATCGTTTTTATAGTATGTCAATATAACAATATAAATGTATGCATTACTTGCTTACTAATCACACTAATATTATAAAGGCGAAATTTTGTATGTGTGTTTTTTACTCTGTCACGCTGAAACAGCTCAATGGATTTGGATGAAATTTGGTACCAGAATAGTTCATATCCTATATTAACACATAGGCTACTTTTGATCCCGGAAAACCACGCGTTGCAGTGGAGTAATTATTATAATACATTTTTCTTAAGGTCCACAATATGTATTAAACAAGTTTGGAGTTTGTAATATAATTTGTCGTGCCATTCTACAATATCTGAAATAGAATCTAACTGAACAAGATTGCCAATTGTAATACCTACTCAGATACAAGAAACCATGCAAGTAATTTCATTGCACATTCAATAAGTAACGTGATTAACACCAGGTGCAGTTACACGCCAATCTAGTTTTTGAGCTTTAATATTTGAAATTATGATTATAGATACCAATAGGTTTAAGCAGATAGAGATTTTACACCTGACCGAATTAAAATTCCTCGATATTTTCGTGATTAACTGCGCTAGACGGTAACCCATGGCTATCCGGGATCAAAAGTACCCTATGTGTTAATCCAGGATATAAGGTATCCTGGTATCAAAATTCATTCAAATCCGTTGAGCCGTTTGAGTGTGAAGGAGTAACACAGACACAGACAAACATACATACAAACTTTCGTCTCTATAATATAAGTGTGATTTAGTGAATATTTTGAATCATGTAGATTTTTGCAGCAAATTATGAACTTTACCCCAATTTAAAAGCTAGTTAAGTAGTGAAACGCTCATAGCAAAGCTTGTTTAGCTATTCTTTACAGTTCATCTAAGTTAAGCATCTCTCGGCCCGGTCAGAAGTTGGATGGGTGACCGTTTAGTTTCGTTTGAACAGAGCGTCGTCTGGAAAGTTAAGATGTTGGTCTCAGCTACTAGTCGATAAGCCTTGTCAGAGGCCCTCGAACGGCTTGAAAACTCCCGACACCAGAGTTGATCACTCACACGATATAATAATTATATACTTATACAAGGCTGCAAAACTTTGGTTGCAAGTACTAAGCTCCTAGATCTTAGATACATATCTCCTGACACATATTCTTTGAAAATTTCAGCATTTAGGTACTTATAACTTAAATATTTAGCTAAAGATTTCCTTTTCATCATTTAAGAATGGATCCTGAAATATGATGTAGGATTTCGAATTAATCTTTTTAGATTTTTTTAGAATAGAAAGAAATAAAGTATTTTTAATTTGACATTGAAGTTAATTTGACAGTTTTTTCATCACGGAGGGACATGGGAATGGGATCTTGTGTGGTCGCAAAAATTATAAAAATAATTTGGCCAGTCTCATCAATCAAGATAAAAAAATGTTGGGGATTGAAAATAACCTCTTTTTATGATCATCTTTTTGTAACGACACACTGACAGTTGTTTTAATTTATTTACAGAGGTACCGTTACGTAAGGTTTGTGATTGATTGACCGCCTTCAAAAAGGAGGTTATCAATTTGGATGTTGAGGTATATCTTTATATGTACTCACAACATTTTATCCAAATCGTTGGAAATACATAAATAAAAGTTTAAAGTAATGATATATAATATTATTCCGTGTGTCGCAGATTTCATGGTCAAACACCCAAGAGCCGAGAACAAACTTCATGCTCACCACACAGTGTGCCCCGGCCGGGAATTAAACCCTGGACCCCTCGCTTCGAAGGCAAGGCCCAGACGCAAGACAACTAAGGCTCCGAACCATCTGTTTATTATTATCTAAGAAAATCTAAACTATGTCTATAAAATTACAAATGACAAATTGTTTATTTTCTTCATTAAATACATATTGTACATACCAAAAAACGAGTTTGTGACTTTTAAAAAAATACCGATAGTAGGATATCTCTTCCGTAATAAGTTCGAGATATCGAGATATTTACCATAGTTTGTGAGTTTTGTTTTGTATATTGGCAGCTAGAAAAATAATATTAATAACCCTATTTAATTAATTAATTAAATTAATCTTATTTATTTATTGAGCAATTCTTGTATATAAATTTATTTATTTATTTCCTTATCTCGGAAACGGCTCTAACGAATCGGATGAAATTTTGCTGTTTAAGTATAATTGGAGGGCGTGGTGGCCCAGGGGCACAGACGCCGACTTTCAATCTGAAGGTCGCCGGTTCAAACCCACATGAGCACCAATAAGTTTTTTCACTTGAAAAGTTTATGTTATTGCGCACATAAACTTTTCAAGTGAAAAAACTTATTGGAAACGGTGACGGAAAACATCGTGAGGAAACCGGCATGTCTAAGAACCAAAAATTCGATGACATGTACCAATCCGGATTGGGCTCCCGTGGTTCATTCATTCTCAATTATCGAGAGTAGGCCGGTGTCGCTGCGGTGGGAACATTACAGGCTGGTCGCCTACACATCTTTTTTCAAAAATAAGTTGTACAAAAACAAACCAAGCGATGCTTGCTTGCCCCGGTACATATGGATTAAGTTAATAACATAACATTGCTT
Source organism: Aplocera efformata (assembly GCA_921293045.1). Lineage (NCBI taxonomy): Eukaryota > Metazoa > Arthropoda > Insecta > Lepidoptera > Geometridae > Aplocera > Aplocera efformata. The sequence continues at coordinate 6,816,907 of OV121061.1, forward strand.
TATAAATCCACATAAAATATATCTATTAAAATTTATTGCCTAAAATTACAAAACTCTTGAAATATCAAACTCACATTCCCATAAAATAACAAACAATACACTATTAATAATTAATTGCCCATATTTTCTCCCAAACAGCCATTGTAACCAGTTAACATTGATATATTTATTACCGAAAACGTAGAACGAAAAATAAAAGGCAAAATAACATTTCCAGCCAGAACCTATAATCTACTAATAGATTACTAAAAGTAAATTTAACAGAGCAACATTTGTCTGTCAAAACAAAGTCGCTTTCTCTGTCCCTATATCCCTATGTATGCTTAAATCTTTAAAACTACGCAACGGATTTTGATGCGGTTTTTTTTAATAGATAGAGTGATTCAAGAGGAAGGTTTATAGGTATAATACACTAGCAAGTCACCCCGGATAGGACACTGATGCTCTACTAACCGTGCGAAGCCGGGGCGGGTCGCTAGTTTATTGAATAAAACAACGTTGATTGGTAATCTCTATTAATTATTTGGCTATGGGGTCTGTCTATTAGACGGCTCTGTATAGTAGTGCCGTGTTTTTGAAGCGGGAGTTAGCAGGTTCGAATCCCATGTTTGTTTTTTGTATGGTTTTTTATCCGTCCTATTCGCCTATATTAAATAATACTACATTTATAGGGATACTTGAGATTAATATACCCTCATGGTATTGACTGGTCTTACAGCTCTGCCCTCTGCGCTGAAGGTCGTAGATTCGAATCCTACCCAATAAAAGATCTTGTGTGACGAATTACGAGTGACGTGTATTTCTTATGTCTGGGTGCTGATATGTTTTACATGTATGAATTTAAAAACAAGTACTTTTATAAGTATTGTATCAGCAATTTGGTTTTTTAGTGCAAGGTATGCTTAGTGGGGCTAGTGAAAATGCGCTGTGTGAAATTTCCATGAATAATTATTATATATTATTATCTGCCATAAAGTTCGATACACGTTTTGACCTGTAATCAAAATTCCTATGGTAATATATCTTCTTCTTTTATTTATGGCCTCCGTGGTGAACTTATCCACGATTTGCCAGTCGAATCGCAAGAATTATTTGAGCCGACATCAGATGGAGAAGCTTTTACAAAAAAGTACCTCGTGAAAAGAGGGAGAAACGCAAGTTGATTTAGAATAATATATCTCCATCATCTGTTAGTTAAATATGAAAGCTGGCTGTGTCACAGCTGGGCAATGACAAGCACAATATAATTACCAATACAAGTTCGAACTCGCTTGGAGTAATCATTATTTAGCACACATTCACTTTCTGACAAGACTAGATGGAGTGGGTCATGTGATACCGCTACGTACATATTTTAAACTATAGTTAGTTAAATCTAGTTTAAGTCCACAATCGAATTTGACAGCTCCGTGGCTTATTTGGTTGTAGCCCTGCCTTCGCAGCGAGGGGTCCCGGTTTCGATTCCCGGCCGGGGCACACTTTGCTTGGTGAGCAAGAAGTTTTTTCTCCGGTCATGGGTGTCTGTCTTGTATTTCTATGTTTGTATATGCCATCTACGACACATCCCTGTGTCGCAGATGGCATCCTAGTGCAGAGGTATTTGACATTTATAATCTTAATTAATACAAAACAAAGTAGACATCAGGAGTGGTTATTCAATAGTATCAAGGACTTATTTCTATTAATGTAAATATGAAAGCGCAGTGTTTTTAATCGACTTCAAAAAGGAGGGGGTTATGAATTCGGATGTTTATATGTTCACAGTTTTCTCCGCCATTTATCAATCGATTTGGATTTTTTTTTAAATTGACTTGATGTGGTCCCATAGAATTTTTATCACAATCGGATCAATAGTTTGGTTGTTTAATCAAAATAACTGGAAAAAATATGTGATACAAGTAAACGAAAATGCGTATTTTGCTGCTTTGAAAGTATTGAAGTCGTTTTCAGACGGACCTTCCGCGTTGTAATACTGTAAAATTTTAATCACCTATTCCTATAGTGTTCTATAATACCGCGCAGAATGTTCGAGAAAGATTAATTTTTGACATTATTTTAAAGCAAACAAAGTTGATGATGAAATGGCTTGCAATCCATCATTACTGATTAACTCAATAAGCTCCCGTAAAACGACGTTTAAATCATTTTATATGATCAAAGTTAGCTGCGGTTGAAATAAGGGGGCGTTAATTACGAAAACTAGCTAAGTACCTTCAATCTCAAATTCTTAATATACCACAAGTGATGTAGTGGGAAGATACGGCATGTTCTAATATTAGGTGAACAAAAACTTGAATAAATAATACTACAAAATATGTTATAGTTGTATTGTGATTTCTGATATATTTCTAGTCATGTTTCATACGCGAAAGAGAACAATATTGACCTTGATACGAAATTTTTGTAAAATAGGGTTTTAGAGTGTTCTATAAAACCCTTTTTTCATATAATTACATTTATTTTGAGAAAAATTGACTTTTCCAAGTAATTTTTAAGAATTCAACGGAAATAAAGAATAATTTTTAATTGGTTATGAGAAATGCAAATGGCATTGTTTTTGGTTCTTTTTTTTTAACGTAATATGTAAACTTTTTTTATAAAGTGATGCATATATAATATTATACTAAACTACTGCCTAACTAATTTGAAAATTCCAGTCCCATTGTAAGTGAAGCTTAATTGTGTGCAGGTTTAAATGAATAAAGTAATATTTTACCCTACGATAAGGTGATATCTTAGGGTAAAATATCACTTTATGATATGATTATGATTATGACTTCTAATTCTGCACAGAATTTCCAGTATCACATGTGGTGGCATTGAAAACACAGACAAACACTCCAGATCAAACTTCATGATTACCACAAAAAGTGTGCAACGGCCGGGAGTCGCACCCAGGCCATTGCTTTGAAGGCAGGGCTCACCAACTAAGCTACGGAATACAGCTTGTATACAGTTTGGCATTACATTTAAGCTGTCCACGACTATAGAGCTGGTTACCTATCTTCCTATTTCATACATCAATGAATCCCACTAGTTATTATGGTATCACTTGCAATGGTTAGTTACGAAATAATGGTGTTGTTGAAAGAATAACGTGGTATTGGACCAAAATTAAGTAATTAGTTAGTAATTGATGTTATTATATTATTGTACCTACCGTTGTGTAACAGTTGGTTTTATTGGGGCGAGGTACAGTATTACATTGTGTAGGTTTATCAAGAGAATAGATAGCATATTTTTTTTAAAGGTACAAAATTTGTACAACTTTATAAAATGTACGAAATATCTACATATTATGGCAACCCAGTTGAATTTTTATACTTGAATATGTGACTGAAAGAGTTGAGGGCCCCACCTGGTGGTAAATGGCGACCCCCGACTATGGCAACAGTAATGCGACTCAGTATAAGATTTGGGTCTTACACTGAGTCGCACTCATCCTGCTAAGATTTGGATCTTACACTGAGTCGCATTCATCTTGCGTCCATCACCCAAGACGGGGATGATACGTCTCATGTGATTTCACCGGCATCCACACCCTTCCACGGGAACACAGCAATACAAGTACATCACTACCGGCAGATTATCAGGTGTGGAGGCAGTACTTCTGCGGATGAACTTGGCACCATTTAGACGGCTCCATGGCTTAGTTGGTAGTAGCCCTGCCTTCGAAGCGAGGGGTCCCGGGTTCGATTCCCGGCCGGGGCAATCTTTGTGTGGTGAGCATGAAGTTTGTTCTCGGGTCTTGGGTGTTTGTCTTGTGTTTCTGTATTTGTCCATGCCATCTGCGACACGGAATCCTAGTGCAGAGGTATGACTGTGTAAACGTTTATTTATTTACCATCCTCGTCCCGGGGGATGGACGCAGCATGGTGAAAACAACTCATTCTTTTTAAAATATTTAAAGGGTCGGCAACGCGCGAGTGATACCTCTGGTATTGCAAACGTTCATAGGCTACGGTAACCGCTTACCATCAGGTACCGTATGCTTGTTAGCCAACTAAATGGTATAAAAAAAAGTCTAGGTCTTATTCTGAGTCATGGGCGGTGGTAACCATTTCTCACCAGGTGGGTCTTCAGCTCGTTCCATAACTTTATTAATAAAAATAAATATGTTTGTATGTTGGTTTCTTTTTCCAAGGACGCTGAATTTGGCTGAATTCTTCAGCATAGACAACTGACCTGAAATTATACCTTACCGCGGAGTTACCAGCAGTTTTTTTTTTAAAAAAACGTTTGCACACTCATGCCTCTGCACTAGGATTCCCTGTGTCGCAGACGGCATGGACAAACACAGAAACACAAGACAAACACCCAAGCCCCGAGAACAAACTTCATGCTTACCGGGATAGTAGGCTATATGTTAATTCAGAATATAAACTAGCATGATATATTATTACATCCAAACCCGTTGAGTCGTTTGAGCGTGATGGAGTAACAAACATACATACTCATGCTTTGATAATCAGTGATAATTCTGATGCAGATAAATCCGCGGACAAAAGCTAGTCACCCATAAAAGTAACTTCCGAATACTTTAATTAAAACCTATGATTATAGATCATAATCATAATCCAATAATTATAATTGTTGGTACTTTATTTGGAGTTACAATTATAATTGATACTATTAATTAGTACGGGTCACGATTGGAACCCGCTGAAGGTCCTCATAAACTGGTTCATGCTTTAAAGCTATCATTGTGTGGATATGCTTTAACCGACTGCCAGAGGGGGTTATGTATTCGGCTGTATTTTTTTTATATTTGTTATTACCTCAGTTCTCTGTCATTTATCAAACAATTTGAAGAAAATTTTTTGAATTGAAAATAAATTTCAATTCTGAAATGCATTCAAATTGGTTTCATAGAAATTTTATCGAAATCGGTTCAATAGTTTGGTAGTTAAATTACAATAACTAGAAAATATATTACATGTACACGAAATTGCATATTTTACTTTCCTGTGTCAAATTTTTTCACACGTTATATACCAATTTTAAAATTCCAATTTACCCATTTTCATGTTTCTTTTTCAAAATCGTAGGGTGTATTCGCGGATGTGTGTAAAAACGTTCCCGTTTTCCCGCTACTAAGCGGCAGAGGAGGGCACCGTGGGGTTTTAGTGGGTCCCACATAACCGTTCTGTCTCCTCGTGGCAGGGGGGGAGGTTGAAACCTCCTGGGTTGTGCAAAAGGAGCATCAAAAAGTAGGAGTAGAACTAGTTCTCCCTGAGAAATACTGGTGGTGGTGTACTCGCATTACTGTGTTCCGGTGGAAGGGTGTGGGCGCCGGTGAAATCACAGGCGCACAAAACGTAACATCCCTGTCTCGGGTGACGGGATGCTCGGGATGCGACTTGGTCTTCTCATATTATGGGCGTAGGTAATCACTTAACATCAGGTGGGCCGTCTGCCCGTTCCATCACTAAAGTCACATAAAAAAGCATACCAATACTTTAAAAAGGTTGTATCCAACTCTTGCTCATCTTAACCTCCTTCCGTTAATTTCAGTAGGCGTCAGAATATTTGACCTAATGACATTATGAGTACAAACAAATGTAGTTCAAACTACATTGACATATTTGGGAACGAAAGTTGCAGTGACAACGTTTCAACGGACAGTGTAGGTTGAAAAGTTGTCACTGCAACAAGACATCAATTCGGCTGTTTAAATATATTTTTTAATGTTTCTTTCTTCTTCATAATCTCCATCATTTGTAAACCGATTTTGAAAATTATTTTTTTATTGAAAGGATATGCTTTCAGATTGGTACTATAGAATTTTATTAAAATCAGTGCAATAGTTTGGTAGATAAATCAAAATAACTAGTAATATATATATCCATCTTGGGTGACGGGCGAAACACTATGCGATTTGGTTCTTCTCATACTTACGATTTACGTGTTATTATTGTCTAGGAGCGGTGGTAACCACTTAACATTAAGCGACCATCAGACACTATTATAGCATAAAAAACTCCTAATAAAATATTTTTAGCAATAAACAACACTCAGATTTATCACATCCTATTGCTAATGCTACATAAAAATCAAGCGATTATTTGTATCCTCTTGATTTAAACCGACCTTTGACACCGCGCTCTCTACCCTTTGGATACGGAACCCTCAGAAAAATAAAGCATTCTATGCGTTGAACAGGAAAACCAATGCGATAGTACTCTGGTACTAATACTGAACCCGCCCGCCCACAACAATGCCTTATAGGAATCTTGTTTAATCATGTACGAACTTGATCAGACATTCCCGGTAGCAATTCAATTGAGACTTAGAGGTGTACGAATGGTTTTCAAGAGGTTCAAGCGGCACGCTACAGAATATAAACGTTAAAATAAACGTTTACACACTCATACCTCTGCACTAGGAATCCTTATCGCAGATGGCATGGACAAACACAGAAACACAAGACAAACACCCAAGACCCGAGAACAAACTTCATGCTCACCACACAAAGAGTGCCCCGGGAATCGAACCCGGGACCCCTCGCTTCGAAGGCAGGGCTACTACCACTAAGCTAAGGAGCCATCTAGAGAGCCGTATAGAGTAGTTATATATAAAAAATAAATAAATCTATACTTAATATTATAAAGCTGCAGAGTTTGTTTGTTTGTGAAAGTTAGTTTTAAGAACGAATGATCTCGTAACATATTTATTTGAATAAAGAAATTAACTTTTCCAAGTTATTTTTAAAAAACCAACAGTAATAAAGATTTTTGAATTTGACTTGACTTTTATTAAATCTGTTAACAGATCAAAATTACATTTTAAGGTCAAAAGCCGAGAGGCGATACTTAGCTTCATGTCCCCCACAGACAAGTGCCAACAAGTTTTGGTTCTAGGACATGAGGTTCCCACATTCACACAGTCATAAGTCAACAGTATTCTCCAGCTAGGATTTGAACCGGCGACCTTTGGTTCAGTATGTCGAGGCTCCCGCTAGGTTGCAACAGCTTATTTGACATTTAGTTTTATTTATTAAATGTCTATATTACTAATGGAATTGTTTGTCAGCATTAAGAAATTATAATACGACGTCATATTGTTATAAAACGTGTTATAACTCAATTATAACTAGTTATAACCCATAGAACACAACAAAAAATATCTGCCGAATCGGTAGAGTCATTTTTGAGTGATACCCATGCATGCACACTTTGTGTGGTGTACATGAAGTTTGTTCTCAGGTCCTGGGTGTTTGTCTTGTGTTTCTGTGTTTGTCCATGCCATCTGCGACACAGGGAATCCTAGTGCAGAGGTATGAGTGTGTTAACGTTGTTGTTGATTCACATTGGACTGTTCTCAAAGCCACGAATACATTTTGTTCTAACGAACCCGTCAGTACAGATTGTCATCTGTGAACCAACATCAGCTCTTGAGAAATTGGGTCTATTGTTTTAATCCAAGAGCACTCGTGCTGAAAATTTAATTGATAGTCTTGTTGTAGCTCAGAATTTTAGCAGCTGGTTAAATATAGTTGAAATGGTCATACTTTTTTTTTCGTTAGGAAAATGCTTGGCGTGTACCCGCCTCGATGAGGATGGCCCTCGATGGGGGAGCGAGGCGGAGTATGTCGGGGTCAACTTGTTGCCGCTACCGACTAAAAACCTGACGTTCTCCTAATTCAACGACTATAGCGGGGCTGCGGGTCCGCTTTTCACATGCTCCGCTGCCCCGCCGTCGACGTCCGTTGTGGACTCGCCCCCCGTTGGCAACGACTTCTCTGGAGCCCCTTATAAGTGAGGGGCGACGGTTGCCCCCGCATCCGACGCCCCATGGCCTCCAAGTGAAATATATACTATATTTTACATGTCGAAACTTTTTTAGATTAATTTAAAGCAATATTTATAACATGCTAACTTTTGTAATGAATAAAAGTTTTTTTTTTTTTTTCACCCTTATTATAGTCTAGTTTGATGTAGTGACAGCCTTCTTAAAGCTAATTCGGTAAGGGGGTACCGGCTTCATGTTATACCCCGCAGTTACCACTTAGACGTGGGTTATCGGCTTATCCTACTACTATTATAAAGGCGAAAGTTTGTAAGTATGGATGTATGGATGTTTGTTACTCTTTCACGTAAAAACTACTGAATGGATTTGAATGAAACTTTACCACAATATAGCTTATACATCAGAATAACATATAGGCTACAATTTTTGAGGTTTCTATAAAATCTATATATATAAAAGAAAGTCGTGTTTGTTACAACACTTATAATTCGAGAACGGCTGGACCGATTGCCATGGTTTTTGATTTGTTGGATTTGTTTCCGTCCCGAATAGCAGAATAACTATTAAAAACATTGGAAAATTAACGAAAAAAATAAAATCAATTTATCCCCGTATTCTCCACGGGAACGGGAACTATGCGGGTGAAACCGCGGGGCGCAGCTAGTCTAGTCATAAAGGAGACAAATGACTGGCCTTACAGCTCAGTACTTTGCCTTCTGCACTGTAGGTCGTGAGTTTGATTGCCACTCAGGACAAGTATTTGTGTTACGAAAATATGGTTATTCTGTGTCTTTGTGTTAATATGCATTATATTTAAGTAATTGCAAAAAAAAAAAACTATGTATTCTATCAGTTCAGACGGCTCCGTGGCTTAGTTGGTGGTAGCCCTGCCTTCGAAGCGAGGGGTCCCGGGTTCGATTCCCGGCCGGGGCATACTTTGTGTGGTGAGCATGAAGTTTGTTCTCGGGTCTTGGGTGTTTGTCTTGTGTTTCTGTGTTTGTCCATGCCATCTGCGACACAGGGAATCCTAGTGCAGAGGTATGAGTGTGTGTAAACGTTTAAACGTTTAGTTATCTTATTCCCATAGTACAAGATATGCTTAGTTTGGGGCTTGTGAAATGTCCATGAATATTTATTTACTGGTCTAGCTGCCTTAAAGGGCTGTGGTGGGTCCTCTCAAACGACATCGTGATAGATAAGACCTTCGGATTTGAAGTATTGGCAATGTTGAGACAATTGCCATTAGCTAGGATTCCAGATTGACAGGCGATGGTGACCTGTCATACAGACACCATGCAATGTTCAGTTCAGATCATTCAAGTTAGTCAACTCTCTGACCGGTCATTTGAATGAGTGATTGAATTGAATGATTTTCTGATTCGGAGGGCACGTTGAGATATCGGTCCTGGGTATACTAGTCGATAAGGCATTGGAGTGGAGTTAGAGGTTACTAATAGAATACTTATGGTAAAAGTAAGTATTTACAAAAAATAGTATTACTTATACTATTTTTTGTAAATACCTACTTAAAATACATATTATCCAAGATAGAATATTTTTTTTTGCCGGAATGTTGGTAAAATATTTGTTGTATAGTCAAATATAAAATTAAATCCTTCATATTTTGCCTCATCCAGGCATTAAAAAACTTCGATTTATATTTAAATAGTATGTCCTTTAATTAGAAGTGGGTTGGAATCGTACCTACGAACTGCCAACTTTACTGTGTTTTGAGGTCAGCAAATTTATTTGTACCCTGCAACAAACTCTTCTAATATTCCCAAAAACTTTTTTATCACCGGCTATGGCCCACTTCTCCATTCAACCACCATGATATAAAACTTGGAATATCACATAACAGTCATAATAAACCACGTGAAGCGTGAACTTCGTGCAATTTAATGACATCATAAACTCAGATGATTCGAATAATCACTTCCTAATGTAGCATCAGTTAGTCATGCGTTTAATTTTTTAACAAATCTAAGGTGTTTAACCTTCACGGATAATTTTTACACACGATAACTTTGAACTACGACAAAAAGTTTTTTTTTTTTTATGTGGCTTAATGCTGTTTTGCATCCGCCAACTGGTTTGTGCACGATCCGAGGTAGAAAAAATATTTTAATAGTTAAATAAGTAATAACTTACGTAAACATTTAAAACCTTTTATTGTTTTACATCCGCTTAACGTTTTTATTAACATAAATATTTACAGGGACATATAAATTCAAGTCGTTATTATAATTCAGAAAGCAAATAATTAACTTTAATATAAATATATTTGTGACTCAATCGAATATATAATATTAAGTTGTTTGAACGATAGCCGAACGGAAACATAAAATTTTATTCTACGGTTATTTTGACATGTTGACTCGTAAAAGTTTTGTATTCAGTACAATCTTTAAGTTTAACACATTATTTAAAATATGTAAAAATTTTTGATACAAATCATTATTTGTTTAATCTACACGTATCATTTAACCTGTTTTTGTTCAGTGTTGCACAATATAAAAATGAATATCACACATTATGTAATATGCCAACAGATATTTTTTGCCGGCATTTTTTTCCCAGATCATGACCAATATTCAGAAGTACCAAAGTTTTTGTATTCTAAGTCAGTAGTACCATCTTTTTGCCTTCTTCAAAATTACTCACGATCTCACAATCATAAGTAGGAAACATTTAGCACATTAAATGAGAAAAAATCTTTATGGATTCACGGTAGAATTTTTTTGCATTCATCAATTATAATGTTATAAATATTATCTTTTCTATTTTACTACCGTATAAATTGTAGAATAATGTAAGAGGTACTTGAATCTGACAACGCATTTTATTGTAACACTTTTAGCTTTTTTCGCTTCACATTTTTGATATTTCAATATTAATGTTTGCAGCTAACCTTACGTAGTTCATCATCCAATCAAGTCTTTAACCTTCCCAGTTAACAAAACCCAAGTAATACCGTAAGAATCCAACGGAAATAAAGTATTTTGAAATTGAATTATAACAAAATTTTAATATAATAGTAACGACCAGACATAATATGCATCAAATTATATTTGTATCCTCTAGGCTGGGATAGATCTAAGTCCACGCGGACGAAGTCGCGGGCAACGGCTAGTTTATGATATATGTTTGAGACCTTCGGGTGAAGGAAGATTTAATTTTGTTCAATCATGTCTTTATCCGACAAAATACGCATTAAGGAACAAAGCCTAAGGTCAAATAGGAAGCAATTTACCTCATCTTTAATAATTCTCCTAATGGGTACTAAATTAGACAAATGGTTTCTTATATTCATGGACATTACACACAGCGCCATCTAGCCCCAAGTTCAGCTTAAAGTGTACTATGGGAACCAGATAAATGAAAGAATACCTTACAAAGTATTTTTGCGAGCAAATGCGACAGACAAAAGCTTTAAAATTGTTTTATATATTATATATACTTTTAAATGCATTTAGCTATTAGGTTGACATCACAAAAGAATTGAATTGAAGTCCAATCATAGTTAACATACGAATTATTATGACTATTATCAATATTAAATTCGAATTTTCTGTAGCCTTTCAAAGCAGACAAGATAGTTCTTAAGATTATATTAGATAATTTAATACAAAATTATAGATTAAAATTAAAATTAAATTAATAATCAATGCTGCTGTAAAGGGGCGTAGTCAGGTTTACATTCCAATTGTAATGATGATTAGCATTAAATAATTGTTTAACAGTTTGAAAATGGTTACAGATTGTGTAAGCATATATATATAATACATATATATATATCGTTCCCTGATAGGCGAAGGAATCGAGAAAAAAAAAAGAATTTTATATAAATTAGGAGTCTCCCCCATTTTACAGACTTCAAAAAGGAGGCGTATCTCAATTCAGCTGTATTTTTTAATGATAATAGGAGTTAATTAGGAATTTGTAAGCAAATAGGCTCCGTGGATTAGTAGCCCTGCCTTTAAAGTGAGGGGTCTCGGGTTCTATTCCCGTTTGGGAGTGTCGTGAGTATGATGTTAGTTCTCAGCTCTTGGGTGTAAATGCCATCTGCGACACACGGAATCCTGGTGTGTAAACGTTCATATATTATATTTATTTAATATAATAAATATTTATTATCCTTGTATATTAACCATGACCTAAAGATAATCTACGTATATAATAAGTCTTAAAAAGAAATAAAACTCTTAACAATAGGGACCTTTTAACGAAACTCACCTTTAGACTTAAGTCATAAATCTGATGATAAATCAGAATAACACGAAAAGATTTATGTTATCTATGATTGAAATCTTAAACTTGTGGTGATGATATTGTACATTACAATGTACTTATAAATATAGCCATTGGTAATATTTTTATCTGTGCTCAATTAGTTTTTGCGAGTTAAAGAACTCGTGAACATAATAGCATGTTCAATAACAGCCAACTCCTATAATCAACTGACAGATATAATATAGTAACATTCTTATAAGTAAAATTTGATGTATGGAAATTTTCTTTGAATAATGGATTGATTTAAAAAGGTAACCGAGGTACTCAAAAAATTCACCATTTTGTTTCTTATCTGACAAATGTGACGGGACGAGTTGAATGCCCACCTGATGTTAAGTGGTTACCTCCGCCCATAACAACAGCAAAACGATTTACGTCCCCAACCAAAGCATAAGTGTACTTTTTTAGTTTATATTGTAATATCTAGTGTTGTTAGTCTATGAAAAAACTGTACGTCTAATTTTACGTCAATAAATGATTATTATTATTATTATAAGACATAAGTCGCACCCCGTTGCTCCCGTCACCCGAGATGTTGCGTCTCATGCGCATGTGATTTTACCGGCACCCACACCCTTCCACCGGAACACAGCAGCGCGAGTGCAGTGCGTTTGCGTTGTGTCAAAAATATTTTTTTTCAATTGATACCATCGAATCATTTTATCATTGTGGAGGCCAAATGAGATCATTCCTAGCGTCATTTATCATTGTATGTTTCAATACATCAATCAATTTGTTCCTCTGTCTGTCTGAGTAATTTTGTAACGCCCACGGGGTTATGTATAATAGTTTTTTTATTTGTTTATTAATTTGTATGTACTGTAGGCCAGTAGGTCACAAGACCTCTCCGTACTGAAATTGAGATTAAATTGATCTCGGAGTTTTATATTTAAATCTAATAATAAATTGACGATAGGTAGTTTTTCTTCTACTAAATTCCCGAATATAAATAATAATAAATAATATATATTCATGGAAATTTTACACAGCGCCATCTAGCCCCAAACTAACTGGCCCAAAAAATATTTTTTTGTTAATTGTTACTTTATTTTTTACAAATGTTGCCTGGAAGAGACCTTTATCATTAATAAGCTCACCTGTAGAAACCTTTTTCTTGTATTTGTGTGTGAAATTTATTATTTTATTTTGTATTACAAGAATAATTTATTTTGAAGAGGTATTAAAGAGCCATTCGTTCATTATTCATTCTAAGAACACGTAATCTAGGTTTTAATATTTGGCAACATGTAAAAATTAGGAAATAGTTTCGAAACACAATTCATATCATGCCAATAATTGATGACTAACTTAATAATCATACAAAGATTATAAACACGTCAATTGCGAATTCTTGGCCTTATTCGATGACCTTGATGGTTTTGTGGTTTGGATAATGTTAGAGTCGAGAGTCCCCTTTTTCATAGATACGCAAAAAATGGATACCAGAAATCGAGGATCTTGGCTACCCTTTGAGAGCTTGCCCACAAACACACTTGCGCCTAACTGCTTTACCAGATCGGCAGTCATCCTATTTGTGTTCTGCACGAGACATGTGACGTACAATCTTCCCTGGAACCGTCGCAAGCCATGTCGGAGGCTCTCGGGCAGCTTACAACACCGACACCAGAGTTGGCAACGTGCCCGCACATGAGAAAAAATGCGTTCACTGAATAGCGGAAATATCTGCAAAATATTTTACAAATCCAAAGTATTCAAGTACCATAAACCGCTGTTTTAAATCAAATGTAATAAACGTTTACTCTCTCATATTACTGAACTAGCATTGACTGTGTTGAAGGTGGCATGGACAAACACAGAGACGCGAGGTAAACATGCAATACTTAATAACAAACTTCACGCTCATCAGACAATGCCTGCCCCGGGACCCCGTCCCGTCAAACAGTATACTCGATATATTAAATTGAAAATGCCTGTAAGAAATGATTTTGTAAACACTACCCGTGCAATGAATCCGCGACTCTCGAATCAAGTCATTTATTTAGCAAACGAGTACATTCACGAACATCCCGTTGTTTTTTAAATCAAATCACTCTAAAATGATGACTAAGGCAAATTGTCGTGTGGAGACGAGCGCTAGCACGTAAACTGCAAACTCTTGACCTCAATTCTTAGCGAGCGAAATATCATTAATCACTTAAAAATACCTAATATCAACCTCCCAAAATTGCTATACCCTGAAAACTATATTCAAAACAGCCTATATCATCGCGCTAATAATTTTGTCCTTCAATAAATTGTTTTACACAAGTTAGTTTTACGAAAATGTAAAGACACCCGAATTGGTGTAATGGTTATGATGATTTTCAAAGGCCTGAACAGATCTTCATTAATTATTGCTAAAAAACCATCACGATCCTGTCAGTTTTCAAACAGAAAACACCGCATCAAAATTGGTCGTTTCGGAAGCTACGATGCCACAGACAGACACACAGATACATACTACAACCGTATAACATTTTCGCCGAGGGAAAAAAAATAGGTATGTGTTTAGTGGTTCTACTTGTACCCCCTTTTTTTTTTGTCAAGGGGGAAATACTTTGCGTATACCCCACGCCTCCCCAAGGCGTGGGGTTATGTCTGACTCACCCCCAACACTACTCAGAAATAGCAGTGCTGAGGGAATACACACTAAAACCCCCTTGGTGTTCCTACACTACGCCTTCACGCTGGGGGTACGGTATCACTCTTCCGCGGCCCCAGCGGAGTTGGTCCTCGCGTATCGGGACCCCATGTATGTATGTAGCTCCCTAAGGTGGCGTGCCCGGAACACGAAGCACGCCAGCCTCCGGTGGGGACCTCATTTTTCGCACGGCAGATTCCTACTCGTACCCCCTGGGCGCTAAAGGAACAACTAAAAGTTATTAATAACTAATGTAATTACAAACAAATAGAATTCCATATTACAAGCTATGCTATGTTTGGTGTTAGCTGATCCCGAATCAGACTAATGTTTGTTTCTCCTTTACGCTCTAACGGCTCAACAGATTAGGATAAAATTTAATACCAGGATAGCTTAGAAATATGCTACTTTTGATCCCGGAAAACCGCTCGCAACACCACAGGAACAGCTCCTATACTATTAATAAATCCCTCAATAATATAACCGTACCAGCCTCTAATGTTCCCACTGCAGGGACACCGTCCTACTCTCCATAATTGAGAGTGAATAGGCTCTAATCTAACACGGGAGCCCAATCCGGATTGGTGGATGTCACATGTCGTCGAATTTTTGCTTCTAAGACATCTTTCTTTCTTTCGTACATAAATTTTTTCAAGTGAAAAAACTCATTGGTGCACGTGTTTGTTTGAACCAGCAACCTTCAGATTGAAAGTCGGCGTCTATGCCCCTGGGCCGCCACGCTCTCAATAATATAACGAATTTAGCAAATTCTTCATCAAATCATAAGAATAAGATTTACACAACACAATCGCAGAAATATGTTATTGTGATAAGGTGGAAAGTGTGTCGTTTGATAACCTTATTTCATACATATCGACAGTGAGGAAATACTGATAACTTATCAATATTATTTGTGTGAAAGTATATGTATTATATATAATTATAATATTACTAGCGACCCGCCCCAGCTTCGCACGGTTATTAATCATCAGTGTCGTATCGGAAACTACCCGTGCAAAGCCGGGGTGACTTGCTAGTGTATTATACATATAAACCTTCCTCTTGAATCACTCTATCTATTAAAAAGAACCGCATCAAAATCCGTTGCGTAGTTTTAAAGATATAAGCATACATAGGATATAGGGACAGAGAAAGCGACTTTTTTTTATACTATGTAGTGATTAGCTGTGCCCCGCGGCCCTCACCTAGTTTTCCAGGATCAAAATTAGCCTATGTGTTAACCCTGGTTACATTTTATCCAAATCCTTTGAACCGTTTGAGTGTGAAGGTGGTATAAACATACATACATACGCACACGCATACGTACAAACTTTCCTTTATAATATAAGTAAGGTTTATTGCATACACATATATAATGTCTATAATTACTTACTTACTTTCAGTGTCGGATAATGCTGAGGCAGAGACCCTTTTGTACTCTTATAACGTTTTGTTGTGTAATATTATATATTTTATCATATTATTACACACAAAACCGAGGTCTAACCTATAAAAACGTACTATATAAGTATTCGTAAAAAAGTACTTTAGACGGCTCCGTGGCTTAGTTGGTAGTAGTCCTGCCTTCGAAGCGATTCCCAGGTTCGATTCCCAGCCGGGGCTCACTTTGTGTGGTGAGCATGAAGTTTGTTCTCGGGTCTTGGGGGTTTTGTCTTGTGTTTCTGTGTTTGTCCATGCCATCTGCGACACAGGGAATCCTAGTGCAGAGGTATGAGTATGTTAACGTTGTTTTTTGTTACTATATGACTAGCTAACCTTTGTTTGGGGCTCGCTGTGTGAAATATCCACGAATATTTGTTTATTATTCTACTGCTACTAAAGTGAACTAGCACAATTCAAAATTTGCCATTTTACCATTCAGCAAAATGATACGACAAATGTCAATGTCAGGAAACCGCAAAACTGGTTGATCCAACATGAGATTAGGACGTTGTATGACTTCTTATGTAACAATAAAATCGGCTTACGTGCAGGTGAAATTGACTAACTTGGCAACACGATTGTGTTACGTGATTTATTCTAGAAGTTACGGTAGAAACAGTATCGTTGTCAAACCCAAACTTATTAACTTACTAGCGGACCGGGCCACGCGTTGCTGTGGCTAACGTTTTTGTCATACGATATTATAATTTGCAATAAATTAAAATTGCGACTATAATTTGAGATTTAAACTATCCTATCTCTCAAGTTGGATCGAACTGCACATGGTGTGCGAATTTTATTATAATCGGTTAAGTGGTTTAGTAGTCCATTGAGGACAAACATTGTGACACGAGATTTATATATATTAAGATATTCCTTTAGATCTTAAGTATCGTTTGGACACGTCAATTTACACACACAAGTAAACAATCCGTGCGCATATAACATTATGCGCACGGAATATCATAGTTCATTAGGTAGGCGCATTATATGCACACAGATATGTCGTATAATATTTTTTTATATTTTATCTAATCTTTTTCCCTTTAATAAGATTCTGTCTGTCTGTTTCTAACCAATTGTGAGTACACTAATGCTTGGCGACAGATTCCAGGTGTGGTGAGAACCTCTCCGGACGGACTTGTCACAAGTTCTACGGCTACTTTTGGTTGCACCTTTATCACCACCTGGGGGTACGTATAGGGTATCAAAGGGTACACACCTACGGACGCGAGCAACTGGGCCCTCTACTCTAGGATTTAGGATGTAGGGCTGTGGATCATTCAGTGTTTGTAACTTTCCATGCATTGTCTGCGCTTCCGTGTATAATTTTGTCGTTCCACAGCGCCACGGTTCGCCCACAGATTAACACAACGAACTTGACGCTTTGTAATATGACCTGATCATTGTACCATAACTGGGCCGAAGAAAGTGACATTGATTTGTCAGTGTGACAGCTGTCATAATCAGCCTTAATGCAGAAACAGATGGCAGGGAATACTTTCGATTGTCTTATTTATAATTTTTGAGCGGTCCAGTTGTACGCGTCCGTAGGTGTACCCTTTGATTCCCTGCACGTACCCGCTGGGTGGTGCTAAAGGAGCAACCAAAAGTAGCAGTATAAATTGTGCTAATTTCGTCCGGAGAGGTACTGTTGTTGTAAATTGTTGTAAGTGGGTTAACAGTACCTACGGTATGCTTTTGTTAATTTTGAAATCACAATATATTTAGACGGCACTATGTGAAATGTTCATTTATTTTTATCTGTTTTAAATTCACATTTCATCTCAACATTTGTCACAATTCAAAGGCAATATTTCCCCGGATACACTTATTAAATGTACTTAGATGCGTAAATAATTCCCGATCTAATGGGAGATACCGAAGGTTGGTGTAATTATCCTGTCCAGGTGAAATTACCAGGAAAAATAACAGGAAACGTGTCGAATGCTTCGAATCAGGTTTGACGGTGGAATTACGGGAATCGTAGGCGGGGAAGGCAAGTGGATTCACAAGATTATTTATATAAATAGACGTAGAGACGATATGTCTTTCCACTAGGGTTATTACTATAACTTTAGTAGGTTGTCTGGAAGAAATCATTTCATGTGAGTTAACCTTTTTTGAATAAAATCGGATTGAATTTTCAAACATGTGTTTTCAACAATTGAATTCAAATCAAAAGCACTAAGGAGTATTGATATCAACTTTGATTCAAATCACCCTCAAAATAACTTTATACCCCTTTTTAATCACTATTTGTTTGTAATTTATTTCACTAAAATCAGCTATATACGAGTATATACCTTGAAATGTCGAATAAAACTGTTTTCTTCATAAGTTTTACATTGGCATTAGGCTGCTCAGTTTTTTATGTGACTAAGACGACGGTACGCGCATGGCCCCCCTTGTGTTAAGTGGGAGACACCACCCATAAACAATGCGACTCAGTTCACTTACTTCCCTTACTAAAGTATGAGGAAGACGTGGCGTAGCGCCCGTCGATTGCTGTTACGCCTCAAGTCTAAAAATTCCGGTGAACAGGAAACCACACCCTCTAAGTCTCTGAGGTGACTTAATATCACTAAAAAATGTACCTGCGTGCTTAATTAATCGTTTTTAACCTTTGAAGTGCATAAATATAGACTTTTTAATCACCCATCCATCATCTAACTAATCAAACAGACATAAAACTTACTTTCGCATGTAGGAGTACAATAGTCAGCGGATTGAGAATTATCCGATAATCTTAGAGTTTTACAAACATTCAAATGCCAAATCTCACTTTCACTGGAATCACAATCGATAGCTATGTGTGCTAACTCATAATTTATCACAGAACTACTTTCACTATTTTTCAATTATGCCGTTTACTTTGAAGTAGAGAGTGAAATTAACACAAAGTGTTTGTCCTTTCGATTTTGGCTCTAGAACAAGTTCAGAAGAGATAATAAGTATAATGTTTATTTCAAATCGTGTTCGAACTAAGCCTTCTATAGCTAATTTTCAACATTTACCGTTGAATTTCCAAAAAAATCCTTACGTTTTTTTATCAAATATGTATCAGGTTTTTGTTCTGAATATTACGAGCACAACGAAATAGAAATCGGCATAATCGGTCCAGCCGTTTTCGAATTTAAGCGAGACTAACGAACAGCAACTAATTTTTGTATAGGGATTATTGATTTACCACAATGACGCAATCCCAACATCATTATAAAGGAAATCGCATCACGGGTAATCTTGACCTCAAAATTATACGTAAATCGTGATCGAAAATATTAGTCACGTAAAAATTATACGCATATATTTTGCATTATCTAGAAATACGGATGCTGCAACTTCGTGATGCATAAATTAAGAATGTAAAATTTATAAACAATAAAAAAATATAATATTGTAATAACAGGATAAGTTCACGATGGAAACATTGATCATTATAATTTTCAATTCCGGTGTTTTACGACGTAACTGCAAAAATGGTGGACTTAGGTATGTATTTTGCGTAACATGGGTCAACTACCCTATAGTTAGTTAGTCATTAACTAACTATATAAGTATATAATGACATATATTAACAGTTTTGCAGGGATGCGACTTAATATGTGTTCATTGCCATATGGGACGTGGATACAACGATTAAATAAAAAAAACTTTTACACACTCATACCTCTGCACTAGGATTCCCTGTGTCGCAGATGGCATGGAAAAACACAGAAACACAAGACAAACACCCAAAACCCGAAAACAAAATTTTTACTCAAACACAAAGTATGCCCCGGCCGGTAATCGAGCCCGGGACCCTTCGCTTCGAAGGCAGGGCTACTACCAATTAAGCCACGGAGCCGTCTAATTACATTAGTATGATTAATTGAAAGACAGCCAGCTTATAATCGATTTCATTTAAGATTGTCAAAATTCACAACATCATTAACACTTACGACAAAAAACCCGTTAAGTTTAAAATGAGCGAAGAACGGTAAACTTGAAAACAATTAATACTAGGAAGCAGACCGGTACACAAATCGGTCAAGGCTCGCATATTCATGTATGATGTAGTGACAACTGCTACATTGTTCATGTGAACTAAACGCTAACGTATACTAAACGCTACCCCTTCTTTTTGTTGACGAAGGAGAATCTGCAACGGATACATCGGTTGCCCTGAGGGAGACAACCGAGTTATGTAGGACTTTTACCCAACTAAACCCCTCCGGTGGCCGACCTCTGCGCATTCGAAAATTTCTGGGCTCTCCAAAAGGAACTTCACCAGAAATCCTCTCGCACGTTGCCGTGAGGCCCGTTCCCGGGGGAGGGTGAAAAAGAAGTGCTCTACTCGTCGGGTCCAGGGTAGCCTTCCCTGGACCGTCGGGTCCAGTAGTAGAGCAGACAGAGCAGCCTTTACACACCCCTGGACTATTATTCCCTGTGATGAGATTATGAACTGTAACATGAGTCATCTTTGAGGATTTTGTCAGCGTCCGCGCTACAGAAGGTATGTACATACAATAACACAGCGAACCAAGATCAAACAAACACCATGCTCACCACGCAACGCATGCCCCGGCCGGGAATTGAACCCGGAGCGCACACTTCGAAGGCAGGGATACCAACTAAACTACGAAATTAGTTTAGTAAAAGCGTTGGAGGAAAAGACGAAATAATTTAACACACACCGACTAAGCGAAGATAAACGTTAACACTCATACCTCTGCACTAGGATTCTCTGTGTTGCAGATGGCATGGACAAACACAGAAACACAAGAAAATCACCCAAGAACCGAACAAACTTCATGTTCACCACACAAAGTGTGCCCCGGCCGGGAATCGAAACCCTCGCTTCGAAGGCAGGGCTACTACCATTAATCCACGGAGCCACGGAAGATAATTAAATTTTATAGGGTCAAGTTACATGCTTAGTATGTAACTATACATACGTATGCTTAGGACGTACCTACATCGTAAGTGCTATTAAAGTTATCAGACTTAGTATTATACTATAGTACTGTGTCAGTTATCTGGTTATACTACAAGATTAGTATTAGAGTGCACCATTGCTTGGCGGCGGATTGCAAGCGTGGTGGCAGTACTTCTCCGGACGAACTTGGCACGAGTTATACTGCTACTTTGGAATGTTTGGAATGTTTTAGGGAGGTCCAGTTGCGCCAAGCAATAGTGGGTGCATTACTGTGTTCCGGTGGAAGGGTGTGGCTGCCGGTGAAATCACATGCGCATGGGACATATCATCCCCGTCTCGGGTGATGGACGCAGCAGGATGAATGCGACTCAGTAAAGATTTGGATCTCATACTGAGTCGCGCGCATTACTGTTGTCATGGGCGAGGGTCACCACTTACCATCAGGTGGGCCCTCAGCTCGTTCCGTCACAAATGCACATTAAAAAAAAATGTACCTTTCGCACCACCCAGGGGATACGTGTAGGGACTCTAAGGGTACTTACCTACGGACGAACATGCGCCCCAAAATAGCCTCATTAGTGCCACGATTTCCAAAGATAATGAGCAAACTTGACATATTTTGCAGTAGATATCTTTACGCATAAAATATTATCGGTAGGTCAATGCCATTAATATTGATTAAGATTAAATTGAAATTTTCTGCCGTTTACAAATTTTGATAGGCGTTCAATTCGTGCGGTGATTAAAATAATGAACTCACTTTCATTGGGCTTTGTTCATTGCCACAGATTAATAAAATCTGCCATTGGTGTGATCGTTCTAATGGAAGAATTAGGTTGTATTAAGCTAATTAGACAAAAAAGCTAATTAGATTTCGTCAAAACGGTGACGGAAAACGTCCTGAGGAAACCGACATGTCTTATTGGGTGTGTGAATATGACTCCGCCCTTTCTCAACAGATGTCGTTTTTAGTATTGTTTACGTGTACTAATAAATGACCATACTTGTATTCGATAGTACTGAATGTCAGCTATCTAACGCATTTTATGATATTTGGTTGAAGTGTAAGCAACAATTGTTTTCACCTTTTCGAAAATGTCGGTTTTTATTCCAAATAAACGTCATTTGCGGGAAGTGTTATTACATTATTTTATTGCGAAGAAAACTGCAGCGGAAACTTATCGTTTGCTTGTGGAGATTTATGGTGAGCATGCTCCGTCTAATACAACTTGCAAGGAATGGTTTCGACGATTTCAAAATAACGATTTTAGTACTGAGGATAAAGAACATGGAAAACCACCAAAAAAATTTGAAGATGCTGAATTGGAAGCATTATTGGCGGAAGATTCTTGCCAAACTCAATCAGAATTAGCTGCAGCATTAAATGTTGATCGTTCAACTGTTGCAAAGCGTTTACAAATGATGGGAATGATTCAAAAAGCCGGTGACTGGGTTCCACATGATTTAAAAGAAAGAGACATGGAACGTCGGAAAACCATTTGTAAAATGCTGCTTCAAAGACAGCAAAGAAAAGGATTTTTGCATCGGATAGTCACAGGAGACGAAAAATGGATACACTACGAAAATCCTAAACGCAAAAAAGCTTGGGTGAAACCAGGCGAACCAGGCCCATCACAGCCAAAAATAAATATTCACTGTGCCAAGGTCATGCTCTGTATTTGGTGGGATCAGAAAGGTATTGTATATTATGAGTTGCTCAAACCCTCTGAAACTATTAATGGAGAAGTTTACCGACGACAACTAATGCGTTTGAAGCGAGCCATAGAAGAAAAACGACCAGAATGGGTGAATAGACATAACAAATTAGTTCTTCAGCATGACAATGCCAAACCGCATACCGCAGAAGTCGTAAAAAGATATTTAGAGGGACAGGACTGGGAAGTGTTACCCCACCCGCCATATTCACCAGACATAGCTCCTTCGGATTACCACCTATTCCGGACGATGCAGACAGACCTTACTGGAGAAAAGTTTACTTCATGTGAAAGTATCAAAATTTGGATTGACAACTGGATAAGCTCAAAAGACCAGGACTTCTTCCAGCAAGGAATACGAAAACTACCTGAACGATGGGCGAAGGTTGTAGCTGCAGATGGAGCATACTTTCAATAATTTTTTTTTTAATTTTGTAAGCGAACAAATGTGTTTTATTTTGACAAAAAGGGGCGGAGTCATATTCACACAATAGAACCAAAAATGCGACGACATGTGATATTTACCAATCCGGATTGGGCTCCTATGGTAGATCAGAGCCCATTCACTCTTAATTATCGAGAGTAGGCCGGTGTCCCAGTGGGAACATTAGAATCTGGTACAGTACGGGGAAGCTAAGTAGAATAAATGTAATGTTATGGTATTTTTACGTTTTTGAATAGCATCCTCTGCTAAAACAGTGGAGACTGCTGAGTCGAAGCCCATTACTATTCTCCAAGAGGTCCAGATGCTCCATAGGTGTGTACCCCTTGATTCCCTACACGTCCCCCCTACGTGGTGCTAAAAGAGCAACCAAAAGTAGCAGTGGAATTTTGCCAAGTTCTTCCGGAGAGGTACTGAAACCACAACTGAAATCTGCCGCAAAAAATCTATTGGTTACACATTTATTTATCATTCACCAACACGTTTGTATGGGACCCTCGGTGCGCGAGCGACTCGCCCTTGGCCGATTATAAAAAGTTTGTTCAGGGTGAGAATCAAAGCCACTACAGCGCAGAAGGCAGAGCTACTACCAACTGTAAGGCCATATATTGTATTATAATCAATCAGCTTAATTAATATTCTAACGAACCTGAGACAACACAATGGAGAGAAAGTGGTTACTCACTACGCCCACATCCGCCCTATTTAACTATGACAATAAACTACTCATAGTTGAGACAAAGGTATACGGCTCCGTGGCTTAGTTGGTAGTAGCCCTGTCTTCGAAGCGAGGGGTCCGGGTTCGATGCCGAGGGTTCGGCACACTTTGTGTGGTGAACATGAAGTCTCGAGTCTTGGGTGTTTGTCTTGTGTTTCTGTGTTTGTCCATGCCATCTGCGACACAGGGAATCCTAGTGTCAAATCTCCGTTTAAACTAAAGCTAAAGTAACAGTAGAACTTGTGCCAAGTTCAAGATACAAGATACAATACAAGTCCCAGCTATACTAGTAGATAAACCATGTCGGAGACCTTTGGCTTGATATCTCCGATACCACTCACACGATGGAAGATCTCAAATTTGATTAACTCTGGTGTCAGAGATTTCAAGCCGCCTGAACTACATACTCAACACACAAATGTGTCCCGGCCGGGAGTCAAACCTAATACCCCACGCTTCGAAAGCAGTGTAACTAAACCACTGAACTGTCAAACGTTTCACTTATAAACAACACTTAAAAAAGCTGTATAAGATTTTGAATTAGTTTAAAAAAAAAATTATTTCAAAACTAGACCGTTCGATTAAATTCGAATAATAAATAAACGTCTCGATTGTATTTGGCAATCAGCAGTCAAACCACAATTGAGCACGCATGAGCAAAAATCCCATAGAAAATAAACTACTGCATTACCTCGATTTTTTTTGATTTTCCGGTCAATATTTCCAGTTTCTCTTCATAACCCTCGAACTTAAAAAAAATATTTGAAAAAAAAAAAAAACATTAGCCGAGTTGGTCCAGCCGATCTCGAGGTTTGCATAGCAACACATTTAGCCATTCATTTTTATTTATATTTAAAGATATCATATTTATTATTGGTTTCGGTTCTATACAACTGCATAATTTATTAATTATTAAATACACTGCTGTAACCTAACACCAAAAGTTTCATACGCTTGTCACTCCAACACAAGTTTCTCAAGGTCTACAGATGCGAGTGCATTCGAATGAAAAAACTACTTTTCAACTTGTTCCAAGACTTGCTTTGGTAGATCTACTACACTCGCGTGCAACTGAATCCAACCAATCCGCACTTTTGTACAATAAGTTGATTTTTGGTAAAACGGATTTTCAGATTTTTTTATTATTTAAAAGCCTAATTTCATCAGTATAAAGCGACATCCTAATAATGAAAATTGTATGTATTGCAAAATAACTAACTGTGTCCCACTGTTTTACGCGTTATTGGCCATCCTTCGGGACAAAAAATACTATTTCGGGATAAAAAGTAGGCTATGTGTTAATCAAGGCTTTAAATCAAAATAACTGAAAATATGTGATCCAATAAATTGCTTATTTTGGTTTCCATTGACTTTTTTTGGCCATTATAGACCAATGGTGTACCTCTAGGGGTAGTATGAAATTCTTCTTGAAATTTTTATGAGACCTTGAAAGAAAATGCTATCTAATTTAAAAAAAAATCGGTTCACAAAAGGCGAAAGAATCGCGTAAAAAAACCTACCTGTCGATAACCACCTCCTTTGGAAGTATTAAAAACATCAATACAACCCAAGTCACGGGAAGAACCAAGTCATGATGGCGTATAAATTAAAAACGAGTGGTCTTAAACGAGAACTGATGCAAGCTCTAAGTATGATCTTAGCGTCTTGTTACGAAAGTAGACTGACTGACCCTTGTCAATTATGATTGAGTGGATTCGAAATGTGGTGACCTCAAAGTAGCGGGTCTTTAAGAGACTCGAGTCAATATTACCTTTGTAACTGCATTTATTCGTACTAGCTGTGCTCCACAATGTACCCGCGGTTCCCCGGGATCAAAAGTAGCCTGAAGTAGGATACAAGTTATCCCGGCACCAAAGTTATGGGCAAAGGTAATCACTTAACATCAGGCGGGCCTTCAGCTCATCTTGTCATATTCGTTACGAAAAAATTAACTACTGACCCGCCTGCGGCTTTGCTCGTGCGGTGTTTGTTTTCAAGTGAGAAATCGTATCTTTATGTTCTTTATGGGTGAAGCTCACATGGAGAAACTTGATCAGATCTTCTTTACAGATAGTATAAGTGAGAAAGGGCTTTCAGGAAAGAAGTTTTCAAGGGTTGACGTTTCCAAGTAATTTGTAAGAATTTAGCGCCTATAAAAATTTTTGATTTTGACTTTGAAGCAAGCACGTGGGGCTACGTGCTCAAAGGGTTAAGATATGTAAGCAATAATTAAATTTACCACCACTGTAAGGAACCTTGCTTATTTAAGCAGTCAATAGGAATGTATTAAGTTTATCTGTTTAATTATTAAATGCCCGATAAAAAAGTTGATTAGATAATAAATTGCAGAATTCTATGAGTCTTATGACATTTCAAGTGTATAATATTATATATATTTACAATACTTATTTACACAGCTCATTTAGTAAAGTAATTCATTGTTGATAGTATTATTACGGTACAAGTTTTACAAAAACTACATAATGCACTATACTTGAGGGCTGGCAACGTCACTTTTAGTACACTTTTTATACATTCATAATGTAACACAATGTAACTACAATGTAATACATAATCCATTCATCCATCATGGATTACTTTTACGTGAAAATTATAGAAACAAATTGACCGAAATCTGATGACCTGATAACATATTGATAAGCTATCTTTTGCTGATATCATGCCGATATAAAAATATATATAGTATTCTATATTTTAATATCTTAAATACTAGTTTCGACTTCTTCTTCTATATGGCTTTTTGTGTCTTTAGCCACACAAATTCTGCCAGTGTATATTTAGCTAATGGATTCGTAAATTGCTGGGGCGAGAGTATATAAGAATATGACTATATGAAACAAGTAGGTCAATAATTTAAATAACATTGAAAACCAAATTGATTACTATAACATTATATGTAAAACTGCACCATAAATAGAACAGCGTAGCAACACATTTAGCCATTCATTTTTATTGACAAGTAGTAAATAACCAAGGAGTATTAATATGACAAGTTTCTATTATTAAGGTAATACAACATTCCAATGTAAATGCATATAAATAATTCAAATACTTACATTAACAGTGGAGTGACCTTTTCGTCTCCTCACATAGACGTGCTAAATATTGTGACACATCAGTTGCTAAGTGCATTTTGTTTAGACAGACATTCCTACATTATTACTATGTTTTACTAGAATTTAGAAAAGAAAATGAGCTACGTAACTTACTGATGGGTATTCTTTTAAGTAAATTTTATAGTAAATTGAATACGCAAGAAAATGCAGGAAAAAAGTTGCAATAATTTGCATCGGATTTTTTTTATTTGTCTAATAATATTTATTATGTTTATTAATAATGTTAAATGATCTGACAAAAATGCATCATTTAGTTACTTTTCGGTTTTCTTTTTTTTTGACATTATTAAGTGCCTAAAGTTAATAATATTGAACACTAATGTTATTTGGTAAACTTAGCTTGGCTTATAAACATTATTAAACTAATCTAGTTCTCTGATGAGTTAAAATAAATGATTACCTAAAAATGAAAATATATTTTGAAGAATTAAAAAATATATCTTTTTAAGATATTAGATTATATTCGTACAGTATAATACAATCACGGCTTCTTCACAGAAAGATTACCTACACAAACAATCTCTGTGACATATGGTCTCGAGAATAATCAGACAGGACAAGTGGTAAGCCCATCACGACAACCATCATTGCTATCATAATGACTATGCTTATATTAGGCTTGTTATTAAATACGACCCTTTTATATAAGCACGTAATTATATATGACACTAATATTTAGTAGAAAAATACTTAAATGCTTTCAGATAATATATAATGACGAACATTATTCAACCTATGCGATAGACTCGATTCTACGACACGCTCCTTGTGACCCCAAAAGATACAATTTCAGACTTACGTCGTTATGCCACAAGGTTGACAAACAAGTGAAATAACATAATATGACCGAGCTGATCACACTCGAGCAAAGTAGTAATGCAGTTTTATTCACTTACCGAAATCGAAGAAAGTCTCAGTTGCAAGGTTCAAAAAACTCACTAAAAACCACTGTTCACATTGAAACACAACACACTTAGTATACTCAGTAACTTTCTACTTAACAAACTACGATAAACTACACGCGGATCGGAGGAAATGGCAGGAGGCGAACACAAAATGTATTTTTTTACTTGTCACGCGTAAAAAAAGTTATTGTGTTGGTCGGAGAGTAGCGTAAAAGTTTTTTTGGAGCGAAAAATGACGCGCGCTCCCTCCGGCGTTCAACAAGCATCTGATTGTTCGGTTGACCTTCGCGGCGTGAAGTTGGCTGGAGACCGGTTAGCTTTAGGCAAAAGTTTTTTTCTTTGTGCAACTTAATGCTATTCTGCGGTTAACTTCACGTCGAGCTTTGAGGCTTTTGTCTGAATGCGTTTTGTATGTGCTAATGAGAGGTGCAAAGTGCTAGTTTAGATTCGATAGTGTGCACAATGAACTTGTTTTTCTATGTAGTTTAGTAAAGGATGCGTTTTTATTGGATACTTAGTTTTGTTATTGTATTGTATAAAGAAATCTTATTGTATTAAGAAATATAAGAAAATTAACTTTTTTTAAATATATATAGCCATGATTGGATAAAATAATGCTTGCAATTTTTTTTTAAAAGCACGTTGCCTACGGTCATGACATACGCGTGAATTAATTATAATATACAATATATATGTGATTAATTACACTAAGAATAATCTATTTCAAAAACTTGAGTAAATAAATAAAATATGATTGTCAAGAAATAATAATGTACATAATTATGATAAAATTGATAATATGAATTATTAACAATTAAAATGATAAAACACCCAAGGCCCGAGAACAAACTTCATGTTCACAACACAAAGAATGCCAGGCTTCGAACCCGATAAATCTCGCTTTAAAGGTAATAGTAGGTATATCATTACAGCTATCAAAGTATTGTCACATAATTCAGTTATGATGTTTTATTTACTTACGTCATATTTGATCTTCATCGTCGATATGAAGATTTGAACTCACGTTTGAGATGTTGGTAATGATTGTTTGATTAAATCGGATATTTCAAATTGAATTTCCTAGTGTCGTGTCGTGGCGCAAAGCTATGCGGTTAGGTCACCAGCCAGATATTTAGTAATACTATGTTTTACAACAAGTTTACAAGACTTAGCACATTTTCCATAGAGTATATAGACTCTAGATCCCCATAGATAAACTATTTAATTAAACTTAATTTAATTAAAATACAATACAATACTCGTATTGTATTGTATTGTTTAATTATGTTGCTCGCGTCCGTAGGTACACCCCTTTGATTCCCTACACGTACCCCCTGGGTGGTGCTAAAGGAGCAACCAAAAGTAGCAGTAGAACTTGTGCCAAGTTCGTCCGGAGAGGTACTGCCACCACATCTGGAATCTGCCGCCAAGCAGTAGTGGTTGCATTATTGTGTTACGGTGCAAGGGTGTGACTACCGGTGAAATCACATGCGCGTGAGACGTATCATCCCCGTCTCGGGTGACGGACGCAGCAGGATGAATGCGACTCAGTAAAGATTTGGATCTCATACTGAGTCGCGCGCATTACTGTTGTTATGGGCGAGGGTCACCACTTACCATCAGGTGGGCCCTCAGATCGTTCAGTCAAGCAAACACATAAAAAAAATATTATATATATATTAATAATATCCTAGTGTATGAATGTGTAACGTTAACACATTCATACACTAGGATTCCTTGTGTTGAATGGCATGGACACACAGAAACACAAGACAAACACCCCGGACCCGAGAACAAACTTCATGTTAACCACACAAATGCCCTGGCCGGGAATCGAACCCGGGACCCCTCGCTTCGATGGCAAGGCCAACTAAGCCACGGAGCCAACAAATAATAACACAATAGGCGGTACGTAACCTTTAGTGTGAGAGTTTCAATTTCATTAGGTTATTTAACTTAAATAAAACTTTGTATTGTAGATCAATCCATACTTTTACATCAAGATACCTATTGAAGAAAAATAAGACATAGTACGCTGAAAATTCACATAATATGTTATACTGAATTGTATAATATATTCTGAGAATTTTTACTTAATTAAACATTTTTTAACAACAATGAATACAGGTTTGCCCTCTACGACATTGTAACATCATTTTTTTTTGATTCCAGTCCATACTTTCAACTGGCTGAATTATGTCAGGCTGAATATTGGGTATGTGAATATGACTCCGCCTTTTCTCAACAGATGTCGTTTTTAGTATTGTTTACGTGTACTAATAAATGACCATACTTGTATTCGATAGTACTGAATGTCAGCTATCTAACGCATTTTATGATATTTGGTTGAAGTGTAAGCAACAATTATTTTCACCTTTTCGAAAATGTCGGTTTTTATCTATCTATATCTATACATATAATAAAATCGTAGACTTGCCGTGTCTGTACATTGAATATTTTTACAAAATAATAACTGGGAGACGTTAAGAATAAGTAATAGAACGCAAAAAAACAATTTTTGAAATTTTTGTCTGTTTGTCTGTATGTTTGTGCGCACTTTACGCAAAAACCATAGATAGTTATCAAAATCTAGGAACTAAGAAATGTTAAGCTGAGTCTGGAATAGTGAATAGCGTTTATTTTATCAAAATCGACCCACGAATTCAAAAGTTATTCAATGTTTTATGCAAAATTTAATTTTTTTTACAAAACGTTCTACAAGCGCTTGCCGAGTCCTGCGTTCTTGACTGGGTGTGGCGGTTCGGTGTATTGCAATATGAATATGAGCAGGCGCTTGAAAGCAGATGACAGGTTTAGTCGTAGTTTAGTCTTAGTTTAGGTTAGTTTATTAGGTAACTAGCTGTGCCCGCGACTTCGTCCGCGTGGACTTAGATCTATCCTAGCCTAGAGGATAGAAATATAATGTGATGCTTATTATGTCTATTCGTTACTATTATATTAAAATTATGTTATAATTAAATCTCAAAATACTTTATTTTCATTAGATTCTTACGATATTACTTGGGTTTTGTTAACTGGGAAGGTTAAAGACTTGATTGGATGATGAACTACGTAAGTGAAACTGCAACCATTGCAAATGTATACAATAATGCTTCTCTGTAAACTATACTATAGAAGTCGTCTTTTCAGGATATTTCAGGAACGTGCGCATAAAAATTATTTGAATTGCTAAGTCGGGAAAGAGCTAAGTATGGCGGACCGTGCAAAAAGCAACTCAATATTAGGTCTACGTCTGATACCAAAAAAGTTTCTTCTTGTTTTTTGTTTCTGGTCACTGCGGAACATAGGCTCACCGGAGACTGAATGCGTTTAAAACTAAATGGGCAGTTGATAGGAATGAGAGGAATTCTCTAAACTCTTGACTTTCAATCTGGTGCCGTAACATAATTTAAGAAGACTTTAATTTATAAAAGGGCATTGGGCACTCCGACATTTAGTTTAATACTAGCTGTGCCCGCGACTTCGTCCGCGTGGACTTAGATCTATCCTAGCCTAGAGGATAGAAATATAATGTGATGCTTATTATGTCTGTTCGTTACTATTATATTAAAATTATGTTATAATTAAATCTCAAAATACTTTATTTTCATTAGATTCTTACGATATTACTTGGGTTTTGTTAACTGGGAAGGTTAAAGACTTGATTGGATGATGAACTACGTAAGTGAAACTGCAACCATTGCAAATGTATACAATAATGCTTCTCTGTAAACTATACTATAGAAGTCGTCTTTTCAGGATATTTCAGGAACGTGCGCATAAAAATTATTTGAATTGCTAAGTCGGGAAAGAGCTAAGTATGGCGGACCGTGCAAAAAGCAACTCAATATTAGGTCTACGTCTGATACCAAAAAAGTTTCTTCTTGTTTTTTGTTTCTGGTCACTGCGGAACATAGGCTCACCGGAGACTGAATGCGTTTAAAACTAAATGGGCAGTTGATAGGAATGAGAGGAATTCTCTAAACTCTTGACTTTCAATCTGGTGCCGTAACATAATTTAAGAAGACTTTATTTTATAAAAGGGCATTGGGCACTCCGACATTTAGTTTAATATATATTGTGTGATGGGAGTCCACATATATTGATAACGTGGTGGCCCAGGGGCACAGACGCCGACTTCCAATCTGAAGGTCGCTGGTTCAAACCCACACGTGCACCAATGAGTTTTTTCACTTGAAAAATTCATGTGCGCAATACCACGTTCTCGAAACGGTGACGGAAAACATCGTGAGGAAACCGGCATGTCTTAGAACCAAAAATTCGACGACATGTGACATCTACCAATCCGGATTGGGCTCCCGTGGTAGATCAGAGCCCATTCACTCTCAATTATCGAGAGTAGGCCGGTGTCCCTGCAGTGGGAACATTAGAGGCTGGTACGGTGTGATGGGAGTCCAGATGCACTCAAGAAATTTAAACATTCGATGGAATAGTTGGTAGGAACTTATTGTTCCCGCCTGACCGCGGCTATAGGCGGAAACCTTTAGCTGTCAACTATGGTCTCATCCATGATTGACAGCGGGAGATCTTGGGTGGCAGCTCAGTCCTTCTGCAAGGAAGTAATCTCGCAGAAGGAAGCAGCCGAGAGGGTAAGGGAGGAAGAATCTCCTCACTCTGGTAGACGCAGGAGAGTGGGTCGGCGTAGGCAGGCGCATGAGCGTCGCCTGCCACCCTAACGGGAACTTCCGGGCGGTAGATCCGGGGAATCTGCCGTCCGACGGATGAGGTCCTCACCGAAGGTTGGCGTGTTTCGTGTTCCGGGCACGGCACTATAGGGAGGTACACATCGTGAAGGTGTAGTGCAGGAACTCCAAGGGGGGTTTTATTGTGTATTCCCCGAGCACTGCTATTAATACACGCCTCCCCAAGGTGTGGGGTATAAGCAAAGTATTTACCCCTTGACAAAAAAAAGCTTCTTATTGTTCCACTTCTCTGTTAATAGAATGCCATTCCTATTCCCTGCCATTCATTCATTCAATGCCATTCCCTAGGTCACTGCTGTATCAGTGTTGTTAGATCATCATACACATATGAAATAAGTCCTGAAGTAACAAAACAGTGTTAAATACAGTGAGAAATAAGTCCCCGGTACCGATCTATTGGATCTAGTTACTCGCGTCCGCAGGTGTTACCCTTTGATTCCCTACACGTACCCTCTGGGTGGTGCTAAAGCAGCAACCAAAAAGTAACAGTAGAACTTGTGCCAAGTTCGTCCGGCGAGGTACTGCCACCACACCTGGAATCACACAAGCAGTAGTGCTTGTACCGTGAGATGTATCATCCCCGTCTTGGGTGATGGTCGCAGCAGGATGAGTGCGACTCAGTCTAAGATCCAAATCTTATACTGAGTCGCATTACTGTTGTCATGGGTGTGGGTCGCCACTTACCACCAGGTGGGCCCTCAGCTCGTTACGTAACTAACTCACAAAAAAAAAAGATAGCATAGCATGGTTTGGCCGCCATCTCACCTGATGGAAAGTGAAGATGCGGCCGACGATGGAGCACGCTTGTCTAGGATAAACCTATTCACTCTACTCTTGAAGACTCCCAAATTGTAATGGTCAGAGAACACAGACTCAGGCAAAGCATTCCACTCCCTTGCAGTACGCACAATAAAAGTAGTTTCAAATCGCTTAGTGCGTATTAATGGTATTTATGTTTTGTTATTTTTGTTGAGCTGCATATTCCTTGATAGACTTCCGCTAATTTATATTGATACATTTGCAATATCTGTGCTGCATCTGAATGTCCAGATAATATCAGCAAAATCGAAAACAAATGTCGCAAGGGTTATTTAATTTCACCCCTGATGATGATGTGCCCTGAGGATGATTTACCTATGCGGCTATTTTCTGCCGGACATACGGCCATTGCGTTACTCCAGTGTACTGTAGGTCTCCGTCAAGTAAATGACTCGTTTGATAGGAAGCTTGGTACTCATATTTAAGATACTGGTTACCATCAAACTTTCGCAGTTCAAAGTACAAAGAAAAACTAAACTACCTTTAAACTAATCTATACATATAATAAAATCGTAGACTTGCCGTGTCTGTACATTGAATATTATTACAAAATAATAACTGGGAGACGTTAAGAATAAGTAATAGAACGCAAAAAAACAATTTTTGAAATTTTTGTCTGTTTGTCTGTATGTTTGTGCGCACTTTACGCAAAAACCATAGATAGTTATCAAAATCTAGGAACTAAGAAATGTTAAGCTGAGTCTGGAATAGTGAATAGCGTTTATTTTATCAAAATCGACCCACGAATTCAAAAGTTATTCAATGTTTTATGCAAAATTTAATTTTTTTTACAAAACGTTCTACAAGCGCTTGCCGAGTCCTGCGTTCTTGACTGGGTGTGGCGGTTCGGTGTATTGCAATATGAATATGAGCAGGCGCTTGAAAGCAGATGACAGGTTTAGTCGTAGTTTAGTCTTAGTTTAGGTTAGTTTATTAGGTAATTAGTTTAAAGGTAGTTTAGTTTTTCTTTGTACTTTGAACTGCGAAAGTTTGATGGTAACCAGTATCTTAAATATGAGTACCAAGCTTCCTATCAAACGAGTCATTTACTTGACGGAGACCTACAGTACACTGGAGTAACGCAATGGCCGTATGTCCGGCAGAAAATAGCCGCATAGGTAAATCATCCTCAGGGCACATCATCATCAGGGGTGAAATTAAATAACCCTTGCGACATTTGTTTTCGATTTTGCTGATATTATCTGGACATTCAGATGCAGCACAGATATTGCAAATGTATCAATATAAATTAGCGGAAGTCTATCAAGGAATATGCAGCTCAACAAAAATAACAAAACATAAATACCATTAATACGCACTAAGCGATTTGAAACTACTTTTATTGTGCGTACTGCAAGGGAGTGGAATGCTTTGCCTGAGTCTGTGTTCTCTGACCATTACAATTTGGGAGTCTTCAAGAGTAGAGTGAATAGGTTTATCCTAGACAAGCGTGCTCCATCGTCGGCCGCATCTTCACTTTCCATCAGGTGAGATGGCGGCCAAACCATGCTATGCTATCTTTTTTTTTTGTGAGTTAGTTACGTAACGAGCTGAGGGCCCACCTGGTGGTAAGTGGCGACCCACACCCATGACAACAGTAATGCGACTCAGTATAAGATTTGGATCTTAGACTGAGTCGCACTCATCCTGCTGCGACCATCACCCAAGACGGGGATGATACATCTCACGGTACAAGCACTACTGCTTGTGTGATTCCAGGTGTGGTGGCAGTACCTCGCCGGACGAACTTGGCACAAGTTCTACTGTTACTTTTTGGTTGCTGCTTTAGCACCACCCAGAGGGTACGTGTAGGGAATCAAAGGGTAACACCTGCGGACGCGAGTAACTAGATCCAATAGATCGGTACCGGGGACTTATTTCTCACTGTATTTAACACTGTTTTGTTACTTCAGGACTTATTTCATATGTGTATGATGATCTAACAACACTGATACAGCAGTGACCTAGGGAATGGCATTGAATGAATGAATGGCAGGGAATAGGAATGGCATTCTATTAACAGAGAAGTGGAACAATAAGAAGCTTTTTTTTGTCAAGGGGTAAATACTTTGCTTATACCCCACGCCTTGGGGAGGCGTGTATTAATAGCAGTGCTCGGGGAATACACAATAAAACCCCCCTTGGAGTTCCTGCACTACACCTTCACGATGTGTACCTCCCTATAGTGCCGTGCCCGGAACACGAAACACGCCAACCTTCGGTGAGGACCTCATCCGTCGGACGGCAGATTCCCCGGATCTACCGCCCGGAAGTTCCCGTTAGGGTGGCAGGCGACGCTCATGCGCCTGCCTACGCCGACCCACTCTCCTGCGTCTACCAGAGTGAGGAGATTCTTCCTCCCTTACCCTCTCGGCTGCTTCCTTCTGCGAGATTACTTCCTTGCAGAAGGACTGAGCTGCCACCCAAGATCTCCCGCTGTCAATCATGGATGAGACCATAGTTGACAGCTAAAGGTTTCCGCCTATAGCCGCGGTCAGGCGGGAACAATAAGTTCCTACCAACTATTCCATCGAATGTTTAAATTTCTTGAGTGCATCTGGACTCCCATCACACCGTACCAGCCTCTAATGTTCCCACTGCAGGGACACCGGCCTACTCTCGATAATTGAGAGTGAATGGGCTCTGATCTACCACGGGAGCCCAATCCGGATTGGTAGATGTCACATGTCGTCGAATTTTTGGTTCTAAGACATGCCGGTTTCCTCACGATGTTTTCCGTCACCGTTTCGAGAACGTGGTATTGCGCACATGAATTTTTCAAGTGAAAAAACTCATTGGTGCACGTGTGGGTTTGAACCAGCGACCTTCAGATTGGAAGTCGGCGTCTGTGCCCCTGGGCCACCACGTTATCAATATATGTGGACTCCCATCACACAATATATATTAAACTAAATGTCGGAGTGCCCAATGCCCTTTTATAAATTAAAGTCTTCTTAAATTATGTTACGGCACCAGATTGAAAGTCAAGAGTTTAGAGAATTCCTCTCATTCCTATCAACTGCCCATTTAGTTTTAAACGCATTCAGTCTCCGGTGAGCCTATGTTCCGCAGTGACCAGAAACAAAAAACAAGAAGAAACTTTTTTGGTATCAGACGTAGACCTAATATTGAGTTGCTTTTTGCACGGTCCGCCATACTTAGCTCTTTCCCGACTTAGCAATTCAAATAATTTTTATGCGCACGTTCCTGAAATATCCTGAAAAGACGACTTCTATAGTATAGTTTACAGAGAAGCATTATTGTATACATTTGCAATGGTTGCAGTTTCACTTACGTAGTTCATCATCCAATCAAGTCTTTAACCTTCCCAGTTAACAAAACCCAAGTAATATCGTAAGAATCTAATGAAAATAAAGTATTTTGAGATTTAATTATAACATAATTTTAATATAATAGTAACGAACAGACATAATAAGCATCACATTATATTTCTATCCTCTAGGCTAGGATAGATCTAAGTCCACGCGGACGAAGTCGCGGGCACAGCTAGTTCCAAATAAACGTCATTTGCGGGAAGTGTTATTACATTATTTTATTGCGAAGAAAACTGCAGCGGAAACTTATCGTTTGCTTGTGGAGATTTATGGTGAGCATGCTCCGTCTAATACAACTTGCAAGGAATGGTTTCGACGATTTCAAAATAACGATTTTAGTACTGAGGATAAAGAACATGGAAAACCACCAAAAAAATTTGAAGATGCTGAATTGGAAGCATTATTGGCGGAAGATTCTTGCCAAACTCAATCAGAATTAGCTGCAGCATTAAATGTTGATCGTTCAACTGTTGCAAAGCGTTTACAAATGATGGGAATGATTCAAAAAGCCGGTGACTGGGTTCCACATGATTTAAAAGAAAGAGACATGGAACGTCGGAAAACCATTTGTGAAATGCTGCTTCAAAGACAGCAAAGAAAAGGATTTTTGCATCGGATAGTCACAGGAGACGAAAAATGGATACACTACGAAAATCCTAAACGCAAAAAAGCTTGGGTGAAACCAGGCGAACCAGGCCCATCACAGCCAAAAATAAATATTCACTGTGCCAAGGTCATGCTCTGTATTTGGTGGGATCAGAAAGGTATTGTATATTGTGAGTTGCTCAAACCCTCTGAAACTATTAATGGAGAAGTTTACCGACGACAACTAATGCGTTTGAAGCGAGCCATAGAAGAAAAACGACCAGAATGGGTGAATAGACATAACAAATTAGTTCTTCAGCATGACAATGCCAAACCGCATACCGCAGAAGTCGTAAAAAGATATTTAGAGGGACAGGACTGGGAAGTGTTACCCCACCCGCCATATTCACCAGACATAGCTCCTTCGGATTATCACCTATTCCGGACGATGCAGACAGACCTTACTGGAGAAAAGTTTACTTCATGTGAAAGTATCAAAATTTGGATTGACAACTGGATAAGCTCAAAAGACCAGGACTTCTTCCAGCAAGGAATACGAAAACTACCTGAACGATGGGCGAAGGTTGTAGCTGCAGATGGAGCATACTTTCAATAATTTTTTTTTTAATTTTGTAAGCGAACAAATGTGTTTTATTTTGACAAAAAGGGGCGGAGTCATATTCACACACCTATTAAAAATGGGTATAGCCCACCAAATAATCTATACTTATAATAAATTGTAACGGATCCAATTCTGTACATTGAAGATATTTTAAATTTTTCGCATTTTTTGAGGGGCACCCTATGATTTATACTGAAGCCGAAAAGAAAAAGAAAAACAATTAGGGTTCTGCGCCAATAATAATTACACGCGCACAAAGTTGCAGGGTACAGCTAGTAAAGAACAAAATCCGTGGTACTGAACCCTTTCTGTGACTTAGAATCGCACTTAACCAGTTTTTAGGTCTGCTATTTGATATAGGTGTGGTATTAAAGCACACAAATTACCCAAATGTATAATTACTCACCGTTTGAGCACTAACATTACACGCGAGCTCGATCCTCCATAATTAATTGAAAACATCTAATAAATCTACCTTTCTTTGGTTCAAGAAATTATTCGGAGTAAGAAAAATATATGGTGCTAATTTCTAAAAATTGTATATTTTGAGGGAGCGTGGTGGCCAAGGGGCACAGACGCCGACTTCCAATCTGAAAGACGCTGGATCAAACCCACACGCGAACCAATGAGTTTTTTCACTTGTAAAATTTATGTGCGCAATACCACGTTCTCGAAACGGTGACGGAAAACATCGTGAGGAAACCGGCATGTCTTAGAACCAAAAATTCGACGACATGTGACATCTACCAATCCGGATTGGGCACCCGTAGTAGATCAGATCCCATTCACTTTCAATTATCGAGAGTAGGCCGGTGTCTCTGCAGTGGGAACATTAGAGGCTAGTACGGTATATTTTGAGAATTTGAACCGACGGACCTTTAGGCTTTGCCTCCAAGCCGAATAGGAGCACAGGTTCTACTGCTACTATTGGTTGCTCCTTGTACGTGTAGGGAATCAAAGATTTTCAAGCTATGCTATATTTTTTATGATTTTGTTTATTATTATTGAAATTCAGTACCTGAAAAGTAAAAAAGAAACTACATACTACTTTTCTCCAACGTGAGTCGTTATTCTTCAAGTTCATACCTCCATCACTATAGTCCAAATTCTTACTCTGACTATCAAACATTGTAATTTAATCAAAAATGAAGTGATTTACTGATTTTCACAAACTGATTTCTCAGTAATCGGTCCTGTTTGGAAAAAATGTAAAACTACTATAAATGTTACATCGAATTTTTGTTCTCGGCTTCTTTGTCTAAACTTTTCAATATGTATTTATATCAGTCTTTTTAACTCATTCCCCTGCACCCCTGTGTCGCTGGTGGCATGGACAAACAGAAACAACAGACACCGAAAAAATGCTTCATACTCACAAGTGTGCCTCGACCAGGAATCGAACCCCGGCATCGCGGGTCACAACTAGTATGTTAAAAAACGCATTTTTTAACTAATATTCTTCGGATGTATTTTCACATCAAGCAATTGTTGTTATATAAACGAGTTCTAGACTTATAAACGGACGTTGTTCCTCTCCCTTGCACAACCACACGTATCCCTACACCCGTCTCTTTCTTCCCAGCTGTCGTGAAAAGGATGCGGGCTTTATAGTTTTTTTCTTTAAATTTGAATAAATTTACACTTTTAAAGAAAGGTTTTGTAAGGTTGTTGACCCCTGCAGCTAGATTATTTGAATCGATTACCACATTACCATCTCGCGGCTACACACATTTACATTTAAAGGGTTTCGATAGATGTCGCTTTATTTCGTTCTGTCTTTATTTAAACCGACTAAATAAAATGAAGAGCGTGGTGGCCCAGCGGCATAGACGCCGACTTTCAATCTGAAGGTTGCTGGTTCAAACCCACGCACCAATGAGTTTTTTCACTTGAAAAAATTTATGTGCGCAATACCACGTTCTCAAAACGGTGACGGAAAATATCGTGAGGAAACCGGCATATCTTAGAACCAAAAATTCAACGACATGTGACATCTACCAATCCGGATTGTGCTCCCGTAGTAGATCAGAGCCCAGTCACTCTCAATTATCGAGAGTAGGCCGGTGTCCCTGCAATGGGAACATTAGAGGCTGATACGGTAAATAAAATGAGGATGAATGATAAAGTGACTAAATAAATAAAATGCGCATGAGACATAACAAAACAAGTCTTAAATGTGGATGTGGAAGGATATAAGTCACGAGGTAGACCAAAGAAATGATGGATGGATTGTGTGAAAGATGATATGCGTAAGAAAGGAGTGAGTACTGAGATGACGTCTGACAGAGGGAAATGGAAGAAAAATACATGTTGAGCCGACCCCACTTAGTGTGGGATAAGGGCAGGAAGATGATGGTGCGCATGAGACATATCATCCCCGTCTCGGGTGATGGACGCAGCAGGATGAATGCGACTCAGTAAAGATTTGGATCTCATACTGAGTTGCACGCAATACGGTTGTCATGGGCGAGGGTCACCACTTACCATCAGGTGGGCCCACAGCTCGTTCCGTCACTAAAACACATAAAAAAAAATGAGGCTCGCAATTCATCTGTAACTTTATTTTGTACGTTACGCAATTTCTTCGCCAATTGTAGATTGTAGGCAGTACCTCAATGGTAGTTTTATAGAAATTTCATAACATTTCGGGTTTTAGTTTCAACAATATATTTCATACTACCGGGTGGAGGTATATTTATACCTACCTAATTAGTTTTAGATATGAGTACGGTATTGAAACTGGGCTTGCCTTTTTAATCAGCTAGTGTTTCCACTACCATTAATTTCAATTTAATTAGTACGAAGCGACCTTGGAATCATTATTCAACAGGCACAAGCTCCCCTGAGGAACTTCCAACAATTACATGCAATGTTGCTGCAATTAACCCAATTATATTAGCAATAGCTCCAGTAGCAATTTTGCCTTCGGACAAAACACACGCGACAATGAACAATGAAACAGAAAATAAAGTATTCGGCGATGTCTGTATCCGAAAACAGAGAAGAAAACGACAGAAACTGCTCATCATTGATCTATTTTTAGACTACGCGAAGAATTCTACGCTCCATGGACTCCGGTATATAGCCGAGCGCGGCCTCACGACCATCGAGAAGATTTTCTGGATCGTCACATTCATTATCAGCGTCAGCTTATGCTCCTACCTCATCAAGAATGTCTATATCAAGTGGAAAACCAGTCCTGTGATCGTAACCGTCAGTGAAAGACTCGTTTCCGTTGGGGAAATACCCTTCCCTTCTGTCACAATCTGCCCGCAAATCAAGTGCATGACGACAGTTTATAATTTTAGCCAAAAGCTTAATAGATATTCATTGGGTGAGATGAATGATGAGGAGACAAATATGCTGGCAGATGTGTCAATGGTTTGTGACTATGACGATATTAGTATGATTAACTATAGATTTACTACCAATGCTACATTGGTACACAATATAGAGAAGGTGGCTGCACCGTCATCAACTTTAGCAATGTGTGGGTGGCATAACAATAATAAAGATTGCGATTTACTCTTTAAAAAAGTTCTTACAGCTGAAGGATTGTGTTACAACATGAACGGTCTAGCAGCAGAAGAAATGTTCCGTGATACTGTGCAGTCAGATTACAACTACTCGGCGAGGGATGAAGCTACCAAGGGGTGGTCTTTAGAAGATGGTTATGATGACATAGAAAAAGAACCATTTCCATTGCGTGGTAACGAAAACGTAGCTACTCCAGATCTGGAAATCATATTATTGAGTAATATCAATGACACAGACGTGCTTTGCAATGGTGTTAATTCAGGATACAAAATATACATGCAACACCCAGCGGATTTTCCCCAATCATCGATGTACTACTATGCAGCTTTGAACAACCAAGTGTCATCGTTGGCTGTCAGTTTTAACGTACTAAGCACGTCTGATGCCTTAAAAGAGTATGCTGCAAACGTTCGCCAATGTTATTTCCCATCTGACAGAGAGCTGCGTTATTTTAAAATATATACAGCAAAAAACTGTCGAGCTGAATGTTTGTCAAACTATACTTTTCAGATGTGTGGTTGTGTGGGTTATTATATGCCACATGACAATAGTAGCCAGATTTGTGCCGAAGGGAGCTCTGTTTGCATGCAAGAGGCCCATGAAAATATGGCTGCGAAGGAATTGCGTTACGGGTTAGAGAACAAAGATGTTGGATGCCGATGTCTTCCAGCTTGCAATAACGTGGAATACGACGCGGAAATTCTGAAAACCGCTTTCAATTTAGGTAAAGTTTTGAAGAAGCTTTATAATGACTCCGATTTCGTTACATGGCAAAAGTTCTCGAAGATTGAAATGTATTTCAAGAAACCACAGTTTGTGTCGATGCGTCGTTCTGAATTGTTTGGTTTAACCGACTTTTTAGCTAACATAGGAGGCCTTCTGGGAGTGTTTCTGGGATTTTCCTTTCTGAGTCTGATTGAGATCATTTACTTTGTCACTCTAAGACTGGGCTTTTCTCTGAGACGGGATTTGAGGGAAGAAAAGAAACAACGGGCTGATAGCCTTAAAGTATCTAAGCATAGATAAAATTTAATCGAAACCTTTTGTACTAATGCGCTATATCATAACATTTTATTTGCAACACATTTCGATATTTAGTTAGTCATAGTCATTATTGCTAACAGATATATGGCTACAGGTCAAAATACAAATCATAAACGAATATTATTAAAAAACAAAATTAGGACTATACAATTTATGTACTACCACAAAAATTAAATAAATTAAAATATAAACAATACATCACACATCAAAACCATAATGTCAATAAATAAGAATTAAAAATAAATTGAAAACATATCAAAAACAAGATATAAATAAATAAACAATCAATTAGAAATCATCAAGAAAAACATGTACTTTAGTACTAATGCGCTATATCATTATATTTTATTTGCAACACATTTGGATATTTAATTAATAAAGATAATATTAAACAATTAAAGTAAATGTGGTTTTATTTGCGATACTGAGATGGATTGTCACTATGTCAATAATTTTTAAACTATACGAAAAAAGCTTTAGAAGTTGTAAGCTGATTTAAAACAATATGATGTACAATAAATTGTAAAATGTAAATTAAATTGTCCGTACCAGCCTCTAACGTTCCCATTGCAGGGACACTGGCCTACTCTCGATAATTGAGAGTGAATGTGCTCTGATCTATCACAAGAGCCCAATCCGGATTGGTAGACGTCACATGTTATCCAATTTTTGGTTCTAAGACATGCCGGTTTCCTCACGATGTTTTCCTTCACCGTTTGGAGAACATGGTATTGCGCACATAAATTTTTTCAAGTGAAAAACCCATTAGTGCTCTTGTAGGTTTGAATTGTAGCGACCTTCAGATTGGAAGTCGATCTCTGTGCCCCTGAGCCACCACGCTCTACAATTACAATAAAATTGTTAATGCAATGAATTTATAATATTGTATTTGTAATTTTTTGTAGACATATAAGAGCATTTTATATGAATTGTAGTTTATAAGTACTTACTATAAGACTT
Source organism: Aplocera efformata (assembly GCA_921293045.1). Taxonomy (NCBI): domain Eukaryota; kingdom Metazoa; phylum Arthropoda; class Insecta; order Lepidoptera; family Geometridae; genus Aplocera; species Aplocera efformata. Next base: position 6,860,494 of record OV121061.1, read on the forward strand.
ATTTGAGAATTTTATATTTAAAGCGTAATTAAATAAAATATTGTTGCGTGCACCAGCGCTGAATTAGCTGACATCGGTGATGCAGCGTACGCTGAGTGGTAGCCCTTTTGGTGGTTACCAAACCACATTTTAAATACCTCACTTGAAAGGTTTCGAATAAAAAAACAAACAAACAAACAAGGTTAACGCACTCATACCTCTGCATTAGAATTCTCCGTAACGCCATCTGCGTTGCAGAAACACAGAAACAAGACAAACACCCAAGACCCGATAACAAACTTCATGCTCACCACACAAAGTGTATCGGCCGGGAATCGAACCCGGGACCCCTCGCTTTGAAGTCAGGGCTACTACCAACTAGGCCACGGAGCCTCCTTCTGGACCAGTCGGGTAAAAAGGGGGTAATATTCAGTTCACTGCCGAAAAACATGAATTAATATGAGTTTCACGAAGTCTGCACCGTCCCACCTACCGAAGTTTAGTTTAGAATCACCCTCTTTTCAGATTATCTAAATCTATTCAAATAAATAAAGGTGAAGTGTCTGTTTGTAATGTCAAAACAGCTTTTTCTTAATGCATTTAAAAATATATAAGGCACATATAAAAATAATCAACTTTTAAAACTTTTGTCTGTTTAAAAAAGAAAGAAACAATAAAAGTTATAACAAGAAGAATATAGCACTAAATAAAAGACTCAATAGATATAAAACCTGCCAGCCGTTTCGAAGACTAACCCGAAAAAAAAAAAAAAAAACTGACGGATAGATATTTTTTTTTTATAATGTATATACTTTCAAAGGCATTTATTAAAAAGCTGTTATTTTGAAATTACAAAAAGGCACTTCAATGTTATTTATTTGTATAGATGCTTAGATATATAATACATATACAGGAAAACATGAATGTCTACTCAGCAAACCAACAAAGAGTAATTATATAGGCTCTGAGGTCACCAGCAAACTGGGGGTGGCACAGTTCTGGCCTCATTATCGTGCTGTCAACACATTAAAAGGGGAAGGGCACACAAATATAGGTATTAGATAATGAAAGATACTAGTAATTTTATCGCGAAGGTCATTTAATTGTTTGCAAACAAAGGTAAAGGCAACGGAACTGTTCTTGAACTGTTATTTGAACTGAAGGCCCAGTTTAAGCGGTTACCTCCGCTCATAACAACAGCAATACATCTAAGCTCCTCCCCGACCGAAGTTTGTGATCCAAATCGCACTCCGTTGCGCTCGTCACCGACGGGAATATAAGTCTTATTCGGATGTGATTTCACCGGCACCCACACCCTTTCATCGGAAGACAGCAATACTAGGCTCAAAACCTGATGTCCGTTAGGATTTCGTGTGTCTTAACTACGGAGTCACCATAAAAATGTTTGTCTTGGGTTGTAATCAAACCCACGACCTAGGGTTATAAGCAGACAGTCATTAGTCGCCTTCAGTTTAGGTCGGGCTAAACTATTTCTAATTACTGTAAAAGAAACTCCCAAGGTTCAACCGAGGCGAATATTCCAAAAATAAACAAAAACACCTTGAAATAACCAAAATAATTACTAAATTAAGGAAACTAAACTTTGTAATTTATCTTCGCGTGACGCCATTGTGAGGGTCGCGTGACACTGGGGCAATGTCATGGAGAAAATTCCAATTTAATCCTTAGGTACGAAGAATAGACAAGTACATACATTTTTTTTATGTTAGTGATAAATCAATATAATAACTGGGCATTAATGATTAAGAAACTTTTTTATTATTTAACAAAACAGTTAAGTAAGTGGGGGAAGTAACATTGTCGAACGTCTGGGTTGTAATTTTTAAGTGTTTCAGATGTTTTAAGGACGTGATAGCTGACAGCCAATGAAGTCACTTGTTTATTGTTACTTTATTACTTAGGCTGCGTAGTAATATAACTTCGATTGGGGTAAGTCTGTTGGAGCAAAAAGATCTTGTAGAACTCAAGCTATAGCAGATTCTGTCTCTATCTTCAGGATAAGATGAAAGTTCTAAATCTGGAGTGTCGCCGTTTTCGTTGCGGCGCAATGGAAAAGGATCCACTTCGGTATTCGAATACCCGTTTTCTGTAGACCAACCTTTAATGCGTTGAGTACTTCCCGAATAATTATATTCTGTTTGCACGGTATCATGAAATAAGTCTATTGCTGCTATACTGTTAAAATTATAACACACTCCTTCACGTGTATATACTTTTTTGAACCATTCGCTGCAATCTAGGTGTGTACCGCGGTATCTGCAATTAAATAAAACGGACACATTTGGCCACCTGAGTGATATGCGAAATAAAATTGGCATTCGTAAAATTTCTATTAATCTTTCCTCTTAATTGATCATCACTCATAAGACAAAGAAGGCTGACATCAGCCAACATTTCTAAATCATCATCAGTAGTTTCGTTATTTGCCTTAAGTTTCTGCAGCTCGCTAATAAGATTGTAGACAGTTGCTCTGGTTTTGATTTGTGGGCAAATTGTCACTGAAGGGAAAGGTACTTCACTGACAGAGACAAGTCTTTCGCTTACAATAACGATAACAGGGCTAGTTCTCCACTTGATGTAGACGTTATTTATGAAAGCACAAAAACTGGCGCTGATTATGAAAGTGATGATCCAAAACAGCTTTTCGACGGCCGTGAGACCCCGCTCGGTGATGTACTCGGCCGTGCAGAGTAGAATTTTTGGCGTAGTCTAGAAATAATTCTGTTATGAGATGTTTTTGTCGCTTCCTTCGCTGCTTGCGTATGCAAACGTCCCCATATACCTGTGCTACTTTTCCGTGTTCGCTGGACATTTTCCTTTCTGTTTCGTTTCACTTAGATCTTGATCACGCAATACTAGGGAAAGTTTGTTTGAAGATGCAAAAGAACTGCTGGTGTAGTGACTAGATTCAAAAGGACACGTAACTGACAGTCGCACTTGTGGTTTTAACAAGTGTACAATTTTTACTGAATAAAATGATGGCCAGTACCAAAGGGAGGGAAATATAGCGATAATTAATTATATCTCAATTAGATGTATTAAGCTCTATCTAGTTAAACTTTTGTCTACGTCTGCACTCGTATGGTATTTCGATAATTTCCGTTGTGCGTTAAAGGGTATTACTGCTCATAAAATTATTAATCGCATGTTGGTATATAGTTTGTCCCGTGATATTAGTTACATGTAATAGTGACTGAGTTATTTGACTTGTTCATGCGATTGACGCAGTAAGTGCGTTTTGTTAATCAACTTCAAGAAAAGCTTCTGAATTCGGCTGTATGTCTTTTTTGTATGTTTCTTTCTCAACTTAATTGCCAATTAAAGGACTGACTTGAACAATTCTTTTTAAATTTTATAGTGGTCCCATACAAATTTCATGAAAAAAATCCTCAAGAACTTAAATAATGAATTAAAGTATTGAATTCGGTTCACTCGATATTTTAAATTAGTCAATTATTTTGAATTGGCATCCTCGTGCCATCCAAGTCAAAAGGAAATAAACTTCGCACGCAGTCAATGCTTGCTTCGAATTGTGTTCACGGCTACACAGAGAGGAACTTCGCTTGGTACGCTTGGTGGGTAGCGTAGCTGGAAGCGTACTGTGTGGCTTGCTGAACTTAATGCTAAGAAACGCACCGATGTGCTATAAGCCTGTTCAATAGGAGATTTCGTATGAGACAAACTGTGGGCTGTTTATTTGTTCTCTTTTGTAGGTGAGTACTTCATTGGCGCTCTATTATTGTTCGTAGTTTTTTTTTTAATAATAATTATTACAAGTCAATGTTTACAATTTGAATCATAAAATTAGTATTACTTATGTATAATATTATTGTACATTCAAAGCATTATAGCATTACATTATATTTCTAATAATATGTCACGTAATTAATAATAGAATAATGAAAATATCATAATCTATACATATAATAAAATTGTAGACTTGCCGTGTCTGTACATTGAATATTTTTACAAAATAATAACTGGGAGACGTTAAGAATAAGTAATAGAACGCAAAAAAACTATTTTTGAAATTTTTGTCTGTTTGTCTGTATGTTTGTGCGCACTTTACGCAAAAACCATAGATTGTTATCAAAATCTAGGTACTAAGAAATGTTAAGCTGAGTCTGGAATAGTGAATAGCGTTTATTTTATCAAAATCGACCCACAAAATCAAAAGTTATTCAATGTTTTATGCAAAATTTTAATTTTTTTACAAAACGTTCTACTAGCGCCTGCCGAGTCCTGCGTTTTTGACTCGGTGTAGCGGTTCTGTGTATTGCAATATGAATACGAGCAGGCGCTTGAAGGCAGATGACAGGTTTAGTCGTAGTTTAGTCTTAGTTTAGGTTAGTTAATTAGGTAATTAGTTTAAAGGTAGTTTAGTTTTTCTTTGTACTTTGAACTGCGAAAGGTTGATGGTAACCAGTATCTTAAATACGAGTACCAAGCTTCCTATCAAACGAGTCATTTACATGACGGAGACCTACAGTACACTGGAGTAACGCAATGGCGGTATGTCCGGCTGAAAATAGCCGTATAAATAAATCATCCTCAGGGTACATCATCATCATCATCATCAGGGGTGAAATTAAATAACCCTTGCGACATTTGTTTTCGATTTTGCTGATATTATCTGGACATTCAGATGCAGCACAGATATTGCAAATGTATCAATATAAATTAGCGGAAGTCTATCAAGGAATATGCAGCTCAACAAAAATAACAAAACATAAATACCATTAATACGCACTAAGCGATTTGAAACTACTTTTATTGTGCGTACTGCAAGGGAGTGGAATGCTTTGCCTGAGTCTGTGTTCCCTGACCATTACAATTTGGGAGTCTTCAAGAGTAGAGTGAATAGGTTTCTCCTAGACAAGCGTGCTCCATCGTCGGCCGCATCTTCACTTTCCATCAGGTGAGATGGCGGCCAAACCATGCTATGCTATCTTTTTTTTGTGAGTTAGTTACGTAACGAGCTGAGGGCCCACCTGGTGGTAAATGGCGACCCACACCTATGAAAACAGTAATGCGACTCAGTATAAGATTTAGATCTTAGACTGAGTCGCACTCATCCTGCTGCGACCATCACCCAAGACGGGGATGATACATCTCACGATACAAGCACTACTGCTTGTGTGATTCCAGGTGTGGTGGCAGTACCTCGCCGGACGAACTTGGCACAAGTTTTACTGTTACTTTTTGGTTGCTGCTTTAGCACCACCCAGAGTGTACGTGTAGGGAATCAAAGGGTACACACCTGCGGACGCGAGCAACTAGATCCAATAGATCGGTACGGGGGACTTTTTTCTCACTGTATTTAACAGTGTTTTGTTACTTCAGGACTTATTTCATATGTGTATGATGATCTAACAACACTGATACAACATTGAGCAGTGTCCCAGGGAATAGCATTGAGTGAATGAATGGCAGGGAATAGGAATGGCATTCTATTAACAGAGAAGTGGAACAATAAGAAGCTTTTTTTTGTCAAGGGGTAAATACTTTGCTTAAACTCCACGCCTTGGGGAGGCGTGTATTAATAGCAGTGCTTGGGGAATACACAATAAAACCCCCTTGGAGTTCCTGCACTACGCCTTCACGCTGGGGCTACGGGTACGGTAGCGGCCGTACCCGGCCGGCCAGAGGCGTTGGTCCTCGCGTATCGGGACTCCAACACGATGTGTACCTCCCTATAGTGCCGTGCCCGGAACACGAAACACACCAACCTTCGGTGAGGACCTCATCCGTCGGATGGCAGATTCCCCGGATCTACCGCCCGGAAGTTCCCGTTAGGGTGGCAGGCGGCGCTCATGCGCCTGCCTACGCCGTACCACTCTCCTGCGTCTACCAGAGTGAGGAGATTCTTCCTCCCTTACCCTCTCGGCTGCTTCCTTCTGCGAGAATACTTCCTTGCAGAAGGACTGAGCTGCCACCCAAGATCTCCCGCTGTCAATCATGGATGAGACCATAGTTGACAGCGAAAGGTTTCCGCCTATAGCCGCGGTCAGGCGGGAACAATAAGACCCTACCAACATTTCCATCGTGTTTTTAAATTTCTTGAGTGCATCTGGACTCCCATCACACAATATATATTAAATTTAAGTCTTCCTAAATTATGTTACGGCACCAGATTGAAAGTCAAGAGTTTAGAGAATTCCTCTCATTCCTATCAACTGCCCATTTAGTTTTAAACGCATTCAGTCTCCGGTGAGCCTATGTTCCGCAGTGACCAGAAACAAAGAACAAGAAGAAACTTTTTTGGCATCAGACGTAGACCTAATATTGAGTTGCTTTTTGCACGGTCCGCCATACTTAACTCTTTCCCGGCTTTCTTTTAGCAATTCGAATAATTTTTATGCGCACGTTCCTAAAATATCCTGAAAAGACGACTTCTATAGTATAGTTTACAGAGAAGCATTATTGTATACATTTGCAATGGTTGCACTTACGTAGTTCATCATCCAATTAAGTCTTTAACCTTCCCAGTTAACAAAACCCAAGTAATATCGTAAGAATCTAATGAAAATAAAGTATTTTGAGATTTAATTATAACATAATTTTAATATAATAGTAACGAACAGACATAATAAGCATTACATTATATTTCTATCCTCTAGGCTAGGATAGATCTAAGTCCACGCGGACGAAGTCGCGGGCACAGCTAGTAAATAATATATATATATTGCTTTAGGTTATGGGGGGTCCAGTTGCTCGCGTCCGTAGATGTGTACCCTTTGATTCCCTATACGTACCCCCTGGGTGGTGCTAAAGGAGCAACCAAAACTAGCAGTAGAACTTGTGCCAAGTTGGTCCGGTATTGCCACCACACCTGGAATCTGTCGCCAAGCAGTAGTGTTCGCATTACTGTGTTCCGATGGCAGAGTGTGGGTGCCGGTGAAATCATATGCGCATGAGACGTATCATCCCCGTCTCGGATGATAGACGCAGCAGGATGAATGCAACTCAGTGTATGATCCAAATCTTATACTGAGTCGCATTACTGTTGTCATGGGCGGGGGTCGCCATTTAAAAGAGGTTACTACCGTACCTGGTAATCTGCTGCCAAGGATTTATGCACTTGTGTTGATGTATTCCGGTGGAAGGGTGTGGGTGCAGGTGAAATCACATGCGCATGATACGCAAGATCCCCGTCTCAGGTGACGGGATTCCAATTGGGTCTTCTCACACTTCGGTTAGGACCTAAGTCGTATTGCTGTTGTAATGGGCGGAGGTAGCTACTTACCATCAGGTGGGCCTTCACCACACATTAAGAAAAATCAGCTTCTTCTTGCGAGTCAACATTTGATGCTATTTTTATATAACTTTACAACAGTAATGCCAGCCATGATTAAGGCGTTGGCCGAAGCCGTAGTCGGATCATCTCTAGTAAAGGAACAATATATTTATTGCTTTGACTTTGGTGGTTCGCTACATGTCACCAAGCACAGAACAAAGCGAAGCTCTCAGCTACACAAGTACGGGTACCTTTTTTTTTTGCCTCGGGAAATGCACTCGCATACCGCCCTGCCACGGGGAGACAGAGCGGTTATGTGGGACTAGACCCACTAAAACCCCACGGTGTCCTCCTCTGCCGCTTAGTGGCGGGAACACGGGAACGTTACACACACATCCGCGAACCCGCCGCGGCTGTCCGTTTCCGGACCCCTCTTGATTTGGCATCAAGTGCCACGCCTTGATTAGCGAAACGCCAGAACACTAGCGTGTCGCAACCACCTCGGGGACCTGGCTAGCGAAAGGGCGTTAGATGACCCTGTATCTTAACGCCCTAGATCCCCATGTGACGGGTCAGATCTGTGGCCCACGTACAGGTACCTGTGTAGCTTGGCTTAACGTTAAATTAATATTGCTTCTTTATTTGCATTGTGGTGTCTACCGATTAGCAGCTAGCAGCTTCTAGTCGACATAATAGGCTGTTTTGTACAACTTTTTAAACTTACTACGATGCGACGTTGGGTTGGTTTGGTGATTATTTTATTCTAGATAACTGATGTTTTTATTTGTATTATGTAACGAAAGTGACGGGACCAGCTGGAGGCACACCTGATATTAACTAGTTACCTCCGCCCAGAACAACAGTAATCTGACTTAGGTCTTCCCCGACCAAAGTATAAGCAGACGCAAGTCGCACCCCGTTGCGCCCGTCACCCGAGACGGGGATGTTACGTCTCAAGACCACGTCATTTCACCGGCACCATTCTAATGGATGCGAGCAGCAATGCGAGTGCACCACTGCTTGGCAGTTTACCAGGTAAGGAAGCAGTAATTCTCCGGGCAAACATTCTACTGTTACTAGCACAAGTTCTACTGTTACTTTTTGTTGCTCCTTTAGCACCACCCATGGGCTACTGGATTTTGAGGGTATTCACCTACGGACGCGAGCAACTGGACCCCCCAATAAGTATTGTATCAGTATTCTGTAAATACATTCATATAATAGGTACATATTTACGCCCAGACAGCACAAATATATATGATCTTCAAAGAAATGTTTGTCCTCGGTGGAATTCGAACCCACAATCTGTAACTACCAGCTGAGAAGCCAGAGATATCGGATATACAATAAACAATAAACGTTTTCACACTCATACCTCTGCATTAGCATTCCCTGTCTCGCAGATGGCATGGACAAACACAGAAACACAAGACAAACACCCAAGACCCGAGAACAAACTTCATGCTCACCACACAAAGAGTGCCTCGGCCGGGAATCGAACCAGGGACCCCTCGCTTCGAAGGCAGGGCTACTAACACTAAGCCAAGGAGCCGTCAAAAAAAATACTAATTGATAAGCCAGCGATAAGCCTTCGGGTAGCTCAAGAGCGCCAACACCAGAGTTGGCCACTGATATTGTATAATGACGGTTCCATATCTAAATAAATAATCTACACCAGTACTTCCATATTTCTGAACACTCCATCGATATATTCATACCCTCATAAATTCAGGTCACATCATAACCTCTGACTTAACATCCAAGTATCAAAACACATAGTCCATTCATTGAAGTAAGATACATTCGATTCCAAGCCTTCGTGCTTTGAAATAACATTCATTATGGAGGCATCGATAAAGTCCTTGACACTACCTTTGCCTGAAATAGATAAAAAATACCTGATACTTGAAATAGACACGCAAATTATGTCACGCAAACGCAAAAGCAACATTACTATACTTCCAATTTTTACCTCTCGTGGTCTCTGTTCACGCCCTGTTCATATATTCAACTAATAAAATACGTTGCGTAAATTATAGCGCCATTGGTTTAGTATAATACTAGTTGCGCCGAGGAGGTACCCGTAGTTTTCTGGGATTAAAAGTAAACGTTTACACACTCATACCTCTGCAGTAGGATTCCCTGTGTCGCAGATGGCATGTACAAACACAGAAACACAAGACAAACGCCCAAGACCCGAGAACAAACTTCATGCTCACCGCACAAAGTGTGCCCCGGCCAGGAATCGAACCCGGGACCCCTCGCTTCGAAGGCAGGGCTACTACCAACTAAGCCAAGGAGCCGTCATGTATGCATGTGATAATCCAGGTTAAAGCTATTATGATACCAAATTTCATTCAAATTGCTTGAGTCGTTTGAGCGTGAAGGTGCCACAAACATACACACACAGACCAACATACACACAAACTTTCGCCTTTATAATCTATACATATAATAAAATCGTAGACTTGCCGTGTCTGTACATTGAATATTTTTACAAAATAATAACTGGGAGACGTTAAGAATAAGTAATAGAACGCAAAAAAACAATTTTTGAAATTTTTGTCTGTTTGTCTGTATGTTTGTGCACACTTTACGCAAAAACCATAGATAGTTATCAAAATCTAGGAACTAAGAAATGTTAAGCTGAGTCTGGAATAGTGAATAGCGTTTATTTTATCAAAATCGACCCACAAAATCAAAAGTTATCAATGTTTAATGCAAAATTTAATTTTTTTTACAAAACGTTCTACAAGCGCCTGCCGAGTCCTGCGTTCTTGACTCGGTGTGGCGGTTCGGTGTATTGCAATATGAATATGAGCAGGCGCTTGAAGGCAGATGACAGGTTTAGTCGTAGTTTAGTCTTAGTTTAGGTTTGTTAATTAGGTAATTAGTTTAAAGGTAGTTTAGTTTTTCTTTGTACTTTGAACTGCGAAAGTTTGATGGTAACCAGTATCTTAAATACGAGTACCAAGCTTCCTATCAAACGAGTCATTCACTTAACGGAGACCTACAGTACACTGGAGTAACGCAATGGCCGTATGTCCGGCAGAAAATAGCCGCATACGTAAATCATCCTCAGGGTACATCATCATCAGGGGTGAAATTAAATAACCCTTGCGACATTTGTTTTCGATTTTGCTGATATTATCTGGACATTCAGATGCAGCACAGATATTGCAAATGTATCAATATAAATTAGCGGAAGTCTATAGTCTATAGGAATATTCAGCTCAACAAAAATAACAAAACATAAATACCATTAATACGCACTAAGCGATTTGAAACTACTTTTATTGTGCGTACTGCAAGGGAGTGGAATGCTTTGCCTGAGTCTGTGTTCCCTTACCATTACAATTTGGGAGTCTTCAAGAGTAGAGTGAATAGGTTTCTCCTAGACAAGCGTGCTCCATCGTCGGCCGCATCTTCACTTTCCATCAGGTGAGATGGCGGCCAAACCATGCTATGCTATCTTTTTTTTTGTGAGTTACGTAACGAGCTGAGGGCCCACCTGGTGGTAAGTGGCGACCCACACCCATGACAACAGTAATGCGACTCAGTATAAGATTTGGATCTTAGACTGAGTCGCACTCATCCTGCTGCGACCATCACCCAAGACGGGGATGATACATCTCACGATACAAGCACTACTGCTTGTGTGATTCCAGGTGTGGTGGCAGTACCTCGCCGGACGAACTTGGCACAAGTTCTACTGTTACTTTTTGGTTGCTGCTTTAGCACCACCCAGAGGGTACGTGTAGGGAATCAAAGGGTACACACCTGCGGACGCGAGCAACTAGATCCAATAGATCGGTACGGGGGACTTATTTCTCACTGTATTTAACACTGTTTTGTTACTTCAGGACTTATTTCATATGTGTATGATGATCTAACAACACTGATACAACATTGAGCAGTGTCCCAGGGAATGGCATTGAGTGAATGAATGGCAGGGAAAAGGAATGGCATTCTATTAACAGACAAGTGGAACAATAAGAAGCTTTTTTTTTGTCAAGGGGTAAATACTTTGCTTATACCCCACGCCTTGGGGAGGCGTGTATTAATAGCAGTGCTCGGGGAATACACAATAAAACCCCCCTTGGAGTTCCTGCACTACGCCTTCACGATGTGTACCTCCCTATAGTGCCGTGCCCGGAACACGAAACACGCCAACCTTCGGTGAGGACCTCATCCGTCGGACGGCAGATTCCCCGGATCTACCGCCCGGAAGTTCCCGTTAGGGTGGCAGGCGGCGCTCATGCGCCTGCCTACGCCGACCCACTCTCCTGCGTCTACCAGAGTGAGGAGATTCTTCCTCCCTTACCCTCTCGGCTGCTTCCTTCTGCGAGATTACTTCCTTGCAGAAGGACTGAGCTGCCACCCAAGATCTCCTGCTGTCAATCATGGATGAAACCATAGTTGACAGCTAAAGGTTTCCGCCTATAGCCGCGGTCAGGCGGGAACAATAAGTCCCTACCAACTATTCCATCGAATGATTAAATTTCTGGAGTGCATCTGGACTCCCATCACACAATATATATTAAACTAAATGTCGGAGTGCCCAATGCCCTTTTATAAATTTAAGTCTTCTTAAATTATGTTACGGCACCAGATTGAAAGTCAAGAGTTTAGAGAATTCCTCTCATTCCTATCAACTGCCCATTTAGTTTTAAACGCATTCAGTCTCCGGTGAGCCTATGTTCCGCAGTGACCAGAAACAAAAAACAAGAAGAAACTTTTTTGGTATCAGACGTAGACCTAATATTGAGTTGCTTTTTGCACGGTCCGCCATACTTAGCTCTTTCCCGACTTAGCAATTCAAATAATTTTTATGCGCACGTTCCTGAAATATCCTGAAAAGACGACTTCTATAGTATAGTTTACAGAGAAGCATTATTGTATACATTTGCAATGGTTGCAGTTTCACTTACGTAGTTCATCATCCAATCAAGTCTTTAACCTTCCCAGTTAACAAAACCTAAGTAATATCGTAAGAATCTAACGGAAATAAAGTATTTTGAGATTTAATTATAACATAATTTTATAATAATATAATAGTAACGAACAGACATAATAAGCATCACATTATATTTCTATCCTCTAGGCTAGGATAGATCTAAGTCCACGCGGACGAAGTCGCGGGCACAGCTAGTATATAATAAGTATAGTATAAGATGTATGGAACTTTACAAAAGACTTATTATTTGATGGATTTCTTCAAACTTTTATGAATTTTTTTTTAACTTCAAGTTTGTCCTATAAAAGTTTAAAGTTTGAAAAAAAAAATTACACCTGTCCCTGTGCGTGGATTTTATTCCCCAGGACAAACATTTGTATAACAAATTTTGGTGTTTGTTCTTTTTATACAATATATCTAGTAATTATATCTTATCTTATCTTATAACAAATTATCTTATAACGCGGGGTACTAATTATATTCCTAAGTTACTCCTTATAACTCCACGTCCTTATAACTGTCGGTGAAAATCCCGTTCCAGCCGTTTCGCAGATTACCCAGACCAAACATACAGAAATTCTGAAAAAAAATTCTGAAAAATTGTTTTTATTATAAATCCATGCATGATTTCAAGTGCATTTAGTAAAAAAACTGTTATTTTGACATTACAAACAGACAATTAAAGCGTGAAACAAACAAAAATCGGTAATCACTAATCATTCAGGATATCTGAATGATAACCTCATTCTTTTTTGTAGTCGGTGAAAATAGACTTTGTTTTTGCCAATGTTTTGAAACTTTCATACTGGTCCCCCGTTTCCGAGACCTAATGGTGGTTAAACACGAAATCGACTAATTATCATACGAACAGTTAAATAAATCCTGAACTTTGTCTGTTCTAGTTAATTGTAGTTTTTGCGTTTGCGTTACAAAAGTTTGTGATTGCTGGAAATGAATGAACATAATTTGCACCACGTATTTATACTGCGTAGTTTATGACAAATGGTATTATAGTTTAGGTATATAAATAAATGCCGCTGGGGCCGCGGAAGAGTGATACCGTACCCGTAGCCCCAGCGTGAAGGCGTAGTGTAGGAACACCAAGGGGGTTTTAGTGTGTATTCCCCCAGCACTGCTATTTCTGAGTAGTGTTGGGGGTGAGTCACACATAACGTATACCCCACGCCTCCCCAAGGCGTGGGGTAAACGCAAAGTATTTCCCCCTTGATAAAAAAAAAGGTATATATTATAAATAAATAAAACATGATTGAAAAATTTCACATAGCAGCAGTAGAACTTGTGCAAAGTTCGCCCGGAGAAGTGCTGCCTCCACACCTGGTAATCTGCTACCAAGCAGTAATGCTCGCATTGCTGTGTTGTGGTGGAAGAGTGTGGGTGCCGGTGAAATTACAGGCACATGAGACGTAATATCCCCGTCTCGGGTGACGGCGCTGATTGAAATGTCCTTGAATTCATATTCGTGTTCATTTTAAAAAGCTTTAAATTTCAGTTTAAAGATGCAATATTCATCTAACTAAATCATAAAGGCTTCAAAGCCGATTAAACCGGAAACCCCTGCACCAATTTTTACCACACACGTCTAGATCGTCATCCATAAATCAACATACAAAAAAACATTCAAATCGGAATATACTACTCACAGACAAAACCAGTCGACGAACTTATAACATTAGCTTATAAATATACAAAAAGCGGTCGTAGCGTAGTTTGCTTAGCTGTTAAGCCAATCTAAGTTAAGCAACTTTCGGCCCAGTCAGAAATTGGATGGGTGACCATTTAGTGGTGTTTGAACTCAAAGCTTTCGTGCTTCGGATCCCCCGTTAAGATGTCGGTCCCGGCTAGATGTCGTTAAGCCATGTCGGAGGCTTTCGGGCGGCCTTGAAAAGTCCGACACCATAGGTGGACACTTACTCATACGAAAAAAGAATTACCCTTATTTCGTTAAGGGGTAAAAATAATAGTGCATGATACCTACATATCTACGCTTGCGATTGACGAAAGAATGGAGTAACAAATATATAGGTACCTATACTGCGTAGACCCCAAAAAAATTCTTTCACGCTTTTTTCTCAGTTAGTAGCAATAGTAGTTATCTAGTCTGTTCTTCTAAATTTACGTCAGTTCCAAACCTAACCGACCGACATGAGAGGTAGAAGCAGGCAATAAACCCCTCGGAGAGTTTTACATTTCGGTCGGTAGCGCCTGCGTAAAGATTGGAGCAAATTACTTCTCAAGATTTTTGCGGAGCGCAATTCATATAACAATCATAAAAGTTGATTTGTCCATTTCGGTTAGGGTTTCTGAGAAAATGTCGTGAATTTATGTAACGTATTAAAACATAACACAAGAAATGTTCTTCGAAGGTATATATTTTCAACCTCAAAAATGCTTGATGGTTTTCGCCCTTTGTATTGTAGTATAAAAATCTTCCAAGAATCATAAAAGTATTGTTATTTTTTTTTCAATGTGCAGCCTCCTGACTATAAAACCTGACCTAGAAATGGTTGGCCTCGAAACCTTTATCCCGCCTTCGTCGGAAACGGACAATGCGAGCCATAGTATAAAACTTAAGGAGCTATATTTATATTTGTTCGCCTGTGTTGTCCCGTAGATGTAGATTAAAATTGTCTTTTAAAACGTTCATCTCAAGTGGTTAAATCTTTTAACATCAGCTACCCCCACATTATGGATCTGCAAATCTCTGACCACAGATATAATAATACTATACTAGTCACAGGCATTCTTTTTAAACGTGAAATTTCTTTGTTTGTTTTATATTATTCTTGGAAAGGCGTCTGAGACCGCAGTGGTTTGTGAATCCCTTTCACCAGGATACGAGGAAAACGCTTGAGGTATCCATGTAAGAGTGAATTGATATAGCAATAGAACCAATTTGATATAAAAAACACAATATCATGGTAGTATCATTACGTGAGTTTCTTTCGAGTAACTGTCTTTCCAATTTCCCTTCATCAGCTACGTGTGAAATATTGGCAAGCCAGCAATATCATTGAATATGTTGTTACCGCAAATTGGGTTTGTTATACTCTGTATCTCTCGTTTCCCAGCGCTATTCTAAACTTTCGACTGATATTAAACTGGGAAAGTTCTGATGTGTTTTCTTGAAATATCTATTGGTCTTGTCTCCGTTCTGCCGAGCATCCCGTAACGCCCAACCTTATTTTATACTGGCTGTTTCTCGCGTGGAATTAATATTTTTTCCCATAATATATAGTCTTTTTTCTAGAATAAAAGTAGTATAATAACGTCAGCTATGTGCCAGTGAAAGCCCCGTCAAAATCGGTAATGCCGTTTCGGAGATTACCCAGAACAAACAGACGGACCGAAAAGCAGACAAAAATTATAAAACTTCTTATTTTCTTCTAAGTTCTTCTAAATCTGTTCTTTTGACATTACAAACAGATTCTTCAATTTTATACAATATATTTATTTGTTTAAGTATATACAATACAATACAGAATTAAATTAAATATATAATATATATAGGTATATATTATAGCTTTTGCCCGCGGCTTCGCTCGCGTTTAAATAGGTTTTATCAAATTTAATTATCAAAATTCACTGATATAACGCCATCTGCCGCCAAGCAGTGGTGCACTTATATTGCTGTGTTCCAGCGAAACGGTATGGAGGCCGGTGAAACCACAAACGCATGAGACGTTCCATCCCCGTCTCTGGTGACGGGCACAACGATTCACATAGATTGCTCAGAGAAGACCTGAATTCTACTGCTACTGTTTATAGAGGAGGGTGTTTCTGCACCATTCATGTTTGGCTACATTTTAGTAGTACACAAAAATAAACTGCAAAGCCATGACAGAATATTTCGGTACTTCAGAATAGCGCCAAATACCTCAATAAGGAAGCTGTGAGCGATGAGATGCGATAGAGGAAAGGGGCATAGGTCACTTTACCTTGCCTTGTTAAGAAAAAGTACAGTCAAATGGGAGAACTTGGGACGATTTTCAAATTCAAAAATATAAAACATTGCTATAGATATCTGATTCAATTATTTAAGTTTGAATGGGCGCTTATGTTTTATGATTTTCATGTGAGCTTATCAATTCTGGCGTAAGCTTTTATTATATCTTTTTAGAAGTGCATGTCCCATATAGTCCTGCGAAAGGGTAATTTAAGACACGTATGCTTTTGACAGGTTTTAACCCAGTTACACTGTTAAATCTCTAACTTAAGGATTGTATTCTTTTTTACAAAAATCTATGGTACTTTTAAAGAGTTTAGGCAAATAGTAACAGACTTTTTCGATACCTGAGTAATCTACTTGCAGCTGCGGGTGATTTGGCAGCTGAAAAGGCTGAAATATATGCATTAGTGTTGCCACAACGAGTAATATTAATTTTGCATACACTTTTGTCGCAGTTTGTCTCCAGTCATAGGTTCCCCCATTTGACGGTACCTAACTTGAGCCAGGCTCGAGGTCAGCCGAAGCTGGGAATATAGCGCTGATCGCGCACTGGTCCATAACCAACAGATTAGGATCTTCTGTGTGAGTTAGTGGCTCTGGTTTTGGAGTTTTCAAGCCACCAAAAGGCTTATCAAATTGTACCTATTGTTGTAGGTACAATTTGACCGAATTTTTGTAATCAAACCTATCGAGTAGAGTATCAAAATAAACGAAATTAAAAGGAGATTACAAATATAAATATAAGTAGTAACATTACGTAGTTTAGTATAAATTAAAATATATAATTTAAAAATCAAAATACCGCCCTGAATATTAATCAACTTGACAAGATTGATAATGGAAAACGTAATTAAAATAATCTAATAACAAAGTATAATAATAATTTCACTTTAACAGACTATATTAAAAGTTGAAAGCCAAAGTTAAATACCCGCATTAAGTTTGGTACAATAGTTTATTTTTCTTTCGGTTTATAATTTGCAAATGGTATGTTATGGTTTCCTATATTAAGGTTGCTAGTAACCTAGTACTAGACTGGAGTAAGTGGACCTAAACCCCTACTTAAGGGTCGGTCGTGCGTCCAGATAACGACAAAGCCAATATGGTTTGCCTAATGAGCATTGCGATGCCTTATGGGGGAATAGGTACATTGTGGGAACAGAAATGGGGTGGAGATATAAAATTTAAGTAAGGTGTATTCATATTCATTTATTATTCACCAAGAATTGGGTACAGTTATCCGCATAGATCCTGTCCATCTAAAGGTTTTCTGGAAGAGATTGCTTTTAGCGATAAGGCCACCCATTGTGCCACCTATCTGTTTTTTTTTTGTGTGATTAATTTTGATGTTATGGTGTACAATAAAGTAATATTTTACAATAAGGTCTTACAAATTTTCATATCCGCCAAAGCCTACCTTTACAGGTATATGAATATAAAGAAATTTAAAATATTAATGTGTAATAATAATAATAATAGTAATGTAATGTGTAATATCAAATAAGTATTATATCAAAAGAAAAGTAAAAAGAATAGTATAAGAATAATATGTAAAAAATACTTATAATTTATAGTCAAGAAATTCGTTTAAGTAAAAGTAAAAAGCATTTATAATATTTATGATGAAGATACATAAGAATATACAAAAAATACCCTTACACAAATAAACTTATACCAAACAAGAAATTAACTCAAGCAAAATAACATGAATGGTACCTTATACTAAAATTTTGAATATGTTAAAATAATATTATAACTAATATTATAAATGAGATAGTAACTTTCTTTGCTTCTTTGTTACGTTTTCCACAACCACAAAACCAATTTAAAAAATTCTTTTGTAAGTTTTATTTAATTAATAATTTATTATAATAAAAAATTCTTACTACGTATTTCTGTTGCCGCTATAACAAAAAATACTAAAAACAAAATAAAATAAATATTTAAGGGGGCTCTGAAAAACGTGATTTTTATTTTTTGTTTTAGCGATAATGGTACGGAACCCTTCGTGCGCGAGTCGAGTCGCACTTGGCCGGCTTTTGTTCTTTTCGTTTTAATTTCTAAGGTCATAGAATGTCTTTGTTTAAAACCATATTTCAGATATGAATTCCATTTTTTAATGTTCCCAATGCAGGGACAAATCGAAAAGTGTTTATAAACCAAAAAAAATTACATGATTTATTTTTCTATTTTGGATTCTCCGTGGCTCCCGTGTTCCGTGACATAGGGCAATGTTATTGACCCCAAATATTGAACTAATGCAGAATAAACAGTTAGGTAAATCTCTATCCTTCTATAAAAAAAACAACGTTAACACACTCATACCTCTGCACTAGGATTCCCTGTGTCGCAGATGGCATGGACAAACACAGAAACACAAGACAAACACCCAAGACCCGAGAACAAACTTCATGCTCACCACACAAAGTGTGCCCCGGCCGGGAATCGAACCCGGGACCCCTCGCTTCGAAACCCTTCACTCTCTCGGGATAAAAAGTAGCTTAAGTAGTCTATCCAGGCAGTGGCGGCCTTAGGGGGTGGCGAGCAGGGCAACCGCCCGGGGCCTCGCCACGCAGAACAACCCGTTTTTTTTTTATGTACTGCAGCTGTCTTCAAGTGGTTGCTGACTGATTACCAGGAGCCCTGTACACTTCCAACTCACCTAAATTCCTCATACCCCAAGAGCTTCACAAAGATCTATCGCCCGGAGCCTCGTAATATCTAAGGCCGCCCTTGTATCCAGGGTATGGAGCTACCTTTAAAATAAATTTCATCAAAATCCGTCCAGCCATTGAGGCGTGTAGGAGCATCAAACATACGGAAAGATTTTCGCATTTATAATATTAGTGTGTAGTGATCTTGTAGGTACAAATTTATTATGAGACGTATCTAAGTATTATACAATAGTATAAGAATTATCGGTAATAAAGTCACTTTATCACTGCGAAATCCATTTTTTAATAACAATAATAATATTATTTTTATTATTTTATTTGTATGAATACATTAGCAACACATTCTTCGTCTAGTATAATGTTTTTATATGTAGGTATTGTCGTTAGCAGTATCTTCATATAAATTAAGCCAAAATAAAAAAAATATATTTAAGAAAGTATTATATACAATAATAATTAATAATAATTATTATTATATAATATACAATAACTTAAAAGTATTATAAGTAAAATTTAAAACCTGCAAATAGTTCCAGTGATACAAATAGGTACTTCACTAATTAAAATAAAAACAATCAATAAAATCTAGGTATATCTATACTAGAATTGATAAACCTATAAGTATATTTTAATAGGTAAGCGGGATTTAAATGCTTTAGATTTATTTTGTAAGATGTAAGATATACCAATGGTATAGTCTTACAGTTAACTAAGTATAGGTAATAATATTCATACACGCATTGTACCTTGACAATTCCAAACTTTTAATTTAGCAGATTTCAAATTTCATACAATAGTGGTCTAAAATCGATCTGTAGATAATTTTATTGTTAAGAGGCAATACTGTTTTCTTTTAAATTATAATAATTATTTTTCTTGTTGTTTTAATTATCTCGAGAAGATATGTTCTGAAAAGATGATTAGCTATTTATTGTTTACAGCGCCATCTAGGCTTACGTAGCTGAACATCATTAGACTTTGAAAGCTTTATAAACGCGTGGGGTGTTACAGCGTACGTATTGCTTGCCAGTTTTTAATGAAGTTCCAGTACAGATCACTAGATGGCGGTTTCACGTTTTGATGTCACTTTTTGAAGACTTCTTTTCGCTGTGTTGCAGTTTCTCTTTTATTTTTGTTTTGTTATTATTTTGTTCCCACGAATAACGGAAATTATAACGTTCGACTGACGTTCGCTAATATAATGATAAGGCCATACAACAAGACGTGCCCAAGTCTTGAGGGGAAGACGCTAACGAAATCATTTTCATCCACCCTCATGCCCCACAACGAAATCTTGACTTGCGTGGAAGATTTATGCTTGAATTAATTGACAGCTGCTTGCCAAATTATGTCAAGACAACACAAAAAGCCATAAAGAAGAAGGGGAGTCAAAACAAAACAATGTCTGTGGAAACGTCTCATGAACAATATAAATAAGTGGTCGCAACTTTAAGGTACCAAGGATTTTTAAAGCCAATCCAATTTATTTCCTATCTGTGATATCCAGGGTCACTAAATCTTTTCATAAATTATATGGAACCTCTCAAATTTTATACGATACATATGAGCCGGTATAAGTAAAGGGACCTTTGGATTTGAGATGAAAGTCAAAGTCAAATTCTACATATCCGCTATGGTAGTTTTTTTTTTTATGTGAATGAGTTACAGAACGAGCTGATGGCCCACCTGATGGTAAGTGGTGATCCTCGCCCATGACAATAGAATGCGTGCGACTCAGTATGACATTCAAATCTTTACTGAGTCGCATTCATCCTGCTGCGTCCGTCACCCGAGACGGGGATGATACGTCTCATACGCATGTGATTTCACCGGCTGCCACACCCTTCCATTATATTGAGTCGCATTACTGTTGTCATGGGCGGGGTTCGCCACTTACTACCAGGTGGGGCCTCAGCTCGTTCTGTCACATTTTCACATAAAATAATAATAATAATAATAACAATTCCTCTGTGTACGGAAATAAAAAAGGATTTAGTTCAGGTGGTGTCTACAGTCTCCTTAGCTCCTTAGTGTGGTCAAGTCACGGTCGTCTGATATGTTGAGGGTTCCGTATATTCAACAAAAAGAAAACCTCGCCACAAGTTTTCGTATAAGACCCCTTTTTATTGGTTTGAGTCCAAGCGAAGGTCAGTATGTCCTTACGGAGCGGTTCAAGCTGAGAGCGCGAGAGATTTTTGTTGAGACCCGATATTTCGATGCACCTCATAACCCGTACCAGTCTCTAATGGGGAATTGATAACCCTTAAAGAGACAGACCCCGCCGTGAAACAGACAGATAGTTGCTCGCGTCCGTAGGTGTGTACCCTTTGACTCCCTACACGTACCCCCTGGGTGGTGCTAAAGGAGCAACCAAAAGTAGCAGTAGAACTTGTGCCAAGTTCGTCCGGAAAGGTACTGCCACCACATCTAGAATCTGCTGCCAAGCAATAGTGGTTGCATAACTGTATTCCGGTGGAAGGGTGTGGCTGCCGGTGAAATCACATGCGCATGAGACGTATCATCCCTCGGGTCTCAGGTGATGGACGCAGCAGGATGAATGCGACTCAGTAAAGATTTGGATCTCACTGAGTCGTACGCATTACTGTTGTCATGGGCGAGGGTCACCACTTACCATCAGGTGGGCCCTCAGCTCGTTCCATCATTCATTCCCATAAAAAAAGACAGACCCCGCCGTGAAACTAATAATACCACATTTTGGTAGCTGGTTTAAAAGAGATGACAAATGAAACTCTTGTGACTTACGCCGCGCAATAAGGGTGGCCGCAGACGTAGCTCGTAAAACACAACCGTGGCAGTAAAACACAGATTTTGTACGAAACCCATATACGTTTCCCTTTATCCAGTTACAAGTGATACTTGCATTCACTATGAAAGTGGAGAAGTAATAAACCTTTTCGTTTTCTAAGATCCTTAGGGCCTAAGTACACGAGCGATGATAGTTGCCTTCAAAAATGAGGAGCTGACGATTAAATACTCATACTCGTACTCTTACTCTTTATTACCGTAGGAAAAGTACAGGGCACATTCAAATTCAGATTCAGATTATTTTAATCATAACATTTTGTTACAAGTCAATATGTCAATAATTCATAATTATACAAAAAAAATAAAAATTTCATATAAAAAAAAATATATAAGTACAAATGAAGTACAAATTTAAACAATAAAATAAATCATGAATTAATTCAAAATATTATATAACTAGCTGTGCCCGCGACTTCGTCCGCGTGGACTTAGATCTATCCTAGCCTAGAGGATAGAAATATAATGTGATGCTTATTATGTCTGTTCGTTACTATTATATTAAAATTATGTTATAATTAAATCTCAAAATATTTTATTTCCGTTGGATTCTTACCATATTACTTAGGTTTTGTTAACTATTTTGATAAAATAAACCCTATTCATTATTCGAGACTCAGCTTAACATTTGCTAGTACCTAGATTTTGATAACTATCTATGGTTTTTGCGTAAAGTGCGCACAAACATACAGACAAACAGACAAACAGACAAAAATTACAAAAATTGCTTTTTTACGTTCTATTACTTATTCCTAACGTCTCCCAGTTATTATTTTGCAAAAATCTTTAATGTACAGACACGGCAAGTCTACAGTTTTATTATATGTATAGATATAGATAATTAAGTAATTATATCAAAATATAATGACACTTGATGACGTCAGATTACAATGATTTAAATTAATAAGTCGTCTTATGAGACCAGAAACAGGTAAACACAAAAATATTATAATACAATGATAACAGAAAAATAAACAATCATTAAATTTTGTATCAAAAGTGAAATTGTGCAACTCGACTCAATCGTCAGATGCGATGTTTTTACAATTTTCAACTGATTTCCAGGAGGGTATCAGGGTTGTGTTTTTTTATGATACCTCAGTTGTCCGTCCGTATAAATGCGAAAGTGAGTTTGTTTGTTTGTTTTCACGCATCATGAAATTTCGCATACACGTTTTCAGGACAACAGAAACCGACATAGGGTACTTTTTGTCCCGCAAAAATGTCCTACGGGATTATGCTCATAATCGTTTCATTTTCGTTTAGTTCGTTACATAATTTTCCGTAGATGGCGCTGTTATTAGTTTATATTTTAGTTCCTAATTTCTTACTAGATGGCGCTATATTGGTGAATGCACCTGAAATTTAGTGAAACTATATTAAAGCGAACGAAGCCGCGAGCAAAAGCTAGTAAAGGTATAAAATTAAATGTGCTTAGACCTACAGACCCGCTACCTAGAAAACCTCGGACTATTAATATTGCGATACCCGAAAAAGGGTCCACAATGTAAAACTCAAAATATAAACAGTACTCTTATGAGAAGCAAGAAACGTATTGATTATTGAGTATTTCACCAGCCGATGTAAAACAACAAAAGTTTCCACAATCATGCACTGGGATTCCCTGTGTCGAAGATGGCATGGACAAGCACAGAAATAAGTCATGATTTACCTAGTCCCAATAAGTATTATCATTTTGCCAGCAACCTTCTCCGTCTTGTGATTCCCCGAGACACTTAGTATCTTCGAAAGACAATGGTGAATTCCCTTGATCGTTTGCATATAGTTCTGCATATTCTGAGAGTACAGTATCCAGTAGAAACATAATTGATTCAACGCTTCCAGCATTACTTTTACCATTCTTCATGCTGTGAGCCAACGCGGCGAAACACACGACAAAAACAATTTGCAGATTCATCTTAACCTGTAAATTAACGAAACTTATATAAATAAGGATAAAAATTATTTATAAATAATAAATTAATATTCATGGCGCATTTGACATAGCATCATATAGGCCTTAAGACACATAGCTTGTAATATGAGAGCCAGATAACTGATTAGACGGCTCCGTGGCTTAGTTGGTGGTAGCCCTGCCTTCGAAGCGAGGGGTCCCGGGTTCGATTCCCGGCCGGGGCATACTTTGTGTGGTGAGCATGAAGTTTGTTCTCGGGTCTTGGGTGTTTGTCTTGTGTTTCTGTGTTTGTCCATGCCATCTGCGACACAGGGAATCCTAGTGCAGAGGTATGAGTGTGTGTAAATAAAGCTGCGCCCCGCGGTGGACTTCCTATGGGAACCGTACATTTTTCGTAGCTTATGTGCTATTCAAGACTATAATCTACTCGTATCTCTATGTTTATGATATCTATCTATCTGCCCATACCAAGAGATGGTATGGGCAGATAGATAGATAAATAGATATAATAGATAACACTTTTTGCTCACATAAAAATTTAACAGAAATCATTAAAAAAATACTACACTAGTAGTAGTATAATATTTTTATTGTAAAACAATGGGTCTTATCGCTTTAAAGCGATCTCTTACAGACAACCTTAGATAAACAAGAAGTAACGGATTTTACTAGGGGCATTGGGTGTATCTATATTAAACTAACAAATACAATTTGAAATTATTTAAAATAATATAACATGTATTAATAAACGTACATATATTATATTTATACTAATATATATGCATATATTGCGGAGGTTTCTACTTAACATCAGGTGGGCTATCAGCTCGTCCACTGACTTCGGTCACATAAAAAAGATAATATAACTCACGTCGAACGTAATCCAGTAATTTTAATTTTAAATTATATTATAATTAATTTATCAGTAGCTCTGTCACAGTCACGTGCTTTTACTGAATATAGTGATTGATAAATGAATTCAAATAATAACTTGCGGAAAATATATATTAATACGTTATGGGAAGGAAAGTATGTTATTAAATTATATGTATAACTAGCTGACCACGCGTTAGCCACAGCAACGCGTGGCCCACGCGTTGCTGTGGCTAACGGTTTCGTCATATGATATTATAATTTGCAATAAAATAATATTGCGATCATAATTTGAGATTTAAACTATCCTATCTCTCAAGTTGGATCGAACTGCACATGGTGTGCGAATTTTATTATAATCGGTTAAGTGGTTTAGGAGTCCATCGAGGACAAACATTGTGACACGAGATTTATATATATTAAGATAGGAAAAAGTTATTATATAATATAATATAAACAAGTATCTGATTTGGAAATCGAAATGAAACCTAGCGATTTCGATGTCGATGAAATATTTTTTCCAGTTATTTTGATTTAACAACAAAAGTATTGATTCGATTATGATAAAAATTCTCTGAAATCATATCCTATCAAATAAAAAAAGAATTTTTAAAATCGGTTCATAAATGACGGAGAGCATATAAGCATATCATTCATATATGCTTATATGCTCATTTGGCTATTTGGACACTCATTTGGGACACTTGGCTAGGCGGGAAGATCTCCGATGGACCAAGGCAGTAACTGAATGGTGGCCAAGAGATATGCGTCGACCTCAAGGCAGACCAGCCCGATGGTCGGACGACATAATAAAGGCAGTAGGAATGAACTGGGTTCGCCTTGCACAAGACCGGCAACAGGCGTGCTGGAGAAGAGGTCTATACTCAGCAGTGGGTGTTACCGGCTGATTAGATAGATAGATAGATTATATGCTCATGAATATGTTTACTTGTGTGTGTAAATTGACGTGTCCAAACGATACCTGAGATCTAAAGGAATAAATGAGTTTGAGTTTGATTGTATCATAACTCTTCTTGGCTTTCACTTTCAATACTACTCGTAGTTCCTGCATCTATGTTCTCTTCGCTGTATCCCGTTAGGATTGCTTCGTTCCCGTTGTACGAGCCGACATTAGAGATGCAATGTCCATCGAAAACGAATTTCGGTTCTAGTTCTGATGAAATAATCATTTGCCAGCAACAGATGGTGAGAAACAAAATTGATAGACGCATTGTGACCTGAAAATTATGTTTATTAATAACTAGATCCGACTAATCCCCCCCCGCGGTGTATCCGCGGTTTTCCGGGATCAAAAGTAGCCTGTTTTAATCCAGGATATAAGCTATCCTGGTACTAAATTTTATCCAGCCGTTTGAACGTGAAGGAGTAACAAGCATACAAACACACACATATACAATACATACAAACATTTGCCTTTATAATATAATAATAATAAGTGTGATACTATATATACGAAAATAATAATAAATGCTAACACAGTGACAACAATTCCCTGCACAAAGATTCTGTGTCGCAGGTGCACACACAATCATCAGTCACATCAAGAGAAGCATCCAAGATCCGAGAACAAACTTATACTAATCACTCAGTCTCTAGTTTCACAGGTACTATTGCTTATCAAGTAGAAACTGTACTTACTACGTGACAAAAACACGTACACAAACAAAATATACAAAAAAAAAAATGTTTGTCCTTGCCGGGAATTGTACCTGAGACTTGTAGTCTCACTACTATCAAGCTTACTAGCAAATAAGTCATAATATTCTTATTCTAACTTTATATATAATTTTTTATGGAAAAACACAATGCTTATTGACTATAATATTATGATATAATATATTGTAATATAATAAAAGCTGCTCCCCGCGACTTCATCCGCATGGAGTTTAAAAACCTTTTGGAGCGGAATTCATTAAAAAAAATTTAAATAAATATGTCCTAGTTTTCTCCTTATAACATCAGCCATCTACCAGTGAAAATCCAGTCAAAAAACGGCCAATGAGGCAAAATTTAGAAACATGCTTTTTGTTATAATTACTGCAATCTTAATATATATAAATTACGTGTCACGATGTTTGTCCGCCATGGACTCCTAAACTACTTAACCGATTTTAATCAAATTTGTACACCGTGTGCAGTTTGATCCAACTTGAAAAATGGGATAGCTCACATCTCAATTTATGATCGCAATATTATTTTATTGCAAATTACAATATCATATGATAAAAACGTTAGCCACAGCAACGCGTGGCCCGGTCAGCTAGTAATACATTTAGAAAAAGTTATTATTTATTTTCATTTCATTTATTTATTTGACCCTTATAACATTGTACGTTACACAAGGCAAGTCGTATAATACATAACAAAATCACATAAAAAACAATAAATTCACAAATTAAATCTTAAAAAACATAAATTCAAAAATTTAAATTGATATGATTGATTATATAAAAAAAAAAATGAAAAATAAAAATAGTAATAAATACAACAGATAAATATGATAGTAATGTCCTAAATTAATAATAATAAAATAAAAAAAATATAATTAGACATTACAAACTGACACTACAATTTTATTTATTTGTACAGATTTTAACACGCTACTACAATAATAAGTCATTAACCAGTTTGCGTAATGTCCTGTAAAACCCATTTTGCAAAAACCTATTTAGTATATACGGCCACAGATATGACGCTGAAATTTTACAAAAACGCACATATTTTGTAGGCTAAGGTATTGTTAGGGTTGTCACCGAAGGCTGCGATTCTTAGGGTTGTCACCGAAGGTGATCAGCCTAGTATCCCTAACCAGAAATGTGAGTGCATTGCTCGGCAGCAGATTCAAAGTTTAGAAAAGATTATAACCTCTTTTTAATTAACCGACTTCAAAAGGAGGAGTTTATAAATTCGGATGTTTGTAAGGATATGCTTTCAGATTGGTCCCAATTTGTTTTTCATGAAGGTCTGTTCTGTAGTTTGGTTGTTAAATCAAAATAACTGAAAAAAATATGTGATTCCAGTTAACGAAATTGCGCATTTTTAAATGCGTTACTTGTACTGAATGTCATATTTCAGTTTCCAATCAAAGCCGCATTATTCTGCCGTCGGGCATCCAAGTAATTTGGATCCATCTCACCTACTACCTAACCCGATGTCACTCGGGGTCGGCTGACCCAATTAACTGAGGAACCCTAACAAGACGATTTCCTACAAATAATGTGAAATAGGTATATACCTAAACTCTGAAGTCCTGAAGTGAATGAGTTTTTCAACATGAAAAATTTATGTGCGCAATACCACGTTCTCGAAACGGTGACGGAAAACATCGTGAGGAAACCGGCATGTCTTAGAACCAAAAATTCGACGACATGTGACATCTACCAATCCGGATTGGACTCCCGTGGTAGATCAAAGCCCATTCACTATCAATTATCGAGAGTAGGCCGGTGCCTGTGCAGTGGGAACATTAGAGGCTGGTACGGACAGATGGAATGCGACTTGAGTCCTGATCGTACTATGGAATCGTACTATCACGTGAACCACTGAGGTTTCGCTCCAAAAGTTATTGTGTTGGCGAAACAGTAAAGGAAAACATTGTGAGGAAACAGTCGCGTCAATTTCCGAGAACCAAAAATAATATAGTTTATTTATAACAAGTCTATTTATAGCTACAATAAAATTTCCATCAAATCCTATTTTAAATCAAAGCCCATTCTCACTAGTTGAGAGTAGGCCGGTGTCTAGTGGGAACATTAGAGGCCGATACGGAAGCTCACCCACGCCCCGCTACGCTCGCTGTGTTTCGGCCTGACATGCCAGGTAACCAATCAGATGGCGCCAAATAAGATTTCAGGTCTTTGTGCTATTGGTAGAGTTGAACCTACGTTGATTGAGTCAGTACCGTACCGTACGACACCGGCCTACTCTCAATAATTGAGAGTGAATGGGCTCTGATCTACCACGGGAGCCCAATCCGGATTGGTAGATGTCACATGTCGTCGAATTTTTGGTTCTAAGACATGCCGGTTTCCTCACGATGTTTTCCGTCACCGTTTTGAGAACGTGGTATTGCGCAGATAATTTTTTTCAAGTGAAAAAACTCATTGGTGCACGTGTGGGTTTGAACCAGCAACCTTCAGATTGATAGTCGGTGTCTATGTCCCTGGGCCACCACGCTCTTAAGTCAGTGCTGTAAATCAACTGAATCACTCATTTTCAGTTTCCGATTCCAGCTCTTGCATCTAACAGTCGTTAGATGAATTTGGTTGTTTCAACTAAACACTGGCCTACTCTCAACTAGTGAGAACGGGCTTTGATTTCAAATGGGATTTGGATATAAAGTATTTTATTCAAAAATCACATAATTTGTTTCATGCGCTGTTGGTTCGTTCGGATGTTAATCTAATACGCTTAAACGAGCAATTCTTGTATATATTATAATATTCATGGATTTTACAAGTTCAAATATTACTTTCATATTTTAAGTAATATTTACATGGATCAATGACAATAATACTCATATAGTATGTACTATATTTGAGTAATATACCAGTAATCTGGTTCGTAGCTGGATCTATTTTGTAAATATAAAATTCACATTGACACCCAGGCACAGAACAAACATCTATGTCTATTTATCTATTTATTTAGGACTCCCAACACAAGATACACTGAACATGCAAATTAAAATAATAAAAGGTCTTAAATAATAGTGGTCCCGCAATTATAGGGCGTCACAGCGTGTTAATAGAGACAACCAGACAACGTTAAAAAAAAAGTTCAAAATATAAGAAAAAAATATATCCGTTTATATCACATAAACGATATAGTAATCGAACCTTAATCGATTACGCTGAAGGCAGACCAACTGACCGATGAGGCCAGTCAATCTTTGTTCGCAGCGGTTTTCATGCGATTTGATTGAATTGATTGAACGTAGAACGACTCGGCACACTGGCCCAACTCTAGTAAGTGACATGTAGGAACTATTTGTGGCATTCACCCAAACTAGGGACGGGGTCGGTATGCCTTTTGTAACGGGAGATCCGCATACCAATACGAATTCAAATAAATACGTTTTACGTTGCAAACCTATATATACAAGGTGTTTCAAAAAGGTATGATAAAATTAAAAGGTTTTCATACACATACCATACGAGAGCGTGTTGGCCCAGTAGCACAGACGCCGACTTTCAATACGAAGGTCGCTGGTTCAAACCCAATATGTGGTTTTGAACCAGCGACCAACATGTGACATCATAGAATAGATTATAGCATATTCACTCTTGCTTGTCGATAGTAGGCCTGTGTCCCAGTAGTGTGAACATTAGAGGCTGGTATGGTACGGTACAATCAGGATCTTTTGCTATTCCAAGACGCGGGCAGAAGCTAGTTTAAAATAAAGAAGAGAAATACCAGTTGTTGTTGAACCAAGATTGGTATTGCTACTATAAATTTAGAGGAAGGCTAATAGAGTCATTCCTTAGTTTCCGTCACAGAGTATGAATTAGATAGAATTGATAACAAATAATAATTATTGATTTCAAGAAATACAAAAGAAACCGGCCAAGTGCGAGTCGGGCTCGCAGACGAAGCGTTCCGTACTATCACTACATAGTATAAAACAAAGTCGCTTTCTTGGTCCCTATATCCCTATGTATTCTTAAATCTTTAAAACTACGCAACGGATTTTGATGCGGTTTTTTTAATAGATAGAGTGATTCAAGAGGAAGGTTTACAAGTATAATACACTACCAAGTCACCCCGGTTTTGCACGGGTAGTTTCTGATATGACACTGATGCTTTACTAACCGTGCGAAGCCGGGGCGGGTCGCTAGTTATCTATAAAACAAAAAATAAATATCACGTTTATAGCACGAAGCTATAATTCAAGTATCGTGCATTGATTAAATGATTCAATTGACGGAAAATTACATAAATGATTTTGGGTGATTGGTTTGCACTGCGTTTTAACCACAATTTGATTGATGAATTAGCAAGCTTTGTTTGATTAATTGAAGGGAAAACACTAATGCTATTATAAGACTGAATGGAAATGATAGCTGCCGATTCTAGTTTACGTAAAACTACCAGATATGAATGCTTTTTTATTCGTTAATTACAATTTACTGATGATGAGAAATTTGGTAATCGCTACGCCTGAAATTATATAAATAGCAATAGTCACTCGAGCAAATTGACTCCAGAAAAGTCAAGGAAAATAATTTGTAATCTGCACAGTTGTCGCATCCTTTCGCGACAGGTCGGACGGACACTGAATGAAAGAAAAGTTGCGTCACACCTGTCAAGACCTTTTGGATTTTCTGATTAAATAATTCACGATATTCACGATACTTTATGTTTTAAATTGTTCACACACGAGAAACCCACAAAAACCACGTTGGCGCCATTTTCGCGTACGGCTAGCTCAGTTAGGGCGAAAATAATATAGGTTCTAGCTCGGTAATAAAGTTTATTGGGGTTTTAACAATATTAAAGACAAAACAAATATCGGGTTGAGACGGTAGCCGCGGATTATTATATTTGACATCACACACTTGACTAAAAACTAACTCGCGCGCACCGAACCTCATGTCACACTCTCTCATAGACAAAGCTACTCTAGCGCCCTGCTTTTTGTGAAGCGGCAAAGTGGCGAACTAGAGAAACCTTTTAGGCCGACATACACGCGTCGTTCTTATGGGTCTACTCCTAAGGGCCTGTTCACACGCTACAGTTAGCATTATACTGTACCACAACTTGCTGTGTCAAATCCTACTACTATTATAAAGGCGAAAGTTTGTAAGTATGGATGTATGGATGTATGGATGTATGGATGTTTGTTACTCTTTCACGTAAAAACTACTGAATGGATTTGAATGAAACTTTACCACAATATAGCTTATACATCAGAATAACATATAGGCTACAATTTTTGAGGTTTCTATAAAATCTATATATATAAAAGAAAGTCGTGTTTGTTACAACACTTATAACTCGAGAACGGCTGGACCGATTGGATTTGTTTCCGTCCCGAATAGCAGAATAACTATTAAAACATTGGAAAATTAACGAACAAAATAAAATCAATTTATCCCCGTATTCTCCACGGGAACGGGAACTATGCGGGTGAAACCGCGGGGCGCAGCTAGTGTTACAATAAACAAAGCTGTGAGTACTAATAAGCGTTTAATTACCGACGCGAGACGGTTGATTCTCCCACAATAATGACGGAAGACATGAAATCTCCTCCGGGCTTAGGACAACACATTTTGTGTGATGAGCATAAAATTTGTCCCAGGATGTTTTAGATTTGCCGCCGGGGCTATGAAACAGTTCGCTAGCATACCTGTGCTCTACGGCAAATATAGCATTGCACTAAGGAACTCTATTGGGTTTTTGTACGGTAGAAGTCTGGCATAACTATATGGTTGCACTCAAAATCCTTTTTTTTTGTTAGAAAATCCTCAAGTACCTCTCATACATGTAAATTTTCTAACATAAAAAATTATGTTATGGACGTTGCGTTTTGAGATTGTGTCTGCTAGCAGCTATTTCCAGAATCCAAGTGGGGTAGATAGATATCAATGTGTGCGCTTTCCAAAGGACTTCCAAAACTTCGATTCAAGGTCATCAATTCGATCTTTGTTACTTCAGAACTGTTTCATTTATCAACCAATTTTGAATATATTTTTTTTTAATTTGAAATGACAGGTATATTGAAATTTAACCAAAATTGGTTCTATAGTTTTATGTAAACACAATGGCGTATTTTGATTTTGTATATCATTTTGGGTGTATCTTTTTTAACCCTCTGAAAACGAGAAATAGGGAATTAAAGTATTGAAGTCATTTGTTTCGATTTTTAAACCATTCACTTTTCTATTCTATATTTCTTGATCTTAGCAACCTTGTAACTGAACGTAGGGTTGGGATCGCGTTTGCTTAGTCAGCGAACGATACAAAGTAGAGATTGAAAACTGTTTTGTTTCTACACAAGTATAATGTAAACATGTATGATCAGTATAGTTTGGTGAAAAATATTTCCAAAAATATTTCATGAATGCAGGTTTATTTTATAAGCTAATATCTGTGGGAGGGAATGAGCAGATTGCCTCACAGATATTATGTTTTATAGCATGAACATGTAAAATAGGAATAATTACAAAAACACATAGTTTTTCATCTATCCGTGAAAATTTTAATTTTGGGGGTCCTTGTTGTGGCAGAGCGTGGCATAGAGGCACAGACGCCGACTTTCAATCTGAAGGTCAAACTCAAACTCATTTATTCCTTTAGATCTCAAGTATCATTTGGACACGTCAAATTTTACACATGCATGTACACATATTCGTGAGCATATAACGTGTCACAGGAACTCTCCAGGCACATTACATGCACACAGATATGTCAAATTACAGTCAGTTTTCATGTTTAAGCTTATCTTATTTGTTAAGTTTACGTCTGTTCTAACCCTAACGGCTGGTTAAAATCCACAAGTGCACCAATGAGATTTTCATTTGAAAAAATTATGTGCGCAGTACCACGTCCTCGAAACGGTGAAGAAAACCAGCATGCTTTAAAACCAAAAATTTTAAGACATGTGACATCTACCAATCCGCATTGGGATCCCGTGGTAGATCAACGCCAATTCAATCTCAATTAACGAGAGTAGGCCGGTGTCCCTGCAGTGGGAACATTAGAGGCTGGTACGGAATGTTGTAGGTGAGTTCAGAACTCTACACGTGTCCCCCATTACGCCCGTCTCCCGAGACGAGGATATCATTCTTTCTAATATGGCTTTTATGTCTTTATCTACGAAGACTTCTAAGAGCATCGAGTACCTTACGAATCAAGACAGAACAACATCTTTGGGGCATCTTTTTCTAAGAAATAGACACCTGGATAGAAAAGACGAGATATTCACCTTACAAAGATAAGAAAAATCTTCGCCTGTACCATTCGTAACATTTTAACAGCACATTACCTCGATCTAGGTTAAGTGGTAGTAATTTACAACTGTCTATAAAGAGATACTTCCTTGTAACGACTTGCAATGCAACCCGTTTCAACCTTTTAGAGAAAATAAGACGTAACTTTTTACCCGTGACGAAAAAGAGGGGTGATATTGCCTTGCCTTACCAGCCTCTAATGTTCCCACTGCAGGGACACCGGCCTACTCTCGATAATTGAGAGTGTATGGGCTTTGATCTACCACGGCAGCCCAATCCGGATTGGTAGATGTCACATGTCTTCGAATTTTTGGTTCTAAGACATGCCGGTTTCCTCACGATGTTTTCCGTCACCGTTTCGAGAACGTGGTATTGCGCACATAAATTTTTCCAGTGAAAAAACTCATTGGAGCACGTGTGGGTTTGAACCAGCGACCTTCAGATTGAAAGTCGGCGTCTATGCCCCTGGGCCACCACGCTCTCTATATATTAGTTGATATTAGTTTGTAGTTTCTATCTGTGTGCCTGTCATAGCTCCCGGACGAATGGACCGATTTTGATGCGTTTTTTCTGCTTGCTGACGTGTAATTTATGAATATTAAAAATAAAATAAACGATTACACACTCATACCTCTGCACTATGATTCCCTGTGTCGCAGATGGCATGGACAAACACAGAAACACAACACAAACACCCAAGACCCGAGAACAAAGTTCATGCTCACCACACAGTGTGCCCCGGCCGGGAATCGAACCCGGGACCCCTCGCTTCGGAGGCAGGGCTACTACCAACTAAGCCACGGAGCCGTCAATTTGTTCAGGCGTTCGATTTTCATCAGTAGGTACATTACATTGTAAATTAATTACAACTTGTTATTATTTTTCTATGTGCTGGTCATTCCTCCATAATCTCCGATCTCTAGGTCCTCACTCAAGCCGTCACATTTCTATATCCACCCCCCTTTACAAAACTTCTGTCCAGAACGTCAAGCAGCAAAATCCCGATGATAAGGCATGAAATATTGTTCCGGAATACGACATTTATCTTAAGGCATCTTAAAGGATTTGGAAACAAAACTCGTAAAAGTTTTGGGGAAATGATCATTTTTGACGCAACGTTTTGCACGCTGGGCAAATTTAAGATAAGCGCGAAGGGTGTTTGTTTTAAACATAATAATAGCAATGATGGCTTTTTTAAACCTCTCCTTCACGTAGTAATATCTGTATCTGGCTCTTGTACAGCCGCCTGGCGAGAGCCTCTTTAGAGACATCTAAAGAGGCTCTCGAGGCTCTTCGCTATTAGTCCATTCACTGAAATGACTATCGGGACTATTGACGGCTCCGTGGCTTAGTTGATAGTAGCCCTGCCTTTGAAGCGAGGGTCTCGGGTTCGATTCCCGGTCGGGGCACACTTTGTGTGGTGAGCATGAAGTTTGTTCTCGGGTCTTGGGTGTTTGTTTTGTGTTTCTGTTTGTCCATGCCATCTGCGACACAGGGAATACTAGTGCAGAGGTATGAGTGTGTATATTATTATTATGGCTTTGTGCGGGCAGCAGAACATGCCTAAAATTTATTTTACCGCTAAGAACAAAGTGGAGTTTTATTTTTAAGTTTGTAGTGTGTATCTGTGTGTCTGTTTGTGGCGTCGTAGCTCCCTAATGAACTGGCTTTGATGTGGTTTTGACTGACGTGGTCGAGATGGTTCTAAGCTATTTATGTAGATCTGTTCAAGCGTTTGATCTTCATCAATATAGATCGATAGATAATACTTTATTGCACACTAAATCAAATTACAAAATATACAGTATATTTATACAAAAAAAGAAGTAGAGTGGGCGGTCTTATAGCTAGTAAGTGATTTCTTCCAGACAACCATATGGACAGGATAACATGGAAAACACATGGGGTATGAGGTGTACCTACCATAACCCAAAATCGGGATTTTTTTACATTTTTGTTAAAACTGTTCCTGTCATTGTGTCCAATTAGTTTGTTGCATCGAGTATGCGGGTTAAATTAAAGTAATAGTGATATTAATACTACTTGGCGTATTTTATTTTATTTTTATAAGACGGGGTGGCGCGGCGGTTGCGTCACAGATGTCGCGTCACGCGTGTGCACACCTGTAAAAATAAATTATTGGGTAACTATTTATTTGGGTGTTTCTTTTAAATAAAGGCAAGTTTTTAATCTAATTGCTTTGCATTGATTGTCATAGCTTGTAAATTAAATGTAAAATAATAAGAGGAAACTAAAATTGTTTTTTAAATGCCTATTCAATGATACCCCACTCAGCATAGTCGATTTTCCATGTTTTTTTTTTTTAATATGGCCTCTGTTGGTCGCCATTTTGAATTTGATTATTGTCATGTTTCTAGTGACACTTGCAAGATAAAAACAAATTGACGTAAAAATTATCAAAATCGACGCACGGTCTCCAGAGCGCCACAAAGGAACAAATATACATACATACGCTGATAAACACATTACCCTCCTTTGTGTCGCGCAGTCGGGTAAAAAGCGGTATCTTCAGAACGAAAAATTATGCATACAGTTGAATATTTTCTAGAAAATATCAGCGTTCCATATTTTCTGAGTATGTTTTTGAGCAAACAATCATATAGGTTACTGTCTGGGCACTAGAAAAGAAACCACAGCACTCAGAGTAATAACGAGGTGAACCGGGCAATGTACATGCTTTTAATTATTGCGACAATAGCCTACATATGGATCATACATAAGTATACACCATTTTCCCGAAGGTCCTCAATAGGCTTCCCATAGAATAGAATATTATTTTATTGTACACCATAACATCAAAAGTAATCATATAAAAATAAATAAAACATATAGGTGGCACAATGGGCGGCCTTGTCGCTTAAAGTGATCTCTTCCAGGCTTCGGTAAGATAAGATAATTCCTTGTAAACTTATAAACCTACGCCTTTTATATAATCTTGCAGAATAAATATTTCATACAATGCATACATTCCTACAGGAATATAATATATAAAAAATATCTGTTATATACAATAAATTATCATAAATTTTGCTTAGTCCATACAAGATAATGTGATATGAATTTATTGGCCTAATTTTAGACTAGGAAAATGCTGATAGATGGAAGAAGGCAAGTTTTTTTTAGTTTTTAAATCTAGGCATAATATTAGTTGATGATTTGGCGCATAGTTCGTAGTAGCTTTACCTAGGTCGCGGGTTCAATTTCCTCTCTGACAAGCATTTGGGCGACAAACATAAATGTTTATTCTGTCTGGGCATTATTAAGTAATGTATGTATTATATAATATTACAAAATAAAACGATATGAGTTAGTTATGCTTATTTTGGTGCGCTGTGTGAAGTCTCTGAATGTTTATAAATATTTATTAAATGAATATTTATTTACTAACCATCTTCAAATAAGGAGGAAGAAGGAGGTTCTATGTTCCAATGTATTTTTTTATGTATGTTCACCGTATGGCCATTTATCAACTGATTTGATAAGTTATCCCTTTGGATTTTATCAAAATCGGTTCAATAGTTTGGTTGTTAAATCAAAATAACTGGAAAAAATATGTAATTCAAGTAAACGAAATTGCGTATTTTGCTACTTTGAAAGTATTAAAGTCAGTTCTTTTTTCGATTTTTAAATAAGTTATTAAGATATCTTGTATTCTATATTGTATCCGTACCAGCATCTAATGTTCCCACTACGGGGACACCGGCCTACTCTCGATAATTGAGAGTGACGGCTTTGATTCACGGAAGCCCAATCCGGATTGGTAAGTCACACATCTTGAAATATTTGGTTCTTGGACATGCCGGTTTCCTCACGATGTTTTCCTTCACCGTTCGAGAACGTGGTATTGCGCGCATAACTTTTTCAAGTGAAAAAACTCATTGGTGCACGTGTAGGTTTGAACCAGCTACCTTTTTTTATAATATTATTTTATATTATTATTATTTTATATTGTATACTTAACATAAATTAAAATAATGTTTGTCTGTGTGTCTACATTGCTATTCGCCGGTATAAATCAGTCGGCCGCGAACTTCGACTAAATTATTCGTCCGCGTCAAATCTTACCCAATCGCGTTCAAACAATGACCTATTGAATTTGGGTTTATTGACTATAAATGTCAGGGGATCTTAAGATTTACATATCAGATCACAGATATTATGCGATTGTTTGTTTGTTTAATGATCGGGTGTTCACGAACAATTACTCCATCACTTCAGACTCGATTTAAATAAACAGGTTAGTGACTTTTGTATTGATATTCAGCTTTCTTCTGGACCTAATTTTTTTTTCTCCATTAAGAGCTGAAAATATTTCTTTATAATGGTTTTTACTAAATGACTTTTTTTATTAAAAAATTGCATTTTTACTATTAATACTCTAAACTTCAATTTCATCTAAACTTCATCCAAATAGTTTATGCCATTTCCGAGATATCCAAAATAAAAAAATAAATATAACTATATGTAAGAAACTAAATAAGATTTAAATATCAAATAAATAAGATTTTTTTGGAAATGACTTACTTGGCTCAAATTTTGACATTTTCAACTTATAAAAATTATATTTTACCAATATAAAATCAATGATATTAATAGGTTATGTTGTTCTTGAATGTCCAAACTATTTTTTAAGCCGGTTATCATCTGCGAAAGCTAACCGAAACTCCGTGCCGCGCCATCTACAATAAAACGGCGGAATCTTATTTGTACTCCTAATAAAACCTTTATCATGTCTTGAGACCGACCCCACAGGTATACTTGGTATTACTCGTAGCTCTTCTACGCTGTAGGTCGGGGGTTTGATTCCATACCAGAACAAACATTCTGTGTAACGAGCATAGATGTTTGTTCTGTGTCTGGATGTTAATATATGTATGTATAAAAAAAGTATTGTTCTATATGATCTATTACTTATCTGGTTCCCACAGTACAAGCTATGCTTAGTTTGGGGCTAGATGTCACTGAAGTCCATGAGTATAAAGGGATAACAAGGGACAAGGGGTCCCTTGTATCATTGGTACTCATATTCGGCTGCAGGTTGGCGTAGGTAATCGGGCGAACCCCCCCCGCGGGTTCCCGCCTTGTCGGGGCGGGGGGGCTTAGTAACCGTGGTTGGGCTGCCGTGAAGCCAAGAGGAACCCGGGAGGGGATGCTCCTTTAGGCTTTGCCTCCAAGCCGACTAGGAGCGGCCACAGTAGGTGGCGGTGCCTTATGGGGGGCACCGCAACTGAGGCGGGCTGCGGTGTCGTATGGGCGGCACCGCAGCTGAGGGTTAGGGGCCGCGGCGGGAGAGGAGTGCCGGTATAGCGGTGCGCCGCTCTCCCTACCTTCCACGGCCACGGCGGGGTCGCCACCGCTAGATGGCGGACGCGGTGGGGCCGCAGGGGAAGAGGAGTGTTGGTATTGAGAGGCGCCACTCTCCCTATCCTCTGCGGCCGTAGTGGCAGGCGACGGGGCCACATATCTGACCCGTCGCATGGGGACCTAGGGCGTTTAGATACGGGGTCATCTAACGCCCTTTCGCTGGCCAGGTCCCCGAGGTGGTTGCGACACGCATGTGTTCTGGCGTGTCGCTAACTAAGGCGTGGCACTCGGTGCCAAAATGAGAGGGGTCCGGAGACGGACAGCCGCGGCGGGTTCGCGGATGTGTGTGTTAACGTTCCCGTGTTCCCGCCACTAAGCGGCAGAGGAGGACACCGTGGGGTTTTAGTGGGTCTAGTCCCACATAACCGCTCTGTCTCCCCGTGGCAGGGCGGTATGCGAGTGCATTTCCCCACGAAAAAAAAAAAAAAAAAAAAAAAAAGGTAATCGGGCGAAGAGAATACAGATGCATTACAATTCTACGACATTCCACAAAACACGTAGCATCAGTTGGCGATCTATGCCGATTGCCGTCTCTTCATGTAATGGCGGACGTCGGCCCTCGCATCTTCGTTAGCGCCCTGTTGTGTCAGAGTACAACGCTCCTTCAATCCCGCTGTCAGGTTGACTTGACAGTTATCATTGCTGTTTACTCTCTATGATCGACGCGCCGTCAAGTACATATATAAGTTTATTTCTTAAGTTCTTAGTTCTATAACTTATTGTATATTACTCTGATATGACCAAAGAGTTTCTTCCTCTTAAAGAGACAAGCAAATATGGAAATATTTGAGTGCAAGAAAATAGAATGCATTTCATAATAAATTGCATTTATTTTGCATTTCAATATCCTAAGATATGTTTGAGATTTGAATTAACTAGATGCTGTCTTATCTCAACATTACATTTTTTTTAAAGGGCCACGTGTCATCTGGGTGATGCTGAAGGAGCAACAAAAAGTAGCAGTAGAACTTGCCAAGTTCGTCCGGAGTAGTACTGCCACCAAACCTAGTACCTGCTCCAAGCAGCAGTACACTTGCATTGTTCCGTCCCGGTAGAAGGGTGTGTGTTCCGGTGAAATCACTGACGCATGAGACGCTTTATCCCTGTCTAAGGTGACGGGCGCAAAGCGATGCTACTCGGGTCTTCACATGTATACTTACGAGGAACTAAGTCGCGTTGTTGCTATGGGCTCATTCCATGAAGCTGGGGCCAAATGTGCGTTATTTTATGAATTATGATGAAAGAGTCGCGTAAAATCAGTCGCCCAATTTTCGTTCATCATAAAATCTGGAGGGGGGTCATCCTCTTTTTTTTTTCCGTGGTCGAGAATCAAGACCCTTTATTCTCCAGCCGTTGTCGGTTCTACAAGCTATATGACCTGTCCAATGCCACTTCAGTTGGCTTATCCTAAGAGCTATGTGACCCTGGTACTTCTACGGATTTCATTTCTTGTTGTTGCCCGTATATGTCAAAGGCAAAGTCAAAATAATTTGTTTCCGTTTAATTATTAAAAATACTTTGAAAATACTTATCACACTTTATATTATAAAGGCGAAAGTTAAATAATATTTTTTTCCCTATGTATGTATACATTTTGATATCAATATTAAAATATTGAATTTATATTACAAGTTATTTTGCATGTCAAGTTTCTATTAGGAGTTTCTTGCTTGTTATCCCCATGGAGAGTCAGATAACGTTTGAACAAGCTCTAAACCTATAAGAACGTAAGATGTTGTAGGTACATATTTATTTAAAGAAGAGTGACTTTTCCAAGATTTTTTTTTAACAATTTACTTTTGATAAACTATTTTACTTTGACTTTGAATTTAGTATGTTTATAGTTTTCCAGTATTCGCAGTACCCCAAACCAACGTGGCACATATCGTTGTTTTTGCCCGTAT
The DNA here is from genome assembly GCA_921293045.1 of Aplocera efformata. NCBI lineage: Eukaryota > Metazoa > Arthropoda > Insecta > Lepidoptera > Geometridae > Aplocera > Aplocera efformata. Next base: position 6,901,202 of record OV121061.1, read on the forward strand.
AGAGTTAATTAAGTCGTATTTTACTCACTACTTTCAAGTTTTGACTTCTAACTATTTATCCCGTTTTATAGTGGGCAACCTTCCAAAACAGTTTAAACTAAATAACCAAAATAAACAAGTGTTTTAACCTAATTTAAGTTGGCCGTTACGGTCTCTGTTTGCGAAAACTTTAATTTGTACCGAGGGGGTAATTTTAAAAGTGAATTAAAAATTTGCCTGTTAAATATCCAGCCTATTAAGAAGTTTTGAGTCGCTTGCTATTTTTTTTTATTATGTTAAACCGCGGTTGCTACAGTAGTTTTAGAGTTGGTAGTGAGTAAAGCGGGTTTGACGCTGGCCTATAACTTAAGATTGTTTTTGCAACTGAAATAATTTGTGTTCTGTATTACCTGCTCATGGCACAATTAAATTAGACAGATTAATAATATTTTGTGCATCTTTATACAATATAAAGATTTGTTTAGGTACAAAAACATGCATACGCTAGCTTATTTTATTATGCACTTACTAGAGACAGTTCAAATTCTTAATAACAACCAAAACCAATAGTACTTTTATAGTTTTACAAACCTGTACATCCCATGCTAGATAAAAGACAAAACAGAGTTATCTATGAAGCCAGTAAGAACCATTTTTTTTTCTTTTTAAATCGAAAATGAATAGCCCTCATTTGCCCACATTGTGCAAGCGTTGTTGATAAATCTTTTATATCGTTAACCCTCATAATTATAATAGAAATATAATGAATGAATTGAAACTTTTAACTATCAACAGTTTTTAATTGACGCAAAGTGAATGCCATTTATATGTAAATTTTACAAACAAAACTTTGCAGACTTTGTATATCAATGAATTTCACAGTTAAAACAATAGTACCCATTATTACTAATAATTAATTGTAGGTATTTAACTGTTTGTACCTGATATTACCATCCAAATGCAATCGCTGTTGAGGTGTGAGTGACAAACATACATACTGTAAAACTCGTATCTATAAGAACGAGCACACACCTCAAAAAATGTACACACAACTATTCACTGTTCAAGTCGAGAGCTATTCATATTATATAGTTTTTAATATAAAGTATAAAAACTAAAAAATATATAGGAGTACAAATAAGATTCCGCCGTTTTATTGTAGATGGCGCGGCACGGAGTTTCGGTTAGCTTTCGCAGATGATAACCGGCTTAAAAAATAGTTTGGACATTCAAGAACAACATAACCTATTAATATCATTGATTTTATATTGGTAAAATATAATTTTTATAAGTTGAAAATGTCAAAATTTGAGCCAAGTAAGCCAAAAATTTACGAGGATGCAGAATTGGAGGAATTATTGGAGGAAGATTCATCTCAAACACAAAAAGAACTTGCTCTAACATTAGAAGTCACTCAGCAAGCAGTCTCACATCGTTTAAAATCATTAGGAATGATTCATAAACAAGGAAATTGGGTTCCGTACGAATTAAAGCCGAGAGATATTGAACGCCGATTATGCTTAAGTGAAATTCTGCTAGCTAGACATAAAAAAAGGGTTTTTTACATCGTATCATAACTGGTGATGAGAAGTGGATACATTATGACAATCCAAAAAGAAGAAAATCATGGGGATTACCTGGCCACGCGTCAACATCAACAGCAAAACCGAATATTCACGGAAAAAAACTTATGCTGTGTATTTGGTGGGATCAGCTAGGTGTAGTGTATTATGAGTTGCTTAATCCGAGCGAAACAATTACTGGAGCCCTCTATCGAACACAATTGATGAGATTGAGCCGAGCTCTGAAGGAAAAACGCCCTCAATACTATTCTAGACACGAAAAAATTATTCTTCTGCATGACAATGCTCGTCCACATGTTGCGGCTCTCGTGAAAAAGTACTTGGAAACACTTGATTGGCAAGTGTTACCCCACCCGCCGTATTCACCAGACATTGCACCGTCCGATTATCACCTGTTCCGGTCCGTAGCACATGCTCTGACGGCGCAGCGGTTCACATCTTATGAGGATACCAAAAATTGGGTTGATTCGTGGATAACCTCAAAAGACAAGGAGTTCTTCTTCTTCAACGTGGGATTCTAATGCTGCCTGAGAGATGGGAAAAAGTGGTTGCAAGTGATGGGCAATATTTTGAATAAATTTATATTACCGTTCTTCTACAATAAATATTTAATTTGTGTTAAAAAACGGCGGAAACTTATTTGTACTCCATATTATATTATATATTTTAGTTTTTATACTTTATATTTAATTCTTAAACTTTCGCGACTTGAGATTTAAAGGAATAAATGAGTTAGGGTTTAATTGGGTCAAACACAGGCAACAACAACAACGTTAACCTCTGCACTAGGATTCCCTGTGCCGCAGATGGCATGGACAAACACAGAATACAAACACCCAAGACCCGAGAACAAATTTCATGGTCACCACACAAAGTGTGCCCCGGCCGGGAATCGAACCCGGGACCCCTCCCTTCGAAGGCAACTAAGCCAAGGAGCCGTCTAAAAACAATCTATACGTCACACAAATTACTAAAAATGTTACCTACTTTCCAATTCAGCTACTGAACTGTCCCCAAAAACGAAAAGAAACTCCAAAGTAATTTGTCACTGAAGAATAAGAGGTATCGTAAAATATCGGTATCTGATCTGTAGAAAGATTCTTTCTCTCAAACCACAGAGTATTAACCAGCGGTGAGGTCATAGGTACAGTTTTGGTCCCAAAAAAGAGAAAATAAATATCCGTCCGACGCGGTTGAAGGAGGGAATAATACTTCTTACTAATTACTCATACTCATACTCATACTCATTTATTTGAACGTAGGAACCATGAGGTACACTTGGTTACGTCAAAATTATACATACACAGCACATAATCAATGTCATTTCCAAAAATTAAAATTAAAGAAAACACAATTGAGACAGGAAGAGATTATGATTATTAACAATTATTATTATTATTTATTAAGTATTATACATATACTATGTTAAACATTTAATCTTCTCAATTAAATTAAATATAATAGAGGAAATTCTGTCTAACAGAAATAATTATATCAAAATTTTAATACAGATGTTAATTATTTCTATTAGACATGCCGGTTTCCTCACAATGTTTTCGTTCACCGTTTCCAGAACGTGAAAACGTATTGCACTCATAAATTTTTCATGTGAAAAACTCATTGGTGCACTCATTGGTTTGAACCAGGAAGATTGTATGAAAGATTTTTCAGATTGAAAGTCGGCGTCTCTGCCCCTGGGCCACCACGGTCCACACTACAAGCCTTAGCGACATTTTAATCGCTGCGTCCTTATCAGTAACCTCAGAAGGTTGCGTGTTCAAATCACGTCGGGGTCACCACTGTAGGTTGGTCTAACCTAACTGATAGTCTATGGAGTTACTGATTAAAAGATGTAATTATTTTCACCGTGTTTATTAGATTATATCCCGAGTCTATCACATGCACACGGTCCGGTCAATACGCAGTAACTGCCGGTCGCCGCTCTCTCATACGTCTCGCTCACACACAAAACTGCTGACTGCAAACTCATTCATACTTACAGGGTCCCTACACCAGGAACTTTAAGAGAAACACTTCCATACCAGGTTTTCTAAAATCCTCCTTACGTTTAGCTGTATTCCTGTTACTCTCATGAAACTATATTTCTAGCCAATCTGGTCGAATGCAATTTATAACCAGAAGATAGCAGTAAAATCCGTTGAACGGGTTGTAAAAACAACAAGAAACCGTCCTGAGATACGAGTACAAGATACGTGCTAAGTGATTACCCGAACGGCCAAGGATACAGGTCGGTTACATAAAAAAACTTGCTGAACTGAAAACACTCTTTCGTCAAGATAAAGTTTGTTTTTGATGATGTGCTTTGTTACAAAAGTTTTGAAAGTTCAAGAAAGTTTTTAGGGTTACGTCCCATTCGGCAGCTTTTAGAAACCCTCGCATTAATGGAACCAATATTAGTTAGAGGCCAAATGAAAAAATATTTTTATAGACATTAATACGTATAGCTTTTTTTATAATATAGCATTTGAGTTATATTTTGCTCTTCTACATTTCTTCTATTCAAAGTTCCAAATTTAATAGCGAAGTCATACATAAATCGTAATCAACATTTTGGGATTTTTTTCTGAGTGAAAATCTTTTAAATTATGTTAATTAAATCTTTCGTTAATTCTGTATGCCAAATGTAAGGTAAATATTTACAAACACTAAAATAAATGGAAATATGTGGAGTCTTTCCATTTATTTTTGGGTTGGTCAGCTCTCGCCTCTAGACTACGTAATGCTTGAATTAAAAAAAACATTAAATATTATGATAAAAACTATTATTTTGAATATATATTCAATTATATATATTATTAGAATAGGAAACCAGAAAATATTGTATTTTAACAAAATATGTGTACTAAAATAAATGTTAAAGAAAAAACCTCTTTAGATGGAAAATTAGAACCCTTTTGGAACTTGAAAACATTAGGTCATTGGTTTGATTCAGGTACGGGAAAGCAATCCATACTACATCTGATCTCAATATATCTTTTACAACTATGATAGACCACGGTAGTGGTCGATAAATCAAATCCAGAACATGTGTTAACCAAGAGCTTTGAAAAACTAACTGCGTATCCTCATTCTCATAATAATGAAGAAAAATTTTGACCACAGCAATATGAAACCGGCATGTTTTAGGGTGTGAACACATCTGGCGAATAAATATTCATGTATACATTTCACGAGATAGCGTTACACGAGAGCGTGTTGGCCCAGGGGCACAAACGCCGACTTTCATTCTGAAGGTACCTGGTTCAAAATCTAATTTAGACCAGTGAGTTTTTCACATAATAAATTTATGTGCGTATTACCACATTCTCAAAGCGATGACGGAGAACATGAAGAAACCGGCATATCTTAGAACCAAAAATTTGTAAGTTTGTGACAGCTAGCAATCCGGATTGGGCTCCCCTCATTCTCAATTATCGAGAGTAGGCCGTTGTCGCTGCAGTGGGAACATAATAGGCTGATACGGATTCATTTCACACAGCGCCATTTAACGCCAAACTAAAACATTTCTTGTGCATTATGCATCTTAAGGCAAGAGCCATACCGCTATTTCTTGAAGTCGGCGGCTGAAAATAGTTTTAAAGTTAAACTTATACATCTTGAATGGTGGCGAGCTGTCTCCAAGAGTTCAGTGACTCGGAAACCTTCAGTTTCACAGCTCATCAATAATTCCTTTTTTACTCGACTGATCAAAAGGTGGTTAAATCTACTGTAGAAACTTTCACGGAAGAATGATTGTAAAAGTTACGTGTTGGACGACAATTTCTAACTTAACATATATAAATCTTCATAGATATTTCACAGATTTTTTAAGACCCGTCAATTTTATATGCACAAGTAAATATATTCGTGCGCACATTACAGAAAGTTCATAGGCCACATTAGTTAGTCTACATGTTTAAAAAAAAAGAAAAAAACGTTTACACACTCATACCTCTGCACTAGGATTCCCTGTCGCAAATGGCATGGACAAACACAGAAACACAAGACAAATACCCAAGAACCGAGAAAAAACTTCATGCTCACCACACAAAAAAAAACATGAACAAAGTGTCTTCCCCTTAACTAGAGACCGTGAGAAAAGTGCCAATGGACATATACTTGGAAATATTCTAGATAGCAAATTAAGTTAGATTAAAATTACTCATTAGCTACATCATATGGCTAGATCGTTTTATTATCAGATTATAGTAAAAAAATTGACAAAAAAAAACACACACAAAGTGTGCCCGATGGGGAATCGAACCCGGTACCCCTCGCTCCGAAGGCACGGCTACTAACTAAGCTAAGTCGTCGTTTTGTAAGCAAACCTTCATTTTTGACTTTAGAAACTCAGGTTTCATTGACACAGACTATATAATTATTCAAATATACCGCCAATTATTAAATTCAAGATCAACCTTTTTGGCAAATTTAAGATCAACCTTTTTGGTGAATTATAGATAACTAATAATTAGTCTTAATTATTCAATTATGAGTTCATAAATCAGTATTGTTATAATATTTGATCAGTAAAGTAATCTGTACCTGAGCAGTTATTGGAATTAATTTAAGATGAAATGATACAGCTATTTGGAGGTCACGAAAAATTTATTTTTACTGATAACTCGTATAAGAAGACCCAAGTCGTAGTTAAAAAGGGATTATTAGATTGTTTTTTTTTTTTTAAGTTGTTTCTAATTATGATTCCATTTGAAAAAGAAAAGAAAAAGGATATTAACAAAGCATAGAAAATATGTTCTTTCGGATCGCTGACACGGCTTGTGCAGCATGTGCTGATAAAAAACACCCCAGCGCTGATTTTCAGCACAGCAAAGCAGAATGATTTAACGATAGTGTATCCTCAAAAGTACCATAGAAATTTTATGGAAAAATATCGCGTCGAAGGGCGAAAACGGGATCACCAGCCATCTGTTCAGTAATTTCGTTCTTTTATAGCCTTTCTCGATTTGATGGATAGGGCAATTTTTATTGTGTATGGTAGTGTCTTCCACATAAAGATAAAGGTAACGAGAAATTCTTAATTGCACAGCTTGGTTAAAATATGTTTAGTTTGTTATGTCTAAGTTATAAATTATAATTATATTTTTTACGACTTTAAAAGGTTTTGGATGATCCTTTTAAGGTTCCGTACCCAAAGGGTAAAATGGGACATTATTACTAAGACGCCGCTGTCCGTCTTTGTCTGTCCGTCTGTCACCAGGCTGTATCTCATGAACAGTGATAGAGAGTTGAAATTTTCACAGATGATGTATTTCTGTTGCCGCTATAACAACAAATACTAAACAAACAGAATATTTAATGGGGCTCTCATACAAAAACGTGATGTTTTTTGCTCGTTTTTGCTTGATATTATAGATAATCTTACGGAACCCTTCGTGCGCGAGTCCGACTCGCACTTGACCGTTTTTTTATAATTTTACATGGTGTACCTCCATGGTAATCTCATACAAATTTCCCTTAAGACAAATAAGAACAAAAAATACTTGATGATATATTTTAATTTGTTACTCATTAACTGTGAAAAAATTTCTTTTGTTAGTCATATGAATATATCAACATACAAACAGAAAGTTGAATACGCTTTTAATTAAATGAAATCTGCTTAAAATTCCAAACCCGTTGGTCCAATCTGGCATACTTGGGCGCTATTAATTCGTGGGACGGGCGATATGCGCCGGTATTATAGAATTACAGACTCATTGGGCAGACGGGTCAGAGGTAATGGAGGTGTGTTCACAGTGGAGCAGAAAAAAAACTAGAATAGTATTTTTAAGGTTTCGTACCCAAAGGGCAAAACGGGAGCCTATTACTAATACACCTGTCTGTCTGTCAGGCAGCAAGCCGGCAGTAGTGGTTGCATTACTGTGTTCCGGTGGAAGGGTGTGGCTGCCGGTGAAATCATGGGCATGTCATGAGACGTATCATCCCCGTCTCGGGTGATGGACGCAGCAGGATGAATGCGACTCAGTAAAGATTTGGATATCATATTGAGTCACACGCATTACTGTTGTTATGGGCGAGGGTCACCACTTACCAGGTGGGCCCTCAGCTCAATCATTCACATAAAAAAAACAGGATTATTTCATCCAGAATAGTTCAATGGGAAGGTTTTAGCAGGGTAATTTGAACTACTAAGTTTAAAGGTATAATGCAATGGTTACACGAAAGTTTTGTAACATACCGTATAATCATGTACACGAGAGATGTTCAAATGACTTCCGTTTCAGTAAATGACTTGGCACTTGTGTCAAGTTTTGTTTACTATACATAGGTATATATGTACCCCATATAGATTGGAGGCGAGCGGTGAGAAGGCGAATTAAGTTTGAAAGGGCATGAATTCGTTCGCTATCGCTGTTGTAAAAAAAAACCTCAAACGACTTCCAAAGGTTTACACTTCTTTTGTTTTCGGTTCTATATTTTTTTTTTATTGTTATCAACTAATTAACCATTTATCAACCAATTAAGATTTATTTTTATTTGTATGAATATGCTTTCAGATTCGTTTCAAAAAGTTTTCATCAAAACAAAAGCGGCTCGGTAGTTTGGTTAACAACCAAAATCAAAATAATTGGAAAAAATATGTCATCGAAAAACAAAATTGCGTATGTAAGTGACTTCTTTCTTCGCCCGATGTATACCGATTTGGATGTATCATTTTAAAAGATAAGAGAAATGGGGTATATAAGCATTGAAGTAGTTTTTTTATTGATTTTATGAATCATTTGCTTGTTTTATATTTAATTTCTATTTATTTTTGTTCACTGGTCCCAGCGGACTGAGCGATGGAATATCGCAGCGTAGATTGTGAAGTTGTTTGCGTTCGTGTTTCAAAATTATTTAACAGTAAATTATGTTCGGTTTTATTGTTCGTTGTCGTTCACTATTTACGTAAGAAAACGTGTGTAGCATACGAATCTACATATATTGCTGTAAATTTCGGTTGATGTACCTAGACCTCTCTGAAGGCGGATTCACAAGCTTTTCAAGTTATATGAAATCATTTATTTGGATGAATGTGTTGTAATATAATGTTTTAGAGACGTTTGCATTGTATGAGTTAAAAACATTATGTTATCTGTGGTATAAATTAAATTTTAATGTACCTTTAACCAAATTTAGAATCAAATAATATTTAATAAATAAATATTAACCGACATTGTATACAGCGCCATCTAGTTCAAACTATTTAAGCATAGCGTATATTATTTCTTAAAAAATTTCCCTCGCCTATCGATTGGATTATCAAAATACAGGGTTTATAAATGGCTTACAAAGTTACATTCATCCTGCTGCGTCCATCACCCGAGACGGGGATGATACGTCTCATGCGCATGTGATTTCACCGGCAGCCATACCCTTCCACCGGAACACAGTAATGCAACCACTACTGCTTGGCGGGAGATTCCAGATGTGGTGGCAGTACCTCTCCGGACGAACTTGGCACAAGTTCTACTGCTACTTTTGGTTGCTCCTTTACCACCACCCAGGGGGTACATGTAGGGAATCAAAGGGTATACACCTACGGACGCGAGCAACTGGACCCCCCCCCAAGTTATATACACCGTTTAAAAATAATTTGGAATTTTTCATGCATTCGAATTATTGTTTTTTCAATATTTTTTTGTGAAATCATTAAACAAATATGTGTATTGGGCTACATAATTACCAACAACTTGTTTGTGAGCATTATTGTATCATTATTTTCCGAGTAACTAAGATATTTATCATGATTTGTGAGTTTTGTTTTGTTCCCCAATACTCATATTTATGTTTCCACATAAATATTTGTACATATCAATGGTAGGACATTATATGGGAGGTTCACATTTCAGCTGTAAGATTTTTTTATATTTAAATAGGGTGTTATAAGTTTGTAGTGTGTATCTGTGTGTCTCCTAAACGGATGAACAGATTTTGATGCAGTTTTTCCGTTTGAAAGCTGACGTCATCGAGATGATTCTTAGCTATAATTTATGAAGTTCTATCAGACTTGACTTGATCAAATCATCAGCACCAAGTCAATGAACTTGTTGTATGTTTATTACGTGATTTTCAGTACTTGTGACTCGATTTGAATGGTTTTTGAATTTAGTCTACTTATAGAAATTCCGAGATTTTTACGGCAAGCGTGAATAATGAGGAATGAAATCATATTTTTGTTTTTGTGGCGGTAACCACCTTATGTTAAGTGGTTACCACAACACAGACAAATTTTTTTATTTCATCCCTAAGAATTCTTTTTTTATGCTTTTTATGCATTAATCTGACGTAATAGATTAATAGCATAAAAAAAGAATTCTTAGACCCAAAAAGCCTCTCCATAACACTTAGAATTTAAAACTAAATCCTGACAGCTCGAATAAAGGCTCCATTTTGGATCAACCCTAGCCGGGCATGTATTCTTTAATGACGTCACGTGCCTGGCCTTCTACGGGCCAAACTTGTGAACAATGTCCCAGCATCGTGGCTATTTTGTAAGCGGTTGCATATCAGTTTTAATACTTCATACTTTAATCAAATCAAATAATTTTATTTGCCGGAATGTAGGCAAATAGTTATTGTAATAATAATTACAGCGTTCCCCCTTTGAATAGCTAGACTTATTGTTTGTCCGAGGTGGCTGCCAGGTCTTCGGTATCCTGTGATGTCGACTAACAAATCAATAAATATTTGCTTCAACGATATTTTTCTTATTTGAACTAAAATTTCAGTTGGAAAACAAAAATTTAATTATATAAATCCTTGCATTGTCCTGATGGAAGTATGTATGATGATGGCGATAGTATGTGCACTGTTTTCTGACCAAATACTATCGCTTTCCTATTAAATCATACTTGAAATACTCTTGTCATTTGTCATAATATTCAACAGTCATTGTTTTTCACTCATAGAGGTAATCAATGTCCCTAAAAAAATATCCTAGGGGGAAATCAAACCCATGACCTCCAGCAGAATTTAGAATTGCAAAAAAAGGTTGAGAAATTGGTTTGCAACCGCTTACGAAATAGCCGCGAGCCCAGAACAGCCACTTCATGCTACTCGAGATAACGAGGTGGATGTTGGCTTTATAGAGATCTTGGATTTGGGCATATTTTGTGATTTATCATTCTTACCTGTTTAAAATAATTTGAACTTGACTTTGAAAAGGGTTGAGAGCGAATACATATTACGTATTACCTGAACTCTAGACGGCTCTAGGTTAGCTGGTACTAACACTGCCTTAAAAGAGCCCTCGCTTGAGTCCCTTGCGGCCCTCCGCAAGGGACCGGAATGTTTGTTCTCAGGGCTTGAGTATTTTGTTTCTGTTTGTCCATGCTTACGATACTAGGAATCCAAGATCCAAGTGCAGAGGTATAAGTATATATATATTATATATTATAATTTTAATTTTGTTTATTTAGGTATCTAATAATAAATCTATTTGTTCCGTGAAGAAGGGGTTCTGTACCCAAAGGTTAAAGGTAACCCACTAAGCCCTAGGAATCCTTCTATGCACTACTAACTGGACTAATAGCATAGTTGGTAGAAGATCTGCCTTCTGCAATACAAGAAAAGGTTTTCGGTAAACCCCACTGTGTGAACTATGAACCAGCTGATAGATATAGACGTCAAAAGAAAACACAAAATTTCATGGACATTTCGCACAGCGCCATCTTGCTCAAACTAAGCTTGTAATATGGCATCTAAATATCTCATCGAATACTTATATGGAGTACTTGTTTTTGTAAATAACAACAACGTTAACACACTCATACCTCAACGTTAGCACTAGGATTCCCTGTGTCACAGATGGCATGGACAAACACAGAAACACAGGACAATGTATATAATACATATTCTCATCTAGACACAGAACAAGCATCTTCGTCACACAATTGCATGTCCTTGGGACTCGAACCCACGACCTACATCGCAGAAAGACACACTACCACTGGAAGGGTGTGGGTGCCGGTGAAATCACATGCGCATGAGACGTATCATCCCCGTCTCGGGTGATGGACGCAGCAGAATGAATGCGACTCAGTAAAGATTTGTTTCTCATACTGAGTCGCACGCATTACTGTTGTCATGGGCGAGGGTCACCACTTACCATCAGGTGGGCCCTCAGCTCGTTCCGTCAGTCATTAACATAAAAAAAAAAAAACCAGTCAATATATAGCTCACCTTGTCCGGCGACCTCTAAGCTAGGAAATATAAAGTTTTAATACAAGCTATACGGTTTAATACACATTTCGTTCTGTTCTAAAGGACTTTTAATACCCGTATTGCTTTTTGCCTGGCGTCATGACTTTATGGCGTTACTAGCTGCGCCCCGCGGTTTCACCCGCATAGTTCCCGTTCCCGTGGAGAATACGGGGATAAATTGATTTTATTTTTTTCGTTAATTTTCCAATGTTTTAATAGTTATTCTGCTATTCGGGACGGAAACAAATCCAACAAATCAAAAACCATGGCAATCAGTCCAGCCGTTCTCGAGTTATAAGTGTTGTAACAAACACGACTTTCTTTTATTTATATAAATAGATTTTATAGAAACCTCAAAAATTGTAGCCTATATGTTATTCTGATGTATAAGCTATATTGTGGTAAAGTTTCATTCAAATCCATTCAGTAGTTTTTACGTGAAAGAGTAACAAACATCCATACATCCATACTTACAAACTTTCGCCTTTATAATAGTAGTAGGATAACCATGGGTGCATGACATTTATGCTTTATTTTGGTGCGGGTAAATGATTTTTTAATTGGTAAAAAGAACAGTTGTACTGAACAATGAGACCAGTCAAAACCAGACCAAAAGTAATATTTAAAAAAAAATTAACTCTGCTTTCTCTGTAGGTTGCGGGTTCGATTCCCACTCAGTACAAGCATTTGTGTGGCGGACATGTTTGATCTGTGTCTGGACGTTTAATATGTACTAAAAGTATGTCTCAACAAAAAAATATCTATCTACAAGTATTCTATCAGTTACCTATATAATATAATACCTACCTACTTAGTTTGGGGCTAGATTATTTTAATACTATTTTATCTTTATTTTCATTTCTAACACTGTTTCATTCTAACTGGCGGCTCCGTGGCTTAGTTGGTAGTAGCCCTGCCTTCGAAGCTAGGGGTCCCGGGTTCGATTCTCAGCCGGGGCATACTTTGTGTGGTAGCACGAAGTTTGTTCTCGGGTCCTGGGTGTTTGTCTTTTGTTTCTGTGTATGTCCATGCCATCTGCGACATAGGGAATAGATATGAGTGTGTAAACGTTTAAACGTTAAACAACAAAAATAATACCTAATATTTACAAAACAATAAATAGGCATATTTTTTTGATCTTAGTAAAGCGCAGTGTTCCCTTAGGATGCCCAACGCAGTCAGTTTCTAATAATACATATAAACGTCCTCAAAATCCTTAAATTTCCTGTTGTCTCTTCTTAGGATGTTGAACGCAGCTAGTTTAACACGTTTAAACGTCCTTAAAAGCCTTAAATTTTTGTAGACTCTTCCAAATCCTTTCATGAAACCCTATACTATGGGTCCTGCCCCTAACCATAAACTGCATTTGCTCACAGGGGAACGGTTGCATTTAACTGCTTAGTTAAGTTAAATGTGCCTTGAATAATAGAACACCTTCTAGGCAGGGCCGGAATAATCACGTAGCAAGAGTAGCAACTGCTACGGGCCCCGCGTATAACGGGGCCCGTGTCCAAATCCGCCTAATCACGACTGATTGTATTTTTTTAACACCCAGCAGAGGGGTGTTATAAGATTGTTGTGTGTATCTGAGTCTGTCTGGCATCGTAGGTAGCTCTTGAACGAATGGACTAATTTTGAAGCGGTTTGATTGAAAGCGGACGTGATTGTCTATTCCCAATTGCCACCACCATCTCCGCCACCACTGGTGGCAATCGAGAAAATAATTCCCAGCCGCCACTAGTGGTGGCAATGGAGAAGTTTTTCGTTCTAGATTGCCACCAGTTCTGGCAATCAGGAAGTATTCCTGTCATCCTAGATAAATAGTTTTTAGCTATAATTTATGATGATTTGTTCAGGTGTTTGAAGATTATTAGCTTATTAACATTACGTTAGTTTTTACATTTTCGTATAATGAATTTCTTGAGTTTAATTTACTTACTTGGTGTCACAATTAAACACCAACAAAATTAATTGTAACCATACATTTGAAAAACGTAATTTACAACAAATTTTTGTAAGAAAAAATACTTTCTTAATATATAACTTAGCTGTCACTTGATGGCCTAAAACACCTCAGCATTTTGGTCACACGTGAACTTTTTTAGGCGCTCCGCTTCGCCCTTGAAGATTGTATGTACCCTGGGTCCTCAAGAGCCCAAGTTTTCTACTCCAAACGACTCATTGTAAACTATAGATAGCAAATAGACCTATTAAGAATTAATTTTTTATAGCACTATATACTGAAGAACCCGTAGCAGATTAAGGGCCCCTGCAGAAAACCAGACCCAAAACTGTTTATAATTACACCTGCAACTCTTCCGGACAACTGTTCTGTGCGTCCTGTGACAGAACGTTTAAAACTAAATTTGCGAAAAACCTAACCATAAATGCAAGAATACGTCGAAGAGGCCATCAAGGGCCCCTGTATAGAATTTGCACGGGCCCCGAGCTTGCTTAATCCGGCGCTGTTCCGGGCTTTGCTAGGTAGTACATGAACGAGCTTAGTAATCAAAATTTATGGAGCCTTAGCTGAGTGAGCATGATTGAACGCATAGCTTTTATCACGGGAATACCATATTTTTAACCAGCGTCAAAATGAAATGTGGCTGATTTTTAACCGACCAAAAATTTGATGTTGTCACATCAATGAGTATTATTTCGACTGGCCTCATAGCTCAGTTGGTAGCATTGCCTTCTGCGCGATGAAATATTGGTCGTGGGTTTGATTACCACTCAGGTTTTTGTATGACGTACATAGATGTTCTGTATCTGGGTATCAGTAATGTATGTATGTGTTTACACAAAAAGTACAATATAGTATGTATAGTAATATCTGTTCAAGAGTTAAGTTGTTTTTCAAAATAAAAAAAATGTCATGCAAGTTATCGAAATTGCGTATTATTCCCGTTGTATGCCAATTTGGATGATCATAATTTTTTTTTAATGAGACACTAGTAATTCAACTTTACACGGTTTTATTTGTACAGCATCAAAACATTCTATAGAGCAAAACAAAGTTCTTTGCAAAACTTGAGTACCAACTATCGTAAGACAGTCAATTGTGTTTAAAAGTCGCTACAGGTCAAGTCTTTGTGCTAAATGGACACAAGTTGGTATCGGCTTTTTCCGATATCGACTTCCTATTGAGAAATAGGTTTAAAAACACGTTAAGATGATAAAAAGGGTTAATATTTGGCACACCTTATTTTTGGGTGACTGCAGTGATGGGACGAGCAGATGGCCAGACTGATGTTAAGTGGTAACCGCCGCCCATGAAAAAATACTACTAAGGTCTCCAACGGGCTGAGGGCCCACCTGGTGGTAAGTGGTGATCCCCGCCCATGACAACAGTAATGCGGCTCAGTATTAGATTTAGATCTTACACTGAGTCGCGTTCATCCTGCTGCGTCCATCACTCGAAACGGGGATGATACGTCTCATGAGCATGTGATTTCACAGGTACCCACACCCTTCCACCGGAACAGTAATACGAGCACTACTGGTAGGCGGCAGATTCCAGGTGTGGTGGCAGTACCTCTCTGGACCAATTTGGCACAAGTTCTAGAGCTACTAAAACTTGCATGTTAATATTGTGATGAAACTATAATGTACATGATTTGATATTAAAATGAACCGGAAATAGACTATATTATAATTATATTTACGACGAAGCTTGCCTCAGTGGCGACACTTTCAAAATCCGTTTGAAAATTTTCGTTTGTATCCAACAGAGGCTCATTTCAACATTTATTTGATACATTACATGTTTGACTTCATCATCAGTCTATTTCAGTCCACTGCTGGACATAGGCCTCTCCGAGTAAGCGCCATTTAGCCCGGTCTTCGGCTCTTTGCATCCAGTTGTTTGACTTATTCATCCCTATAACAATATCTATAACAGTGTTGCCATCTGAACGACGAAATACTTGCTCATTAATATTTCACAGCCGTTGATAGCTTTGCATAGTAACTCAGAGATCCAATTCCCGCGTTCATCAAAAATTACCAGCATCTTAATAAGGCTTTATTTTCTGTACAAGAGAAAAATATAAATTGCGTGCCTTGTTCCTGACAGAGCAGCCGTTATGGTACAATTTTATGTGTGGCACTTTATCACGGGATAAACGTGGAGGATACCGTTACTATAGAAACTCGAAAGCGTCGAAATCATTAATAATATACTGATTTCAAATTCGAAAAAACGTATTTCATATATCAAGTTTTTTTTTTATGTGAATGTGTGACGGAACTAGCTGAGGGCCCACCTGATGGTAAGTGGTGACCCTCGCCCATGACAACAGTAATGCGCGCGACTCAGTATGAGATACAAATCTTTACTGAGTCACATTCATCCTGCTGCGTCCATCACCCGAGACGGGGATGATACGTTTCATGCGCATGTGATTTCACCGGCAGCCACACCCTTCCACCGGAACACAGTAATGCGAGCACTACTGCTTGGCGGCAGATTCCAGATGTGGTGGCAGTACCTCTCCGGACGAACTTGGCACAAGTTCTACTGCTACTTTTGGTTACTCCTTTAGCACCATCCAGGGGGTACGTGTAGGGAATCAAAGGGTACACACCGGACGGGAGCAACTGGACCCCCCAAAAAGTGACTTTATATAACAAGTGCATGATTTTAAAAATCGAAATAAACCGACTTTATTACTTTCATCGCGTATTTCAAACCCTTAGTGTAACTTACTATTTTAACCTCCTTTGGAATTACCTAAGTTTAAAAAGAGAATAAATTAAAGTTTTTTTTTTTTTACGTTAAGTGATTGATAAAACAGACAAAAATTATATAGCGTTCAAAGTCAAAGTCAAACTCATTTATTCCTTTAGATCTCAAGTATCATTTGGACATACTCATACCATTGCAAACTCCGGTTCGCAGGTGGTATGGACCGACAGAAAAATAAGAATAACACTCAAGATCCGAGAATAGTCTTTACGCTCATATGAGAAAAAATATGGCTCAAAGATTACCCTGGACGGGAATCAAATATCTACCAAGTAAGCTGCGTAGCGCACATCCAAATTATTTTTCCGGCTGTACCAGTTTTTGTTTAATATTTTTCGAGTGTATGTTTGTATGTATATTTCTTTGGCACGCTCTCTAGCCTAAACGGCTTGGTAGATTTTGGCTTGAGAGGTATCGTTAGATTCTCTTTAATTGTGAGTGACACTGGCTGTATCAAAATTAAAATGGCCATATTACGGTCCTCAAAACCTACCGAGCGTGTAATTTCGTCTAAAACCAGTGGTAAAACCCAAAACGGATTGTTAAGGATTTTTTCAGTCCGCTTCCAGTGATGACTTGAATAAATAAGATTTTCACTAACTTAGTGACCTGTAAGGGAAATCTTAAGGAAATGTTACGGGATCATGTGATTTGTGGGGGGAGATTTCCACCGTAGACCTTCAATTTTCGGGCGGTAAGGTAATTTATTGGCATTTCCATGTGGTTCTGTTTCTTATACAATTTTTGAGGGCTTTTGTGGGACGTTTTCGAGCTGATAAAGCTATTCTACTGCAATGGGTGTAGTTCTAATGGACTCCCACCACTAAGAGTCAATGTGACAGGATGAGCTGCAGACCCGCCTGATGTTAAATGGTTACCTCCGCCCGTTACAACAGTAATACGACTTGAACCCGCAACGAAAGTATGAGATGACCCAAGCTGCACCCCGTTGCGCCCGTCATCCGTCTCATGTGTGATTTCACCGATACCCACACCCTTTCACTGGAACACAGGTGAGTGCACATAATTTATGGGAAAATAGATCACGGCTTTACTTAGTCGATAAGCTACGTCGCAGGTCTTCGAGTGGCTGGAAACTCCTTCACCAGAATCGATTCAGACGAAAGAAGAAGTATTAAACCATTCTCTCTTAGGTAACGATATTTTTGAAGTCGCTTTGTTGAAACCATCAATCACATGGCTCATTTCAAAATGTCTTAGACAACCGACTCGTATTGTAGTTATTTGCGGCGGTAACAACTTAACATCAGGTGGGCCGGCAGCTGGTTCTGTCACAATAGTAAAAATATCACTTATTATTATTTTATGGGAAACTTTTTATTACCCACTGTAGTATTACGAAAATACAGGGAACTTTTGTACCTTCATTTAGGGACATAAAACCTTACGCGGCGTAAAAACAACAATTTCTGATTCTCACTGCTCAAATCAGCTGTTGTCGTCATAAAATGACTATTACAATATTTTTAAACTACAACCATTGTCCGTCTGTCCATCATAAAACTTTGAGTTCAAACTCATTAAGGTTCATTGAATTTGTTCACAGTTTTTTCACTCTTGACTCCAGTTCATGAAGTCTTTTTAGACGATTTTAAAAAAGGTTTTCAACTTTATAAAATATTTTTCCACATTCTAGGATTTGGTTGTTTAATTTTGTACTATTAAAGTGGCCTTTAAGAAATTTCATGGAAAATTTTCAACTAAGCGTAAAAATAGGGGACAAAAATATTTCAGTTTATTTGCGATTTTTTTCTCTTAATTGATTGGAAGATGTGTTTTGATTCAATGGTTTCTCTGTATGATGACTATAGTTTAAAAATAAAACAACCATTTTCATGCTTTTAATTTTTGAAACCGTGAACCGTGAATTTGAACTTCATCTAAATTTTGATGAATCTATAATATGTCACTAGATTATGACCACTATCTGGCCAACAATTCCGAAGCACAACAGAAACATCCATACATCCTATATCGAAGATAACTTAGATAATAATAATTGGCAGTAGAAATAGTTTTGGTGGCAGACTTCTCTTCACCGAATGAATTCTGAGACCATCATAGACAATGAGATGTGTGAGACGAAATGTTAATCTACTTTTATCGTTGACTGTACCTACTTGGCGTCAGAACCAGACAATGACCAGTCAAACTTACATTTGGCAGAATGCCTTGCATTTCTAAAATAGTAATCCAGAATATCTGAGACAAAACGCTGAGATGTAATTCCATCCAAATGATGGAGAAAACACAAATAAAACCGAGCTTTACTCCGCCGGCTAAAGGATCTTTATCCTCAAACAGTATACGTGTAAGGGAATTCTGTTTATCTTCAATCACCTTTGATACGTGTCTAAGTTGAGCGATTTATTTGCTAGGGGGAATTGAGCTTTGTTCTGTGAGTCACAAGGCTGGGGATTAGTTGTGTGTTCATAGGGCTGTCACTGATGCATATCGATTATATCGACAGGGCTATTACGGCTGGCACTTACAGGGGATTACCCTAATTCGAAGTGCAAGTGTTGCCACGTCAGTGTGACGGGGATCGGAACACTCGGATTTCGTTTACACCGAAATGATTTTTCATTTCGAGTATATTAAGTATGTGTGAAAAATGAACGTGAAGATGATTTGGATTAAAAAAAAATCTAATTTTGACCTTTTTTGGTAGCTCTCTCTACATCTGTTCTAATCCTCACTAATCTTTAATTTACAGCTTTTTCAAACACCCCACATGCATTCTCTTCGTTCATAAGTCTTTCATAATACAATAGTTCTTCCATCTATCTCCTATATTCATAATTAATTATAACGGCATATTCTTGATTTCAATAAATATATCACACTTATATTATAAATTATTACATATTGTATATTATACGGCTCAACGGATTTGGATGAAATTGGGTTCCAGGATAGCTTATATCCTGCAATACATTTGCAAGTTTGATACCAAAATACCGAGTAACACCGCGGGGCACAGCTAGTGCTATTATATTCATGACAGTGTGACGTGCTTCCTTGAGCCCGGTATTGAAGCCAGTGGATTTAACAGACACATTGTCCTGTAGCTACCATTTACCATCAATCGAGCGTCCTGAACCGTGTTTTCGTTCCATCACTAGACTGACTGATGTTCTAGACTATACATACCCTCTGTTTGTTAATTAACGATCAAATCTGGTCCTCCAATCAACGCTTCAGAATTGCAACATCGGTCATTCAGCGTTTCGGCATTCTTTATTGTACAATAAACAAACAACGTTAACACACTCATATCTCTGAACTAGGATTCCCTGTGTCGCAGATGGCATGGACAAACACAGAAACACAAGACAAACACCCAAGACCCGAGAACAAACTTTATGCTCACCAGACAAAGTATGCCTCGGCCGGGAATCGAACCCGGAACCCCTCGCTTCGAAGGCAGGGTTACTATCAACTAAGCCACGGAGTCGTCAACGAAAAATAGGGCGAACATTACTTTTATGCTATAGCCACACTGTATCAGGCATTCATATAATATAATTATTATTATTATATGAATAGGTAGTATTTTAGCCCAGAATCATATATGGAAAGAAGAATTTTCAAGAAAAATTATAATTTCCATTCCAGCCAAAGAAATATGGATTGAAATTGGATAGAAAGACGGCGTTTACTTGGCTATCAAGCTCTTACTTATGCACTTTGTGTTCACAAAATCCTTCACGAGAGCATACAACTTATGAGAACCAGAAGCTCATGCAAGCAGTTTAATATTACGTACGAGAACTTTTACAGCCAGCACAGACGATCAACTTTTGTCGGCCGCACAATAGTCTGCTTATCTAAGCAGACTATTGTGCGGCTATTGTTAGTCAGTCAATTATAATGTAACGTGTTTGTAACACGTATTATAATTGACTGAATAAAACTCAAAAAAATCTATTTAAATACTTTCACTAGGAGGTAAACAAAAAATATATCTTAGTCGACAATGGGTGAAGAAAAGCCACGGAAAAACAAAAACGCGATTTTGATGAACCGATTTTGATGATATTTCTATAAGACCGCATTAGATCCTGTCAAATAAAAAAAAAAAAATTTTTTCGAATCGGTTGATAATTTACGGATATCTGATATACCATAAGAAACATGAAAGGGTTACAACTGAATTGACAACCGGTAGTGAAAAATCGAATGAAAATAGAATTTACCGACTAATGTCGCCATAGGACAGAGATTGACAGATTTTAATCGACCGTCTACTTAATATTTTAGACTGCAGTCTAAGCGAATGGTTTTACGAGCATATACCAGTAGTCACATCGTAAAGTTCTCAAAGTTTTATAGAACCAACTTGAACCAACCAAGGCCCCAAATTGCACTTGAATTTTATTTTATGGGTTTTAAATTTGTGGACACTCCAAGCGCATGCTTATCGTATCAGTTTATAATTCCCACAGCTGGAACCACGGTCTACTCCCGACAAGCGAGATAGTTTTTATACTATTGAAGTGATGGGACGAGCTCAAGGCCCACCTGATGTTAAGTGGTTACGTGCCCTCATTGTTATGGGCAAAAGCAAACAAGAAAAACAGGAAAATTCTAGATTCAAAACCTAAGACACCAATCCGAATTGGGCTTTCGTGGTAGATCAAAGCCCATACACAGAGCACATATTTAAGGATGGTTGTGTTCCTCACGTCTTTAGGTGAGAACCCCTTGAGCCCCCACACGTATCCCCTGAGTGGTGCCAGCAGAGCAAATAAAAGTAGCAGTACAACATGTGCTAAGTTCGTCTGGAGAAGTTCGTTCGCCTCCGAACCTGGTAATTTACCACCAAGCAGTGATGCACTCGTATTGCTGTGTTTTGGTGGAAGGGTGTGGGCGCCGGTGAAATCCCAGGTGAATAAGACGTAACATCGCCGTCTCTGGTGATGGTCGCAACGAGTTGCGACTTGAGTCGGATAACCAAGATAGTATTACTGTTATGCGCGGAGATACTTACCATCAGGCGTGTCTTCAGCTTGTCCCGTTTCAAAAATAATTGGTTTTTAAATTGTATGAGAGTTAAAATAAAATATAACGGAATTACTTATACATTTATTAAAACATTTACATTCCTATTTACAACAGTTATAAAAATATAATATCTATCACTTAACATATCTACGGAAACATATTTTTCTCACAGTTACACAGTTTGCTTGATTCCTAATAACAAAAACAATTTTACTGTTTCAACAATTGCATTAAATCAGGTACAAACCACTAAATAATTACGTATTAAAATTAAGCTATTAATTGAGCAAGCATAAATATATTTATATCAAGAACAGCGTCATATACAAAAAGGATCACAGTAGCCTCTCTTTTTAACATAAATCATCTACGATACGCATACTCAACATCTTTGACAGAAACATACAATAGTAAACAATTAAAATTGACATAACCCGTCATATAAGTTCCCATATCAATTTCAGTCATATTGTCTGTCAAAATAATGCATCTGAAATTAAAATTATATATTTGCATTCATTGTTTGCAAGATCCAACTGATTAATAATTCGTAAGGTGCTTTATGAATTGTATAATATAAACTGAAACGCAAACTTGTCTATTACTTAAATCCCAAGCATTGTTTGGACAAATTAAAATTTTCACGCGCATTTAACGTGTTACATGCTCTTTCTCTCAAAAATGCCCAAGGCACTTAAAGAAATAAATATTTTAAAAAAATATTATATAGTCATTTCCTGTCTCGATTCACAATTTGACAGTCAGCCGACAAATGACGAAGCATTTAATTAAATGTTTTGCTTTTTCCGTAAATTTTCCAATTTTCTTTTATAAAAGCCTTGCCCTGACAATTACGAAGACAATGAAGTAGAAATTAGCCAAATCAGTCGAGCCATTATCGAGAGTTTTAGCGAGACTAACGAACAGCAATCATTGAATTATATATATATAGAAAAAGTTTCACATGTGCGTAGAAACCGTTGATACAGAAATAGAAGAAATTCCAGGTTTCACGTGATTAGCATTTGAATCTTCTTTGTCCTTCTGTTGCCTTCTCTTTGGGCCAAGAAGGACTTTCTGGAGGGCGCAGGCAGGTGCTTCCACAAAGAGGTAAAGAGGTAGAGAAAAGAGGTACGTGGTGGTAACAATTCCGGCGTAAAGCATTATCTGGAAGGGATGACGAAAAATTTGTAAAAAAAATCTGTAGTACAGTAACATTTTGCTAGTATTTTATCATTATTACAAATCGTTAAAATCTTGGCGCTTCTCTTCTGTAATATTAAATAATAATATTTGGGGAGTCCAGTTGCTCGCGTCCGTAGGTGTGTACCCTTTGAGTCCCTACACGTACTCCCTGGGTAAAGGATGCTAAAGGAGCAACCAAAAGTAGCAGTAGAACTTGTGCCAAGTTCATCCGGAGAGGTACTGCCACCACATCTGGAATCTGCCGCCAAGCAGTAGTGGTTGAATTACTATGTGGAAAGGTGTGGCTGCCGGTGAAATCACATGCGCATGATACGTATCATCCCCGTCTCGGGTGATGGACGCAGAACGATGAATGCGACTCAGTAAAGATTTGGATCTCATACTGAGTCGCGCGCATTACTGTTGTCATGCGCGAGGGTCACCACTTACCGCCAGGTGGGCTCTGAGCTCGTTCCGTCACGCATTCACATAAAAAAAATATCCATTATATTATACATATAAATTTTCGGGGATAAATCGCTGAATGACAGTGAAAACTCTATGAAAATATTTTGCATGGTTTAAATAAGTTAACGGAGAAACAGGCAGGCGAAAACAGACACCATTTTATACCACAGAGAAGATTGGCAAGAAATACTTACAGCAGTATAATCAGTAGCGTAGAAGCTCCTCCTCATCTGTCCTCCGTAAGTCCTCAATACAGTGGCGTGTAGCAGCATAGCACAGTATGAAAGACGACCCAAGGGTTGCAGCGGACTCCACTCTACAGAACCCACGTAGATTTCTGGAAGAATAGAAACTGCTAAGAAATTGAAGATTCCCTCTTTGATATTCTGTTTTTTTTTAAATGATTAAAATGTCACGAGCAGGTAATGATGACTGTCAATGAAAAAACACCCAAAACCAGAAAAAAACTTCATGCTCACCACACAAAGTGTATCCCGGCCGGGAATCGAACCTGGGACCCTTCGCTTCGAAGGTAGGGCTACTACCAACTCAGCCACGGAGCCGTTACTGTTACATCTGTTATAACTCACTGTTACATCTGTTATAAGTCACTGTTATATCTGTTATAACTCACTGTTACATCTGTTATAACTCACTGTTACATTTGTTACATCTATTATAACTCACTGTTACATCTGTAGAAGTAGCCAATAATGAACACACAGATGGCTAAAGCGAAGAAGTTCTGGTTCAATGCGTTGAATACAGCTGATTCGAAGGCAGATGCCTCGCGATGATGAAGGTCCCAGCCCATCAGTACAGCTCCCATCGCGATGGGGATCGAAGCGACGAAGAGTAGCTTCATGAGCTAGAAAAGGGATCATGACCATTAGAAACAGTGCGCGTAACGTTGCTGTTACACGCTACGGCACCACTGAAAACCAGTGCTACAACTGCCATGCTTCTGTAGCAAATACTGAGTGGCTGATTTGTGCTCGCATCAACATTTCTTAATTATATTTTTTGACAATTGAGAATTACCAATTTTTGATATCTTTCTTTCAATTTCTGCTATTTTCACCGACTATATAAGTCGGTTCTGACGATTTTATGTTATTTTTATTTCGTATTTTTGGTATGAAATCTTTGGCAACTATAAGATAATATAAAGTTACAATAAAATATATAAGTAGAGAGATTTTAGCCAGTTTTTATTTACAAATGATTCCCACACTAGGCTAGACCTGTATCATAAATGGATTAGGACGATTTTTTTTTATTGAATTAAGGTGAGTACACTTAAACTAATCCCATAAAAGATAAATGGAAAAGTTATTTTTTTATGGGTGCCAAAAGAAGACGAAAGCATTGAAGTTGGTTTAATAGATTATCAGCAGTCACTATTCTAATATCTATAATATCTCTAGTACAAGTTTCCTGGATAGTGCCACGAGTAGTAATATAACATGTACCATGTTCGTATGGCGAAATATTCCAAACCCAATGAGCACCAATGAGTTTTTTCACTTGAAAAAAATTATGTGCGCAATACCACGTTCTCAAAACGGTGACGGACAACATCGTGAGGAAACCAGCATGTCTTAGAACCAAAAATTCGACGACATGCGACATCTACCAATCTGGATTGGGCTCCCGTGGTAGATTAGAGCCCATTCACTCTCAATTATCGACAGTAGGCCGGTGTCGCTGCAGTGGAAACATTAGAGGCTGGTACGGGTAGTACAATAGCACTGCTATGTTCTGGTAGATAAGTGAGGTGTCAGTGAAATTATAAGGGCATGAGATGTCACATCTCCACGCCAGAGAGACGGGTGCAACAAGGTGCAACTGGTAACTTCTTATACTTCGCTTACAGAGAAATTGAGTTTTGAAGGCGGCGGTAACCACTTTATTAAGGTACTTTTATCATCATGTCCGTCGTAGATACCTATATTACACAAAGAATTGCAATAGTTAGTATTTCCTACCATTCGTTGCCGTTGCTCAAAAGTTTCGCTTATGCTAATGCTATCTTTTGGGTACTGAACGAGTTAGGTGTGGACTGTAGAGCGAAGATAATTAGACAATATCAACATAAAAAAATAACAGTCGAGGTAATTTTCAACCCTTTCTTAAGACTCGTCTACAGTTCTCTGAGAATATACGGTGCGTCTTATTTCCCATTAAATGTAATACCCTCGTAAGGCTTCCTCCAGACGCCTCGGGCATAAAGCTATTTAGGACTGGTAGAGGAAATTGCTCAGCATAAGACTTCTTATCTCACGGTCTCATTAAAAATGCTCACTTTAGAACCACCGTAGACGACCGTTTTTTATTGCTTCGACAATAGTCTGACAGGATAAATACTTTCCAACAAGCGGGGCAACGCTATCCTAAAAACATCTGTCAAATCAATAGAAGTTGATCTCTACACTTTTTGCAGGTGGTTGTATTTTAAAAGATATATATATTAGCGATAAGGTCTATTTTCTCCTCTCTTTTGTGTGTAATATTAACTATTATTTGACGGCTCCGTGGCTTAGTTGGTAGTAGCCCTGCCTTCGAAGCGAGGGGTCCCGGGTTCGATTCCCGGCCGGGGCACACTTTGTGTGGTGAGCATGAAGTTTGTTCTCGGGTCTTGGGTGTTTGTCTTGAGTTTCTGTGTTCGTCCATGCCATCTGCGACACAGGGAATCCTAGTGCAGAGGTATGAGTGTGTTAACGTTGTCGTTTTATTACGCATGTCTATTTAAAGTGTGCAATAAATAGTTTTAATTCATTTTATTCATTCAAAACTTGTTAACATACACACAAGAGTGTTGAGTTGGCGCTAAATCTAAAATCGACATCGCGGTAGTCGTAAATCGACCGATTTTAATTGATTGTTTATGTTGTGCCTTATTTATTTGAGTGAATCCTGTTTTTCAAGGATTATAGGGTAGCTTTTCCGGTCTCAAGATATTCTACAATGTAAAAAAGAGCGACAGAAATTGCACAGAATTTCTATGCTTTTTTCTTATTATAAATGCAATACTTCCCGTATTGCCTGTAAGAATAATAAGAAGAGAAATATTTACTGTTGAACCATGTATACATAAATAGTTGAGAGTATTTTTAAAGTCAAAACATTGACCATTCGGATGTACATTAATATGGGGTTGATATATATATATATATATATATATATATAGGAAAGAAAATATCGCGTTCACAATACTAGGTGTTAAAAAAAGTGTGACGATATTGAAAGTTATACAAATTAGATTTTGAATCATATGCTTGAAAATCAGAATCCTAATCAAATCTTTTTTTACCACACAAGATAAAAATTAATGTTTTTTTAATTTTCGGACAGCCCTAATGAGCGGTCCCTGACCGCGCTTATTATTCCGTACTCACCGTATGTCACCTGGTAAGCTTTTAGGGTTGGGCCTTGTCAAGATTACGTTAAAATTTGACTTGTGATCTAACGTGTGAGGATTGGGAAACCTGGTGGGGTGAATTTTAAAGCAATCTAGGCAGTTTTGACTATCGAAAAAATTTTTTGAAACACCTTGTATATCGGAATTATAGTTCGTGTTACCGAGATATTTAGCATGACTTGTGAGTTTTGTTGACTCCCGATATTACGACGCAGTTACATGCGTCATGGTCCCGGGTAAACTGAAGTCTTTGCGAAGTGAAGTGTGCAAATCATTGGCAGACATATCTACCCTCTTGCGCACTCGTTTTTTACGTTCGACCGCGTCGCCCCCACCACCGCTTTGTCAATATCTCGGTAACATGAATAATAATGTTCATAACCATGATAGTTTTTATTTTTTTTATCGGATTTATAGTATTGGTATCTCAAAAATTGTCTCACCATTGAATCAGTAAGGTCCCATTTTTTCTGCTGAGCCTTGTGGTAGAAGTAAGCAGTCAGGACTCCGAGATGGTAACCGGCCCAGTTCCCCTGCGCTGATACGTACGCGTGGTAAAAAGTATCATTGTACCCGAATATGTCTCGTATTGATCTGGAAATTACAGTAAGGTTTCATTCAATGAAGGAGGTACAGACAAAATATATTTTTGACCTTGGTATGTAGGGTCTTGTTCTTGAGGTTCCTTACGAATTACATATTTCACTTACCATTGCAAATCGAATAATTTTTCAACGGTAATAAATTACTTTCTTCCATACCTAGGTATGGGAAAGTCTCATGTGCTTGTAACTTCACCGACACTGCTTGACAGCATTATAGAGAGTGGCAGTTCAGAATATCGCAGAAATATCTTGGCATATGCTCTGCTGATACGGTTGCTTTTACCTTCTTGATGATACAGATAACAATAAATATTCATGGACATTTCACATAGCGCCATTTAGCACCAAATTCAGCTTGCTTGTGCTATGGGAACCAGATTACTGGTCGAAATTATATAATACTTTTTGACACAGAAAAAACATCTATATTCCTAGCAAACATTTACTGTTCTTCATAAAAATGTTTGTACTGAGTAGGAATCGATTTATAGCGTAAAGGGCAATACCAACTGAACTGTAAGGCCAGTGATATTACAGATTATTGTTGAATATATTTTGCACTTTTGTACATATATTTAGATGCACGCAGGTTTTCCCCAAAGGGTTACGCAGTGTTTGATATTTTTAATGGTTAAGATATTTATGAAAGCCATATTTTCATTTATGCTACTATAAATAAAAAACTATTGGACTTAGTTTGTATAAATATACATTTAAGCAAATTAAAGTTTAATATTAAAAGGATGTAGCCACCTCAATAAGGTGTTTCTAGGTAAATTTCCCGAAGATAGGTAATACAACTTTTCCAATACACTATCAAACGGAAACTTTAGAATTACAATAGATTGCGATCCTAATGTAATTTCGCAAATGCAAATCGAACTTTTGCAGATGTTATACAATATTAAATTCCATTACAATGGGCAGCATTGATAAGACGTGTGTGCACAGAAAAAAATTTATCACGCAGCGAAAAATTTCATCCGCGTCACGAGTGCAATGCGATGAGACTTGAGTCTTCTCATACGGTAGTGGCGGACTGGAGTCGTTGCTGATGTTAATGGGCGGCAGTAACAAGTTGACATCAGGTGGACATCAGCTCGTTTCGTGACTATAGTCCCATAAAGAGAAGGTCGTAATGCATTATTACGGGAGAGGTTTTCAACTAAAACCAATTTAACGAGGGGAATAAAGTCTATTGCTTCAAATAAAAACATTTGGAGTAAGCACACATGAAACTAGACTAAGAATTACCACAGCGAATTAAAAAGAAACGCATGGACAAACACAGAAACATCGAGGCCCGAAAACAAACTTCATGCTCTTCATGCAAAGCGTGCCCCGGGAATCGAACCCGGGACCCCTCGCTTCGAAGGCAGGGCTAATGCCAACTAAGCCACGAAGCCGAGGCGAGACCATCATATTTGTTTTTGATCTGAATTCGGATGTAGCCTTTAAAAACCATACGCAAGACACTCCGTCCGTACCAGCCTCTAATGTTCCCACTGCAGTGACACCGGCCTATTCTCAAAAATTGAGAGTGAATGGGCTTTGATCTACCAATGGATCCCAATCCGGATTGGTAGATGTCACATGTTTTAGAATTTATGGTTCTAAGACATGCCGGTTTCCTCACGATGTTTTCCGTCACGGTTTCGAGAACATGGTATTGCGCACATAATCTTTTTCAAGTGAAAAAAGTCATTGGGCTCGTGTGTGTATGATCCAGCGACTTTCAGATTGAAAGTCGGCGTCTATGGTCTATGGTCTCCTGGGTCACCCCGCTCTCTTACTCTGTTACTCTTCCGCAAGAGATGAGTATCTAAGCAAGAACTATATAGATTTTTCAGTTGCATGAGTTTAGTACTTACTCTGGAAACAGACTGACTCTGATAGGTATGAGGTTCATGAAGTAGCTCTGCAGGAAGGGGATAAGGAGGCTGACAGCCATGATGATGGTCAGCACTGGGATGCCACTCCTCGGCCAGCGCCAGATGATCAGCATTATGACCAGAGTCACCAGAAACAGCTGGGTGTCTGTACCGAGATACCTGTAATAGAAATTGGTCTTAACATCTTTAATCCGTGCTGAAAGCCGCATCCGAAAACCAGCGCTGCCCCTTTGATTACCACTTATCATCTCGGAGATTAGCTCCATGCTGAGATGGGCACCTTATTAACCACTTTCACATGGTAGCATAGTAATTTAAAGATAATATGTATTATAGTAATTTAAAGATAATATGTATTATATCAGTTATATATATTTTTTTGTTTTATTGTTATTTACTTGTAAACTTAACAAACAAGACTAACTAAAACATAAAAACTGACTGTAATTTGACATATCTGTGCATGTAATGTGCCTAAGGAGCTCCTGTGACACGTTATATGCTCATGAATATGTTTACTTGTGTGTGTAAAATTTGACGTGTCCAAATGCTACTCGATATCTAAAGGAATAAATGACTTTGTATAATATGTGTGCCAAACGTAAAATGTTCTATTATATGCCGAAGGACCATTTTATTTAAGTGTTTACCACCGCCAATAATTGCAATACAACGTTGATCCTCCACGAGTATTAATAGTCGGATCCCGTAGCGCCAGTCACGTATAATTTGACTTATTCCCAACCACCCCACGGCCAATGGGGTGGCTAGGAATTTTTATTCCCATCCATTCCACATATTTGTTGCGGTGGATGAATATGAAAGGGGTGGATGGCAATTGAAATACTCAACTGATTCAAAACTATGGGCGATGATATATTTTTTTCTACTTGCTCATTATGCTCAAGGCAAACCCAAGATCTTTACGTTTAAGCCTTGTTAATGTAATGGTTTGTCATTCGATACAACCCTCGTTAGTGTAATGACCACAGATAATATTATCATCAACTAAATATAATAGTTAGTTCGGTAATTTATAGGGCCAACTGTGTCATAACCAATAAATTCTAATATTATAAAAGCTAAAGTTTGTCTGTATATATGTTTGTTTTAACGTTATGTCCAAACGGATTCGGATGAAAATGAAAGCTTATTAATATAGGCACGTTTTAAAATGAGAATATATATATATTTTTATATATATATTATAGACCTGCACATTGGATGATCTGTACCAAGCCACTAATAGAGCTGTTGAGGTGGCAAAATTTTATAGCGACATTATTTAGTTTGTAAGAAACATTGACACGATAAGAAGAAGAAGAAAATGAGAAGACCCAAGTCGCACTCCGTTGCGCCCGTCACCTGAGATGGGGATGTAACGTCTAATGCGCATTTGATTTCACCATCACCCACACCCTTCCACCGGAACACAGCGATGCGAGTGCACCACTGCTTGGCGGTGGATAACCAGATGACGTTTTTGTTTGAAAGCCCCCTTAAAAATTTATTCTATTCTGTTTTTTAGTATTTGTTGTTATTGCGGCAACAGAAATATATCATCTGTGAAAATTTCAACTCTCTAACTATCACGGTTCATGAGATACAGCCTGGTGACAGACGGAAAGCGGAGTTTTAGTAATAGGGTCCCGTTTTACCCTTTGGGTACGGAACCCTAAAAATACAGCCAAATTTATAACCTCCTCCGGAAGTCGGTTAAAAACTGAGGAAAACTAAATATAATGCAATATTACGCCTCAATGCGCATGCGCATACAATTGCATGCGTTTCCACATGTGCCTTCACGCGTCTTCGATTCGTTTAAGCGTACATTTCCTCGTTGGAATTTAAGACTTCAAATAGAATTCAATAAATTCATCCATTCAATAAATAATTAATTATGCTATTAATGTTTTAACGACCCATTAAAATTGTGAAACATTACGTTAGGTCCGTTAAACTTATGATTTGGTTAAATTTTCCACCGAGTTATTTTATTTTTGTACAAAAAGTAGCAGTTAAAGTTATGCAAAGTTTGCCTGGAGTCGCATTCGCCGTAAAGCATGTTTGCCGTTTTCTGGTTGGTGTGGGTGCCGGTGAAAATCCAGGCGCGTGACGTTCCAGAAGCTGAAGCTCCTTGTGTTAAATGGTTACCTCCGCCGATAACAACAGTAACGTGACTTAGGAACTACATTTCTTGAAATTCCGACAGCAAAGTTGGCTACTTACACTAAGGATAATTTAGACTTATCTAGTTATGTTGTAAATAACTATATAAGATAATTCAATTCAATTCAATTTATTTATTTCAGACTCATGTCCATATTGATACAATATATTACATTCGGAAGAAAACTAAATAAATTATCAAATTAAATTACAATTAAACATATTATGGAATTAAATATATTATAAGAATTAGAATTAATAAATTAAAATATTATTTTATTCTGCCTAACATGATTCCTACCCACTGCTTCTGTATGGGACAATCGTTCCGGGCTGCAATCATGTTTAGAATATAAGATAAGATAAGATAAGGCGGTATGCGAGTGCATTTCCCCACGAAATAATTTAAATTTTAACCAAAGTAAGGGTACTGTATTTGTTTTTGGCTATACCGTCTCGCGATTTGGAAATTCTTAGGATATCAACAATAATGTTAACGACAAAGCACGATTTCTAAGAGCCTTGCCCGAATGAGTTTAAATAAATATTTGTCGAGCTACAATAACATCGCTTTGGTATACGCGCGGCAATTTTCGCGTTGCATTGCAAAATGTTTAATTTCCATCGTGAGTGCACAGACCTTGATGCTGCATGACTTAATTCAGGGTACGTTAATAGCGAACGTAAACGAACGAATTCCTTCGCTGAGCCAGGCTGTTTGCTATCGGATTTGCTGTGCCTTTATAATATAAGATTATTTTTCATTAAAGAATTTCCGATATTTTTTTTTAAAACACAATAAACAAGTAAATGAAGATTGTCTATGATTGATATACGTATCAACGTATAAACCTATAGACGTTTTATATTAATTTACACAAAATAAAGATTTTATAAATTTTGTAGTCATTAAATCATTCAGAAAATTAATTAAAGAATATATTACTCGTCAAAAGCGGTATCTGGTAACAAATGGCAAGGCAATGCTACAATGTCCTAATATCTTTCTTATATTGTACATACAAAAATGTAAATAATTACAGTAAATTCAAAATCTTTGCACAAGTTTATTATCTATTCTCGATATAGAGGTATGTGAAATGGTGCCAAAGGTGGCTGGGTATATAGGCTTTCATTATATAAAGTCAATAATATACTGGCGTAGTAGCTCAGTTGGCGCTGTTGGTCGCCGGTTCGATTCACACTCAGGACAACCATTTGTGTGACGAATATAAATGTTTGTTGTGTCTGGGTGTTATGTGTTACATGTATGTATTTACAAAAATAAAAATACTATATAAATATTCTATCTATTATCTAGTTTCTATAGTACAATATATGCTTAGTTTGGCTAGATGACGCTGTGTAAAACAAAAAAAGGATATATCTAACTTTCTTTTTATAAAAGCACGGCTTCATTTGTTATCTGTGTACGTAGAAGTTTTATTTAAGTTCTACGCTTTGTTTTTTGGCGTTGATGCTGTTGAACAATCCAGATTATAATCTTTATTGTTCAAATAATGGCGTTGTTGACATATTTGAGATGCACACGTCCGAAAGTAGGCCTATAATATATTACATGGGACCTTGCCACAGATTATGTTACTCGCTCTCATGTCAAAATATTACAAAACTTTTTATTGGCTAAACGTGATGATGATTTATATGCAAAGCTCACGACTGCACTAAAATTCCCTGTGTCGCAGTAAGACACACAACACATCCAACAATAACAAACTTCATCGTCACACACTAATGCTGAATTGTGTTAGGTTGGTCCCGGATTCGATTCTTGTTGCGTGATTTTTATATGCCACCTGCGACGAAACAGCTGTTTGTGGGAAACTAATTTATTAATGTTTAGCAAAGGTGTATTTACAGCTAAACCCTATAATCAAGTAACAAATGACTGGAGATAGATTGCCATGGCAATGTTAATACCTGTCAAAAATGTATGTAAGATACATTTTTGTTCCATACCAACATTAACAGATATCAATTTTGCGATGGAACTCTTTCATAAATAAAAAGACTTAAGTTCTTTCTTATAGCATCAGCTATCTGCCAGTGAAAATCCTGTCAAAATCGGTCCAGCCGTTTTGGAGATTAGAAGAACAAACAGACAGACAATCAATTTATATCCAGTTATTTTCATTTAAGAACCAAATTACTTAACCGATTTTGATAAAATTTTCATGACACCAATCTCAAAGCATATTCTTTCAAATAAAAAGAATATTTTACAAATTGTTTCATAAATGACAGATTTATGTGGTAGCAAACTTAAAATAATAATAATACCAAATTGATAATATTAATATAACCTTTGGAAGTCGTTTAAAAATAAATAAATTACTGGCTGTGATACTTACCAAGCCTGAGGCAAACAGAGATGTTCAAAGGGGAACAGATTGGGCATCAGGATGACTAGCTGCCACCAGTTGGCGCGGCAGAGGTCCCGCTCGCGCTTCACCACTGCGTCCCACATAGGCCCGGATCCCATATGTGGTACCCAGGTCATGGCTAGGCCCATGACCACTAGAACCGCTGGCATCAACCTGGGGACAGAGGTGATTCTGTGAAATACTGTGACACGGCATATGTTGTGCTTCCGCGCGGTGATGAAATGATCCAAATATGTTCACGCTTGATATCACATTTGATATAGGCGAAAGTTTGTATGTTTGTGTGTACAAATAAATATTTTCTTTATTTCTTAAATTTGGAACCAAGATAGCTTATATCCTGAATTAACATATAGGCTTCATAAAAAAAATTATCAAATCCGTCCAATCTTTGAGGCGTCACAAAAACACAAACAAACTTTCGGATTCTTTA
This sequence comes from Aplocera efformata, assembly GCA_921293045.1. Classification (NCBI taxonomy): domain Eukaryota; kingdom Metazoa; phylum Arthropoda; class Insecta; order Lepidoptera; family Geometridae; genus Aplocera; species Aplocera efformata. Next base: position 6,935,326 of record OV121061.1, read on the forward strand.
TAATAGTATGATTATAATATTTATTCGTTTTTTGTCTCTGTGTAAATTAGTTAATTTAGTTAGGCTAAATTAATTATTTTTCTTTCTTCTTTCTAATGCCATTTTCTCTTGATGATGATGTAATCACGATAAATAAACGCTTCAATACTGATTATTAAAATAAATTAACATAAAAATTTATAAATTTTACAATCTATATTTTACATATTTTATTCATTTTATTTCAATCAGTTTATCGGGATAGCTAAGACTCTGCAAAATATCTCATTTGATGATTAGTCTAAATCTATTGCGCATTGCTTTATCTCGAAAACATTATCGCCTTTGTCTATGTTGCAATAAGGTCAGAACAATCTTTCATTTATTAATCCCCGTGAACATCAAGAGGATGTGGATTTTTGTCATTATTTCAACATAGCGAATGCTATAACATGTTGGCATTGAAGAATGTAGTACATTGCACCCATCAATGTATGTATGATACGGTAAACCATATGCACTACTGCTTGGCGGCAGATTCCAGGCCACCACTGGCAGTGCATCTCCGGGCGAACTTGACACAAGTTCTACTGCTACTTTTGGTTGCTTCTACAGCACCACCCAGGGGGTACGTGTAGCGAATCAAAAGATACACACCTACGGACGCGAGCAACTGGACCTACATCAAAACTTAGTAAGAATTCAATGATGATCAAATGATGGTAGAACAACAGTCTACCCATTTCGGAAACAAAATATTAGTCTTGTAGATTACTACAAAATAAAACAAAACACAAGTTGTCTAATTTGTGCTTTGTTTTATTTTGTAAGATAAAGAAGAAAGAAAAAATTCAGGAGCTATGATGCCACAGGCACACAGATACTCTCGGCTCCGTGGCTTAGTTGTTAGTAGCCCTGCCTCCGAAACGAGAGTTCGATTTCGATTCCCGACCGGGGTACACTTTGTGTGGTGAGCATGAAGTTTGTTATCGAGTCTTGGGTATTTGTCTTGTGTTTCTGTGTATGTCCATGCCATCTGCTACACAGGGAATCCTAGTGCAGAGGTATGAGTGTGTAAACGTTTATTATTATTATTATTCACCGAGAGTTAAAAAGAAATAGAAATGTCTGGGAATTTGTGCGTTATAGGATTAAGTGATTATATATCTATCCATCTTACCTAAGCCATCTGTTGACCAGCGCCATTGGAACTGTCTTGAAGGAAAACCGGTGCGTCTCAGCGTAGATTAGCATCTTGTGAGCCATGAGAAACCCTCCCATCACGAAGAAGATTTGCACAATCACTCGAGCGTTAAAGAGCAGGCTCTTGAAGAAATCGCTGTATGACTGTTAAAAAAAAATTCCTCAACTTTCATAAGTTATTAATTCGGCGGACATTTTTTCTTGTTACCGCGGTTCTTCGAAATTTATCATCCGACTTGAAAAAAAAAATATGAGGGATATAGAGAATGGGTCCTTATATAATACTAATCGGTATTGTAAATAAATAATTAAACATTTTCATATTATTCTTAAGACCCAAGTGGCATTACATTGTGTCCATCACTTTGACACGATTGCCAACAGTGGTGGAGATGGTGGTGGCAACTGGGAATAGACCATTTGACACGGGAATGCGATTGTGTTCCGGTGGAAAGGTGTGGGTGCCAGTGAAATTCCAAGTACAAGGATACAGCACCATATGCATGTTTTATTGTTAAATAAAATATTTGTTCATTATATTACTGATTTTTATTTCTTATTACCATTATCTTTTTACTATTTATAAAATCTCATTGACTTTAATCCCAAAATTGCCATTTATTTACCACAAACCTAATATCAGAAGCATACTTCGTTTTAATAATCGCAAATGTACATTTGCTGTCATAAATATTCTTAATATCAACAAATTGGACGCCATAACCGATTTATATGAATATTAAATGGCACATTTTATTGGGTACTAGCTGTGCCCGCGACTTCGTCCGCGTGGACTTAGATCTATCCTAGCCTAGAGGATAGAAATATAATGTGATGCTTATTATGTCTGTTCGTTACTATTATATTATTATAAAATTATGTTATAATTAAATCTCAAAATACTTTATTTCCGTTAGATTCTTACGATATTACTTAGGTTTTGTTAACTGGGAAGGTTAAAGACTTGATTGGATGATGAACTACGTAAGTGAAACTGCAACCATTGCAAATGTATACAATAATGCTTCTCTGTAAACTATACTATAGAAGTCGTCTTTTCAGGATATTTCAGGAACGTGCGCATAAAAATTATTTGAATTGCTAAGCCGGGAAAGAGCTAAGTATGGCGGACCGTGCAAAAAGCAACTCAATATTAGGTCTACGTCTGATACCAAAAAAGTTTCTTCTTGTTTTTTGTTTCTGGTCACTGCGGAACATAGGCTCACCGGAGACTGAATGCGTTTAAAACTAAATGGGCAGTTGATAGGAATGAGAGGAATTCTCTAAACTCTTGACTTTCAATCTGGTGCCGTAACATAATTTAAGAAGACTTAAATTTATAAAAGGGCATTGGGCACTCCGACATTTAGTTTAATATATATTGTGTGATGGGAGTCCAGATGCACTCCAGAAATTTAATCATTCGATGGAATAGTTGGTAGGGACTTATTGTTCCCGCCTGACCGCGGCTATAGGCGGAAACCTTTAGCTGTCAACTATGGTTTCATCCATGATTGACAGCAGGAGATCTTGGGTGGCAGCTTAGTCCTTCTGCAAGGAAGTAATCTCGCAGAAGGAAGCAGCCGAGAGGGTAAGGGAGGAAGAATCTCCTCACTCTGGTAGACGCAGGAGAGTGGGTCGGCGTAGGCAGGCGCATGAGCGCCGCCTGCCACCCTAACGGGAACTTCCGGGCGGTAGATCCGGGGAATCTGCCGTCCGACGGATGAGGTCCTCACCGAAGGTTGGCGTGTTTCGTGTTCCGGGCACGGCACTATAGGGAGGTACACATCGTGAAGGCGTAGTGCAGGAACTCCAAGGGGGGTTTTATTGTGTATTCCCCGAGCACTGCTATTAATACACGCCTCCCCAAGGCGTGGGGTATAAGCAAAGTATTTACCCCTTGACAAAAAAAAAGCTTCTTATTGTTCCACTTCTCTGTTAATAGAATGCCATTCCTTTTCCCTGCCATTCATTCACTCAATGCCATTCCCTGGGACACTGCTCAATGTTGTATCAGTGTTGTTAGATCATCATACACATATGAAATAAGTCCTGAAGTAACAAAACAGTGTTAAATACAGTGAGAAATAAGTCCCCCGTACCGATCTATTGGATCTAGTTGCTCGCGTCCGCAGGTGTGTACCCTTTGATTCCCTACACGTACCCTCTGGGTGGTGCTAAAGCAGCAACCAAAAAGTAACAGTAGAACTTGTGCCAAGTTCGTCCGGCGAGGTACTGCCACCACACCTGGAATCACACAAGCAGTAGTGCTTGTATCGTGAGATGTATCATCCCCGTCTTGGGTGATGGTCGCAGCAGGATGAGTGCGACTCAGTCTAAGATCCAAATCTTATACTGAGTCGCATTACTGTTGTCATGGGTGTGGGTCGCCACTTACCACCAGGTGGGCCCTCAGCTCGTTACGTAACTAACTCACAAAAAAAAAGATAGCATAGCATGGTTTGGCCGCCATCTCACCTGATGGAAAGTGAAGATGCGGCCGACGATGGAGCACGCTTGTCTAGGAGAAACCTATTCACTCTACTCTTGAAGACTCCCAAATTGTAATGGTAAGGGAACACAGACTCAGGCAAAGCATTCCACTCCCTTGCAGTACGCACAATAAAAGTAGTTTCAAATCGCTTAGTGCGTATTAATGGTATTTATGTTTTGTTATTTTTGTTGAGCTGAATATTCCTATAGACTATAGACTTCCGCTAATTTATATTGATACATTTGCAATATCTGTGCTGCATCTGAATGTCCAGATAATATCAGCAAAATCGAAAACAAATGTCGCAAGGGTTATTTAATTTCACCCCTGATGATGATGTACCCTGAGGATGATTTACGTATGCGGCTATTTTCTGCCGGACATACGGCCATTGCGTTACTCCAGTGTACTGTAGGTCTCCGTTAAGTGAATGACTCGTTTGATAGGAAGCTTGGTACTCGTATTTAAGATACTGGTTACCATCAAACTTTCGCAGTTCAAAGTACAAAGAAAAACTAAACTACCTTTAAACTAATTACCTAATTAACAAACCTAAACTAAGACTAAACTACGACTAAACCTGTCATCTGCCTTCAAGCGCCTGCTCATATTCATATTGCAATACACCGAACCGCCACACCGAGTCAAGAACGCAGGACTCGGCAGGCGCTTGTAGAAAGTTTTGTAAAAAAATTAAAATTTTGCATAAAACATTGATAACTTTTGATTTTGTGGGTCGATTTTGATAAAATAAACGCTATTCACTATTCCAGACTCAGCTTAACATTTCTTAGTTCCTAGATTTTGATAACTATCTATGGTTTTTGCGTAAAGTGCGCACAAACATACAGACAAACAGACAAAAATTTCAAAATTTTTTTTTTTGCGTTCTATTACTTATTCTTAACGTCTCCCAGTTATTATTTTGTAAAAATATTCAATGTACAGACACGGCAAGTCTACGATTTTATTATATGTATAGATTAATGTTTTAATAATATTTATGTCATTGTTAATTAATATAATATATTGTATGTCCAGTTGTTCGCGTCCGTAGGTGTACCCTTTGATTCCCTTCACGTGGGTGTTGCTAAAGGGGCAACCAAAAGTAGCAGTAGAACTTGAGCCAAGTTCGCCCGGAGAGGTACTGTGAGGTACTTCCAAAACACCTGGAATCTGTCGCCAAGCAGTGCTCGCGTTACTGTGTTCCGGTGGAAGGGTGCCAGTGAAATCACATGCGCATGAGACGTATCAACCCCGTCTCGGGTGTTGGATGCAGCTGGATGAGTGCGAGTCAGTCAAGATTTAAATCTTATACTGAGTCGCATTACTGTTGTTATGGGCGGGGATCGCCACTTACGAGTTGGCCCTCAGCCTGTTCCGTCACATATTTACATTAAAAACATATGTAAGAAACAAATTAATATAAATGCAAATCACACCTACGGACGCGAGCAATTTACAAGCGATTTGAAAAAAATATTTTCTTATTTGAAAGGATAATTATGTCATCTATGTAAACGAAATTGCTTATTTTGCTACTTGGTAAGTATTGAAGTCGGTTTTTTTATTTTAAAAATCAGTTACTATTGTATTGTTATTGGATAATTTGGTAAAACTGAAAGTTCCTTGTCAACATGTCTTTTTGCTATTACGCGCCCAAAGGTTTAATAATTTTTAATAGCTGATTTACAAATAGTGAATCTAGACAGGGCAAAGACGGGTTTGCTGGTAAAAAATTCTTACATGCTCAATAAACTCAGGGTTTGCCGTGTACCCATAACCGATGAAGATCATCGAATGAAGACCAAGGATCATCACCATTGTGTAGAATCTGAAACAATATTAATAAATATTTCAGCTGCATTAGGGGAACTTTGAAGGGTCAGCAAGGTTCAGAAGTGAGTGATTCTTCTGGTATTGCAATGCAATTCACGGTAGTCGGTTCTAAAAAACTGACGTAACTTACTTTGAAGTGAAGGGCACCGGGTTCGATCCTTGTTCAGGGCTCAAAGTAGATATATTTTTATTGGTCCCGCGGGAACGAGAACTACGTGGGTGAAACCTTTGAGGCAGCTAGTTAAGTTATATATAGATGCTTATAGCCAATTAAAAGAATACACAGGTTTCCATACCTCATCGCCTGAAAGCATTTGAAGAGTCCCCCCTCAGCACTTCCGCCATGTTTCAAGGCTTTCCAGTTCTTTTGTATGCAGAAAGCCAGCATGAACTTGTTATCTGTAAATAAAACTTTTCTTACTGTTGCACCTAACTATGAGGATATTTTTTAGATTGGGAGTATTTTGTTTTGTTTGTTCTTCCCATGGAAGGGTGGATAGGGTTTGAATAAATTATAAAATCTAACTTCCCAACTAATATTATGAATGCGAAAGTGAGTTTGTTTGTTTAATACGCTTTTACGCCTCAACCGATGGTCATGAAATTTCGCTCACACGTTGTCAGGAAAACAGAAAAGAACTCTCGCATTTTTATCCCGCAAAAATTTGATATTCCTACGCAATATTCCTAGTCGTTTCATTTTCATTTAGTATGTTATACAATTTTCCCTAGATGGCGCTGTTACGGGGAATGCAGTTTCGTTTATAGTTTAGTTCGTAACTTCTCTCAATGCACCTCAATGAAATTTGGTAAAACTCTATTAACATGTGTGTGTGTATGTTTGTTACTCCTTCACGCCTAAACCGCTGAACGGATTTGGATGAAATTTGTTAGGAAAGTAGCTTATACCCTGGATTAATACATAGGCTTCTTTTCATCCCGAAAAAGTGAAGCATTTTGGTGGGACGACCAACCGCGAGTAACACCGTGGGGCAGCTAATAAAACGTAAATCCGAAACCCAATGCGAATTCCATGCAAATGCAATTTTTTTTTTGGTTTAGTATCTTTAGATAACTCAGTAATCTTTGCATCACCTTACTCAAACGTACCCATTTCGATTTTTCGGATGTTTTTTTGGGATTTTCCTACTTTTATTTTTCTCTCGAGAGATCCCAAATTTGTTCCCTGGTCAGATTAAACTTTGTGTGGTGAGCGTGAAGGGTGTTCTCAGATCTTGGGTTCTGTCTTGTATTGTAAAAGGAACAAATATTCAGGTGGTGCAGTTTAATCAGGTGGGTGCAGTTTGGTACTTTCTTGACAATAATACCTCTTCCATCCTCCACAGGCCAGAAGAAGTAGTAACCAGAACATCCCAGGTTGACCAGCAGAAGTAGCAGCAGGATGGTACCGATCGTATAGTCTAGGACGTCTGCTGGCATGCTGTCATCTTTGGTCTTGCAGTACCGAACTGACAACTTCTCAACCTAAAGAAAAAATAATGACATTATCTTAATATATATAAATCACGTGTCACGATGTTTGTCCGCGATGGACTCCTAAACTACTTAACCGATTTTAATCAAATTTGTACACCGTGTGCAGTTTGATCCAACTTGAAAGATAGCATAGCTCACATCTCAATTTATGATCGCAATATTATTTTATTGCAAATTATTTGTCTATTATTTGACAGTCACAATTACAAAAACGTTAGCCACAGCAACGCGTGGCCGGGTCAGCTAGTAATTGTATAAAAACCAAATATTATTTACCTTACGAGGGTTGGCGTCCGTACCTGTAATCCATACCCTTGATGGATGCTCTGGTTGAAGCACTCTTTCAACAATAAGGCAGTGTCACTGTTGTTAGCGAAGGTTGCATTCAGGCTGCAAGATTGTGATGCGCAGATGCCACGGTGCAACTTGGAGTGCATATAGTTGGTGTACGACGCCGAGGAGAAGTTCTGTGGGAAAGTAGTTCTGATAACGTGATTGAGATGCAAATCTGCATAAATCACACTAATATTATGTAGGCGAATGTTGGTATGTGTATGTTTGTTTCTTCTCCAAGCTAAAGCGGCTCAATAGTCATAGTCATAGTCATTTATTTTCACCGTAGGATCTTTAGTGAACACTTGGTTATGTCAAATTTAAAATTACATTACAATGTTACAGTAATTATGGTACTATCTTATAAACTAAATTAAAAAAGACAAGCATAGTAGCGTCATAGAAATACTTAAAATAATTGAAATAAAATGTTACATTAAACAATGGCTGCTGTATAGTGGCATTGTCAAGAAATAAATAATACATTAAAATTTCAACAATACATAAAGTATGATGGCATGTCAAATAAATTTAGATGTCAATGGATTTGAATTTCCAAGTATGGCGGCAAAACTTTTCCGGATGAACTTGATATTTTAGTGCTACTTTTGTGTCGCTCGTTTAGTCACACCCAGGGGGTACTTAGGGACTCAAGGGGTATCTACAGTTGCGTACAACTAGACCGGGAAATTTGCTTTTTCACTTATGTTAGCTGCTGAAAGCCATTTCAACTGCTAATCTGACCTAATTTCTAACTAAATTTCCCAATCTCATTCCAGTAATCATGCGCCAATTTTCCCTGATTTAAACTTAGCAACTAAAATCTCGTTTACATAATGAATAAAAAATTAGGGTTTGTATTCACCGATTTCGGTATCAGATTGAATTTGCCACGGATCACAGCGAATCCACCGATACAGGAATCCGTTTTCCACAAAAAAAATAATAATGTTTTTAGCCACTGATCACGATTTTTTTTAAACCAATATCTAAACGAAAAGTTATAAATTAAAAATCATTATGAATATATCAAAAAGTCATATATTAATAAACAATAAATTATTTAACTTACTCAATAGTGTCAAATAAGTTTTTTTTGTATATAAGTGACGGAACGAGCTGAGGGCCCACCTGGTGGTAAGTGGCGACCCCGCTCATGACAACAATAATGCGACTCAGTATAAGATTTGGGTCTTAGACTGAGTCGCACTCATCCTGCTGCGTCCATAACCCGAGACGGGGATAATACGTCTCATGCGCATTCAATTTCACCAGCAGCCACTTCGGCAACACAGTAATACCAGCACTACTCTTTGGTGACAGATTCCAGGTGTTGTGGCAGTACCTCTCCGGATGAACTTGGCACAAGTTCTACTGCTACTTTTGGTATATACCACATAGCGAGATGACCTTGGCCGTGAATCAATTTAGCTGTTTACAAACTTCTGGCGATTTATAAAGCCGTGAAGATTGATTACAAATTGCTATTTGGCAATGATGTCACTATGGTTCGATATCAATATCGGTAGATGGTTGCTACCGATATTATACAGATTACTCTCGGGTTTTGCGACACAGGGAATCCTAGGGCAGGAATTGTGCAAGTTCGAATTGCACTGAACAAGACTTAAATGTTGCGAAATCCTAATTACTGATTGTCTCTCATTGCTAGACAACAAGAAATTTATACAGAAAAACCCAACGTTTTTTTTTACGAGTTGGCTTTATGCAATTGGCCTTGGAAGACGTTGACTTCTTCGCGGTTTGTTGATGAAATCGAAATAATCTGGGGATTAATGACACTAGATGCAAAAGTTAGGACTTTTACGTGATTACAGTAAAACATTTCTAGCATATACAATATGTACCACAGAGCATTGATTAAGGTAGTATCTCCCAAGTATTTTTGAACAATACAACGCAAATAAAGTATTTTGACTTTGACATTGCTATCAAACCTATTTGCTAACGCTTTCAGGATCATGTAGGAGCTGGTGAGGCGTACCAGAGATGAGCAGCGCTTGCGCTGGTGTAAAAACTTTCGAATCGCGCCATGGAAAACAGCCCTGATGCGCTACAGAATCAGAACTTATGGAAGCGAGGTTGGACCTCCAAATAAATCCCAGTCTTGGTCGAACCCATCTGTCGTTGGCTAACGGAAATGATCCGGCAAGAACTGATGGCTTCCCGTGGGATTCAAATGGATTGACGGTCTTTATAAATGTTTACACAGATAATAGAAACTTGGCCTTGACTTTCTTACTGCTAAGGGCACCTGCAATATCGTGCCAAATTGAATACCTTTTTATTCTCTGGATATGTTAGTTTGTTCGTAAAAGTTTTGTTCTAACTGTTATCTATAAGTACTTCTATACAAATGAATAGAATGGAAGTGTCTGTTGGTAATGTCAAAATAACAGCATTTTACCAAATAAATTTGAAATAATATACAGCACTTATAACAAAACAACAGTTTTTTAGATTTCTGTCTGTCTGTCTGTTTGTTTAATGTGGACCGGAACACAGTAATGTGAGCACTACTGCTTGGCGGCAGATTCTAGGTGTGCTAGCAGTACCTCACCGGACAGACTTAGCACAAGTTCTACTGCTACTTTTGGCTGCTCCTTTAGCACTACCCTAGGTGGTGTAGGGAATTACTTCTGCTTACATTACCTTGATAAACTGGTACAAAGGAGTGTTGTCTTCCAACAACACCATATCCACGATACAGTAGATGGAGTCAGGGTTCTTCAGGCAGAGATCGAAATCGTCCAGCTCTGAGAGAGCCGGCATGGAGTGGTAGTCAAATACTGGTGCTGGTTCTTCCATCGTTGGCTCCGTTTCTGTTGCAGGTGGTTCCGTGGTGGATGGGGCGTCATCTGTTGACAATACATTTATTTTATTTACTAGGTGTGCCTGCGTAAAAAGTTGCAGGCACACCTAGTAAATAAAATAAATATAGCAGCCCTAACTATGAAATCTTTTTTTAATAATAATAATTTATTTTTAAACCAATAAGTATACTATAAACACATTTATAATAGATGATTTTTTACATAACTATTCGAATTAAGAATAAAACACACATAAAAACAAAGGTATATGCCATTACTTTGGTGTGTTTCAAAGGTAAATTGATCACTACATTTATACTAAATCTCTTAATGTATTAAGCAAAATTTTTAACAGCCAAAATTAAACCAAGTAATGTATTTAAAACTAATGCAACGGAAACAATGGTAACTACAACATACTGATAGGAAATTGAACACTACCTCACAAACATGGCTAATATTACAACGAACGCTCCGAAGCACGGAAGCGCTAAATTAAAATGCCACTAAATGGTAACCCATCCAATTACTGATATCGCTACTACCGTACCAGCCTCTAATGTTTCCACTGCAGGGACACCGGCCTACTCTCGATAATTGAGAGTGAATGGGCTCTGATCTACCACGGGAGCCCAAACCGGATTGGTAGATGTTTTTTGGTTCTAAGAAACATCTACCAATCCGGATTGGGATCCGGAATTTTTGATTCTAAGACATGCCGGTTTCCTCACGATGTTTTCCGTCACCGTTTCGAGAACGTGGTATTGCGCACATAAATTTTTCAAGTGAAAAAAACTAGAAAAAAAATTCTGCACTATTGAGTTTTTTGTCATGTCTTAGAACCAAAAATTCAAAGCCATGTGCATTTCAAGTGATAGATCAAAGCCCTTTCACTCTCAATTATAGAAAGTAGGCCGGTGTCCCTGCAGTAGGAACATTATAGGCTGGTAAGGACGGATATAAATAAAAACCTTGTCCTTATTATCACGAACACAGCAAATACAAAGCCAAAGCGATCGAGCCATTCTCAAATGGTGAACTTCCATCTATAAGTACAGGTTTAAAGGTTGCGCAAACACCTGCGCAGTGCGCATACTATTTTAACATTAGTTCTGCGCTGGCGCTTGTTGCTTACTTCCGAGGGCTCAAAGGGTTATTAAACCTATACCTAGCGTTTATTGCACAAATAATTTCATAACAAGGGCATTATTTACAAGGTTAACCCACGGATTCTTGCTTGATGGGGGGTCCAGTTGCTCGCGTCCGTAGGTGTGTACCCTTTGATTCACGTACCCCCTGGATGGTGTTAAAGGAGCAACCGAAAGTAGCAGCAAAACTTGAGCCAAGTTCGTCCGGAGAGGTACTGCCACCATATCTGGAATCTGCCGCCAAGCAGTAGTGCTCGCATTACTGTGTTCCGGTGGAAGGGTTTGACGGTGAAATTGCACCGAACCGAAACCGAAAAATTCGATGACATGTGATAACTACCAACCCGGATTGGGCTCCCGTGGTAGATCAGAGCCAATTTACACTCAATTATCGAGAGTAGGCCGGTGTCCCTGCAGTGGGAACATTAGAGGCTGGTACGGTAGTCGAAAATATCAACGATTAAAAAATATGTTTATATCTATGCTTTTTGCTTTGTATGACGTGTTTATAACTCTTCGATACCATTATAAACGAATTCTACTGTATCTAGTTTGTAGCTGTGTTTTATTGTACAATAAATATTATATTCTTAAATATTTTGATACTGGCAGATCTACAAGTGAGATTTGTAGCCAGTTGAATATTTACATTGTAACATTTGATTTACATCAACATTTGTGCTTGAAACAAGTTTATAGCCTGGATAGCGAGTGTTGTAAGGCTTGCGTACATAGGCCTGCATTTAAGCAACCACTCACCGGATCGTCGGAAAATGCCGGCGTTGTGCAATGGCTTTATTTATGCGTGCGTGTTTAATGGACATCCTTTACGTTTTAGCTGATGACCTGCATGGAGAGACCTGTGGTTTTGGCTGTACAAGATAGCCCTTTTGAAATGAAACCTTTTTTGACTGAGGTATAAAGGAGCTTCTTAATTTGAATGAATATTTTTCATCCAACTTCCGGTGGAGGTTCTCAATTCGGTTTTCTTTTTGTTACTTTTTTCTCCGTCGTTTATGAACCGATTTTGAAATTTGTTTTTTTATTTGGATAAATATGCTTTCAGCTTGCTCACATATTATCAAAATCGGTTAAATAGTTTAGTTAAATCTAAATAACTGGAAAATGTGTTATCCAAGTCAATGAAATTGCATATTTTGCATTCCTGAGACTTTTTTCTTCGCCCGTTGTATACCGATTTGGCTGTTTAATAAATTATTTAATTAACTAAAATGAGATCAATTCATCATTATCACTTAGGGTCTCTTTTATTAGGTAGGGTATTAGGCGTATTAAACGGGATGACGAGTTTTTTTTAATGTGAATATATGACGGAATGAGCTGAGGAACTACCTGGCCATAACAACAGTAATGCGACTCAGTATAAGATTTGGATCTTACACTGACTTGTATTCATCCTGCTGCGTCCATCACCCGAGACGGGGATGATATGTCTCATGCGCATGTGATGATCGGCACTCACACCCTTCCACCGGAACACAAATCATATTAAGCGTTAAGAAATGTATGAAAACATATCTTAAGCGGGTTCTACTGTAGAAGTAAATAAGAAGAATTGCTCTTTTAAAGTTAGTAAGGTATTAAAGTCAAGTTTATAAGATTTTTTTTGTAGACGATTAGGGTCGCGGAATATTTTTGTTATTTACAGTGGAAAAGTATTGCCATCTGTCTTTATGAACTAACTTCCATGTGTTCTGAACCGTTAAGGAGAGGATGTTGAAATTTATAACTAGCATGTGTCATGGTGCCATATTTCCCAATCATACTATAATACAACAACAACAACGTTAACACACTCATACCTCTAGGATTCCCTGTGTCGCAGATGGCATGGAAAAACACAAGACAAACACCCAAGACATGAGAACAAACTTTATGCTTACCACACAAAGTGTGCCCCGGCCGGGAATCGAACCCGGGACCCCTCGCTTCGAAGGCTACTACCAGCTAAGCCACGGAGCCGTCACTCAGTTGTTAATGCGAAAGTTTGTATGTATGTTTGTTATTACTCATGCCTCAGCTGGTACGGATTCGGGTGAAATTTGTCATGAAGGTAGCTCATACCCTGGACACAGGAAAGAAAGAAAGAAATAGTTTTTTTAAAGAAAGAAATAGGTTACTGTATATCTTGAAAAATTTCAATATTTTTTTTGTGACTTGCGAAAAATACAACTTCTATCAGTTTTCCCGTCATCCCGTAATGTTCATATCTTTTCCATTGCTGGTAACACCGCAGGGACCAAGTTTTAGTAAAAAATTCTAAGTTTAATGACCCTGAATCATAATTGGCCAGTTTGATGATGTATTTTAACTAATTGCCCTTCATTTCGTTACTCCATAATAACAAACAGTTGTACAAACCTAATTTATACCATCACGTATATTTTGAAACAAAACATTGCCAAATCGGTCCTGCCGTTCTCAAGTAAAATTTACCAACTTACCGCATTTCATTTTTTTATTTTTTATTTTAATGAATGGCGGAATGAGCTACATTCACATAAGGGTACGTGTAGGGAATCAAAGGGTACACACCTACGGACGCGAGCAACTGGACCCCCCATAATTATTTATATAGCACAATTTACAGATAATCTCTATATTCGAAAATGGTCGTCCTATAAAATTAATACATCCGAATTGACAACCACCTCCTTTTAAAGTCGGTTAAGAAAATTTATTTCCGACCTTTATTTTGATAAATTTTCTTTCGATACTATACTACGCCTGTAGTATTGATTTATTATATACAGACGGTTTCATGGCTTAGTTGGTATTAGCCCAGCCTTCGAAGTGAGGAGCCTGGGTTCAATTCCCGGTCAGGTCACACTTTGTGTGGTGAGCATGTACTTTGTTATCGGGTCTTGGGTGTTTGTCTAGTATATGCGATACAGGGAATCCTATTGCAAGAGTATGAGTGAAATCAACCATAATTGTTTTTTACTTGCATTTACACCATGATTAAATAGTTGATTGTACCTCTTATTATGAGAGCGTGGTGGCCCAGGGACTTAGAAGTCGCTGGTTCAAACCCACACGTGCACAAATGAGTTTTTTCACTTGAAAAATTTATGTGCGCAATACCACGTTCTCGAAACGGTGAAGGAAAACATCGTGAGGAAACCGGCATGTCTTAGAACTAAAAATTCGACGACATGTGACATCTACCAATCCGGATTAGGCTCCCGTGGTAGATCAAAGCCCATTCACTCTCAATTATCGAGAGTAGGGAACATTACAGGCTGGTACCATATGTACCCTTTAAATCAAGAAAAAGGGACGAAAGACTAGAAAACGGTTTTTTTTTCGATTTTTAAATTATTCACTTGTTTATTATATTTTATTCTATTGTATTCTAATAGAAAATGTGTAATATATTTTCAAAGTTCAATAGGCTTTATGATAGGTTTCTAAGTACGCACAATCTCTCGACCGGTTGTGTCTCAATACATTCTTAGTCGTTGCAAATAGTAACTAGATCTTAGACCTAAGTATAGCCTGGATAACCAGTGTTTCGAAAACCACCTGCGTTTAACCTATATGGACTAATTCTAGAGCATGTACCGTGTACGTTTATATTGTACATAAAATTCATTTTTCTCCAGCTCCGGTGTTTCACGAAACAATGACAACACGAATAATTGACTTCTTTGGAAATCGAACCCGGGACCCCTCGCTTCGAAGGTAAGGCGACTACCAACTCAGCCACGGAGACGTTATTATACAAGTACATGCCAATGATTCATAGACCGGGTTTTCGCGAGACACGCACTTGACCAGTTTTTTTTATTAAAGAAAGAAAATTAACCAATTAAGGGTCAAAAATATTTTTTAACCGACTTTAAAAGAAGGTGATTGTCAGTTCAGATTTATTTACGTCCCTTACGTGATTACCGGCATATTTTTAGCGGATGGTGCCAAAGGAGCAACCCTAAGTAGAACTTGTGCAAAGTTCATCCAGAGAAGAAAGACGAAGTTTTTTTTTAATTGGGCCACAAGCTAACGGCCCACCTGATGGTAAGTGGCTACCGTCGCCTATAGACGCTAGCAACACTTGAGGTGTTGCCAACGCGGTGCCTATCATAAAAATATATTTGGAACTATATGGTTCTGTGTGAAATGTCAATTTTTTTATCTATATACTAGCTGCGCCCCGCGGTTTCACCCGCATAGTTCCCGTTCCCGTGGAGAATACGGGGATAAATTGATATTATTTTTTCGTTAAATTTCCAATGTTTTTAATAGTTATTCTGCTATTCGGGACGGAAACAAATCCAACAAATCAAAAACCATGGCAATCGGTCCAGCCGTTCTCGAGTTATAAGTGTTGTAACAAACGAATTTCTTTTATATATATAAGATAGATTAATTATTGATTATTAATTTTCTTTAATCAAACGTCTCATACCTTCCAAAAACGCGACGGTGGAATTAAACCCCGTCCGATTCTGCCCCAAAGCTCCGACCACACAAAACAAAAAGAACCACCACATATCTACCACTATCACTTTGTAATCTACCACGACGGCTACTGTCCGGCCACTACTGCCGAACGCTAGGATCACTTCACTGATAGTGTAGGACTCTTAGAGCGGGTAAGTGAATGGTGCAATTTTAGCCTGTTAGCGGTCATTGAAGCGGTGAGTGGAAATCGCATTGAGTAACGACGGGTGTACATGTTTCGATTTTAGTTGATCAACTGCTTAATCGCATTCATATACTCCGTGGCTTAGTTGGTAGTAGCCCTGTCTTCGAAGCGAGGGGTCCTGGGTACGATTCCCGGCCGGAGAACACATTTTGTGGTGAGCATGAAGTTTGTTCTCGGGTCTTATTATAAGCATCAAACGAAATAATTTACACGTATTATGTAAACATTTATAGAAATAGCATCCGATCAAATACTTTCAGACACATAAAATTTTAATTTGACGTAGTTATAAGCATTTTGAGAGCGTGGTGGCCCATGGGCATAGACGCCGACTTTCAATCTGAAGGTTGCTGGTTCAAACCCACACATGCACCAATGAGTTTTTTCACTTGAAAAAATTTATGTGCGCAATAACACGTTCTCAAAACGGTGACGGAAAACATCTTGAGAAAACCGGCATGTCTTAGAACCAAAAATTCGACGACATGTGACATCTACCAATCCGGATTGGGCTCCCGTGGTAGATCAGAGCCCATTGACTCTCAATTATCGAGAGTAGGCCGGTGTTCCTACAGTGGGAACATTAGAGGCTGGTACGGATAAGCAGTTTTATGCATATATTGTGCACATTTTTCATTCATCTCTTCCATTAAAATTGTTACCGTACCTACTTTGAAGCCTTACTGTAAAACTTCTTTAGCTACTATGCTAAGAACATGCAATAAAAATATATTAATAATAATAATAATATCTTTAATTCAGACACAAGATCCATGGACTTAAAAAATAATAATTAACTAATACAAACACAACACAGAAAATTAATAAGAATTAAAAATTAAAAAAAACAAAAAAATATATATATAATTATCGCTAACAATGTACAATGTTAGCGATAATTATATATATTTTATTTGTATTGTAGTTTTATTTATTTGTAGTTTTTATTCAATGACAAGGTAACACCGCTACATATTGTATTCAATTTTATTATTTGTTTTGTTTATTAGTTATAAAATTGACAAGGCTTATGAACTGCCGCTAATTAATTGTGTACACGACGAAACCAAGAGTTCCTTAGCGTTCCTATGGAAAAATAAACTATATGAATATGAATATGAATGTACCATGTAATGTAAATGTCTTAGCATACCGCCCTGGAGGCCTATTATGAACTTTTTAAAAACCATCCAAGTTCCATGCAATTCAATTTACGGCCTTAAACTGCCTTGTTCTATTTCGTACTATGAGATGCCTAACGCTGGCCGACTTCAAGCTGGCTTGCTATGGATTCGTTGTCTATGGCCGGTATTCAAGTTTTGTATGTATCGTTCTGAAACGCGACTGGACTGAATGGTTTTATAGTTACAAATTTGACAGATGAAACATAGTTTCAAATGTCAAAGGAACGCTCATAGTACGGTATTTCCAGCCAATAACACTAGTTTACACGGTTTTTATACCCCAGCTAAAAGTTGTTATTTTCTTATTCATTTAGGTAGAATTATCCAGAAAAAATAATAAAAAAATTCTATCACGTCTGGTTTAAGAAATATTTATTAACTTAACTGAAATACATAATTTTGGTATTAATACTAAAAAAAAATTAAAAATGACAAATTTTTGCCTTCTTTTTATAGCTATTTGAATCAGTTTCTCTTATAATGGACTAACAGTAATTCCCCAACATGTTTTCATCCCAAAATCCTTGAGGTCGTTCTTCAAAAACCTTTAAATCTTGATGGAAACGTTCCCCTTGTTCGTCACTCATACTTCCTAAGTTTTCAGGGAAAAAATTAAGATGCGATTGCAAAAAATGAATCTTTAATGACATGTTTACTCCCATCTTTTGAAAATTTTACAATAAATCTGTAACAATTTCTTTGTAATCTTCACTTTTCTTATTTCCCAAAAAATGTTCCAAGCAGATTTTTCATTAACAGATAAAAGGCTTTCAAACGGAGAATCTTTCATAATTTTACAGATTTGTGGGCCAACAAATATACCCTCTTTCAGTTTTCCTTCTGTAATGTTCGGAAAGATATAATAAATAAGATATAATAAACAATAAATTGTCGTTACCACGTTAGGTAGTTAAAAAAAAACATTTGACTGCAGGAAGAATTTGTGACGTGATAGAATATTTTTACCAACACTTTTTGGTTTAAGGAAGGTATATTAACATATTTGTATACATTTATTTTGGGGTATAAAAAAAAAGTTAAATTTTGTAAACTAGTGTAATCGTTCAGAAGTCGGCCAAGTGTCACGTGACCGCTGACTGGCTGGAATAACATGTTTATAGTACAAAAATGACGGGCAGTTCAGAATACGGCGTAAATTGCCTGGAATTAAGAGTTCATAATAGGCCCCCTGGCACGGGGAAACAGAGCGGTTATGTCGGACTACCCACTAAAACTCCACGGTGTCCTCCTCTGCCGCTTAGTGGCGGGAACACGGGAACGTTTATACACACATCCGCGATTTTAAGTCGGCCGAAAAAAATCTTGTTTCACAGAAATCGCCGCGTGTGTACCCGCTTTAGCTTGGGTAAACCAATGTCAGTGTCAAATGGTGAAATCGGAGGGGATGGTAAATACTGTACACTTTTTTTTTATTGTTGGTACTGTACTGTCTGCGTCGCTTGAGTATTGTAGAGTATTACCAAAATTGTGATTGCTTATTGCTTATTGCGTTTTCATGTTTACTAATTAGGTAATCTCTTTACTTTTTAATTAGACGGCTCCGTGGCTTAGTCGGTAGTAGCCCTGCCTTCGAAGCGAGGGGTCCCGGGTTCGAGTCCCGGCCGGGGCACACGTTTTTTGGTGAGCATGAAGTTTATTCTCGGGTCTTGGTTGTTTGTCTTGTATCCATGCCATCTGCGACACGTTTAAAGTTGTTGTTTGTTATGAGGAATATCACCTAGATTCTTATTTGTCAAGAGTGAGTTGCTCCAAAAGCTACGATTTTGTTTGACTAAAATTAACTGTAACTAAAACCATTACTATAAAATTTACGATCCACCTTTGCACCATGATGTAAAAATATAGCTAAAGTTAAAAAAAAAACAGTGATAATACGTAACCATAACTTAACCACCCGAAATTTAGCGGTTAATATTAACGTATGTGACGTCATTTTAATTATTGCTAAAATGGAACTCTCAATTAGCTTAACTGGAGATTTGACAGCCAGTTAAGCTTTTGTTATCGTTGAAAACGCTGCGTCTACCATCTAACGGTGCCCCCTATAAGACACCGCTACTTACAGTACTGGCCTGGAAGCTAAGCCTAAAGAGTACCCCCCAGGTTCATCTTAACTTTACCGTGGGTGACAAGGCCATCGTTACCCCCCACCCCAACAATATGGGAACATTCAGGGGGGGTGGCATTACCTTACCCTTCAAGGAAAAACTGTGGTTCTACGCATAAAAACTAACGAAATAAGCTATAATACTAACCTGCTTACTAATAAAAACCAGGAACCATTCACAAAAATCCCTGAAAAAAAATTGCATACTATTACGGTGACATCCACCACAATTAAATCAATTGATTACGTGCGCTAACCAGCGGATACGTTTATGATGTTCAACCTGGGTCCACGTTTGCCGAACGTGAGTGAACGAATGTTGTTTATGAACGCTAGATAGATTATAATTTATTAATCACCAATCATAAAAAAATGCTAAACAATAAATTATTAGAAAAATGGTAATACAATGGGCAACAATTTAGCATTTTTATGATGATAAGGCCCATCATGAAATGCTAAGTTATTGATGAACAATAAAGTGGGCAGGAACGGAAGAACGGAAATGGGACAATATGCTGAAAAGGTAAAATATCACAATTGATTTAAAATCTATAAAACCGACTTTATTATTTTAACAAAGAAAGCGTCTTACTCAGGTAATCATAATTTAAATGATTAAGCTTCGTGGTGTGATGTCTTTCTGCTCTACGACAAGCAGAATATTTTTCAATATCTGTTTACATCGTAATAAGCAAAATGTTATAGATTTAAGTACTTACTTTGTTAAAGGGATCATGCTCGCGAAAAGGAAGTAATCCTTCCATTAGGAGTTTCTTGCTATACCCAACCTTCCATGGGAAACAATGGAAGGTTGGATAGGGTTTGAACAAGCGCTAAAGTTAATTCGAATTTGTGTGCATGTATAATTTCTATTTACAAAAAATTTAGAAATTACAAGCGAACGAATGATTGTTCGACGAAAAAAAATCGTTCGTTATATCTCGGTGCAACAGCTGATTATCAAAAGGTGGTCGTTAATCTTGGTTCGTTGCATCCTTCGACACGCGATAGTAAGTAATGCTTACTCATACAAATGCATCAGGACTCGTGTGACATACGGCTGGGAAACAGAAGCATCAGAATTGTCCAAGACTTTTTAACTTGATAACGTTTTATAAATCAATGAACGCCGACTGCACGCATGAAAAAGCATGACTCGTTGTCATGTTATGTTAAGCCATGTCGGAGGTCTCTAGCCAGCTTGAAAACTCCGACACCAGAGTCGGAAGTTTATTCACACGAATGAAGTCATCTACTCTCGATAATAGAGAGTAAATGGGCTTTGATCTAACGCGGGAGCCCAATCCGGATTGGTAGATGTCACATGTCTACGAATTTTTGGTTCTAAGACATGCTGGTTTCGTCACGATGTTTTCCTTCACCGTTTCGAGAACGTCGAATTGAGCACATAAATTTTTCAAGTAAAAAACTGATTATTTTGAGTGTGAACTAGCGACTATCAGATTTAAAGTTGGCATTTGCGCCAACACACTCTTGTATTAGTAGTGAACAATTTAGAAGAAAATTAAAAAAAATTTGGTCACGACATCATAAGGTATTATAAACCACACAACTGCAGCGTTTGTGGTGCATTTTGCAATTTAGCCATTAACTACTTTTGGCATTAAGGCCAAAGTATGTATTTCACAGTTAATTTTGATATAGCCATCATAATAATACTATAAATGCGACATTTTGTCGGTACGTATTTTAACAAAGTCACGCCTTAACGGTTGAACGGATTTATATGAGTTTTCTTATGAAAGTAGCTCACTTTGGCACACCCTATTTTTCTCCTGGGGAAATGCACTCGCATACCGCCCTGCTACGGGGAGACAGAGTGGTTATATGTAGACCCACTAACCCCACGGTGTCCTCTGCCGCATAGTGGCGGGTACCGCACCAGCCTCTAATGTTCCCACTACAGGGGCACCGGCCTTCTCTCGATAATTGAGAGTGAAAGGGCTCTAATCTACCATGGGAGCCTAATCCGGATTGGTAGATGTCACATATCGTCGTATTTTTGGTTCTAAGACATGCCGGTTTTTTTCACGATATTTTCCGTCACCGATGTATTGAATTCGATTTTGTTTAATCAGCCTCTTTTTAAATAGCGGGCCACTATAATCTGTAGGTATAAGTTATGTCACAATTAACCACCTGGTTAAAGACTGAGGACAAACTGTGAAATGTCGATAAACGTTTACTTATTACTTACATAGGTACGTTGCAATCTGTCACCCTGACATGTGAAGTGTCATTGCTAAGCAATATTTGGCCGACATCATTACAACAATGTAAATAATCCATTAAACTTGACCGAACTTGAGGAGACAAGTGCGTAACGCTCGGTATTTGCGGCCGGCGATATTACATTTGGCCCTTGGGTCAAGTGACGGTCTGTTGACTAAAGAAATTACGAGTTTTTTTTGTTTTCGTGAGGAAATTCACTCGCATTTCGCAGCCCGCCTCATTTGCGGTGCCCCCCATAAGGCACCGCCACCTCCTGTGGCCGCTCCTAGTCGGCTTGGAGGCAAAGCCTAAAGGAGCAGCCCCTCCCGGGTTCCTCTTAGCTTCACCGTGGGCAGCCAAACCACGGGGGGGTACGAGTATCTTCCTGCCCTTATCCCACTCTATAAAGAGACAGCGAAACATTTTTTCTTATAGTTGCAGACATTTTGGAAATACACATTTTTATTTTATTGGAGAATGAGGTCGCTAGGTTCCCGTACCGTACCAGCCTCTAATGTTCCCACCGGGACACCGGCTACTCTCAATAATTGTGAGTGAATTGTCTTTGATCTACCACGGGAGCCCGATCCGGAATTTTTGATTCTTAGACGTCGGTTTCCTCAAGATGTTTTCCTTCACCGTTTCGAGAACGTAGTATTAACATAAATGTTTCTAGTGAAACACTCATTGGTTCTCGCGTGGGTTTGAACCAGCGACCTACAATAGTTCAACGCTAGGTTAAAACCTGTTTGTCAGAGAGTCTCTTTCGCCCGTTACGTAAAATTACGTTATTATTTAATTAACTAAAATTTCTTTATTTATTTGGCAGAAAAAAAGTTTGGAAGTTTGCTAAATATACAAAAAAAAAAAAAAAAAAATTAATATATTTAAATAATTAGTTTACTTTATATATTCTTATCTTTATCCTAAAGGAATCTTACTACTAATATAAACGACAAATTTCAGCCGTTCTGAACAGATCGCGATGAAATTTGGCACAGAGATAGATTATAGTTTGCAATTTTGTCTCTTTATCTACTTTTTGTCCAGCAAAAATTTCCGGTTCCCGTAGTATCCCCTAGCGGGTAAATAATAAGGGGGTATAGATAAAAATTATATTAATTAATTTGATTTTCCATTTTTGTCCCTTAATATAAAAATATACAGTGTAAATCGCTTTCACTTGTACCACTCGACCGGTTTCAGTTTTCTCAAGGCCGCAGAGCGAGACGATACGTTAGAAAGTGTGCGGTTAGAGCAGGACAAAAGATGTCGTAACGTGAACTATGGTTCACATTATTTGCTTATCTGCACGGCGTATCCGTTATGAGGTAGGCAGGGATGACAAATAACAGCACTTATGGTTGTCATTCATGTGCCTGCTAAGGATGTTCTGAAGAAGATGTTTTAGTACAAAATGTTGTGTATTGAAATTATTTAAATATATTAATCATCTTCAAAAAAGAGGATTATCTCAATTGGAGATGAAAATCAGCGCTGTAACTTGTTGCAGCACGTGTTGGGCGCAGGGTTTTTGACGCAACTCTGTATGCAGCAGTGTTACACGTATAAACTATTGGAGAATTAAAGTTTTATTTCCTTTTTCATGGTTTTGTTAATCATTGTTGTGTACAGTTTGTGTCAATAAATGTCCCCTTCTATTAAAAGAAACACGTAAAATATTTACAAACCAATTCATCCAGTAAAGAAAAATATCTTCATCAACAAAATATCCACGGAAGGAAGTAAAACGAGGAAAAACACTGAAAACGCCGAAGTTTTAATTCTCATTTCCGTTCACGCTCTTATCGAGTCGGGGCGAGCCAAGTTCGGCCGCGCCTAAGTCCGACTAAGACCAAAAGTCCGCAGATTGGAGATGTGCGGCCACCATAGCCGATCTTAGCGGTAAGCGGAAGGCGATAGGCGGTAAGCGGTAAGCGATAGGCGGTAAGCAGTAAGCGGTAAGCGATAGGCAGTAAGCGGTAAGCGATAGGCAGTAAGCAGTAAACGATAGGCGATAAGCGGTAAGCGATAGACGGGAAGCCATAAAGCCCATTCATTTTTTTTATTTCCAGTCGTTGGAACTCTTTTTATATACATAAAATACATATATATATATAAAAATGTACATTAAGATATATATTTTAATACTAGCTGCGCCCCGCGGTTTCACCCGCATAGTTCCCGTTCCCGTGGAGAATACGGGGATAAATTGATTTTATTTTTTCGTTAATTTTCCAATGTTTTTAATAGTTATTCTGCTATTCGGGACGGAAACAAATCCAACAAATCAAAAACCATGGCAATCGGTCCAGCCGCTCTCGAGTTATAAGTGTTGTAACAAACACGACTTTCTTTTACAATATATATATAGATTTTCATGAATATAAAAATATGTATTGTAAAAAAATACGTTAATACGAGGCCAATTTTAAATAATAATAACAAGATTTTATTTTTTTGGCATAACATATTATGCCAAAAAAATGTAAGTTACATTTTTCCTAAGATGGTAATCAAGATTGTAAAGCAATCTGAGCTAATAAAAAAAAGAGATTAATTTGGAGTATTTTTTTTAATTGGTTAATTATGTCTCAATGAGGCAGCCCTTCTACCGGAACACAGCAAATTGGTCTATGAAAACATTAATTAACATATTAAATATTCATGATTGTGATACGTTATACAATTATGAATATTTAAACCGTGTTGTTTTTTATGCAATTAGCTATACCCCGCAACTTCAACCGCGTGGAATTTAACATAATTTTTGATATCTGCCAGTGAAAATCCAGTCAAAATCGGTCCGGTCGTTTCAGAACAAACGGACAGACAGACAGACTAAAATTATAAAAATTATTGTTTTATTATAAGCACCGTATATACTTTCGAATGGAATCTGTCGCCAAGCAGTAGTGCTCGCATTACTGTGTTCCTGTTAAAGGGTGTGGGTGCCGGTGAAATCACATACGCATGAGACATTATCATCTCCGACAGCAGGATGAGTACGACTCAGTGTAAGATCCAAATTTTTTACCGAGTCGCATAAAATGGGCATGGGCGGGGGTCGCCACTTACCCCCAGGTGGGCCCTCAGCTCATTCCATCAAACGTTAACCATAAACCGGTGTATCCAACCGGGAATCAAACCCGGGAACCCTAGTTTCGAAGGCAGAGCTACCCATTAAGCTGGGGCCGCGGAAGAGTGCAAGCCGTTCCCGTAGCCCCAGCAATGGGCGTCTAGAAGGGACCGTGGGGTTTTTAGCCGGTAAGAATCCGGCATAACCCGTCCAACGTCCCCAAGGGGGGGCGGGTACCGATGAAGGTTTTCCCCACGAAAAAAAAAAAAAAAAAAAAAAGGGCTACCCATTAAGCCACGGAGTCATAGTGGCAAAGGGCCCGCAATTCCGCTGGTTCTATGGCCCCTCCATAAGCCTTTAGTTTAACATTATCTCTTGACTTGCGGAGTGGTATTAAAACTTGGATGTAAATGAGAGGATGGGAGCTCAGGTTTTTAAGTCTTTTTCTAACTTCCCTGATTAGAGCGAGACGGAAGTTTGCGATCTTAATGTGTTTACTGTTAGTACGTTTTATAAAGAATGTTTTGTTGAGAATCCTAAGAAAAGTCGAAAAGTTGGATCATTGTGCGAGATTTTGTAAGGGTGGTTTTAGCTCTCCAGATTGGACCGCTTGCGTCAATTTTCACGCTTCAACCCTCAATCAACTTAACACCCCGTGTGGGTACATGAATACTTATATCTTTTATATAACTTATATCCTTTTATAGGGGTGTCTCATAAGTAAGATCGGTTTTCATATGTGAAAATTCGTACGCCTCAATTTAAACGTGTCGTAACTTGTTAAGACTAGTCTCTAATTCTATGAAGAGTACAATTGCTTTACTTTCTTTTAATCATTTTTTCTTTGTTTATTGACGACGCAGTACTTTTTTATAATAAATAGTATGGAAGCGAATAATATCTTAACAATACACGAATTTCATATTTATCGCATCTGGTTTAAGGTACAATATCTACGCGGATGTAGTCACGGGCAAAGCTGTGGAAGGGTGAGGGTGCCGGTGAAATCATATGCGCATGAGACGTATCATCCCCGTCTCGGGTGATGGACGCAGCAGGATGAATGTGACTCAGCGTAATCCAATCTTATACTGAGTCGTATTACTGTTGTTATATTCGAAGGTCGCCGCTTATCACCAGGTGGGCTCTCAGCTCGTTGCGTCTGCCATCCAAAACCTTCTTAGCCGAAGATTAAGTTAAGTTAACCTCTTGATCATAGATGCCATGCTCTCGATGCTCAAGTTGATCGTAACCAGATTATCTTCAAATTAGAGAACAGACCAACGGTTCGTACAATCGATAGCCAGATCAGAGTTGTAAAAAGCCATAAGCCACGTATTTATACTTCTTCTTTTATATAAGTGGCCAACTCTAGTGTCGGAGTTCTTCCGGCTTCCAACATGGCTTGCCGACTAGTAAAGCAGGGGCCGATATCTTAACGTGCACGGTAGCGCTCAGCTCAAGTGCCACTAAATGGTCCCGAGACGGGGATGATACGTCTCATGCGCATGTGATTTCACCGGCACCCACGCCCTTCCAGCGGAACACAGTAATGCGAGCACTACTGCTTGGCGGCAGATTCCAGATGTGGTGGCAGTACCTCTCCGGACGAACTTGGCACAAATTCTACTGCTTCTTTTGGTTGCTCCTTTAGCATCACCCGGGGGGTACGTGTAGGGAACACCTACGCGAGCAACTGGATATATCTATATATATAAAAGAAATTCGTGTTTGTTACAACACTTATAACTCGAGAACGGCTGGACCGATTGCCATGGTTTTTGATTTGTTGGATTTGTTTCCGTCCCGAATAGCAGAATAACTATTAAAAACATTGGAAAATTAGCGAAAAAATAAAATCAATTTATCCCCGTATTCTCCACGGGAACGGGAACTATGCGGGTGAAACCGCGGGGCGCAGCTAGTATTAATATATATCCAGCTATAGTACATACTAGAAATCATTTTAATAGAGTATGTACCATCATCATCATTTAATTTCATTCATCTAGAAATCATTTTAATATAACCAGTTATATTAAAATTATTTCTAGTATGTACCATAGCCAAAACCAAACTACTCTGATACACGGACAGATTGTAATGCAATTTCGATGTATACCTGTGATTGTTTGATTGCGGTACCACACAATACGGTTCTGGATGTGGAATGGACTCCAGAGACCGCAGCGACATCTACAACCAATCCGTGTATTTGTCTACAGTACACGGTCCAACTGTAAGATTGCTACGTTAATCGAGGTTTTAATAGAATTTTATTTTCAATCAATTTCCAGGGCTGATTCGGTTGTATTTTTTTTCCTAGTTTGTTACCTAAGTTCTCCGACGTTTATCAACCAATTTGGGGAATTCTTTTTTCGTTTAAAATAATATTCTCTTAGATTACTGGATAGAACTGAAAATTCGCGCCATATCAGTATCATGCATTATAAATTATGAATGCGAAAGTTTGTCTGTATGTATATATCAGTTACTATATATTTATCTGTTACTGCTTCACGCTCAAACGGCTCAACGGATTTGGATAAAATTTGGCACCATAGCTTATATCCTGTATTAGCACATAGGCTGCTTTTGATCTCGGAAAACCGCGGGGTACAGCTAGTATATTAGCATATTATACAGCTAGTATATTAGTATATTATACAGCTAGTATATTATACATTACAGCTAGTATATTAGTATATTATACTAATTGTAACCCGCGGTTTTCAGATTAATAAGATTAATAAGTCTTTAAAAGGACAATCCTTTTCCTAGAAAATATTGAGAAATTGATCTTCCATGGTTAAATTTGGACAGAATTATGATATGAACGCTAATGCTGATTACAAAGAGGACAATTCAGAGTGTGGTCCATTTATCTGAATCGTCCTCTACATATCACACATCACGCGTCAAGGCTCCGCACCGGAAGGAAGGAACCGGAGCTTATCTCTCGTCTTTCTCTGGCTTGGGTATTCGGGGTAAACGTGAGCGGGACGCAAATAATACTTTTGTTCACTTTTAGACTGAATTGTATTAATATAACGTAATCTTTACAATTTTCATAGCTTGAAGTCTTTTTTCACGTTTATTATTATATTATTATTATTAGCCTGCATCGTCCCACTGCAGGGCAAAGGCCTTCCTAATCCCCTTCCACTCCTTCCGGTCTTGCGTTTTTGAGGGCCAGTCTGTCATAAAGTTGTCAAGACCATCTCGCCCTTTTTTTTTTCATGGTTTTCACCTTTTATTTTGTTTATTCTGTAGTACGATTAGTAGTAATCATAATCTTGCATGTTTTTCCTAAAATAATGTATCTGGTAATTCTAGTTTTCGGATACCCGCGGTACAGGCTAGCCCTAGTGCGGGATCCAATGTTACAAGTGTGTTCTGACAATAATGTTCTGTTATTTAATAAAGATATTTGTTTTTGTATTGGAACGTAAGTTATACAGAAACAGCCTATTTCGTAAATTAAGAAGAAAAAGTTATAAAACTAGCGGATTTTATTTTATAATACACTAATTTAACTTATATTATTATACTTTTAAGATAAATTATGTTATATTATCAATAAATAATGTATAAATAGTGTAATTTTACACTTTGAAGTTTTTTTTATGAAAGTGTATTATAATTTAAATTTAGATTAAAATTTAAAATACGAAAATACGTCTTCGCTTATACCATCCCGTTCAAGTGCAGCATCTTGCTGAGACTAGATCTTTATAGCCACGTAAATAAGTAATCAATTTTCTTCCCTATCAATGTCTATTGAGTCTTTTATTTAATGCTATATTATTTATAAAAAAAAATATTGAAATTGAAATACCTTAAAAAAAATGTTATAAGTATATCAAATGTATGTTTGTTACATGACATACAAAACACGAAGGCACGAAGACACAAAGTGCCTACTGAAACCCAATCCATCTCCCATACGGAGAGTATCAGGAAAAAGTTGCTGGAACTGAATTCTTGTTACTTAATCCACACACTAAACACAGTGTTGCCAGTAACGTCAACTAGATATTTTATAACATAATTATGAAGCTGTGTTAATATTAGCGCATGTAAACATATTTCAAGGGACAAAATTAGGAAGGGCTTCTTAATTAACAAACCTATTCATTGACTTTAGTTTAAGAGATTTAGGGCAAGTGTCACCATTTTCTGCTTATTTTCTGAATAGCATATTTTGTTAGTTAAAATGTGGGACTTTTGGTACTGTTAGGTGAAAAATTTAAATTATCCCACTTAAGATTAAGTTAATTTTGTTAAGTGGCTCATTGAGGCTTTACACAACACTTGGGAGGAAAGACGTGAATTCATCTATATAGCTTTTGTCCGTGGCTTTGCTCACATTACATTAACGCAAATGATTTGCGATTTTGTTAATTAATTTATTTCTAGATATAAGATACCCTATATCCTTTTTTGACATCAGGTAAATTTAATGATGATCGGTTTACGTGATAGCATTCACAATTATAATAATAAATCTATCTTTATGTTGTATATTAAAATATTTAGAATATTCGAAAATTTTATCCTCATTACCTTGATTTAGATGTATTTGCATTAATAAAACCCTACTCAATTTTTTGTAGCAAATATTTAGTCATATCTAACACACTCAAATTCCTCGGCTTGGGTATTATTGTAATTCAGTTTTACTGCGACCACGGCGTGAATTACAGCTTAGAGTAATATTTTTTTAACTTAATCTTAAAAGGTAGGTAGTTTTCGGTGCAATGTTTTTAATAAATTATTAATAACACGGTTTCCTCACGATGTTTTCCTTCACCGTCTCGAGAACGTGGTATTGCGCACATAATTTTTTTCAAGTGAAAAACTCATTGTTGCACGTTTGGGTTTAAAACAGCGACCTTCAGACGCTCACCGCGCTCTTTTTTACGCATATGTATATACCTATATGTAAAACTAAAACAATATATGTGTCAAAATTAAATTGCCGTGCGTTAGTCTCGAAATAACTCGAAAATGGTTGTGTTAAATTATTTTTTGTTTTATTTACCTTAATCTCATTATCATCAACTAGAAAAAGAAATCAAATCAAAAGATTTAGGTGGTGGTTTTAGGTTATCTAAATAGTATTTTGTTTGGTGAAAGTGGCTTAGGGTAGTAGAAATAATTGATACCTGATAGCGAGTGGTTTTCAAACGAGGTATTGTAATAATATACTCCAGGAATAGATATTTATCGGTAACTGAACTTTGTTAATTATTAGTAAAATTAATTTAGCGTTTCAATAATTATGTCGACATTTTAACTCTACTTTCGAAGTGAGGGGCCTCGTGTCTGTTGCCGTCCGTGGCGATTATTCGTGTGAGCATAAAGTTTGTTATTGGGGCTTGGCTGTTTTATATTCGTACAGTCTGCGATACATAGTTGAGGGGCGATTTTTTAGAACCATCTTTTATTTGTTTGTTGTAATTGCATTAAAAATTGTAATTAAAATGCTACGTTATCTCTTATTCAATCAGAATAAAAAAAACTGAAATATTTTTATGACGTCATGAAGCGGTCGTACCAAAGCTTGCTGAGCTGTTCTTTGCAGATCATCTGCGTTAAGCTACTCTCAGCCCAGTCAGAAGATGGATGGGAGAAAGTTTAGCGGCATTTGGCCAGAGTGCTTCGGAGGGCAAAGCTGTCGGTCCTGGGTATAGTAGTCGATAAGCCATGTCCGAGGCCTGCGGGTGCAAAACTCTGACACCAAAGTTGGCCACTTAATTACACGAAAGATGAAGAACTCATTTATAATATCCATAATTAACAAACAATAAACGGTTTGTTATTGCTGCGAAGACTCAATAATTAAAATATTATTGGGACAAGGGTTCCATCTGTAAGGTTAGCCGTATGGCACTGTCTGAAAACCACGCTTTAAATTAACTTGCATAGTTTAGAAGCAGCTTATCTAGGTTTCGTACATTTATACACTCGATAAACATAATCCTCCTTCTGGCTCAGTCGGGAAAAACGGGATGACAACCCTTAAAATTTCAATTAACGTCCACCAATCCTCGTCTCACGTGCCTGTAATTGCTCCCTCCTTTATGTTATCCCATTACCCTTCTTATGTAGGTACCTAAAACAATAAGGACCACTATTACGCTTATCTTAACAAAAAAGGCTGGACAAAATTTTACATCACCCCGGGGAAATGCTTCAAACTTCCATTTTGCCTGTACCGGAAATAAATTATACCCTGTCCCTAATGCCATGCACCTAGCTAGCGATTGCAAGCGAACGAAGGTGAACAAAGCTCGTGTAAAAATCGAAAAAAAACCCTCTTCAATTATTTCATGTCTTATTTCTTACCCTACCATTTTAAAAATATGTATCCGAATTGGTAACTAAAGGGTGAAAAAAAAAAGTTACAGAAAAGCAAAACATGCAATTTCGTTTACATGGACGATATTTTTCTTCTAGTTATTTTGATTTATTTAAATACCAAATGATAACTCCGATTTTAATAAAATTAATAATTAACAAAGATTTGACAGCTCACTGCACTTAATCAATGTATGAAAAATCAGGGGGATAACATAAGTACCCTAACTAAAAACCTGTATGATAGCATACCTAAGGCTCCGCCGCAAAATTACCTATCAAGTGCTGCATGGTTATATGAATTTTCAAATAATAAACTCTAAAATTAAGTACCTCAGGATTACTCTGAATGCTGTGATATATTGTGTGATAGATTGTCCGAATATTCTCTTAATTGTAAAACTAAATCAATATTTTTAACACTTCACATCATTCATTAGTCAATTAGCAGTTCTTATTTCGTGTAAGTGGCCAACTCTGACAAACATACAAAACAAAAAAGACATACAGCTAACCTGAGTACCTCCTTCTTTTTTTAAGTTATTCTACACTAACGCAAGTGAAGCTGCTGATAAAAGCTAGTAATTAATACACTAAACACACCGAACTTCTGCTCTTTCTCTCGTTCTCTCGTTACAATTTGTTCGTTTTCGTTCGCTGCGCGCGTGCGGTATATAAGCCGGGAAAATAAAAGGTATCTGGCGAGATAAAGTACTTATGAGACAAGACTTATGAGGTAATTTGTTAAGAACAAAAATTTCAGTGGCGGTTTTAGAGTTTAGCGGTAACGATGTAAAAAAAACATTCCGTTCAAGCTTTCAGATTATGTATCCATCAAACAAGCACCATCACTCGCTGTTTTTAAAACTCGTGTGAAGGCCTTTTATTTATCTGAAGACTCGTAATTTTTCATCATTTTATATTCTCATATGTATCTATATATTTATAGTTATAGGTATATTATATTTATTATGTATTTGACGTATTGTTTATTTACTACTATTATAAGTTTTTATGTTTTAGGTTTAATTTCCCCATAGCTATTTACACCGCCGACCAATCTAGCTTACTTTGAAATTCCTCTCCATCCAAAGGTTGCCTGGAAGAGATCGCTTCTTGGCGATAAGGCCGCCCATTGTACATTAACTTGTCTTCAAGTAAGTTATTTATATTTGTTCATAAAGTGTGGTGTACAATAAAGTATTTTTGTATTGTATTGTATTGATGTAAAGAAAACATTTTAGAAATCGCGAATAGAACTTTTGAATGTATAAAAGTGAGTAATTTTTTTTTCGTGTTCACAATTGTCATCTTCAGTAGTAGCGGCCAGTAGCGGCCTCAACACAACAACTCAACAAGAAATTATCGACAAAAAGAAAACCCGACTGCGTGAAAAATTTCACATTACATATAAACATACGACTTGTTTATATTTTTGTTAGTAATTTATAAAACCTGCCTAGAAGAGATGGCCATTAGCGATAAGGCCGCCCATTGTAACCTCTTTTTTGTGACTGTTTTGTTAATTTTATTTTTGTTATGTATGTTTCTATCGAGGTGATAAAGAGTATTAATTCATTCATTCATTCAAACCCTTAATTTTTATACACCAAATGATTACAATATGATTAGATAGGTGAAAAAAATAAGACAATGTAATATGTATAAGAATCGTTAATTTTATTTTTTATTATTTTGATAAAACCAGTGTCACTCGAACAATTAAGACGAATCTAACGACACCTCTCAAGCTAAAGTCAAAGTCAAAGTCAAACTCATTTATTCCTTTAGATCTCAATTATCATTTGGAATCCATCAAGCCGTTTATGCATACACTCGAAAACATAACTCTCCTTCTGGCGCAGTGGGGTAAAAGTGGTGATAGCAACTGATATAAAAATCTAATAAATTGACTTCAATGCCATATTTTTTACATTCTCATAATATACAATATTTAATTAATTGCATAATTCTCATAATATATTTAACTCCATAATATGTTTAATTGTAATTTAATTTGATAATTTATTTAGTTTTCTTCCGAATGTCTTGAATAATAATTAATGTAATATATCAATATGGAGATGAGTCTGAAATAAAATAAATTGAATTTACCCTTAGGGGTGTAATTTTTCCATGAATTTGTACGCCACTTTGGCAGGATCTTGAGACTTATATACTCCTGATATTTCATCTCTAAATCACCTAGATTCACAGACAAATAAAGTGTGATTTCATTACTAATATAGGTTCTCAAAATAAACAGAAAAATACGCCATTATTTGTACATTGATTTGAGATCAAACTCCATCAAAATTAAGTTTACTATTCACTCAAAAAAACGAATCGAAAAATGTATCCAATTTCCAAACGAAAATCATAGTCGGAGATTTGTTCAGTGAATCGTATTTTATCCGGATTAACATTATTTACTCATGAAAATTGCGTGTTTTGATGAAAAACGAGCCAGTTCGTATGTAAATGATTTTAATAGAAATGCATTTTAACAATAAACAATGTTTTGCTGTTTTGGATAATTTAAATATTAATGTGATTTCAACTGTCATTTACAGTATGGTTGTGGATTCGAATCCTAAAATGGACTTAAGTTTCTGGTGAAGGAAAATATAATTTCCCGTGTTCCCGCCACTAAGCGGCAGAGGAGGACACCGTGGGGTTTTAGTGGGTCTAGTCCCACATAACCGCTGTCTCCCCGTGGCAGTGCGGTATGCGAGTGCATTTCCCCACGAAAAAAAAGGGTAAATGCCACAAGTTCACAAATTACTAATTAAAATATGAAAAAAATTCTTAAGGGTAACTTAAGTGTAAAACTATCATATTATCAAGTGAGTCATATGAATAGTAATAATAAACTTATTTTATTTTATTATTATAATAAAAAATGAGTTAATTTTATTATACTCTAGCTGTACAATTGCTGGTATCAAAATTAGCCTGTTTACATATCCAGGATATAAGCTATCCTGGTATCAAA
Organism: Aplocera efformata; assembly: GCA_921293045.1. Taxonomy (NCBI): domain Eukaryota; kingdom Metazoa; phylum Arthropoda; class Insecta; order Lepidoptera; family Geometridae; genus Aplocera; species Aplocera efformata. The sequence continues at coordinate 6,969,306 of OV121061.1, forward strand.
TTTCATCCAAATCCGTTGAGTCGTTTAAGCGTAACAAACATACTCTCACATACATACAAACTTTAGCCGTTTAAATTACAAGTGTGATGATTAAAATTGTTTATCTGACTTAATTAAAACCCAAATAGTATAAAACTGCAGACGAAAAAAATAAACAATGAAATCGGGAACTTTACTTGGATTGATCGGGGTCCCGATGCGACTGAAAATCCGGATTAAACTGGATTCAAATAAAATACCAGATAAATTTCCCCGAGGTGCTATTAAATGGACTCAAATGTAACTGTCGCATATCTCTGCCTCGTGCCTTCCATTCGGAATACAGGAAAGTTTTTTTTTTACTATTTTCAAACAAAATTTGCGGAAGAATCTAATCCGCATTCTTCTTTTTTCGTGGGAGTAAGCAACCTCCAACATGGCAACACCAAGCCATAGATTGGGGAAAAAAATCATTTAAATCGTCACAGCTATTTGGATCTAACGATTTAGATGATCTTTTTTACGAGAGAAGCGAAATAAATTAATATATACAACATAATTGCACGTTATTTATTAAAAAAAGCAGTACTATCAGTTATCTAGTTCCCATAGTATATAATGCTTATGCTTAGTTTGGGGCTAGATAATGCTGTGTGAAATTTCAATGAATATTAATATTAAAATTAAACTGGCGTTGAGGTATAAGCGATTAGTCACTACCCTTTAGGCACGGAATCCTATAAAGTGTTAATAAGGCGATATAAACGGAATTCACAGAAAAACAGACAGAATAGATGACCATTTTTATAGCTGTGGGTGGAGTAACGGGCAATGCTACTATAATTAATGATAATACAGGGTGTCTACTTTGAACAAGTAAAGGTATCTGTAACCAACGTGATTAGAATTAAAAAGTTTGCAATATAATGTATTAAGTAGAATTAAGCTATAAATTTAGAATAGGACGTTTCAAATATAATTATTTACATCAGTCAGGAAAAGGACAAAAGACACAGTGTTAGAAAAGGAACACAGATTAGATTAGAGTGAGATATAAGGATCATTCCGCCTCGCTCCCTTACGACTCAACAATGGGTCGTAAGCAGGTATATAAATAGCGCATTTTCATATTCTAGCTTGTATATTTATACTATTAGATATAGAAGCTAGAATATGAAACCAAAGTTCTCAACGAAGGATACTTTTGGGAGGGGCATGCGTGCGTCTGGGGGCTAGATGACATACCGTGAGAAAAAAACAAATCGGGATTCTATACACAACAATATATTTATTTCACTCCTGGCTCCACCACTCTTTTACACTGTCCGCTGATAGAAGGTATTCACCATTAACTATTCACTGTTAATAATTATTTATATTATATTTTTTTTATGTGATTAAGCGATGAAACGAGCTGAGGGCCCACCTGATGTTAAGTGGTTAGCCCTACCCATAACAGCAGATACGACTTAGATCCTCTGCGACCGCAGTATGAGAAGATCCAAGCATACCGTTGCGCCCTGAGACGGGGATATTACGTCTCATACCCATATGATTTTTATTCCGTTTATATTTTCTCCACAAATATAATAAGGATACCCTGTATGATATAAACCAAAAATAGCCAGATATTGCGAAACTTCCCATCCCTGGGGCAATTGCGCCAATTCTAATTGTCTTTCAGGATTTTCCGGGAATCGAACCCCGATTTTATTTGTTTATCCAATAGCGTATCGGGTTTTCAAAACGTAGTAGTTTATTACTCAAAGTTGGGGGATTATATTAATGAACTGTTAAAGACCGAGCCCCATAAATAGGAGATTCGCACCCTAAGCGCTCTTTTTCATACTAATATTAGAAATGCGGAAGTTTGTCTGTGTTTTTGTTAATCCTTCACGCTTAAACGACTCTACGGCTTTGGAAATTTGTTTTGAAGGTAGCTACAAATAGTAACATTTCTTTTTTTTTTATGTAACAATAATAATGGGACGAGCTGGAGGACTACCTGATGTTAAGTGGTCACCTCCGCCCATGACAAAAGCAATGCAACTTAGGTCCTCCCCGACTGAAGTATGAGAAGACTCAAGTCGCACCCCGTTGCGCCTGTCACTTTTTTATTTTTTTTTAACGTTAGCACACTCATACCTCTGCACTAGGAAATATTTCGCCCCCCTTAACAGTTGCTTTTTTTTCATGTCTTTTGTGACAAATATTCAATCCAACATATTATTATAGTAATTTTCATAAACGAATAAATATGTTGGATGAAATTATTATTTTTTTTTTTTTACTGCAGTAGCATTCTCAAGTTTTTGCAACTCCCCTATAAAAGCTTCGCGACCCCCCTAAAGAGTCTTCGTTGAAAAACACTGGTTTAGGCCGATCAACCCCCACGTTGAAAAAAACTGGTTGAGGCCGATCAATCCCCATGTTGAAAAACACTGGTTGAGGCCGATCAACCCTCACGTTGAAAAACACTGGTTTATGCCGATCAACCCCCACGTTGAAAATCACTGGTTTAGGCCAATCGATCCCCACGTTGAAAAACACTGGTGTAGGCTAATAAAAATTTTAAGTTTATTTAAGTGCCGAATCGGCTATGTGGTAGCAGAATAAAAACAGGTAGCGGTAGCGGAATATGTTCCGCAGAATAAAGATCCTCATCAAAGGGCCCTTCACAAATATTTGCGATTCTCTTCAATAAAATATTATTGAACATTCTTCAGGCCGAATGAAGCCTCGAATATTTTGTGATTTCATGTATGGAAGGAGCCAGCGGTGGTTTATTCACACGATATTACAATAAAAGTAATTTTCTGGTCTCACAGAGTTAGAAAGTGTTAAACAAGTACTTATTCTATCACTATTTTTTCCCATACAATACAATACATTACAATAATTTATTAATAAATCAAATTTACAAGTCAAATATACATTGATAAAAATCATCATCCTTATCGGTCATCCTCTGTTGCTTTACTTAGATCATCTGTAACGAACAGCTAAGCAAGCTTCGCCATGAGCGCTCTTTTTCATGTTTCGTTAACATTTTGTATACGTAACCCTGTAAAAGACAAGAAAAGGACATCAAAGACTCCCACTCTAGACAGGAAATGTATCGAGTCCATAAAAGACGCTGACTTGAACGTTTCGGCAGCATATTTCGCAAAATATCAAGATTGCCGGGAATTCAATAACTTTGTACATTCACGTGATATGAAGTATGCTTTGAACGTTTATAAACTCGTACTCAAATAGTCGCAGGTGGCATAGACAGAGGTTTCTGGTTATGCATGTAACATAGTATTAACACTATTATAGAAATAAAATTAATTTACTCATCTCAAGATTTAGATTACAAAAGGGTAATGAAGAGAGCGTGTTGGCCCAGGGGCATAAACGCCGACTTTCAATCTGAAGGTTGCTGGGTCAAACCCACACGTGCACCAATGAGTTTTTTCAATTAAAAAATTTATGTGCGCAATACCACGTTCTCGAAACGGTGAAGTAAAAACATCATGAGGAAACCGGCATGTCATAGAACCATAAATTCGAAGACATGTGCCATCTACCAATCCAGATTGGGCTCCCGTGGTAGGTCAAAGCACATTCACTCTCAATTATCGTGAGTAGGCCGATGTCCCTGCAGTGGGAGCATTACCCAAGACCCGAGAACAAACTTCATGCTCACCACACAAAGTATGCCCCGGCCGGAAATCGAACCCGGGACCCCTCGCTTCGAAGGCAGGGCTACTATCAACTAAGCCACGGAGCTGTCAAGCATTAGGTCTTGCATTATGCTAGATACAAGTAAGATTCCCCGTGGCGTGTCGAATAGGGTTTAAACAAGTGCTAAACTTAGTATTAATAAATCATGATCTTGTAGGTACATATTAATTTAAAAAAGTGACGTAATAACTTTTCAAGAGTTCAGCTGAAATAAAGCTTTTTGACCTTGAGTTCAGCGGAAATAAAGTACTTTGGCTGAGGGCCTTCCGCTCTCACTTAAAGCCTGTGTAAAGTTGCCAAGGCCATCTTTGACCAACAATATAATTCATAAAAAAAGACATATTACCTTAAGAAATTGGATTTATAATTTCTCCTGTAGTGAAATGCTCCGTGGGCAACTTTGTTGCTACAACTTTGTAACTACAAGTAGTTTGTGCTTTTGTTTCTCGCGTCTTTGGCATTCTAAATTAGTTGAGCAACTTGTTGCTTCATGTTAATAATATTGCGTGAGTTGCTGGTAGTTTTCAAACGGTGCCTATATTATGGTGATATTTTTAAACGGTTGGGCTAGGTGAGGACCTTTTGAACCCCTACACGTACCCTCTAGGTGGTGCTAAGGAGGAACAAAAAGTAGCAGTCGAACTTGTGCAGGTTTGCCCGGGGAAGTATCTACTGACTCCATACCTGATCGGGAATCGAACCCGGGACCCCTCGCTTCGAAGGCAGAGCTACTACCAACTAAGCCACAAAGCCGTCAATTTGTGTGTTCTGTGGGTGTTAATAATGTAGATATATATTTCCAAAATAAAAGTAGTGTAAGATTCTATCAGTCATTTTGTTACCATAGTACAAGCTTTGCTTAGTTTGGGCAAGATGATGCTGTGTGAAATGTCCATGAAACAAGCACAGTAACAAATTCTGCAAGAAAAGCAACTAAAATAACGTCGCTTAAAGCTATTTTTGTCCTGCTTATTATCCCAAATTGTCTGCAAAGTTCCATGTTTGCTTTAAATTCGTTGTGAAAAACAATTTCGCCAAAGAAAACAGAGTTTTATGCGTCCTATTATTTTGCAATTAGCTGGGTATTCTCTCATTAATGGATTCAAAACAGGAACCGCTATTAATGCGAACGTGCAGGTATACCTTAATTGCGGGAGGAATATATTTTAAGCTAGCCTTTTTTATGAGATCTGATCCTCCATCCATATAAAAGAATGACTTTTTTTATGTCACGGAACGAGCTGAGGGCCCACCTGGTGGTAAGTGGTGACCCCCGCCCATGATAACAGTAATGCGACTCAGTATAAGATTTGGATCTTACACTGACTGGCAATCATTCTGCTGCGTCCATCACCCGAGACGGGGATGATACGTCTCATGCGCATGTGATTTCACCGGCACCCTTCCACCAGAATACAGTAATGCGAACACTGCTTGGCGACAGATTCCAGCTGTGTTGGCAGTACCTGTCCGGACGAACTTGGCACAAGTTCTACTGCTACTTTTGGCTTGGATCATAACCCCTAACATCCATGTTAGGGGTTCATGTTGATCACGCCTTTCTAGCACCAGGTATGCCGAAGGTTAAAAAAAAAACATGTCGTTTCTTTTTTTGCCCATTTGATTTTAAAAGGCAACCATCCCCATAACAACATCAACATGACTTAGGTCTCCCAGAGCGTAATATGAGAAGAACAGGACGTAGTCCGTTGCGCCCGTCGCCCGAGACGGGGATGTTACGTGTGCACATGTGATTTCACCGGCCTCACCGGAACACAGCAATGCGAGTGCACTGCTTGGCGGCAGATAAAATATCGCTAAACAATACAAAAAAAAAATAGAGCTGAATTTAGACCATCCTAAAATATTGTTTCTTTCTTTTTTGAATACGTAATTATTTTCTTTATTTTACGTATCAATATCTTTAGCTTTGAATTCCAAGATGGCTGTCGCGATTATAATAGTTGAGCACCTCTGAGATTTCTCCAGGAATATCACGTTCTCAAAGACAAAGGATTTTATCTCTAGAAAACTTTGCCCCTGAACTAAAATCGAAGGTAACTATGCGATATCTGAACAGACGGCTGATTTAAAAATTGTCTTCAATAATTTCACCAGCACCCACACCTTTCCACCAGCGGTGGCAGTATTTCCCCGAACGTAGGTGCAAGTTCTACTGCTATATTAGATTGTACTTTTAGCACCACCCGGCGGGCACGTGTAGGTAATTTTTATGAGTATAGTGATAGGACAAGCAGACGGCCCACCTGATTAAGTAGTTACCGCCGCCCATAAAGAATAAAAATATGACTCCGGTCCACCCATACTAAAGCATAAAAATACCTAAATCGCATCGCCTTGCGCCCGTCACTCTGAAACGTTGATTATACGACTCAAGTGTCTGTAAGTTCACCGGCGCCCACACCCTTCCAATGGCACACAGCAACGCGAGTGCACCACTACTTGGCGGCTGATTATTAGGCACAAGATTTACTGCTCCTTTAGCACCATCCACGACACGTGTAGGGCCTCGAAGGGTATTCATGACGCGAGCAACATGGACCCTCCAAATATTACGCAGCACTCCTAAATGCTTAGAAGACTATACAATAGTTTCGAACCATAGTCTTCTAACCTGATTCCATCGAAGTGATTCTGACCGTAGTAATTTTGATAAATCAAAAAAAAATCATAAAAATTCATCGAAACCTCGTTTGGACTGATTTTAAACCACCATTCGTTAAAGCTTAACAAAATGGCGCAATAAAACAAATTCAACAGTTCCTATTCAATTGGCTAACATAACAATTACGCTTCATACAATTGATTCTTTTATTTATTTTGACGATAAACAAAAAAGTCCAAATCGCTAATCACCAATCTAAAGTCAAGTAATTCCTCGCGCTCACAGATTATACATACGTGAAAAAATAAACCTGAAAGTTACGATTCATACACGCTTACCGCTTTTTGTACTCCAAATTGTATAAAAATTTGGGCATACAAAACATAACTAAAGACAGGGGTACAGTTTTAAATGAAAATGCAAATAAAGTAATAAATGTTTAACAGGCACTTAGATTTCAGCAAATTTTGTGTTGTCGCGATAAAAGTCTCACAGCGAAATTGATACTCAAATACGCTTGTTCCCAACATCTCCAGAACTTCTGTGAACCTGTGGGAATTTCGCTAGAGACACATTGAAAATAAGTGAGGCCATCAAGAATTGAAAATCTGAAAGGATCAACTTATAATGTATATTATACTAGCTGCGCCCCGCGTTTTCACCCGCATAGTTCCCGTTCCCGTGGAGAATACGGGGATAAATTGATTTTATTTTTTCGTTAATTTTCCAATGTTTTTAATAGTTATTCTGCTATTCGGGACGGAAACAAATCCAACAAATCAAAAACCATGGCAATCGGTCCAGCCGTTCTCGAGTTATAAGTGTTGTAACAAACACGACTTTTATATATATATATAGATTTATTTGCTACTACGCCCCGCGGTATACCAGAAATTTTCTGCGCAGTAATCTTAATTTTTTCTGTCATATGAACCTTTTCAGATAATATTTGGTAACAACAAAAAGAATTAGGAAATTGGTCTAGCCGTTAGCGTGATGCCGTGACCAAGAGATATAGGGATTCATTTTTATAATCCCTATAACCCTATATCCTTTTGGGGCGTCTCGTTACTTAGATGAATGCGACTCAGTAAAGATTTGGATCTCATACTGAGTCGCACGCATTACTGTTGTCATGGGCGAGGGTCACCACTTACCATCAGGTGGACCCTCAGTTCGGGCATCATTCCACCACATAAAAAAAAAAAAAAACTTGGTTCCGTAAGTGAGTTCCCTATGAATCCCTACACGTACCCCCTGGGTGGTAAAGGCGCAACAAAAAGTAGCATTGGAACTTGTGCAAGGTTCGCCCGGAGAAGTACTGTCTCTACACCTGGTAATATGCCGCTAAGCAGTGGTGAATTCGCATTGCTGTGTTCCGATGGAAGGGTGTGGATGCCGGTGAAATTACAGGCGCATGAGACGTAACGGCGAAAGAATTGGGACTTTTCACACTTCGGTTGGGGATTGCTGTATTTGTAGCGTATATTATTAACTATCCGATAGTCCGCGGACGTAGTCACTGAGAACAGTTAGTAAACTATTATTCCCTATTTATTATAAATAGTTATAATTTGTAATAGAAAAAACATTTTGAATTTCAATTAAAAAAAGATCTTAGTAAATATTACAAGTCACTTTTTTAAAATAAGGTTTTTTTTTCACTGAATGGCAGAGTAAATACAGAGACCATCACTCGTGGAAATGGCTCACTAACGAACTCAAAATAAAGCAAAAATACGTCTTAATTTATAAAGGATACTAAATTGCTACTGACTCACTTAGAAAAATTCTGAAGCTATTTTTCAACCCGCATTTTGTGAGCTTTGAAATTTCCACGTTATTTGTATCAAAGAAGAAGCAGAACGCTCATTTTCCCAATTACATTCATAAGAACAGTAAAAATATACCAGAAAATTCTATGATTATTTTCAATTGTTCGCAACGAGATCAAGTTAGTAGACCTGCCCTCAAAACGAGGGGTCCTGGGTTCGGCTGAACTGAAACTGATGATTGACAATCATTGCAAATTTCTTCTTAGCTATAGTTGTCGACGACTCCGTGGCTTAGTTAGCAGCCCTGCCTTCAGAGCGAGGGGTCGCGGGTTCCCGGCCGGGGTACACTTTATGTGGTGAGCATGAAGTTTGTTCTCGGGTCTTGGGCGTTTGTCTTGTGTTTCTGTGTTTTTCCATGCCATCTGCGACACAGGGAATCCTAGTGCAAAGGTATGCGTGTGTAAAACGTTTAAAAAAAAGAAGTAATCTATTGAAAGCGATGAATTTCAGGGTCGATCCCAAACTGGGTCATTTTGCACAAAAGGTACAGACAGAGCAATGAGGTCACCAGCTCACTAATATTAACACTAAGACACAGAAATAAAATCTATAAATAAATAAATAAATAAGAAGAAGTAACTTAGGCAAGTTGGCAAGTAAAGTAGCAGTAGAACTTGTGCCAAGTTCGTCCGGATAGGTGCTGCCACCACACCTGGAATTTGCCGCCAAGCAATAGTGTTCGCATTATTGTGTTCCGGTGGAAGGGTGTGGGTGCCGGTGAAATCGCATGCGCATGAGACGTATCACCCCCGTCTCGGATGGACACAGCAGGATGAGTGCCACTCAGTGTGGGACCCAAGTCTTATACTGAGTCGTATTACTGTTGTCATGGGCGGGTGTCACCACTTACCACCAGGTGGGCCCTCAGCTCGTTCCGTCACATTTTCACATATAAAAAAAAACTTTTATTTGAGAAAATGAAAAAAAAAAGTTTCCTCTTAATAAAATTGTTACATTCCACGCAGACGAAGTCCATATTCCATATACAATAAGAATTCCATATTCAAAAACCAACAAAACGGGAATTTCATTTACTGCACTAATATTATACTATGCAAAGAATATCATTTACTAACCGTCAAAACCTTCCTAATTTGAAACGTCCGACACTCTTAACTAAAGCTAGCAGTCACCTTTTTCATAAAAACCTTTTTCCTTTACACCACGACACAAAAAAGTATCTACTCTTGGACGTGGGCCAGCTCACGTATGCGGTGAAGCAAAGCGTTTTGTATATTCTGACACTTTTTACAATACTTGTAAAAAGAAAATGGCGCATGTGAGAGATTTTAACTACGCTATTTTAACAAAATCCCGAGCGAAATACAATTACTGTCAATAAATAAATTTAAAACTATTAGCAAACCTTTTTTTGAAAGCTTTAATAGCTTTCATCAGATTGAATAAACAAAAAACTCGGGGTATAATTTGCGCTACTCTTGACGCGAACCAACTTTATATATAACGCGAATATGTAATATCGTTAGGTTTCTAGTCTGGTTCGATTCCCACCCAGGGCAAACATTAGTGTGCGAACAGAAATGTTTGTTCTGTGTCTGGGTGTTAATATGTATTATATCACTACATAGTATAAAACAAAGTCGCTTTCTCTGTCCCTATATCCCTATGTATGCATAAATCTTTATAACTACGCAACGGATTTTGATGCGGTTTTTTTTAATAGATAGAGTGATTCAAGAGAAAGGTTTATATATATAGTACACTAGCAATTCGCCCCGGCTTCGCACGGGTAGTTTCTGAGACGACACTGATGCTTTACTAACCGTGCGGAGCCGGGGCAGCGGGTCGCTAGTGTATGTATAAAAAACATAAAAAAGTACTATACGTATTCCATCAGTTATCTAGTTCCCATATTACAAGCTATGCTTAGTTTGGGGCTAGATGACGCTGTGTGAAATATGTCAATGAATCATTATTATTATTATAATATAACGACATAATATATGCCTCCAAACAATTCCATAACAAACTCGCCAAACTGCCGTCAAAACTAGAATTTGAATACTCCTGATTGCTCCCCAACTCTAAAATGCTTTATGAGTTAAATTCAAGTTAACGCATGCAATCACGCAACTATTCCCAAGTTTAAACTTAACTTGATTAAGTTAGCTCGCGCTCGGTTGGCATTCTGTGATGCTTTGTGTATCTGTGGAGATATTACTCTCATGTCGTATAATTTTTTCGGTTACGAAGCTTCTTGTTGAGATTTAATCGTATTTTTATGGTTGCCATTCTTTTTCCTCATAGCTTACAGTACAATTGTGTAACATTCCGCTAGTATTTTAGTTATGTCTATACAATCCTAATAATAGCTAATATTATAAATTCGAAAGTGTGTTTATTAGTTTTTTTTTTTTCGCTTTCACGCGTAAACTGCTTAACCGCTTTAAAAAATTCTTAGTATAATGCGAAATGCGAATAAATAGTAATATGCGTAGTAAAAATATTATAGTAAAAATGCAAAAGTGAGTTTATTTGTTTGTAACGCTTTCATGCCTCAACCACTGAACAAATTTTAATAATACTTTCACCAATGAAAAGCCACATTATCAGCGAGTACCATGAGCTATATTTTATCCCCATATTCCCACGGAAACGGGAACTACGCGGGTGAAACCGAGACAATAAGAGAGCCAATAAGTATGTTAGTTATCCCGTATGTGATGCAAATCAATACTTTTATTATTTTACTATCTGTGTTCCCCGCTTATATAGTTTTACACACCCTTGTCCTGAGTGGGAATCGAACTTGTGTTTGCGCGGATTGCAAGCTTAGAAGCCAGCTGTGTATTTACGAGTATATGGCCCAGTAAACCGGCGAATACTTACATCCCGCCCACGAACGCGACAATGAATATTCATTGCTACTGGGCGACTTTTAATTAGGAAAGTATTTTTAACTACATATTCTACGTGAATCAAGCTTCAATTAAAATACATATCATATTGTACAATGCAACTACCTGTATCATATGACATGTATTTACAGCTAATAATAATCGCGGGAAACACTGTGATTATCCACGGCGTTTCCCGCGGTTTTCCGGGATCAAAAGTATCCCGTGTTGAGACGTTTGAGCGGGAAGGGGTAACAAACGTGTGTGCGTTTACACACACATGCATACAAACTTTCGCCTTTATAATATTGGTGTGATATGTAATCAATAAGTTGAGTTGAGTTTAGTACCAACTAGGTAACTGTCGAATTTATATAAAATTGAAATATCTGTTTGTAATGTCAAAATAATAGGTTTTTAATCCTACTATTATACTATATTATTATAAAGGCGAAAGTTTGTAAGTATGGATGTATGGATGTATGGATGTTTGTTACTCTTTCACGTAAAAACTACTGAATGGATTTGAATGAAACTTTACCACAATATAGCTTATACATCAGAATAACATATAGGCTACAATTTTTGAGGTTTCTATAAAATCTATATATATAAAAGAAAGTCGTGTTTGTTACAACACTTATAACTCGAGAACGGCTGGACCGATTCCCATGGTTTTTGATTTGTTGGATTTGTTTCCATCCCGAATAGCAGAATAACTATTAAAACATTGGAAAATAAACGAAAAAAATAAAATCAATTTATCCCCGTATTCTCCACGGGAACGGGAACTAATAGGTGTGTGAATATGACTCCGCCCCTTTTTGTCAAAATAAAACACATTTGTTCGCTTACAAAATAAAAAAAAAATTATTGAAAGTATGCTCCATCTGCAGCTACAACCTTCGCCCATCGTTCAGGTAGTTTTCGTATTCCTTGCTGGAAGAAGTCCTGGTCTTTTGAGCTTATCCAGTTGTCAATCCAAATTTTGATACTTTCACATGAAGTAAACTTTTCTCCAGTAAGGTCTGTCTGCATCGTCCGGAATAGGTGGTAATCCGAAGGAGCTATGTCTGGTGAATATGGCGGGTGGGGTAACACTTCCCAGTCCTGTCCCTCTAAATATCTTTTTACGACTTCTGCGGTATGCGGTTTGGCATTGTCATGCTGAAGAACTAATTTGTTATGTCTATTCACCCATTCTGGTCGTTTTTCTTCTATGGCTCGCTTCAAACGCATTAGTTGTCGTCGGTAAACTTCTCCATTAATAGTTTCAGAGGGTTTGAGCAACTCATAATATACAATACCTTTCTGATCCCACCAAATACAGAGCATGACCTTGGCACAGTGAATATTTATTTTTGGCTGTGATGGGCCTGGTTCGCCTGGTTTCACCCAAGCTTTTTTGCGTTTAGGATTTTCGTAGTGTATCCATTTTTCGTCTCCTGTGACTATCCGATGCAAAAATCCTTTTCTTTGCTGTCTTTGAAGCAGCATTTCACAAATGGTTTTCCGACGTTCCATGTCTCTTTCTTTTAAATCATGTGGAACCCAGTCACCGGCTTTTTGAATCATTCCCATCATTTGTAAACGCTTTGCAACAGTTGAACGATCAACATTTAATGCTGTAGCTAATTCTGATTGAGTTTGGCAAGAATCTTCCGCCAATAATGCTTCCAATTCAGCATCTTCAAATTTTTTTGGTGGTTTTCCATGTTCTTTATCCTCAGTACTAAAATCGTTATTTTGAAATCGTCGAAACCATTCCTTGCAAGTTGTATTAGACGGAGCATGCTCACCATAAATCTCCACAAGCAAACGATAAGTTTCCGCTGCAGTTTTCTTCGCAATAAAATAATGTAATAACACTTCCCGCAAATGACGTTTATTTGGAATAAAAACCGACATTTTCGAAAAGGTGAAAACAATTGTTGCTTACACTTCAACCGAATATCATAAAATGCGTTAGATAGCTGACATTCAGTACTATCGAATACAAGTATGGTCATTTATTAGTACACGTAAACAATACTAAAAACGACATCTGTTGAGAAAGGGCGGAGTCATATTCACACACCCAATATGCGGGTGAAACCGCGGGGCGCAGCTAGTATAATATGTATTTGAAAGTATATGCAGTATATAGAAAATATATTTTTGTTTTGAATTTTTTTGGTCTGTCTGTCTGTTCTGGGTGATTTCCGAAACAGCTGGACCGATTTTGACGATGGCTTTCAATGGCGAATAGCTCATAGCTAATGTTATGAGGAGTAAGGCAATTTTTACTTTAGAGAAACGTTTACGTTTACTCACACTCATACCTCTGCACTAGGATTCCCTGTGTCGCAGATGGCATGGACAAACACAGACATACAAGAAAAACACCCAAGACCCGTGAACAAACTTCATGCTCACCACACAAAGTGAGCCCCGGCCGGGAATCGAACCCGGAACCCCTCGCTTCGAAGGCGAGGCTAATACCAACTAAGCCAGTGTTGCGTGCAAAAAAATATTAAACTCCACACGGGCAGTTTTAATATTATAAGGGCTAGAAATAATTTACGTTTTTTTAATAAGTATCTTAGTGCGTCGAACTTGACCTGTCCAGACGTCAATTATTAAAACAAATTTTAAGACCGAAAAGATTTATTTCAGAAGTATCAAACTGATTTATTACAAGTCATTGAACGAAAATTGTATTTTTATTCGAGATTTTTTATTTTCATTGTCTGACCTGGCTGTCTTAAAGAATGACCCTAATTTATTGACCCCAGAAACTTTAAATTTATGTCAAATGTGCCTACTTCTTCTTTCGTGTGAGTAAGTGGCCAATTCTGTGGTCGAAGTTTTCAAGCCGCCCGAAGTCCTCCGACGTGGCTTAACGACTAGTATAGCCAGACCGATATCTTAACGTGCCCTCCAAAGCACGAAAAATTTGCCTAATAATGTTGGAACAGACGCAGTCATAGAATACTTAAAAAATAACAAAATTCTTAAAAGTAAAGTAAGTTAAGTGGTAGTGTATTTTTTATGCCAAAGTAATAACTAAACGATCTGAACAATCTGACGGCCCATCTGATATTAAGTGGTAACCGCCACTCATAACAAGAAAAATACTACTCAGGTCTTCCCTTACCAAAGTATGCTCGTCCCGCCATATTAGTCAAAAAAAAAACATTGATAGAGAAATACGTAAAACTAGCTGCGCCCCGCGGCGTTACTCGCGCTTGAACACCCTACGGGAAACGTACATCTTTTCGGGATAAAAAGTAGCCTATTTGCTATTCCAGATCATAGTCTATATCTGTGCCAAATTTCATCCAGACCAATTCAGCAGTTCTGGCGTGAGTAAGTAAGATTCATAATTTAACACAGAAAACTATTTATTGATCCTTATAATTAGATCCAAAAGCCCAGTGAACTGCCCCAGAACGATAAATAGCCAGTTCTTTGTCCCTTTCAGAGAGAAGCCAGTATTTGTCTCCACAATTTAAGCGTTAACGTGACCTCGGCCCTACCCTTATTAACTGTATCAAAAGTTATGTGATAGTTCTGCGTTATGTAAGACAGAACCAGGACGTTATGATAAATATTATTACCAAGTAAGTGTTCCCTGATCGCGAGTGGAATTTAATAATGTTTGGTGCGGAAAAGCAATTCGTTTTGTTTCGAAATCGAATGAACTGGTTTCAACACTTCTATTGCATACTTCAATAATTCTAAAACAATATTTCTTGGCTTCAAGAGTGGAGATATTCTTCAAATTTCTATGGAATTAACTGCAAGGTTCTATCCAATAAAATAATCTACAACTAACAAACCAGTTTCAATATCTAGATCTCCTACTTTGTTGCCATAGAAATAAATTTTTAAACCAAACTTTTCATAAGGATAGTAATCGTTAAAATTGTTTCAAAATTGGCTATAATATAGCATAACAAACAAATAAATAAACATGCATCCGAATTATTTAAAAATCTCCTATTAGAACTACAATAGTTTTTCTGTTCTTCACTGTCTAAATAGGCGTCATACATAGAAATAAATTTAAGCCAATCATATGAAAAAAGTTCATTTTCAAGATTCATCATATTATTATTAGCTTTTTATTAAATTACTGGTTATTTTATGATAAAAACTACAATATATACAATCATATCCATTCTAAAATCATTTATAGAAATAAATGTACCATCATTTTCGTGCAGTCAGTCGTCAGTATTATTATACTAAAAAACTAAATATATTACAATGAAATGGCTACCTCCTGAATGAAACATTCAGTAAGCCTCTTCGAATTAACTTCTCTATGTATTAAGAGATTGTGTTGAGAGGGAATATTAGCCTCATATAGTTAGTAATAATATATTTAATTATTACTTGCTTACGAATAATACAATTCGCTTATTATTAATCCGATAAATTAGAAATCGTTTGATATTGCTTAATATAAATCAAATTATCCTATTATATCGAGAGCCCTGAAGTGTTTTTTAATGTTAATCGTAATACGCTATATTCGTGGATCATTCAACCATTAGAGTGACAAGACACTATTTCTTTTCTTTTTTGGGTAATTTTATTATAATCTTGCAACCCTAATTGGTTACGAATCTAGTACTTAAATTTTATTTTAATGCTATTTTTCGTTTCTTTAATTGATTGTAATCTGCTTTGTGAATTTTGGAATAAAATTAAAAAAATAACGATTTCGAGTCGACAACATATACCCGCAAAATTCGGATTGTCGAGTATTTTGTTGAATTCTAATGGTGCTGACAGACATATCGCAGCCGCCATATTGGCCACTCTAGCGAAACGTCACTGTCATCGGATGACATCTTGAGTAGTACACGCGCCATACACGCACGCCTCGCCATTCAACACGCCATTCATTTTAAAAACAAACAATTCTTTTTTTTTTTTATTATATTATTAAACACAATGAACGATGGTATACGAATGCCTTGCTTTGCCTTTAATATGCCTCGATAACCTATAACTACAGAAATATCTACCTACATTTTGTACTTACATGTAAATTAAGAGTCACATTTCCGAGTTTTCATCTAGTATATATAATATGGAAATTTATTTACTCCGTAGATACTTACCTACGTAGTAAATAAATTTCCATGATATTTTTGGAGTGTAAAGTTACCATCTAAGTATTTAACAGGAGTAATCTCTTCTAATGGTGGAAGTTCGCTCGTTAATGTCAAATAGCTACGATTGTTATGTGGGGTTCCACCACCCTTGGGGCTTGGTCCAATTTCAATGCGCAATTACGTAATACTATGACCCCTGTTCTTTCTTCCTAACTCTAGTGTCAGTTTCCAACCAACCCGAAGCCCGACACGGCTTAACTAGTAACGCTCAGTCCAAATGTAGCTAAACGGTCACCCATTCAAATTCTGGCTGGGCCGAGAGTTGCTTAACTTGACAGGTAAAGAACAGCTAAGCTATGCCATTAGAGACTCAATATTATAGCTGATGTCAACGTTGCTCGCATCCATAGGTACCTTCAGAGTCCCTACACGTGGCCCCCCGCCCATGACAGTAATGCGACTCAGTATAAGATTTGGATCTTACACTGAGTCGCATTCATCCTGCTGCGTCCATCACCCGAGACCGGCATGATACGTCTCATGCGCATGTGATTTTACCAGCACCCAAATCCTTCGGAACACAGCAATGCGAGCACTACTGCTTGGCGGCAGATTCTATGGTGGCAGTAGCTCTCCAGACGAACTTGGCACAAGTTCTACTGCTACTTTTGATTTCTCCTTTAGCACCACCCAGGGGGCAAGTGTAGGGAATAAGAGCACAACACCTACGGATGCGAGCAACTGGATCCCCCAACTGCTGTGGTGCACTCGCTTTGTTGCGTTTCAGTGAAACGTTTGGGTGCCTGTGAAATTACAGACGCATGAGACGTTACACACATCAAGAGTGACGGGCACAACGCGATTCGACTTTGGTCTTCGGTGGAGGAGGACCAGAGAAAAAGAACAACGGCACAACGTAGTTTATGGGTGGTAGCAACCACTTAACATCAGATGGGCTGTCAGTTACGTTAACCTCAGTTACATTAAAAATTATAAATTTTTAAACGGTTCTATTGCTTCATTTCTTCTATTTGTTTATGTCAAATGAGAAATTGTTTTTTATCGATATAAAATGTAAAAATTATTTGAGGGTGGCGCTGACCAACCCTTGGGGTGTAACCCAATTCCAATGTGTGCTTGAGTTACATATTCATTCATTATTTTTAAACGGTTTTATTGCTTTATATTTCATCTCTGTATGTTTTTATAAAATGGGAAATGGCCTTTGAACGGTTTATAGAGTAAGGATTTTGGTTAAGGTTTCGATTACCCTCTACAGTGTCAGTAAAGAGTTTCTTATAAAAATTGCGTTTTTACTGGAAATACAATTAAACAGGTATAGCAAAACCCTAGTAAACACAAAATTTTATCCAAATCGTTCGAGCCGTTTCCGAGATACACAAAATATATATATATACAAGAATTGCTCGTTTAAAGGTATTTTGGAGCCGTTTCCGAGATACACGAAATGTATATATATAAAAGAATTTCTTGTTTAAAGGTATTTTGGAACCGTTTCCGAGATACACGAAATGTATATATCATTATATATACCAGTATACATACATTGCTCGTTTAAAGGTATTATAAAAATAATTTAACAAGTCACGTCAAATAAAGTGTTCTGACATCTCACGCTTCCTCTCATATTTTGGGACAAAATAAATAATGTTTGAAGAGAAACCGACGAATTTGTGAGATTAAAACTGGCTGGTACATAAATAGTTGCTCATACATTTATGGTAGAAAGTTCTTGGAACTAATGAGTTTGATGATTAATCTGTGTGCTCGAATGCGAGATAAAATTAATGGCGCGGATGGAATAGCCAGAATCCAGATACTCCGTCTTATTTCATGATTAAGTAACTGACTCAGAAGCATGCACTTACCCTGACACTCCATACTGTTTTTTCAACCGACCGGTTTTTTTTTTAATAGAAAGTATATGCTCTTATTTTGGTCCCAAAGAAATTCTATCAAAATCGGAACAATAGTTTGGTTGTTATTTCAAAATAACTAGAAAAATATATCATTCAAGTAAACGAAATTGCGTAGTTTGCTTATCTGTCACTCTTTCTTTGATTTAAAAAAATATCGAAATCGTATATTGGAATTTTTAAGGGTTGCTTAATTACTTGTTTAATCACATTCTTACGTGTGAGCCCACTTTAGAGTTTTCAAACTGCCCGAACGTTTTCAATATGACTTATCGACTAATATACCCTGGACCGACATGGAAACGTGCCCTCAAACGCGTGGAAGCGTTTTTTCCGGTTTTCCTAACGAGAACCTACTGTGAAGTGGTTACAGTCGCCCATAAATGGGACCAACATGACTCTTCCTCGTCATGTATATACTAAATACTCTAAATATATTTCACTGCCCCTATTTTTCTAAAAGTCTGTTTATTTAGTCCCAGGAGAACCAATCTTATTTCAGGGTGTTTCCTGAAATTTGTCACGTTGCCAAATTATGTCTCCGTGTGAAATTACATACACAAGGGGACGTTCCATCTTCATGTCACGGAGACGGGTGGAACGCGATGTGATCGGGTCTTCTTATAACTAAGTAAGGCAGGGCTGAAGGCTCTTCCAAACCAAGGATAACACGTCCATGGCTTGGAAGATATAGGTGATACTTAATTCGAGTGAATCATTTTAAGCCCCTTCCGTCATACTTTACATCTATTGACTCCAAAAAAAAAATGATATTGTTTTTACACCAATTACCAATTATATTAGACACTAGCAGATAACTGGCGTGAGCTAAGCTAAAAAAAGAAATACATTTTGTGCTTAATGCATTGTTTTAGTGGTCTAAAACCATCTTCGTAATAATACTCTTCTAATGAAACCGGTTTGGGTCGCATCGATTTTATAATTTCAAAGTCTATAACAGACATAGGAATAAACAATTTTTGTGTTATATATATTAGGATTTTCTATTTTTTTTTTATATTTCGGAACAATTCAGTGTTTGCTATTGCCAAAATACATGCGTAGGGAACCGCATAAGTTATAATTTTAACTGTAAGCACAGAAATGAAAGTTGAATCATTTAGTGGTAAACATTTTCAAAAACATCCCATAGAAATATTGTGAAAAAGGACGCACTCTCTTTCATATAAAAAGAAACATACAATATTTAAAAAAACACCTTGAAATTGAGAACCTCTTCCTTATATTTAGTCTTTTAAAAAGTGAGTCAACTTTGCCGTCTAACAAAATTAATTAAACAAATGAATAATTAATATTATACCATAATGAAAATGTTTATGAATAATGCATTATTAACTACTTGAAGATCTCGTGGCAAATGTTGCTTCGATCAAGTTAAGTAATTTCTTATTCTTTATTGTACACACACATGAAAAACAAAGGAAACATAACCAATAAAAAGAGTATGTACAAAGGCGAGTTTAACCCTATTAAGAGTTCTCTTCCAGCAAACCTTCGAGACTAGTGAGAGGTGATAAAAGTGGTAGGGATGTGTACTCAGTCTAATAAATATTTAAAATATACTAATACATATTTATTAAATAAATACCTATGTATAAATACAACTAAATACATAATAATATATAGTTATCTAATATACTAATCATACATATATAATACAATACATAATACTAAACAATAGACTACAGAGAAAAGTAATGAGTCATCACAGATCATCACATTATGCAACTATCGTTCCGGTCAGTAGTTGGAAGGGTGATGAATATTTTAATGAAACGATTCCAAAGGGCTCGTTTCAGCTTTCCTTCGAGACCACACTTCAAGAGTCAGGGCATCCTCACATTGTCCTGCATACTAATTTTCTAGGTGGCAGTCTTTGTGAGGCTTATTCATATTCATATCATTTTGCCGTAGGAACACTTAGAAACTCTTGGTTCCGTCCTATACACAATTACTTTGCAGCAGTACATTAGCTTTGCTAATTTTCTAATGGTACAAATAGCAATAAAATATAAAGCGGCGGCAGTGTTGCCTTGTCATTCTTGGTTTATATAGGATAGTACTTGAGTGACCGAGATTCGCTCGTTTTATCTGAAATTATAACTTTTTCAAATACCTAACAGTAGAGTAGCAATTAAATACCACAAAAAATTATGAGATGCAATTTTCGGTAAAAGACGTTTTTTGTAAAAACGCATGTTTTACAAGAAACACAATTAAACAGGTAAACTCAATAGCAAATCCCTATCTAATCAAAAAATTTCATCCAAATCGTTGGAGCCGTTTCCGAGATACACGAAATATATATACAAGAATTTGCTCGTTTCAAGGTATTAGATATTTTATATGCTTTTGTTTATTTGCGGCACTGCCACGTACCACCAAGTCGTTCAAATTGGCGCATATCATGGGCCCATCTATCTATAATAGGCTTCCTGATAACATCACGGAGTCTTTGAGCTTACCGTTATTTAATTTATTAATTAATTTATATATTACTGTAGTTATGGGCGAGGGTCGCCACTTACCATCAGGTGGGCCCTGAGCTCGTTCCTTCAAAAATTATATAAAAAAAAAAATAACAAATTATAAGTGTAACATCCAAATCGATACATAGAAAAAAGCCGGCTTAAAAAAAATGTTCAGTTGATTAGACTTCTTATACCTACGAGAAATTAATAAATTTATAAAAGAAACTATGTAGGTAAAGCTGGTATTTACAAAGAATATTTATATTTTTGTAATTTTTTTGAGATTTTCATTATTTTAGTGAAGATTTTAACTAATAAAATTTTAATTATTTTTGTGGTCTTATGAATTGATACAAGGATGTATGTATCTATATCTGTTTTATGATCTGTAATAATGATTACCAATAAATGAATATTATGACTATTATTATGATATTATGACTAGTCACTAAGAGACGGGTAAGCATGTAATGTGCCAAAGGATTTCCTTTAGGACGATTACATGCGCATACACGTTTACTTGAGATGTTTTGGAAAAGCCAAAATGTACACGGATTTTGGCTTTTCCAATTAAAAATATCGAGTTTACAGTTTTAGATTTATTCTACCCCTATCACGCTGGGAATGGTTTACGTGAAAGGGGGTTTAGGAAAAAACCCAATAGCAGAAAATATGGCTCGATTGTACTACCCGTAATATTCTTCAGTCGTCCAATATGTTCAATTTATCACCTACACAGAAACGGCAGTAGGCACCTATCATAATAATACCCCATAAATTTACTCTTTTGTAAATTTACACGATGTCGAAAAAGAATGATTTTTTATTTAAAAATTAATGACATTAACAAAAAAAGAGAAATAATTGCAAAAAAAAAAATTTTGGTCGCGTCGCGCGAGACTCGTTAGAAAAATCATATTCCAAATTCAAACTCATTTCCCGCTAAAATCAAATTCAAACCTATTCAAAAATAGTTATTTTGCTCGCACTTCTTGATTGACAAAACGTTTTTTGATATGAATAAGAGGAAAAAATATCACCTCATTGCTTTGAGAGAAAAATTATCTGCAACCGAGGAACTTCTTTCTTTAATCGGACTGTGGACTGGACGCAGGTGGCATAATATCCTCCCACCGTTTTGATAGATAGGCGAAGAAGTTTTATTATGATAAATCGGCCACAATTTATTGGATAAAAAGTTGGGTCCGCATTCCAAGTAAGTTTTTGTTGGCAATTTTATAAGTAGGTATATGGTTTTCCCCAGAAAGGTTAGGCTTTCATGTGCCACTTTTCACCTTGTGGTAACACTATAGTGGGAAAAGTGGTGAGTTCAGTGTTGCCATTGTCTTCCCTCAATTAAGTAGGCAAATTTTTTTGGGTTAAAAAATTTTTATTGCGCTCGTCCGTAGTACTCTTTGAGTCTCTGATATGGACTAGGGTCTTAGTATTAGTTTATAAAAGTTACGAAAAATCAATTTATTGAATTTCATTTGATAACAGAAAGAAATAATTGCTTTCAAAAACTAATTGGTCCTGCCTTCAAAGCGAAGGGTCCTAAATTCAATGGCCTCCCGGGTCAAGCACCTCGGTTGTCTTCACAGCTTAGTTGGTAGTAGCTCTGCCTTCTGCGCTGTAGGTCGTGTGTACGATTCTGACCCCGGACAAAGATTTGGGTGACTAAATGTATATAATAATTTGGTTCCCATAATACAAGCTATAATATTATATAGTCTGGCAATAGACCCATCAATTTTTTTTCCGTCGCTATTGACATCCCTGCAGTATAGACTGCATTAAGAATAAAAAACACAAATAAAAACCATTAGTACAGCTAATAGAAGAACAAAGCTTATTTTTTACATCAAAATAAAACGAAATAATGTACCTCCAACGTATAGATAGATTATTTAATAAACAAAAATACTTTACAGTTAAAAATAGGCACTGTGAGTAGGGTTTGTCTCAGTAACTACAGACAATCGAGTTCTCACACAGTATTCAACATTGTCGCAATTTCGTATGTATTGATAACGGTCCCGTTATCGACGCATTCGAAATTGCAATAACAGCATTATCTCGTACCGGAGTCAACGATACAACATACAAGTTTGTGCAGTCTCCTTGACTCATACAAGGAAAATCACTAATAGGTCAACTCTCAGTTCATACAGTTGTATTGCGAAGATTAAAGCAAATATTGAGACAGTGTAAATTGTGAAAACAATACTCATAAATTTGCAAAATCAAATAGATATAGAATTTGTGTTGGATGGATTTATTTTATCAACCTACAGAAAAAAACAAGTGAAAAACTGTTTGTGAAACACAATTCTGAGGTAAATGGATACAAAAGTGAAGTGATTGAAACTACGAAAAAGTTTGCGTTAAATTATTTTAGTCATATTATTTAGAAAGTGGAAATGTGTGCGTTTGTTTAATGGAAGAAATGTTCTGAATGTATTTAGGTAAATACCAAAAGTGTGATTTAAGCAAAGCAGCGCATAACCAAACAATATTTAATTAATATCAATAAAATACATCTTCGGGTTTGATTTTAGTGTCGTTAAAAAAATATATTTAACCAGATAAATCTGTAACTGGTATCAAAAATGCTCAAGCTAATTTTGATTTTCGCGCTTCTCTGCATTGGGTGCAAAACCCAGGACCAAGGTCAGTCTTGGGGCATCGTCGGCAACCCATTAGCCCATTACAGACCTTGTAACAATAGCGATAAAGTATTAGCCGCCTTTGAAAGTGGCTTGCCCCCCGGTGAAGAGAACCAGTACACATTGAGTGTGTCTGAAGAACTGCCCAAGAATACGAAGGTTAAACTTAACTTTGACTCTGAGGCTTCGGTGACGCTGGTAAGATATAATATATTAATTTTACTAGCTGTTTACCGCGTGGAACAATTTTTTTTGCGTAGAATCTTAATTATATCTCTATAATAAAAAGTCACGTCAAAATCGGTCCAGGCGTTTTGGAGATAAGACGGAACAAAAACAAACAAAAATTAAAAAAAGAAAGGTTTTTTTTTTGTGATCGTATATACTGTAAGGTGTTATTTTTTAATTACAAACAGACACTTACATTTTATTTTCGTGTAGTGTTCCACCTGGGAACTACCTGATTATTGTCTGCCTATATCATAAGCAATATAAGTCGTACGACTTGGATCCCACCGCTGGTAGCTGGTAGTATTTTACGATGTTTCTTTTGCATCACCTGAGGAAGCTTGGTCTCTAACATTACATCTCTATCTCTGTCTTTAGATAGGCGCAACACATTCCGTCAAATTATTCACAAAATGTTTTTATACATTTTTAAACGACCTCCAAAATAAGAGGCTATCGAATCGAATGCTTTTTTATGTTACCCTAGGACTGATCAAAAGATTTGAAAAAATCTTATTTTAATTTCTAAGATTCTTTCAGCTAAGTCCCATAATTTTTTCATCAAAATCGGTTCAATAGTTTGGTTGTTGAATGATAATAATTTGAAAAAAATATGTTATCTGTAAACAAAATTGCGTTTTTTGCTATCTATGACATTGTTCTTCGCCTGTTGTATACCGTTACCCCTTATATAGGATGTGTCTTTTTAAAATTATACGGCGAAAAAAATATCAGCCGCTATTTCATTTTTCAGTCAGATCCAAATTCAGCACGAATTTCAGTCATCGGTGACACATTCGTCGTGAATTACTTCAAGAAGGCATCAGGTCTCCACGTAAGAGTTAAAGGGCCCGCTTCGGGAACCATACCATATATAACTGGAGTCACCATCAACAATATAGACTTTTGCCAACATCCAAAAAAGGCAGTGAGTATTTCTTATATGAGGAATATGACGTATTAGAGAATAGCTGTGCCACGCTGGGATAAATTAGTTGGTTGCCTTGCCTTCAAAGCGACGGATCCGGGTTTGATTCCGGGACAAACTTTGTATGGTTAGCATGAAGTTGTTTCTCGGGTCTCGGGTGTTTGTTTTGTGTTTTTGTTTGTCTATGACATCTGCGATACAGGGAATTCTAGTGCAGGATATGAGTGTGTAAACATTTTTTTTTAAATGCCTGCTTATATTTCACCTTCGCTTCGAAGGCAGGGCTACTGAAAATATGTCATCCAAGTAAACGAAATTGCTTATTTTGCTACTTTGAAAGTATTGAAGTCGTTTTTTTTTTGGATTTTGAAAGTGTTTCACGATACTAAGAATGAGGCGTATACTCAAATATCTTAATTGGCGCCGGCATTTGTATCTGCGGCCTGCAAATTAAAAGTCAAGTCAACTAAAGCCAAACCCACTTGGCTTCATGCGTTTTTAATAAAAAGAACTTCGTTTTGTTTCTAGGGCTACTTTGATAGTCTTATAATAGGACACAAGCCATCAGCTACAGTATCCTTGACTACGCCTGACCAGTCCTGCGGTAGACGGAAAGTAGACCACACGGAACTGATCGTCAGTGGACAGCCTACGCAGCCTGGAGACTGGCCCTGGCATGTGGCTCTGTATAGACTCAATGGAGCCAGCTTGAACTACATTTGTGGGGGGACGCTCCTTTCTAAGATCCTGGTGCTTACTGGTAATGGAGTAAGCTGATGATAAATAATATAAAACAGTCACTTCCCTCTGTCTATGTGTATGCTTATATCTTCAAAAGTACGCAACGGATTTTGATGCGGTTTTTTTAATAGATAGAGTGATTTAGTAGAGATACCCGGCTTTGCATGGGTAGTTTCTGATACGACACTGATACTCTGCTAACCGTGCGAAGCCAGGGCGGGTAGCTAGTTTATTTATATATCAAACTAACTGAGTCTCGCGGTATTAGCCGCGGGTTTCCGTCCGGGTTTAAAAGCAGCCTAAGTGGTAATCCAAGATATGCCGGGATAGCTTATATCTTTGAATTTTAAACAAATTTTATCAAAATCCTTTAAGCCGTTTGAGCGAGAACACACACACACACACACACACGCCTAATATAAGTAACGTAGTGATTCGCCCAACTTAGCATGGTTGTAAAGTTTGTGACTAGTTCGTAATACAATTCCGTAGTATCATTTTGATCTATCTCGTAAGATTTAGCCAGCTATAAAAATATAAGCGTACCTTACGTAAACCTTACGAAAAATATCTCTAAACGATAGTGAAAATTGTATCGAAATCCGTTGCGCGATTTAGAAGAAGTTAGCGGAGAAACAAACAAACATACTTTGTTTTATATTATTCAATGGTAAAACTCGTTATTTTCCTCCTAATAATAAGCGGTATCTTCTGTCTATACACAGCAAAACAACTTGGACATAGATTACAATGTTATACATAGAATATTGCTGTATCTTCTCGTGTCGCTACTGTGCTACAAATCTATATATAAACCGGATCCCTTATTTCCTTGGTCACGGCATCACGCGTGAATGGCTGGACCAATTGTGTTAATTATTTTTTTGTTGTGTTTCTTACGGCCAGGAGAAGGTTCTTACAAAAGAAAAAATTAAGAAAGTTGCGCGTAACATTAGAAAATTTAAGAAAACTTAACGACTATGCTATGATATACTATGACTATATATCATTACTATATCATATATAGATATGTATTTAAATTATAAGTATATCTATTCGCATCTTAATAATATAATTTGCTGCACCAGACTATTTATAAGAAGATTCTCTCCATCCAAAGGTTGTCTGGAAGAGATCGCTATGAACGATAAGACCGCCCATTGTAACCTCCATTTTGTTTTTATAATCTGTATTTAAATTGTTTATTTTTGCTTTGAGGTGTACAATAAAGTATATCTATATATTTATTTTCAGCTGCCCATTGTGTAACCATTCGAGGTGTACCTGTATCCACCGAAATTATAAACGTGGTTCTGGGGAAATACAACCTGATCGGTGGTGATGTATCAGCTCAAGAACGGGAGGTCAGTATATATAATCGTATAATTGATCGCTATACTGCGCCAAGAGTTCCCCGCGGTCATAATTTCCTTAAGTTCAAAGTTGTTGTTTGTTGCTCTTGGAAACAGAAGAACCGTATAGTAACCGCTTTTCTTGTATTATATTTTGTTTAACGTTTAACGTCTACATACTCATACCTCTGCATTTGGATTCCCTGTGTCGCAGATGGCATGGACAAACAGAAACACAAGACCAACACCCAAGAGCCGAGAACATTCCGAAGCCGGGAATAGAACCCGGGACCCCTGATGAACTGATGGTTTTTCAGTTACCAACTTCACACAAAAAAAGGCTAAACTTACATGTTAAAACTTCGCTTCGTAGTTTCAACAATTTTTTGCAGGTCCATGAAATCATTGTACATGAGAACTTTGATTTTAAACTCCTCAACAATGACATAGCGCTTCTCAAGCTCAAGTCCGAAGCGGTCTTCAATGACTACATCCAGCCAGCTTGCTTGTGGGATGTTAACGCTTATAAAAGACTGCCTCCTGGACAAATCATGGGAACTGTAAGTTGACATATCACAAAATGTTTTTGTATAAATATCCCTTTTTAAAATAATTACAATAAAACAGTTAAACTTATATAGCAAAAACCTATTTAAACAAAATTTCATCCGAATCGTTGAAGCCGTTTCCAAGATATACGAAGATATATATTATCTCTTATCGTATTCGTAAAAGAATTTCTCGTTTAAAGGTATTAGATTCATTATTATGAATATTTCTGGACCTTCTTGGAACACTCTATAGAGGACATGCCTTATAAAATTATTGGATATTGATTTGATTATTTTGATACTTTTTATGATTTATGAGGATATTATTGCTTCTAGGTTGTAGGATGGGGATTTGATCAGACAGACAAGTTAACCACTCAGCTCCAACAGGCAAAGATACCTAAAGTGTCAGAGGCAACATGCTTAAAGAATAATCCAGTGTTTTTTTCTAAAATGCTGACTAGCCAAAAGTTCTGTGCAGGATATACAAACGGTAAGGTCATCATTTAAAAAAAAACTGATTGTCTGTAAAGTCGGCTTACGGACATTAATTTCACGTGATAGGCTGATCGTGTCTCTCTATCGCTTGATCAGCGCTCTCGCTTGCACGCTCGTCTCAAGTGGAACATGACAATGAGTCATGCTTTTTCGTGCGTGCAGCCGGCGTTCAACGATATAAAAGACGTTATCACGTCAAATAAAGAAATAGTATTTTTATTTGACTAGAATCAGCTTAGTTGGTAGTAGCTCATCCTTCTACGCTGTAGGCCGTGGGTTCAATTCCCAACCTGGATTAACAATTGTGTAACGAACTATCTATGTTACGTATGTATTTACAACAAAAAAAAAAAACCAAATAAGTATAATATCTGTGGTCTGGTTGCCATGTCACAAGTTATGCTTAGTTTGGTAAATGACGCTGTGTGAAATTTCCATGAATATTGTAGGTAATTTTGTAAACAGACATTTAAAAAAAGTATCAAAAATAATTAATCTGTCAATAACCTTTTATGTTGACTACTATTAACTAAATAAATATTATCGTAACGACCTATCGTTACGATAATAACAAATTAGTTAATTATTTACTTACCTATTTAAGTATACTAATAGCTATTTAATTGCTTTTAACTGTAAGTACGATGGGGTGTATGAAATATTAAATTGAAAAATAAATAATTGACAAATCAGATTTAAAATTTCCAGGAACGTCAGCCTGCAATGGTGACAGTGGTGGTGGTTTCCACATCTTCGTCCCTGATACGTCAGGTGATGCATCATCCACTGCACCAGGGGCGTGGCATCTACGTGGCGTGGTATCCAGCAGCGTGGCGCGACGCGACGCTGCAATTTGCGACACAAGTAGCTACGTTCTGTTCACTGACGTTGCTAAGTACAGAGGATGGGTTACAAGGATCATGAATCACTGACAACTGACAATTTGTGACTTATGACTACAGATGGCTGACATCAGGCGTCTGGACGTGGCGTGGTATCCAGCAGGGTGGCGCAACGCAGCGCTGCGATTCAAGAAATAAATAGTTACGTTCTGTTTACTGACGTTGCTAAGTTCAGAGGCTGGATTACAAGAATCATGAATCACTGACAACTGACAATTTGTGACTTAAGACTGCTGATGACACATCCAGCGTTTTTAGGATCTATTCAGAATGAACCAGAAGATCTTCTGATGACATTGAAAGTAATTAAGGTTACTGTAAAAAAAAAAGTCGCCCCAATCTACACTAATATTATAAAGAGGAAAGATTTGTACCTATGTTTGTATGTTTGTAATGAATAGGCTCAAAAAGTACTGGGCCGATTTAATAAATTCTTTCACCAATAGAATGCTACATTCTTCCAATTTGACATAGTCTACATTTCATTTTGAAAAAAATTTGGGATCCTGGGTAAAATTTGAACAATGTAACCGAAGGTGTGAGTCTTAAAATGTCTTTCGTCGAATGCGCTGCCGAAACTATTAGCGATAGAACAAAATAATGTACAACAATATTGAAGAACATCATAATGTCTACAAAAAACTCCGCGGTAGCATATGTCCAACTATTGTAGTTATGTCACTACCCCGTGCGAAGCCGGGACGGGCTGCTAGTTAAATATATTTTATGATAAAATCGTGTGACTGATGATACCTAATTATTATGACATCTTTTGTGTTACCCTGAATTTTCTAAAGATTGTTAAAGTGGAAACTTTGCCGTCTGTGCTCAGATATATAAGGTGACCATAAATTATTTCTAATTGAGACAAAGTTTCTCTTCTGGCGGTAACTACTAAACATCAGGTGGGCTGCCAGATCGTTTGTATACTATATTAAAAAAATATCTGACTTATAGATGATAATATATGCTGTTTAAACCATATCGATCCCGGAAATCGTTTTGATGGGTGCCAAAATTAACAATAAGTAGGTACTTTCGCAGTTCATTTTTAGGTTTCGGTATTCAAATCTTTACTGAGTCGCATTGATCCTGCTGCGTCCATCACTCGAGACGGGGATGATATGTCTCATGCGCATGTGATTTCACCGGCAGCCACATCCTTCCACCGGAACTCAGTAATGAAACCACTACTGCTTGGCGGCAGATTCCAGATGTGGTGGCTGTACCTCTCCGGACGAACTTGGCACAAGTTCTACTGCCACTTTTGGTTGCTCCTTTAGCACCACCCAGGGGGTACGTGTAGGGGATCAAAGGGTACACACTTACGGACGCGAGCAACTGGACCCCCCAAAATGAAGTGAAGTGGTGAGTACTTCCCTTTCTGCCATTAAAAGACACAATAGCTATAAAAATAAAATAAAAGGGTCCTAGAAGTCCCAGTATTAATGTCACCCTACCACGCTTAGATACCGGAATTTCTGAAAACTTGCGAGTCTTCCGTTACTTTAGCCAAAAACATTTTTTGGAGTTCTCTTAATTTAGTTCATTTTTATGGCATCATTATTTCTTTTGTGAAACGTGTCACATTGTTCAAGAATACTTTTCCTTTGGATGAAGGTTGACGTTTTGACTAAATGAGCATATTTTTGACAATCCATTTTTTTTTTGGATTTATTAATATGCTTTCTCAATTTCCTCACTCCGTACCAGCCTCTAATATTCTCACTACATAGACAGCAGCCTTCTATCAATAATTGGGAGTAAGCTTT
Organism: Aplocera efformata; assembly: GCA_921293045.1. Taxonomy (NCBI): domain Eukaryota; kingdom Metazoa; phylum Arthropoda; class Insecta; order Lepidoptera; family Geometridae; genus Aplocera; species Aplocera efformata. Next base: position 6,999,508 of record OV121061.1, read on the forward strand.
GATCTACCACGCGAGCCCAATCCGGATTGGTAGATGTCTTCGAATTTTTGGTTCTGAGACATGCCGGTTTCGTCTGGATGTTTTCCTTCACCGTTTCGGGAAAGTGGTATTGCACATATATTTTTAAGGTAAGGTAAGTACCCATTGAATCCCTACATGTACATCCTGGGTGATAAAGGATCAACAAAATAGCAGTAGAACTTGTGCTATATCCGGAGAAGTACTACCTCCACGCCTGGTAATATCTCGCCAAGCAGTGTTGCACTCGCACTGCTCTGCTTCGGTCGAAGGGTCAGTGAAATCACATGCGCATGAGACGTAACATCCCCGTCTCGGGTGACGGACGCAACGGGGTACGACTTGGGTCTTTTTACACCGCGGTTGAGGAGGACCTAAGTGGTATTGCCTTTGTTATAGGCGAATGTAACCACTTAACATTAGGCGTTTAACTCATCACTTATAACATGAAAAAGTGAATCCACCTCAAACAGTAATGGGAGGATACAAATGCTTGGTAGCAGATAAAAAACAAACAACAACATCATACCTCTGCACTAGGAATCCCTGTGTCGCAGATGGCATAGACAAACACAGAAACACAAGACAAACACCCAAGACCCGAGAACAAACTTCATGCTCACCACACAAAGTGTGCCCCGCCCGGGAATCGGACCCGGGATCTCTCGCTTCGAAGGCAGGGCTACTACCAACTAAGCCACGGAGCCGTCAAAGTATAGTGGCAGTGGCAATATAGTGGCAGTACTTTACTCATCGAACTCTTATCTGCCTATAATCCATATCTACCAAGCAAATACAACTACTTCAATCATAAATCAAGTAGCTACCGAGCAACTAAAACAAAATCAATTAAAGTTTAATTCCAAAGTTGTTTATCTTAAGCGAGATGTGTGTATTAAACTCATTAATCATCTTTACAGTTGAGATAAACTCCAGTGGTGATATTGCAGAACACTTATAAACATAGTTAAACTTGTTTGAAGCATGTTTGGATAAATGGGGACAACCTTCTTAGCTGTAACTCTGGAACTCTCTGCCAAATGTAGACCATTAGGCTTTTGTTGCCCCTTCAAGAGAAATGGCGTTATTTATGTCTGAGAAAGCACCTTATTAATATAAGCTATCAAATTAAATGGACCATCAATTAATTACTGGTGAATTTGCCAGAATAATTTAAATTAGTAAAAACCGACTTGCAAAACCGACATTACAATAGAAATTTCTTCGTAAAATTTCAATGGAACTATTTCAAAAGTACATCGTATCAGATTATAAGTAACGCAATTGGTTTAGAATAGATAAACTATTTTATAAGTCTGTTAAAAATACTGTATTTATACAATCTTCATTTAAACACTCTTAAAAACATCTGAATATTTTGGAAACAGATAAATGCATACTAAGTTTGAAGCAAAAAGAAAAAAAAACCGGCCAAGTGCGAGTCGGACTCGCATTATCTATAATATCGAGCAAAAACAACCAATAAATTAAAATCACATTGTATGAGTTTTTAAATATTTGTTAGCGGCAACAGAAATACATCATCTGTTAAAATTTCAACTCTAACTATCACGGTTCATGAGATACACCGTGGTAGTTAGACATACAGACAGACGGAGTTTTAGTAATAGGGTTCTATTTTACCCTTGGGGTACGAAACCCTAAAAACAGATCAAATAAATCCTATTAGCAAAAAATTGCGCTTTCACTAATCCCTTACAAATAACTGTCTACTGCGTAATAGAGCGAAATATTTCTATATTTTGTATCAAACGCCTCCACTGAATGTACCAGCATCATCTGTTTATCTCGGAATATTGGCAATACAAAGTTATCTCTGCTCTATGACACATGCTACTACTTTATTATACTGTTTCCCTTTGTTTTCGTGAGGAAAAACATCGGCTTCTGTCGCAAAATCTTGCACGAATGGGGCACAGAAACGTTTGGATGTTTTAGGGAGATTAGAAATAGGGGTACGCTGTTTTATACGCGCGTCTGAAGAGAAATATACTTATGTAGACACACCTATATACAATCACGCTTTTATCCTTGAAGGGGTAAACTATTATCGTGGATAACGTTGTCGGAAATGGTCGTGTTTCGGTGGATTAAGTCATTTAGAGGTAGTAATTTAAAATTTACCTGTAAGTAGCAAATGTTACTTAGCTCAGTTCTCATCTCAAGTGTATTAATAAATACTAGCCGATCAGCCAATCCGTATTGGTGGATGTTACGTTTTACAATTTTTGGTTAAAACAATGCCAGCTTCCTCACGATGTTTACACATTTCACCGAAGTTTTGGTTCTAAAATATGCTTGTTATGATAACATTATGAACTTTACTTGAATTTTTACATGATATTAACCTAAATCTCACTCATTCGAGTCAATGTAATCTTTTTGTATTCATGTCATTTTTTTCTTTTATCTACGAAACTATGTTATGTGAAAAATAACCAGCCAAGTGCGAGTTGAACTCACACATATAGGGTTCCGGACCATTATCTATAACAGCGAGCAAAAAAGATAAAAAAATAAAAATCACGTTTTTTTATGAGAGCCCCCTTAAATATTTGTTTTAATCTGTTTTTTAGTATATTTTTGTTATAGCGGAAACAGAAATATCTGTGTAAATTTCAACTCTCCGACTATCACGGTTCATGAGGTACAGCCTGGTGACAGACGGACAGACAGACAGACGGGCAGCGGAGTCTTAGTAATAGGGTCCCATTTTACCCTCTGGCTATAGAACCTTAAAAACGCTTATAAAAGGTTATATATATGAACTCTTCAGTAGTTAACAAACTGTATATACTTCATAATACAAGCTCTTCTTCATTAGCAATGCAACCAACTTTATAATAGCGATGTTAAGTTATTATTTCTTGTAAATAACGCGAACTAGCTATCATGATATTAATAATTATAATACAGAATTCTGCGAAACATACCGTACCAGCCTCTAATGTTCCTACTGCAGTGACACCGGCCTACTCTCGATAATTGAGAGTGAATGGGCTCTGATGTACCACGGGAGCCCAATCCGGATTGGTAGATGTCACATGTCGTCGAATTTTTGGTTCTAAGACATGCCGGTTTCCTCACGATGTTTTTCGTCACCGTTTTGAGAACGTGGTATTGCACGTGTGGGTTTGAACCAGCAACCTTCTGATTGTAAGTCGGCGTCTATGTCCCTGGGCCACCACGCTCTCTGGAAAACATAGATGTATACAATATAAGGCAAAGTAAAGTTTCGTAAAATGTTGCTATAATACTGAAGTCTATACGAGCTAAGCCCACCTGATGGTAAATGGTTACCTCCGCCCGTAACAACAGAAATTCGACCTAGGCCCTCTTACCCAAGTCGCATCCCGATGCACCCGTCACCCGAGACAGAGATGTCTCATGTACCTGCTATTTGACTCGAGCGCACACCGTTCCACCGGAACACAGCAATACGAGTGCACCACTGCTTGGCGGCAGATTACCGGGTGTGGAGGCAGTACTTCTTCGGACAAACTTGGCACAAGTTCTACTGCTACTTTTAGTTGTTCCTTTGGCACCACCCAAAGGATACGTGTAACGATACCAGAGGGTCCTCACTTACGGACGCGAGTAACTGGACCCTCCAACTTACTAATCTTTGCGTGTTAATTAAGACGTGCCCAAACAATATTACTTGAGATAAATGGATTTAATGAAGTTTAGTTTCGAATGTAATTTGATGTAATTAATTAGTTAACTTTTAATGCTTAACAATATAATTACTACAATTCTTTTAAACCTATTGTTAATTCAACAGCTTACATTTTTTCTTTCAATATTCATTGTAAGATTCGAACCTGTGATAAAATCCACACAAACCTTAGACCACTGATAAAGCAAGATTAATTACCAATTAAGCTACGAAGCCGTCGTTTCTATATCATAAAACCTTACTCGTAAATATAGGTATTAAAGCTTATACATACGTGAACAGATATTAAAAAGTAGGCATCAAAATTACTGTTATTGCAAACTCGCCATTTCAGAAGATGATTGCTTTTTTTCAAATATTTGTTTTGAATTCCAAGTGAGCATAATAATCTAGTTAAGGACTACATCCACCAATATTCTGCTTACAAGCTAGCAAGTATAAAGTGCGATGTCAAAAACTACTCGTATACCGTACCAGCCTCTAATGTTCCCACTGCAGGGACCCGGGCCTACTCTCGATAATTGAGAGTGAATGGGCTTTGATCTACCATGGGAGCCCCCGGATTGGTAGATGTCACATGTCTTCGAATTTATGTTTCTAAGACATGCCGGTTTCCTCACGATGTTTTCCTTCACCGTTTCGAGAACGTGGTATTGCGCACATAAATTTTTCAAGTGAAAAATCTGCACCAGCACGTGTGGGTTTGAACCATTAACCTTCAGATTAAAAGTCGGCGACTATGCCCCTGGGCCACCACGCTCACTCAAGAACTACAATATACTATACTATCACTAAAAATGTAAATGTCGAAACTTAAAAAAAAAAACTGATGGGGTTCCCTAAAAGCGAGAAATTAGGGATGAAAATATTGAAGTTGGTTTTTTTACAATAAGTCAAATAATAAAACTCTTCCTCAATGTACTTTAGTTAGTAAGCCAACATTATATCTATTTATATTTGTATAGAAACAGCGAAAATATATCCTTCGCACGGTGGAATACTATAGTATTTTTCCGCGTGACTGAAACCCTGAAATCCCTGTAAACGGGTCGTTTTCAGGGGTGTTTGTTTTTTCCTTGTGCAGGGTATCGTCCGAATGGAATAAGGTAACACTTAAATGAAATATGGTATAAAGAAAACTGCTGTCAAAATTCGACGGTACAAAGAAATTATTAAAAATAATAATTAAGATTACGGCACACTTTGCCCGTGAGCATGAAGTTTTTACTCGGGTCTCGTGTATTTATTTGCCTTATGAGAGAAAAAGAAATGCTTTATCAATGTTGTTGTTGGCAATAAATTTTATTTTATTCTTTTATTTATTCTGACTTAGATGATTTATAAAATGATATGTTAGCAAGCCTCGCCATTAACTGCCTAGTATCTCTCTGATGCTGTTGCCATGAGAATATTACTAGGGTACGCGTTTGTTTGTTGTTTGTTCAAGCACTCATTTGCCACACTATTTATAACACAACTACGTTGGACGCTTGCCTTGATTAATTTTGCTCAGTCATATAATAATGTTTTCTCGTAAGATTGAGGCGCATGAGTCACTTGTCTAAAATTACGAATAAGGCCATTCATAAATCAAAATTTCGCTTACATAGAAACATCGAGTTTTCGTTATTTCATTAAACTAAAAAAACTGAAATTTTACATATTACAAGCTTTTATTTCTTAAGTAACTAGCTGCACTTCTGTAGGCACTTCCAATTTTCCAATTTTCTGGACTATTCCAACTATGGACTATATATATTTAAAAATCTTTTATTATATACGGCTAAAATATCTAGACCAGCTTATGAATGCGACTCAGTAAAGGTCTCTTCTTGGATCTCATACTGAGTTGCGCGCATTACTGTTGTCATGGGCGAGGGTCATCACTTATCATCAGGTGCGCCCTCAGCTTGTTCCATCACACATTCACATTCACACAAAAAAAAGGCCCGTTAAGTGGTAACCTACGACTCAGAATACCAAAGTTGCATCCAATGCAATAATGTGAAACTTTTGACTAGTCACACAGCTCAGTTGGTCTGCCTTTTGCGCTGTAAGTCATAGGTTCAATTTCCACCCAGGGCATGTATTTACGTGACGAACATAGATGTCAAAGTCAAAGTCAAATATATTTATTTCCGTTGAATTCTTAAAAATTACTTGGAAACGTCAATTTTTTTTTTTAATAAATAATTACCTACGAGAGCATCCGTTCTTAAAACTAAGTTTAGCGCTTGTTCAAAGCTTATCCGACCAAACCTTCCTTGTAGAAGAATAAGCAAGAAACACCTAGAGATGTTTGTTATTCGTGTGGGTGTTAATAGGAATAATATGTATGTATTTAATTAGTATTCTAGTATATTAGTAGTCTATCAGTAATATGGTATTGATAGTACAAACTATACTTTGTTTGGGGCTAGATGCCGCTGTCTGAAATGTACATTAATAATTTATTGTACAAACCCTTCAAATTAAAATTATTCTTAGACAAAACGGAAATTCCTAGAAAATTTCTCTCAATTCTCTCAGCTCGTTTATCTTTCTCTTCAGAAGCAGCGAAGGTTGAACCACCTTTTGTAATAGTTTCTTCAGCGTGAAAATCAAAAACTAAACATAAAATTGTTGGATTTTACATCATAATATAGAAGTCTCATTATTTAACTGCAATTACATAAAATAATATTGGTTTTGCTTCTTAGCTTACTAACCAGGTAAATTGGTTACCTTGAACAAACTTTGTTATACTTATAAATTTGTATGTAAGTAATTTTGTTGAAGACGCGACAAAAGGTGTCTGAGGTACTTGATTCTATTATCGTCTACGATGGAATAACTCGGTATAATCATACTAATATTTTTTACATAAAGTTTGTCTGTAGGTATGTATATGTGTTAGCATTACTGCCGCCAAACAGTAATGCTTGCATTTCTGTGTTCCGGTGGAAGGGTATGGGTGCCGGTGAAACTTTAGGCACATGATACGTAATATCCCATCTCGGGTGCCCATCACCCGACATGGGATATTACGGAGCGGAGTGCGACCTGGGTGTTCTCATACTTCGGTCAGGGAAGACCTAATAAAGGTAGCTCACGCTCAATTTTTATAATATTTCATATAGCCTTTCACAATTAATACGAATCCAACGACACCTCTACAGCTATAATCCATCACACCGTTTAGGCGACAGAGTGTGCCAAAGATATATAACGTTTGTGACGTTTCCAAGTAATTTTTAAAGAATTTAATTGAAATAAAGTATTTTAACATATATATACAACCCTCCATCCAACAAAAGACATTACCTTCTGGCGTAGATGAGTAAAAAAAGATGAAAATCAAATACATATTTAATTACGGCGACTAAAAGTCGCGTTCCCAAAAAAGAGCAACATCGTTACGCGCAGTAACGTTCGTCATAATTGGTGTTCCATTATTCAAACAGTAACGGAATTAGACGTAACTTCCGAAAATGCAAATTAATGTTGAATCACGTTATTTTTGAAACTCGGAAGTAATTAACTTATGATTGTATGTGCGAATGGGTTATTGGGGTTTTACCAAACAAAACTATTTGTGAATGTATGTATGAGGACTACATGTTTCTCGATCTAGCTTGATTTAGATTGATCCAGGACCAGCATTTGTGTGCCGGTCATAGATTTCTTGTGTCTGAAATTAAAGACAATGTAGAGTTCGTTTTTTTTATACGATGAAAGTGCTCCGTGGCGAAGTTGGTAGGGGTGGAATATCCATGATTTTATAATATTTTTTTGTCAAATTTTTTGTTAATTAGTAATCTTATTATATTACGATCTAGCCATATGATGAATATCCATGAATATTTATTATATTTATTGGTATGTGGGTATTCACCACATATGTAAACAGTAGAATATATTTGTTTCCACGTGAATGCAAACAACTTGCTAGACTGCAGCAAACCGCACTTGAATCTCAATGCACGAACTTTTGCTGAGATCTTCGCGTTTGAAGATACTGATGTAATGGAAGCGATATTATTGTTAGCGATATTTGGGGAGACAAGTTGCGACGAACGTGATGTGTACCATGTTCTCAAAACGGTGACGGAAAACATCGTGAGGAAACCGGCATGTCTTAGAACCAAAAATTCGATGACATGTGACATCTACCAATCCGGATTGGGCTCCCATGGTAGATCGAAGCCCATTCACTCTCAATTATCTAGAGTAGGCCGGTGTCCCTGCAGTGGGAACATTAGAGGCTGGTACGGTACCTTTGCACTAGAATTCCCTGTGTCACAGATGGCATAGACAAACAGAAATACAGGACAAACACCCAAGACCCGAGAACAAACTATATGCTCACCACACACACCCGGGGATCGAACCCGGGACCCCTCGCTCCGAAGGCAGGGCTACTACCAACTAAGCCATTACTAATTAGTTTATGGTAGTAAATTCGATATCAATTCTAGTAATTTAATTCATTATACATTGTCGCCGCTAAAGTTCAGTGCATTTTAATGGACGCTAAACAACTCAGACTTTCCGAGCCGCAGGCTTGTTATAAACATTTTTATTTTTAATGTATTAAAAAGTTTTATTTTGAAACGTTCTAAAAAGTTTTCATCTAAAAAGGCTGCACGCTTTTCAGGGAAAAGTGATGTAGGTATACACAATAAATATCATGGTTGTTTTATATCTTGATTAAATAAGTTGATTTAATCAAATATGTGTAAAGAATACATAGTAGCTCTGTCTTTCATGCCGTAGGACGATTTTCGATTTTCTGGAAAAACATTTGTGAGATGTAGATAGATGTTTGTCCTTTGTTTGGGTGTTAATTGGACATTTAAAAAAAAACAATACATGAACTACATACATGGTACATGTATGTATTGTAATCTGGTTTATAGAGTACAAGCTATGCTCAATAGTGCTGAGAAATATCATATAATGTAAAAAACAGGTAAGCCCTGCCTTCGAAGCGAGGGGTTCGATTCCCGGCCGGGGCACACTTTGTGTGGTGGTGGTGTTTGTTTTGTGTTAGAGTTTATCCATGCCATCTGCGACTCCTAGTAGGGAATCCTAGAGGTATGAGTGTGTAAACGTTTATTTTTACTTTTATTTTCTTGCCTGCGAATTTTATTGTAGATTGTAATTGTTTCATAAATGTAACTGGAATACTATTCCGTAAGGTTCAGATTATTTTTGAATAAAGAATTGAATTGAATTGAATTGAATCTTAACGAATAAGGATAAGTGTAATTTGATATATCTGTGCATTTGTGTGTGGAGGGTTTAGTTGCTCGCGTCCGTAAATACCCTTTGATTCCCTACACATTCCTGTGCCCCTTTTTGCACCACCAAGCTAAGCCGAATATAAAAGGCGCTAAAACCGAAAATTCCATTACATTACGGTTTATGCTTCAAAAATACGTCTCCGTAACAAATTGATGAGCATAAAGCTAGTTTTCAGATCTTGTGTGTTATATTACTGGCCCATGCCCATGCGTTGTCGGAATGTCTGAAGCTTTGTGAGCGAATGTTATGAATTTTGTGTGGATGATTGTATTGTGTGATATTTTTATGTAATTAATGCTCATTAATTATTGTAGTTATTGTTATTATTATTATTATTTACCTTTTTCTTGTGTAAAATTCAAATATAAGTACTTGTTTTTTTTTTTTTTTTAATATTACTTTGTTTTAATTTTAATTAATGTCAACCGTTTTAATTAAATAAATAAATTAATTAAATGCCAACTGTGACAATTCCAGTGCACGTGCTCTTAATAGAATTTGTTTCTTGGCATATACAATATAATAGTTGCAATGATATGTTGTTCTACGAATTAACTCAGCTAAGTTATTTCATAAGGTTGCCAGTATTTCTGAGTAAAATCAATTAATCATGTGTAACCCAAATTAATACAAACTAGTTATTCCTCGCGTCTTGGAAAACATTTATTTGCGCAGAAGCATTGGCGGCAGATTCCAGGTGTGGTGGCAGTACTCCGCACGAACTTGGCACAAGTTCTACTGCTACTTTTGGTTGCTCCTTTAGCACCACGTTACGTGTAGGGCATCAAAGGGTACACACCTACGGACGCGAGCAACTAGACCCCCCGAAACTGGTTTTCCCTAGTCGGGTAAAAACGTCTCATATTGCGCATACATACATGCCCTCATATCACACGAGGAAACAAAACGGGCCTCAGCTGGGGTCGTAAAACTTTACGAAAGGGTTTTTATGGTATTAGTTCGCTGTTATCTCATGTCACTACCTGAGTGCCCTTAAGAACAAGGGAAAAATCTTGGGGTGTTCAATCTACATATATAAAAATCAATTGCTGTTCGTTTGTCTCGCTAAAACTCGAGAACGGCTGAACCGATTTGGCTGTTTTCTATTTCGTTGTGTTCGTAATAGTCATGGCAAGGTTTGTGTCATATAATTTATTTGTAAAATTCATGGAAAATGTTGGAAATCGGGAAGAACTGAAAGTACGTTTTTCAATCGGATTTTTACCAACATATTGATTGAAGGCGGATTGTAAATTTGTAAATCAAGATAGAAAAACATCTGTTGGGTCAGCTAGTAAAAATATTTTTTTTTATTTAATAAAGGTTTACGAATATGTAAGCTAACATAGTAGACAATAGTTATAAATAATACAGGGTATTGTAACATCTCGACCTTGTAAACCAGGATCTTATTAATGGGTCAAATCTGTGTTCTGAAAGAAAAAGCCCAGTGGTACAAATGCTGATTCAAATCGGTTTGTCCAAAGATACAGAATGATAAAAAAAAAAAATGAACGTCACAAGTGATGGATTTAAAAAGGGAATAATTTAATTGAATTTCTTCGTTCCCTATTCTTCATTCTTAGGGGTGTCATTTTTTCATAAAACTCCTATGGGACCTCTTGAAGATCCATCCAGTCCTATAAGAAGGTCATTAAAATTTTCCACCATTGGCCCAGATCGATACCTACCTACCTACTACCGCGGTGGGTAGATATCTACCGCGTATCAAATAGGTGTATATTAATAGGTATAATTATAGCAGTATTAAGAACCTTTGCAAAATTCACCCGGAGAAATACTGCCGCCAGATCAGGCAATCTGCCGCCAAGCAGAAGTGCACTGTTGTGTGTTGCGAGTGTGGGTACCGGTGAAATCACATGCGCATGCGACGTAACATCCCTGTCTCGGGTAACGGGCCCAACGGCGGGAGACTTGGGGTGTTCATACTTCAGTTAGGAGAACCTAAGTTGTATTTCTGTTGCTATGGGCGGAGGTAATCACTTAACATTAGGTGGGCTTTCAGCTCGTCCTATCACTTTTATTACATAAAAAAACCACAAACCCGGTTTGGCCTCCCGTGGTAGATTAATGCTCATTCATTCTCACTTGTAGCCCGATATAGGATAAAAATAAAAATATACCAATCCAAACTAAGACCCAAGCAAGCAGTTGCCCACTTTTGATTGTGTCTGAATTATTAAAACATCTCATTTCTCTGTACGCAAAATTTGATCGAATTATACCTATGCAGAATTACGCATTGTTTTGTTTTGTATTTTCACGTAAGTAAATTTTACAACACTCCAGCGAGTTCATATTGTGGACCACGGGCACAGATGCCGACTTTCATTCTGAAGGCTGCTGTTCAAACCCACACGCGCACCAATTCTAACGCCACTAAATGGTGAACAACACAACTGCTGATAAAAAAAAATTAGAACAAAACAAAGAGTTCTGACAAAATACACGGTTCGATAATAACTGCATTAGTCACATGACATGACTGTGTCGCAGCTATTAAAGCATCAAAGAAGGTAGCCAGGACTCAAAAAAATAATAATATTGTAATATTACATAAAAGTTTTTATTTGATTTATTAGGGACAAAAAACAACTACAGTATAAAGGCTTAACTTAAAATAAAGTAACAGGTATTATTAATACTGCAGCCTACCACATTATCCGCTGATTAAAATTTAAAATTAATTAGAATGTGCCATTAGAGACACTAAGCAGATTATAGTAATTGTTATAACATAAAAAAAGAGTACGAGATAAATACCTAAAATAAGTAAAAATGAGCTAAGTAAGAGTAAGCTATTATAATTTAAAAACCAAACTACTGAACCCATTTAATTTCTGAAAACAATCTAAATCTAACCGAGTATAAATAGTATAAATGAGTTATTTGTTATAATGGAGTTCTGAATTGACAAAAATATAAAAAAATATAACCTAATTGATAATCTCCTCCTTTAAAAGTCGGTTGAAAAAGGGACGTAATTCCAAGTATTTATACTAAGACTAGATAAAATATAAATAAAGTTTTTTGACTGTGACTCTGAATATTTAAACAGCCATCTTTATGTTGGAGTTTAAAATATGCGGAAAACAACTTTGTCGCCATAAACAGAAACAAAATGATCATTTGCGCCTTTTGGGTCCAAAACGCCTGTTTTCCGTGATTACAAACATTCGCGATTTATCACTGAATGTGTTATGGGGAAAAGTTTCAACCCATATGCTCCCCGGGGCTGTTGAAAGTTGGTATGTGTGGTGGAAAAGGTGGGAGGGTTTGATTGTACGTTGTAAATTGTTTAGATTTAGTTCCAACTACCTCACCCGAAAGACGAAAACATTTTTGACAATTAGCTGTCAAATGACATTTGCGGACGTACTACCAAAAATCCCTTAGAAAAGAATACTTTTAGGGTTTTCCAACTTTTTAAAATTTTCCTGGAAATTTTTCTTCGCATAAAAATCAAATTTTGATTATTTAAAACTAAAAATAGCTTAATCGATGTATCCGTACCCAAATGATACATTTATACAAACAGAACTTCAATTTTAATTAATTTAATTCATTTATTTATTTAATTTTAATTAGCTTAGTTGGTAGTATCCCTGCCTTCGAAGCGAGGGGTCCCGGGTTCGGTTCCCGGCCGGGGCGCACTTTGTGTGGTGAGCATGAAGTTTGTTCTCGGGTTTTGGGTATTTGTGTTGTGTGTCTGTGTTTGTCCATGTCATATGCGACACAGGGAATCCTAGTGCAGAGGTATGAGTGTGTTAACGTTGTTTGTTTGTTGTTGTTGTCTAAAACCCTGACTTTTAAATATTAGCATTGATTTTACTAAGAGCGTTCTGAGTAATAGGTTAGTATTTGTGATTGAGTCAATCTACTACCATGAGCTTATCAAAATACTGGCTGTTAGTTGATAAGATATTTCTAGAACCTAATAGAAGGAACTTCGCGCAAGTGTAATTGTAGTATACGAGCTAAGTTCTTACCTACTCAACTAACAAACATTTGGGACGAGACTTCCGTAACGACCACTTGTGAGGCATCAAATGACGCAGTGTGATTTAGCAGTAGGTCAAACAGATGAGACTTGGATCTTCCTTTGTTATATTGACTTGTAACAAAATGTTTGTTTTTTTTTTTTTAACGAAATTTTGTTGGTTCTGTAACTAAATTATGAATTTCTTTTTATTATAAAGTAAAAAATGTTATGAATAAAAATTATGATTAATTTGGATTATGATGATCATTTAATAAAAAAAAATCAGTCTAACATTTTATATCTACTTCTTCTTGCGAGTCAACGGTTCATCGTTGGCCGAAGCCGTGGTCAGGTCAGCACTTGTACACCTAACAGGACAAAGTGGGCACTCCATCAAGTGCTGCATGGTCTGAGATGGGTGACCGCAGTCGCAGGCTGATAGATTAATAAAAAAAGAATAAATGGAACACAGTAAAACAATAAAAATAATATACAATATCACTAATGAAACATGAATGAACGCCCAGTTTCTGTAGGCCTGGTCAAATTAACTAGCTTATTAACCGCCTGTCAAATACACTAGTCGACATTAACATTCCAAGCTCTTATTGGATTAGGTATAAGTGTTAAATAATGATTCATTTTAGATGATCGGCCTCTCAGGAAAATTTTTTATGTTACTGACCTGATCCTATTACAACTGCCACCCGTCAACAGCAGGAGTATGACTCAAGTCTTTATCTACCGAAGTACGTGAAGATCCAAGTCGCATTGCGCTAGACACGCACACACTGGTAATATTTCTATATTTTTCAGGCAAAAATTCTACTGCTAATTTGGATTGTTCCTGTGGTGGAAAAATCTCAAATTCTGACGTCAAAATTGTCCCCCAATCTTAGTCTTCTGTTTTCTACGAACTGTGTCAAAAGTTCTAAATTCTCCTGTCGCCACAGAACTTAATAAACTGAGTGCAGTCCGTGCCCGTATTTACGGACACAACTACCCTAAATTAACCCTAAGTCGATTACTATTTGATGGGCTACCGAAGTTTCTACTGTGTTAGAAATTGACAGTTTCGATAACGTCGTGACTGGGATTTTAAATTTCACAGATATATTGATAAAGTGTATCTTTCCGTTCTTGATTTAATTCAGTAGGCTACTGGATTTTGATTCTTTTTACACGATTACGGCGAAGCAAAAAGGAGGGTCATGATTTTGACCGGTATGGATGTATGTTCATCTGTGCCCTCATAACTTCTCAAAGTCAAACTCAAACTCATTTATTCCTTTAGGTTTAGTTCTTGACTTTCAATTATTTTTAATTTAATGTGAGTTCACATAGCCTTAACAAGCGGACAATCAAGGCGCTTCCAATGACACCTCATAATATGTCAAATTATGATTAGTTTTTTGTCTGCTTCTTCCCCTCGGGTTAGTCGGTTAGGGTTGGAACAGACGTAAACTTAATAAATAAGATTAGCTTAAACATGAAAACCGACTGTAATTTGACATATCTGTGTGCATGTAATGTGCCTGGGGAGTTCCTGTGACACGAATATGTGTACATGTGTGTGTAAAATTTGACGTGTCCAAATGACACTTGATATCTAAAGGAATAAATGAGTTTGACTTTGACAAGTGGCCGATAAAAAAAAATCGAAAAACCGTCTTCAATATTCGATCTCTTACTTCTTTCAGAGAAAAGGCAAACAAAATAATTAAAAAGACATCCTAACCAGTATACAACTGGCGAAAAAGTCACAGAAAAGCCTATAACGCAATTTCGTTTACTTGGATGGCAATCGAAAATTGTTTCTACCTACGTCCGTTATAGACTTTGAAACCACCCAACCGATGTGCCCCAAACCGATTTCATTAGAAAGGCAATAAGACAAAGATGGTTTTAGACTAAACTAATGCAGTAGGCACAAAATATATTTCTTTTTTTAAGCGCCAGTATCCTCTAGTAGGTACATATTAACACCCAGATACAGAACAAAAATCTTTGTTCGTCACACAAATGCTTGTCCGGAGTGGGAATCGAATACACAACCTACAGAACAGAAGGCAGAGCTACTACCAACCAAGCCTAAACATATATTGTGGCCTTCAAACAAATGAAAGTAGCTTATTACCCATGAAACACAAGAATCTTGTATTGAGTTCTGGAAACCTCTATTATACTCTCAACAAGCCTCAAAAAGGTATTTCAAAGCAAGCCCTGACAAATCACCCATTCTTCCAGAAGGTGAAAGCTGTCGATTCATTAAAGGGAACTTACTTCCCGTTGAAAAGGGAGTGAAAAGGGTTCAATACTGATGTTTCCTATTGTCTTGTATTGTTTCGGGAACCCTACTTCAAGTGGCACAATTGATTGAGGCAATTTTGAAATTAGAATTGTTTTTTGGTGTTCGTGGGAGCTTGACAGCTGGTGAGTATAAATTATAAATATATAATTATAATTATATTATAAACTAGCTGTGCCCGCGACTTCGTCCGCGTGGACTTAGATCTATCCTAGCCTAGAGGATAGAAATAAACTTTTGATTGTTGTTTTGTTTGTTTTTTTCGCATGTATTAACCTATTTTTTTTCGTATATTTTGAACTTTTTTTCCAAATGTTGTCTGGTTGTCTCTATTAACATGCTGTGACGCCCTATAATTGCGGGACCACTATTGTTTAAGACCTTTTATTATTGTAAGTTGTATGTTCAGTGCATCTTGTGTTGGGAGTCCTAAATAAATAAATAAATGTGATGCTTATTATGTCTGTTCGTTACTATTAAAATTATGTTATAATTAAATCTCAAAATACATTATTTCCGTTAGATTCTTACGATATTACTTGGGTTTTGTTAACTGGGAAGGTTAAAGACTTGATTGGATGATGAACTACGTAAGTGAAACTGCAACCATTGCAAATGTATACAATAATGTTTCTCTGTAAAGTATGCTATAGAAGTCGTCTTTTCAGGATATTTCAGGAACGTGCGCATAAAAATTATTTGAATTGCTAAGCCGGGAAAGAGCTCAGTATGGCGGACCGTGCAAAAAGCAACTCAATATTAGGTCTACGTCTGATACCAAAAAAGTTTCTTCTTGTTCTTTGTTTCTGGTCACTGCGGAACATAGGCTCACCGGAGACTGAATGCGTTTAAAACTAAATGGGCAGTTGATAGGAATGAGAGGAATTCTCTAAACTCTTGACTTTCAATCTGGTGCCGTAACATAATTTAGGAAGACTTAAATTTATAAAAGAGCAATGGGCACTCCGACATTTAGTTTAATATATATTGTGTGATGGGAGTCCAGATGCACTCAAGAAATTTAAACATTCGATGAAATAGTTGGTAGGGTCTTATTGTTCCCGCCTGACCGCGCCTGACCGCGGTGGAAACCTTTCGCTGTCAACTATGGTCTCATCCATGATTGACAGCGGGAGATCTTGGGTGGCAGCTCAGTCCTTCTGCAAGGAAGTAATCTCGCAGAAGGAAGCAGCCGAGAGGGTAAGGGAGGAAGAATCTCCTCACTCTGGTAGACGCAAGAGAGTGGGTCGGTGTAGGCAGGTGTATGAGCGCCGCCTGCCACCCTAACGGGAACTTCCGGGCGGTAGATCCGAGGAATATGCCGTCCGACGGATGAGGTCCTCACCGAAGGTTGGCGTGTTTCGTGTTCCGGGCACGGCACTATAGGGAGGTACACATCGTGTTGGGGTCCCAATACGCGAGGACCAACGCCTCTGGCCGGCCGGGTACGGCCGCTACCGTACCCGTAGCCCCAGCGTGAAGGCGTAGTGCAGGAACTCCAAGGGGGTTTTATTGTGTATTCCCCCAGCACTGCTATTAATACACGCCTCCCCAAGGCGTGGGGTATAAGCAAAGTATTTACCCCTTGACAAAAAAAAGCTTCTTATTGTTCCACTTCTCTGTTAAAAGAATGCCATTCCCATTCCCTGCCATTCATTCACTCAATGTCATTCCCTGGGACACTGCTCAATGTTGTATCAGTGTTGTTAGATCATCATACACATATGAAATAAGCCCTGAAGTAACAAAACAGTGTTAAATACAGTGAGAAATAAGTCCCCCGTAACGATCTATTGGATCTAGTTGCTCGCGTCCGCAGGTGTGTACCCTTTGTTTCCCTACACGTACCCTATGAGTGGTGCTAAAGCAGCAACCAAAAAGTAACAGTAGAACTTGTGCCAAGTTCGTCCGGCGAGGTACTGCCACCACACCTGGAATCACACAAGCAGTAGTGCTTGTATCGTGAGATGTATCATCCCCTTCTTGGGTGATGGTCGCAGCAGGATGAGTGCGACTCAGTCTAAGATCCAAATCTTATACTGAGTCGCATTACTGTTGTCATGGGTGTGGGTCGCCACTTACCACCAGGTGGGCCCTCAGCTCGTTACGTAAGTAACTCACAAAAAAAAGATAGCTTAGCATGGTTTGGCCGCCATCTCACCTGATGGAAAGTGAAGATGCGGCCGACGATGAAGCACGCTTGTCTAGGAGAAACCTATTCACTCTACTCTTGAAGACTCCCAAATTGTAATGGTCAGGGAACACAGACTCAGGCAAAGCATTCCACTCCCTTGCAGTACGCACAATAAAAGTAGTTTCAAATCGCTTAGTGCGTATTAATGGTATTTATGTTTTGTTATTTTTGTTGAGCTGCATATTCCTTGATAGACTTCCGCTAATTTATATTGATACATTTGCAATATCTGTGCTGCATCTGAATGTCCAGATAATATCAGCAAAATCGAAAACAAATGTCGCAAGGGTTATTTAATTTCACCCCTGATGATGATGATGATGATGTACCCTGAGGATGATTTACCTATGCGGCTATTTTCTGCCGGACATACGGCCATTGCGTTACTCCAGTGTACTGTAGGTCTCCGTCAAGTAAATGACTCGTTTGATAGGAAGCTTGGTACTCGTATTTAAGATACTGGTTACCATCAACCTTTCGCAGTTCAAAGTACAAAGAAAAACTAAACTACCTTTAAACTAATTACCTAATTAACTAACCTAAACTAAGACTAAACTACGACTAAACCTGTCACCTGCCTTCAAGCGCCTGCTCATATTCATATTGCAATACACCGAACCGCCACACCGAGTCAAGAACGCAGGACTCGGCAGGCGCTAGTAGAACGTTTTGTAAAAAAATTAAAATTTTGCATAAAACATTGAATAACTTTTGATTTTGTGGGTCGATTTTGATAAAATAAACGCTATTCGCTATTCCAGACTCAGCTTAACATTTCTTAGTACCTAGATTTTGATAACAATCTATGGTTTTTGCGTAAAGTGCGCACAAACATACAGACAAACAGACAAAAATTTCAAAAATTGTTTTTTTGCGTTCTATTACTTATTCTTAACGTCTCCCAGTTATTATTTTGTAAAAATATTCAATGTACAGACACGGCAAGTCTACGATTTTATTATATGTATAGATTACTTCTTCTCACAGCTCAGTTGAGAAGCTCTGCTATCTACGGGCCGTGGTTTCGATTCCCAGGGCAAGCATTTATGTATATACCAGCGGATATCCGGCGTGTGTAGCATACTCCCGGCGAGTGTAGCATATCTAGCAGTGGTGCACTCGAATTGCTTTGTTGCGGTGGAAAGGTATGGGTGCCGGTGAAATCACAGGCACTTGGGGCGTTACCATCCCCGCCTCAGAGTGACGCGCGCAATGCAATGCGACTTAGGTCTGCTCATACTTCGGTAGGGAAGGACCTGAGTCGTATTGCAGTTGTTATGGGCAGATGGATGTACTTAACAACTGACCTTAAACTTCTGAATAATAAAAAAACCTATGCTCCGGCGGAAGGGTATGGGTACCGGTGAAATCAAAGGCAAAAATTAAGTTTGCCACTGTTGAATTATTCGTCTTTTTTTTAATATTATAAACTAATTATATCATTAATTAAAATTGTATGAAGTTATGAAAATGTTCGATCAAATCATCCCAGAACTTTCAAGTGGCTCACTTTAGTATAACCTTCAATTAAAATATAATGGGTTCAGATAGTTGTACGTATTTGAGTTAACGGGAAATGCTTTGGCCAATAAAATTTATCGAACACTATTTTAATTATTTTTATTGTTGTTAAGCGCTCAGAAGTTAATCGTGGGTAAGTAGTTCGATAGATCGTTTAGTCGGTTATATTGGTACCGGCTATTTGAGTCGATAAGACATGTCGGATGCCTTCGGGAGGTTTGAAAATTCTGACACAAGACTAGGCGAAAAGAGGAGGAAGAAGTTGGTGATAGTGGATGGGCGATTTAGTAGTATAATTGAAACTGAGTGCTGATAGCAACCATGGCCATACTCCACTGGCCTTGTGACTCAGTTCTGCCTTCTGCGCCGTATGTTCATTACCATTACCAAAACAGGCATTTGTATGACGAACACAGATATTTGTTCTGTTTTTAACCGACTTCCAGGGGAGGTTATTATTTCGGCTGTATTTTTTTTTATTATTTGTTACCACAGTTCTCCGTAATTTATCTTTTTTTTTTATTTGAAAGGATATTCTTTCAGACTGGTCCCATAGACTTTTATCATAATCGACTTTTTGTCGATGTGTGTGTGTCGATGTGTCGAATGTGTACTAAGTATAAGTATACAAAATAATACTATTGCATTGTATCAGTAATCTAGCTCTAAGCTCTATAACTATATCTAGCTCTTTAGTACAAGCTTTGTTAATTTTGATACTAGATGGCTCTGTTTGAAATGTCCATAAATTACTCAATTTTAATAGTAACAACGTCTAATTTTTTTTTGCTATATTACTGCCACGGGATAAGACGTCAGCCCACCTGAATTGATAACAGTACAATAGAGTTTATTTTTATCAAAGAAAAGTTGCTTCTTCATTTTAGAATACAGCCAATTGTAATAACGCATGTCATCTACCAAACGGGATCGGCCTCCCGCGGTATAGAAGCCCTTTCGAAAAGGCGTGTGTCCCTGCAGTGGGGCTTTGAGAGGCTGGTAGGGGATCAAAGGACGAATTTTCTTTTAAAAGATAATTTTACTTTTCCCTGAGGCTACCAAAACAGTCTGCAATATTAAACAAGTATTTTCCATCGTTCTTTAAGGACTCATTAAGCAATCCCTTCGGATATTCGAACACGCCATCTTATATCTCGCTTTAGGATTACAAGACTTCCTAAGTGTGGGTATAGCACCACCCAGGGGGTATGTGCAGGGAATCAAAAGGTACACCTACGGACGCGAGCAACTGGAAGAGATAATCATTGTAACCTCCATTTTGTTTTTAGTTTGTATAATCTGTATTTATATCGTTTATTTTTGCTTTAAGGTGTACAATACAATAAAGTGTATATATCTATTTATCTATTTGTTTTTTACTTTTATAAATACTTGTAATAGAACTTTTTATTTTTTTATTTCTAATTTCTTTGAAGTCTACGATTTGGCAGCATCGAGTAGCAAGAATTATTCGAGTCGATATCAGCTGGAGAAACATATCTTGTACATGTATAACGCCATTTTGAATATCATTACGTGAAAATCATCTGCTCCTTCACCCTTGCTCTCATTTAGCCACTCTCAACCGTTGTTACGTCACAGAAACGTTCGTCGAATTGTAACTTCGGTTGCTCGTTGAAATAATCGAAGTGCTGCTGTGTCACTGGCGTGCATACCGTACCAGCCTCTAATGTTCCCACTGCAGGGACACCGGCCTACTCTGGATAATTGAGAGTGAATGGGCTCTGATCTACCACGGGAGCCCAATCCGGATTGGCAGATGTCACATGTCGAATGTTTGGTTCTAAGACATGCCGGTTTCCTCACGATGTTTTCCGTCACCGTTTTGAGAACGTGGTATTGCGCACATAATTTTTTTCAAGTGAAAAAACTCATTGGTCTACGTGTAGGTTTGAACCTTCAGATTGAAAGCCGGCGTCTATGTCCCTGGGCCACCACGCTCGGCGTGCATAACCACGATAAATATTATTGTGTGGAATTTAGCCGTGTTTTAGCAGAAAAACACGTGCTACTCAATTTAACCCATTTATCTCGCAATCACTGTTTATTTAAGAAAAATAATTATGTGATACTTGTCGAGACCCTCCTCTACCCCACGTGAGATTGGGTGATCTATACTAATATTATAAAGCTGCAGTGTTTGTTTGTTTGTTTGAACGCGCTAATCTCTGGAACTACTGGTCCGATTTGAATGATTCTTTCAGTGTTGGGTAGTCCATTTATCGAGGAAGGCTAACGGCTATGTTTTTTTTTTTTCAAAATTAGTGATCCGTAATAAAATTGCTATTTTGTAACACAAGGTGTAAAATCGAAAACCTATTTTTGCGTGCGCTGTTTCTACGGAAACGAGAAAAACGCGGGTGAAACCGCGGAACACAGCTAGTATTAAATATGAATAAAATGTAATTAAAGTATTGAAGTCAGTTTATTTTGAGTTTAATCAGTCAATTATTCCAGTTTAATTTGGTAGGTGTGGTTTGAGGTGTCGAGACACGGCCCTGGAGCTAAATTGTTACTGTCAACTACACTACTCAGTCAAACTGCTAAGCTCTCCCTCTACCAAAGGAACAGAAGATCCAAGCCAAATCACCCGCCTGTCACTGTGATGTGCATGAATTTTAACCAGCAATTAATTTTAACCAGCACCCACACTCTTCCACCGGAACACAACAATGCGAGTGTAGGTACCACAGTTTAGCGGCAGAATATTATAATAGATTGTTATCAAACTATTTGAACGTTTCGGAAATAAGACTTTTGAAAAGGATGAAAACAGGAATATGATAACAAAAATCAGCCTAGGTTACCTATTTATGTCTCTACTAGGGAGACCTGACTTATGATGATGCCATCCTTGCCAATTTTGATTTACCTTAAGGCATTGCCAATGTATTCTTAGAAAGTATCAAACGAAAATTTATCTCTTCCTTTCCACCGCCATAACAGTCAGTCGCCTGCGAGAAAACTACCCCCTGGTGCTGGTTTGCCGCACCAGGGGGTAGTTTTCTCGCATTTACTGATTTAATTGTCCTCTGAGATTCAGCCCGGGTAATGAGTCGACCTCGACAACCGTTTTGGTTTTCATTCATCTGGATTTGAAGCAGGGCCTTTTGGATTGAATGTCGGTGTCTGTGTTTTTGCCACTATATTTTTCGGCTCTATAATATGTTGGGCAGTAAAAGAATTTATTACTCGACCAGAAACCACATGATCGTAAATTTTATATTATACTTTCAGTGAATAATTAATAGTTCGAGCCTAACATTATTCAAATAATTCAGTAATAAATTATTTGAATAATGTTAGGCTCGAACTGTTACGTGTAATGAAACGAAAACAAAATGTTGGTATTCAATTTATTAACAATCTAACAAAGGGTTCATTACAAAATAGAAATTAGTTTACTCATCGCGCGATTTCCAGAATAGAATACCGCAAAGTTTAAGGGCTTGAACACGATGGTGAAATTCTTGTTCAGTAAAAAAATTCAAGAATGATAAATTTTGGTATATAAAAATTATTTCAAGTTCGCTTTCCGCTCTCACCAAATGTCCGCGTTATGCTACGCCATCTATGATTAATAAACTATTATGTCTGTAAAAAAGACGGATTAATTTTTAAAAATTACCGAAAATCATATTCATGAATATTTCTTACAGCGCCATCGAACCCCAAACTAAGTATAGCTTGTACTATGGGAACTAGATAACTGATAGAATACTTTCTTTTGGTCAATACTTAGGAACATGTAATGTGTATTAACCCAGACTCAGAACAAACATTTTATACTTAATACATACTTGTTCTGATTGAAAATCGAACTCACTACCTATATGCAGAAGGCAGAGCTACTACCAACTGAACTATGAGGTCAATCAAGCATACAGTCAATATTAAAATAGTTCTAAGTTATTAGTATATATAGACTATACAAAATACAATTTTTTTTTTCGTTGAATAACAGATTTTTAGGTTTTAATTATCTCAGTTACTAAACCATAGTCCTTTCCAGACATCGCATACTTTACAAATTTTCACGAGTTTACTTCATGAGTAATATACTCATCCGTCCTCCGTACCAGCTTCTAATGTTCCCACTGCAGGGACACCGGCCTATTCTCGATAATTGAGAGTGAATGGGCTCTGATCTACCACGGGAGCCCAATCCGGATTGGTAGATGTCACATGCCACTGGGCCACCACGCTCTTGGCATACATTATGGTTACTACTTATACTTATTTATTTCCTCCATAGGAAAATCCGGCCAAAGATTGCTGGTCAATTTTATATGAACACTGGTTTGATTGAAAAAAATGTTTGCGGTACTGTTCCACGCTTCCAAAAAAAAAACTACCAATCGAGATGTGGCTCCCGTGGTAGAATAAAGCACGTAAACTTTCAGATCAGACAGACAAAGTTTGTAGGTCCAGTAATAAAGCTTCTTTAATCTTTGGGTACGGAGCATTAATAAATCGTTGTAATTTTATGTAATTGCCTGTAAACAAATGTAATGTTGCCAACTGTAAACTCCCCTTTACCCTAACACTATAAAGTCGGTGAATTTATGCGGTGACAAGGACAAATTAATAGTTCCTCTGTACTGTACAGTGACGAAATATCATTTATAACGGAGATAAAATAATGGGGTAGCTTCGAGGATAATGGAATATGTATTCTACCCTGAATTTGGTAGTTATTTTTGGTGTTACTTACTTGGTTTTAAAACCAACGGGGTTGTTTATGTTTTCAAAATCAAGTTATAATAAAAAATCTTGATAAACTAAATAATTTCTTCAAAAAATCTTCGAAGCATCTATTTATTTACGCCTAGTAGACCACGCCTATTTATTCAAATTTTAAATACTTATTTCAATCTTTTGTCCAACAAAAACAACGATTGTTCTAGAACAAGCGTTATATTGCTCAGGGCAAGTATGGCAGTAGGTAAGGAGTGTTTTGCGAGCTAAATTGCACTTTATTTTGGGGTAGCGAGAGTCCCTATCTATTTGGAGGTATTCAGATAGATCTTATAGACCCAGGCATTTCAATATATTCTGTGGCAAAACCCATTATTTCGGCCTTAGCACCAGGATACGATTACAAAATAAATCTTTTAAAATTCAAAGACCAACTGAAATCTAGACGCACTTTCGAAATCCCTCTGGCCATAAAGCATGTTCCTTCTGTCATTTTCAAGGATTCATCCTGAGTAATGCGTTCTTAGGATGATTTTACATCGGGGATCTGCTAAGTTAAGAGCATAGTGGTCCAGTCAATCTGAAGGTCACTTTTTCACCCAACCGTGAACAAATCAATTTTTCACTTGAAAAATTTATGTATATCTGTTTTCCGCCTTTTGTTTTGTTTTCTTCTTTATCATTCCGCTGCTTGTTTGTTTTTTGTCATAACTACGTTTTATAATGTGTTAAAATAAACTTATATAGCCCAGACACAGAATGATACCAGTCGATATAAAGAGGCAAACTTAATGCTAAAAAGTGACCTCTACCAGCTAAAGACAAGAGCTTTTCAACCACGTAAGTATTTCGTGCATTCCAGTGAAAAGGCAGCCTAAGGGAAAGTTATTCACTTCAGAGCCAGACCCAGAGTGATTTAATACCTAGATTTCGGATTTATTTGATTTAAATATAAATCTATTTAGGCTCGGAAGGGAATGAGACGATTTTTTTCTGGATTAAAACCCGTTTAGTTAACTGGTTCAGTTGTTTATATTCTTTGTGATGCTGCACTCACATTGCTGTATTCCAGTGGAAGGGTGTGGGTGCCGGTAAAATCACATGTGCATGCGATGTAACATTTCCGTCTCGGGTGACGGACGCAACGGGGTGCATCTTGGGTCTCGTCATATTTCGAATTCGGACCTAAGTCGTATCGCTGTTGTTATGTTATAACCAGTAAACATCAGGTGGGCCTTCAACTCATCCCCTCATTTTTATTAAACAAAAAAAGATCATGGAAACATATAAATAGGTTTTACCTACTTAACAAACACAATCCGCAGGGTACCCGATATCCATACATTTTTTATTCAAAACGACTATTTTTCAGAAATATTTTTAACGAGATTATGTCACTAATCGTGTGTTACAAACACAGCAAAAATGGTAAGGATTCTTCTTTAGAAACATTAGGTTTCTAACGCAACTACATAATTTTTTAATTTTTTATTTGAGTAAATGACGGTACGAGCTGAGGGCCTGGTAAGTGGCGACCCCCGCCCATGACAACAGTAATGCGACTCAGTATAAGATTTGGATCTTACACTGCTGCATCCTGCTGCGTCCATCACCCGAGACGGGGATACCAGCAGTCGGGCCCTCAGCTCGTTCCATCACTAATTCACAATAACAAAAAAATATTATAAATATTACTTATTTGTTTGTCCATCGAATTCCCATTTTGGCGACGGAATAAAAGTAGTGCCGGATTTCAATTATAATTTTTTATCTCTCAAAAACACGTTCAATGAATAAATATGCACAGAGCATTTTTCAATAAAATGGTTAATACTCACAAAGAAATTATATTACTACGAAGAGAATACTCAATACTCAATACTCAATAGTTTATTGTATTCCACAATGTAAAAACAGATGTTATAATATTAGGTACAGATCATCATGGACCCTGTCGGGCACAACAATAATATGAAATAGGAATTAGAGAGGAGGAAGATATTATTACAGAAAAATTGTTAACGTAATGTTTCAAGATAATGATTAAGTTAATATAGATTAGAATAACATACGTAGACAGGCGAGTCAATCTGGTTAATGTTTAGCGATTTGTCATTATAGTATTCGGTGATTGTATAATAGGCTTTTTCCGTCAATAGCATTTTTCTTTCCTAGTTATTACTGACATGATTATCAAATTAAGAAAGAATCATCCAAATTGGTCATCTGTGGTCAGCTCCTTTTTAGGGTTCCGTACCCAAAGGGTAAAACGAGGCCCTATTAATAAGACTCCGCTGTCCGTCCGTCTTTCTATCTGTCTGTCTCTCAGCCTGTCCGTTTGTCATCAGGCTATCTCATGAACCGTGATAGTTGAGAGTTGAACACATAAAGAATAGCGATAACATTCCTAATCTATGCAACTACCAAGATAATAGAGATCACTAAGAAGTGAAACCTTTTCTACAGTACAAGAGACATTTCACTTCTATTATTTTATGTTTTCTTCAATCGATAAACCATCATTCTGATTGATAAATAAAGTTTTGTATTTTAAATAGGAACTCAACAGTGGGAACGATATGTTGCGGAAAACCATGTTGCTTGAGTCCGTAGATGCTACTACCATCAGATCCCCAAAACGTGTCCCCCGGGTGGTGCAAAAGGAGCAACACAAAGTAGCAGTCGAACTTGAGCCAAGTTCGCCCGGTGAAGTACTGCCACCACACCAGGTGATCCGCCGCCAAGCAGTGCCGCGTT
Organism: Aplocera efformata; assembly: GCA_921293045.1. NCBI lineage: Eukaryota > Metazoa > Arthropoda > Insecta > Lepidoptera > Geometridae > Aplocera > Aplocera efformata. Next base: position 7,026,014 of record OV121061.1, read on the forward strand.
GCTGTGTTCTGCTTGAAGGGTGTGGGTGCCGGTGACGTTAAATTTGACTGGCGCAACATTGATGCACTCGCATTGCTGTGTTCCGGTAGAAGGGTGTAGGTGCCGGTGTAATTACGGGCACTTGTGACGTTACACCGCCTCGGGTGACGGGCGCAACGGCATGCGACTAGGGACCTAAGTGGTCCTGTCACTAGTAGAATTGTTCAAATATGGAACGCATATAAAGCATGAACTGGCAACATAGGATTCTGCTATCTATGAGCATTTTTGTCTATGGTTCCGGGTGACATTTTAGATCACTTTCTTTTTCTATTTCCCCTGTATCACCGTATGTGCAATGACCATTCATTAATTACTGCAATATCACAAAGTCTCGAATATATAGTTTCTTATTTATAATAATAACACTAAGAATTAAAAAAAACAATTAAATGGAATGGAAATTGAATAATTAATGAGACGGCTCCGTGGCTTAGTTGGTAGTAGTCCTGCCTTCGAAGCGAGGGGTCCCGGGTTCGATTCCCGGCCGGGGCACACTTTGTGTGGTGAGCATGAAGTTTGTTCTCGGGTCTTGGGTATTTGTCTTGTGTTTCTGTGTTTGTCCATGCCATCTGCGACACAGGGAATCCTAGTGCAGAGGTACGAGTGTGTAAACGTTTAAAAAAATAATTATTCGCTGTGTTGCTTTGGTATTACTATCACTTGTTTCACTACTCAAATTTTTCAAACGAGAATGACGTTTTGGGGTAGTTTAGACTACGTTTTAATCAACACACAAAATAAATCAAAGAGATGGTACATTTGAGTACACAGCGCATTCGCAATGTTTCGGGCTGGACGCTTTCCAGAATTTTAATTAATTCCCAAGTTGATTGTGGTCCGATTTGCTACGGCGGAATGTTGCTAACTACGGAATTAGTGCATTGTATGTAGCTTTAGGCTACAAAGAACAGTACAATTGCAAGGGTTTTCATTAATGAAATCAAAGTCAAAAATAATAAACATTTACACAGTCATACCTCTGCACTAGGATTCTCTGTGTCGCAGATGGCATGGACAAACACAGAAACATAAGAAGAAAATCCAAGACCTGAGAACAAAGTGTGCCCCGGCCGGGAATCGAACCCGGGACCCCTCGCTCCGAAGTCAGGGCTACTATCCACTAAAACCGGAGTCGTCAAATCCAAATTTGAGTTATTTTTTAATATCCTTTCTCACCTTAAGTCATCCAACCGATCATCATGAAGCATACACCTTGCCAGGGATACAGAAAAGTACTTAATGTGAATATTTCATCCTGAAATAAAACTGCCAAGTAATTTTATAAATTTAATTGGCAAATAAATGGGAGCTGGAAATTTGAAACGTAGCTTTGGATGCCCTCCAAAAATTTTATTAATGCCAACCTGGACATGACCTCCATATTTTCGGAGCCACAAGCAGAATGTTGAAACTACTTGATTTATTTCAAGTTGACCACATCTAGAGAATCGCAGAGGGTGCAAAGAGGGTGTCTCAGAAGTAATGTTGGTTTTCAAATGTGAAAATTTTTGGTCCAGGGCGCATAGAAGCATAAATGGAGTGACCGATGGGACTGACATAGTCTTAAGAAAGACAAAAGTCCCATAAAAAAAAATAGGACTAAAAAAAAATAAAAAAAATGTGAAAATTTCTACGCCTCAATTTATACATGTCGTAACTTGTCGTAAATACATACATATAACATATAACAAATATGACTTAGATAGAGAACAAATATCAATGTTCATCATATAATTGATTGACCTGAGTGGGAATCGAACCCATGAAATTGCGCAGAAGACAGACCTACAACCGACTAAGCATCGCAAACAATTGTAAAGTTGAATATTCGGGCTCCCAAACACAAATACGAGCAAAATGGTTACCGGAAACCTTAAAATATCAAAATTCCCAAGCGAATCTTTAGATTTCAAAGCCCACAATTAATTTAAAACTGTTCTAGCACACCAAAGTCATTGGATTCTTGCTAAAGTTTGTAACATAATAATCTGGCAAACAATACAGGGGGGAATGAGTATTGTATTTCAATGCAAAAGATTATTTGAGCATAGACTTGAGAGAGTTAGTTTAGTAACTCGTTAACGCGCTGGATTACACTGACACGCGGATAAAAAGTAAGTCGAACTCATATTGAAACTTACGGCGGAAACGCAACACGCGTACTCACCATACCATATACCATTTACCATTTAATTAGAGTAACCATTGCTATATAATTATCGACGGAACGAGCTGAGGGCCCATCTGATGGTAAGTGGTGACCCCGCCCATGACAACAGTAATGCGCGCGACTCAATATGAGATCCAGATCTTTACTGAGTCTCATTCATCCTGCTGCGTCCATCACCCGAGACGTGGATGATACGTCTCATGCGCATGTGATTTCACCGGAACACAGTAATGCAACCACTACTTGGCGGCTGATTCCAGATGTGGTGGCATTACCTCTCCGGACGAACTTGGCACAAGTTCTACTGCTACTTTTGGTTGCTCCTTTAGCACCACCCAGGGGGTACGTGTAGGAAATCAAAGGGTACACACCTATGGACGCGAGCAACTGGACCCCCCAAGTGTTATAAGTGTTATTCTAATACAATATTGCCACGGAGTTACGTTGACCAACGCCAACCAACCGCAATAACAAGAAACCTCGTAGGGTCACCATACCAAAACCATACAGGAACCCTACCACTTTTTTCAGTGCGTATTATTTAAGTACCGTGTGTCATACTTCAGATTAATTGAACGCTCTGCATGCTGCATGGAAAATAATCCTAATTGGATCATTATTTTTTTCCGCACAAATACATCTTGTTTGTCATACAAAAGTCCTTAGTGGATGCTTTTAATAAAATCAACATCTCATTACGATAAAATGATCTCATTACTTGTAATTGAGGCAAATTATTATAGGGTGTTGTGACACAAATTATTTTTGGATGGAACTCACGGCCTACAGCGACCAAACAAACCAGACCGCGAAGTCGAGGTAAACCACAAGTTGAAAATTTATCTACCTAACCCTTGAAGAAAATACGTGATATTATGTATTTATCTTGCAATTTCAATACAATAAAATATTATAGCACTCTCCACAAATTCTCTAGTTAGCTGGAGTGGTATCTTTCTAACTTTGTCAGTCTAAATATGGACTGAGGTCATTTGTATGCAGCGAATTGCAGACAGAAATTTGGCCCGTATATTATACGAGTTGGCATAAATGTAGAACACTGGACGTGAACTGAATATATTTCGCCCATATTGCAGTTCCATCGCATCGCTCTAAAGATCAGATACCTACATCGTGAGACCAAATATATGCGGCTTACATAAATTTAATCTGCGGTGGGAAAGAGACAGAGCAATTCGGAACCACATTTATGCGGCAGTAACTTTAGTGAATCAGCGAGCTGGACAAACTCGCTGGACAAAACGATTCTGAAGCAATTTTATTCCAGCACTTGCGCACGCTTTTTTTTCATAGTGACATAGCAAATCAGATAAGCTTAAACATAAAAACTGACTGTAATCTGACTTGTCTATTTGCATGTAACGTGTCTAAGAAGCTCCTGTGGCATGTTATATGCTCATGAATATGTTTACTTGTGTGTGTAAAATTTGACTTGAGATCTAAAGGAATAAATAAATTTGAGTTAGAGTTTGGTTCAAAATTGTCTCACGAACGAATATAGGGGATTTTTTTTTTTTTTTTTTTTTTTTAATGTAAAGCCTAGCCTTTGGCCGCCATCTCACCTGATGGGAAGTGAAGATGCGGCCGACGATAACCGAGATATCTTTTGCTGCTGATTTCAATGTACTATTACGGACATTGTCAATGGACAACAAGACAAGTTGATTTTGGATAATTACAATATGGAGGGTCCAGTTGCTCGCATCTGTAGGTGTTTACCCTTTGATTCCCTACACGTACCCCTTAGGTGGTGCTAAAGGAGCAACCAAAAGTAGCAGTAGAACTTGTGCCAAGCTCGTCCGGAGAGGTACTGCCACCACACCTGGAATCGGCCGCCAAGTAATAGTGCTCGCTTTATTGTGTTCCGGTGGAAGGGTGTGGGTGCGGTGAAATCACATGCGCGTGAGACGTATCATCCCCGTCTCGGGTGATGGACGCAGCAGGATGAATGCGACTCAGTAAAGATTTGGATCTCATACTGAGTCGCACGCAATACTGTTGTCATGGACGAGGGTCACCACTTACCATCAGGTGGGCCCTCAGCTTGATCCGTCGATAATTATATAGCAATGGTTACTCTAATTAAATGGTAAATAATGGTATGTGGTATGGTGAGAACGCGTGCGCCTTCGACCACTTACCATCAGGTTGGGCCTAAGCTCCTTCCGTCACTTATTAACAAAAAAAAAAACACGTTTTCCATAAAAACCTCATTTCCAACTCACGACACCAGTTATTGCGAGTCGCGACTTCAATCTTTTTAATTATACATTTTCGCCCATAAAAATTCATATCGCCGCCGTGGTAGCTGAAAAAAAAATATTTATATTCACGGTGGTACGCTGGATTAATGGGAACGACCATTCATGTATGAGAGAATGTCTTTATTCCTTTTTTACGAGTTTGTTTTGTATTAAACGGGGATTATAATGGTTATTGTCATTAATAATAGATAAGTATCGGGTAAACGCTCGTTTAACGGCAGCGCACGCAAATTTTTTGATGCCTATATCAGGGTGGGTTCCCCCCAAGAGTTCAAGAGCTTCTGCCTATTCTGGGCCGGGCGTTTAATAGCCGTGGCTTTGTCACCGAAGTTGAATCCATCAGGTGGGCCCTCTGCTCGTTCGGTCATTTATTCAGGTGAAAAAAAAAATATTATCCCGCAGTTTTGCGGAATCAAAAGTAGCCTCAGTTAATTCAGGGTATAAGCTATTCTGGTACCAAGTTTCATCCAAATCCGATGAGCCGTGAGCGTGAAGGAGTAACAAACACACACACCGCACACAATCCTTTCTAATAGCGTGAAGTGTAAAGATTAATATAAAATATATTAAAATTCAAATACAAATTAATATTCGCGTTAACACGTGGACACTTTCTCAAAATATTAATTTTTGAATATTCTCGTTCCTTATAAGATACCTTTAACAATAAACTTTTCCAGACTGTGAATTTACGTATAATCTTGATTTCCTACTGATAGAAGCTACATAGAAGAGTAATAATAAACCAGCTATGTTCTAAAGAATGTTCAGAGCGTGGTGGCCCAGGGGCGTAGACGCCGATTTTCAATCTGAAGGTTGCTGGTTCAAACCCAAACGTGCACCAATTGATATTTATATTTTTTTCATATTTCATTTATTTAGCCAAATGACAATGGATGTCACATAAGGCGCGTCAATAAATAATTACAATCAAATAAAAATAACAATAAAAATAAAAAATTTAAATACATTAGTCTAGATTTCAAAATTTAAATACATTTTGAGATTAAATTGAAATTAAAATTAAAATTAAAATTAAAATTAAAATTAAATTGGTCAAGATAATATCAAGTAATTAAAAATTAAAAAGAAGAAGAATGTCAAGTTATAATGTAAAATCGTAGCTCATAGCGGATTGTCAATTTTGATATTTCATTTGTCACACAAAAATGAATACTCCTTTAGATTTATGACCATATACTCATTTAAGCTATAAAAGGCATTTCCTTCAAAGAATTTTTTTATTTATTTTTGAAATCTGTTATGTGTTGTATGTTCGTAATTTCTGTAGGTAATTTATTGTACATCAATATTTTTACATATTCTCCCTGTTTCTGCACCTTTGTCAATTTAGTGACGGGTAAGCATAGTTTATCTTTGTTTCTTTGAGTTTTTCACTTGAAAAAATTTATGTACGCAATACCACGTTCTCAAAATGGTGACGGAAAACATCGTGAGGAAACCGGCATGTCTTAGAACCAAAAATTCAATACTTACAAAGTAGCAAATACGCAATTTCGTTTACTTGGATGACATTTTTTTTTCTAATTATTTTGATTTAATAACGAAACTACTGAACCGATTTTGATTAAAATCTATGGGACCAATCTGAAATGATATCCTTTCAAATATAAATTAATTTTACAAATCGGTTCATAAAAAAAATATAGTGGAACATAATAGAACCTCCACCTTGAATGAAGTATTGTAGGTTAACTAATGCTTTTTTTTAATGAAGTTATAATAATTTATTTCATACACAATAAATATTAATCTTATAAATATTAGGTTTGTATAAGTGATAAAATTTAAAGGTACAGTTACAATTTTAGTGAAAGACAGCTAATAAAACAATGAACAAATGCTTAATGAGACTACCCTACATTACTCTCAGATCATATCTTAACAATTTCAGAAAGTCCATTAAACCGTAATGGCAGTCCAGAATTAGACAATGCAAAAACTCTTCGCAAAGTTGCGACGGCCGAAGACGAGTTAAAAAGGAAGTGTTGAAATGACTTTGTCAACAAGAATAGAAGGTATTAACGAAAGAGGCTGTTTAGAAATTTAAGGAAGTTTTAAACAATCCTCGATTATTCAAAACCAGTAAAAAGTATTATTATAACATTGAAATTAATATTATTTGCAAAATTGTAATAAAGACTGTGTTCTCAATAGTTATTACGAATGCGAACGTTTGGATGGATGGATGTTTGTTACTCAATCTCGCTAAACGGCTTAACGGATTTGGATGAAATTTAGCTTCTTATCCCGAAAAAATGTACTGTTCCCGTAGGATCAACGGGTTCCCGACCGCGGGTCAGCGACCTTCATATTAAAGTCGGCATCTATGCTTTGGGCTACCACGCTCAAAAACTATCAGCCATCACTAACTAAAACTATAAACGGGCTTTTATATTGCTAATACAGGTATCGTGAATATCTACTTATGTTTCGCAATGCAGGGAAATCGACGAATGATTTCGCACTAGACTCTCCACTAATATCTCTGTATAGTCAGATATGAGTTCGAAATACACTCCATACGCAATTCGCAGCGATCAAACTGAAATAAACCGGCTAATTGGCTCTGTAGCCTAATTGGTGGCAAGCGAAATCCTTCGAAGCCAGCGATGGATTCCGCATTTGCTTTAATAAAATGTATTTGAGGATGAAGTTTGTTCTCGTGCCTTAGTTATTTGTCTTAGTGCAAATGCCCCTAGCCGGTTTGCATGGCTCCCTCCGACGGGGATTTTCAGCATTATCAGGGATCCCTCTCCTAGACGAAAACCCCATACAAAGGGCCATTTTGTCGGGTCGGAATAGTGAATACAAGTCCAAACCTATCACGTCTCATCATGACAGAAGATGGCAACTATATCCGGGACCTCACATAACCCTCCAACTTTCCTCAGATCTGAAAGTGTAAAAGAAGAAATGGGCTAGGAGGAAATAGGCGTTTCTTTGGTCGCGTTACACTTTAGATTCGCATACGAAGGGTTTTGTACCAACAATTGTACTTGATATGATATTAGGAATAATAACTGTGATTAATTAATTAATTAATTTTGCCGCGAACCGCGCAATATCGCTGGTAATAAAAGTTATCGCGTATTCATTTGTAATAATTAGATTATGGATACGTAATTGGTAAATCATATGAACTAATTAGTTGATTACCGTACCGAAATCTAATTGGTTGATTATATTATCGGACTAGTAATGATCGTACTGAGCAGTACCACCAGCGAGAGGGCATAAATAGGCCACCTAATGGCGTGATTTACGAAAACCCCGTAACGTAAAATAAAAAAATATAAGCCCGCGGAAAGTTAAAGCTGCGTTAGTTAAAACATTCGTAAAGTAATGCTCGCATAAAGTTGTACCTAAAGATCATCTGCGACCAAAAATGTATAGTCGATTAAAAAAATCGTGATTTACTTTATGCTCCTGAACTTGCTTTCAAAGGCGAAACACGCGCCGATTCGATTGTTGAGTATTTACTCAGTTATTACAAGTTTAGCAGAGATGTACTATATATTTCCCCTTTTCAGATCATACATGTGGAATTCTTTGGCAATCTCAAGTTAAGGAATGCTGCTAAAGATAAAACAGACATAGGTTGACAGGCATATTAGGAGCAAGCTACATAGGAGCAAGCTACATAGGAGCAACCTAAAGAAGCAGTAGAACTTGTGCCAAGTTCATGCGGAGAAATACTGCCTCCAAATCAAGTAATCGGCCGTCAAGCAGTGCCGTCAAGCAATTGCTGCTTAACCGTCGCTCCACCTGGCCGGGGGGCGCCCTCTACTACGTTTACCTACTCGCGGTCTCCACTCAAGAACTCTCCGAATCTCCAAAACGGCTGGACCGATTTTGACGGGACTTTCACTGGCAGATATCTGATGATATAAGGAATAAATTATGCTGGTTTTACAACACAGACAAAAGAAAGGATTCAGCGCAAAAAATCCTAGCGGGCAAAATCTATGTTAATATTATAAAGCTGCAGTGTTTGTTTGTTTGTTTGAACGCGCTAATCTCTGGAACTACTGGTCCGATTTGAATGATTCTTTCAGTGTTGGGTATTCCATTTATCGAGGAAGGAAGTTGTTTTCAAAAAAATAAAATAAAAAAAATAGTAAAACGCGGGTGAAACCGCGGGGCACAGCTAGTAGTATATAAATATGAATTATTATTAATATTAGATGAAAAATACATGTCACTACTCATCCGAATATTCATGTTTCACAATGCCCCTGTGATACTTCCTTCCCGTTCTTCCAATAACTGAATATGTCGTCTCACGGCGTTGAATGGGTGACCCACTTATGCCATGCCTTCAATTTCCGATTTGATAAATTGTTTATTCAGTATTTTGATGATCGTTTACGTAGAAATACCATTTTATAAAGCGCTCATAGAAAAGCTCGCTTTTTTTGCTTCGTTAGGCATTCTTTATAGATACTGGTCCAGTCGTTTCGGAGATTAGCCGGAACAGACAGAGAGACAAAAATAAAAATAAAAATGTTTTGTTATAAGTACCGTTTCTACTTTCAAATTCATTTAGTAAAACGCTATTTTGACATTACAAACGCTCTCTTTTTTATTTGTACAGGTGATTCCTGTATGAATAAGAATATATATAGTTTACGTTAGGTTACGTTTATATACCCCTGGACAAGGATAACCTGTGTTGCAAGAGGCATGGACACACATAGAAACAAGACAAACAGTCTGCCAAGGCCGGGAATTGAACCCTCGCTTCGATGGCAGCGCTACTACCTACTAAGCTACAGAACCTTCATTATTTATACTTATGAACGTCATACATACACATAGGTACATCTATGGACATTATTTACAGCGCTATATAGCCCCAAAATAACACAAATGCTTGTTTTAAGTGGGAATCAAACCCACAACTACAACCAAGTGAGTTGTTACGCGAATTATTATTAATATGGTGAAACAATCTAGTTCCGAACTAAGTTTTTTAAACTACTTTGAGACTTATCGAAGCAGACATCCTCCAAACAAACTACTAAGTGAATCTTAAGTCTTGTATATTTATCCTTTTCCAGACCTTTTGTGCCAAAGGGTCCAATTTCCGTTTTGATAAATTGTTTATGCAAGTATTTTAGAGGTCCCTTATTGTGTTTACGTTATGTCACAGGAAGTCCGGGGCTTTTGGGGTGCATAATGGAGCTGGAAAAGGGTTGACTGATGTCTTGAAGATAGGATTTTTTATCTTTGCCAGCAACCTAGGTATTTAAGATAGGGTTCTTATCATAATTCTTACTGATATTAAAATCTATACATATATTGTATAGATATAGATGATAAAAGGCTAAAGCGCTCATCGTAGAGGCCTGAAACTTGTAGGGTGTATTCGTTTTATGATGCAGGTATCTGATAAGAAGAATTTTCCGAAATGATACCCCTAAGGGGGTGAAAAACGGAGGTAAACTTTGTATGGGACACCGTGATTCCTTGGTCCAATCTATTTCAAACTTTGCATAAACATTCTTTAACAGAATTGATGGGAGACGTGTTTCGTATCTTGTGTCAATAATAGATCCTTTATTTCTTTTATTTGTAACCAATACTGACGGCAAGAGCTGAAGGTTTATATTAAGTAGTCACCTCCGCCCATAACAACAGCTATATTACGACTCAGGACCTTCCCAACCCAAGTATGAGAAGATCCAAATCGCATCCTGTTGCATCCGTCACCCGGGGCGGGAATATAGCGATTGATGCGAATGTGATTTCACCACTGCTTGGCGGCAGACATCCAATAGTGGCAGTACTTCCGGGTGAACAAGGCACAAGTTTTACTGCTACTTTAGCGCCATTTAGGTTACATGTAAGGATTTAAACTGAATTAACTTATTGAATCGAGGATCATAGACCCACAAAATCATGAATGAAGCGAGATATTCAACCATATGTTGATACGCTAGGAATTCAAAGCACTCTCTTGGAATTGCTCACTTGTTGAACATATGGCTATCTCCGTACAACCTGAGCCTGATCAGAGAGTTGGTAATGTCAGTGAAGTAAACCTTAATACGCTCAAAAGGCTTAAGCGAAACGCAGACGGGCAATTAAAATCGGTCATCGAGTTATTTCCAACTACCGCAGACTCCTGAGTTGTAATGAGACTTCATTATAGTGAAATTACGGTGTTTATATCCAATTGGACGCCAACTGCGTATGCTATATGCATTATCGCGTGTAACTTTTTATGATAAATATATCCTTTTCTTATTCAATCACGACCTATAATTGACAGACAGTAGTTGTTTCGACTTTTTTATGACAGCTAGACGTTTTTGGTATTTACTTATACGTTTTAACAAAGATTCTTAAATTGGCTAATTAACAAGAAAATATTAAATCATATACCCATAATTCGTATTAATTTTTAAATTAATTAGAGTGATTTAACTATACAATGCTCTGCGGGTTCAATGCATTTAAGGGGGTTCTGTTGTTTGAATGAGGCTGCTGTTGTTTGTTCAAACAACAGCAGCCTCCATTCATTGGGAGGTCCAAATCACTCCACGTCATTAATTACTAACAATATATGTAAGTTTGTTTTTGTATTACTAATACCAATGGCCTATGATTAAAAGTTAACTATGAAATAATTTAAAATGAAATGAAATGTATAAACATATCGCCATATTTGTGTAAAAATAACATTAAATTAATTATTAACATTATATGAAATACTTGGTTTAATCATTAATACATGGCCATAAATACACAGTACGACTATTATTGGGCCGATCAAAATCTTTCGTCTGCGTTAGCTTTTAATCCCCGAAGAAATGAACTCCAGCCACCGTTAAAAGTTGAGGACAAGACTCAGAAGTTTTGAGATTGTTCAACTCAAGTTGTATTTTAGAAGTCTTGGGTTAATTTTGCGGGAAAATGCGAGTTATGGTCGCATTTTCTCGTAAAACTACACTACACTACTCATGAGTTAAATTTCGTAAGATTTGCGAACTATGTTTTGAGATTCTCGCATACCTGCTGTGGGCTTTGTCGGCCTATTATGAGAAGTATTTAATAAACTAGCTAGTTAGTTAAATAATTAGTTACGTGGTATCAAAAGTAGCCAATATTATAATATGGTGGTTAATCCAGGATATAAGCTATCCTGGTACCAAATTTCGTCCAAACCTGTTGAGCGGTTTGAGCGTGAAGTAATTACAGTAATTCAGACATCAAAGTTTCGCCTTTAATACTGTGATAATAAATTCATGGCTATTTCACACAGCGCCATTGAGCCCCAAATTAAGCATAGCTTGTGCTATGGGAACTATAATATATAACTGATAGAATACTTAGGCGAAGTGAAAACCTACCACTAAATTACAAGATCTCACTTTAAAGGTAGCAGGATTTGTAGCTGTGCCTTTTAGGCAGGTTTTGGGTTTGATTCCCAATCACAATTAAATGACCTAAATATATCAATCATTTATTAAGTTCCCATAGTATCTGCAAGCTTAGTTTGGGCCTAGATGGTACTGTGTATAATGTCCCTGCATATTTTATTTTTGTTTTATAAGGGTCTAATTTTTGGCAGCTTCCGATATATCATTGTTCCCGAACTTAATTAATTATGTAAAAAAATCCATCTCCGATTTCCGATAGACCAAATGGAGCCCAAAATACGTCGACGTCGAGACAGACCACCTGCTCGTTAGTCTGGCGACATTATAAAGTAATGTCCCACTGCTGGTAGAATAGCCTATTCTCGATAATTGAGAGTGAATGGACATTGATCAACCACGGGGGCCCAATTCGGATTGGTAGATGTCACGTCTTCGAATTTTTGGTTCTAAGACATGCCGGTTTCCTCACGATGTTTTCCTTCACCCTTTCGAGAACATGGTATTGCGCACATACCTTTTTCGAGTGAAAACTCATTGGTCAGCGACCTTCGGATTGAAAGTCGTCTGTACCCCTGAGCTACCACGCTCTCGCTGATTAGTTAGATAGAAGAAAAACCATATAGACCTCCGCAAATAGCAACGTTGCATTAAAATAGGGTTCACGATTTCCGACTTCAAAATATATCCGTCATTGATAGGGTAAATGCTTATAACTGTTGAATGCGATGTTCAGAGAACCGATAATCGAAGCTGACAATTGCCAATCACTATGCATTCCCATCACTATTCGAATCGACCGGTATCGGCTTTAAACTACATGACATTCTGTAGAAAAATATTCTATAAAAACCCGGGACCCCTCGCTTCGAAGGCAGGGCAACCAACTAAGCCACGGAACATCAATTACCAGTACGCTATAAAAGAAATACATTTTGTGCCTAATGCATTGTTCTAGTGGTCTATTACCTTTCTAATGAAACTGGTTTGTGGCACAATGGTTTGATGGTTCCAAAATGTATAAAGGACATAGGTAGAAACAATATGTGTATTTTATATATTACGATATATTTTTACAAATATGTACGGTACAAGTATTCTATCAGTAATCTTGTTCCTACAGTACAAGTTATGCTTAGTTTCTATGTTGACTTGGGTACAGCAACCATACAAAATAAAGTACAATAATAATAGTTCAAAATAAACAATTTTGAATGCTTTTATTTTTACGTGACAGATATTGGTGCACTGAGTAGAAAGCAGAAAACAAATGAGATACCTGTTTGTCTTCTTAATTGAACTGTACTATTGAATTGAACTATTACTTAATTGAATTGATCTATCTTTTTGCGAATAGATTAGCGATAATTGAATGAAAGTGGAAGCTAAGTGTGATGCTCAGTGAATCGATAACCGCAGCTGAGGGTCGCCTTTCACTATACATTCCCATCACTATGGAATCGACCAGCAATTATCGGCTTTTAACTACACGAGCCCAGGGACATAGACGCCGACTTTCAATCTGAAGGTCGCTAGTTCAAACCCACACGTGCACCAATGAGTTTTTTCACTTGAAAAATTTATGAGCGCAATACCACGTTGTCGAAACGGTGAAGGAAAACATTGTGAGGAAAGCGGCATGTCTTAGAATCAAAAATTTGAAGCCAACCCGGATTTGGCTTCCGTTGTAAATCAAAGCCCATTCACTCTCAATTATCGAGAGTAGGCCGGTGTCCCTGCAGTGGGAACATCAGAGGCTGGTACAGAACTACAGGAGATTTAAGAAATGTATTTTGTAATACAAGTATAATGGAATCTTGTAGTATTTTTGACTTGCTTCAACTCAGGTGGTAGTAATTCTGCCTTCTATTCTGTTTCTATTCTAATTCTGTTTGATTCCCAGCCAGAAAATATTTGTGACAAAAAAAAAAAAACTAACTACTATTATGTATTATGTAAATACTACTATGTACTATTATGTAAATATAAACTATGTACTATTATTGTAAATATATGTATGTACTATTATGTAAATATGACTTTTCATTTCAAATGGCTATCAAACTGAACCAGATTTTTGGTAGAAATCTTATACCTTATTTTTTGTAAATTCATAAACTTATTATAATACATATTAACACCCAGTCTCAGAACAAACATTTTATGTTGTTCACACAAATGCTTGTTCTGAATGAGAATCGAACCCACGACTAACAGAGTAGAAGGCAGAGCTACTACCAACTGAGCTTTGAGGCCAGAAAAATACCATAGGCCATAGATTAAAAACTCCTTTTACGAATAAATTGTATTGCATGTTAGCTTATGCTGAATGCGATATTCCAGGGACCAATAACCGCAGCTGAGGATCGCCATTCACAACTCTATGCATTCCCAACTCTATAGAATCGATCAGCAATTATCGCTTTTGAAGCTACGAATGATTTACATGGATTTAAATAGTAGGGGAGAGCGTGGTGGCCCAGGGGCATAGACGCCAACTTCAATCTGAAGGTTGCTGGTTCAAACCCACACGTGCACCAATGAGTTTTTTCACTTGAAAAAAAATGATGTGCGCAATACCATGTTCTCAAAACGGTGACGGAAAACATCGTGAGGAAACCGGCATGTCTTAGAACCAAAAATTCGACGGCATGTGACATCTACCAATCCGGATTGGGCTCCCGTGGTAGATCAGAGCCCATTCACTCTCAATTATCGAGAGTATGCCGGTGTCCTTGCAGTGGGAACATTAGAGGCTGGTACGGATAGATAGTAGGGGAGATGTGTCTTTTTTAACATTTTGTTAATAGAGAGTAGACGGCTCCGTAGCTTCGTTGGTAGCTTTGGAAGCGAGGGGTCCCAGGTTTGTTTTCCAGCCGGGACACGCAGTGTGGTGATCATAAAGTTTGTAATCGGATATTGGGTGTTTGTCTTGTGTTTATGTCATGCCATCTGCGACATAGGGTATCCTATTGCAGGGGTATGAGAGTGAGTGTTTATTTATTTACTACACACTAACACTATAAATAAACATAATCACACAATAGTTATTTATATATTATACATATAAAAGTAGAGGGATATATACGCACACTGTAACGCAAAAAAGGTAAGAATTACTATCCTTGGATTATATTTAACATTCTACATAGACTCGAGTTACAACAAATTATGTGCATGCACCTTATTTAGGCAGATCATGGCCTAGGAGCTAGTGACGTATCTTCTAGGTTTTGTTAACATCATTGGTGATTAAAATGGAGAATATCCTCTATTACACAAAGCGTACTTTTAACGCAAATTTAAAATCTGAAGGTTATTGCTTTAAATCTTATTTCACTATTTATTTGCGTAAAAAACGAAAACTGGGAAGTAAACCACAAATGTTTGCCTCGGCTGGTAATCGAACCTAGGACCTCTCGAATGTAAGGTTACTTCTAAGTTTTACCTCCAGCCGTTAGCATTGAATTCCAGTTTGAACACAATTCCATTTCAATCCTAACAGGCTGGGTCATTTTCCGCTTCACCAAAAACCAAATACGCGGATAACATGGAAATACGAATCCAAAACAATATCGGAACTTTTCCAAGAAAAATAAAATGGTTACTCAGCATTTACATAATAGGTAACCTTGCCGGCCAAATGTCAAGACAGGATATCCGGTAAAAAATAAATGCGGGGAGAAAAAGGGTTTTTGATGTTTGGATTGACTAAGGTCTCTGCTACACAGGCAAGAGCTCGCTTGGCGGTCGGCTACGCTGCACCAAGTGATATTATCCTGTAGCGTACTAACGCACCATTTTATTATTGCAATATAAATAGTTAGTTTTCTTTTCAGATAAACTAATATAATTTATTCTGAGAACTGTAATCTTTAGCCTCAAACATTGTAAATCTCAAACTCTTTAATTCCTTTAGATCTCAAATATCGTTTGGACACGTAAAATTTTACACACGCAAGTAAACATATTTTTGAGAATATAACGTTTCACAGGAGCTTCTTAGGTACATTACATGTACACATATACATAATTATATGCTTGCGTTTTCAATAAAAGTCTTATGTAACATGATTTCAAACCTTTTGATTGGACACTACAATTTTTTTTTGCGATAATTCATAGATTTCAAGCTGGACCTTAAACAGCTTACTACCCTACCTCCCTTGTTATATACCACCAATAATGAATACCATTATTGTTTGTTCATGATATTTTACATTACTGGAAGTTCAAACTCATTGTTGGTTTAAAAACCGCAACCTACGGAATTAAAAACGACCCTATTAAGCCATCAATCCTTTAAAAATTCGGTTGGTTTCCCCAATTAACACAAAACACAAAATAATTTTAACAAGGTGGTTTATTTATTGAATACGTGTTCATTGTAATGATGTTTACTCTAAATTATCGCTCTGGTGTCGACTAAACAAAAATACTAATAGCAAAGCAATTTTTTTTTTTACATCGTTGACTGGCTCAACAGGGTGTAGTAGCTATAAGCACCTTTAAGTATCTGAAAGTAAAATAAAATATTAAAAATAATGGTTAAAAATTTGAATCCCATCGAGAGCCTACCGCTCTCATCAAAAGCTTTATGATGAGGAGTGTTTTGAGGAACTGTTTGCGTATGAAAAACAACCTGGATCCTTCCTTCCGTACAAGCAGGTTGTGGAATGAACTTCCTTAAATGGTATTTGCTTCATATCCTGGAGTCCATTACAAAAAACAGACTAGAATAATAGATAATTTAATTACTCATAATTTTTACATATAAAACAACATAAAATCTAAGCTCCAACTCTTGGCAAAGCCAAATCTGAGTTGTTTGATGTCACGCAAATCATCAAATTTTTAGGACACACCGATTTCCTTACGATGTTTTGATCACTGTTTTCAGAACGATGTACTGTAATATTATCATAGTAATATTATAAATGCAAAAGATTGTCGGTAATATTCACTTTTTCACGTCTTCATGACTGAACTCATACCCTGGATTAACACATAGAGTACTTTTATCCCGAAAAGGAAAATATAATACTCCTGTCAGTTTTGTTCCCACAGTCTCCTGTTGAATTTAAAATCGAGGGGGCGGCTAGAAAAAAAAATTAGTTAGCATAACTTACACTGATAAAAGTAGGAACTGTGAGGTTTGTGAACGGCCCGGCAGAGAACACAACGATCTTCCTGAACTGTGCGGTGAGTATGAACATATCCTTACGATGCCGCACATCGCTTGCCCACCAGGTACTCTCGTATGGACCAAGCATTAGGTTATGACTCTGGAAGAAAATGAATAATATATACTTAGATAGATAGATAATACTCTTAATTGTAAATTATACCTTAAATCAAAAAACGAACTGGACAAAATTTATATGCACAATGCGCGGTCTTATCACTTATAGCGATTTCTTTCAAGCATTATTTATGTATTTAAAAATCAAATGCCGTGCGCTAGTTTTTTTTTTGGAAAAATCACTTTTCATAGTTATAATTTTTTTTACAACTAATATACTATTATACATATTACACAATTTATAAACCTTAAATGTTGAAATCAGACTCGAACTCAGCATATGCTGGCTGTGGAAACCAGCGCTGGTTCTCCGTTGGAGCCGTTAAAATTTGTGACGTCACGAACTGTTGTCATACATCATAGGTATTATTACGGAAAGAGGATACAAGAAAAGAAAGTAAAAAGTATGATATTGTTTCCACTCTCACTACAGGGACACTGAGCTACTCTCGATTATTGTAAGTGAATGGGCTACCACGGGAAACCAAACCTGATTGGCAGATGTCACCGTTTTGAGAACGCATACATTTTTGAAGTGAAAATCTCAGTGTTGCACTTGTGGGTTTCAACCAGCGCCGTTCAGACTGAAAGTCGGTGTTTTGTACTACTGGGCCACCACGCCCACAACATAAATTGTACTATGGGACAACTGATATAATGCTAAGTAACACCTAAACAGAACAAACGTATATTTTCGTCACGCTATACTTGTCCTGGCTGGAAATTGAACCCATAACCTCCAGCGCAGAAGGTAGAGTATCAACTGAGCTGTGATATCAGTAATAATGTGACTTAATATTATACTATTCTAAACTTATATGAAATTATTAAAGAAGATGGACCTCGTGAACCATACCTGATGAGTTTTTTAACAAAAAGTGAATTCATTACAATAAAAAGTCTTGACCATTATATTGAGGGCAGAAAAAAATAGGTCAATTATTAAATTTCACCAACTTGCCGGCTTATCTCAAAATTTTGGCTGCAAAGTTTTTCATGACCAAAGTTACACCGATCTCATTTCGATGTCCATTCAAACTCGAAATAAACTGCTATGAAATAGTTTCCAGCGAATCGTGGGCTCATGCATTATTCAATATCCATCGGCAATCGTTAGCCGATTCGTATCGAAGCCACGCAAGTACTGGGAGAAATTGTTGCAGCTGAAATAACTGTTATTTCGGTGACACACTAACTGATTTCGAGCTTTGGTTTCGGGAGTGACGGAACGAGCTGAAAGTCCATGGTGGTAAGTGGTTACCCCCCCGCCCATGACAACAGCAATCCTAATCAGAACAAGAACTCAGCTCAGGAAACCTGACTGCCTATATATAAAATTTGGAAGATGTGTACTTGTGTTAAAAACCTTTAGATATCAAGCGACTGATAAGAGAAATAAAACTGACTTCAATACTTTCATTGTTATTTCTTGTCCTTCTTTCGCCTATGGCCCCCATAGGCGAAAGAAATATACGCAAAAAGCAAAATACACAATTTAGTTTACTTGAATGCCATATTTACTCCAAGTATTTTGGTATGGTAGCCAAACAATCCAACCAATTTTGATAAAATATTCTATAGGATTTTTTAATACAATTTTCAATTAAGTTTATTAAAAAAAAAGTTTCCTCTTAGTGGGTTGATAGATAACGGAGTTATAGTATAACCAACGCCGGATTAGCATCCTCCTTTGGACGTCTGTTGAAGAGAGAATAAAGTTGTACAACTTACTGAGTAGAGGACATCATTGCTATGCCAACAATATATAAACAGTTGCGCGACTCCAAATACTAGGTATTCAGTGGTTAAAAATTGCTGCATTGGATTCGTTTCGATCTGAAATAGAGCAAAAAGTATGTAAGTAAGTAAGAGGATATGTATGTTTCGTCATAAGGGCTGATTTTTTGCCATGAAGCTTTTATAAGACTTGTGACTAAATAAAAGACTTGTGACTAAAGGCCGGTGTCCCTGCAGTGGGAGCTGGTACGGACTAAATAAACAAGAATCATTAAAATCATTACGTTAGCATTTTTTTTTACATACTCATACCTCTGTACTAGTATTCCCTGTGTCGCAGATGGCATGGACAAGCACAGAAACATAAGACAAACACCCAAGACCCGAGAACAAACTTCATGCTCACCACACAAAGTGTGCCCCGGCCGGGAATCGAACCCGGGACCCCTCGCTTCGAAGGCAGGGCTACTACCAACTAAGCCACGGAGCCGTCTTAATATAACATTATTTTTTAGCATGTCGATTAAAAAATAAACTAATAAACATAAGCTGTTGACTCACGGTGATTTGGTACGCTGTAACACAAAGCATCACTGAACAGACGAACATGTAAAGTAGCATGATTGGAGAGAGGCAGGAGTCAAACAGACTGGCAAATCTGAAAAATAAATAAATAAACATTCATGGACATTACACATAGTGCCATCTAGCTCCAAATTAAGCGCAGCTTGTACTCTGGAAACCAAATGACCGATTATGTATTGCTTCTATTTGTAAATACATACATATAAACATAGTATAATTGTTAGACGATTAAAGTCTAATAATTGAGTCCAATCAGTATGACTTATTGTATAAATATGACAATGATAATGTTCCTTACGATTTTTCCTTCGAGTAGTGCCCTACATTCCTTATAATGTCATAAATGTCTAAAAACTAAACTTAGTTAAGGGTTTAGTAGCAGAAATTAATCAAATAAGTTATTTAATATAGCTCACGTGCAATACCACGGCGACAACGTAATAGTTTTGGTAAATACCATTTGGTCTACCGAGTTTTCACTATGTTCCAATTAAGGCGAAGACACACAGAAGCGTACTGCCTGACGCTACGCTTAGTCAATAGCGTAGCTCGAGTTCGCTTTTTATTTATACATAATTTTAATATATTATAATTATTTATTAATTATAATTATACATAAAAATTAGCCGCTGTTAAGTAAGTAAGTATAACTGTTAAGTATAAACAAAAAAAAACATTAAAATTTAGTAAAAAATTTTTTTATAGAAAATACTAGTTGCTAGTTATAAATGTTGCTGATTTTAGTACCGAAAATGATTAATAATTAGTCTAACAACACGGCATCAAATATCAGTTAACCAGCCTTAGCATAAAACTATTTGGACATTCACCTAGCACGTTTTAGCACTAGAATTTGTGCCAGGTTCGTCTGCCAGGTACTGCCAACAGATCTGGAATCTGCCGCCAAGCAGTAGTGCTTGCATTACAAGTTTCCAGCGGAAGAGTGTGCCTGTCGGTAGAATCACATGCGAATGAGACGTATCATCCCCGTCTCGAGTGATGGACGCAGCTAGATGAGTGCGACTCAGCGTAAGATCCAAATCTTATACTGAGTTGCATTACTGTTGTCATGGGCAAGGGCCACCAGGTGGACCTTCAGCTCGTTCCGTCACTATTCACATAAAAAAAACAGCGTAGCTCCTACCTGTGTGATATCAACTTATGTTTACAAAACTTCCACAATGTTCCACTTAGCAACACTTTAAATTAAATCCCATATCTCCAAAGTTCGTGCAAAACACACGCGATCCCATTACAAGTGGGAAGTCAATCTAAGTTGCACAGTAACGTTTACGGCTCGCTTACACCTACCCAGCTTCAATACAATACTCTTTTGCCTGGATTGGATAGAGGGGTATTCAGATAAATATCTCCTCTTTTTTACAGTTATTTTGATGGCTAGTGTGGTCAATTTATTTGAGTTTATAGTTATGGAATATCAGGTAGGAAAGAAACAAACATTAAATTTTTTCGCATAATTTTTTTTTACCGATAATATTGTGGACCGCGGATTTTCTTGACAACTTTATCCGGACTTTTGGTGAGGGCAGATGGCTCTCAACTGACTTAAAAACTAAAATTGAATATAGCAGCTAACCAAGAGCACCACTTAGGTAAGGACCTCGGCTTGGCTCGCTGCTAAAATTCATTCAGGGCGAGCGGACAAAGGGATTATTCAACCCCGCTAGCGGGATCAGTGCAATGATGGACTTTGCTCTGACTGAATGATCTCTGAGAATATGTCTCGGTCTACGGAGTGAGGAGTTATCCGGAGGCTCTATCGGGTAGTCAGGTAACGTGGAGACTAGGGAGATTGGGTGGGACCTGATCCTTTCATAATACCGCTTGGAAGCCAGTTTTATGAATCGCGCAATGTACTTAAAACGGGTGTCTCTTTAAAGAGAACAATCATGGCCGTACCTCGACTCGACTTAGCAGTAAGCGAAGCGCCTTACGCTATCTGCTAAACGACAGGTCCAGGTTTTGATCACTCGTACAAGCATTTGTATGATTAGTATGAAATTTGTGTACATGGTATATGTGTTCGTGATGTAAGAAACTTATTTTTTGATTCAATTATTATTTATTACACAGTAGATGTAATCGCACCTTTGGCGATAAATTCTTAGAGCATAGTTTATGAGTTCAAGGGAATTAACATGGCAACACTGGAATTGTCTGTTTTTATTGCGTTATGTACGTAAATTGTTGTTTGTCGTTGTTTGAGGGATCGTAATTAATTAGTAGAATGTTCTGTTACGCGTTCCAGGAACTGAGTATGAGTAGTCACGCTTATTAATTTTTGGATCAAGGAATAACTGGTATTTTCGCGATGTGTATGACATATTAATATGGATAACTTAAGTATTGAATTTAATAATTGGATTCGGGCTAATTGGCGTCTTTTAATTAGCCAAAAGATTTTTTTTGTGTTTCGTAAGCGATATTTTATTATTATTTTGAATTAATTTGCTTGATTTATGTTGTCTCTGTAGAGCATAATAAAATATTCACAGATTTTTTTATCTCTAACGACAGAAAATCATCCGTAATAAAGACGGAATTTCCGATTTCAGTAAGTACTAATCAATTAAAAAGTATAGTTAAACATTTTTTTTTTTAACTACTACACTATTCAGTTAAATTATTATTTAGATGTCAAGTTGGAACTTTTTAGGCACCTAACCTTCAAATAAGGTCGTACACTTACTTGCATAACTCCACATGGCGCCTATGGCAATCCTTCATTCTCTTCATGGCTACCTCCTCAGGCACCGGATTCCTTACTGTCCCAAATATATTACTGGAATCAATCCTCAATAGTTCAAGTTCTGCTTTGAAAAACACCATGACCACCATCGAATTGGTATCGAAAGATGTGATCCATCCACCTCCATATACAGCAGCATAGGTCTGATAAGCCGACGCGGCCAGGTATCCAGGAATTTTGGACTTATCAAAGGGTACCCACGAGCTCACAACTTCTAAATAAACTTCTGTGCCGTTCCTCACGTTTTCTCTGTAAGTAACCGAGCAGAAGTACTTGAAAATTGGCTGAAACGTCACGATGATGACCGTAGTATACATCAAAGACCAATATAAATATGTGATCTTTCGACAATACGCCGTAAAGTTCTTTATCAAATCGATTTTGATTGGATCGTTCGTGTCGCGTTGGTACAAGTCTGCTCGCGTCACGTATTCTATCAAGGAAATCCAATACTTCTGCCAGCAGAGGAACGTCGTGACCTTGACAACGCTCATCGTAGCAAGCATCGTGATCTTCAGATTGTTTAAAAGCAAATTCATGTTACTTTTTACGAACCAGACGTCAACATACTCCGTTCCAGTGAAGACTGTAACGGCTAAGTGCATGAATAAGTAAAAATATCTCAGTGATTTTCTGTCGGGCAACAGAAGGCCCCAGAATTTGAGGGCTTTCACGTTTGGCCCTAAGAGGGGTCGTTTCGGGTTTTCCAACTTGGAGAAAATACGCGCCAGCATTTTGTATGGGATCTCGTGAAATCTGAACGTGTAATAAGCAGAAAATCCGTGCGTTATTATAGCTGAAACGCCTTTGAAATATTTTAATTACAGAAATAGTTTTGGGACGCAGTCGAATAAAATGTCGATGAAAACACGGCATGTTTGTATTCGAATAATAATGAAGACAATCGTTTAGTAACTATACTTCTACAATATATTTCTTGATAAACAATAACCGACCTACCTAATATGTAATGATAAAGTTTGTTGTTTCCTATTTAATAAAAACTTGCCTAATATTGCTAGAGGGTCAGTTATTAAGGATGGTTAGAAGATGATATCAGTAAGAATATTTATTTACTGACATCAACTTATAAGATTTTGAAAGTAGTCAGTTGTATTACATCGAATTTTATAAATCATCGCATTTTAAAGGCCACTGTATATACAAAATATGAGTCGTTTCGGTTTTGTTCAATATATATCATGGTTGAAGCTTTGTTTAATTTATACGGTATTAAAGACCTTCATTTATAATTCAAGTACGATAAATATATGATATTATCTATTTAAAATGATGTATTGTAGTTATTTGTTTTTTTTTGTCCCAAGAAATTAGAATTCATAAAAACGAACGGGATAAAACGAATTTATCGACACCAAATAATATCACACGAGATCCCAACTCTATTTTTTTAATTCAACTAACACACTGTGATTATTTCGATATAATCACAGACAGAGGTGTCATAACGTCTTACTTCTAATAATCACATATAATTTTATAATTATTGTAGACAATGAAATTCTTAATAACACTTTTAATTATATTTTGTAGTGCTTCAGATATTTGGTTGGGTTTATATATCTGTGTCTCATATAACGTAGAGGGCCAGTGTATTCAAAAAATATTTTTTAATGTGGTCAAGTGCGAGCCGACTTAACTATTATAATTAAATAAAAATAAACGTTGATTTAATTATTAGGAATATTATTGCAACATTACTTAGCATTTGTCTACAATAATTAAAACAAACCGTTAAAATATAATGTAAAAACAAAATTAAAATTCCCAACAAAATTAAATTGTTTTAAAATGAACTTGTGTTTGTAGCTTTATTTTATTAAATGTATCTTTCTCCTAATTAAAACAGTGAACTAGCTTTACGCGTAGCTTTGCTTCGGTCTTTCTATTACTTGTTCTTCTATTTTTCTTCTTTCACGATCAAAAAACTAATCGAATTTGAATGATATTTGCTACCAGGATGTAAATCCTGGATTAATATCCCGAAAAACCGCGGTTAACCCCGCGAGCCAGCTAGTTCTTTCCTACGAATATATATTCATGGACTGTCTCGGGACAAGCTGGTTAAACATACCACTTCAGCCACTTGAGAGACTTCCGCTCTGACAGCTGTTTTTTACTGTACTGTACTGTTTTTTATATGTTGTTGGCCGCAGATGGCCTCGACAACTTTACATAGGCTTTTGATGAGGGCGCATGGCTCTCAACTGACCTCAAACTTATGTTTATTTTGCCAATAAACATAAGTTTGCCGTGGGCCGTTTTTGCGCGTTTTAAAGATGAACAGTCATCTTTACTTATTGAAATTGTAACGAAAACTTGCACATAAACAAAACAAATAACGAAACGAGAATAATAAACGCTCCTTTTCTAATTATTTGAAGTCATAAAAAGCTTTTGTCCTGAAAAGTTTCTTTGCAAAATAAAAACTCCAATGTCTCACTGTTCTATGTATAAAGGCAAAAAATAATTGCTTTTTAATTGAAGTACCCTGTACTTAAGAAAACGTAGCTCACTTCAGAATTGCGACGACTGCTTTCAAAAGAATTATTGTTATGTAATAACATTTATAATGATTATATTTTTTTTTACGTTTCCTTGCTTCAATAGTAAAAAGCGGAACCCATATAGAATTACTTTGTTGTCAGTCTGTCTACCACAACAGTGTTGTCTTTCTACCACAACAGTGGTGTCTGTCCACCACTGTTGTCAAGACCCTGTTTCTCAGGAACGCGTGGAGATATCTATTATAGTTGAAATTAATACCAAATACTCAAGTCTGCAATCTATAGGAGCGGTGAAAAAATCAAAAATCTATGTGAACGCACTCAAAGATGCGGCCGTTTATTCTACGTGTATGCCACCCGCATTTTGAGCCGCAAGGAATCAAAACCAACAAATGGTTACCCATACAAATTCTGACCGGGCCGAAGGTTGCTTACGGTAAAAACTTTTCTCAAGTTCCACTGCTATTTGTTGTTGCTTATCACAACCCAGAGGGTACCTGTAGGGGTCTCAGGGTATTCATGGTATTATACCACTGTAGTGGCAATGTCCTAAAAAATGTAAAGATATAGTAATTATATTTAAACTTATGTATTTGTGTATACAAGTTAGTTTCTGTTTGAAATCATGGGTTATCTTGGGTAGATGCCAGCGGCTAAAATTCGAAACTAAGCTAGAATTTAAATTATTCAAGCTCTAAATAACTCTCAAAACTTTATGGCGTGGAAATTGTTGTAAATATAGAATATTTTGCATAGCATAATCCCACTTTATTGCAGCGAAAATGTGTCTAAACTGGTATAAATCATTCTAAATTATACACGTATAATATAATACATACTTTAAGATTGCGGTGGCCCAGACAGACGCCAACTCACAATCGCTGGTTCAAACCTACACGTGCACCAATTAGTTTTTCACTTGAAAGATTTATGTGCGCAACACTTGTTGAAGCGGTGAAGGAAAACAACGTGAGGAAACCGGCATGTGTTAGAACCAAAAATTCGAAGAAATGTGACTGTACCAATCCGGATTGGGCTCCCGTGGTAGATCTAAGCCCATTCACTCTCAATTATCGGGAGTAGGCCGGTGTCCTTGCAGTGGCCGTGGGCTCGATTCCGACCCATACTACCCATATGATTATGCTCGAAATTCCTGATACGAAACTATATTATTTATGCTTAAAAGAAGGTCCCAACTTCTATGTAATTGCACAAAAATGCTACACTAATGAATAAACTTGTTATTATTACTTTCAAAATGTCCTAAATCTCATATTTAAGGAACAAAATCGCTTTCCCTAGGTACTCGTACCCCAAAAAATACTCATGAATTTTACACCTTAATCGTTAATTAACACAAAAAATGCGTTCTTGGGTTTCCTAATGAATTCCTGCTTGTTTCAAAAACTTTTCCGTCTTATCCTGTAAACAGTATTCTCTTGTTTTCTTCGTTAACTCGGAAAAATTAAACTTCCCGACAGCCTGTCCAGTTATATTAACATCTTTTTAATATTTCGCGCGATGGTTATTAAGGCTGACAACTTTTTCGTCGAGTGTTTCATTGGAAAGAAAACAGCGCTTTTTGTCTGGTTCAATTTGTTAAATTCTTTTTTTATGGGAATAATTTTACTGATGGCCCAAGAGACGAACAGACGGCCAATCTAATGTTAAGTGGTAACCGCCGCCCATAAAAAACAAAAGCACGATCTGTTAATTATTCTGTCATTATTTTTGGAGAATTCTCTCTCACTCACACACTTTTTGTATGGAGACTAGTTGTGCCCCATGGTTTCACCCACGTATAAATTAAAGAAAGCTTAGCCTAGATAAACCCATGAATCTGGCTATTATAATATATACAAAAATATTTTTTCAAATATGACCGGTAGTTTCAGGTACCGCGTTCAAACAAACAAAAAAACAAACTCTTCAGCGTTATTATATTAATATAGATTTTTTTAACCCAAACATTTCAGTTATCCGTACATTTAATCAAGCTTTTTTTCATACGAATTGTATGAAAAATTTCGTTCTGACTATTACAAACACAACAAAAAATAATTATGCAGTTGATTGCAATAATTAAGATGCAGTTCTGAAATGATGAGCTGCTTATATGCAAATATATACATAAAAAAATTGTACATTCGAAGAAAATACAAGTTGAAGACAAAATAAGCAGTGATTTCTTGTTTACCGAACCCTTCACCTGAACGGAGTGCTATTAAAAGGTAAACATGGGAGGGAAACGTATAGGTTCCATTCTGAGATACGGTTTAAAAACGTCATCATATTTTCATCTTTTAGATTTTTTTATTGTATCAACAAACGTATCTCTAGGCCACTAATTGACTTAGTGTCAACAAGAAATGATCCGAACAGCACGTCGTTCCTATTAGTAATGGCCGTGCCCTTTTTTTTTTTTTTTGACTGGACTATACGTTGTTGACCGCAGATGGCCTTGACAACTTTACACGGGCTTTGGGTGAGAGCAGATGGCTCTCAATGAGCAGATGGCTCTCAATCTATTAGTAATGGCCGTGCCCCAGCCGCGCTGCTCTTTTTATACCCCTGCTTTGTTTACTATTCTATATCTATATTTATATCTTCTTATAATATTTGTTTTGTAACGCTCTGCGGCATATTGTTATAAGACAAAAACAAAAATCTTTGTTTCCGTTGATTTCTTAAAAGTTATATGGAAACGTCAATTTATATTTTCAATATAAAAATAATTACCTACGAGAGCTTGCGTTCTAAGTTTAGCGCTTGTTCAACTGAGCGAAATTACCATTATTATCGTCCCTCAAAATAGCGCCTCCAAATTTCGCTGCCTTTTTTAGCAAACCATGATTTTTTACGACATCTGACAAGTCGTAAAGAACGAAAAGATTGAAGCACGCGATAACGCTCCCTAGATATTTATACCTTTATTGAATTTGATGTATGAGTATTGAGGTGTGTTTTATAATATTTTTATAAACATGTGTTTTTCTATAATTACGTTTACCTCTGCAATAATCCCTGTTGTATGTGGTATGGACAAACTGGAACACAAAAAAAACACCCAAGATCCGACAAAGTACTTTACGCTTCTCACAGTCTGGCCTGACCGGAGCTATACTATAGTAAGGTGGTATATAATTTCATATAGAAATTCAACCGAAAAATAACGGATGCACTGAAGGTGGTTTTGATTTTTTACGTGGCAATGTCTTATAAGACTCAGTATAAGATATGGATCTTACAAGATCTTACAATGAGTCGCATTCATCCAGCTGCGTCCATCACCCGAGACGGGGGTGACACGTCTCATGCGTGATTTCACCGGCACCCACACCCTTCCACCGGAACACAGTAATGCGAGCACTACTGCTTGGCGGCAGATTCCAGGCGTGTTGGCAGTACCTCTTGGCACAAGTTCTGCTGCTACTTTTGGTTGCTCCTTTAGCACCACCCAGGGTACGTGTAGGGAATCAAAGGGTACACACCTACGGACGCGAACAACTGGACCGTCCAAATGTTATCTTTGTATTGTTAAAAAATACAGTTTACTAATAATCAAGTCAGAGATGAAATAAGGTTATAATACTAAATTGAAATATAAAAACTTGATGAAACGTTCCATATTTACATTTCGCAGAACCGTTCCGTAAAAACAATTTTCTACAATATTATTCTGAGTACTACAAAATTAAATTGTTAATATTGCGATAGCCCATTTATGATACGGACCTAACATAATTAATCTTTATGTTGTAATTTTAGAAAACACAATTTTTCACTGTTTCGCTTCTCAGGCGAATTCGATGTAATAAAATCTACTGTTTAAATATATATATAATTTAATTAATAATTTAATATAATAAAGTCTACAATTCACCGATAATAACATAGTAAAAGATGTTATTATCGGCAAATAGTTAGAAGAAAACAGATTAAACAAAGTAAATGAGTAACGGTAAATGGTAAATGAGTAATGGTAAATAGTAAATGAGTAAACAAACTCACTTACTCACTTATACGCATGGACAAGCGTATGAGTGAGTAAGTGAATTTCTTTTAGTAATTTATGACCTCATAACCCTAGAATAAAGTTCGTGCTCGCCATAAAAGTGGAATGGAATGGCTTCATAGCTTAGCTTAGCAGCTTAACTAAGCTAATACATATTGCTACATACATACATATTTAAATATATTGCTCACGTGTGTAGCCTGGGACCCTGGATACAAATATCCTCTAAGTGGTGCCAAAGAAACAACTAAAAGTTGCAGTAGAACTTGTGCCAAATTCTGAAGAACTGCCTCTACGCTTGGTAATCTGGCAAGCAGTGATGCACTCGTATTGCTGTGTTCTGGTGCTAAGGGTGTGGGCGCCGAAGAAATTACAGGTGCATGCGACGTAACATCCCCGTCTCGGGTGACGGGCGCAAAGGGGTACAATTTGGATATTCTCATACTTCAGTCCCCAGTTCAGTTCACTCTCAATTATCGAGAGTAGGCCGGTGTCCAGTGGGAACATTAGAGGCTGGTACGGTTGTCGGTTACCTAAATCGTATTGCAGTTGGGCGGAGGTAACGCCTTAACATCAGGTGAGCCGCTCGTCCCGCCATTTTAATTACACAAAAAAACACTAATAAATATTTCCAAATATTGTGTCAGTTCTCAAAAAACGTAAAGCAAAGTGAAAAACACCAATGCCCATATATAAACAAAATAATTGCCGCAGTCAAAATAATTCGATGGAGGTAAGGGACCTCCCACATTGAAATGTTTACACGCTAAACTAGGAATCCTTTTGTTTACAGAGGCATAAATATAAATATTAGAAGCTATGCCTATCGGTTGACTAACCCCAGGCCCCAAAACGCCGCAAACTGACCATAAATTCGCACAGTCTGCGGCTATTCTAAAACTCGGATAGGCAATCTAACGCCAGGAGGCTAATCTAACCCTTGGCGTCTTTCCTTCTCTTTCTCCTTCCTTTTCCGCTGCCGCAGTCTGGTCTCGTGGCCAGTCGCCTTTTTTTTTTTTTTTTTTTTTTTTATGTTGGGAAATCCTCATGGATACTCTCTCGTTGCGGGGGCAACGAGAGAGTTATGCCGGACTCCTACCGGCTAAAAACCCAACAGTGTTCCTTCACGACGCTTTAATTGCCGGAGACCGCGGGAACGCTTTCGAACTCTTCCGTAGCCCCGGCAGGTGGCCAGTCGCCTGCGGCAACCTCTGCCTTGCGAAACCAATCACAGCCCAACAATCGGTTTATTCGAATTCAAATAAGTGGCTGGGATATTATTGACGGAACGAGATGATGTTAAACGATGACAGCAATAAGACTCATGACTCCTACCGAAGTATAAGAAGACCTAAGTAGTTTTGCGTTGCGCTCGTATCTATGAGGCGGGATCTAACGCCTCATCATCATCATCCTATTTCAGTCCACTGCTGGACATAGGCCTCTCCGAGCAAGCGCCATTGAGCCCGGTCTTCGGCTCCTTGCATCCATAACGCCTCATGGGCCCGCAATTTCACAGACACCCGCACCCTTCCACAGGAACGCGAGTTCACCAGTGCTTGGCGGCGGATTTCCAAGAAGCGACAGTACTTCTCCGAATGAGCTTGGCACCAGTTCTACCATAACTTCGGGTTACCTTTCGCGGCACCCAGAGGAGAAGTGGCTCTTTTTTATGTGAATGAGTGACGGAACGAGCTGAGGGACCACCTGATGGTAAGTGGTGGCCCTCGCCCATGACAACAGTAATGCGCGCGACTCAGTATGAGATCCAAATCTTTACTAAGTCGCATTCATCCTGCTGCGTCCATCACCCGAGACGGGGATGATATGGGATTTATCCGACAGGAAAATCCATAAGTGTGCTACTGCCTTTGTAGACCCTTATTCAGTGGAGGAGTTAAGGAAGTCTCGATAAATTTGGGGGTAGCAAAAACAATTTGTTGTATCGAGAATCTGTCAGAATGGTCACAGTTTATGGTAGGTCGGACCAAGGTATCCGAAAAATCTTGGGATTCATTCTTAAATAAACTCCCCCCCGCCGCCCCGGCTTCGAACGGGTGCTTGGTTAGTCTCTACTATAATATGCATGTATACTCTTACTATTCCATGTATATTTTTCATATAATTTGACTGGCATCCACACCCTTCCACCGGAAGACAGTAATGCGTGTACTGCTGCTTGGAGCACCAAGACATACCTGGAATCTGCCGCCAAGTAATAGTGCTCGAATTATTGTGTTCCGGTGGAAGGGTGTGGGTGCCGGTGAAATCACATGCGCATGAGACGTATCATCCCCGTCTCGGGTGATGGACGCAGCAGAATGCATGCGACTCAGTGTAAGTCCCAAATCTTATAACGAGTCGCATTACTGTTGTCATGGGCGGGGGTCGCTACTTACCATCAGGTGGGCCCTCAGCTCGTTCCGTCACATATTCACATAAAAAAAAAAAGTATTTCCAAAACTGAACAGCGGTAATTGGTAAGGGGAATAATCTGACCGTCAGACGCCAATTTTCCCGCCAAAAAGAAAATTTGCTAAATTGATGATATAATAATTGGACGGAGTTCCGTTTCAGCGGAGAACGAAATTGCTTTGTTTCATTTTGTCTTCATATTTTGGTGGTAAGATATTTTACTTAAAAGTTTTTGAACATTATTTAACTTAACGAATCAGTTA
Source organism: Aplocera efformata (assembly GCA_921293045.1). NCBI lineage: Eukaryota > Metazoa > Arthropoda > Insecta > Lepidoptera > Geometridae > Aplocera > Aplocera efformata. Next base: position 7,057,532 of record OV121061.1, read on the forward strand.
TACAGTGAGACTTATTTGAATGGAATAAATCGTGGGGTAGACAAATGAATTTCCTTTAAAAATTTTGCGTTTGTTTTCTTTGGTAAGATTTCTTCGGACATTTCGCATAGCGTCGCCATCTATTCGTAAACTAAGAATAGCTTGTACTATGGGAACGAGATTTCTGATAGAATACAAATAGCTTTTTTGTAAATATACATAACCAACATGTTTAGTTTTCCAACAAGCCTGGTTAGATAAGAAAATAAAAACATTTTCATAAACTTACTTCTTGCCTAATATTTGTACTAACGCGCATTTCCAGTAAACATTGGATGTATAATCATGTAAGTGCATCCATTTACGGGATGGTAGGATAGTATTTGAGCAAGTGCCAAACTTAGTAACATGTGTATGAGAATTCGTAAATTCTTACAAAGTTAAAGGTATAACCTACCTTATATATACCTAAGGTTATATATTTTATTTTACTCGATTGGCGTTGGCGAATAACGAACGTAGTAAATAAATTTAGTATAAGATTAAGTTTTGAGTAATTAGTCGTGTCTTATAGTATAAATTATCATAATTAAGAAAGTATTTTTAACTTAAATTTGGGTATTAATGCGGCTCTCCATAAAAATAAATATCACAACTTGTTGGCTTCGTTATATAATTAAAATTAAAACGAATTACATTGTGGATAATGTTCTTTTTGAATACGTAAATAACAGTAAATAGTTTTTTAATTATTTTCAGCTAAACGGTTTTATTGTAAAGAAACAATACAGATGCAGATAATGTACTAAAAGATTTTATTGACGCTAAAAGTTCATCTAGAGCACCTAAATTTCAGTTGAAACATTACGTGTCTCCTAACTAATTGATGATACGTGACTCAATCAACTGCAAAAGCCCTTTTTATCCAGATAAATTTCAAGGCGTATTTGTTAGTCGCAATGGATTTACGTTTCGCGTTAGTAGGTGTATCATACAAATCTTTTATACCAAAAAAAAATGTTTCACATCTTTATTTATTCAAATATTTCTAAAACCTATTAGTTTCTCGTATCAGTAACCAAATGCCATCCTAAACCATTGATAAAGTGACAAATCTATCATTCACAAAGAAAATATTTATCTACAACTAAACGGTCCTCTGAAAATGATAACAAAAAAGCCAGTAAAATCTTCGCTAAAATATATTTTTACTATGAACCACTCATACTGCAAGACGAGGGAATATAAGCCTTATCTCCGAGACTTAAAGGTGACCAGACAATTTTGCGAGTTCTCGAAACTTTGGCATTGTACAAGATGTAATCTGAAATCGATAGGGTAGTTCATTCACAGTGGAAAGAAGACAGTACAACATTTTTACTTAATTGAATCGAAATAGCATTGTAATGGTATTAGAACTAAATGAAGACTTTATTGTCAGGACTTTTCTTGTTGAGTTTAAGTAAATTTGTTATTTAGCTTGGTTTGAGGCACATTTTTTTTATGCTACTGAAATGACAGGACGAGCTGAAGGCCCACCTGGTGGTAAGTGGTTACCTTCGCCCATAAAAACAGAAAATCTACATATGTCCTCGTATGTACCCAAGTCGTATCTCGTTGCGTCCGTTACCCAAGACAGCGATGTTACGTCATGGTGCATTACAGGTACCTATTTTTTTTAAGCAATACCGCTCCTAGTCGTCTTAGAGGCAAAGCCTAAAGGAGCGGCCCTCCCGGGTTCCTCTTAGCTTCGCCGTGGGTGACCAGGCCACGGTTACTAAGTCCCCCCGCCGCCCCGACAAGGCGGGAACCCACGGGGGGGGGGGTGCATTACAGGTACCTACTTTATCCTTTTTTTTAACCGTAAAAGCATTTACGCCTATCCTTCAGGTCCGGGGAAACCTGTTATATGAGGCTCGCAGACATAGTGTCCGTCCTACTCACTAAAACCCGCGGGTTGCCGTCGACTGCTATGGTGGGACAAGATAGGATCGATCTAGCATTCACTTTACGATAGGTATATTATGCTATGGTTCCACCGGTATTTACTCTCTTCCACCGGAACACCAATACGAGCACTGCTTGGCAGATTACTAGGCGTGCGTACAGGCAGTACTTCTCCGGAAGGACTTGGAAGAAGTTCTACTGCTACTTGTATGCTCCTTTGGCACCACCCAGGGTACGTGCAATACTAGAGGGTTCTCAACTACGGACGACCAACTGGACCCGCTAGAAGATTTTTTATACTTTATAAGTTTAAACTACTTTTTTATGTGAGATATTGTTCTATATATTTTCTGTGTTACCATTGATTGTGAGATGTACAATATAATGAAATGTCATCCACCTTATCTTTTAAATAGGTTTACAAAGTAGTTCATTTTGACTATACATTGTTTTTGTTTGATGTTGCCAATTGAATTGTTAAATTGTTTCTGTGTTTGATCATACCATCTGCGATACAGGGAATCCTAGTGCAGAGGTATGAGTGTTTTAAAGTTGTATTGTATTAAGTTGTATTTCTTTAGATCTCAAGTATCATGTAGACACGTCAAATTTCACACACGAAAGTTAACATATTCGTGAGCATATAACGAACCTCCTTAGGCATATAACATGCGTACAGATATTTACATTTTGTTTTAATGTTTCAGCTATTCTAAGTGAGCTATTCCAGCTTGTTTGTTAAGTTTACGTCTGTTCCGACCCTACTAGATGATATTTCATGGTTAAAACTTTATAATAAGAATTTTCACGGTACAGATTATTATCTAGTGTGGGTATCAACAGAAACTGGAATATTATTTTCATCAAGAAAATACTAATAATTTTTGTAGTAACATCGCAAAACATTGAATTTATTATTTCATAAAAAAAAATCTTGAGTTTGAGTGGAGTGTAGTAGATACAGCATGGTGGACCAGTGGCGCTGACGCCGACTTTCAATCTGAAGGTCGCTGGTTCAAATCCAAACGTGCAGCAATGAATTTTTTCACTACAAATATTAATGTGCGCAATACCACGTTGACGAAACGGTGACGGAAAACATCGTGAGGGTTTCCTCAGAACAATGTCTTAGAACTAAAAATTTTATGACATGTGACATCTACCAATCCGGATCGGGCACCCAAGGTAGATCAGAGCCCATTCACTCTCAATTATCGAGAGTAGGCCGGTGTCCCTCTAGTGGGAACAGAGGCTAGTACGGTGTTAGTAGAGTTAAAAACTGTTACTAAACTCTAATATTCTTTGTGTATTTCAATCGAAAACGGGACATTAAGGTTTTAATTTCAATTAAAGACTTTCAAATCTTTAAATTAATAATTGTTAATCGAATTAAGTAAAATAGAATGTGGTTACTTCCGGTACCGGAACCCGGGACCATAGGCTTTGAAGGCAGGCTTACTATCAACTGGGTTACGGAGCCGACAATTAGAGACTATTTAATTCAGGACTATTCTTTTACGTGTCATAACGAGAGATTCCACCTTTAATTAAAATGTCCCAAGAAAATTACTTTTATGAAATTACCTTCGTTTAATAACTTTCTTATGGCAGTAAATGAATTAAACTTTTAGTATACATTAAGCAGTACGTGATACTTTTATTTATACTATGACTATATCAAGTACTTTCCTTTCTACTCACAGCAATGTGGTGTGGTCATCATTATTTATAAAACGTTGTCAACAATAGAAAATAACGAAGGCGTTGCTAATTTCTATTGTTGACAATATTTTCTTATGTATTTTCTTCGCCAATTTATCTTTATCATTATTTATTTATCAAGTATAAGCGCCCTTAGTTTAGTTAATAGAAGAATTTCTGAAGCAGCTTTTTTTTAATATAATAGGGTGTAGGTGCTTCCGATGTAGGCTGATAGAAATATCATAAAATAACTCTACCCCTAAGCGAGTAATATAAGTAAATGAGCCTTTAAATTTAAGATGGTTTATTCAATTTTTAAATTGAAAAATTTATTCAATTTTTAAATTGAATAAACATAAAAATTGCCTTTGGGGACCCAGGCACGTCTTCAAGGGCTTAGCGGGGCGTCTTAGAGTCCACGTGCAACCACAATGCTGGGTTTTATTTTAGCCAGAGGTTAGCATTGCCATACAGCGTGACAATGCTGCCAGCATTTTGGGCATGCTACCATCAAGTTTCGGCTTAGTTATATAATATATTAAGAAAATGTTTATTTATTTTTAACGAAAATGTGTTGTGGTTTTTAAATTAAATAAATAAACGTTTACACACTCATACCTCTGCACTAGGATTCCCTGTGTCGCAGATGGCATGGACAAACACAGAAACACAAGACAAACACCCAAGACCCGAGAACAAACTTCATGCTCACCACACAAAGTATGAACCCGGGACCCCTTCAAAGGCAGAGCTACTACCAACTAAGCCACGGAGCCGTCTAATTAGTTCTAAAATCTGAATCCTGATACAATTGTCACTGACATTTGAGTACCACAACTGTCAAAAATTTTTTGACAGCTGTCCACGTGATTTACTCCTGGTTATTCTGTTCCAAAAACACGCAGCTTTTATCCATTTAATAATAGAAACATTTTTGGGTCTGTCCTTTCGTTTATCGAATATTATGAATAAGGACGGGACGGTGTGTTATTGGAGAAAATAGGCTTCGCAATTAATTTTGTGTTATTATAATGTTGGATGACACATTATGATGGATGGCCCAAGGGCACAGACGCTGACTTTCAATCTGAAGGTCGTTGGTTTAAACACAAGTGTGCCAATGAGTTTTTTACTTGCAAAATGTATGTGCGCAATACCATATTCTCGAAACGGTGAAGAAAAACATCGTGAGGATCCGGCATGTATTAGAACGAAAAATTTGAAGACGTGGATTAGGCTACCGTGGTAGATCAACTCTCTCTCAATTATCGAGATTGAATATTGGAGATTGGATCATCCTAAACTAGAGAACTGCTTTAGTAGTAATAATTGCCAATTTCAATTTAATATTACTGATATAACTATGAAATTTAGTGATCTCAGAATGAAATTATGATCATGTCCCAAATGGATATTTCACACAGCGCCACCTAGCCCCAAATTAAGCATAGCTTGTATTATATGAATTAGATATTAATTTTTTGTAAATACATTTTAACAATCACAAATCACAGATCAAACACAAATGTTTTGTGAGAAAAAAGAAAACAGAATAATATTACCAAAATAACAATTTTAATTTTTTATTTTGTCGTACGTATTTTGCCGGAGTATTGTTTCACATTGCCAAGATATATGTCTTTTGGGGGTTCCAGTTGCTCGCGTCCGTAAGTGTGTCCCTTTGTCCCTTTGATTCCCTACACGTACCCCCTGGGTAGTGCTAAAGGACCAACCAAAAGTAGCAGTAGAACTTATGCCAAGTTCATCCGGAGAGGTACTGCCACCACATCTGGAATCTACCGCCAAGCAGTAGTCGTTGCGTTACTGTGTTCCGGTAGAAGGGTGTGGTTGCCGGTGAAATCACATGCGCATGAGACGTATCATCCCCGTCTCGGGTGATCGACGCAGCAGGATGAATGCGACTCAGTAAAGATTTGGATCTCATACTGAGTCGCGCGCATTACTGTTGTCATGGGCGAGGGTCACCACTTACCATCAGGTGGGCCCTCAGGTCGTTCCGTCATTTATTCACATAAAAAATTTATATATAATCATTAATCATATTTTCATCAAAAAAATTTTAATAGTAAAATACTTTTAACTCAAAATCAAGTTATCTAATATCAATTTCGGCAAATTTTCGATGAATATTCCGGTGTTTCGTGCGGTAATGATGCTATTAAATTTGCAATATCCTACATAGACGGAAATTGCAGGATATCAGAATGGTTCCAACCACAGTATTGAAACATAAACTTTGAAGCTATTGTTTTTCCAGAATTGATATTGACCATTTCTAATTGATTTTGCTAAGTAAATTGCCTTTAGGATTTCAATCAAGCCGCTATACCATCAAAGTTTCTACTGTGTGGATTTCATCGTTTTGCCTGAGTCCCGTCATCCACAAAAGCGGATGGGCAGAGCAGAGGAGGAGGGGAGAAGCTTACTGCCGTATTAAATGTATTGTATGTATTCCACAACCTGCTTCCCACAGTATAAGCTATGCCTAGTTTGGGGCTAGATCGCGCTATGTGAAATGAACATGAATACCTATATTTATTTTGTACCTAATTTCAGTTTTGATGTCTTCTGTGATGGTATTCCTAATAAATTACTAAATAAGTAGAAAAAACGGTCAAGTGTGATTAGCATTTGCACGCTGGTGGTTCCGTACCACCAGATGTTTAAAAACACATCATCTTGCTTGCTTCAGAAGATACAGCCATATAAAACAAACAGAACAGAACTTTTACTTACAATATATTTTTTATAGGGTATATAATTTTTTTTATTATATTTTGGGTGTCTGATACTTAGTAATATAAATAAAAACAGTTAAATGGTTAAAATAAGAAATATACAAAAACAATAAGTTTATGAAAGTTATTTTACAAACCTGGGCCCATTTTAATGATTTTGGCTTTGTTGAATGTTACCACACCTAAAATATGTTTCCCGTTGATATTTAATTAAACAAAAAATTTTGCAATGAAATTGCTGAAATATTGTTGTTCCGAGTTCAAAAACTCAATCAATCAATAAACCAGAAAATTGAAGTTACATTTTTACAGAGATGTACTGTACATATTTTATCGAAGCGTAAAAATGTTATCGAAAGTTTTAGGTAGCGAACTTTCTATAATTTAACCTTTCCCTAAACGTAACCTTTTTACCAAGTTTGCTCACAAGAAACTCACAACGCTCGTATTTTACGCAAAAGGGCTACGTCACAAAGAATAATTAGATCATAGAAGCGAATTGACAAGTAAATGCGAAATAAAGAAACGACTATTTGGCAGTACATTTTGTGACAAAATGAGTATCATATTATTATGTTTTATAATACAATTACAATTACAACTAAATTTACAATTTTAATTGTTCAATTTGTCTACATGTCACCTGATATGAAAACGACTGTTTTTTTATGTGACGAAACTAATGGAACCATCTGACAGCCCACTTGATGTTAAGTTGTCACTGCCGCCCATAGACATCAGCGATACGAGCCGGTTCTCTTGTACTGAAGTATGAGAAATCCCACTTCGCAGCACCTATCACGTTGAGACAGGAATGTAACGTCTCATACGCTTGTAATGTCACCAGCACCCACAAACTTCCACCGCACAGCAATTCGAGTTGCGGCGGTAAATTACCAGGTGTGGTGGCAGTACTTCTCTGGGCGAACTTGGCATACGTTGTACTGTTACTTTGGGTTGCTTCTTTCGCACAATCCAGGGGACACGTGTCCCCGTACCAGCCTCTAATGTTCCCACTGCAGGGACACCGGCCTACTCTCGATAATTGAGAGTGAATGGGCTCTGATCTACCACGGGAGCCCAATCCGTATTGGTAGATGTCACATGTCATCGAATTTTTGGTTCTAAGACATGCCGGTTTCCTCACGTTGTTTTCCGTCACCGTTTTGAGAACGTGGTATTGCGCACATAAAATTTTCAAGTGAAAAAACTCATTGGTGCACATGTGGGTTTGAACCAGCGACCTTCAGATTGAAAGTCGGCGTCTATGCCCCTGGGCCACCACGCTCGTGTGACACGTGGGGACACGTGTAAAGACTCACAACGCGAGCAACATGGCCCCCAATTTGAACGTGGAAAAACATTCAATTCGTATTGTATACAATTCTTCGACGCGTTATCCTCAAAATTTATTTGAACCACGTCTCGGGAGATAAGATTAATTGAAAAGTTAGCTACAGCGAGTAATTGAGTGCGGTTGGATTCCAAATGGTAGTTATGCTCTGTTTTCTTTAATCACGGTTAATTTTGGAAATTTTGCAATTATTTGACAAAGCTACTAGCTATTTAGGTTTTATTTTTATTTCAGGCAACAAAAATTTTAAATTAGTTCATTGACCCATATACAAATAACAGTTTTTACAGCATGAATTTATAAGGAACTAGCTTCATCCCACGGCGTTACCCGCGGGTTTCTGGGAATTTTCTGCTCAAATTTCTTAATTTTTTCTTCCTTGAATCTTCATTTTTCAATAAAAAAACAACAAAAAAGAATTAGCAAAGTTGGTCCAGCCGTTCATGCGTGATGCCGTGACCAAGATAAAAATAAAGATTCATTTTGGTATTGCCCGAACTCACTCGTAATGTCGTTGCTTAAATTTTGTACTGGGATTATTAGATTCCCAAATTATTTTAAGAACTAAGTGTACCGACGAACCTGGCAACTTTATACGGCCTGACAGCTACCGTAGCTCTTCTGCGCATTCATATTCATTTATTATTCACCCAGGAATTAGGTACAATAAGGTCTTATAGATATACTAGCTGACCCGGCCACGCGTTGCTCTGGCTAACGTTTTTGTGACTGTCAAATAATAGACAAATAATTTGCAATAAAATAATATTGCGATCATAAATTGAGATGTGAGCTATCCTATCTTTCGAGTCGGATTAAACTGCACACGGTGTACAAATTTGATTAAAATCGGTTAAGTAGTTTAGGAGTCCATCGCGGACAAACATCGTGACACGTAATTTATATATATTAAGATATATCCGCCAAATCCTACCTTTACAGGCATGTGAATATACAGAAGTTTATAAATTATATTTAATGTCAAATTTAAATAATTAATATGTCAAAAGCAGTGTAAAAAAAGAATAGTAAAAAAAAATAAGGATAACATGTCAAAAAGATAAAAAAAAAAACTTATTATCTATAGTCAAAAAATTCGTGTATACTATTATATAAAAACATTTCTCAGCAAGCCATGGGTTGTATGATATGGGTTTGATTCCCACTCCAAACAAGCTTTTATATGACAAACATAGATATTTGTTCTGTGTCTGGGTGTTGGTATGTATTATACGTGTATATTTACTATAAAAAAGTACTTTTTAAGTATTCTGTTAGTTATCTGACGGCTCCGTGGCTTAGTTGGTAGTAGCCCTGCCTTCGAAGTGAGGGGTCTCGAGTTTCATTCCCGGTCGGGGCTTTTTGTGTGGTGAGCATGAAGTTTGTTCTCGGGTCTTGGGTGTTTGTCTTGAGTTTCTGTGTTAGTCCATGGCATTCACAGAGAATCCTAGTGTGATGAGTGTGTAAACGTTAATTGTTAAAGATTTTTTTTTTTGTAATGTTTTGGGCTAGATTGCGCTGTGGGATATGTACATGATTAATCTATACATATAATAAAATCGTAGACTTGCCGTGTCTGTACATTGAATATTTTTACAAAATAATAACTGGGAGACGTTAAGAATAAGTAATAGAACGCAAAAAAACAATTTTTGAAATTTTTGTCTGTTTGTCTGTATGTTTGTGCGCACTTTACGCAAAAACCATAAATAGTTATCAAAATCTAGGTACTAAGAAATGTTAAGCTGAGTCTGGAATAGTGAATAGCGTTTATTTTATCAAAATCGACCCACAAAATCAAAAGTTATCAATGTTTAATGCAAAATTTAATTTTTTTTACAAAACGTTCTACAAGCGCCTGCCGAGTCCTGCGTTCTTGACTCGGTGTGGCGGTTCGGTGTATTGCAATATGAATATGAGCAGGCGCTTGAAGGCAGATGACGGGTTTAGTCGTAGTTTAGTCTTAGTTTAGGTTAGTTAATTAGGTAATTAGTTTAAAGGCAGTTTAGTTTTTCTTTGTACTTTGAACTGCGAAAGGTTGATGGTAACCAGTATCTTAAATACGAGTACCAAGCTTCCTATCAAACGAGTCATTTACTTGACGGAGACCTACAGTACACTGGAGTAACGCAATGGCCGTATGTCCGGCAGAAAATAGCCGCATAGGTAAATCATCCTCAGGGTACATCATTATCATCATCATCAGGGGTGAAATTAAATAACCCTTGCGACATTTGTTTTCGATTTTGCTGATATTATCTGGACATTCAGATGCAGCACAGATATTGCAAATGTATCAATATAAATTAGCGGAAGTCTATCGAGGAATATGCAGCTCAACAAAAATAACAAAACATAAATACCATTAATACGCATTAAGCGATTTGAAACTACTTTTATTGTGCGTACTGCAAGAGAGTGGAATGCTTTGCCTGAGTCTGTGTTCCCTGACCATTACAATTTGGGAGTCTTCAAGAGTGAATAGGTTTCTCCTAGACAAGCGTGCTCCATCGTCGGCCGCATCTTCACTTTCCATCAGTTGAGATGGCGGCCAAACCATGCTATGCTATCTTTTTTTTGTGAGTTAGTTACGTAACGAGCTGAGGGACCACCTGGTGGTAAGTGGCGATCCACACCCATGACAAAAGTAATGCGACTCAGTATAAGATTTGGATCTTAGACTGAGTCGCACTCATCCTGCTGCGACCATCACCCAAAACGGGGATGATGACATCTCACGATACAAGCACTACTGCTTGTGTGATTCCAGGTGTGGTGGCAGTACCTCGCCGGACGAACTTGGCACAAGTTCTACTGTTACTTTTTGGTTGCTGCTTTAGCACCACCCAGAGGGTAGGTGTAGGGAATCAAAGGGTACACACCTGCGGACGCGAGCAACTAGATCCAATAGATCGGTACGGGGGACTTATTTCTCACTGTATTTAACACTGTTTTGTTACTTCAGGACTTATTTCATATGTGTATGATGATCTAACAACACTGATACAACATTGAGCAGTGTCCCAGGGAATGGCATTGAGTGAATGAATGGCATTCTATTAACAGAGAAGTGGAACAATAAGAAGCTTTTTTTTTGTCAAGGGGTAAATACTTTGCTTATACCCCACGCCTTGGGGAGGCGTGTATTAATAGCATTGCTGGGGGAATACACAATAAAACCCCCTTGGAGTTCCTGCACTACGCCTTCACGCTGGGGCTACGGGTACGGTAGCGGCCGTACTCGGCCGGCCAGAGGCGTTGGTCCTCGCGTATCGGAACCCCAACACGATGTGTACCTCCCTATAGTGCCGTGCCCGGAACACGAAACACGCCAACCATCGGTGAGGACCTCATCCGTCGGATGGCAGATTCCCCGGATCTACCGCCCGGAAGTTCCCGTTAGGGTGGCAGGCGGCGCTCATGCGCCTGCCTACGCCGACCCACTCTCCTGCGTCTACCAGAGTGAGGAGATTCTTCCTCCCTTACCCTCTCGGCTGCTTCCTTCTGCGAGATTACTTCCTTGCAGAAGGACTGAGCTGCCACCCAAGATCTCCCCCTGTCAATCATGGATGAGACCATAGTTGACAGCGAAAGGTTTCCGCCTATAGCCGCGGTCAGGCGGGAACAATAAGACCCTACCAACTATTCCATCGAATGTTTAAATTTCTTGAATGCATCTGGACTCCCATCACACAATATATATTAAACTAAATGTCGGAGTGCCCATTGCTCTTTTATAAATTTAAGTCTTCTTAAATTATGTTACGGCACCAGATTGAAAGTCAAGAGTTTAGAGAATTCCTCTCATTCCTATCAACTGCCCATTTAGTTTTAAACGCATTCAGTCTCCGGTGAGCCTATGTTCCGCAGTGACCAGAAACAAAGAACAAGAAGAAACTTTTTTGGTATCAGACGTAGACCTAATATTGAGTTGCTTTTTGCACGGTCCGCCATACTTAGCTCTTTCCCGGCTTAGCAATTCAAATAATTTTTATGCGCACGTTCCTGAAATATCCTGAAAAGACGACTTCTATAGTATAGTTTACAGAGAAGCATTATTGTATACATTTGCAATGGTTGCAGTTTCACTTACGTAGTTCATCATCCAATCAAGTCTTTAACCTTCCCAGTTAACAAAACCCAAGTAATATCGTAAGAATGTAACGGAAATAAAGTATTTTGAGATTTAATTATAACAAAATTTTAATATAATATTGTAGTAACGAACAGACATAATAAGCATCACACACTATTTCTATCCTCTAGGCTAGGATAGATCTAAGTCCACGCGGACGAAGTCGCGGGCACAGCTAGTAATAAATATATCTGGTGGGCCATGAGATCTTTCCGTCAGTATCATCAAATATAACAAAATATATTTCAGAGATTAATGGCCTGTCTAATTTATTCCTAAGCGGTAGCAGTTGCGTTGAAATTAAAACTTGCACGACTTAGGAATACATTAATACAAGTTCTTGGCTTATCTACTGCGGGTTGTAACTAAGAAGTAACATAAGTACGGGATACAGAAACAGGGGGCGTTTGCACGGTCAAGTGGAAACACAGCACTTTAAAATTACTGACGATTTGACTGGCATTATACTCAATTAGTAGTTCTGCTTTCTCTGCCAGACGGTTTCATCAAAACCTTTTAAAATATAAGTGTTTATCTATGTCTCTATTTATGCGAATAATGTCTTAACAATACACGAATTTCATATTTATCGCATTCTATACTGTACATTATAAAAGCGCATGCGCCGTCAATAAACAAAGAGATAATGATTAAAAGAGAGTAAGGCATAAGTAAGAAGCAGTAAGAAGCAAGTTACGACATGTTTAAATAGGAATTTTCATATATGAAAACCGACGTTACTTATGAGACACCCAAAATATACCAAAAATTATACCAAAAATCTCGCATAATGCTAAAAAATCTCACAAAAATATGTCTGTCTTTGTCTATCTTGTTTTAATCGTATTGCAGTTTGCTTGAGATGGCTTAAGCAACTTCACGTGGGCTTTAGATGAGAGCGTAAGGCTCTCAACTGCAAATGGACTGATTTTGATGTGTTTTTTTAACAGAATAGATGGTCGAGATTGTTTTATAATTTATGAAGAGCTGTTGATGCGTTTCATGTTCCGTACCGTACCAGCCTCTAATGTTCCCACTGCAAGGACACCGGCCTACTCTCGATGACTGAGAGTGAAGGCTCTAATCTGCCACAGGAGCCCAATCCGGATTGGTAGATGTCACATGTCATCGAATTTTTGGTTCTAAGATATGCCGGTTTCCTCACGATGTTTTCCGTCACCGTTTTGAGAACGTGATATTGCGCACATGAATTTTTCAAGTGAAAAAACTCATTGGTGCACGTGTAGGTTTGAACCAGCGACCTTCAGATTGAAAATCGGCGTCTGTGCCCCTGGGCCACCACGCTCTCATGTTTCATGTTCATCAGTAATTACCATTACCCCGACTCGGGTGTTTTTACATTTTTGTAAAATGAATGTGCAATTCTACAGACCGACTTGACACGCTCACTTACCGGGAGTAAACAACCCGCTAACAAAGTTCTGAACTCGTCGAGATAACGAAAATGTTTCCACCTCGCTCACGCATTCCGCCCTTGTACTTAAAGCAAACAGAGGACCTTAACCGACCGCTTGAATACAAAGTTGTATGTTTTCTGTGGAGTTATTTTTTGTAACTTGACAATCGGTAAACATGGGGGGTCCAGTTGCTTGCGTCTGTAGGTACCCCTGTAATACCCTCAGAATGCATACACGTAGCAATAGAACTTATGCAAAGTTCGCCCACAGAAGTACTGCCTTCACACTTGGTAATCTGCCGCCAAGCAGTGGTTTGCAATTTCACCAGCATTCACACCCTTCCACAAGCAATGTGAGTGCACCACTCCTTGGCATTGGAGTACCACGTGTGGAGGTAGTACTTCTCTGGATGCACTTGGCACAAGTTCTACTGCTACTTTTTGTTGTTTCTTTCGCACCACCCACCACGGAGTGACACGGAATTTGACATTATCTGTGTGCATGTAAAGTGCCTAAGGAGCTCCTGTGATACGTTATATGCTCATTAATATTTTTACTTGTGTGTGTAAAAATTTGACGTGTCCAAACGATACTTGAGATCTAAAGGAATAAATGAGTTTGAGTTTGGAAGAAAATTTTGAATAAATATTGTATCGCGCCAAAAATCGGCCATTTTAACTTATAATTCGGATATAGCCAGTATCACTCTCACAATGTAAACGAATATTTAATATTGAGTATTTTTAATTTATCTTCCATTAAGCTGTTTAGGCTGTGCCAACATACATACATACACTCGAAAAACAAGCCTTCCTTGCAAAAAAAAAATTGCAGGCGCAGTCGGGTAAACAAACAGACAGACCCATCTGCCAGTCTTATAAACCCTCTTTTGGTAGGAGCTTTAAAACTGACAGCGCCAGTTCATTTTGTCCTACATTGGTTCTACCAGTAAAGTCTATTGGCGATATTTTCCACCTAGAAGGTATCCCTTATAATGAGGGGTCATTAGGGGAGCGTGACTGGATTATTAAGGACCCCCTAGCAGCGTGGGCGCTGTTTGAGTGACAGTAAGTACATATCGATAATGGGAAGGTCTCATTTTCACAGGTTTATTTTGCCGTCATCACCTGAATTGGTTTTATTTCCCTTTTTATCCAGATTTCGGGTTCCTTTGAGAATTCGTGATTACTTTTTATGAACAACGTAAATCTATTTCAGATATTGGTATGTGAAGAGAGACGTTCCGGTTGGGAACCGAACCCAGGAGCCCTCGGCAAAGCTACTAAGAACTAAACCACAGAGCCTGAAAAAGGCCTTTAGAGCAATTATTAAAAAGTTAGCGGGGCTACTAAATTACGCTCTATTCAGAAAATTAATTTATAAAATTGTTCAAAGTTGCCAGCGAGTTAAATAGTGTTTAAAATAAAAATGGAAAGAGTTTTGGACTTAAATCATTCAATATCGTGACAAAAGTTGAAACCAATTTAAAGTTTGCTCGCAAAAGAGCTTTCGTTGATTCATTTAAGTAAAAATATTTCCAATACTTTTTATCGATTATTTCAAAATATTTTCGATGTTTTGTTGTCTAGGCTTTTTTGTCATCTAGGTAATCTGATATTTTATAGTAAGCTTTTGAAACAAGTTTACGTTCAATAAAAGTTTTATATTTATTGATTGACAGTAATTTCGCTCAACAAAAAATGCAGTAGAACTTGTGCTAAGTTCACCCGGTAATTCTCTGGTAATCTACCGCCAAGCAGTGATGCACTGGCATTGCTGCGTGTGGGTGTGGGTGACGGTACCCATGCGCATGAGACGTGATATCCCGGCTCGGGTGACGGGTGCAACATGGTGCGACTTGGACCTTCTTATGCTCTGGTTGTGGAGGACCTAAGTCCTCCAAGGTGGTCCATAGAAGGGCAAAATATATAAGACATCAAAGTAGACAGTTTAGCCACTTTTTGAATAAGATTCTTGTAGAAAAAATGTAAAAAAATTCGTTACTCAAAAATCTCTTTTGTTTGTATAGAGTTCTTGTAAATTGTTCTTAGGTCAGGATGTGACGGTAAATCGTCTATAAAACTGGTTTAAATTGGAATTCCTATCCCAGCTCCGATATTTTGTATAAATTGAGTAAATCCGACAACATTGGTGGATTCCAAGAAAATTGAATGCTGAGAGGCGAAACATTATCCACCTATTCAGTTTACAAATTGTGAGTCATTTTTCTTAACGACAAAGGTTCAACTATTTTATTTAAAGCCTTTCAAAAGAGACATTATCGTTTTAATAATTTCTTGTTCACAATACATTTCGTTGCGTGGTCCCTAAAAGAAACTCCAATTTCACCCACACCCTTCCGAAATACAGCTGTTTCTGCTTCAAAATAGCATGCGCTCCTTTTTTACCAACATGTAGAGATTGAAGGGAGACAATAGGTAACTTTCTGTACCTTGCCGTACCAGCCAAATTACCAGCAAATTAGTGGTACGGAATTCAGTTTATATATGAAGTCAACGAACCGGATGTATTATTATTATTATAAGCCTGATATTTCCCACTGCGGAGCAAAGGCCTCCCTTCCCTCTTTCTAAGCATTTTTTTAGCAATTCCATACCAATCATTTGAATAGGAGTCTAGGTTATCTCGCCATCGGCGTCTGGGTCTTCCACGCAGGCGCTTTCCATTAGTTGGGACCCATTCTAGTGATCTTCGCCCAAAGTTCTTCCGGCATACGACTGATATGTCCAGCCCAGTCCCACTTAAGCTGGCCCGCTTTCAACGATCGGCTATTTGGGTTTTGGAACGCAATTCAAATTCATATTCTTTATTAACCGTAGGGACACTTCGGAACATGGTATAGTCAATAAAGCGGTTGTACATAGGCCTTGTCAAAATGTAAAGTAAATAAAAATAAATAAGAAAATAAACAATTTTATATAAAAAATGCAGCTGTATATATGGTATATGATATGGATATGGTGATCCGTGAGTTTAACTCCCAAGATACTGCGTTCTCGTTGGCATACCCCGAGGTTGGACTTTTGGTGGTTAGTGAGTGATAATGTCTGCGCGCAGTAACGGATATAAATGCAATTAAAAGTTGCGCCATAGTGGTATAAAGGCTACCTGAAGCGATGTCAGTTGTTAGGTTAGGTTACTGTCGTATTGAATTTCTAACTTCTGAAATAAAAACGTTTTATTTTGTTAAACGACGCAGCGTTAAAGACAACAGGTTGGCCTCATAGTAGCTTTGCTTTCTGCGCTATAGGTTATAATGAATGAATAATGAATACTCTTTATTGTACACCTCGATAGAAACATACATAACACAAATAAAATTAACAAAACAGTCAAAAAAAAAAACAGAGGTTACAATAGGCGGCCTTATCGCTAATAGCGATCTCTTCCAGGCAACCTTTGGATGGAATGAAATGAAAAATGTGAAAATCTGGTAAAAGGTGCACCAAAATCAACATGAGTCACTTGCAACTCCATAATTTAAATATTGGGTGTGTGAATATGACTCCGCCCTTTCTCAACAGATGTCGTTTTTAGTATTGTTTACGTGTACTAATAAATGACCATACTTGTATTCGATAGTACTGAATGTCAGCTATCTAACGCATTTTATGATATTTGGTTGAAGTGTAAGCAACAATTGTTTTCACCTTTTCGAAAATGTCGGTTTTTATTCCAAATAAACGTCATTTGCGGGAAGTGTTATTATATTATTTTATTGCGAAGAAAACTGCAGCGGAAACTTATCGTTTGCTTGTGGAGATTTATGGTGAGCATGCTCCGTCTAATACAACTTGCAAGGAATGGTTTCGACGATTTCAAAATAACGATTTTAGTACTGAGGATAAAGAACATGGAAAACCACCAAAAAAATTTGAAGATGCTGAATTGGAAGCATTATTGGCGGAAGATTCTTGCCAAACTCAATCAGAATTAGCTGCAGCATTAAATGTTGATCGTTCAACTGTTGCAAAGCGTTTACAAATGATGGAAATGATTCAAAAAGCCGGTGACTGGGTTCCACATGATTTAAAAGAAAGAGACATGGAACGTCGGAAAACCATTTGTGAAATGCTGCTTCAAAGACAGCAAAGAAAAGGATTTTTGCATCGGATAGTCACAGGAGACGAAAAATGGATACACTACGAAAATCCTAAACGCAAAAAAGCTTGGGTGAAACCAGGCGAACCAGGCCCATCACAGCCAAAAATAAATATTCACTGTGCCAAGGTCATGCTCTGTATTTGGTGGGATCAGAAAGGTATTGTATATTATGAGTTGCTCAAACCCTCTGAAACTATTAATGGAGAAGTTTACCGACGACAACTAATGCGTTTGAAGCGAGCCATAGAAGAAAAACGACCAGAATGGGTGAATAGACATAACAAATTAGTTCTTCAGCATGACAATGCCAAACCGCATACCGCAGAAGTCGTAAAAAGATATTTAGAGGGACAGGACTGGGAAGTGTTACCCCACCCGCCATATTCACCAGACATAGCTCCTTCGGATTACCACCTATTCCGGACGATGCAGACAGACCTTACTGGAGAAAAGTTTACTTCATGTGAAAGTATCAAAATTTGGATTGACAACTGGATAAGCTCAAAAGACCAGGACTTCTTCCAGCAAGGAATACGAAAACTACCTGAACGATGGGCGAAGGTTGTAGCTGCAGATGGAGCATACTTTCAATAAATTTTTTTTTAATTTTGTAAGCGAACAAATGTGTTTTATTTTGACAAAAAGGGGCGGAGTCATATTCACACACCTATTAATAATTAAGCACTTACAAAATAAAAGCCTAGGAACTAAAAATATACATAACAGAAATAGGAAAAATAATATAAGTTCTTTTCAAGCATTTGTCTGACGAACATAAATGTTTGTTCTGTGTCTGGATGTTAATATGTATTATATGTATGTGTTTACAAAAAAAAATATACTACTTATTCTATCAGTTATCTAGTTGCCATATAAGCTATGCTTAGTTCGGGGCTAGATGACGCTGTGTGAATTGTCCATGAATTTATTTATATTTAAGGGTTCACTTACTACTAAGCTATGAGGCTTCAAAGAGAAAAATAAAGAGGAAAGAGAATGAGCACTGCTCGTATTTTGTGTTTAATTCAATTTGTATATCGTTTATCTCCTACATTTCTGAACATTCATTTCCCCGGATAAAAAACACGCTAATCCGGCTCTGACCGTATCTTAGCCGGTTCAACGCGCATCGATTCCCGGATAATCCGAATTCCCGTTTGACACTAACAAGGGTTTAAGAAATGTCAGAGTGGAAACATACATGGCTCGACCACTACTCTACCAGACCATTTCCGTACCAGCCTCTAATGTTCCCACTGCAGGGACACCTGCCTACTCTCGATAATTGAGAGTAAATGGACTTTGATCTACCACGGGAACTCAATCCAGATTGATAGATGTCACATGACTTGGAATTTTTGGTTCTAAGACATGCCGGTTTCCTCACGATGTTTTTTTTCACCGGTTCGAGAACGTGGTAACGCACATAAATTTTTCAAGTGAAAAAACTGTTGGTGCTCCTGTGGGTTTGAGCCAGGTACCTTCAGATTGAAAGTCGGCGTCTATACCCGTGGGCCACTTAGCTCTTACACCAGACCATTTATTCTACTATATACACAATAAGAACACTTAGTTATGTCAATAAATAAATATTGATGTTCGATATTGCTTGCGTCCGTATGTGAGTACCTTCAGGGTCCCTACACGTTTCTCCCAAAGTAGCACCAGAACTTGTGTCAAATTCCGGAGAATGTCCGGAGAGGTACTGCCTCCACACGTGGTAATAATGCACTTGGAATACTGTGTTCCAGTGTAAGAGCATGGGTGCTGGTGAAATTAAATACGCATTTCACATCACCGCCTCAGACTGGCGAGCAATTTTGGTTTTCTCATACTTCAGTAGGGGAGCACCGGAATAGTTTCGCTGTTGTTTATGGGCGGCAGTAATAATAAGCAAAAAAATTTAGTTAAAATAATTATAATTTTATACAAGTATGGAAAGATCCAAGTTGCATCCTGTTGCGCCCTTCACCCGAGACGAGAATGGTACGTCTGCATAATTTCAACTTATCAGCTAGATGTTTTTGGACAAGCCATTTCAAAAAAACTGTGACATGTTCCCAATAGTTAATTGGAGGGTGTTTATATATCCTGTCTGTATGGAGCAAAATGTTGTTTTATTAAGGATCGTTACCACAAATTTGTTGGGCTTTTTAAAATCGCTGTTTAGGCTTTTTTACGTTCATGAAAAGAATAGTCCTGTCGGGAAAGACTGACTTTAAACCGACAAAAATTGGAAAATAACTGGAAAAAATATGTCACCCAAGTAAACGAAATTGCGTATTTCGCTTTCCTGTGACTTTTTTCTTCGCTCGTTGTATACGAATTTAGATTTTAAAACTATCATGGTTATGAACATTATTATTCGTGTTACCGAGATATTTACCATATCGGGAGTCAACAAAACTCACAAATCATGGTAAATATAATACATGGTAACACGAATAATACTGATTTAGATGTTTCTTTTAATAGTAAATAGTATTACTTTAAATAGTAGGGTGTACTGATGCGATGTACCAAGTCTCTTTATCTCTACTCAGATTTATTCTTCTGTATTTATTCTGAGAATGCACTTGGTGACTTTTTTGAATTGAATCAGAGAGCGGGAAGGGCCATCAGCGATTCTAAAGCCGTCACAGCAAAATAATTTCTCACGCTTAGTTATAAGATTCAGACTAGTACAAGTCCTTTGGCTATAGGCACTTGTCGATTATCGATACCAGGTATGCAGTACTTTGTGAGCACTTTGAAGCAATTTATCCTTCTGTATTTATTCTGAGAATACACTTGGTGACTTATATGAATTGAATCAGAGAGCGGGAAGGGTCAACAGCGATTCTGAAGGACTCAGAACAAATTGAGTCCTCACAATGGTGGATATGTTTCTAGTTTGCACCCGAGAGCTAGCCGAAGCTGAGATCCCTCGTCTCTAAATACAAGTTCCTACTTATTTAAAACGAGGAGCACAGCATCCCCTGGTTTACAAGGTCAAGTTTACTAACTACTAACTATTGCCTACTATGTTAGCTTAAACCTGTCTTGTACGTTCAACGAATAAATATTTTTTATTTTTTTATTAAATTTCTACAGGACTCAAAAAATATCCAAATCAGTCGACAATCAGAGAATCACGTAACAAACCTACAAAATAAGCTTAAAGCCAAATCAAGAACCGCTTCCTCTCTACAAACAGAGTCAGCGCTCTGCGAGCTAAATTTGAAGACGCATTAAATCGCAAGTCAATGCACAGAGTAAACTTTCTGTATAGCACCATTATTTATTCTACCTAGTCTACAAATAGACCTTTCTACGAACCCAATCGCCTTGTCTTTACCTAATAATGGGAAATATAACACACGTCACAATTTTCTACGGAAAATTGCTATTTCTTAGAATGTAGTTTGTTTAGCGTTTGTATTTAGCATAGAAATCGGAGGTCGCGTGGTCAGTGGGTCAGAATTTTTTTATGATTCGTCGACTAAATTTTCTAGCTTTCAGAAACACAGGAAAAACATCCAATACCCCAGGATAAACTTTACGTTCATCACACAAAGCTTAGAAATCCCTCGCACCCCTCGCTTTGAAGGCTACCAACAAAACTTAGTCAAGTGGATGCAACAAAACCATTATCAATTTTGTTTTCATTCTAGTTACCTTTTAGATAACACTGAAAAGGCTGTCTTCAAAGAAATTCCCATTAAGAGCATCTCAGATTCCACCAGTGAATGGAGCGAAGTTAATTTTATTTCCAAATACCAGTGTGTAGTGCAGGAGATCATTTAGATTGCTGACGCCTTTTATTTCATAATTTTTTTTTCAATAGAATATCACAAGAAGCTCTCTTAGGTTGTAGATTACCGCCTTATATGTAGGCTCTGGACGTCTTAATACTCAATTTAGTAGAAATTGTGAATCTTGTTGTCTTGCTTTTTTTTAACGGACTTCTAAAGAAGGCTGTTCGGTCAATTCGGTATTAATATCAATATAAATTCGGTTCTATTTTTTTTATGTTTACCTCGATTCTTCGACATTTAGATTTTTTAAGGGTGCGTTGTCAGCCGTAATTTTGTTCCGTATTCAAATAATCGATTTGCGAAGCCTTGCGTAAGTCTCGTACAAACTCGAAACCCGTTCAATCGTTTTCTATAATTTATATTTAGTTAATTTTTTTTTGTAATTGTTTTGCTAAGGTATGAATTAAAGTTTATTTTTGGGAATTTCAAGGGAACAGTCAGAAGTTTAGCAAAAACAGAGAGTGAATTTTCTATGGGACTTGCTTTGCTTTTGTTGCACAGCTGATTGTTAAATTGTGAGTCAAGACTGATGAAAATATGTGTCGGGTTAGCTAGTTAGTAATGAAATAAAAATTCAGATGCCGGCTCCTCCACTTAAAATGAGAGGTACTGTTGCATTGTGTTGGAAAACAAGTTGTTTTAAAGAAGGCTTTCAGAAGTTGTTCTTTTGTTAAACTTTGCGAGTTTTTTATAAATTCCATTTGGCGCGTTCAAGTTTTTTTCTTCGGGTAATCTTGATAGACTAACATAAGGTAAGTTCGCGGTGCGAAAGTCGAAAGCAATATTTCGGTGTACCAAATGAAATGAAACAGAAACGTTCCCTCACTCTGTCCCCTGCACGAGGATTCCTTGTTTCGCAGGTGGCATGGACATAGACACGGAGACACAAAACAAACACCAGATACAATCGAGCAACGGGTTCGAACCCGTTCAAAACTCAAAATTCAGTCGTGAAGAACCCGACTCCTATTACTGTTGTTATAGGCGAAAGTAACCACTTAACAACTACAAACCATCCCGTCACTAACATCACTTTGTATCGAATAAAAAACAATCCCTGAAATAGATTTCACACAAAATCTCCCAACGATCAACAAGACATCTCACTCACACATTTCGTCAAAACTTGGTGAAAAATATGACGCGATAAATCTTAGCCCTCATGGACAAATAACCTCACCAAATAAAGAGTCACTTCTCTAGATATTAGGAACGTGACAAAGTAAGGTAGAAATTTTGGGACAATGACATACCCTTTTCATATGAAGGACGAAGCTGCAATATTTCCCCAAAAAATAACTTTCGCCGAAATCTTCGAAGAATGTGAGCTGACTGGGAAAATAATATGTTTTAAACCAATGTGTTTGGATTAAATCAAAGTCAAAGTCAAAATACTTTATTACCGTTAAATACTTTAAACAAGACACTTAAAAAAAAAAACATTTTCCCGCCACTAAGCGGCAGAGGACACTGTGGGGTTTTAGTGGGTCCTAGTCCCACATAACCGTTCTGTGTCCCCGTGGCAAGGCGGCATGCGAGTGCAATTCCCCACGATAAAAAAGGCCAACGGCTCCGCGGCTTAGTTGGTAATAGCCTTGACTTCGAAGCGAGGTACACACGAAATTTGTACGCTGTACGCTGTGTGATAAACATAAAATTTGTTCATGGGTCTTGGCTGTTTTTATTATGGTTCTGTCATGCCATCTACAACACAAGTCCTAGTGCAGGGTTATGATTATGTAAATGTCCAAGGTTTTTGTAATAAACCTATTTGGTGCGTATTAATCTATACATATAATAAAATCGTAGACTTGCCGTGTCTGTACATTGAATATTTTTACAAAATAATAACTGGGAGACGTTAAGAATAAGTAATAGAACGCAAAAAAACAATTTTTGAAATTTTTGTCTGTTTGTCTGTATGTTTGTGCGCACTTTACGCAAAAACCATAGATAGTTATCAAAATCTAGGTACTAAGAAATGTTAAGCTGAGTCTGGAATAGTGAATAGCGTTTATTTTATCAAAATCGACCCACAAAATCAAAAGTTATTCAATGTTTTATGCAAAATTTTATTTTTTTTACAAAACGTTCTACAAGCGCCTGCCGAGTCCTGCGTTCTTGACTCGGTGTGGCGGTTCGGTGTATTGCAATATGAATATGAGCAGGCGCTTGAAGGCAGATGACAGGTTTAGTCGTAGTTTAGTCTTAGTTTAGGTTAGTTAATTAGGTAATTAGTTTAAAGGTAGTTTAGTTTTTCTTTGTACTTTGAACTGCGAAAGGTTGATGGTAACCAGTATCTTAAATACGAGTACCAAGCTTCCTATCAAACGAGTCATTTACTTGACGGAGACCTACAGTACACTGGAGTAACGCAATGGCCGTATGTCCGGCAGAAAATAGCCGCATAGGTAAATCATCCTCAGGGTACATGATCATCATCATCATCATCATCATCATCAGGGGTGAAATTAAATAACCCTTGCGACATTTGTTTTCGATTTTGTAGATATTATCTGGACATTCAGATGCAGCACAGATATTGCAAATGTATCAATATAAATTAGCGGAAGTCTATCAAGGAATATGCAGCTCAACAAAAATAACAAAACATAAATACCATTAATACGCACTAAGCGATTTGAAACTACTTTTATTGTGCGTACTGCAAGGGAGTGGAATGCTTTGCCTGAGTCTGTGTTCCCTGACCATTAGAATTTGGGAGTCTTCAAGAGTAGAGTGAATAGGTTTCTCCTAGACAAGCGTGCTCCATCGTCGGCCGCATCTTCACTTTCCATCAGGTGAGATGGCGGCCAAACCATGCTATGCTATCTTTTTTTTTTGTGAGTTAGTTACGTAACGAGCTGAGGGCCCACCTGGTGGTAAGTGGCGACCCACACCTATGACAACAGTAATGCGACTCAGTATAAGATTTGGATCTTAGACTGAGTCGCACTCATCCTGCTGCGACCATCACCCAAGACGGGGATGATACATCTCACGATACAAGCACTACTGCTTGTGTGATTCCAGGTGTGGTGGCAGTACCTCGCCGGACGAACTTGGCACAAGTTCTACTGTTACTTTTTGGTTGCTGCCTTAGCACCACCCAGAGGGTACGTGTAGGGAATCAAAGGGTACACACCTGCGGACGCGAGCAACTAGATCCAATAGATCGGTACGGGGGACTTATTTCTCACTGTATTTAACACTGTTTTGTTACTTCAGGACTTATTTCATATGTGTATGATGATCTAACAACACTGATACAACATTGAGCAGTGACCCAGGGAATGGCATTGAGTGAATAAATGTCAGGGAATGGGAATGGTATTCTATTAACAGAGAAGTGGAACAATAAGAAGCTTTTTTTTGTCAAGGGGTAAATACTTTGCTTATACCCCACGCCTTGAGGAGGCGTATATTAATAGCAGTGCTGGGGGAATACACAATAAAACCCTCTTGGAGTTTCTGCACTACGCCTTCACGCTGGGGCTACGGGTACGGTAGCGGCCGTACCCGGCCGGCCAGAGGCGTTGGTCCTCGCGTATCGGGACCCCAACACGATGTGTACCTCCCTATAGTGCCGTGCCCGGAACACAAAACACGCCAACCTTCGGTGAGGACCTCATCCGTCGGACGGCAGATTCCCCGGATCTACCGCCCGGAAGTTCCCGTTAGGGTGGCAGGCGGCGCTCATGCGCCTGCCTACGCCGACCCACTCTCCTGTGTCTACCAGAGTGAGGAGATTCTTCCTCCCTTATCCTCTCGGCTGCTTCCTTCTGCGAGATTACTTCCTTGCAGAAGGACTGAGCTGCCACCCAAGATCTCCCGCTGTCAATCATGGATGAGACCATAGTTGACAGCAAAAGGTTTCCGCCTATAGCCGCGGTCAGGCGGGAACAATAAGACCCTACCAACTATTCCATCGAATGTTTAAATTTCTTGAGTGCATCTGGACTCCCATCACACAATTTATATTAAACTAAATGTCGGAGTGCCCATTGCTCTTTTATAAATTGAAGTTGACACCAGATTGAAAGAGTTTAGAGAATTCCTCTCATTCCTATCAACTGCCCATTTAGTTTTAAACGCATTCAGTCTCCGGTGAGCCTATGTTCCGCAGTGACCAGAAACAAAGAACAAGAAGAAACTTTTTTGGTATCAGACGTAGACCTAATATTGAGTTGCTTTTTGCACGGTCCGCCATACTTAGCTCTTTCCCGGCTTAGCGATTCAAATAATTTTTATGCGCACGTTCCTGAAATATCCTGAAAAGACGACTTCTATAGTATAGTTTACAGAGAAGCATTATTGTATACATTTGCAATGGTTGCAGTTTCACTTACGTAGTTCATCATCCAATCAAGTCTTTAACCTTCCCAGTTAACAAAACCCAAGTAATATCGTAAGAATCTAACGGAAATAAAGTATTTTGAGATTTAATTATAACATAATTTTAATATAATAGTAACGAACAGACATAATAAGCATCACATTATATTTCTATCCTCTAGGCTAGGATAGATCTAAGTCCACGCGGACGAAGTCGCGGGCACAGCTAGCTGTGCCCGCGACTTCGTCCTATTTGGTGCGTATTAATTCTTTTAATAATATTACAGCTGCGTCCCGCGGTTTTATCTGCGTAGCTTCGTTTTCCGTGGGAATACGGAGAAAAAATATAGCCTGTGCTACTCGCTGATAATGTAACTTTCCACTGGTGAATTTTTAAAATAGGTTTAGTATAATAGTTTACGCGTTACAAACTTAATAACTTTCGCATTTATAATATGAGTTGGGATGTATGTTTTTGTTACTTAGCGTTTCAATCATCGTAATTCGAAACGGATTTACACTTGGCTGAAGTATTTTATCAGGAAGTCCAGGAAGTCCTGGCCCAATGGACGCGTGACCGCTAAAACTTTCCACGCTAACAAAAAGCTATATACCCAGAAATCGTAGCGAAGTTTCGTAGATAGTGGAAACGTGAGTTTCTGCTCCCATTATTATCTGTTAAAGACTGGTTAATTAGCCATGGTTCTGGAGAGATTAATTTGGACATTGATGCCTGATAGTCGAACAACTGAAATCGGTAATTAATTTAAGTCTGACTACGGCCATTATTATCGATAATAGTTGTGTTTTATCTTATTACTTCATATTTATATTTATACTAGCTGACCGGGCCACGCGTTGCTGTGGCTAACTTTTTTGTCATACGATATTATAATTTGCAATAAATTAAAATTGCGACTTTAATTTGAGATTTAAACTATCCTATCTCTCAAGTTGGATCGAACTGCACATGGTGTGCGAATTTTATTATAATCGGTTAAGTGGTTTAGGAGTCCATTGAGGACAAACATTGTGACACGAGATTTATATATATTAAGATTAAAATGTTTATTTATTTATTTCGCGTATCCCGAAAACAGCTCTAACGATTTAGGTGAAATATTGTGTTCAGATTTTTTTTTGATGATGTGACGGAACGAGCTTAGGGCCCACCTGGTGGTAAGTGGCGACCCCCGCCCATGACAATAGTAATGCTGCTGACAATAGTCATCCTGCTGCGTCTATCATCCGAGACGGGGTTGGTACTTTTCATTCGCATGTGATTTCACCGGCACCCACACCCTTCCACCGGAACACAGTAATGCGAGCACTATTGCTTGGTGGTAAAATAATCAAACTCATACATTACTACAGGAAGTTGAACATTTGTTCTTATCATTACTTTTACTAAAAAAAAGAAATTGTGTTTGCTTAGATTTAATTTAATGTTTGTTCTCACATTAGGCGGAGAATAGATCCCTTGTTGTTCAGTGGTGACCGCAGCCCATAGACAGACATAAGACTCGGGTCCTCCCATACCGAAGTATGAGAAGAACCAAGTAACCCGAGCCATAGCCATATTTGCACCCGTCACCCGAGTCGGGGAGCGAGCTTAAATAAATAAAATCATCTGCAGGTAAAGATTATAAATTTTAGATAAAGTATCAGATATTAAAATACCGGCCAAGTGCGAGTCAGACTCGCGCACTGAAGGTTCCGCACCAATTTATAGGGAAACGTGTAACTTATAATATAAGTTTTTTCATGTACTATTTTTTATGACGTAATTTCTTATTATGTTCCTTTACTTGTGCTAAATGACATTGCTTCTTGTCAAATTTCATGGTCCTAGGGTTAACGGGATATTGGTTTTGATTCCTTTGCGAGATTCAAAATATACATCATTAATAGAGCATGCATGTCAATAAAAGTGTGGTGGCCCAGGGGCATAGACGCCGACTTCGCTGGTTCAAACCCAAGCGCACCAATGAGTTTTTTCCCTTGAAAAATTTATGTGCGCAATACCACGTTCTAGAAACGGTGACGGAAAATATCGTGAGGAAACCGGCATGTCTTAGAACCATAAATTCGAAGACATGTGACTTCTACCAAACCGGATTATGCTCCCGTGGTAGATCAAAGCCCATTCACTCTCAATTATCGAGAGTAGGCCCTGCAGTGGGAACATTAGAGGCTGGTACGGTACGGTACGGCTAATAAGTTTAATATTTTTTCACTGCTCCTAGTGATTTCAGACCTGAGTATTTGATAACTTCAACTTGAGAATTCCACGCTTTTCTAAGGAAAACTGCCATGACAGATAGACAGACAACGAATTAATTCTTTGAGGGTTCAAAGAGGTGCGGAACCCTAAAAATGTTAAAAATATAAGATATTTAATTTAAAAGCAATCGCTGTTGGCAGCAGCAATGAATTTGAAAATAATCAAATTTAATTGAGTAATATTTTCATCTCAACTGTGATTAATTACAAATCTGGGTTGTTTACTCACAGATTAAACTGAAATGGCTTAAGAAATTTCAAAGCTAATATTTTGATGTTTTTATATAAATTGGCTTAAGCTAAGTAATACATTTTTTTAAGGAGTTTATTAAACGCTGCGTACAGCTGACGGCTAAGTTATATTTAAGTAAAAACTTTACTTTTTTTATCTGTTTTTTTATTTATATATTCGTTTTTAAGCTTTATTAATTTGAAAATGTAATTTAAGTTACTTAAATTATTTTCACAGAATTATGACAGGTTATTAATGTGTAAGACAGGTACTCTGCTGATATATTTTAGTTTTGAATACAGCAATCAAAAACTGTTTTTATTTATAAAAAAATAATTCATGGACATTATACTCAGCACCATCTACCCCTACACTAAGCATAACTACGGGAACTATAATAGTTTTCTTGTTCCCATAGTTGCCATGATGCACCACAATTTGGGGACGCAATAAATAATGGCGTAACATTTTGCCGCCAATTTAGATAAATTCAGTGCATATTGAATTCGTGGAATGGCGAGAATATCAGTGGGTTCCGAATATTGTGTGTTCGTCACACAGGTCACGTTCAACTCACGTCGGTGCCAAATGCACTTCAATACACGTCATGTCCAGTATGAGATACGTGTGCGGACCTCTAAAATGTAAGACTCATCGAAAATTTATTGAATTTTCCGTTTACTCTGCGGTGCTACCCGCGGGTATCCATCTTAAGGGAACACTGCATATTTACGGGATCAAAAGTAGCCTATGTTTTAATCCAGGATATGAGCTATCCCATCCAATGGATTGTTTGAGCGTGAAGGAGTAACAAAAACACACACACAAACACACACAATATATTAATGTAAAAATTATCACCTTTATAATATTTATTTATTAATTATTTAAATTTAATTTGCTATAATACATATGTACATAGGTACTTATAACAAAACTGGAAAGCCAATTACAGGTCCTCACTGTTAACAACAAAATGTTTAATTAACGTTATCACACACTGTTATAACACAGAACACACAGTGTTCTGTGTTATGTGTTCTTTTACTAATCATAAACAACAAATCAACTGTTACGTAATAGTACAAAGGCAAAGGCCGTGAAACAGGCAATTGCAGGTCGAGTATGAGTTTGAAGGCCTAGCCGTAGGCGAGGACTGCACTAATACGAGACAGATATAATATGAGAATTATATGTATTCGTTTACAAAAATAATTGAAACGAGGGGTGCCGGGTTCGATTCCCGGCCGGGGCGCACTTTGTGTGGTGAGCATGAAGTTTGTTCTCGGTGGGTATTTGTCTTGTGTTTCTGTGTTTGTCCATGCCATCTGCGACACAGGGAATCCTAGTTCAGAGGTATGAGTGTGTAAACGTTGTTGTTGTTGTTATTAGTAAATTTATGTCTAATAAATCGTATGGCTGTTATGGGCGGAGGTTACCACTTAATATCTGGCGGGCCTTCAGTTTGTCCCATCACATCAATAGTAAAAAAAAAACGAATTTTTGATTGTTGAACATAGTGATTTCAAGAACGTATTGCGTGTTTTGCGCAAATCAAATGGAATACTCATTCGTGGGCCTCTGGATTTGAACCAGTGTACGGTCTGTACGCCTAGCCACGCTCTCATAACATATCTTTTATCTAACTCCATTTTTAACCAACAGTATCTAAACAATAACTTTTGAAAGCGCAGCCAAAATGCGGCCAAGTTACAGATTTATTGACAATATCTGGCCGCTATGCTAAAAATATCAAAAACGAAATATGCACTTTTAACTTATAACGTAGACATTTTTATACTATGAATCCTGAAACGGAACGGTAGGGTTGCAAATCGGCTGTGTTTTAAAATTGATGATAATGGTATGCAGCCAGCATAAGGATTTTGGCATATTTCTATACGGTTTAAATATGCTAAGTTGGGTATTTTTCAACATACGTAACAGGTGGGAATAGATGGTTTTATAAAATAACACTCATTCTTGATGTAGAGACATTTTTTATTATCTGTTAAGTGTAATCTTTTTTAGTTTTCTTAAAAGTTTAGCGTGGCTGTGTTCCGGTGGAAGGGTGTTAGTGCCGGTGAAATTACTGGCACTTTTAGTTTCTTCTTTAGTTTCAGAGTGATGGACGCAACGTGAAAAATATCCTGTAACATATTTCATCTAAATCCGTAGCCGTTTGAGAGCGTAGGAGTAAAAAATATACAAACACACATACATAAGAACTTTCGCCTTTATAATATTAACCTATATGCGAATATAAGCGCAAATATAATCGCAAGTAAAACTTTCTGTGCAGTATTCGCAACCAACAGAACTTCTAACAAAGTGTAAAACTTGTTATCTCAAGATGTGAAACGTTATATGCGCACGAACGTTTGTTATGTATGATAATTATTTGAAAGGTAGGTAAATAAATTTGAGTCCAGGTTTATATTGTATATGAAATATTAGTTATTAAAAAAAAAACCATGTACTTACTATGTGCCAAATTTCATCCAAATCTGTTGCTTTGTTCTGTCTTGATTGAGTAATCCATCCATCCAACCCAATTTTCGCATTTGTTATTACAAATGTGAAGTATAATAGTATGATTCAAAATCTTAATGAGATCTTAAAATATCACTTAATTTATCTCATTTTGTGTAAATTACATCATATTTTTATTTATGTTACATATTTAGTTATTTTTAATTTTATTTCATATTCTATAGGAATTTAATAAATTATTAAAGAAAT
Organism: Aplocera efformata; assembly: GCA_921293045.1. Taxonomy (NCBI): domain Eukaryota; kingdom Metazoa; phylum Arthropoda; class Insecta; order Lepidoptera; family Geometridae; genus Aplocera; species Aplocera efformata. The sequence continues at coordinate 7,088,339 of OV121061.1, forward strand.
TTTACCCCTAAGGGCGTAAAAGAAAATAATAATATTCTAGTCATATTATTAGTTCAATAATTAGTATTCTTACTAATGACTAGCTGTGCCCGCGACTTCGTCCGCGTGGACTTAGATCTATCCTAGCATAGAGGATAGAAATATAATGTGATGCTTATTATGTCTGTTCGTTACTATTATATTAAAATTATGCTATAATTAAATCTCAAAATACTTTATTTCCGTTAGATTCTTACGATATTGCTTGGGTTTTGTTAACTGGGAAGATTAAAGACTTGATTGGATGATGAACTACCTAAGTGAAACTGCAACCATTGCAAATGTATACAATAATGCTTCTCTGTAAACTATACTATAGGAGTCTTCTTTTCATGATATTTTACGAACGTGCGCATAAAAACTATTTGAATTGCTAAGCCGGGAAAGAGCTAAGTATGGCGGACCGTGCAAAAAGCAACTCAATATTAGGTCTACGTCTGATACCAAAAAAGTTTCTTCTTGTTCTTTGTTTCTGGTCACTGCGGAACATAGGCTCACCGGAGACTGAATACGTTTAAAACTAAATGGGCAGTTGATAGGAATAAGAGGAATTCTCTAAACTCTTGACTTTTAAATCTGGTGCCGTAACATAATTTAGGAAGACTTAAATTTATAAAAGAGCAATGGGCACTCCGACATTTAGTTTAATACATGTTGTGTGATGGGAGTCCAGATGCACTCAAGAAATTTAAACATTCGATGGAATAGTTGGTAGGGTCTTATTGTTCCCGCCTGACCGCGGCTATGGGCGGAAACCTTTCGCTGTCAACTATGGTCTCATCCATGATTGACAGCGGGAGATCTTGGGTGGCAGCTCAATCCTTCTGCAAGGAAGTAATCTCGCAGAAGGAAGCAGCCAAGAGGGTAAGGGAGGAAGAATCTCCTCACTCTGGTAGACGCAGGAGAGTGGGTCGGCGTAGGCAGGCGCATGAGCGCCGCCTGCCACCCTAACGGGAACTTCCGGGGGGTAGATCCGGGGAATCTGCCGTCCGACGGATGAGGTCCTCACCGAAGGTTGGCGTGTTTCGTGTTCCGGGCACGGCCCTATAGGGAGGTACACATCGTGTTGAACTCCCGATACGCGAGGACTAACGCCTCTGGCCGGCCGGGTACGGCCGCTACCGTACCCGTAGCCCCAGCGTGAAGGCGTAGTGCAGGAACTTCAAGGGGGTTTTATTGTGTATTCCCCCAGCACTGCTATTAATACACGCCTCCCCAAGGCGTGGGGTATAAGCAAAGTATTTACCCCTTGACAAAAAAAAGCTTCTTATTGTTCCACTTCTCTGTTAATAGAATGCCATTCCCATTCCCTGCCATTCCCTGGGACACTGCTCAATGTTGTATCAGTGTTGTTAGATCATCATACACATATGAAATAAGTCCTGAAGTAACAAAACAGTGTTAAATACAGTGAGAAATAAGTCCCCCGTACCGATCTATTGGATATAGTTGCTCGCGTCCGCAGGTGTGTACCCTTTGATTCCCTACACGTACCCTCTGGGTGGTGCTAAAGCAGCAACCAAAAAGTAACAGTAGAACTTGTGCCAAGTTCGTCCGGCGAGGTACTGCCACCACACCTGGAATCACACAAGCAGTAGTGCTTGTATCGTGAGATGTATCATCCCCGTCTTGGGTGATGGTCGCAGCAGGATGAGTGCGACTCAGTCTAAGATCCAAATCTTATACTGAGTCGCATTACTGTTGTCATGGGCGGGGGTCGCCACTTACCACCAGGTGGGCCCTCAGCTCGTTACGTAACTAACTCACAAAAAAAAGATAGCATAGCATGGTTTGGCCGCCATCTCACCTGATGGAAAGTGAAGATGCGGCCGACGATGGAGCACGCTTGTCTAGAAGAAACCTATTCACTCTACTCTTGAAGACTCCCAAATTGTAATGGTCAGGGAACATAGACTCAGGCAAAGCATTCCACTCCCTTGCAGTACGCACAATAAAAGTAGTTTCAAATCGCTTAGGGCGTATTAATGGTATTTATGTTTTGTTATTTTTGTTGAGCTGCATATTCCTTGATAGACTTCCGCTAATTTATATTGATAAATTTGCAATATCTGTGCTGCATCTGAATGTCCAGATAATATCAGCAAAATCGAAAACAAATGTTGCAAGGGTTATTTAATTTCACCCCTGATGATGATGATGATGATGTACCCTGAGGATGATTTACCTATGCGGCTATTTTCTGCCGGACATACGGCCATTGCGTTACTCCAGTGTACTGTAGGTCTCCGTCAAGTAAATGACTCGTTTGATAGGAAGCTTGGTACTCGTATTTAAGATACTGGTTACCATCAATCTTTCGCAGTTCAAAGTACAAAGAAAAACTAAACTACCTTTAAACTAATACCTAATTAACTAACCTAAACTAAGACTAAACTTCGACTAAACCTGTCATCTGCATTCAAGCGCCTGCTCATATTCATATTGCAATACACCGAACCGCCACACCGAGTCAAGAACGCAGGACTCGGCAGGCGCTTGTAGAACGTTTTGTAAAATAAATTAAAATTTTGCATAAAACATTGAATAACTTTTGATTTTGTGGGTCGATTTTGATAAAATAAACGCTATTCACTATTCCAGACTCAGCTTAATATTTCTTAGTACCTAGATTTTGATACCTATCTATGGTTTTTGCGTAAAGTGCGCACAAACATACAGACAAACAGACAAACAGACAAAAATTTCAAAAATTGTTTTTTTGGGTTCTATTACTTATTCTTAACGTCTCCCAGTTATTCTTTTGTAAAAATATTCAATGTACAGACACGGCAAGTCTACGATTTTATTATATGTATAGATTGTATTTACCTTTCAATCCAAGTCATCCAGTATATTGACTTATATTGACAGTGTCTTAGTATATTGACAATGTTTGTCAATATACTAAGGTATTCGGTGTCAAAATACCACCACCCATTAACCACCTTATCGTCTCCAATGTCTATCAAACCCATAGAATTAATATAAACGCAGAAGAGATTGTGAAACAAAATTTCACTCAATATTGAAGCTGAAATATAACCGCCGGCACATCAAAATTCTTTAGAGCTTACTATATTTACATTCTCTTTAGTTGATTGTTAACTTAAATAGAATCCTGTTGTGAGAATAGAGTATGTTTCCTGGTAAAAATAGTGCATCTGCTTGCAACCCCCCACTGCGTTTTCCCTCACTGGCTATGCTTCTGTCCCGTTATAAGAGCAGGTTAAGTATAAATTAAGAACAAAATATTCGAATCCAGCTCAGTAATTAAGCTATTACTACTTACCATGGTAGTATTACCTCCCGCACCCCTATTCTATTTTGATCGCGTACCCACTAGAGAGCACCTACAATAGATATTGATTGCACCAGGGCGCTAAATGTGCTAGAGTCGCCAGGCGTCATCACTAGGCTTTACCTTCTAGTCTTTTAAGTCTATGATCGAAACCTTATTTTTCACTCCGTCTGCCAGCGCTTGCTGAAGCATGAAATGGGACAAAGCGCGAAGAAAACAGTTAATTTTACTACAAAGATTATTGGACCGGGTAGAAAATACTGGCGTCGTAGATCCTTTGAGGGTATAGAAATGGAAGGCATTATTTACCTTTTAGGGTTCTGTAATCTAATTAAATGACCCTTAGGTATTTTTTTTCTGTCCGTCTGTCCGTGTAGGTCATAGCCGTTTTATTTGGAGACTTTTTGTACTATTTACATGAGAACGGGATGAGGATCTAATATTAAGGAGTTTCGTCAAGTTGCTCCCTTCACTGTGAGATGCGGATGTTCCATCTCGAGTGCCAGTAATTGTGCCGGCACCCACACCCTGTCACACCTGTCACAGCAAATGGAGTGCACTATTGGTTGAGGGCAGATTTAATTCGATATAATATTCACAATTTAATATTATTGTTTACGTACAAACATCGCTTGAAGGAAGCTATGTACATTGCTGTATTTGATTGCCAAAGTCAACACAATCATTAGTTGTATGTAGTAGAAGTAGCCAACTCTGATGTCGAAGTTTTCAAGCAGCTTAAAAGCCTCCGACATGACTTATCAACTAGTAAAATCATGATCGACCGCATAACGTGCCCTCTGAAGCAAGGAAATGCTCTGTTTGCCACTAACCGGTCACCCATCCAACTACTGAACGGGCGGAAAGATGTTTAAAGATGATCTGTCAAGAATATCTAGAAGCTTCGTTAACGTGAGCGCTCAGTATAGTATTGTGTTATCTGTGGCATCGTGTTATACGAATCCAGTAAATTATCACGGGAAAGGAGGCAAACGTGATTTATCATAACCTTTTTCCCGCCAATTTTCTAAATTTACCCTCCAATTTTTCCGTCGACACCTACTTCTGGAATTTTCATCAGCGCCCGTAATTTTTTGTCCTTATTGACAGACAGACAGACAGCGCGATAAATTAGTAATTGTCTCGCGATTGGTCCGTAGGTTGCAGAAATGGAATTTCGCTTGCGTCCGGATATTTTTTTATTCAACATAAAATCACTGGTTTCTATCTCAATAAAATCCTGGGAATAATTTTGTTATGGAGTAAAATGTCGAATGATATTATTGATTGCATGTCATGTTGTTTAATGTATAAAAAAAGTAGCAAAATGGCAGCAACGTTGACTTCTTTCTAAAAACAAAGACAAAAATAAAATAACAAACCTATATTTCCATAGAATTCTTAAAATAAATACTTGGATATTATACTAAGTGTTTCGTACCGTGTCTCGCTTTGTCTATTAAGTTTAGCGCGGGTTCGATTTCCACCCAGAACACAAACATTTGTGTAACGAACATAGATGTTTGCTATCTGTCTTGGTGTTAATATGAATTACTCGTGTGATTTACAAAAAAAAACCTTTAAAGTATTTCCGTAATCTGTTTCTCACAGAATGAAATAGAATAAAATATAATAGAAAAAAAATATTGATAATATGTATGGATATTTATTTATTCATCAAAAATTGCATTAACAACGAATAAGTAGTAATATTATTATATTACTTGTGATACTTTTTTATGCAATTGAAGGTCTTACCCCTGAAGAGGTTTCTTCCAGACAACCACTTCACTAAAAACTCATAATGTAAAGGATATCTGCCTTTTGAGAGCGATATCATGAGGTTGGCAACTAGATAGGTATTTTTTTAGAACTTGCCACAAGTTCAACTGCTTTTGGTTGCTCCTTTAGCACCACCCAGGGGATACGTGTAGGGCATCAAAGTGTACACACCTACGAACGTGAGCAACTGGATCCCCGAAAATGCCCCCCAAATGTATGTGTATGATTTTATTTTGTGACCTCATTTCCCCGTAATTTCATAGCGCGATCCTTTTAATGAAATCTGCTGTAATGCAAGATGGCGGCCAGGCATAGTTGCTCCTTCAAAGTGCGTAAATTCCTGGCCGGGCAAACTTTATGAGCAAGATGTTTGTTCTCGAGTTTTGGGCGTTTGTGTTGCATGAATATTTCACATAGGTAATTCTAGTGCAGGAGCGTTTGTTTAGCAATAAAGCCAAGACCAACATCTTCATGACTCAAATCCCTCTTCACAGTCATCCATCAAGACTTGACTGACTGACGAAAATTGCTTGACAACATCCACGCAAGTTTCGCCACGAGTTGTTATTAAAAGTGACCACCAACATTATACTCTTCATCCGCTGCCCAACCCGCTCAACACAAACAAGAACTTCAGACCGCCGAAATTATTAATCCTAACAACTTTTCCGTGTTTCGCAATATATCGGATCGTGGAGGGAAATCGTAAAGACTCAAAATTACACGGACTTTGGTGTAATCTCTCTGTTTGGACGTGTTTGTCGGCTGTGGCGCTCAAACTTCAACCGTCTAATGTACCCACTGCAGCGGATCTGCAGTGGGGGTCCATGTTGCTTGCGTCCGTACGTGAGAACCCTCACAGTTCCTACAAGAGTCCCCCGGGTGGTAAGAAAAGATCAACGAATTAGCAGTAAAACTAGTGCCAAGTTCGTACGGAGAAATACTGCCTCCACTCGTATTGATGTGTTTCGGTTGTGAGGTGCTGTTGAAATTACAGGTAAGGGATGCGACTTGGATATTTTCATACTTGATCGGGAGGATCTAAGTCGTAGTACTGTTATGAGCGGAGGGAAGCATTTAACATCAGGTGGGCCTTTAGCATGGTACAGTAAAAAAGGAGTACTATTATTGATGTTGAGACCTCGTCAAAGAATCCATACAAACCAAGCACTTGGCTGACAGCTTGTTATTTGACTAAATAATTTATTTTTAAACTTTAAACACTTTTTAAATACATACATATAATTCAGACTCGTATTAACACCATGCAATTTAAGAACAACATATATTTTCGAATGAAATTACATTTTTAAAAGAAATAAATGGGTAAACGTCATTTACAGTAAAAAATTCAAATGCAGAACACAGTGCAAACTATGAAGAATTCACTTTTGAATTTTTTTAAACCTTGTACCAAATTCTATTCAACCAAAAGCTCATTAGTACTGTCATTTGAAATTCAAGCGACTTAAAAATAGCGCAAATTGCCCACGTTTTTCTTTCATCGCGGACCTCAAAGACTTGGGAAGCCCGTAGCTTACAAAATACGAAAATAAAATTAATTTAACTGGAAACTTTTGAGAAACACTCGCCAACTTTTGAATTAAGCAACCCAATATTTGAGTTGTTCGGTCGATTCTGTGGATTAAACTCTCCTCCTTTCAGGACGCTTCGGATATTACTTTAGCCCTCAGAGGGGTGATAACCACGTTCTCCTGTGATTGTATATGTAACTAACACAGTTGAGTGATATAATAATAATAAAGTGACAAACAAAACTGATGGTAAGATAGAGTATAAATTTATACTCGTCTGTTTTAATAGTGAATGGAAAAGGAGCACATTTTTGTTATAAAACAAAAATCGCCAGATTTTAAAATCAATTAAGCTACTTAAATTTTTTCCTTTTCACATCCTTTTTTATCATCTGGGAAATATTTTTCCTCCATTAAACCAGTCCAGTTGCTCGCGTACCCTTTAAGTCCCTACACGTGCTGCTAAGATTTTACTGGTGCCAAACAAGCAACAAAAAGTATAATAACAGTAGAACTTATGATAAGCTCGTCCGGAGAGGTACTGGCAACACACCTAGAATCATCCACCAAGCAGTAGTGCTCTCATTACTGTGTTCCGGTGGAAGTGTGTGGGAGCCAGTGAAATCGTAGGCATGAGACGTAACATCCCCGTCTCGAGTGACGGGCGCAACGGGATGCGACTTGGGTGGGAGTGCGTAGGTCAAATTTCTGTTGTTATGGGCTACCCACTTATCATCGGGTAGGCCTTTAGCTTGCCTGTCACTTGCGAAGCATAAAAAAAATGCCGGGACAGCGTTAAAGCTAGTATTCTAGATAACTTCCAACAGGATGGGCCAGGTTTAGCCGAAGACAATTGGAGGAGTGTAAGAGAGACCTACTAGGTTTGTAAAACTGACAGATAAATTCAGAAACTTTAAAAAGTTGGTGACACTTTGGTTCATACCTATTTTTATACTCTAAGACCATCTCTTCATCACTCTAAAGTTATATTCCTTTTCAAGGACCAGCTCAGAGCTACATTGAACCTAATTGAAAACCAATCTCGAATCACGTCTATTGTGCCTAAGTCTTGGAGATTTTCTTACTGCGGAAAATTTACGAAAAGTAAAAATTTTTTAGCACCTTTCGGCTGGGAACACTAGCAATATCAAATTTTCACAGATTTAATAAGATAGACCTGCAAAAAATCAATATCAGCTTAAAAATCAGTTTTTTTTTTTTATTTGTTTGCAATATGTATGAGTTTTGTTCGTTGCCATCTTATAAATTGTTAATAAACTTAACATACTCATACCCCACTGGCACATAAACACAAGACAAACACCCAAGACCCGAGAAAAAACTTCATGCTGCCTGCTGTTATCTTTTTGTACAATACATAATTATTTTTGTCATCGTCTCACCTGATAGTAAGTGATGATGCGTTCGGAGACATAACACGCTGGTTTTAAAAACACCTATTCACTCATTTCTTGAGGATTCCCAAACTGTTCTGCTCAGGAAAAAGACTTCCGTACCAGCCTCTAATGTTCCCACTGCAGGAACAACGGCTTACTCTCAATAGTTGAGGCTTTGATCTACCACGGGTGCCTAATCCGGATTGGTAGATCTCACATGTCTCCGAATTTATGGTTCTAAGACATACCGGTTTCCTCACGATGTTTTCCTTCACCGTTTCGAGAACGTGGTATTGCGCACATAAATTTTTCAAGTGAAAAATCTCATTGGTGCACATGTGGGTTTGAACCAGCGACAGATTGAAAGTCGGCGTCTATGCCCCTGGGCCACCACGCTCTCGGAAAATTCCACTCCCTTACAGTTCGAATTAAGAAAAAAGACTCAATTAGTTAATCCGAGGGATTTCTACTGTTCTTCTTTCGTGTGAGCAAGTGGACAAACATTGATATTTGTTCTGTGCCCGGGTTTTAAGATATATATTTTTTTTAAACAAACAACAACAACATTATCACACTCATACCTCTGCACTAGGATTCCCTGTGTCGCAGATGGCATGGACAAACACTGAAACACAAGACAAACAACCAAGATATAATATGTATGTACTGTAAGCATGTATTTATTTTTATGATTACTGTCATTTTGTTTGTGAGCAATAAAGTATTATCTATCTATGTTTTTACAAAAAAAAAGTAGTATAAATATTTTGTCATTTATCTAGCTTCCAGAGTCATACAAGCTGTGATTAATTTGGGTCTAGATTGCGCTGTATGAAACGTCCATGACTATCACTACATATAATAGTATAAAACAAAGTCGCTTTCTCTGTCCCTATATCCCTATCCTCTGTCCCTATGTATGCTTAAATCTTTAAAAATACGCAACGGATTTTGATGCGGTTTTTTTAATAGATAGAGTGATTCAAGGTTTATATGTATAATACACTAGCAACTGACCCCGGCTTCGCACGGGTAGTTTCTGATACGACACTGATGCTCTACTAACCGTGCGAAGCCGGGGCGGGTGGCTAGTAATTTTAGAAAATGTTTTGGAATTCGTGATTTTCTTAAATAACTAAGAGTAGACAAGTATATTCGCAGCAAAAAAATTAAGATATTGAAATGTAAATCTGTACCGACGATTTTGTTGTAATCATATTTCACCCTCCAAATAAGGGTTATTTATTTTTGGCAACGCTTATTTTATCAGTGTAATTTCGTAACAGTGTTATTTTTCAGTCAATTTGATGAAAATTAAACCTTTACTCAGACCATTTCTGGGAACAGGGACAATTACAGCGGAATCTGGGATAGATCGCAAATAGCGTCTTTTAGGGGGATGGTACGCGAGTAACTTAGTGTAGTCATGACCAAGCTGAAGTTGACAGCTAGATAAAAATCTAAAACCACTTTATTCGGATATCATGAGCTCGGATATTATATTAAATATGATTCGAGTAGGGGTTTAAAAGATATTTACTTTAAACCCCTACTCGCTGGCAACTGGATGCCCCATTGTTTTCATCCCCAAGATAAACACCCAAGAACAAACCTCACCACAAAAAGTGTGCCCCGGCCGGGAGTTGAACCCGGGACCCCTCGCTTCGAAGGCAGGGCTATTACCAACTAAGACACGGAGTCGTCATAATAATAATCTCCTTAGAAAGCCAGTTGACAAGAAATGTAGGCTTATATTCTGCTGCCAGTACAAAGGGGTGTAAATCCCTTCAAAAATAATAAGATTTTTTTTAAATCTATTGATAATTAACGGACTTCTGAGATAACTGGGAAGTGTTTGCGCGCAAACATACAGACGTTACAGACTGCGAATCTATTTCCGGCCCTCCGCCCCCCGCACCCTGCGCCCGGAAGACGGGCGACTTTAGATCACAGCGCGAGCAGGACTACAACAACGCGCCTCCATCGTAGACAGTTATTGAATAGCAGTTTCCATATTTCAATAACAGACTTTTTTATTTCTTATTTACTAGACGAATAAAACATATTCCAAATGTCACACAATTTGTTTTGTTCCTGTGTCACGTTATATGCTCACGAATATGTGTACATGCATGTGTAAAATTTTACGTGTCCAAATGATACTTGAGATCTAAAGGAATAAATGAGTTTGACTTTTGACTTTTTGACTTTTTCATACGAGTATATTACGCACAGGATGTCTACAGCAGATGATGATCTATAAGACAACAGATGCTATGAACCGTTTATTGCGACTTATGCATTGGCGAAACTACCCTCTTGACAATGAGCTATGGTCTGCCTACATACTAGTACATAGACAATAACGTACATAGTTGATAACCTCTTTGATAGCTATTATATAAAATATCTTACCACAAGCTACTCATGTATGGCAAGCCTAAGATTTCAGGAATCTCCGAAAATGTGCTTGAATGAAGGTCTAATGAAACGTGGTCAGTAAATTAATTAAATTTGGGTTCCTACTAGATTGGGCTCCATTGTGGTGCATTTCTCGGAAAAGCTCCCAAGAGTTTGTATCATACTGATATTATAAACGCGAAAGTTTGTGAGTATGGATGGATGTTTTGGGGGGTCCAGTTGCTCGCGTTCGTAGGTGTACAAAGACTCCCTTTGACTCTCTACAAAGTAGCAGTAGAACTTGTGCCAAGTTAGTACTTTATTGTTTAGCTATAATTTTATAAACAGTTTGATCTATATATCTTTAAAGACATCGATAGAACGATCTCAGTCATCTTTCACCTGAATTTTTACTTTCGCTTTTATTTGCATATTTTTTTATCAAATCACGCACGAGGTATGTAGGTAGGTAATCATTGTATGGTAAAACGAAAGCTTTTCAGCAAAACTTACTTTTGATTTTGCGTTCCCTTTGAAAACTGAGGAAGGAAAATTAAGTTAAAAGTCAGGTCAACTACAAGAGTAAAGCGATTTTATTTTAGAGCCTCTTTCATATTCGCGCTGAATAGAAAAAGATTTCTAAAACTCAAGGCGAATAGTTGACCTAAGCAACTTTGGGAAAAACTTATTTCTAAACAATTTTGTGCAGTATTTACTTTTCGAGAACATTCCTAGTGCTCTGTAAATTCGTTGAAATAAACATTTTTAAGGAGAGCGTGGTGGCCCAGGGGTATAGACGCTGACTGAAAGCGTGGTGGCCCAGGGGTATAGACAATCAATCTGAAGGTTGCTGGTTCAAACCCCTATGTGCACCAATGAGTTTTTACACTTGAAAAATTTATGTGCGCAATACCACGTTCTCGAAACGGTGAAGGAAAACATCGTGAGGAAACCGGCATGTCTTAGAACCAAAAATTCGGAGGCATGTGACATCTACCAATCCGGATGGGGCTCCCGTGGTAGATCAAAGCCCATTCACTCTCAATTATCGAGAGTAGGCCGGTGTTCCTGCAGTGGGAACATTAGAGGCTGGTACGGAAACATTTTTAGGATTACCACGAACCCCTAAATACTCGTTTATATACTCTTATTATATATACTCTATATACTCGTATATATAAATGAATCCCTATTGCCCTTGGTCACGGCATCACGCGGGAGCGGCTGGACCAATTATGCTGTTTATTGTTGTGTTTGTTATTGTGTTCTTACGGAAAAAATATAGGAATATTGTGCAGAAAATTTTCGGGAAATGCGCGTAACACCGCAGGGCGCAGCTATATTTTATTAAAAAAACTATGTAGCATAAGTAGCGGGGCGAGCTAATGGCAAGTAGTAAAGTAAAGACCTAAGTTGCACTGCGTTGCGCCAGTCACCCGACATGGGGGAGTTACGTCTCATGCGCATTTCACCGGCACTCACACGCTTCCACCGGAACACAGCAATGCGAGTGTACTACTTGGCGGCAGATAACCAGGTGTGGAGGCCATACTTTTCCGGGCGAACTTTGTAGAAGTTCTACTGCTACTTTTTGTTGCTCCTTTAGCACCATCCAGGGGGTAGGGGTTCAAAAGGTAACTGGACTACCCGTTTTAACCGATACTATAAAAAAAGTAAATTCTTAATATGTTTGATTCCATTTTTATTTGACAGATTGTACTTCCAAAGTGATCTCATACAAATTTTATGAAAAAGTTCCACCTCTAAAGTCACAAAATATATGTTGAAAGTATTGAAGCGATTAATCATATATTTAAATTAGTCGTTAATATTAGAATATTGTGAAGGCATGTTATGTAAACAAATAAATTCTGGGAAGTATGGTTTTGGGAATTCTTGTTTTTATATTTATTTACTTCGCGTATGTCGGAAGATTTTGGGTTTAGATAGGGTTTTGCTGTTTAAAATGTATTACTTTTTACACGAATTTTTTTACAAAAAATAAAGCAAAATACCGAGCGAAGCTTGGTCTCCCAGATAAGTTTTTTCATGCACCTGTGGATTTGAACCAGCGACCATCAGATTTAAAGTCGGCATCTGTGCCCCTGGGCCTAGGAGCGTAGATCTCCTAGTATTGTTTTAAGAATTTAACGGAAATAAAGTATTTTGACTTTGACTTTTATTTGGCAAAAGTTCTAATGTTCACGAATATTTATATAAAAATATATTTTTATATTATCTGTGGTAATATTATAACAAGCCTTACAGCTCAGTTGATCGTAGCTCTGCCTCTTGCACTGCAGGTTATGGGTTCGTTTCCGATTCCCACAATTATTTGTGTGACATACATAGATGTTTGTTCTGTGTATGTATTTACAAAAACAGTACTGTTCCCATAGTTACTGTTTTAGGCTAGATGGCGCTGCATGAAATGTCCATTTTAGTAGCCTTAGTAATTCAGGATATAAGTTTTCCTGCTACAAAGTTTCATCCAAATCCGTTGAGCCGTTTGAGCGTTAAGAAACAAACATACTCACAGAAACACATACAAGCTTTCGCCTTTATAACATAAGTGTGTTATATATGATATAGGAAGTCAAAATATTCCAATGTCTACACATTCAAGCATTATTCAGCATTCCCTTACAAATGTGCGTGAAACTTGATATGTAAGTACATCGTTGCTAATGAACGACTGCACTAAACTGACCATAAATTTTTGTTAGGCAAGGTTTTTTTTGATATATAATTCATATGCGACGAGATGAGCTGAAGGCCCACTTATAAAGTGGTTACGCGGCCGAATTATGAGAAGACTCAAGTCGCAACCCGTGCCGCTCGTCAGACGGGAATTTCGTTTCATGCACTTGTGCTTTCTCCGGCACCCACACCCTTCCAACGGAACACCTAAGGAACTTGTAGCACGTTATATGCTCACGAATATGTTTACTTGTGTGTGTAAAATTTTACGCGCCCAAATGATACTTAAGATGTGAAGGAATGAATGAGGTAGAGTTTGATTTTGGAATCGAATATTTTGCCTCTCCACGAGGCATCTAGGAGCGTAGACTCGAGATGATGAAAGTTAATATTAAAAAAAAAATGTATTTTTTGGACATTAACTATTTATTGTTTTTATTTCTTATTTTGTTTGATGTTACCTGTTTAAATTTTAACTGATGATTGTTGTTTTCTTGAATTTGAATGAAATTATTTTTAATTGTTCTAAGTACTAGACCTAATAATAAAATAATTTCATTCAAAAAATAATGTAACATGACTTGCCTTATAACATGCACAGTTATTTGGCTAAATAAATGAAACCTGAAATCTTGCACCAAAAGTAAATAACGGCTTCGAACCCAGCCATATATTTATCTCCCGCTATTGTCATCACTCATTATAACCATTAGCCCTCCCGATAATTAACTACTTAGGTCGTGCGATTTACTGATTGCGCACCCCTAAGCTAATTATTACTAATTAATCCGCGATAACATTAATTACCAGCGCATTACTAATCGTTGCGCAATTTATGACAAAAATACACAGTAAAGGTAATCTTGGAATCTTGGCTTCATTCAACAACAAATAGTTCCACATTATGTTTTGTAATTTCGAGATATCCTAACACATGGTCGAACCCTTTTCAGATTTACTATTTATTAGGGTTCCGTACTGCAAAAGTAAAAACGGAACCGTTATAGGATCACTTTGCTGTCGATCTGTTGAGAAACTTTCTCTCAGAAGCGCGTGGAGGAATAGAATTAGGGCTCGTAAACTCAGGGGATCAGCGAAGGCTAGGGATTTGATTTTTTTTAAATCATTGACTTCCCAATTTTGTTTAATCCAATAAAATGATTCCCTTTACTCTTTGGGGACTGTACTCCAGAAATAGACAGGTATATATCGCAAGCTATTCAGCCTCCCTCTACCCTAGCGCTCATACGAAGCCAGAGCGGGTCGCCTGTCACTACATAAAGTATATTATAATTATCATCTCGAACACTATACCTCATTAAAATTAATTGCCTGGAATGTCCCATTTATTTCGCAAGCGTGGTCAACTTCCTATAAGTTGACACTTACGACCGTTGCCAGAAGGTATCAAGTTGATTTCTGTCGTGTTATAGAGAAGCGTTATCTAAGCACACATCACAATTACTTCTTTGTTTGCAAGCCCCGACGCAAGAGGGGTGTTATAAATTTGACCGCTATGTGTATATCTTTCTGTTTGTCTATGTCTGCTCTTAAACAGGTGAACCAACTTGAGTGCGTTTTTTTAAATTTAAAAACTGGTTTTGTGGTGAATCTTAGACATGTTTTTTTAAAATCGGTTCAGCCGTTTCCATGTTATCAGCTGTTTTTCTAGCTGCGGTAGGATTCTTAGACGCATTATATGTATATACATACTTTACTTTAAAACATAAAACACCCATCAGATCAAAAATATCATAGACTATTCAAGATTATGATACTTTTGATTCGATGCTCCAGCTAGTATATCCAGCACACTAATACACCCTTAAAAATGATTGTATTTGTTTTGATCAGTATTTGATTAGTTATAATTTATGAAGATATGTTAAAGCGTTCATTAGTCTGATCTAGACTTAATCTAATCCTCCATAGGGAAGAACAAGTAACGCCTAACGAGATTAAGGACGGAATATTCTTCTTGTTCTATTCTTCTATATCATTGTGGTCGCTTTTTATTCGATTTGAGCGAACAAAATCTTCTCTATCGAAGCGCTATCGCTAAGATTCTTTACTCTGTTTAACCTACTGTCCTCTAATGAACGAGGGCCTTCTACTTATCTTATCAATTATTTTCCTTTTCGTTAAACAATCCCCATTTTCAGCTCAGCACATCCGTAAATGCGAAAATGCGGATCTGAATGTTTCTGGATTCACTGGATTTTATCTAATGGGTCGGAATAAACATTCAATAATATTAACTTAATCATAAATATAATACAATAAATAAATATTAATGGAAATTTCGCACAGCGCGAACAAGACCCAAACTAAGTATAGCTTGTACTACGGGAACCAAATTACTGCTAGGATATTTTTAATACTCACGTTCAGATCTAGACAGAAATAAAAATATGTTTTTTTTTTCCTTATTATTGAAATAATTACTGTTTCATAAATAATTAATGATCATACTAATATTTATGAGTGTAGGTGTGTGTGTGAATGACTTCTTCATGCTCAAATGGTTCAACGGATTTGGACGAAATTTGGTACCAGGATAACTTGAACTAGCATGGATTACCAGAAAGGCTACATTTGATCACGAAAAAATGCAGTATTCCCTTAGGGTTTAGTGGGTTGCACCGCGGCACGCTAGTGAACGATATAATCAAATTACCAACATGCATAAAGTGAGTTTGAAAGTCCGTACCAGCCTCTAATGTTCCCACTGCAGGGACACTCTCGATAATTGAGAGTGAATGGGCTTTGATCAACCACGGGAGCCCAATCCGGATTGGTAGATGTCGCATATCATCGAATTTATGGTTCTAAGACATGCCGGTTTCCTCACGATGTCTTTCTTCACCGTTTCGAGAACGTGGTATTGCCCACATAAATTTTTCAAGTGAAAAAACTCATTGGTGGACGTATGGGTTTGAACCAGCAACCTTCAGATTGAAAGTCGGCGTCTATGCCCCTGGGCCACCACGCTCTCAACTCAGTTTGAAAGTGTAAGCTAACATTTCGCTAAGTGCCACTGCCAACGGTGTTGTAGAATGCAGAACACTATACAACACGCAAGTATTAGTTTTGGCTACTAAACCAGCAATCAATTTATAAAAGGCTCCATTATGGCGAGACCGGTGGTGCTAAAGGGGTAACTAAAAGTAGCTTCTGCTGAGTTCATCCGAAAAGTGCTGCCTCTACACCTGGTAATCTGCTTAGAAATGATGTACTTGTTGTTGTGCTCTGGTGGAAGGATGAAAGCACAGGTGCATAAACAGACGGGTAAATGAGTCTTATTACTCTTGTTCCTGTGACACGTTATATGCTCACGAATATGTGTACATGCATGTGTAAAATTTGACGTGTCCAAATGATACTTGAGATCTAAAGGAATAAATGAGTTTGACTTTGACTTTGTTATTGGTGGAGGTAACCTTACCAAGTGGACCACCAGCTCGTCTCATCACTTCAGTAGTATAGTAACATAAATATAGCTGTTTGTTTTAATCACATCTGTATATGTATTGATTACCAAATTATCATTATGACTATTATCTGATCAGCCAATAACATCCGCAGCTAAGAGTAGGATCCTCGCTTCAAAACTCAAACTAAAAAATCATTAATTCTTTTAGATCGCATATCATTTGGTCACGTCAATATTTACACACATAAGTAAACATATTCGTGAGCATATAAATACACACAGTTATGTCAAACTACATTCAGTTTTTATGTTATAGCTAATCTTATTAGTTAAGTTTACGTGTGTTTCAACAATTATAATAACTATTCATGGAAATTATATCTTCAAGCATCTATCTTCAAACTAAGCATAGTTTATACATATAAATCAGAGATTACTGATACAATACTTACATAGTGAAAACAACTACCAACTTGAATTTCACGTAACAACATGATTTCGCATCGAACTTTCCACGGTAAAACTGTGTGCACAGCTTAAGCTCGATTTATATCGTGCAAACGATTAAACATGTTAATGTCACACTGAACGAGGATTAATAGTGGCAGTAATTAGTTAGAACGGACGAAACTTCGAATATCGTGACCGTTTAATGAATAGAGCTATTTTTATTGATAACTTTCAAGGGGCCCTCAGATCGTTCAGTCACTAATTCACATTAAAAAAAACACTCAAATAATTATTGTACAATAAAAAGAACACCAAAGTATGCCACATAATCACTGACAGTTGATAGATAGACAATGATTTAATGCGAAAAACAATATGATAGAGATACAGTACACAAGTGAACTTAATGCTAGGAAGCATTCTCTTCCAGTTGTAACTTTGGGTATTGTGGAAAAGACTAATTGAAATTGCACTGGTCAAAATAATGTTACATTTAAATGTCAACATGTATTAATGCAAAATTGTAGTTAGAATGTTAATTTTGATATTTCATTTATCTAATCTAGCTATCATTCAATGAAATATCAATGACAATGAATCTAAGGATTGGTTGTCATAAACTCATTTAGGCTATGCATGATCTCCAAATAACAATTTCATTTATTGCACATCAATATTTTGATATAATTCTCCCTGTTTTTGATCCTTATATCCGGCTCCATGGCTTAGTTGAACGTAGCCCTGCCTTCGAAGCAAGGGGTCCCAGGTTCTATTCCCGGCTGGAGCACATTTGTGCATGAAGTTTGTTCTCAGGTCTTGGGTGTATGTCTTGTGCTCCTGTGTTTGCTCATGCCATCTGCGACACAGATAATCCTAGTGCAGAGGTATGAGTGTGCAAACGTTTATTTATATGATAAATTCTTTATTGTATCTGACATTTCGAAAATATACTCTTTTGAGTATCATTAAGCTTGTTTGAAGTTTTAGAAGTTAGTTAGGAGTTGAATGCAGCGGCAAGTTGAGTGCAATAGTGGTGAGTTCTTGTGGTAGCCACATCATTAAATATAAAGCCTTTGTTTACGCTCCTATTTGTTTTGCCATTACAAACTGTTACCTCTACGTCGTAGCTGTGTAGTACAGCTACGACGTAGAGGTAATTCTTTCTAAATCGAAACTATCTACGCCGTAGCCACTCTACGTCGTAGCTACGTAGCTTGTTTACTATAATATATCAGCGGTCGCGAGGAGATAGGTTCAAAATTATTACTTGGTCGAAATGGGTCTCTTAAATTGATGCTTGACCTTTGGTTCAAAATTCATGGTTATTGAATGATGCGTACTACGCTGTTAATGATAATGATAAAACGCCAAGGCATATTGCCACTTTGCTCAACGACACGCAAAATAACTTGTAATATCATTTGAACATTTCAATATTGATTAATAAGATGTATACGTAGACATAAGGAACATTTTATTATTTGTGAACAGGATCATGGTCGGAAAAAACAAGTAATCTTTCCATTAGGGCTTTCTTGCTTGTTTTTCCATATAGAGGGTCGTATAGGGTTTGAACAAGTGCTAAAATTTGTAATAAAAACGTATGTTTTTGTAGGTACTTACTTGTTTTTTTAAAAGTGACATTTCCAAGTATTTTTTTTAGAATTCAATGGAAATAAATTATTTTGATTTTGATGAAAAAAGTTTGGTTATAAAGCTTTTCATTGTGGGTCATTCTTGACCCTATACTAGGACTACTATAAGAAGTTATGAGTACCGCAGCCCGTTTTCATAAACTGTTTCCATAACTTTCTTATTTGATTTTAGCCCTTCATCAAAACCATCTCACTAGAAGTATTGTAAGATACATTGTGAAATAAGCCTTATTGCGATGCCTGTAGATTCAATGAATCTCATGTTTGAATCCCTAAAAGGCATATAACTTAAATCTCTGCAAAGTGGATTCAAACCGTCATGTAAAGACATAAGTATCATTATTGTTTGCGTTATTTCTACGGATTCTGCATAAAATGTGGGAAGTGAGTTTTCCATGCGATAGTTATTCCATCGGAGTCGAAGAAACGTATAGTGAAAACGCCTTAGGCAGCAAAACTAGGCGTAGACATAGATTTAACTTATGTCATATTTGCTTGATTCTTCAAATAGGTATTCATCGACGTTTCAGATAGTGCTATCTAGCCCAAAACTAAGCTATATCACATATATCACAGAAAGTACTACAAACAATTGAGATTTGAGACCAGTTGAATTTCAACTCGTGGATATGATTTGGTGAAGTAAGAATGATTATATCATATATTATACTATATAAGAAATACAAATACATTTATTTTTTGATCAAAAATAATATTATATTTATATTTTTATAATATTGTTGTAAAAAAATTATTGTATTATTGTTAAAAAATTAACAACTTGTATATATATGATACTAGCTGCGCCCCACGGTTTCACCCGCATAGTTCCCGTTCCCGTGGAGAATACGGGGATAAATTGATTTTATTTTTTTCGTTAATTTTCCAATGGTTTAATAGTTATTCTGCTATTCGGGACGGAAACAAATCCAACAAATCAAAAACCATGGCAATCGGTCCAGCCGTTCTCGAGTTAGGTATAAGTGTTGTAACAAACACGACTTTTTTTTATATATATAGATTTTATAGAAACCTCAAAAATTGTAGCCTATATGTTATTCTGATGTATAAGCTATATTGTGGTAAAGTTTCATTCAAATCCATTTAGTAGTTTTTACGTGAAAGAGTAACAAACATCCATACATCCATACATCCATACTTACAAACTTTCGCCTTTATAATAGTAGTAGGATTATTTGTACCTTCCATTAAATTTTACTCCTCCTCGCTCAAATGGCTCAACGAATTATTCATAGCTAACACATAGGTTGGTCCCGAAAAATCACGGGTGACACCGTGAGACGCAGCTAGCTAAAAAATAATAAAAATACCTTTCTGAAGAAAGCTTTTTTTTCTAAGCTAAGTCTACAATGTTTCCAAAATACGCACTCGCAATACACAGCAATAACATAAATATGGAAATCGTTTTAGACGATTCGTAAGCAGCGAATATACTCAAAAATATTTTACAATTTCATAAAAATATTATTATAGGGGCATATCGGAACGAGAAAGAAGGGGAAATAATAATATTTCCCCTTTTATTTCGTCGTTAAATACAAGTTTATGGGAGGCCCTTTCTATTCCTTAGGAGTAACTTTGGATTTATTTTTACGGATTAGTATCGAGATGAAATATTGTATTTTTGTGATTACAGATACAAATATAAACAAGTATTTTCTCTCGGTTTTGTCCCTTTGAATAAATATTTGTATCAAAGGGAAATGTAAGTAAAATTGGTATAATAAATATAATAATTTTACCTGACTCAGTGCATTTTTTTTCTTCGTAAATTCGACTGTGGTACTCTGAAGCCTTTTCTATACGTCAAAATCTAAATCAAAAATCTTTATTTCCGTCGAATTCTTGAAATAATATCTACTTCGAGATATCGCGTTTCTTTAAATAAATATGTACCCATACGAGATCTCGCGTTCTTATAACTGAGTTCAGGGCTTGTTGTTTCTGTATGATAAATTACTGTGTCACAGAAGGTATGGAAGTAGAGATATTTCATTCTAACTAATATTATAAATGCGAAAGTGAGTTTATTTGTTTGTTTTTTACACTTTCACGCCCAAACCACATAACCAATTTTATAAATTCTTTCACTAACGAAAAGTTACATTATTAGCTCGTAACAAAGACTATGTTTAATACCCGTATTCCCACGATAACGAGAACAACGCGGGTGAAACCGAAAAAAGTCAACACGAGACGATGGGGAAAAATGACTTCACTCTTTCGAGATAAAAATTAGCCTTTTATTTCGGGATAAAAGGCACCCTATGTCCTTTTTTGTACCCGTGACAAGGCGTATGCAAAACTTCAGGATCGGTCGAGTAGATAAAGTATGAAAACGTAACAAACCAACTCACATTAGCATTATTAATGTAGATAAGGATTGACTGGCCGAGCTTAATTGGCCAAACTGTGGGTTTGATTCCTAATCAGAACAAGTCTGGGTGTTTATCCAGGATATAAGCTATCCTGGTACCAAATTTCATACAAATCCTTGAGCCATCTAAGCGTAGAGTAACAAACATACACACACAATAAACCTTCGCATTTATAACTTTGAAGACAAGATCACGCGGACTTATCAGTGAATATGGCGCTATATCTGACCCTATCCGACCCTCTGAAAAGACTGCAATTCCAAAGAAAACAATGATTCTATCAATATTTACGCCGCGCAAACTTCCAACAAATGAGATGACACGCGTACTGTTTTGATAGATTTATCGCGGCAGATAAGCGAACTCTGTTTTCTGTTGACTCAGCCTTAATTCGGAAATGTAGGGCAGGGGGTGTGCACCCTGTTTATGTACTGTAAATATAGTACTGGGTTTTAAGTGAGGCTTTCCGAATACCGTTAGGGCCTTGGCAGCGGATTATTGAACGAGGGAGCGAAATAAGCTCCCTTAAAGCTAGACCCTATGTACCAGAGGTTTTCAAAGTTTTGGGGTACCCAGTCGCTTGCGTCCGTAGGTGTGTACCATTTGATTCCCTACACGTACCACCCCCTGGGTGGTGCTAAAGGAGCAACCAAAAATAGCAGTAGAACTTGTGCCAAGTTCGTCTGGAGTGGTACTGACACCACATCTGGGATCTGCCACCAAGCAGTAGTGTTTGCATTACTGTGTTCCGATGTAATGGACGCAGAGGATGAATGCGACTTAGTAAAGATTTTGATCTCATACTGAGTCGCGCGCATTACTGTTGTCATGGGCGAGGGTCACCACTTACCATCAGGTGAGCCCTCAGCCCATTCCGTTACTAATTCACATTAAAAAAAAAAGTTGACTGTACCGCGACCCACCCAACAAAAACATATAAGTTCGGGACTCGGGTCTTGGTTAAAAAGGGATATAACTGTATATGAATGTCTCTTCAAACAAGAAACAAGTGACTGATTAAAAATTTGAAAATAACCGATTTCAATTCTTTCATCCCTTATTAGTGCCCTCATTTTACACAAAAAACATCCAATTCGGTATATAACGGGCGAATAAATAAAGTAAATACTCTCCAATAAAAAGAGAATCATCAAAATTGGTTCACCCAGTCAAAAGTTCTGAGGGAAAAAACAAATTAAAAAAATTACAGTCGAATTGTGATCCTCCTCCTATTTTAAAGTCGGTTAAAAAACATTCAGTTTTAATCGAAAAATTCCCCTGAAATAGCCATCCCTCAGTAGTCTCCCTTTCGTAAGCCTGGACGGATTATGCTGTTTTTTCTATTTTTAGGGCCCACCCAAAATTCGATCGCCACCCACTGGTGGGTCACGATCTATGCTGTGGGTTAACACGAGCACAGAATAAATATCTATGTTAGTCAGACAAAGTTACTCGAGTTAGAATCAAACCCACGACTTTTATTCCACAAGTGACTTTTAAACGAAATTAGAAAACGGCGTAACAAAAATCCCATAAAAAAAATTACTTCCAGTTTACCCCAATATTTCCAATTTTCTGGGCAATTTTCCCAATTTTTCTTTCCATAAAACCCTGATATGGGACTATAACGAATATTTCTAAACAAGCTGCACCCGCGGTGTTACCCGTGGTTAATTTATATGGATAAAACGTAGCCTATGTAAGAGCTACCTTGACAGCAAGTTTCATCCAAATCCGTTGAGCCGTTGATCCGTGTAGGAGTAACAAACATACATACCAACAAACTTTTGCATTAAATAAGAAAAACAAAGAAAAAACATTTCTCCTACAGTAAGTTTCCCTGTTTCGTTGATGACATGGACAACACATAAACACAAGACAAGCCCCCAAGACCCGAGGACAACCTTTATGCTCACGTTTACGTTTAATTGTTTAAAAGTAAAGAAAAGAATAAATATTTTTTTCCTCTTTTTATATGGGACCTAGATAACCTAGAATACATAAATATACCCAATACATAATATACTTCTTAAGGTATTATACTTATACCCAACATACTTAACAAACTTTGACGGCTCCGTGGCTTAGTTGGTAGTAGCCCTGCCTTCGAAGCAAGGGGTCCCGGGTTCGATTCCCGGCCGGAGCAAACTTTGTGTGGTGAGCATGAAGTTTGTTCTCGGGTCTTGGGTGTTTGTCTTGTGTTTCTGTGTTTGTCCATGCCATCTGCGACACAGGGAATCCTAGTGCAGAGGTATGAGTGTGTTAACGTTGTTTACGTTTTTTATATCTGTCTGTGTCACAATATACCAAAAGATAAGTATATACTTATACCCAACATAATAATATTAACATCCAGACACAAAACAAAAAAAAATCGTGTCCTAGGAATCAAACCGATAGCTCAGTTGGTTGTAGCCAGAGCTTCAACCAACTGAGCTATAAGGGCAGTCAAAGTCAGCAGTCAAAATATTCAGTTACTGTCAATAAATAAATTTAAAACTGTCATCAAACGTAAACTTGTCGCAAAAGCTTACTATAAAATATCAGATTACCTAGATGACAAAAAGGCTTGGGAATGAATTCGCTCCATTCTAGACACAGGACCATATTCGCGAATATGTAATACTGTCTCCGAGGGGTTTCTTGTCTGTTTCTTCCCCTCGGGTTGGTCGGTTAGGGTTGGAACAGACGTAAACTTAACAAATAAGATAAGCTTAAACATGAAAACTGACTGTAATTTGACATATCTGTGTGCATGTAATGTGCCTGGGAGTTCCTGTGACACGTTATATGCTCACGAATTTGTGTACATGCATGTGTAAAATTTGACGTGTCCAAATGATACTTGAGATCTAAAGGAATAAATGAATTTGACTTTGACTTTGACTTTGAGCATCCGTACCACTGACCCACCACGCCCTTACATAGGCGTCTCATATCACGTACGTATAGGTATTTATTTAGGTGTTAGACGGCTGAGTAAACTTTAAATAAGAAAAATCTCTTATGAGCGCGTTTGTACCGCGTTATATACATACGCAAATCTCGTTAAAACACGTTAGCGACAAGTCGAAAGAAAGTACAGTCTCGGTCAGAAGTGTTTAAACTAATTGCTTTTTGGAATATTGAGATGATCTAAAAATATATAGTACACCTCTAATAATTATCCAAAATTAGCCTGAAAAACTAGCTTTTGCGCCTGTTACGAGACGGGAATGTTACGAATCGTGCGCCTGTAACTTCCGGCATCCACACCCTTTAACCGGAATACAGCAATGTGTGTGATTTTTTGGAAAATTAAGATGCTAAGAATGGGATTTTAATATTAAGTACACCTCCAATTATGTTCCAATAAATATAATCCAAAATTTTTCTTTATCTTCCAAAAAGTAACCTCTGACTCCAGCAATTATTTTGGAATATTATCTCCTATATATAAAAATAAGTCGTGCAAAATCTTGAAAATATCTCAACTATCTAGAATATTCTAGATTTGTGTATTTGATCTAAATCACAGCAGTCTTAATACCACAGAAAAAAATAAAGTTTTGTTACCCAAAATAAATAGCCGAAAAATCTAAAAAATCTAAATTGGTAATTTTGATTGAGAATTGCAGTGGTACCTAGTGAGGTATTGCTTGTGTTACGGACGGAGGTAACCACTTACCTCGTCACTTCAATAGCATAAAAAAACCGGCCAAGTGTAAGTCGGACTCGCGCGTAAAGGGTTCCGTACCATTATCTATAATAAAAACGGCAAAAAAATCATGTCTATTGTATGAGGGCCCCGCTTAAATATTCAGGAGCCTTCAGGAGATTTAAAATTCCGACACCAGAGGTGGCCACTTGATTAAAGAAAATAAGAATGTGAAAACACTTCTCTCAGTGACTGTACAGCCAACCTTCAAGCGTCAGAGCATGAAAATGACAAAATATATTACATCACTAGCTGTGCCCGCGACTTCGTCCGCGTGGACTTAGATCTATCCTAGCCTAGAGGATAGAAATAGTGTGTGATGCTTATTATGTCTGTTCGTTACTATTATATTAAAATTTTGTTATAATTAAATCTCAAAATACTTTATTTCCGTTACATTCTTACGATATTACTTAGGTTTTGTTAACTGGGAAGGTTAAAGACTTGATTGGATGATGAACTACGTAAGTGAAACTGCAACCATTGCAAATGTATACAATAATGCTTCTCTGTAAACTATACTATAGAAGTCGTCTTTTCAGGATATTTCAGGAATGTGCGCATAAAAATTATTTGAATTGCTAAGCCGGGAAAGAGCTAAGTATGGCGGACCGTGCAAAAAGCAACTCAATATTAGGTCTACGTCTGATACCAAAAAAGTTTCTTCTTGTTCTTTGTTTCTGGTCACTGCGGAACATAGGCTCACCGGAGACTGAATGCGTTTAAAACTAAATGGGCAGTTGATAGGAATGAGAGGAATTCTCTAAACTCTTGACTTTCAATCTGGTGCCGTAACATAATTTAAGAAGACTTAAATTTATAAAAGAGCAATGGGCACTCCGACATTTAGTTTAATATATATTGTGTGATGGGAGTCCAGATGCATTCAAGAAATTTAAACATTCGATGGAATAGTTGGTAGGGTCTTATTGTTCCCGCCTGACCGCGGCTATAGGCGGAAACCTTTCGCTGTCAACTATGGTCTCATCCATGATTGACAGGGGGAGATCTTGGGTGGCAGCTCAGTCCTTCTGCAAGGAAGTAATCTCGCAGAAGGAAGCAGCCGAGAGGGTAAGGGAGGAAGAATCTCCTCACTCTGGTAGACGCAGGAGAGTGGGTCGGCGTAGGCAGGCGCATGAGCGCCGCCTGCCACCCTAACGGGAACTTCCGGGCGGTAGATCCGGGGAATCTGCCATCCGACGGATGAGGTCCTCACCGATGGTTGGCGTGTTTCGTGTTCCGGGCACGGCA
This sequence comes from Aplocera efformata, assembly GCA_921293045.1. Lineage (NCBI taxonomy): Eukaryota > Metazoa > Arthropoda > Insecta > Lepidoptera > Geometridae > Aplocera > Aplocera efformata. The sequence goes on from OV121061.1 coordinate 7,114,375, forward strand.
CTATAGGGAGGTACACATCGTGTTGGGGTTCCGATACGCGAGGACCAACGCCTCTGGCCGGCCGAGTACGGCCGCTACCGTACCCGTAGCCCCAGCGTGAAGGCGTAGTGCAGGAACTCCAAGGGGGTTTTATTGTGTATTCCCCCAGCAATGCTATTAATACACGCCTCCCCAAGGCGTGGGGTATAAGCAAAGTATTTACCCCTTGACAAAAAAAAAGCTTCTTATTGTTCCACTTCTCTGTTAATAGAATGCCATTCATTCACTCAATGCCATTCCCTGGGACACTGCTCAATGTTGTATCAGTGTTGTTAGATCATCATACACATATGAAATAAGTCCTGAAGTAACAAAACAGTGTTAAATACAGTGAGAAATAAGTCCCCCGTACCGATCTATTGGATCTAGTTGCTCGCGTCCGCAGGTGTGTACCCTTTGATTCCCTACACCTACCCTCTGGGTGGTGCTAAAGCAGCAACCAAAAAGTAACAGTAGAACTTGTGCCAAGTTCGTCCGGCGAGGTACTGCCACCACACCTGGAATCACACAAGCAGTAGTGCTTGTATCGTGAGATGTCATCATCCCCGTTTTGGGTGATGGTCGCAGCAGGATGAGTGCGACTCAGTCTAAGATCCAAATCTTAAACTGAGTCGCATTACTGTTGTCATGGGTGTGGGTCGCCACTTACTACCAGGTGGGCCCTCAGCTCGTTACGTAACTAACTCACAAAAAAAAGATAGCATATGGTTTGGCCGCCATCTCACCTGATGGAAAGTGAAAACGCGGCCGACGATGGAGCACGCTTGTCTAGGAGAAACCTATTCACTCTACTCTTAAAGACTCCCAAATTGTAATGTTCAGGGAACACAGACTCAGGCAAAGCATTCCACTCCCTTGCAGTACGCACAATAAAAGTAGTTTCAAATCGCTTAGTGCGTATTAATGGTATTTATGTTTTGTTATTTTTGTTGAGCTGCATATTCCTTGATAGACTTCCGCTAATTTATATTGATACATTTGCAATATCTGTGCTGCATCTGAATGTCCAGGTAATATCAGCAAAATCGAAAACAAATGTCGCAAGGGTTATTTAATTTCACCCCTGATGATGATGATGATGATGTACCCTGAGGATGATTTATTTATACGGCTATTTTCAGCCGGACATACCGCCATTGCGTTACTCCAGTGTACTGTAGGTCTCCGTCATGTAAATGACTCGTTTGATAGGAAGCTTGGTACTCGTATTTAAGATACTGGTTACCATCAACCTTTCGCAGTTCAAAGTACAAAGAAAAACTAAACTACCTTTAAACTAATTACCTAATTAACTAACCTAAACTAAGACTAAACTACGACTAAACCTGTCATCTGCCTTCAAGCGCCTGCTCGTATTCATATTGCAATACACCGAACCGCTACACCGAGTCAAAAACGCAGGACTCGGCAGGCGCTAGTAGAACGTTTTGTAAAAAAATTAAAATTTTGCATAAAACATTGAATAACTTTTGATGTTGTGGGTCGATTTTGATAAAATAAACGCTATTCGCTATTCCAGACTCAGCTTAACATTTCTTAGTACCTAGATTTTGATAACTATCTATGGTTTTTGCGTAAAGTGCGCACAAACATACAGACAAACAGACAAAAATTTCAAAAATTGTTTTTTTGCGTTCTATTACTTATTCTTAACGTCTCCCAGTTATTATTTTGTAAAAATATTCAATGTACAGACACGGCAAGTCTACGATTTTATTATATGTATAGATAAAATATTTTACCGAATAAATTACATAGAAGTATGCATTATACATGGAGGACGTAAACTTTCTTTAAATATTAATGTCTAAATAACAATTTTAAGTTGGTAATAACAACTTAAATCAACGGGTCCCGGATGTGATGCCCGCCCAGTGCAAACTCTTATCTTACACTTTTATGCTCATGAAGTTTATTTAAGGTCTTGGATGTATGTGTGTGCAGATGCCACCTGAGTCACAACAAACTCATGCAGGCACAGGAGTGCGTATTGATAATGGAACTTGAAAAGCCGGAAGCACATGAGCATAGCCTCTTTTTCTTTTTTTTTTTTTTTTTGTCAAGGGGGAAATACTTTGCGTATACCCCACGCCTCCCCAAGGCGTGGGGTTATGTGTGACTCACCCCCAACACTACTCAAAATAGCAGTGCTGGGGGAATACACACTAAAACCCCCTTGGTGTTCCTACACTACGCCTTCACGCTGGGGCTACGGGTACGGTATCACTCTTCCGCGGCATGAGCATTGCCTCTGGTGTTGCAGATATCCATGGGCGACGGTGACCGCTTTCCATCAGGAGGCCCGTCTGCTCGTCTGCCCCACCATTCCATAAAAAAAATATTGGTAGGTCTCATATCTTAATCGGTTGTAGCTTCTACCCTTACGCTATTGGTCATAGTGTCGATTCCCACCCAGTAACATTGTGTGGCAAATTATTCGTATATTACGTGAAGTTACAATTCAGTTACTTACTAAATAATGAGGTAATTTTCGAGCAAGGCCAACAAAGTTCCTTCACATGGGACCTAGGAAGAACTGCTCACACCCTAGGGCATAATGTTGCTAGAACTAGGTCTAAACTTATACGCGCCAACAACTTTGAAAGTTCTGATGCGTAACTCAATTTAAATTACTGAATATTTGTGTGATTGTTCGGAATAGTTTTGACGACTCCGTGGCTTAGTTAATAGCCCTGCCTTGGGAGGGGTCCCGGGTTCGATTCCCGACCGGGGCACACTTTGTGAGCATGAAATTTGTTCTCGGCTCTTTGTCTTGTGTTTCTGTTTGTCCATGCAGAAGTGTGCTAACGCTGTTTTTTCCCCTTATTACAACAAACTGAATGATATGAATACCTGATTTCCTTGCCGTTGCGAAATCACAATCGGTTTATGAAAAACAATATGAACGCCTGTCACCAGAAAAAGGCAAAAATTTAATAAAAAAGTTATCGATTTGTCCTATCTAAGATCATTTATTGTTTTGTTGTTTAAACTACAAAATCCAAGTTTTACCATCCCAGATTCCAATCTTACGTAGAAACTAATTTCTACGAAACTTTATCTAAAGCCCTAACCCAGATTCGAACAAAAAGATTAGTAAAGTAATTTCATAGAAAACCTTTATTCGTAGATTACGGGTTGAGTTGAAAGAGCGTGGTGGCCAAGGGGCACAGACACCGACTTTCAATCTGAAGGTTGCTGGTTCAAACCCACCACCACCAATGAGTTTTTTCACTTGAAAAATTTATGTGCAATACCACGTTCTCAAAACGGTGACGGAAAACATCGTGAGGAAACCGGCATGTCTTAGAAACAAAAATTCGACGTCATGTGACCAATCCGGATTGGGCTCCCGTAGTTAGGTCAGAGCCCATTCACTCTCAATTATCGAGTGTAGGCCGGTGTCCCTGCAGTGGGAATATTAGAGGATGGTACGGTACGGGTTTTACTGCTATTTTGTTCCGTAGTGAGAAACAGACAAGGACAAAAACTTCTTATAGCTTCCTAGTACTTTAAACAACGAATTCTTGTATATTTATTTATTTTGCGTATCTCGGAAACGGCTCTAACGATTCTAATGATAAGGTTTCGCTGTAAAAGTTTACCTGTAAAACTGTATTTCTTGTAATAACGAATGTTTTTACCAAAAAAGAAACGTTTTTTATTATAAACTATGCTGAAAATTTAAATCAGCGCCATCTCGTAAATTTTTGTGGTATTTAATTGGTAATCTACTGTTACTTCAAAAAACACCCTTGCAGCGTACCCACACCCTTCCACTGCTGCTACATCTCCGGGCGAACGTTGATTGACTGATATTTAATGGAATATTTGAATATTGATATTTTTCTTCTTTCGTGTAAGTCTAAATCTGGTATCGGAGTTTACAAGCCGCTCGAAGGCCTCCGACGTGACATAACGACGTCTAACCGGTCCCTCTAAAGCACGGAAACGCTCAATTCCAATGCAACTAAAAAGTCCCTTGTCCAAAATCAGACCGTGTCGAAATTTCCTTAACTTACATAATCTATAAAGAACAGCTAACATCATTAACATAATTTCTATGGAGTTCCATTTTCTGAGAACAGAAAAGGTCCTTATAATAAAGCTGATGGATTCCCACACCCTTTTATTTCAACATTAGCACCGTGTGCAAAAATTTATGGAGGACAACCCTTTTACTAAGGTGTCCCGTACGGTAGAAACAGGTGACAAATAATGGATGCGGAATGTCACGCTACAGTTATATGAGGCGATAATAATGTAGGAATTTCTGGTAAAAACTGTGTATAAAAAATATTCATGGACTTTTCACACAGCGCCATTTAGCCCCACACTAAGCAAAGCTTGCACAATAGGACCTGAGAGCTGATAGAATACCTTTTAAACAGACTTCTAAAGGAGGATTAATTCTGTTGTATTTGTTGCGTATTTTGCTTTCCTGAGAAATTTTCCATCGCCCACCGATTCGGATGTTTCTTTCTAAAATGGTGACCCCTTAAGGGCGAAGAATGGGCTTGAAAGAATTGAAGTCAGATTTTCGATTTACATACGAGTACATATTAATAGACACAGAACAAACATTTATGTTTTTCACAAAAAATCCTTAACTTATGATTGCAAAAAGTCAACGGATCTTTTAATGCAGTTTTAAATTTAAATGCTATTCTATAGGAACCAAATTACTAAAAGAATACTTCCATAGTAGGTACTGTTTAAAAAAACACATCCAGACTGTACATAAATCTATGTTCCTCACACATCTATCAATTCTGGGTGAGAACCCACTACCTTTAGCGCAGAAAGCATATCTAATAAGAACTGAGCTGTGAATCCAGTATTTTTAATCCTCTGCAAAAAGTAGGGTTATAAGTTTTTAGTGTGTATTTGCGTCTGTTTGTAGCTCCCTAACGAATGGACCAATTTTGATGCGGTATTTTCTGTCTGACAGCTGACGTAATCAAGATGGTTACTTAGCTTAGTTATAATTTATGAAGATTTGTTCAGGAGTTTGAAGAACATTAGCTTATTATCATTACCAAGTTGGAGGTTTTATATTTTCGTAATTTTATTCTTGAAGTAATTACACACATGTAGAAAAATTTAATTCAAATACTATCAAAAGTTTGCTTGAAGAAATCCTTGCTAGCGATAACGCCGCCCATTATTATCTCCATTTTTGTATTAGGTTGTTTATACTTTTCTATTTATTATATGTTTTCTTTGAAGTGTACAGCAAAGTGTTATTTATCTACTTATTTTAATATTATAAATGCGGTACTTTGAATGTCTTAACGGATTTGGATTCAATTTGGCACAGAGATAGATTATAGTCTGAAATAGCACAAAGCCTTTTTATCTCGCAAAAAAATACGGCCGAAATACGTAAGCGATCTGATAATATAAATAAACTAGCGACCCGCCCCGGCTTCGCACGGTTAGTAAAGCATCAGTATCGTATCAGAAACTACCCGTGCGAAGCCGCGGTGACTTGCTTGTGTATTATACATATAAACCTTCCTCTTGAATCACTCTATCTATTAAAAAAAACCGCATCAAAATCCGTTGCGTAGTTTTAAAGATTTAAGCATACATAGGGACATAGGGACAGAGAAAGCGACTTTGTTTTATACTATGTAGTGATACATAAATATTCATTGACATATTTCACACAGCGCTATCTGGCCCCAAACTAAGCATATTACAATATGGGAACTAGATAACCGTTGGACAACTGATAGAATATATATAGTTCTTGTTCTATATATACATACTTAAAATACTTAACACCCAGACACAGAACAAACGTTTTTGTTCACACAAATACTTGTCATGGGTGGAAATCGAACTCTCGATTGTATGAAAATTACCATTTCAGAGTTTTAGGTGGTACGAAATTCTACAAGTCATCTAGTTATTAATACTATTATGGTTCAAAAGATACAACATCTTAAATATACGACAGATAGACACCGCGGGCTTGTTAAATGGGGTTTCTTATACCCATTGTTTAAGAACCCCTGATAAGGTTTTAATTAATCAAGCATCCTAATTACTACCTATTATTACCTCTCCTAACAACAATTGGCTTGGATTACATTATAATTATAATATTATACAATTAGGTGTAAGTATTTATATACTTTCCATGACGCAATTGATTTCTATTTAATACTAACTGAACTGGTTATGCGAGTTACCGATATATGTATTTGTGGGTTTTGTTGACTCCCGAACGTAAAAAACTATTTTTACTTATATTATATATGTTGCACTTTATTGTCTGTTTGTATGTGATATAATTGAAACTGCATATTTTAGTCAACGGCTGGAAATTATTGGAGGTTGCTGTATATGAGATTTTGAGATACTTTTTAAATTATTGGGTGTGTGAATATGACTCCGCCCTTTCTCAACAGATGTCGTTTTTAGTATTGTTTACGTGTACTAATAAATGACCATACTTGTATTCGATAGTACTGAATGTCAGCTATCTAACGCATTTTATGATATTTGGTTGAAGTGTAAGCAACAATTGTTTTCACCTTTTCGAAAATGTCGGTTTTTATTCCAAATAAACGTCATTTGCGGGAAGTGTTATTACATTATTTTATTGCGAAGAAAACTGCAGCGGAAACTTATCGTTTGCTTGTGGAGATTTATGGTGAGCATGCTCCGTCTAATACAACTTGCAAGGAATGGTTTCGACGATTTCAAAATAACGATTTTAGTACTGAGGATAAAGAACATGGAAAACCACCAAAAAAATTTGAAGATGCTGAATTGGAAGCATTATTGGCGGAAGATTCTTGCCAAACTCAATCAGAATTAGCTGCAGCATTAAATGTTGATCGTTCAACTGTTGCAAAGCGTTTACAAATGATGGGAATGATTCAAAAAGCCGGTGACTGGGTTCCACATGATTTAAAAGAAAGAGACATGGAACGTCGGAAAACCATTTGTGAAATGCTGCTTCAAAGACAGCAAAGAAAAGGATTTTTGCATTGGATAGTCACAGGAGACGAAAAATGGATACACTACGAAAATCCTAAACGCAAAAAAGCTTGGGTGAAACCAGGCGAACCAGGCCCATCACAGCCAAAAATAAATATTCACTGTGCCAAGGTCATGCTCTGTATTTGGTGGGATCAGAAAGGTATTGTATATTATGAGTTGCTCTAACCCTCTGAAACTATTAATGGAGAAGTTTACCGACGACAACTAATGCGTTTGAAGCGAGCCATAGAAGAAAAACGACCAGAATGGGTGAATAGACATAACAAATTAGTTCTTCAGCATGACAATGCCAAACCGCATACCGCAGAAGTCGTAAAAAGATATTTAGAGGGACAGGACTGGGAAGTGTTACCCCACCCGCCATATTCACCAGACATAGCTCCTTCGGATTACCACCTATTCCGGACGATGCAGGCAGACCTTACTGGAGAAAAGTTTACTTCATGTGAAAGTATCAAAATTTGGATTGACAACTGGATAAGCTCAAAAGACCAGGACTTCTTCCAGCAAGGAATACGAAAACTACCTGAACGATGGGCGAAGGTTGTAGCTGCAGATGGAGCATACTTTCAATAATTTTTTTTTTAATTTTGTAAGCGAACAAATGTGTTTTATTTTGACAAAAAGGGGCGGAGTCATATTCACACACCTATTAGATAGAGCCGCGCCATGTCTCACGCTTGTGTACATTACGCGTCATTGCTTGTACTAACTACCCTATCAAGAAAAACGAATAATTGCATGCAACATCATATTCTTCTTACTTATTAATAAAAAGAAGCAGAAGAAGTAACAAAATGATTTCTCAATGAATAAGTAGAAAATTAAACATGTACAATAAATTCACAATTTCTCTGTCAGATATATACGAGACATATATTTAGCAGTAATCAACGACACGATTTCACAACGTATAAAGTACGTTTTTAGCAAAATGCGGATACCAAATCTGTCACACTTACGTCACAGAATCGAAAATGAGTTTTCATTCCGGAATTCCGGCTGCTTCAAGATTTTTGATGTCAATTTGGGGCGCCAATTCGATTCCTCGTATACTCGGAGTACATTGACTTATTTCGACAAGTGTACCGTGGGTAAGTGACTGATTTTTTGGGTTAAAACCAATGACCAATATATAAAAGTGTTAGCATCCGTTATTCGTTTGTAAATAAGCTCCTAGTTTTGTCACTGGATGGCAGCACATGTAAAATTAGAATGCGCTAACGTTGCGTTTCGCTAGTATATGGTAATTGTGATTTGTAATTATAATAGAATACTTTAATCAAGTAAAACAAACCATTACTATTTATGTACAGCGTATTGATACTTTTTTCCCCTTGCTATTGACATCCTATTGAGGTGGAACTGGATTTTGTTCATGAAGATACATTACAAGCATTCGACATGGTCCACTGAAATGAGGTGGATGCACACAATTTACCTACATTTATTAATGGTGAACTATGTGTATCTTCGTAGTGAGCTGACTAACTAAGCTTTTTTGTAGGTCGTGGGTTCAATTCTCACCCAGGACAAGCATTTGTGTGCGAACATAAATATTTGTTTTGTGTCTGAGTGTTAATAAATAATATAAGTTTGTAAATATAAAAAAAGAAGGTACTATATATATTCTATCAGTTATCTAGTTCCTATATTACAAGCTATGCTTAGTTTGGGGCCAGATGGCACTGTATATCCATGAATATTTATTTATTTATTATTATAACATAACCCTTTTTTTTTTTTTTTTTTTTTCCGTGGAGAAATGTCTTTGCATACCGCCCTGCCACGGGGAGACAGAGCGGTTATGTGGGACCCACCCACTAAAACTCCACGGTGTCCTCCTCTGCCGCTTAGTGGCGGGAACACGGGAACGTTTATACACACATCCGCGATCCCGCCGCAGCTGCCCGTTTCCGGACCCTCCTTGGGATGGCAATGCCACCATCCTCCCTCGCCACGACACGCCAGGACACGAGGCGCGTCGCAACCACCTCGGGGACCATGCCAGCGATAGGACGTCAGACTACCCCGTGTCAGACGCCCTAGGTCCCCATGCGACGGGTCAGATATGTGGCCCCGTCGCCTGCCACTACGGCCGCAGAGGATAGGGAGAGTGGCGCCTCTCAATACCAACACTCCTCTTCCCCTGCGGCCCCACCGCGTCCGCCATCAAACGGTGGCGACCCCGCCGTGGCCGCGGAAGGTAGGGAGAGCGGCGCACCGCTATACCGGCACTCCTCTCCCGCCGCGGCCCCTAACCCTCAGCTGCGGTGCCGCCCATACGACACCGCAGCCCGCCTCAGTTGCGGTGCCCCCCATAAGGCACCGCCACCTACTGTGGCCGCTCCTAGTCGGCTTGGAGGCAAAGCCTAAAGGAGCAGCCCCTCCCGGGTTCCTCTTGGCTTCACCGTGGGCAGCCCAACCACGGTTACTAAGCCCCCCCGCCCCGACAAGGCGGGAACCCGCAGGGGGGATTATAACATAACCCTATCGTGTGACGGGTGCAACCGGATGCAACTTAAAAGCACTTCAAATACAATAAAGTCACAACAATTAATTATTTAATTACTTAATTATTTAATTACTTTCGTCATATCTCTCATCTTTTTATTTCATTGATGAGAGTTTTTAATAAGCTGCATGTCTATAGTATATAAGTCTACGGTTAAATCGGTGTTCATTTGATTGACTTTGAAGACAAGTAGGTAATTTGAATTCATCAGCGCAACGAACACAATTTACATCGTAAAAATGATCTCCGACGAAAATTGTACATTTCTTAAGCTTCAAAATTAGCGTAAAATTCAAAAGAAGTTGCTAGTACTTTTGAAGCTCTAGCCCTGCCTTCGGGGTTTCAGGTTCGATTCCCAGCCAGGTCAAACTTTTTGTTATGAGCGTAAAGTTTGGTCTCGGGTTTGAAGGTTTTTCTTGATTTGACACAGGGAATCATAGTGCAGTATTCTATTAGTTATTTAGTTACCATATTTTATTGCTAGATAGCTAGGAGTAAAAATCCATTAATATTTATTTATTTAAATTGTGACAGCTATTTTGCACAATACAATACATACATAAGAAATTTTCAAGTGCCAAGCGATGTGGGAATTTTAACGCAATAATTACACGAGTGAAACCGCGTGCGAGTGCTAGCATCAAAATTTCCATTTCCCCAAGGACCTTTCAGATTCGCATCAGTCCCCGCTAAGCAGGATTACTCCTGTTTCGGCCGGTTCCCTATTTGACCAACCATCTGACAATTTGATTCCCTATTGAAATTGTTGATCAAATTGGGAATTCGGATAATGGGTTGTATGGTGTTGCATTAGATTAGCCACCCAAACTGTGTTAGTTAACCTCTCTGCCAATACTAAGTTTAGCACTTGTTCAAACCCTATCCGACCCTACATGGGGATGAACAAGCAAGAAACGCCAAATGGAAGGATTATTTTCGCGAACACGATCCTGTTTACAAACAATATATTATAATATTCAAAATAACAACAATAATAATATAATATTCATAAAAAAACGTAAGCCTTACAAAAGGACCACTTAAAACTAAAAGCTTTTCGTCAAGCCTTTATTGAAAAGGAATAGTAAAAAAGTTTTAAGTATCTCTAGACAAAATTTAAGTACGAAATATGCTTTAAGAAATGTATACTTTCATTATGATGACAAAGAGTATTATGTTAGGTAATATGTCCATTTATAAATCGTAAAGGGGTCGCTTAGCTAAATTACGCAATCAATCATCAATATTGTTAAATATTGACTAAGAGATTCGCTCGGTTTTGTCATGGGCGAGGGTCACTTACCATCAGGTGGACCCTCAGACCGTAGCGTCAGTAATTCACATTAAAAAAAAATCATGTTGCGACCGTCTCTTCCCATATTAAAAAACGTTTTAATAATGCGTTTTTACAAGAAATACAATGAAACAGGTAAACTTAAAAAGCCTAAATTTATCTACATACTAAATTTCATCCAAATAGATAGAGTAGTTTCTGAGGTACGTGAAATAAATAAATATATATACATGGATTGCTCGCTTCAAATAATAACATTAACTTCTTCAATATCATTTAAACTTTTTTCTTTTAAACAAATACAATTTTTAAGTAACTGGCGTTCCATTTTTGAATATTTAAAAAGCTTTTTCCTTTTAACCTAATTTTCCGTGCGAATCAAAAATTTCCAAATAGGACACAGAGGGAAGCAAAAACAAAGGACACTTAATTCCGTGAATTTCTTGCTACTTATAATACAGGATTATGGCAATCTCTTTAGAATACCGGGGTTTTGTATAAATTTACTTACATATAACTAGAACGCTACACTACGTCTGTCCAGACAAAATGGTAATTTTTATATGTATTTATTCTTCTGTCGTGTCAAAACTAATGTTTTTTTTATATTATTCAATTCTATTCTCATTTCTGCTGCCTTTGTGCTAGCTATCAGATTAGTGAGGAGTAAATTATTTTCTCTTAAAAAGTATTCAAGTAATTGGAATCATGAATTTGTTATGTTCAGTATATACCTACTTTCTATGAATAGTTTTTTTTTTAAATATTACCTGTTAGTTGCCTACAATATTCAAATAGCGTAAGTAGCGTAATAAATTAGCCAACAAACTGTTTTCCAGTTTGGTGAACTTTAAGTTTGCTTTATACTATTTCAGTTGGATATTAATTATGAGTAAGAACTCATAATTTAAAGGCCAAATTTTGTATATATGTGTGTGTCTGTTTGTACCACCTTCACGCTCAAACGGCTCAACGGATTTGTATGAAATTTAATAACAGGATAGTTTTTATCCCGAATTATCCCGAAAGGCTATTTTTGATCCCGAAAAAGTGCAGTTTCCCTTAGGATTCCCTTAGGGTAACACTGCGGGGCGCAACTAGTAGCAATAAGACTAACAGACAGTATTAAAAGAACAGTTTGTTTATTAACTAAACTTTCCGGTTTTGAAGCGTGGGGTCCCACATTTGAACCAGATCAATTTTATTTTTGAATATTTGGTGAGATTACGGTTCGCTTTTGTATATTGCCACTTACTACTTAAAAAATCGTAGTGTAGGGGGAATATGTGTGTAAGCGTTTGTTTAAATAAATTACCAACAATAAACAAGGTAACTTCAGATTCTATTCCATTCTTCTACTTTTGTGTGAGTGACCTACTCTGGTGTAAGAGTTTTCAGGATACTTCAAAGCCTCTGACATGGCAATAGCAACCTGCCAGAAAGTTCCAAATTTCTTTTCACTGATCAACGTAATAACCGTTGTAGTCTCTGTACAGTCTGTTATTTGAATATTTAAACGGGCTGTGTGACAGTTTTGTAAGGTTAGAGAACAATTTCACCAGTTTGCGCGATCCCTAATTACCATTGACCCGAGGGTCTAACATGGGTCATCTACTTTTTGGTCATTGGGCTTAGGTTAATTTGGGATGTGATTGTCGATCTGGGTTTCCGTGCCCAAAAGGTTAAAGGGATTACCTAGAATATTTGTCTGTTTGACCTACAAATATTCGTATCTACAAATATACATATCTTTATTAAACAAAACATTATTTTTAGAACACACTTATAACATTGGATCCCGCACTAGGGCTAGCCTGTATCGTGGGTACGTTTATTTTCTATTAATATATATTTACCTACTATAATAAGTATTCTTTTTGACTTTTTAAATGCTCGCTTTCTGGCGTTGGGGATTTTTTAAATTTTAAATTTAATTTTTATTGTCAGTTTCAATTCTTGAATTAGCCTGGAAAATTTAATTTGTAGAAACGTGTTTCATGAAATTTCCCGGCTATCCTTAAGTAGAACACAGCAATGCGGACATTAACATCAGAGACAAAACAAACAGCCAGAATGAACTAAGCCCGTAGATTTACGCTGTTTCGCCTAAAGGGGTTGATGGAGGGGCTCTATCTAGACGAGTCTTAATGGCGACTGTTGTGAATAGTGTCTGTTAGTGAGATCATCGTGCCTTTTTATACTCGACAACAGCGAAGTCTAAAGAAGGGTTACGATTTCAAACAGTTTATGTCCAGATGGACATACATACAGTCTGAAATCCTAACTTCCTGGATCACTTCTAAACACTTCTAAACTAACTTGACAAATGAGATATATTCGTAGTTAGAAGCGTCTTGATTTTCCACTGTGTATGTATGCAATTAATGTTTAAAAATTATTCAAAATGGCGGATTTGGTTCGCAAAAAGATAACTCGAAAAAGAGAAAAATTGCTCGAATTTTTTATTTTTAAAATAGTAATCTGTTAGTTGGTTTATACTTTTACTATTTTATCGCAAAGTTGCACTCTAGTATTATAGGGGTGTCTCATAAGTAATGTCGGTTTTCATGTGAAAAAAAAAGAAATAAAGTGTCCTCTATCTATTATCGTGGTGAGAGTGAAGGTGAAGGTGAGAGCGTGGTGGCCCAGGGGCACAGACGCCGACTTTCAATCTGAAGGTCGCTGGTTCAAACCCACACGTGCACCAATGAGTTTTTTCACTTGAAAGATTAATGTGCGCGATACCACGTTCTTAAAACGGTGACGGAAAACATCGTTAGGAAACCGGCATGTCTTAGAACCAAAAATTCGATGACATGTGACATCTACCAATCCGGATTGAGCTCCCGTGGTAGATCAGAGCCCATTCAATCTCAATTATCGAGAGTAGGCCGGTGTCCCTGCAGTGGGAACATTAGAGGATGGTACGGACTATCTATCTATCAAAGGTGGTCCCATTGAAACGTGGATGGAAAATTCTACCGCTAAAAGATGAGAGTAAAGGATTTAGGGGTTAAAATATCAAAGTCGGTTTATTCGATTTTTGAAGTAAGCCACTTTAACTTCAAAGGGAAGTCTTTAATTCGACAGTATTTTGTTTTTGTGTGCTTGTTATTCGATATCTTTGCCAATTGCAAAACAATCAAAAATTAAAAAAATTTAAGGTGAATCATCCAATTGATTCCATTTAAATTTCATGGAAAATTTCCATATTGAGGCAAAAGTTAGTATATTTTTTTTTATTAGTCCTTGTCTTTACCCGTCTTCGTCAGAAGGATGGTTGTGTGTTTCGAATGTATGTATGTATATTTCTTTGTCTGCTACTCTAAACGACTTGATAGATTTTAGCTTGAGAGGTGTCATAAGATTCGTCTTAATTGTGAGTGACACTGATGTAAAATCAAAGTTATAAAAATTAAAATTATATGTCAAGTGTTTATTGCAATTGCAACATTCTGCGTTTGTTTGTTCGAGGCGCTTATTGCAATAGTAACATTCTGCGTTGGTTTGCTTCAGATAAGTACTTATTGCAATAGTTACATTTTACGTGAGTTTATTTATTTCAGGTGTTTATTACAATTGCAACATTCTACGTTTATTTATTTGAGGAACGTATTGCAATAGTAACATACTGCGTTTGTTTTTTGGAGGTGCTTATTGCAATAGTAAGAATCTGCGTTTGTTTGTTGGAGATTTTTATTGCAATTGCAACATTCTGCGATAGTTCGCTGTAGCACATCACCAAGCGCGCAGCGTAGCCTAAAACAGCAAGCTAATCTATTAGCTTCAACCTCATCCTTGCTCAGAAACATTGTCCTTCTAATGAAATCTAGAGGTCGATCTCCTAATAAGTAGCTAAGTGGATAATGGAACGTTTCAAAGGAAAATACGCAAACAGTGTCAAGAAGGCGTGTGCCACATAAATCAATAGACTTACGTTATCGAAACTGGAACGTTATTAGAAAATAAGGCGTGAAAAATATGTCTTTCTACTCAAGCGTGCGAAATTTTGGCGTGTTTTGTAGGGTTTCCTAACCAAAAGTTAAAAAGAACCCAGAGCATTGCAGTCTCTATGGATATCTAAACTTTATAATAAGAACGCATGAACTTGTAGGTATATATTTATTTAAATAAAAGTGACTATTTAAAGTTTTTTTTTTTTTTAAATAAAGTATTTTGATTTTGACTTTTTTTTTAGCGCGTGATGAAAGCCCTCCTGGTTTCAAGCGGTATGAGAAGACCCAAATCGCACCGCGTTGCGCCCGTCACCCGAGACAGGGATGTTACGTCTCACGCGCATGTGATTTCTCCGTTACCCACACCCTGCACCACTGCTTGGCGGCAGATTACCAGGCGTGCAATACTTCCTTGCACAAGTTCTACTGCTACTTTGGGTTGCTCCTCTAGCACCACCCAAGGGCACGTGTAGGAACTAAGGGTACCTACGGACGCGAGCAACTGGATCCCCCGGATATTCATCTGTTAGTATATTTGCTGTAAGCCTTTAACGATTGTCTGTTTGTCCTTTGTGTTACTATGGCATATATCCTAACAATGGACTGAGTGGTTGGTAGCTCAGTTGGTACTAGCTCTGCTTTTTGCACTGTAGGCTGTAGGTTTGATTCCCACCGAGGAAAAGTATTTGTGTGACAAATATTAATGTTTATTCTTAGTCTGAGTGTTATTATGTATTATATGTAGGTAGGTACATAAAAACGACTATGAAAGTATTCTATAATTTTTTTTTTTTTAAAACTATCATGGTTTTGAACAATATTATTCGTGTTACCGAGATATTTACCATGATTTGTGACAAAGTCAACAAAACTCACAAATCATTGTAAATATCTCGGTAACACGAATAATAATATTCTATTAATTATTAGTTTAACATAGTACCAGCCATATTTTCAAAAAAGATTCTTATTAATATTATACTACCGGGAATCTGTAAAAAATAATTTATATATAAAAGCCAAAAGTATTATAAGAATCAGAGTTATTTTCCTCATTGTAAAATTGAATTCGCAAATTTTAATGAACGTTAATTAACGGTATTCTCATTTAACGGGCCTCTTGATCATTTATCCGATGTTTTTATTTTGTTAAGTGAGTGATAATTAACGATATTGCTTTTCCAGTTTAAATCTGTTTATGTAACAAAATAAATATGACCTGTCTTAACGATGTTTGAATAGTAAAATTGTTCATTTCCGATTTCATTCAACCACCAGAACTTAAAGATGTAGATATAGAAAGGACTGAACAAATTCATCAGAAAAAATAATAGTATTATTTTATATTTCAATACGTACTGGCTCGCAGATTTGCTCGATGTACCAAAAATGTTTTTATCACTTTTTTAATCATATTGTCAGGCGTTTTACTCGAGCAGCCTGTGGGTTCAGTATACCCAACGAGCCTGCAATGCTTTGCGCGTACAATTCAACAAAGCCTTCGGAATACTGTTCGAGCCACGACACTACAGCGCCTCACACAGGTTCACACTTGTTCACACATGTTCACACACGCACGCGTCGACGGCTTCCACGCTATTAAACGGAAAAGAGTGACGTAGCTCCAACAGTATTCTGAACATGATTGCAGCCCAGAACGATTGTCCCATACAAAAGCATTGCGTGGGAATCATTTTAGGCAATATAAAATAATATTTAATTTAATTTTAATAATGCATTTCATTTTAATTTAATTTAAAATCTTAAAGGTATTTAACAATTGTAATAATAATATGTAATATGGACTTATATAAGTCTGAAATTAATTAATTTAATTTAAGTGGTTACTGCTAAAATAAAACTATTCATTTCATCCGTCTAACCTTTTTAATCAAATCATAGTTTTAAAATCACTGCATAGTCCATCTGAGTGAGTTATAAGTACTGCTTACTATCCAATGGCATAGTAGTTGGATATCTTCTACACCCACCGTGCCATAGATATTAACATCCAGATATAGAACAAACATTTATATTCGTGTCCCGGGTGTGAATCGAATTCACGACCGACAAGATTTGTAAGGCCAGTCTTCTTCTTATCGTAACAATGTTTCTAACAGGTTAAACGATCTCGCAATAGAATTTTGCCACCTCAACAGCTCTATTGGTGGCTTTGTGCAGATCATCCAATGTGCAAGTCGCAGGGCACAAGGGGCATAGTAGTACATACAGAATCTGTGTAAGGCCAGTAAAAAAATTAGATTCGACCACAGACCTAATTTTCTTATTTATTTTGATAGTAAAATGAAATAGTCAACATAGTGAATTGATTGTTGGATATGAACTTAATTTACCTAACAATATTTGATAGTTTTGCAGAATAACAATTGGTATGTGAATGATATTGATTGAGACCATTTGCAACTTGAATCTGAACGTTTTTAACATAAGCAGAATTTTAGGGTTTTCCAATGCTGATGGTATATTTCACTAGCAGTGTCCTGCCGTGTTACCCACGGTTGGGCATCCTACGGGAATACTTATGTCTTAATCCAGGATATAAGCTATCCTGGCGCCAAATTTCATCCAAATCTGTCAAGCCATTTAAGCGTGAACAAGATATATTGATGATTAATGTGATTATTTGTTACAGTATTCAGTATAACTCTACTCTGTCAAAATCTCTGCCCACTACGGCTTATGTACCTTTTAATGGTAAGACAGATAGACAGGCGTAAGATTAGTATAGGATAAGGGTTCGTACCAGCCCCTAATGTCCCCACTGTAGGGACACCGGCCTACTCTCGATAATTGAGAGTGAATGGGCTCTGCTCTACCACGGGAGCCCAATCCGGATTGGTAGATGTCACATGCCGTCGAATTTTTGGTTCTAAGACATGCCAGTTTCCTCACGATGTTTTCCGTCACCGTTTTGAGAACGTGCTACAGAAGTTAAAAGTTCGATGTTACATGACTTCTTGAAAAGGTTACCTTATTCTGGTATTAACTTGAAGTACTGAATTAATTTAAACAAAACTGTAGAGATAGATTACACTTTGAATAAAACATTATGTTATTTATGGTTTGTTATCGTTTGTGTTCGAATTAATTCGTGAATTAAAATATTTTTACTAAAATCTTTCCAACTGCAAAAAGCAGAATTAAGAGATGGAAACAATATGTTTTTTTATGTAACAATGGAAATAAACCGACTTCAATATTTTCATCACTTACTTACGCCCTTAATCTTGTAACACCCCCCCCTAAATAAATTTAATTTAATTAATTGTTTGTTTGTTTGTGATCTTTTTAACCTGGCTGTGATTGTGGCTGTGGCTGTGATCGCTAGTGATTGGTAGGACTCTATATTGTGGTTCCGTAGTACCACAGTTCTTTTAGGTATTAAGTCTTGACGTAGCTAACAATAATCTAAGTTTATATTAAATGATATTACGTTTGAATTAATGCTATTTCACTGCTGACACGATAAGTGAATTTTCATTCAGTAGTTATAACGAGAGTAGTAACACTTTATAAATAATTAGTTAAATTAGTTAACTACCTAATTGATCATTTAGAATAACGAATTATCAGTATTTAACCATAACCTAGGTATTTGTATGACTACCTAACAAATAAACTAAATAACCTGCTCCATGAATAGTTTCAGATAATCGTAGTTACAAGGAAGACCATCATGTCCTAAGAAAGTAAGCTTTATTGTTATTAACCTGTATTAAAAAGTATGTAATAAGTAATTAGTATACCACTGGACTTGGCCCGGCCGAAGCCAAGGATCGAAGCGCCGCCGCCGCTTCGATCTATAAGTTACGTCAACCTGACAAACTGGTCTAGGAATTCAACATCTAGACCTAACTTCCCTTCCGTGGTATACTAATAAAAGTTATTAGGCCACGGCGTTCCCTCTACAAAATTTATCCCTCCTAATTATAAAAAGGGAGAAATTCATCTGAGAAAACTATAAAATTTTGGACAATTAGTCATAGTGTTAAAATAGGAATTTTAGTTCCACAACTTGTAGATGTTCACATCTCTGGTTTTATTTCTTTATTAAAACAATTCAAGTCTCTTTAGATCGATACCATGATCAAATATTCGTGGAGACTGTACGTAATCAGAAGATGATTGTAAAACATAATGACAAGCTTCCTTACCATTTCAGCTATAAGATCAGCCAGCTTATGTCTCACGGTTTAACCATATTATCAACATTACAATGCATTCGATCAACGTAATTGGTGACCCGCTACCATTTCAGCTATAGCATTAGCCACAGGAATACTTCCCCAAATTGACCGAAATACAAAATGTTATAGTTAATCAGTAGAGTTATAAAACCACACAGTTTTACTCAACCATAGTATCGTCTTCAATTAGACTCATTATTTGACTGGACCACTATCGGTCAATACAACATTATATCAGACTTACATTGTCTCTTAATATAATATTCGAGAATTACATTCAAAGTTTAACACTATTAACCAAATAATATACAAAACAATACAATTATCAATATATGCTGTAATTTCTGTATCAGACTATGCGTCCAACCTTCGGTACATACAATACATTATAATTACCAGTTTAGGTGATTAAAACATATTTACAAGTCAGTTCAATCAAGGTAGAAATGGTATAATTTATATCTCAACTCACATGGTTTACGATACATATACCGAGATTATTCTCTTCAATTCCTTATCTAACAAATAGATGATTTCCGTAATCAAATAATTCAACGCTTTACATGTAAAATTGTAAATTATCATCCTACTTGGTTAATTCCTACTTCGCACATTTAGTTTTAGTGTACCTACTTTGTGTATTTAAACGCTGTAAAGTGTGTTAAAAGAAATCTAGGAATTGTGGTACTTACTGCCACTCCTCCACATTTAAATTAAACGTGAATGTACAGAGTAAATTGAATTCATGTGTATGCGAGATTGGCAGTCTCGTCGAAGGCCTAACTATGCCTCCCTAGCCTATCATAATGGTGTAATATATAATTATATAAATAGGTTCAGGATATCTGACACCAAGGACCTAAGGTGACAGACGGAAAAGGGAAGGAATAAGGTGTGTGTACATGGAAAGGTACATCTCACGCCAACTTTCCAGACTCAGAATAGTTGATTAAGGCTTGAACTTAGTCTTCACCACGTGAGGGGATGCTGAAAAACATAAAAGGGTCCCTAAAACACTGAATTTAATAACTACGAGGATATACAGGAAAGGGTGTAGGTAGGGGTAGGTAATTGTACACAGGATTAGCTCACGCTGATTCTCCAGACTCAGAGATAACCATTAAAGGGCTTGAAGTAGTCTTCGCCACGTGAGAGGAGTATAGGAGTTCCCTAAACCACTGAAGTTAAATTACAATTACACTTGCCGACGTTTACTATATTTTTAAAATCAAATTAAATATAAAATTTTCAAATATTCTACACTATATTTGGGAGCTCTATTCCGCCCAATGATTAGAAAACGACTCTCCCCTTGAATGCTCCCACGCTGCTTTTATTAGTCCCTTAGTTGGCCGCACATCTACTCAAAGACGACAGGGTGTTCCAAACGAAAGAGTTTCAAATATAAATACTTATCGAATGTTTCTAGTTTATTATAACTTAATTAATCTTAATCTATAGATGTGAGAAGTATTTGATAATAGGAATCGAACCTATTAACTAATCTTGAAAATATTATTGATTAAATTATTTTCAAGAACAATTGCGCAGGTGTGCAACAAACATCGTAAATAATATAATTTAGCACAATATTTCATATTAATACTGTATGAGAATCGAACTCAGACTTTATTTCCATGCCATCTGCGACACAGGGAATCCTAGTGCAGAGGTATGAGTGTGTTAACGTTGTAACGTTAAATTTGCCTTTATTGAATATAATAAGATGTTATTAACAGCTTTCCTGGACCATAAATCCAGGTACCAAATTTCATCCAAATCCTTTGAGCCATTTGTGCGCAAAGAGTAACAAACATACACATACATACATACATACATTTTTTTTTATAATATTAGTGTGAATAATAATATAAAGACCCGGCGATATTAGCAATTGCTGATTTTGTTTGAGGATCGAACTCAAACTATGAAGACTTAGAATCATACTCATCTGGTGTGTGGGAATCGAACCCACTAGTTTTACAACTAATAATTATTTGAGTGGAGAATCGAACCCACTATATTTTGTACAGTGACAAACATTAAGCAATGCTTTTGTAAAGCACGAGATTCGAAGTCGTGACTAACTGAAACATTTTGTGAAATCATCCTTGTAGTAGTTTTTATAGATGAGTATGAACAATGATAAATTGACCCACAATTTATCATTCAGGAACTACAGGAATCGAAGCTGTTATGATAGAATTTAATTTAATGTTAAATTATAACTATTGTACTAGTGGCCAGTGCAGGAATCGAACCTGTTATGGTTATGTTAATTTATATTTTGTTATAACTGTTGTTATGATTATAATTACAGGAATCGAACCTGTTATGATTGTGTTAATTTATATTTTGTTATAATTGTTGTTATGATTATAATTACAGGAATCGAACCTGTGATATGTTTATATAGTGTTTGACTATATTTTTAGTAGAGACGGGACTCGAACCCGCGACCAATCACGTTCACACAGAAGATCCATGAACCACCCTGTATAATATTAATGCATAGTCGCATTTTAAACATTGGACTTTAGATCCTTATGTTTTAATTTACCTCCGTTTCAATAGCACCCCTGTCACATGGAAATAAGGACGTATTTGCCAAACTTATTTTTGTTTTGGCATCGGCTAACACTTAAACAATATTGAAACTCTTAAGTCGACACAATATTGAGCTGTGCTGACCCAAATATATACAATTTTTTGTTTGTGTTTAGGACGGATGCGTGGCCAACCATATTGTCTAAAACTACTAACAATACAAATATCTTTATAATATTTTGACCTTTTCGTGAGGGAACGGTAAGCAACATGCGTTCCGTTACAGCCGACCCCCAAAATTTTCGCAGGTGGAAAATTATAGAACCGAAGGAAATTTTCCTATGTTATTCAAAACCTCACGAATATGTAACTTATATATAACATCCTATTTTAAATTATTATTTTTTTTTTTTTTTAGTTTTTTTTTTTTTTTTTTTTTGCTCGTATCTTCTTATTTGACATTATTTGACTTCAAACATATTAGTGTGTGTATGAATGTGAGTGTACCTATTTTGGATACATTATAAAATGTACTGTGAGTTTTTAAACCGAACCTAAATTCATTATTTACTGGACCAGGAACTAAGCTTTATAATGACCCAAAGAAGCTAGCTCCATCCCTCTGTCAAGAGTGGTCTCTCCTGGCAAGAGACAGGGGTTGTGAGGCCCTGCAGCCCTATTAGCATGTTGAGGTGACCGATCGACAACTATTGGTATCACGCGCACCTTTGTACGATAGAGCATGCCCAACACTCCGCACAGTCCAGACATTTCTTAGCGACATCAGCATAGAGAAGCTATATTCAGATCACCCCACTTAGACTAAGTCCAGTGAAATAACTAGTTCACAATTCGGAGCATGTGTAGTGTGGGTCAGTTTCTAGCACTTAGCTTCGTGTATAGTAAGAACTGTCATGAAATCAGGACAACTCCTGATGATTCACTAACCTAACACCAAGTCTCCAACATAACAGTTCCATGTAAGTGTGTCGTATGTATGAAATCGAATAAAGCAAATCGTCTCAACCCAAGATATCATCGGATCACAAGAGCCCTCCCATGATTTTACTGAAGAACAAGAAAATAAAATGAAATGAATTTATACAATAATATTCACTCAGATGCAGTCATAGCTCCAACATTCGCAACGATTCACGCCACTCAATTAACCCGATAATCATAACTTAAAAATTGAGACATCGAAGTGAGCTTCTTACTATTCAGCGAATATATTTCAACATCAAAAATTATAATTTTATTATAAATAAAAGTTTTTTTTTTTTCTAATTTTTACCAATAAACATTTGCTAATTTGCTAAAATATGACATCATTAAAACTTACCATACTTACTAATAATAATGAAATATATACTTCCTTTTCTAGCGTTGTTGTATCAATCCTTGTTACCAAACCTTCCACTGTTACCTTTTACCAATTAAACATCGTTCTGTTCTTTATTCTGATATTATGTCATAATACAGTTTAATCATTTCTGAACCTGTAGCTGGAAACTGATAAAAAAAAATGATGAAATTTTTTTTTTTTTTTTTACTTACGTTTTTAAATACAACGTTTTTTTTTTTTTTTTTTTTTTTTCAACTGAACCATTTATTAGTATCACGATCGATACTTTGTAGATATTGAAAAATATCTAACTCATTCCGGATTCAACCGAATAGTAGTGTAGTTCTTTTATAATATCCTGAAATTGAAATTCCATTTCATCATGCAATGCCCCTATAAAATCTACCAATCACCATATCATGCACATACAAGTATTGCAAGAGCTTCAAACACCACATGCACTAAGATACATCATCCTATAGTCTGCAGACTATCAGACCAGTACTTAGCTAGTTTTCTTTTACTATTTTTATGTTGAGTCAACTCAAAATACCCAATTTCAGGTGAATTAATTCACTATCACAAATATAATTTTCTTAATACATCTTTATGTATTTGTTTCTGTATGTCCGTTGATACAAGTGACTTTTACAATCTCCTAAGTCCTTGTAATAATTTTAATGTCATGTTTTGATCGCCACAACACAATAATTAATAATAATCATCAAATAGTAATATCATTTAGTAGACTTATCGACCCCCCATTAAATAATTTATTTAACCAACCTCAAATAAAGAGGACGTGATCAAACAGACCATACCCTTTTAAACCGAACTGTTTAAATTAAATCTTATTGGAATTAGAATTCCAATGTGATAAAAAATTAAAATACAATTTTTATTTATTTCTCAATATTCGAAAAACACTATTATTAAATTTACTACCATTTACTTATTTACATTTACTACCATAAGTCTTGACTTGATTTACTTATTTACATGTAATACCATAACTTGAATACGTCAATAATAATATTAATGATCCTTATAGAAAATGAGAATAATGAGAAAGGCCAAAACTGAATCATTGATTTCAATTTCTACTTGAATGTTTAAAACATAATTACTAAACTAATGACCATGCTATATATATAAACTCTCTAACTCATAAGAGTGCGTGAAATAAAATCTCTTAATTATGGATAACTAACATTATCTCAAAAAACAACATTTAAATAACATTTATCTCAAATGCAATAATGTATTAAATAAATTATTGCAATCATTTCTAACATGTAGTTTTAAATGTTAGGTATGTATGATCGAATGGTACAATTATTTTTCGTTAGGCTTAGCTCGCTGACTCAAATCATATGTAACTATCGAGAAGCATTTTTATTACCTCTAATTACCAACAGAGAGCCCTGCTTACATAAACTAGTTGAAACACTATTCAGTTAACCATACGCATCATCAAGATAATTTAATACTAACGTCGTGATTCCAGCTTTCTTATTAGAGGCACTCTCTTATCTTATTAAAAGTTAAAATTGCACTAACGTGACATAGATTATACTAACACATAACAAATATCACATATAATAAATTGATCTTTCAAGTTGAAAAGGTTTCATAACCAACTAAAAGGAACAAAATGTTGGTAATATATTTATGTAAATTTCGTAAATAAACTCATAATTGTATCTATGGGTGAATATACTAAAAGAAATATTGTTTTTTTCATTTAAGTATCAGTGAAATACTCCTCGTCTATTTATTTCGAAGTATTATAGGAAGGCTAAGATAAAATATTTATGTTGAGGAATATAGTAACTTAATTCGTATCCCTTAAATTGCATATCTCTGAGATATATATGATATTCAATTCAATTGGTGATATGGAGCCCTAAGAGTGAAAATACCAATACGAAATAATGCAAAGCCATCTTTAATACTATTATGTTAACTGATGTTTTTGTAAAACGTCGTGTCCATAACCCAAAAGTAACGACCTGACCTTTCTACAACATTGGTCACTTAAACATCTGCGCGTACGCATAATATATCACTAGTTTTTATAAATTTACCATTTGGCATCCTAACTGGCGGTAAAAGCTAGAGTAAACATGTGCAAGACAATCATCATATGGACAATGGGTTATATTATTAAACGAACTATCTCAACTAAATTTTTTATTCTGAATGAAATGGTTATTGTGTGATATTTCCGACCCCCAGTGTTTAATAATAGGGACAAACATTTTAAGTTTAAATTCCAAGACTTTGCCAGATGTGACTGATCTATTGTTTCTTTTGCTTTTGTTTTTATAATGCAATATAAAGTATATCCTTTGAAGTATATTCTCAAACTGCTTTCTCCCTTTTTTATGACCATAACTAAAATACTTAGATTTAAAAACTTCTATAGACGAGATGGACAAATATATATTTATTTTTAAATACGAAATGTAAGTCGGTAATTTACTATTATTTACTTTTCAGAATTAAATGATGACATTATTCAACTTTTAATGAACGAAACTAACAATGAATGATTATTTTAAACGGATTTAATATGAATAATATTTATATATTATTAAGTTTATAAATCTATATAATATAAATTATCATATTTCAAAACCAAGTTCTAACTGGAGATTACTAGTTATTAATTATGTTTATATCTCTTTTCAAATGTAACTTATCAGTAAGTAAATTTTTATCCCAGGCTTGTTTAAAGTATAATGAAGATAAACAATAAGTAAATCTGTTTAAAGTATAAGAAGATAAACAAATGTATAAAAGTAACAAATATTAAATAAAGTTTAAGTTACTCTATCGTAATGGTGTATCATTAATCAATGATATCAGATACACTAAACAGAAATATTACTCCTATACAATAGTACCGATCTTTGTTCAATCCAAACAAACTTATAATATGCAAACTCTAGTCGAAAGTGGATTCATAATGGTATTTAATACACCTCATGTATTATGATTCAACAAAGAGAATCAGATTCTTACAAAGAGTAATTCTCAAAGTTCCAATTACATAAACAATTCAACCTTTTGTTATTTTTTTGTAACCTAAGCCTTAGGTAAATTAAATAAACAACCATCAACATGTGGCTTTGGTCCCACGATGAGTCAAGTGTTTTGGGTACCATAATTTCAACTATGTTGAGTATGCTAACTTGAAACTGCGTCATTAAAATTGATATTTATGGCCTACTCAGTTCTTGTTAAGCTTTTTCTGATTATTTTGAGAGCAACCCATAAATAAGTCAAACATTTTTTTATCTTTATAAACTGACCCTCGAGTAAATTAACTAGGTAACTATTGACATGGCATATTGACATATTGACATATGACTTTGGCCCCATAATAAAATGAAACAAGTGCTTTGGGCACCAAAAATGTAACTTTTTCTGAGAATGTATCATTTTGAAATTGAACTGTACCATTAAAATTGATATTTATGACGTACTTAGTTTTTGTTAACTTTTTCTGACTATTCTCAAGTAAATTTATTTACCAATTTATATAAAAAAGTCAAACAATATCCGACTCCGTTATATAACTACAGTAACTTGTATGTTTCACTACAGCTACTTAGTAGCTTAGTGAGTTGCCATTTTTATGAAACAATAACTACTCGATAATCTATAAAACAACTTTTTTTTACTTTATTTAAGCTTAGGACGTTTCCTTCGTTAAACTATTTATACAACGTTAGATTACGAAGTTATATTTTCTTTGACTACGTGTTCAAATTCTAAATGCTTTATTCTGATATCAGATTTTCTTATTACACTAAGTAAAATGATATTAGCAATAAACTATTATATTACGACCCCCCATCGTTTAGACTTCACATATCTTATCCAAATTTGAATTTGTCTCTATATATAATATTTATAAATTTGTTCAAAATTTTTGACTGTTAGTTTTAAAAATAGTAGATCATAGTATAAATAAACGTTAAAAATATAAGACTTAATACCCATCCGTTTTCACGTCAACAAATTGTGCGATAAAATCGCATCATAAAAGTATATGTATATCACAAACAACCCCGAGTTACAATTAAACTTTACCTAGATTGTTTTAGTTTAAATATGTACTCCTTTATAAACAAATGCAGCGACTACTGAAATATTACTTAATTCTATCCTATAAAGTATCTTATGCTAACGTAATAAGATTCAAAATTATGATTCCTTGAAAATTATGAGTGAAACTAACTAAGGACCTCAACAGCATGGTGCTTCAGTTTTACGGCAGCATAACTGAAGGTTGTTGGTTTGAATATAATAACGAAGTAAATTATTGATTAAAATGATATGTAACTTCATGTAAATAGTTATTCATGATATTTATTAAATTTTAAATTATATAATATTGCTAAGACTTAATATATCCTGGGAACGGCCTACCATATTGTAACACCCCCCCCTAAATAAATTTAATTTAATTAATTGTTTGTTTGTTTGTGATCTTTTTAACCTGGCTGTGATTGTGGCTGTGGCTGTGATCGCTAGTGATTGGTAGGACTCTATATTGTGGTTCCGTAGTACCACAGTTCTTTTAGGTATTAAGTCTTGACGTAGCTAACAATAATCTAAGTTTATATTAAATGATATTACGTTTGAATTAATGCTATTTCACTGCTGACACGATAAGTGAATTTTCATTCAGTAGTTATAACGAGAGTAGTAACACTTTATAAATAATTAGTTAAATTAGTTAACTACCTAATTGATCATTTAGAATAACGAATTATCAGTATTTAACCATAACCTAGGTATTTGTATGACTACCTAACAAATAAACTAAATAACCTGCTCCATGAATAGTTTCAGATAATCGTAGTTACAAGGAAGACCATCATGTCCTAAGAAAGTAAGCTTTATTGTTATTAACCTGTATTAAAAAGTATGTAATAAGTAATTAGTATACCACTGGACTTGGCCCGGCCGAAGCCAAGGATCGAAGCGCCGCCGCCGCTTCGATCTATAAGTTACGTCAACCTGACAAACTGGTCTAGGAATTCAACATCTAGACCTAACTTCCCTTCCGTGGTATACTAATAAAAGTTATTAGGCCACGGCGTTCCCTCTACAAAATTTATCCCTCCTAATTATAAAAAGGGAGAAATTCATCTGAGAAAACTATAAAATTTTGGACAATTAGTCATAGTGTTAAAATAGGAATTTTAGTTCCACAACTTGTAGATGTTCACATCTCTGGTTTTATTTCTTTATTAAAACAATTCAAGTCTCTTTAGATCGATACCATGATCAAATATTCGTGGAGACTGTACGTAATCAGAAGATGATTGTAAAACATAATGACAAGCTTCCTTACCATTTCAGCTATAAGATCAGCCAGCTTATGTCTCACGGTTTAACCATATTATCAACATTACAATGCATTCGATCAACGTAATTGGTGACCCGCTACCATTTCAGCTATAGCATTAGCCACAGGAATACTTCCCCAAATTGACCGAAATACAAAATGTTATAGTTAATCAGTAGAGTTATAAAACCACACAGTTTTACTCAACCATAGTATCGTCTTCAATTAGACTCATTATTTGACTGGACCACTATCGGTCAATACAACATTATATCAGACTTACATTGTCTCTTAATATAATATTCGAGAATTACATTCAAAGTTTAACACTATTAACCAAATAATATACAAAACAATACAATTATCAATATATGCTGTAATTTCTGTATCAGACTATGCGTCCAACCTTCGGTACATACAATACATTATAATTACCAGTTTAGGTGATTAAAACATATTTACAAGTCAGTTCAATCAAGGTAGAAATGGTATAATTTATATCTCAACTCACATGGTTTACGATACATATACCGAGATTATTCTCTTCAATTCCTTATCTAACAAATAGATGATTTCCGTAATCAAATAATTCAACGCTTTACATGTAAAATTGTAAATTATCATCCTACTTGGTTAATTCCTACTTCGCACATTTAGTTTTAGTGTACCTACTTTGTGTATTTAAACGCTGTAAAGTGTGTTAAAAGAAATCTAGGAATTGTGGTACTTACTGCCACTCCTCCACATTTAAATTAAACGTGAATGTACAGAGTAAATTGAATTCATGTGTATGCGAGATTGGCAGTCTCGTCGAAGGCCTAACTATGCCTCCCTAGCCTATCATAATGGTGTAATATATAATTATATAAATAGGTTCAGGATATCTGACACCAAGGACCTAAGGTGACAGACGGAAAAGGGAAGGAATAAGGTGTGTGTACATGGAAAGGTACATCTCACGCCAACTTTCCAGACTCAGAATAGTTGATTAAGGCTTGAACTTAGTCTTCACCACGTGAGGGGATGCTGAAAAACATAAAAGGGTCCCTAAAACACTGAATTTAATAACTACGAGGATATACAGGAAAGGGTGTAGGTAGGGGTAGGTAATTGTACACAGGATTAGCTCACGCTGATTCTCCAGACTCAGAGATAACCATTAAAGGGCTTGAAGTAGTCTTCGCCACGTGAGAGGAGTATAGGAGTTCCCTAAACCACTGAAGTTAAATTACAATTACACTTGCCGACGTTTACTATATTTTTAAAATCAAATTAAATATAAAATTTTCAAATATTCTACACTATATTTGGGAGCTCTATTCCGCCCAATGATTAGAAAACGACTCTCCCCTTGAATGCTCCCACGCTGCTTTTATTAGTCCCTTAGTTGGCCGCACATCTACTCAAAGACGACAGGGTGTTCCAAACGAAAGAGTTTCAAATATAAATACTTATCGAATGTTTCTAGTTTATTATAACTTAATTAATCTTAATCTATAGATGTGAGAAGTATTTGATAATAGGAATCGAACCTATTAACTAATCTTGAAAATATTATTGATTAAATTATTTTCAAGAACAATTGCGCAGGTGTGCAACAAACATCGTAAATAATATAATTTAGCACAATATTTCATATTAATACTGTATGAGAATCGAACTCAGACTTTATTTCCATGCCATCTGCGACACAGGGAATCCTAGTGCAGAGGTATGAGTGTGTTAACGTTGTAACGTTAAATTTGCCTTTATTGAATATAATAAGATGTTATTAACAGCTTTCCTGGACCATAAATCCAGGTACCAAATTTCATCCAAATCCTTTGAGCCATTTGTGCGCAAAGAGTAACAAACATACACATACATACATACATACATTTTTTTTTATAATATTAGTGTGAATAATAATATAAAGACCCGGCGATATTAGCAATTGCTGATTTTGTTTGAGGATCGAACTCAAACTATGAAGACTTAGAATCATACTCATCTGGTGTGTGGGAATCGAACCCACTAGTTTTACAACTAATAATTATTTGAGTGGAGAATCGAACCCACTATATTTTGTACAGTGACAAACATTAAGCAATGCTTTTGTAAAGCACGAGATTCGAAGTCGTGACTAACTGAAACATTTTGTGAAATCATCCTTGTAGTAGTTTTTATAGATGAGTATGAACAATGATAAATTGACCCACAATTTATCATTCAGGAACTACAGGAATCGAAGCTGTTATGATAGAATTTAATTTAATGTTAAATTATAACTATTGTACTAGTGGCCAGTGCAGGAATCGAACCTGTTATGGTTATGTTAATTTATATTTTGTTATAACTGTTGTTATGATTATAATTACAGGAATCGAACCTGTTATGATTGTGTTAATTTATATTTTGTTATAATTGTTGTTATGATTATAATTACAGGAATCGAACCTGTGATATGTTTATATAGTGTTTGACTATATTTTTAGTAGAGACGGGACTCGAACCCGCGACCAATCACGTTCACACAGAAGATCCATGAACCACCCTGTATAATATTAATGCATAGTCGCATTTTAAACATTGGACTTTAGATCCTTATGTTTTAATTTACCTCCGTTTCAATAGCACCCCTGTCACATGGAAATAAGGACGTATTTGCCAAACTTATTTTTGTTTTGGCATCGGCTAACACTTAAACAATATTGAAACTCTTAAGTCGACACAATATTGAGCTGTGCTGACCCAAATATATACAATTTTTTGTTTGTGTTTAGGACGGATGCGTGGCCAACCATATTGTCTAAAACTACTAACAATACAAATATCTTTATAATATTTTGACCTTTTCGTGAGGGAACGGTAAGCAACATGCGTTCCGTTACAATCTATAATACAATATATATATATAAAAGAAAGTCGTGTTTGTTACAACACTTATAACTCGAGAACGGCGGGACCGATTGCCATGGTTTTTGATTTGTTGGATTTGTTTCCGTCCCGAATAGCAGAATAACTATTAAAAACATTGGAAAATTAACGAAAAAATAAAATCAATTTATCCCCGTATTCTCCACGGGAATGGGAACTATGCGGGTGAAACCGCGGGGCACAGCTAGTACTTTATGAAATTTCTATGGGAGCAAGTCAAAGGTACACCCCATCAAATTTAAAAATAATCAATCATCTGGATTGTTTTATCGCGTCGCGTAATAAACATACAAAAACAACTAAGAAATAGCCGAATTGAAAACCTCATTTTTAGAAGATGGTTGCAAATTAATTTTAAAGTATTATAAATTCAAAGTTGACGCTGCTGTAATGCGAGGAATCTAAGTTAATAAAAGTTTAATGCCGGTTATTGGTTAGCTCATTATTTGAGAAAACCTGAACTGATTTGGCAATTAAAAGTACATAGTACAAATAAGGTTTATAAGAGGCAGAAAAATAACCTGGAAATTTTCCAAGCAGCCGGAAATTGCTTTTTTCTATAAGATTTTTACTACCTCGTGCGCAAATTTCGTTTGTCAAATTGTGATTCGTGACATGACAACATAATAAATATTGATATTGATGAACATTTCACACAGTGACATCTAACCGCAAACTAAGCATACCTTTTACTATGGGAACTGATAGAATACTTGACTATTTTTTGTAAAAACATACACTTAAATACATATTAACACCAAGAGACGGAACATATTATTTGTGTTCGTCACACATTTGCCTTAGTGGGAACCGAACCTACGACCTGCAGAGCAGAAGGCAGAGCTACTACCAATTGAGCTGTGAGGCCACTCAACATAGTTGGGTCCGATTAGTGTATAAATTAAAACTAATAAACCAACCAAACCCAAACGCAAAACAAAAAAAAAACTTAATCAGCACAGAAGTAAAACGCCGCAAATGCAAAAATTATCTCTGTATAAATGTCAAATTTATATTCAAGACTCGCGCATGCGTACCGCCGGCCGCGCATTCAAACCCAGGGTGGGGGTCAGATGTGCCCGCTGACGATATAGGGTGGTCGTTTTCCACCCCGTTTTCGGTAACTGATCGCGAGTGAAAAATACAGTGAAGTGACGAATTTAGTGTTTTAATACAGTGAAAGTGAATAGTGACAAAAGTTTCTGTGGAATGAGTATCAAATAAAAAAAACGGTGAGTTTAGAATTATAACAGATATATTTTTATTGGCAATAATAACTTGGAAAACTATTAGTCGTTACTCAATATATCCTCATAATAAATGTTTTAAATGTACTTTTTTCGTATTTTTATACAGTTACATAACGGCCGCTAAGTTAAACAAAAGTTAGTTATTTTAACGTCGAGAGTGATTCTACAATTATTAATTTTCTTTCGAACCGTTGGGTTTCTTTGGAAGTTTCTATATTATTGTAAGAAACTGGGCGTTTATCTTGCGGTTTCGCTGGGTTTAATTTCAATTGCAAAATTAATGATTGTTAAATGGTTTACATTTTGTAACCTACTTTATAAAAAAGGTCATTTTTAAAGATTTTTTTTTTAATATTTGTCTCCTTTGCCGACTAGAAGAAACTAAAAAGTGAATGCTTTTTTATGAATCTGAACATATTTTTGTAGAATATGTAAAAAAAATACGGGATTCAAATTATTTTGTGCCTATGAAATATAAACCCAAAAATAGTGTTAGTAGATACCCCACTTATGCAATATATATACAATATACAAGTCTTAATTATTTATCTACTCGCAGTTATTATAGTTTACATAAAAAACCTATGATGAAGTAACAAAAAAAAATTGTGTTAAATAAATATAAGAGATTAATGTTAAAAAAAAAATTTGAATTATCTTCTATATATTTATAGTTATGTCGAAAACTAGGGTTCACTGAAATATCGCAATTCTTTACTTGTGTATCGGAAATTCTTCATCGTGTTTTTAAAAGGCTATTACCCTTACATTCGAAGCAAGGGGTCCTGTGTTCGATTCCTAATCGGGCGCACTGTGTGGTGAGCATGAAGTTTGTTAACATTGGGTGTTTTTTTAATATGTAATGAAACGAGCGAATCTGGCACAAGTTCTACTGCTTCTTTTGGTTGCTCCTTTAGCAACATCCAGGGTACGTGTAGGGAATCAAAGGGTACACACCTACGGACGCGAGCAACTGGACTGGCGTTTGTGTTGTGCGATTGTATTTGTTTTCATGCCACTTGTGACACGGGGATTTTTAAGGCAGGGTTAGAATGAATAAGCGTATTTTAGTGGTATAATTGTGAAAAAAAACAAGGCAATTTTTTTTTACGACTACAATCACGGTCCATAGATAGATCAATAGATAATGGTCCTTCTAATGTATCCTTATAGTCCATAAACACAGCAAAGACTCAGGTCTTCAGATTTTTATGTAGGGCAAGACCGTTGGCTAGAAGAACTGGAGGTGCAATATTACTGTTTTAGTGCTTATGTCAGACATTTACGCGAGAAGGTACCCATTGAGGCCTAACAATTCCGAGGAAAAAAGCGTGAATTTATGAATGCCGGGAATCAAACCCGGATACTTCGTTTCGAAAGCCGGGCTATACACAACACAAGTGATGAGAACATTTGGAACTTTATCATCGAATCAGGAATGGATAAGATTATTTCTCCAATTAAGCAGAAATAGAATAAATTTTCCCCCCGAAATGGCTGTGATCATTCAGAATGCTCAAGATTTATTGCCGAGATTTAGCACTAATAATAATAATAATATTAGGAGTACAAATAAGATTCCGCCGTTTTATTGTAGTTGGCGCGGCACGGAGTTTCGGTTAGCTTTCGCAGATGATAACCGGCTTAAAAAATAGTTTGGACATTCAAGAACAACATAACCTATTAATATCATTGATTTTATATTGGTAAAATATAATTTTTATAAGTTGAAAATGTCAAAATTTGAGCCAAGTAAGCGTCATTTGCGGGAAATATTAGTTTACTTCTTTAATTTAAAGAAATCTGCTGCTGAGGCGCATCGATTGCTCGTAGAAGCATATGGTGAGGTTGCTTTGAGTGAGAGAACGTGTCGAGAGTGGTTTCAAAAGTTTAAAAATGGTGATTTCGACGTAGAAGACAAAGATCGCAGTGGAAGGCCAAAAATTTACGAGGATGCAGAATTGGAGGAATTATTGGAGGAAGATTCATCTCAAACACAAAAAGAACTTGCTCTAACATTAGAAGTCACTCAGCAAGCAGTCTCACATCGTTTAAAATCATTAGGAATGATTCATAAACAAGGAAATTGGGTTCCGTACGAATTAAAGCCGAGAGATATTGAACGCCGATTATGCTTAAGTGAAATGCTGCTAGCTAGACATAAAAAAAGGGTTTTTTACATCGTATCATAACTGGTGATGAGAAGTGGATACATTATGACAATCCAAAAAGAAGAAAATCATGGGGATTACCTGGCCACGCGTCAACATCAACAGCAAAACCGAATATTCACGGAAAAAAACTTATGCTGTGTATTTGGTGGGATCAGCTAGGTGTAGTGTATTATGAGTTGCTTAATCCGAGCGAAACAATTACTGGAGCCCTCTATCGAACACAATTGATGAGATTGAGCCGAGCTCTGAAGGAAAAACGCTCTCAATACTATTCTAGACACGAAAAAATTATTCGTCTGCATGACAATGCTCGTCCACATGTTGCGGCTCCCGTGAAAAAGTACTTGGAAACACTTGATTGGGAAGTGTTACCCCACCCGCCGTATTCACCAGACATTGCACCGTCCGATTATCACCTGTTCCGGTCCGTAGCACATGCTCTGACGGCGCAGCGGTTCACATCTTATGAGGATACCAAAAATTGGGTTGATTCGTGGATAACCTCAAAAGACAAGGAGTTCTTCAGACGTGGGATTCGAATGCTGCCTGAGAGATGGGAAAAAGTGGTTGCAAGTGATGGGCAATATTTTGATTAAATTTATATTACCGTTTTTCTACAATAAATATTTAATTTGCGTTAAAAAACGGCGGAAACTTATTTGTACTCCTAATAATAATAATAATGTTTTTATTGCATTTACCAAAGTACATTTTCTTAACTATAATAAAATCTCCTTTTAAGTAAATATACTTGCCATAGGAGATTTCGCTCTTGCTTAGGACTATTTCACAATTTTCTGCATGGGTAATAAATAAAAACAGCAAAGCACTAGCTCATACCTTATCCGTTCTCCGAAGGAAAATAAGCGAAAACCCAATGGCCTCGAAAAATTTGGACCTCGAAATATTAGGGGTATTCTTACAAACAATTTCAAATTATCTACACAGATACAATGAAATTTATTTTCAAATTGTATTCTCATTTAAGTGATATACCATCATTCGTATAAGTCCACACACATCATGTTCATTCGAAGGTTGCCTGGAAGATTCCGCCTTCACTTACACGAAAGGTGAATAAGATTATAATTTATTATCTTTAACTTAATGCGAAGGTTAATTATGTTACCTAATTATATCTTTATACGTAGATCAATCATTGTTTTTTAATACTAACACTTTTTACCCGACTGCGCCAGAAGGAGGCTTATGCTTTTTGAGTGTATGTATGTATGTAAATTTCTTTGGCACGCTCTGTGCCTTAATAGATTTTAACTTGAGAGTTGTCGTTATATTCGTCGTGATACTGGCTATATCATAATTATGACAATTAAAATAGACTATTTTTGGAAACATATTTAAAATTAAATATCCTCAATACCTATTGAGTGGGATTTCAAAATACAGGGTTTTAAAAATGAGTTACAAAAATATATACAACTCTTAATTATCTTCAAATGTAATTTGGAATAATTATTTTGGAATTGAATCATGAACGCTTTTATTTATACTATAGCAGTGATTGGAGGAGCTGTAGGCCCACCTTATATTAAGTGGTTACCTTCCATAGCAAAAGCAATACGATTTACGTCTTCCTTAAGTCTCGTTGCGCCCATCACCCGAGACGGGGATGTTACGTCTCTTGTACCTTACATTTTACCGACACCCACAGCCTTCCACCGGAAGAAATGCACTTACCGCTGCTTAACGGCAGGTTACCAGGTGTGGAGGCAGTACTAATCCGGACGTACTTTGCAAGATTGACTGCTAGTTTGGGTTACTCTTTTCTCACCACCCTGTGGTGACCCTCACACCACGTGTAGGGACCCTGAGGGTACTCACCTACAACGCGAGGAACGTCCTCCAAAATGTATACGTTTGTGTTCTATTGATTTACCCTTAATAAATAAATAAACCTGTAAAAATATATTTCAAACATAAAAGCGTAATCAAAGAGTTTATAAAAAAATAAATCAAAACCTTAATCAGTTCAATGTTACAGTTGTTCTCGTTAATTTTCATTTTACATTCCAAAAGCTGAAACCCTAATATTTACCTTTCCAATCCAACAGTTGGGTAAATTTTGATAAGGGATTGAACGTGTTTTTACGGAATAACGATTTATAACGGGCTGATTCGTTATTCGTTGGGGTCGAAGGGAACGGCGAAATCGGACGAGGTGGGGTCACCTATTTATCTCTTCAATTACTAATAATAAGATTGAGATATCATTTTTAATCTCTGGTTTTAATTTCCACTTTTCCGTAATTGCTTTCTGTGAAGACACGATTTTGCCAGTGTCTTGTGTTTAATTGCTAGCTTCGTTAATTACTGGAGCGAGTGAAATAAGAGTCTGGAAGGAAGAGTTTCCTCGTTTTATGTCATTAAAGTGTCCTAAGACCTTCGTATGTCAGTGTCCACACTACTGTGCCACGATTTTGGTGCCCTTAGAGTCACGTAACCCCCCGGTGGTGCTAAAGGAGCAACAAAGAGTAACAGCAGAACTTGTGCCGAATTCGTCCGGAGAAGTAGATAGATAGATAACAGTTCATTGCACACCAAAAGACAACAATAGCTTAAAACTAGAAATATTAAATATAAAAAAGGTGACACAATGG
Organism: Aplocera efformata; assembly: GCA_921293045.1. Classification (NCBI taxonomy): domain Eukaryota; kingdom Metazoa; phylum Arthropoda; class Insecta; order Lepidoptera; family Geometridae; genus Aplocera; species Aplocera efformata. The sequence goes on from OV121061.1 coordinate 7,151,619, forward strand.
GCGGTCTTATCGCTATTAAGCGATCTCATACAGACAACCTTTGGATGGACAACCTTTGGAAGTACTGCTTCCATACAGCTAATCCCTCGCCAATCAGTGGTGCACTCGCATTGCTGTGTTCCGGTGGAAGGGTGTGGGTACCGGTGTAATCATACACTCATGTATGACGTTCCATCCCCGTTGCGGGTGACGGGCGCAACAAGATGGGAAATGGGTCTTCTTGTACAATACTTTGGTTGCGGAGGACCCAAGTCGTAATTCTGTTGCTATCTGAGGTAACCATTTAACCAGTCGGGTTTTCAGAATATAGTGGCTTACCCCTATTTCCCTTGGTCACGGTATTACGTGTGAACAGCCGGAGCAATTTTGCAATTATTGTTTTGTTCTGTTTGTTATGGTCAGGAGAACTTTCTTACGAGAGAAAAAATTTAGAAAGTTGCGGGGAACATTAGAAAGTTAAAGAAAACTTAACGACCATATTATCTTTTCTAATGTAATGTAACTTTCTTAGTGTGTTTGACAGTATAAACTTTATAAATTTTAAAACTATCATGGTTATGAACATTATTATTCGTGTTACCGAGATATTTACCATGATTTGTGAGTTTTGTTGACTCCCGATATTTCGGTCCCGGGACCATGACGCATGTAACTGCGTCAAAATATCAATACAATATAATAATAATAAATCTTTATTAATTGACTTAGTGCTAAGATTAACATAGTAAAATAACATCTAATTAAAGGTAAGAATACACTATGCCTGAACTAGGAAATCCTGTGTCTCAGGTGAAATAAGGCTAACATATGGGTAAATGATCAAATAATAAAAAAACTATTCAATATAAACTTTTCTTATATATTATACAATATAAACTTTTTTATGTAACCTTATGGCGTTTGACATAACGGTCAGTTATTTGACATAACTGTCAGCGATTGACAGAATGCGCGCTGCAAATATCGTTTAACACACTCATACCTCTGCACTAGGATTCCCTGTGTCGCAGATGGCATGGAAAAACACAGAAACTCAAGACAAACACCCAATACCCGGTAACAAACTTTATGCTCACTACACAAAGTGTGCCCCGGCCGGGAATCGAACCCGGGACCCGTCGCTTCGAAGGCAGGGCTACTACCAACTAAGCCACGGAGCCGTCATAATTACACTACAATAAGAACTAAAAGCTTGCTCTGGATAAGCGAGAGTGTATGGGTTACAGTCTACTTCTGGAAGCTTACCCGAATTGGTACATGTGACAAGCCCATTATTTCACGACCCCTATTATTTTTCGTTTCTAAGTAATTGGGGTTCCCCGCAATGTTTTCCTTATTATGTTTCTTTTGTAATGTTTATGGATGTCTAAATGCATCCAAATTAATTTAATTAGATGGCTGCGTAGTTTTGTTGGTAGCCCTGCTCACAAACCGAGGGTTGGACCACTATTAAAAACGCCATTTATGAATGCGTAAAAATATATTGGTATATAAATAATACTTTATTGTACATCAAATTACAAAACATACAGAACATTATGTATACAAAAAAAGTACGATGGGCAATCTTATCGCTAGATAAGCGATTTTTTTCAGACAACCAAATGGACCGCTAACATAGATAGTAAGTGTACAACTATGGTATCGAATTTTTCAGGCCACCCGAAAGCCTTCGACTAGTATATCTTAACGTACCCTCCGGAGCGCTGTGTGTACTGTCCATGAATATTTATTTATATACTAGTTTATATATATTTTTCTTGTCTATGGGCGGCAGTAACCACTTCACATCAGGTGGGCTAACGGGCTCGTTCCGTCATTGATATCACATTTAAAAAAAAAATTGACGTACTGAAACTTCGATTGAAAATTTCTTCTCAAACTTGAGGCCGCTGGAATGTCAAACACCATCTGTTGAAATAGCGAGGTACGCGATAACCTGGCAAATAGCCCATTTGATAAGTATAACCTAGGTGTATACAGAGGCAATTTATTTAGGACATGACCTAGGTTGTTAGGTCACCTTTGAGTTTGGCGTTTACGCCCGCTACGTTTTAACGGGATTACGTTGCAAAGTCTGGGTATATGCATTACGGGCCGGACCGGGTAAATCTTTTTGTTTATAAAGTTGCCAACAGATGGCGGCACAACATGAAAATTAAAAAGTATCAATAAAAACATTACTCGATAAAGTAGTTAAATAATGTTACATAAAAATAAACAAAATAGTTCTAGGACGTGTGTCGCCTACAGTGTCAAAAAGACAGAACGGGCGGAAGGCCTGTCTGTTGGTAAGTGGCGACCCCCGCACATGACCACAGTAATGCGACTCAGTATAAGATTTGTATCTTACACTGAGTTGTATTCATCCTACTGCGTCCATCACCCGAGACGGGGATGATACGTCTTGTGCGCATGTGATTTCACCGGCATCCACACCCTTCCGCTGAAAGATATAGTTGCCTTATTATTATAAGCCTACAACATCTGTCTGTATATACCAATTTTGACGAGCTGTTTTTAGGTACCTACCGTAGTAGGTACCTACTAGTAAGAATTGCATTAAAACAGTTTTTATAATCTTTTGTCAGAGAAAATTCAATTGATTACAAGAATAAATTTTAAAAATAAAAAAATGAATTTAACGTAAGTGTTTTTTTTTCTGTTCTAACGTAACGGCCCGGACTGGTAGGTGTGGATTAAGAAGCTGCGAAAAAGTAAACACTTTTGATATTAGTCCAACGTATTTATTTTGTGGCAACTGAATTAGTAAAATAAATAGTAATTTTGACTTTTCAGTAACATTTATTTGGTTAAAGTCTATGGTTAACGTTAACCATTTGAAGTGCGAATGAATACATATAGCATTTTTTTTTGTAAAAACATACATAATTTCATATTAACACCCAGACACAGAACAAATATTTATGTTCTTCACAAATGCTTGTTCTGAATGGGAATGGAACCAACGACCTCCAACTCAGAAGGCAGATCTACTACCAACTGAGGTATAAGGCCAGACAAAGTATATAATACTGTTTTTGATAACTACCGTTTGTTATGCATAATTATGTCATAGCTCAAATAATATCTTACATTATCGAAAATATGTAATACCTTTCTCACTATTATTCGTGTTACCAAGATATTTACCATGATTTGTGGATATTTCGACACAGTTTCATGCGTCATGATCCGGGTTGCACAAATTGCACAAATCATGGTAAATATCTCGGTAACACGAATAATAATGGTCATAACCATGATAGTTTTAAAAAGTATATATACCTTTCCGCTATCTGTTATTATATATCTACATACAATATACTAATGGTTGAAATTCATAATAGCACTGTCCTCAACCTTAGTTGTAATTAATATGCGATTTTTATGTTAAAATTTGTAAAAAAAAATTATACAATAAAAAACTCCCTCTTTTTCACAGTCGGTTTAAAAGTACAAACGGAAACATGACAAATATGAAAAAACCAATGCGCCTCTTTTCCACAGTCGGTTCAAAAGTACAAACGGAAAACATGACAATAGTCACCGACCCAATTATGAACAAATAACTTAATGTGTCCCAAAACGTAAATTCTGCGGTCACAAAAACGTTTCGACGATTCTTCCGCAACGGTTGAAACACAAACAAAACTGAAACGCGCATGAGCGGGCAAAGATATAGTCCGAGAGCCAACTGCATTTTGAAACCTGAACTACCTGAAACTAATAACGGGAAGGCTTGGATGTGGGTTGTGTCTATATGAAGCACTGGACATCAGTACATAGTGTGCGCTCTTTTTAAATTGTTGTTTTATGTTTATGTTTTACTTAATTACCTTTTAATTTTTAATTTTCCCTTATTCAATATGGCATTTATGCTGAAATAATAATAATTATTATAATATTATTGTTATTATTTTTTTTAAATCAGCCTCTCCGTGGCTTAGTTGGTAGTCCTGTCTTCGAAGCGAGGGGTCCCGGGTTCGATTCCCGGCCGGGGCACATTTTGTGCTAATTAATTAATTTAAACTTCACCAAAATCAAAAATAAAATATTATGACGATTCTAACTCATGCGGTACATTACCATACAATAATATTCCAATTCTGAGCCTGCAAAGTCTGTCTATTAATTAGTCGTATCTCAGGTTGCCAATTATAATTTTAACACAAATAATGGTATCTACCATTATTTGTGTTACTAAAAATACTATTGATACGATATACTACCACCGATATACAGATTCCCCGTTGAATGTAAATTTATGAGAAAAGCCAGCTAAGTGCGATTGGCAGGGTTCTCATAAATTTGCGGTTCAACAAGTTTTTACTAAACATTAATATTTCCATGGCGTCAGTTTTGATTTAGGTATTGTGGCAAATCCAAATGGCTTTGAAATCAAACTGAATTATCAGTTCCATTTCTAATCATTCATTCAAAATTCATGAAGAGTCATGAACTAAACTTGCTGAAAGATATCAATTCAACTTTATTATATTAGTATATATAATAAAGTTGAATTGATATTCAACTATTGATATTAATGATAATATTATCTTCAAAAATTTTCAAGTAAGAATGATTAGAAATGGAAGTGATAATTCAGTTTGTTTTTGTTTGAACGCACCGATCTCTGGAACTACCGATTGGATTTGAAAATTGTTTTTGTATATGACAGCCATATTCATATTTGTAAAGTTGGAAGAAAAATAACTATTGAAATAGCTATATCCGCGTGTGCTGGGGTTATGGCTAATTATTAACAGATAAACACATTTATTAATATTTGTAAAATATACGTCACAAGAGAGTTTTGTAAGTTCAAATTAAATTAAATCAAAATAAATTAAATTAAATTACAAATTTACAGGTTATACGTATATGCCATGCAATGTTGTAAATATATACTGAATTACTGTAAATTTGCTCTTAGTTTCTTTAAGTTATACGTGGGTGAAACCGCGGAGTATATTTAGTCTTAAAGTAAAAATAATAATAATAATGTTTATTTACAGAAACACATTTCACAAAATAAATAACTTAATTGACCAACATAAACAAATAATAAGTACCTAAGTTACATACAATTAAATTCGGTTTGCGGCATCCACACTAAGTAATATAAATAAAATATAAATATAAATAAACGTTTACACACTCATACCTCTGCACTAGGATTCCCCGTGTCGCAGATGGCATGGACAAACACAGAAACACAAAACAAACACCCAAGACCCGAGAACAAACTTCATGCTCACCACACAAAGTATGCCCCGGCCGGGAATCGAACCCGGGACCCCTCGCTTCGAAGGCAGGGCTACTACCAACTAAGCCACGGAGCTGTCTATATGCGTGAACAATTCATGTTTTATAACTAAAGTTATTTTGGACTATCTATCTATCTATTCTACGGGTTATATTGTATAATACGATGGTAGATTAAAGCTTATTCACTCTTACGTAGCTTTGGTAATATTCAAATATGCTACGTTCGAATTAATCCATTTTGTATGGTGTGGTATATGGGATACCTGAACTAAGGCGTCATTGGTTAAGCAATTAATATGCTCTGCTGGGGAACCTTTGACGATTCACCCATGAATCATTTATGATAGGGTTGCCTCCAACAATGTATTTCTCGCATGCCATGCTTCGAAATTGACTATCGTTCTTGGATTCATTCCGTTTTCCTGTCTGTGCCTCTGGCCCACCACGATCTTATCGATAATACTGTGGTGGGCCAGAGGCACAGACGTCGAATTACAATCTTAAAGTCGCTGATTCAAACCCACAGGTGGACCAACGAGTTTTTCATTTGTATGTGTGAATTGATCTCAAGTATTATATCATTTGGACACGTACAGTTTTATACACAAGTAATCATATTTGTGAGCATATAACGAGTCGCAGCTCCTTACACACATTACATGCACATAGAAATGTCGAATTACAGTCAGTTTTCATGTTTTAGATGGTCGTCTGTTCCAACCCTAACCGAGCGGAAGCCCCGAGAAGAATGAACCCGAGGTTCGACTTGGGTCTTCTCATTCGGTCGAGGAAGACCTAAGTCGTTTTGCTTTTTTGGATGGCTTTCAACTTGCATTTGTTACATAAAACAAAAAGTGTAGTAAACATGACCTCATTTATGACAATATTAACATAGACTTAATATGTATGTGGGGCTTCCACACAACAGATTATTTTGCCGTTTTTAGTTTAGATAATGGTACGGCACCTCCCGACTCGCACTTGGCCAGTTTTTTTTTTTAATTATGTTTTTTGTGTTTTGGTTGTTAAATGTCAAAGGTCACTCATAAACATGAGCTATACGACTCATGGGTTTCCCTACCGAAGTATCAGAAGACCCGAGTCGCATCACGTCGTGCCTGTCTTTTTAAGACGGGGATATCAACTTTCACTTGCTCTTCTCGCACCTACGGATGCAAACAACATGGACCCCCAAGATTGATAATTATATTTAAACTCAAATTAAAATTAAAAGCTGTCTCCTACACTATAACATGTATCGTTTTGATGTAAACGTAGAAATGGTGCCTTATGAGGGCCGAGCAAACACCGCAGTAACCTTTACGGGAGACAAACTGGAATGTGGACATTTCCCCGAATTCCGGGACAAGCTGCGAACGAAAGTATTTTACGTTTCCGGGATTTTTGAAATAATTATATAACCAGAAACACATAAAACTTGACTGCGTAAAAAATCCAAATTACGAGTACATGGAAACATATACGTTGTATATATTTTGTAAGCCATTTATAAAACCCTATATTTTGATACCACACTCGATAGATTTTGAGGAAAAATAATTCTTTGAAGGCGCCGAAAATCGGCCATTTTAATTTTATTATAGCTAGTGTCGCTCTAACAGTTCAAATATAACGACAGCTCTCAAGCTTAAAACCAAGCCATTTAGGCTACAGTACCTGGCAAAGAAATATATACATATATATACTCGAAAAACATAACCCTCTTTCTGGCGCAGTCGGTAAAAAAGAACCATTAATCCAGCCTTCATCTTCTGGCCTGTCTTGACTGGATTGGTTTTATAGCTTAGGTATCTCTGCCTTCTGCTCCGCGAGTCAGAGGTTCGACACAAATCCAGGACAAACATTTTTGTGTCGGACATGTTTGGAATAGATGTTTGTTCTGTGTCTGGGAGTTAATATTAAGTATAATGTTTCTTTTACCAAAAAAAGTATAATGTAAGTATTTTGGTTCCAGTCAGTACGTTTAGTTAAGCTAAACTTATGTGGCGTTAGCTGACATTGTGTGACATGTGCATGAATATATATATTTTTTATTTGAGCGGCCATCTTTTGGTTCAAATTTGTAAAATTTCTGACGTTTTGTAAAATGTATGAAATAATTCGATATACACATTAGCTTCTTGCGATTTTAAAACATTATTCTCATAAGAAAATTCATTTCATTCAAAAAGTGATACATTGTTGGTAAGTAGGTATAAATTTACAGTTAAAAATTTGGATGTAGAACACAACATAAACGAACATAGAATACACTAACAGAGTCATAACAAGGTACATAATATACCTAGGCAACATTTAAAATGAAAACAAGCAATACTTATGGTTTGATATCCAAAAAGTGAAGGTAAACCAAAATATAAAGGCTTTTTTGTTCTATTACAGATAAATTAAAAAAAAATGTTCGAAGTTCTTTGGTCAAAATATTTACGGATCACATCACTACATAGTATAAAACAAAGTCGCTTTCTCTGTCCCTATGTCCCTATGTATGCTTAAATCTTTAAAACTACGCAATGGATTTTGATGCGGTTTTTTTTAATAGATAGAGTGATTCAAGAGGAAGGTTTATATGTATAATACACTAGAAAGTCACCCCGGCTTCGCACGGGTAGTTTCTGATACGACACTGATGCTTTACTAACCGTGCGAAGCCGGGACGGGTCGCTAGTATCTAATAATGTCAAACAACTAAATAAACCGCTTGACAAAAGCAGACCAAAGTTCCTTCAGCGTGAATACAGAGCTGTAAAGGTATTGATCAAAATTTTCTAAAGCCAGGTATATCACGGTCTCAATACACTATGGACCTTCAAACTTTTCCATCTAATTTCATTGGAGACGGTCCTGTCAGGGATCAAACTCAAACCCCCGGCCTTAGGTGGCATAATTAAGGCAATTAGCAACTGTCTCACCGTCTAAGTCTTAACACCTTGGAGGAGGAGATAAGTTAAGTTCCTTTGATATATAAACCAGTAGGATAATGTCACAGTTTATAGAATATTCTAAGAAATATATATTCAGGAAAATCTTCACAGCGCCATCTTGTCTAAACAAAGTACAGCTTTTTTTTTTGTTGGCGAAAGGGAATCTGCAACAGATACGCCCGTTGCCCTGGGGGGTCAACCGAGTTATGTAGGACTTTTACCCTAAATAAACCCCTCCGGTGCGTGGAGGCCCAGGGACATAAACGCCGACTTTCAACCTGAAGGTTGCTGGTTCAAACCCACACGTGCACCAATGAGATTTTTCACTTGAAAAAATTTATCAGAGCCCATTCACTCTCAGTTATCGAGAGTAGGCCGGTGTCCCTGCAACATTACAGGCTGGTACGGTACGGTAAACCCCTTCGGTGGCCGACCACCGCATTCGAAGACCTCTGGGCTCTCCAAAAGGAATTTCACCAAAGATCGCACGTTGTGTGGTTCACGAGGGTGTAAAATGCCCTTCCCCTGACGCGTACCCTGCACGCCATAGCAGCCTACCCTGGGCCTGATAAGCAAAGCATCCGGAGAAACAAAGCTTGTACTATAACAACCAACAGATGAAATATTTGAAAAAAATTCACCTATTGTATGTCAAAACTGTAATTCAATAAAATCAAAAATACTTTTATTCACTTCTTTTGTAATTTAAAATTTCTAAGAATTATTATTTCTGCTTGTATATCAACCAAAATTAATTTGTTTAGTTTAGCTGTCTATTTTATTATGCTATTAAACCTATTCGACCGACATCACTTTTCAGTGTTTTCTGCTTTGTGGTATTAATCTACAAATAATAAACTTTATAAGTATTCTTTTGTAAGATTACTGATGAAATATCAGTAATCTTAATCCCATAGTAACTACAAGCTATGTTTAGTTTGGGGCTGGTTGACATTGCGAGAAATGTCCATCAGTATTAAATTATTTATTTATGTAACCTTACTTGAAAATGTTAGTAATAGAAGGGACTAGAATACAATAATTTACACAGCTACTTATAAGAGCCAGTTATATTAAAATGGTATCCAGACAAAATATTTGCATACAAAAGAAATTTCTTCAAATTATTTCGTAGACTGGAATAATTCAGCGCTAAAATTTTGTGTTTAGAAGAATGGCCGACAATTCTGTGTTAAGATTTATTGAGAGCTGTTTGCACGATAATTTTAATAAATAATAAGGCTTATTTTATTGAGATTATTTTATTGTTAAAAATGCTATTATTTTATTTGTAGACTAACTACGCCCCGCGGTATTACTCGTGGTTGAGTTGTACAAGACGATATGAAAAATCAGATAGAAGCTGTGGTTTTTGCAAGTCTCTAAAAAATTGCTTAATTCTTTCGGGATAAAAAGTATCCTATGTGTTAATCCAGGACATAGACTACCTCCTTAACAAATTTTATCCATCATCCAGTCCATTTAACCGTTGAGGTGTGAAGGAGTACGAAACATAAATACAGGCAACCCTTCGCATTCATAATATTAGTATGATATATCAGTTTCTCCAGATCTAGTTAATGCTAGCTTGAGTAAACACTGATAAACCTTTTTTAATTGGATACACAATACCTTAATTATAGCTGATAATAATTAACCTGCCATAATTAATTCAAATTTTGTTAACAACAAGCTGCGTCTCGTGATTCCAGTGATTAAAAAGTCAACATGATACGAAGGGAAAAAACTGATTTTCCTTTTTCGGGATAAAAAGTAGCCTATGTGTTAATCCAGGGTATGAGTTACCTTTACGACAAATTTTATCCAAATCCGATCGGCAATTGAGTCGTGATGAAGTAAATATACCATGACTGGTTACATACAGGCAAACTTTCGCATTTATAATAGAGAATAAGTATGTTAAGTTATGCAATAGCCGACGCCCCGTGGTTTCACCCGCGTAGTTCCCGTTCCAGTTAGAATACGGAGATAAAATGTAGCCTATGGTACTCCCTAATAATGTAGCTTTCTATTGGTGAAATAGATTTTAAAATTGGTTAATTGCTTTAGGCGTAAAAGCGTAACAAACTCAATTCAGAGTCTCAGAATGACCGGTGCATCGCGTTGCAACTTGGGTCATCAGATACTTCGGCAGGAGAGGACTGGGTTTGTTTTCCTTTTTATTGGCGGTAGTAACAATTGAACATCAGGCGGGTTACCTGCGGTTTCCCATCCAGGATATAAGCTATATATAAGGATATGGAACGAAATTTCATCCAAATTAGTTTAGCTGTTTGACCGTGAAGGAGTAACACACGTACACACAAACTTTCGCCTTTATAACTTATACATTTTAAAACGTACAAAACGAGTGCGCAATATGGTAGACCGATATGTCTGCCAATGATTTGCACACTCCACTTCGCAAAGACTTCAGTTTTCCCGACCATGACGCATGTAACTGCGTCGAAATATCGGGATTCAACAAAAGTCACAAATCATGGTAAATATTTCGGTAACACGAATAAGTGTTTATAATTTATGTACGATAAAGGTTGGGTCAGAAGTTGTACCTATCTCTGTTGAACATTAAGTCAAACATTCAAGATATCGTCTACAGCTTGTATCGCCGCCCTCTACAAATGACTGCACCGTTGACTATGCTGTTGCATAAACATGAACTGGTCTTGAACTACTCCATTCGACATAATCGCGTCATTTCTTGCAACCATCCGTAAAATTAAGATATAGAATGGCGTCTCTTGCACTAAAACATAAGCACGTTCTTATTTTGAATAGACTTCAAACAAATGAATGATTAAAAAATAGAAAAAACCAACTTCAATGCTTAAATCTCTTATTTCTAGCAAAGTGGTATACAATGGGCGAAGAAAAACGTCACAGGAAAGTTAAATTCGATGATCCTTTTTTTACCAAATATTTTGATTTAACAACTAAACTATTCAACCGATTTTGATGAAAAGTTATGGAACCAAACTGAAAGCATACAAAAACCTTTCAAACAAAAAAAGAGTGTTAAAATTTGGTTGTGTGCTATGTTTTTTATGTATATTTGTTGCAAGATTATTAAGCCATGTGAACCAATTCGGATGTTTTTTAATAAATTGTACCTTCGAGATAATTTTATTGACATTTCCAGATTAAAATCCACCCAAAAGGATGAAAAATAACGGACGAAAAGTATAATAATAAACTCAGCTACAAACTTCTATTGTTATCAGTGGCAAAATATTTGAAAATAATTATTATTTATGTGTGTTTTGTAATATTATATTTAATCTGTTATAATATTTATTCTAGTCAGTCCGCATAAACCTATGTATAAATATTTATCATAGTAACTTTGCCTTTTGCGCTATAAAGTGTGGGTTTAATTCCTTCTCACAACAAGAAATTGTTTGACGAACATAAATAATAGTGTCTGGGAGTTAATTTGCATTTAATAAAACTATAAGTTAATGCCATCAGTTATCTAGTCCCCATAGTGCAAGCTATGTTTAGTTTCGGGTTAGATGACGCTGTGTGAATATTTACGGCTCCGTGGCTTAGTTGGTAGTAGCCCTGCCTTCGAAGCGAGGGGCCCGGGTTCGATTCCCGGCCGGGGCATAATTTGTGTGGTGAGCATGAAGTTTGTTCTCGGGTCTTGGGTGTTTGTATTGTGTTTCTGTGTTAGTCCATGCCATCTGCGACACAGGGAATCCTGCAGAGGTATGAGTGTGTAAACGTTTATTTATTATTTATTTATTATATAAACGTGTGTTAAGAATCAAATGTTTGATCTATCTATCAAAATGATACTTGCATCGAATCGAAATCTGATCATGAACTGAACGCAAAATCCGGAAAAAGCGTACAAGAGTCACGTCTCCCCGTTTTATGCTTAGTGATTTCATTGCTTCCAATCCAATATGTGCTCAAATAACACGCTTCTGGCTCACTTAGCTCCAATCTATGGAGACTGTACCTCATCGAATTGATTTTGAAATTCAGTTTGAGACGTTCAGATGCTCGCTTCTGTCGTTCCGTATGTTTATGTAAAGGTTGGGTGTGTCCACAATGTAGTATTGTACGGCGAAGTCAATGAGAAATATCTACATTGTAACAGGTTTATACCAGGACATCAATAAATATACATGGACAGTTGTCTGAGATGTACCATTTGATTCCCTACACGTACCCCCTGGGCGGTGCTAATGAACCAAAAGTAGCAGTTGAACTTGTGTAACTTCGTTCGGAGAGGTACTGCCACCACACCTGGAATCTGTAGTCAAGCAGTAGTGCTCGCCTTACTGTGGTCCAGTGAAAGGGTGTGGATGCCAGTGAAATTACATGCACATGAGTCTCGAGCGACGAGCGCAACGGTCAGGGACCTTAGTCGTATCCTGTTTTTATGGGCGGAGGTAACCACTTACCACCAGGTGGGCCTTCCACTCTATAAATAAACGAAAGTATAGATGCCGGATTTCTCATTTCCTAAATCAATCACTTGTTTTAATCAAAATAATTATTGGTGGAAAGTTTATTAGGAAAACTATTGGTTTTCCAATAATTTTCCTTTCAATAAATAAATTAATTAATGCTAGATTAACTACTCATAATGATTTATTCCTAACCTCTACTGGTGGTTGGGAATTAATGTTCCCCACTTATGAAGGACAAATTCCCAACCACCCCACTGATAAATAATAGTGATATGCTTGGGAATGAAGGCTAGATTTTAATGTTTTTCTAACACGATTTTATCTCGCAAAGTAACTCCATGCGTCCACTAAAGTTATCTGCCGCTCTCAAAGACATCGCAAAGTTTCGAAGGAAAATATTTTGTAACTACTTCTCTGTCCCGAGCAAGTTGTAATGAAATCGAGAGGTATCCCGAGGGATTACCAAGTCGAGCCTTACGTAGCATAAGTACACGGGGCGAGTTTGACCAAGAGAAAACTAAATAAATATTATAAATTTTAAAACTATCATGGTTATGAACATTATTATTCGTGTTACCGAGATATTTACCATGATTTGTGAGTTTTGTTGACTCCCGATATTTCGACGCAGTTACATGCGTCATGGTCCCGGGCAAACTACCGGGGCAAACCCGAGCAAACGGTAGACCGATATGTTTGCCAATGCCACACTCCACTTCGCAAAGACTTCAGTTTGCCCGGGACCATGACGCATGTATTGTAACTGCGTCGAAATATCGGGAGTCAACAAAACTCACAAATCACGGTAAATATCTCGGTAACACGAATAATAATAAATAAATATTCATGGCTATTTCACAGTGCCAGAGAAAAGATGGATTGTGTAAAAGATGATATGCGTAAATGAGTACTGAGATGACGTCTGACAGAGGGGAATGGACGAAAAATACATGTTGTGTGGACCCCACTTAGTGTGGGATAAGGGCAGGTAGATGATGATGATTTCATTGAGTATCATTTTACCCCAAACCTTTATCTCGATCAGCGAGACTGATAGAAAATGCTTTTAGCACTAAGCCTACCCTTTGTTTTATATTTGTACTTGTACAATAAACTGCCGAATAAATACTTGTAAATAAGCATAGCTCATATTATAGGCAACGGATATAATTGCTGTTCCGATAGAAGAGTGTGGGTGCCGGTGAAATCACATGCGCATGAGACGTAAGATCTTCCTCTCGAGCGACGGGCTCAACGGGGTGAGACTTGGGTCTTCTTTTGCTTCGGTCGGGGAGGACCTTAGTCGTATCCACGGAGGTAACCACTCTGGTGAGGCTTCAGCTCGTTTCATAACTTCATTACATAAAATAAATTTAGTTTGACTTCTGCGCTGTAGGTAGTGTGTTCGATTCGATTTTGAAAAGCATTTATGTGAAAAATATAGGGGTTTGTACTGTGCCTTTATGTTAATAAATGTATGTATTATGTATATAATAATGTATGTATTATGTATGTAATAATGTAATATATTCAAAGCAATAATTACAAATGTTGTATGTTATATGTTAATAATGTATGTATTATGTATGTAATAATGTAATATATTCAAAGCAATAATTACAAAAAAAAAGAAAATACAACCGTATTGATAACGTCCTTTGGAAATCGGTTAAAATTGAATTGACTTCAAAAAGTCTAGTACTTATTATCGTATAAAGTAAAATACTAGCGCTGAGTAGAAAAACACCGAAATGACAAGTCGAGAAAGTCCTTTCCTTAACCGGTTCAAATTTAAGTATTACTTTGGGGAGATAGAGTTTTCTTTGTATTGGCAATAGTATTTGCACGTGTCCCTTACCCTTTTGCCTTCTAATAAGAAAAAGTCTGATCTCATCGGCAAATGCCTAGAATACTAATGGTCTTAGTTTATATTTATGCAATGCGTGTCTGCAATACCTAGAAGTCTGAATAGTTTTTAATTCGTACTTTCATTAAACTCACTGCTAATTCAAATACCTAATAGGGGCAAAAAAATGAAATTACTATTGATTATATTCGATATTGATCTTTCATCTTTACCAACTCCAGATCACATTCCATTTGTTTTTAGTCAGGTCACTGCTGGTGATGTTAAGAAGAGCATTCTATCCATCACTTCCAATGCTGTTGGGGTCGACGGTATAAGCCGAAATATGATTGTTCCTGTCCTAGACCATATACTTCCAATTCTTAGCCATTTGATTAATCATTCCTTACTTAACGGTGTCTTCCCTACGGTTTGGAAGGAAGCACAAATAATTCCTTTGCCTAAGAAATTGAATCCAAAATCCTTTTCTGAATTTCGCCCCATTTCTATACTTCCTTTCTTATCCAAAGTTTTAGAACGCCTTGTTCATAATCAATTAAACACCTTTCTAACCTCCCATAACATGTTAAATCCTCTGCAGTCTGGTTTTCGTAAAGGCCACAGCACGGTTACTGCTCTTGTCAAAATCACAGACGACATTCGTCTAGGGATGGAGAATGGACAGCTAACCGTGTTGACCTTACTAGACTTCAGCAACGCCTTCAATACTGTTAATTTTGACTTATTTCTTGCATTGCTCCGCTCCCTTAACATATCTCCCCCAGTGACTGATTGGTTTTCTAGCTACCTGCACGGACGCCGGCAACGCGTACTTGTCAATGAGTCTGTCTCTTCGTGGTGTGACACGTCTGCAGGCGTGCCTCAAGGCGGCGTACTATCTCCACTTCTTTTCGCTATTTTCATTAATTCCATTTCTCATAATCTTACTTCGTCCTATCACCTTTACGCGGACGATTTGCAAATTTATACACAGGCATCTCTAAGTACCATTAATGATGCTGTAGAAAATATGAACACAAATTTAAATCATATTACTCTGTGGTGCAAGGCCTATGGCTTAATAATAAATCCCATTAAAACGCAAACTATTATTGTAGGCAGCTCCAGAACAGTCTGTAAAATTGACTGGTCAAGAATCCCCAAGGTGATTTTCAATGGAATAGTAATTCCCTTTAGCAAGACCGTAAAGAACCTGGGTGTTATGATTGATAGTAACTTAACATGGGGGCCGCAGTTGGAGGCTACTAGCCGAAAATTGTTTGCTTCTGCAGGATCTCTTAGGAGGCTTCGAAACTTTTTGCCAACTACCACTAAAGTTGCGCTTGCTCAATCCTTGCTTCTTCCTGTGTTGGACTATGCCGATGCTTGTTACCTGGATCTCACAGAGGAACAGCTTAACAAGCTGGAGCGCCTACAAAATTTCTGTATTAGATTTATTTTTGGCCTGCGTAAATATGACCACGTTTCTCCTTTTCGCACTTTGCTTAAATGGCTCCCCATACGACTTCGCCGAAACTCACATATTCTCTCTCTTCTTTACTTCATTCTTTTCAACCCCTCTGCTCCTAACTATCTGAAAGAAAGGTTTGTATATCTCCACTCCTCTCATGGTTTTTCACTTAGATCGTCAGAAAATTTGGCCCTTCAAACGCCCATGCACAGCACATCCTTCTACTCTGAGTCCTTTACGGTTCGAGCTGTTCGCCTGTGGAACGCTTTACCTGTGGAAATCAGGCGGGCATCTTCTCAGTTCACCTTTAAAGAAAAATTGAAGCAACACTATTTGTCAGTTGGTCGAGTTTAGTTCTTTATAAAACATTTCCCTAATATCCATTAGTAGTATTTTTATTTATTTTTTATGTTTTCAGTTACTGTTATTATGTAGGCACATTATCTCTATTATCAATATCTATTTTTATTATGTATTAGTTTATTTTTTTAGATATGTTATATTGTGTATTCGGATTTAATTAAGTATTAAGTGATTGAGTTATAATATATCATATTTTTCCTTTATTCTCCACTAGTATAGTCTGTGTATGTATACCGCCGTCCTATGAAGCAACACATGATAAAACTCCATCCTAAGGTTGTCTGGAAGAAATCGCTTTCAGCGATAAGACCGCCCATTGTACTAAATCTAAGTATATTTATATGAATATTATGTAAATTTTATGGTGTACAATAAAGTGTTCATTCATTCATTCATTCATTCATTCATTCATTCATTCATTTTTACTTAAAAATCGAATTACTTGACTTTGCTCTGACTGACTTTCTCATGCCCTATTTTTCACTTTTAAGTTAAATTTTCTATATGATTTCGGATAAAATCTCATTCAAATAAGGGAATGATCAAAAAAAATCGGCCAAGTGCGAGTCAGACTCGCGCACGAAGGGTTCCATAGCCCTAACCATAATAAAAACGACAAAAAATTCATGGAGCCCTACTTAAATATTACAAAGGATGTTGATACCGTAACGCAATGATAGCGCATGCTAAAATACTAGTGGCGCCATCTAGTTTCTTCATTTGGATCTATATATCAAAACGTTTTTGTATGAAAGCCCCCTTAAATATTTATTTTATTCTGTTCTTTAGTATATGTTGTTATAGCTGCAACAGAAATACATCATCTGTGAAAATTTCAACTCTAACTATGACGTTTTATGAGATACAGCCTGGTGACAGACGGACAGATAGAAAGACAGACGGAGAGCGGAGTCTTAGTAATAGGGTCCCGTTTTACCCTTTGGATACGGAATCTTAAAACTCGATATCAATAATTTTAACCTCTTTTTGCTCTTACAACTAGCATTTAAAAAGAAGATACATCCAAATCAATGACAATTTGCGAAGATATCGCGTAACGAAAATACATAAACATACATACGTCATAATGAAAACCTCCTATTTTGAAGTTGGTTGAAAACGTAATTATCCAAACGTAAATCAATAAAGTATTCCATTATCGTTTCAAAACAATTTTATTCAGCAAAAACATTTCGTTATAAAATCACTATTTTATTTGGGCGTACTACATTTTTCCATAGCCCAGAGATAGAAAAAAGAAAAAATTCAGGAACAACAAAATTCCAAAAAAAGGATTTTCGGTGGCCTACGTGACCAGCGCTGAATACCAATCATTTACCGATGCCCTATTTATGTAATTCCTTCTTATCTTAAATATTTGGAACGTGTTTGAATTTTGTTCGATTTCTCTTACCGTTTTTCTGTATTAGGATTTAACTTTGAACATTACGAAAATTGCGTATCCAACATACGTAATCGAAAAAACAGACGTGCTTACCATTCCTATTAGGAGTACAAATAAGATTCCGCCGTTTTATTGTACAATAGATGGCGCGGCACGGAGTTTCGGTTAGCTTTCGCAGATGATAACCGGCTTAAAAAATAGTTTGGACATTCAAGAACAACATAACCTATTAATATCATTGATTTTATATTGTTAAAATATAATTTTTATAAGTTGAAAATGTCAAAATTTGAGCCAAGTAAGCGTCATTTGCGGGAAATATTAGTTTACTTCTTTAATTTAAAGAAATCTGCTGCTGAGGCGCATCGATTGCTCGTAGAAGCATATGGTGAGGTTGCTTTGAGTGAGAGAACGTGTCGAGAGTGGTTTCAAAAGTTTAAAAATGGTGATTTCGACGTAGAAGACAAAGATCGCAGTGGAAGGCCAAAAATTTACGAGGATGCAGAATTGGAGGAATTATTGGAGGAATATTCATCTCAAACACAAAAAGAACTTGCTCTAACATTAGAAGTCACTCAGCAAGCAGTCTCACATCGTTTAAAATCATTAGGAATGATTCATAAACAAGGAAATTGGGTTCCGTACGAATTAAAGCCGAGAGATATTGAACGCCGATTATGTTTAAGTGAAATGCTGCTAGCTAGACATAAAAAAAGGGTTTTTTACATCGTATCATAACTGGTGATGAGAAGTGGATACATTATGACAATCCAAAAAGAAGAAAATCATGGGGATTACCTGGCCACGCGTCAACATCAACAGCAAAACCGAATATTCACGGAAAAAAACTTATGCTGTGTATTTGGTGGGATCAGCTAGGTGTAGTGTATTATGCGTTGCTTAATCCGAGCGAAACAATTACTGGAGCCCTCTATCGAACACAATTGATGAGATTGAGCTGAGCTCTGAAGGAAAAACGCCCTCAATACTATTCTAGACACGAAAAAATTATTCTTCTGCATGACAATGCTCGTCCACATGTTGCGGCTCCCGTGAAAAAGTACTTGGAAACACTTGATTGGGAAGTGTTACCCCACCCGCCGTATTCACCAGACATTGCACCGTCCGATTATCACCTGTTCCGGTCCGTAGCACATGCTCTGACGGCGCAGCGGTTCACATCTTATGAGGATACCAAAAATTGGGTTGATTCGTGGATAACCTCAAAAGACAAGGAGTTCTTCAGACGTGGGATTCGAATGCTGCCTGAGAGATGGGAAAAAGTGGTTGCAAGTGATGGGCAATATTTTGAATAAATTTATATTACCGTTCTTCTACAATAAATATTTAATTTGTGTTAAAAAACGGCGGAAACTTATTTGTACTCCTAATACAATATATTACTTTTTTTTTTTTTTTTTTTTTTTTTTTTTTTTTTTTTTTTTTTTTTGCGGTGGAGAAATACATTACGTATCCCCGCCTCGCCGGGGGGCGTGACGGGGTATGTCGGGCTCAGCTGATGTTGTTTGCTGGTGCCTCTACCGACTAAAACTCCACCGTTGCTCAAGCATCTGACTAGGACGGGGCTGCGGGACCGTGTGAACATTCTCCGCTGCCCCATCAACGTCTTCGTCCGCGTCGGTGCGCAGACCCGCCTCGGGAGGAGTGATCCCCCCCATTCGGCTCGAGTGATGCCCAGGAGCAAGCTGGGCATCAACTCCTCGGGAGGACCTTATCCATTGTGAGGGGTGCCGGATGCCCCCGCATCCGACGCCCCAGGTCCTCCAAGTGAAGACGGAGCGCGAGCTTGTCTAGCTCGCCTCCGTGTCCTCACCCTCCGGAGTGGATGAGACAGAGGATTCCTCTCTCTCTCCCGCTCCTCGGCCTCCCTCTGCAAAATTACTGTTTCGCAGAAGGAGACCACCGCCTCCCACGACCGCTCATCACCGACCATCTTCAATAGGATGGTCGACAAAGTGAGGTCGTGCCCCACAACCGCTACCAGGGACTGGCGCGGTTCCTCCTCTGCTGGACACACCTCCAGCACGTGCTGCGCGGTTTCTTCTTCGCAGCCGCATCGGTGACACTCTGGTGTCGCTTCCATCTGGACGACGTTATGCAGGTACCTCCCGAAGCAACCATGCCCCGAGAGGACCTGCGTTAACCGGAAGGTTAGCCCGCCGTGTTTCCTCTGGACCCATTCAACGAGTACGGGCTGGATCGCTTGAATAAGCCGGCGAGCTCCAGCCCCCCTCCGCGTGGGTTCCAGAAGAATTCGCTCCTTCCATAAATGGAGAGCCTCTTCCCGTGCGTCTGTCCTCCACTGGCTAATCTCTTCTGGCAGGGGACGCAAGTCCTGCTCTCTGGCCTGTGCTCGGCGCCTGTATACCCAGGCTAGGATCTCAGCCTCCAAGTCCCACGGAAGGGACCCTGCAATGGCACAAGCCACTTCGTGTGAGAGTGTGCGATACCCCCTGCACACTCTCACGGCCATCACCCTCTGGGCCTTGTGCAGTATCGCAACCTTCCGAGGATTTAGAGACCCTGCCCATATTGGGGCACCATACAGAGCCATAGCTCGGAGCACTGCCATATAGAGGTGGCGGCAGCTCCCGTTTCCTCCTCCCAAGTTGGGCATAAGGCGGCTTAGTGAAGCAGCAGTCCCCATTAATTTGGGGGACAGCCGCCTCAGATGCTCCTCAAATTTCCATTTGCTGTCGAGCACGACTCCGAGATACTTCAGCGTCGACCCAACAGCAATGGAGGTTCCTCCAACAACAATTTTGGAATTGGCAGGTGGCGCTGCCCGAGGGCCATAGAAACAAATGGCCTCGGATTTCTGGAGCGCAACTTCCAGTCCCAACCGTTTGATCCTAACCACAACTGCCGCTACTCCAACTGTGGCCAGAATCGACGCCTCCCTATAATTTCTCCCCCGGGCGGTGACTAACGTGTCGTCGGCGTAGCATACGACGCCGACGCCACTGAGGTTGGCACCCCGAAGCACCCAATCGTAACCAACGTTCCACAAGACGGGACCTAAAACAGACCCCTGTGGAACGCCCCGAGTCATTGGGTAACTCCCGTCTCCCGCTGTCGTTGGGTAGACTACCTCTCTGTCAGAGAGGTAATCCCCAACAAGGCGCTGAATATATTGGGGTACCTTATGGTACCTCAGTCCCGCCATAATTGTGCTCCAGGGCAGCGTATTGAAAGCGTTGGCAATGTCTAAAGAGACTGCCAACATAACGCCACCGCTGGAGCACGCTTCTTTTGAGAGGTCGCGTACGCTAGATATGGCGTCTAGCGTAGAGCGACCTCTGCGAAATCCAAATTGATTGGGAGCCAGATCCGGGCCAACCCTCTCCAGATGATCGGTAAGGCGGGCAGCGACAATACGCTCCAACAGCTTACCCGCCTCATCGAGTAACACAATTGGCCGATAGCCTGCGGGCTGATCCGCTGGGCGTCCTACCTTACGAAGGAGGACCAGTCTGCCATGTTTCCATTGTTTGGGGAATTTGCCCTCCCGCAGGCAGCGGTCAAACACGGCCCTTAATCGTGGTTCTAGAGCATCCTGGGCGAGGGCCCATGCACGACCAGGTATACCGTCGGGTCCCGGCGCGGTGTTTTTGGCCCTCATTCTACGAATCGCCGCGCCCAGCTCTCCCTCTGTAATAGTATGCGGCGAGTTACCGTCGTCCGCGCTGTGGACATTGCTGTGAAGTTCTGCAACAGTGGGAGGGACGAATTCGTTTCCTGGAGCAGCGGGAAACAGTCCTTCGACCACACGCTGCAACACAGTAGGCTGCAGCGTGCTAGTGACTGGAGGAGCCCAAGGACGGAGCCTTTGCCTTGCCCATCTATAGGGTCGGCCCCATGGGTCTCGCTCTAAGGTCTCCAGCAACTGTTGCCAGGCCTGCGCTTTGGCTTCAGCGATGGCCACGCGTAGAGCTTTGGACGCCTCTCTATATGCATCATAGAGAGCGTCCGAGACCTCGTTCTCTCGCCGCCTTCGCCTTCTGTACCTCTGGTACTGTCGACGCTTTGACACACATCTACGGCGGAACTCCGCGATTTCCTCCGTCCACCAGTAAACTTGGCGCTTGGACGGAGGAGCTCTTGCCCGGGGCATGGCGGCGTCGCATATGTGTATCATGGACCTGCACAGCCTATCGACTTCTGCCTCTAATTCTTCCGGCTCCAACGGTGGAGCGTTCCACGCCTGAACTATTGCCGTTTCCAGCAGAAATTCTGGGTTAAGCCGCTTAAGGACCCACCGTGGGCCAGTATCAAGTGGTCGCTGTTCTCCTGGAGCAGAGGCGGATGAGGAAACGCCAAACCGAATATAGCGATGGTCGGAGAGCGTCTCTTCGTCCACTAAAACCTGCCAGTTTTGAATTCGGCGTGCAAGCTCCGGGGTGGCAAAGGTCACATCGACCACTGAGCCACCCAATCGCCGCACACACGTCTGCTCCGTGCCCTGGTTGATCACACACAAACCAGTTTCTGACACCCACTGGGCCAGTACTCTTCCCCTAACGTTAGTCACCGGAGATCCCCACGCCGTGGATTTGGCGTTGAAATCTCCGAGGACGACAATGGGTTGAGGGCGGATACGATTGACTAGAGTCCCTATCTCATCTAGGAGGGACTCCAGTTCATGGCGGGGAGCATTGGGGGAGTTGTAGACCCCAACCACTACCAATTGACCAACACGGGCAGCAATATACCCTCTTCCTTTTGCTATCTCATCCAAGGTTGTGGAGTGAGCCGGCGTCTGTGTGGTGATCGCTACTAGACCATCGATATCCCCCACCCAGTCTGATCTGGATGGAACCGTGTACGGTTCAGCGACCACCGCAACTTGTATGGACCACTCCGCCAGGGACTGGAGCAAGAGATCCTGTGCCCTGGCGCAGTGGTTCAGATTCCCCTGGAGGAAGGTTAGTAGCATCCTAACTAACCTCCATTTGTGCCGACTGCTCTTTCAGAGAGCCAGCTGGCTGTGACTTGGCATTAGCCTCAGTCACAGCTGGTTTTCTTCTTGCCCCTGCTTTAGACGGGGGCTTGGCACATGCCTTGCCCCCGGAGAGGTGCTCTGCCGATTTTCCCGCAGCTGCACAGAGTGTACAGTGTGGGGCAGCGGAGCAATCGTTGGCCTTATGGCCCAGTTTACCGCAGCGATGACATTCCTCACTGCGGTCAACCTCGGACTTGCACTGGGCTCTGACATGACCCAATGCAAGACACCTGAAACATCTGCGTGGGCGGGGGTCCAGGATGTGGACTGGGGCTGATACCCACCCAACCAGCACTCGGCTTCCGCTCGCCGTAATCTTTTTTACGGCAGTCATGGGGCACCGGACGAAGGCGGCGCCCATTCCAGCTGGACCCGGCCTAATCGCACCGACCTTAAAAGACGGCGGGGGACTGCCACCTGCCTTAGCGAGGGCTTGGGCCAGTTCCTCAGGGCCCACTGAGTCATCCAGACCAGTCACGCGTATGTCGGTGGAATACAATATATTACTACTTAATTGGGTTGAAACAAGTATTATTTTGTCAAAGTTTAAATACTTTTATTATTACTTATTATTTTGCATATTTAATTATTTAAAAAGATTTTTAATAAATTATTACTTATTATTTTGCATATTTAATTATTTAAAAAGATTTTTAATAAATTATTACTTATTATTTTGCATATTTAATTATTTAAAAAGATTTTTAATAAATTATTACTTATTATTTTGCATATTTAATTATTTAAAAAGATTTTTAATAAATAAATATGTTTGTAAAAAAATATAAATAAATATGTTGACGCATGACCTTGTAAGAGCAACTTCAAGGTCATGCATCAACATCGCGGGGCGCAGTTATTGATAAAAATGTATGTAATATTATGATTATACAACGTTATTATACAGGTAAAAAACAACATAAGTTACGTTGCAAGCGTTTCTATCATTGGATATTTCATGACCAAAACATCGACAGCCCCAGAAATGACGAGTTCTATCAATCATCCAGTTGGGGAAACAATTGATTTGATTTATAACCGCCTCTGACCTACAATTTCGGTTTTAGGGATCCGCACTTCAAAATAATACGTAGGAACCTTGTCATTTCTTTCCATCAATTTATGGTCGGGTTGCTTTAGCGAGTCATTATACTCCACATTTGATGAAGGTTCTGAGGGTTCCTGTTCTTAGATTTGAAATCGGATGACACAGTGTAGTTTTGAAGAAACAAAAAAAACTGACATAAAGTTCTAAGAATTTTACCTCCTATTTATTAAACTTTAAAGGGATTTTTAATCTTTATCCATTAAAGAAATACCTTAACAAACGGCTCAAAATTAGCAAGAAAAACGTGTAATAAACATTCAATAGATAATTAATATTTTTCGAGATGTTTACCATTATTTGTGAGTTTTGTTCACTTTCAATATTTCAATTCATGCACAATTTCATGCGTCATGGTCATGGTAATTTGCGAGGTGGGTTGCACATCATCGGCAGACATATCGGTCTGCCTTCTTGCGCACTCTTTTTTCTTCTATTTGAAGAAGCAAATATAAATGAAAATATTATAAATTATTGACATGTGATTTAAAAAAAGTGCACTTTTTTATGTTCGCCATCTTCTGAAGTCAATATAAATCACAAGTCATTACATAAGAACCAAATAGTTTTTCAGTATTCGTTGATACTCTCTATAACTTTTAAAATATAAAAATAATGCATCAAACAATAATTTATAATATTTTCATTTATATTTGCTTGCACTGTGATAGCATATACTTATATAAGGGATGATCGCCCTAACATTTAATTCCAGACATATAATTACAAAATTATACAATCCAGTCATATACCAATTCGATTGATGCGTGTGATAATAGCCGTACTTTTAACTAAAACTTAATTAAGCTGGAATCGACTAATCAAAAGTTACTTTATGTCAAAGCCACGGTAATGACAGACACGACCTCAAAATGATATAATCGGGTTAGACAAACAAGAGCACTAATGAGTGTTTGGGGTAGCCTAACCTAATTAGCGTTTGTGAGTATTGATTGCTTAGTTTACCTTCTGTTCCGACCTTATCTGACTAGAAATAATATTGTTACAGCGTCCCGAAGGAAAAACAAATGGCAAAACTTAATTAAAATATCACTGTAGGCTTCTGATTTTGTTAGGTGTAATGAGATTAAATGAAATTTTATACTTTAATCTTAATTAGATCAGTTACAATACCTAAATATTAGATTAGATTATTATTTCAAAAACACTATTATTTAAACTGAATTGACAGCGATAGATAGAGATGAGACCATAGTTGAACAGTCGACGCTTACACTAAGTTTAATGAGACTTTTTGCTTGAAAATCTGAAGGATAACAATCTTGATTAAGCCTCCCTCCGTGAGATTAAAGTTTTTTAACTCTTGCTCATCGAAAGGTCTAGGACCTTGCAGATGAAACATTAGGGGCTGGGACAGACAAAATGACTAAGGGGCAAATTTTACTATTATAATATAATATTAAATCGATTGCAAACAATACGCACCTAAAACGTTTGCTTTCATCCAAACTCAAACTCAACTCAAACTCATTTATTCCTTTAGATCTCAAGTATCGTTCGTATATGTTATTATGTATATTCAAACGACTCTTAAAGACTCTTCTTTTGTTATCAAATTGGTTGTATAAAAGTTATTAAAACAATTGTTTTTTTTCGTATCAGCCTCTAATGTTCCCACTGCAGGAACACCGGCCTACTCTCGATAATTGAGAGTGAATGGGAATATAACGGGAACCCTATCCGGATTGGTAGATGTCACATCTCTTCGAATATTTTTTCCTTCACCGTTTCGAAAATGTGGTATTGCGTACATAATTTTTTTCCAGTGAATAACACATTGTTGCACGTGTGGGTTTGATTGAAAGTTGGCGTCTATTCTTGTTTTTTTTTAGTATACAATATTACCTCAAAATTGTGAACCGAAATTGCTGTCTTATTTATTAACTGAACCAACATTCAAAATTTTCTCTTAGAAATTTACGGTTAAAAATTTAATCATATCTCTAAAGGTAGGAAAAAAGTAGGAGATTAATATTTATCACCTTTAGAATAATGAACAGCTAATTAAATGTTCAATCAATTGTCTTTTATTATAATAATAAAAGACAATTGATTGAACATTTATTGGAACAACAATTAGTTGGAATATTGGATTAGGAACCTCGTTTGGATCACTTCGTTTGCGATACAGATAATCTTGTCTGAATATTGCCAACCATCATAGATAATAGTCTTATAATTATTGCCACGATTACTAATTAGTATTAGTTTATCTACTAATGATTATCTGTACGCATTTTGGGTGAAATAAACTATTTTCAGATCAGAGCCCATTCACTCTCAATTATCGAGAGTAGGCCGGTGTCCCTGCAGTGGGAACATTACAGGTACGATACGGTCGGTAAACTATTTTTATTCCGCACTTTATCCATTTCGAACATCTTTTACTACTTATACATTGTAGGAAAATATGTAGTAACGAAATAACACCCACCGCAGTGGTATTTATTTTATTCATAATTATTGGAACCGAGTAAAACATGTGAAACGTTCTAATTAATAACATTAATTCGAATGTCAGCTTCCTGTGACACGTTATATGCTCACGAATATGTACATGTGTGTATAAAATTTGACGTGTCCAACTGATACTTGAGATCTAAAGGAATAAATTAATTACTAACAAACGCTTAACTGTTAGTCAAATCTCCGGTTAAGCGAACTGAGGGTTAACCATTATTAAAATGGCGTCACAAATAAAGTTAACATTAACCGCTCAATTTCGGATGGTTAAGGTTTTAGTTACGGTCTCCCTTAACTACTAACCGATATGGTATAATATAACAAAATTGTCTAAATAAAAAAAGAGTATTTTAATCAAGAACCAAAAGAAAAAATCTTACCTTTATAGTTTTGGGGTCATTATCTGCCGCTAAGCAATAGTGCTCGTATTATTGTGTTCCAGTGGGTGCCGGTGAAATCACATGCGCATAAGACGTATCATCATGTGGGTGAACTTAGCAGATCATTGTCCAGCAGATCAAAAAAAAACGGGAGTTCTATTCGCATGCAGAAGAGTTCTATAGTTCCTGATACTTTTTAGAAACAGTTCTGCCGTTTTTACCTTGAAAAAAGCCGACTGAAAAAATGATCTGCCAACTTCCCGTAGCAGATCATTTTTCAGGAAATCAAAAAAAAATGCGATTTATTTTCGCATAAGGCCGAGTTCTACAGTTCCTGATACTTTTTGGAAATAGTTCTGGCGTTTTTACCTTGGAAAATGCATTTTGAAAACATAACCGGCTAACTTCGCAGAACGGATAAAATATCGAAAAATATTTTTTTTATCGACTCACGTTATTGGTGCAAGCTAGAACTCTTTTGTTTCTCATTGGTGCCGAGCAGAACTACAAAGCAGAACTTATTCGGAGCCTGGAACTCACGTTCATCTGCCAGCAGATCATGGTAGAACGTGTGAAAAGTCGAAAAAACGAAAAATATTTTTTTCTGGACTCAAGTCATTGGTGCAGGCTAGAACTCTTTTGTTTCTCATTGGCGCCGAGCAGAACTACAAAGCAGAACTTATTCGGAGCCTGGAACTCACGTTCATCTGCCAGCAGATCATGGTAGAACGTGTGAAAAGTCGAAAAAATGAAATTTATTTTTTTTCTGGACTCTAGTCATTGGTGCAGGCTAGAACTCTTTTGTTTCTCATTGGTGCCGAGCAGAACTATAAAGGAAAAATTGTTCGGAGCCTGGAACTCACGTTCATCTGCCAGCAGATCATGGTAGAACGTGTGAAAAGTCGAAAAAACGAAAAATTTTTTTTTTCTGGACTCTAGTCATTGGTGCGCGCTAGAACTCTTTTGTTTCTCATTGGTGCCGAGCAGAACTATAAAGCAAAAATTGTTCGGAGCCTGGAACTCACGTTCATCTGCCAGCAGATCATGGTAGAACGTGTGAAAAGTGGAAAAAACGAAAAATATTTTTTTTATGAACTCAAGTCATTGGTGCAGGCTAGAACTCTTTTGTTTCTCATTGGTGCCGAGCAGAACTACAAAGCAGAACTTATTCGGAACCTGAAACTCACGTTCATCTGCCAGCAGATCATGGTAGAACGTGTGAAAAGTCGAAAAGTCGAAAAATATGTTTTTTCTTGACTCAAGTTATTGGTGCAGGCTAGAACTCTTTTGTTTCTCATTGGTGCCGAGCAGAACTACAAAGCAAAAATTGTTCGGAGCCTGGAACTCACGTTCATCTGCCAGCAGATCATGGTAGAACGTGTGAAAAGTCGAAAAAACGAAAAATATTTCTTTTCTGGACTCAAGTCATTGGTGCAGGCTAGAACTCTTTTGTTTCTCATTGGTTCCGAGCAGAACTACAAAGCAGAACTTATTCGGAGCCTGGAACTCACGTTCATCTGCCAGCAGATCATGGTAGAACGTGTGAAAAGTCGAAAAAACGAAAAATATTTTTTTCTGGACTCAAGTCATTGGTGCAGGCTAGAACTCTTTTGTTTCTCATTGGTGCCGAGCAGAACTAAAAAGCAAAACTTATTCGGAGCCTGGAACTCACGTTCATCTGCCAGCAGATCATGGTAGAACGTGTGAAAAGTCGAAAAAACGAAAAATATTTTTTTCTGGACTCAAGTCATTGGTGCAGGCTAGAACTCTTTTGTTTCTCATTGGCGCCGAGCAGAACTACAAAGCAGAACTTATTCGGAGCCTGGAACTCACGTTCATCTGCCAGCAGATCATGGTAGAACGTGTGAAAAGTCGAAAAAACGAAAAATATTTTTTTCTGGACTCTAGTCACTGGTGCAGGCTAGAACTCTTTCGTTTCTCATTGGTATCGAGCAGAACTGCAAATCAAAAATTGTTCGGAGCCTGGAACTCACGTTCCACTGTCAGCAGATCATGGTAGAACGTGTGAAAAGTCGAAAAATCGAAAAATATTTTTTTTCTTGACTCAAGTCATTGGTGCAGGCTAGAACTCTTTTGTTTCTCATTGATGCCGAGCAGAACTACAAAGCAGAACTTATTCGGAGCCTGGAACTCACGTTCATCTGCCAGCAGATCATGGTAGAACGTGTGAAAAGTCGAAAAAAGGAAAATTTTTTTTTTCTGGACTCTAGTCATTGGTGCAGGCTAGAACTCTTTTGTTTCTCATTGGTGCCGAGCAGAACTAT
Organism: Aplocera efformata; assembly: GCA_921293045.1. Taxonomy (NCBI): domain Eukaryota; kingdom Metazoa; phylum Arthropoda; class Insecta; order Lepidoptera; family Geometridae; genus Aplocera; species Aplocera efformata. Next base: position 7,180,639 of record OV121061.1, read on the forward strand.
AAAGCAAAAATTGTTCGGAGCCTGGAACTCACGTTCATCTGCCAGCAGATCATGGTAGAACGTGTGAAAAGTCGAAAAATCGAAAAATATTTTTTTTCTTGACTCAAGTCATTGGTGCAGGCTAGAACTCTTTTGTTTCTCATTGATGCCGAGCAGAACTACAAAGCAGAACTTATTCGGAGCCTGGAACTCACGTTCATCTGCCAGCAGATCATGGTAGAACGTGTGAAAAGTCGAAAAAAGGAAAATTTTTTTTTTTCTGGACTCTAGTCATTGGTGCAGGCTAGAACTCTTTTGTTTCTCATTGGTGCCGAGCAGAACTATAAAGCAAAAATTGTTCGGAGCCTGGAACTCACGTTCATCTGCCAGCAGATCATGGTAGAACGTGTGAAAAGTCGAAAAAACGAAAAATATTTTTTTTCTGGACTCAAGTCATTGGTGCAGGCTAGAACTCTTTTGTTTCTCATTGATGCCGAGCAGAACTACAAAGCAGAACTTATTCGGAGCCTGGAACTCACGTTCATCTGCCAGCAGATCATGGTAGAACGTGTGAAAAGTCGAAAAGTCGAAAAATATTTTTTTTCTGGACTCTAGTCATTGGTGCAGGCTAGAACTCTTTTGTTTCTCATTGGTGCCGAGAAGAACTATAAAGCAAAAATTGTTCGGAGCCTGGAACTCACGTTCATCTGCCAGCAGACCATGGCAGAACGTGTGAACAATCCAAAAATATTTTTTTTCTCGACTCAAGTCATTGTTGCAGGCTAGAACTCTTTCGTTTCTCATTGGTATCGAGCAGAACTGCAAATCAAAAATTGTTCGGAGCCTGGAACTCACGTTCATCTGCCAGCAGATCATGGTAGAACGTGTGAAAAGTCGAAAAAACGAAAAATATTTTTTTCTGGACTCAAGTCATTGTTGCAGGCTAGAACTCTTTTGTTTCTCATTGGTGCCGAGCAGAACTACAAAGCAGAACTTATTCGGAGCCTGGAACTCACGTTCATCTGCCAGCAGATCATGGCAGAACGTGTGAACAATCCAAAAATATTTTTTTTCTCGACTCAAGTCATTGTTGCAGGCTAGAACTCTTTCGTTTCTCATTGGTATCAAGCAGAACTGCAAATCAAAAATTGTTCGGAGCCTGGAACTCACGTTCCACTGTCAGCAGATCATGGTAGAACGTGTGAAAAGTCGAAAAATCGAAAAATATTTTTTTTCTGGACTCAAGTCATTGGTGCAGGCTAGAACTCTTTTGTTTCTCATTGGTGCCGAGCAGAACTACAAAGCAAAAATTGTTCGGAGCCTGGAACTCACGTTCATCTGCCAGCAGATCATGGTAGAACGTGTGAAAAGTCGAAAAAACGATTTTTTTTTTTTCTGTACTCTAGTCATTGGTGCAGGTTAGAACTATTTTGTTTCTCATTGGTGCCGAGCAGAACTACAAAGCAGAACTTATTCGGAGCCTGGAACTCACGTTCATCTGCCAGCAGATCATGGTAGAACGTGTGAAAAGTCGAAAAAACGAAAAATATTTTTTTCTGGACTCAAGTCATCGGTGCAGGCTAAAACTCTTTTGTTTCTCATTGATGCCGAGCAGAACTACAAAGCAGAACTTATTCGGAGCCTGGAACTCACGTTCATCTGCCAGCAGATCATGGCAGAACGTGTGAAAAATCCAAAAATATTTTTTTTTCTCGACTCAAGTCATTGTTGCAGGCTAGAACTCTTTCGTTTCTCATTGGTATCAAGCAGAACTGCAAATCAAAAATTGTTCGGAGCCTGGAACTTACGTTCCACTGTCAGCAGATCATGGCAGAACGTGTGAAAAATCCAAAAATATCTTTTTTCTCGACTCAAGTCATTGTTGCAGGCTAGAACTCTTTCGTTTCTCATTGGTATCGAGCAGATCTGCAAATCAAAAATTGTTCGGAGCCTGGAACTCACGTTCATCTGCCAGCTGATCATGGCAGAACGTGTGAAAAGTCAAAATGTCGAAAAATATTTTTCGTTTTTTTGACTTTTCACACGTTCTACCATGATCTGCTGGCAGATGAACGTGAGTTCCAGGCTCCGAATAAGTTCTGCTTTGTAGTTCTGCTCGGAACCAATGAGAAACAAAAGAGTTCTAGCCTGCATCAATGACTTGAGTTCAGAAAAAAAATATTTTTCGTTTTTTCGACTTTTCACACGTTCTACCATGATCTGCTGGCAGATGAACGTGAGTTCCAGGCTCCGAACAATTTTTGCTTTGTAGTTCTGCTTGGCACCAATGAAAAACAAAAGAGTTCTAGCCTGCACTAATGACTTGAGTCCAGAAAAAAAATATTTTTCGACTTTTCATACGTTCTACCATGATCTGCTGGCAGATGAACATGAGTTCCAGGCTCCGAACAATTTTTGATTTGCAGTTCTGCTCGATACCAATGAGAAACGAAAGAGTTCTAGCCTGCACCAATGACTAGAGTCCAGAAAAAAAATATTTTTCTACTTTTCGACTTTTCACACGTTCTACCATGATCTGCTGGCAGATGAACGTGAGTTCCAGGCTCCGAATAAGTTTTGCTTTGTAGTTTTGCTCGGCACCAATGAGAAACGAAAGAGTTCTAGCCTGCAACAATGACTTGAGTCGAGAAAAAAAATATTTTTGGATTGTTCACACGTTCTGCCATGATCTGCTGGCAGATGAACGTGAGTTCCAGGCTCCGAACAATTTTTGCTTTATAGTTCTGCTCGGCACCAATGAGAAACAAAAGAGTTCTAGCCTGCACCAATGACTAGAGTCCAGAAAAAAAATATTTTTCGTTTTTTCGACTTTTCACACGTTCTACCATGATCTGCTGGCAGATGAACGTGAGTTCCAGGCTCCGAACAATTTTTGCTTTGTAGTTCTGCTTGGCACCAATGAAAAACAAAAGAGTTCTAGCCTGCAACAATGACTTGAGTCCAGAAAAAAAATATTTTTCGACTTTTCTACTTTTCACACGTTCTACCATGATCTGCTGGCAGATAAACGTGAGTTCCAGGCTCCGAATAAGTTTTGCTTTTTAGTTCTGCTCAGCACCAATGAGAAACAAAAGAGTTCTAGCCTGCACCAATGACTTGAGTCCAGAAAAGAAATATTTTTCGTTTTTTCGACTTTTCACACGTTCTACCATGATCTGCTGGCAGATGAACGTGAGTTCCAGGCTCCGAACAATTTTTGATTTGCAGTTCTGCTCGATACCAATGAGAAACAAAAGAGTTCTAGCCTGCACCAATGACTTGAGTCCAGAAAAAAATATTTTTCGTTTTTTCGACTTTTCACACGTTCTACCATGATCTGCTGGCAGATGAACGTGAGTTCCAGGCTCAAAATAAGTTCTGCTTTGTAGTTCTGCTCGGCATCAATGAGAAACAAAAGAGTTCTAGCCTGCACCAATGACTAGAGTCCAGAAAAAAAATATTTTTTGACTTTTCGACTTTTCACACGTTCTACCATGATCTGCTGGCAGATGAACGTGAGTTCCAGGCTCCGAACAATTTTTGCTTTATAGTTCTGCTCGGCACCAATGAGAAACAAAAGAGTTCTAGCCTGCACCAATGACTAGAGTCCAGAAAAAAAATATTTTTCGTTTTTTCGACTTTTCACACGTTCTACCATGATCTGCTGGCAGATGAACGTGAGTTCCAGGCTCCGAACAATTTTTGCTTTGTAGTTCTGCTTGGCACCAATGAAAAACAAAAGAGTTCTAGCCTGCAACAATGACTTGAGTCGAGAAAAAAAATATTTTTGGATTGTTCACACGTTCTGCCATGATCTGCTGGCAGATGAACGTGAGTTCCAGGCTCCGAACAATTTTTGCTTTATAGTTCTGCTCGGCACCAATGAGAAACAAAAGAGTTCTAGCCTGCACCAATGACTAGAGTCCAGAAAAAAAAATTTTTCGTTTTTTCGACTTTTCACACGTTCTACCATGATCTGCTGGCAGATGAACGTGAGTTCCAGGCTCCGAATAAGTTCTGCTTTGTAGTTCTGCTCGGAACCAATGAGAAACAAAAGAGTTCTAGCCTGTACCAATGACTTGAGTCCAGAAAAAAAATATTTTTCGTTTTTTCGACTTTTCACACGTTCTACCATGATCTGCTGGCAGATGAACGTGAGTTCCAGGCTCCGAATAAGTTCTGCTTTGTAGTTCTGCTCGGCATCAATGAGAAACAAAAGAGTTCTAGCCTGCACCAATGACTTGAGTCAAGAAAAAAAATATTTTTCGATTTTTCGACTTTTCACACGTTCTACCATGATCTGCTGACAGTGGAACGTGAGTTCCAGTTTCCGAACAATTTTTTATTTGCAGTTCTGCTCGATACCAATGAGAAACGAAAGAGTTCTAGCCTGCACCAGTGACTAGAGTCCAGAAAAAAAATATTTTTCGACTTTTCACACGTACTACCATGATCTGCTGGCAGATGAACGTGAGTTCCAGGCTCAAAATAAGTTCTGCTTTATAGTTCTGCTCGGCACCAATGAGAAACAAAAGAGTTCTAGCCTGCACCAATGACTAGAGTCCAGAAAAAAAAAATTTTTCGTTTTTTCGACTTTTCACACGTTCTACCATGATCTGCTGGCAGATGAACGTGAGTTCCAGGCTCCGAACAATTTTTGCTTTATAGTTCTGCTCGGCACCAATGAGAAACAAAAGAGTTCTAGCTTGCACCAATAACTTGAGTCAAGAAAAAACATATTTTTCGACTTTTCGACTTTTCACACGTTCTACCATGATCTGCTGGCAGATGAACGTGAGTTCCAGGTTCCGATTAAGTTCTGCTTTGTAGTTCTGCTCGGCACCAATGAGAAACAAAAGAGTTCTAGCCTGCACCAATGACTTGAGTTCATAAAAAAAATATTTTTCGTTTTTTCGACTTTTCACACGTTCTACCATGATCTGCTGGCAGATGAACGTGAGTTCCAGGCTCCGAACAATTTTTGATTTGCAGTTCTGCTCGATACCAATGAGAAACGAAAGAGTTCTAGCCTGCAACAATGACTTGAGTCGAGAAAAAAAATATTTTTGGATTGTTCACACGTTCTGCCATGATCTGCTGGCAGATGAACGTGAGTTCCAGGCTCCGAACAATTTTTGCTTTATAGTTCTGCTCGGCACCAATGAGAAACAAAAGAGTTCTAGCCTGCACCAATGACTAGAGTCAAGAAAAAAAATATTTTTCGATTTTTCGACTTTTCACACGTTCTACCATGATCTGCTGACAGTGGAACGTGAGTTCCAGGCTCCGAACAATTTTTGATTTGCAGTTCTGCTTGATACCAATGAGAAACGAAAGAGTTCTAGCCTGCACCAGTGACTAGAGTCCAGAAAAAAAATATTTTTCGACTTTTCACACGTTCTACCATGATCTGCTGGCAGATGAACGTGAGTTCCAGGTTCCGAATAATCTTTGCTTTGTAGTTCTGCTCGGCACCAATGAGAAACAAAAGAGTTCTAGCCTGCACCAATGACTTGAGTCCAGAAAAAAATATTTTTCGTTTTTTCGACTTTTCACACGTTCTACCATGATCTGCTGGCAGATGAACGTGAGTTCCAGGCTCCGAATAAGTTTTGCTTTTTAGTTCTGCTCAGCACCAATGAGAAACAAAAGAGTTCTAGCCTGCACCAATGACTTGAGTCCAGAAAAGAAATATTTTTCGTTTTTTCGACTTTTCACACGTTCTACCATGATCTGCTGGCAGATGAACGTAAGTTCCAGGCTCCGAACAATTTTTGATTTGCAGTTCTGCTCGATACCAATGAGAAACAAAAGAGTTCTAGCCTGCACCAATGACTTGAGTCCAGAAAAAAATATTTTTTCGTTTTTTCGACTTTTCACACGTTCTACCATGATCTGCTGGCAGATGAACGTGAGTTCCAGGCTCCGAACAATTTTTGATTTGCAGTTCTGCTCGATACCAATGAGAAACGAAAGAGTTCTAGCCTGCAACAATGACTTGAGTCGAGAAAAAAAATATTTTTGGAATGTTCACACGTTCTGCCATGATCTGCTGGCAGATGAACGTGAGTTCCAGGCTCCGAACAATTTTTGCTTTATAGTTCTGCTCGGCACCAATGAGAAACAAAAGAGTTCTAGCCTGCACCAATGACTAGAGTCCAGAAAAAAAAAATTTTTCGTTTTTTCGACTTTTCACACGTTCTACCATGATCTGCTGGCAGATGAACGTGAGTTCCAGGCTCCGAACAATTTTTGCTTTGCAGTTCTGCTCGATACCAATGAGAAACAAAAGAGTTCTAGCCTGCACCAATGACTTGAGTCCAGAAAAAAATATTTTTCGTTTTTTCGACTTTTCACACGTTCTACCATGATCTGCTGGCAGATGAACGTGAGTTCCAGGCTCAAAATAAGTTCTGCTTTGTAGTTCTGCTCGGCATCAATGAGAAACAAAAGAGTTCTAGCCTGCACCAATGACTAGAGTCCAGAAAAAAAATATTTTTTGACTTTTCGACTTTTCACACGTTCTACCATGATCTGCTGGCAGATGAACGTGAGTTCCAGGCTCCGAACAATTTTTGCTTTATAGTTCTGCTCGGCACCAATGAGAAACAAAAGAGTTCTAGCCTGCACCAATGACTAGAGTCCAGAAAAAAAATATTTTTCGTTTTTTCGACTTTTCACACGTTCTACCATGATCTGCTGGCAGATGAACGTGAGTTCCAGGCTCCGAACAATTTTTGCTTTGTAGTTCTGCTTGGCACCAATGAAAAACAAAAGAGTTCTAGCCTGCAACAATGACTTGAGTCGAGAAAAAAAATATTTTTGGATTGTTCACACGTTCTGCCATGATCTGCTGGCAGATGAACGTGAGTTCCAGGCTCCGAACAATTTTTGCTTTATAGTTCTGCTCGGCACCAATGAGAAACAAAAGAGTTCTAGCCTGCACCAATGACTAGAGTCCAGAAAAAAATATTTTTCGTTTTTTCGACTTTTCACACGTTCTACCATGATCTGCTGGCAGATGAACGTGAGTTCCAGGCTCCGAATAAGTTCTGCTTTGTAGTTCTGCTCGGAACCAATGAGAAACAAAAGAGTTCTAGCCTGTACCAATGACTTGAGTCCAGAAAAAAAATATTTTTCGTTTTTTCGACTTTTCACACGTTCTACCATGATCTGCTGGCAGATGAACGTGAGTTCCAGGCTCCGAATAAGTTCTGCTTTGTAGTTCTGCTCGGCATCAATGAGAAACAAAAGAGTTCTAGCCTGCACCAATGACTTGAGTCAAGAAAAAAAATATTTTTCGATTTTTCGACTTTTCACACGTTCTACCATGATCTGCTGACAGTGGAACGTGAGTTCCAGTTTCCGAACAATTTTTTATTTGCAGTTCTGCTCGATACCAATGAGAAACGAAAGAGTTCTAGCCTGCACCAGTGACTAGAGTCCAGAAAAAAAATATTTTTCGACTTTTCTACTTTTCACACGTTCTACCATGATCTGCTGGCAGATGAACGTGAGTTCCAGGCTCCGAATAAGTTTTGCTTTATAGTTCTGCTCGGCACCAATGAGAAACAAAAGAGTTCTAGCCTGCACCAATGACTAGAGTCCAGAAAAAAAAAATTTTTTGTTTTTTCGACTTTTCACACGTTCTACCATGATCTGCTGGCAGATGAACGTGAGTTCCAGGCTCCGAATAAGTTCTGCTTTGTAGTTCTACTCGGCACCAATGAGAAACAAAAGAGTTCTAGCCTGCACCAATGACTTGAGTCCAGAAAAAAATATTTTTCGTTTTTTCGACTTTTCACACGTTCTACCATGATCTGCTGGCAGATGAACGTGAGTTCCAGGCTCCGAACAATTTTTGCTTTATAGTTCTGCTCGGCACCAATGAGAAACAAAAGAGTTCTAGCCTGCACCAATGACTAGAGTCAAGAAAAAAAATATTTTTCGATTTTTCGACTTTTCACACGTTCTACCATGATCTGCTGACAGTGGAACGTGAGTTCCAGGCTCCGAACAATTTTTGATTTGCAGTTCTGCTTGATACCAATGAGAAACGAAAGAGTTCTAGCCTGCACCAGTGACTAGAGTCCAGAAAAAAAATATTTTTCGACTTTTCACACGTTCTACCATGATCTGCTGGCAGATGAACGTGAGTTCCAGGTTCCGAATAATCTTTGCTTTGTAGTTCTGCTCGGCACCAATGAGAAACAAAAGAGTTCTAGCCTGCACCAATGACTTGAGTACAGAAAAAAATATTTTTCGTTTTTTCGACTTTTCACACGTTCTACCATGATCTGCTGGCAGATGAACGTGAGTTCCAGGCTCAAAATAAGTTCTGCTTTGTAGTTCTGCTCGGCATCAATGAGAAACAAAAGAGTTCTAGCCTGCACCAATGACTAGAGTCCAGAAAAAAAATATTTTTTGACTTTTCGACTTTTCACACGTTCTACCATGATCTGCTGGCAGATGAACGTGAGTTCCAGGCTCCAAACAATTTTTGATTTGCAGTTCTGCTCGATACCAATGAGAAACGAAAGAGTTCTAGCCTGCACCAATGACTTGAGTCCAGAAAAAAAATATTTTTCGACTTTTCTACTTTTCACACGTTCTACCATGATCTGCTGGCAGATGAACGTGAGTTCCAGGCTCCGAATAAGTTTTGCTTTTTAGTTCTGCTCAGCACCAATGAGAAACAAAAGAGTTCTAGCCTGCACCAATGACTTGAGTCCAGAAAAGAAATATTTTTCGTTTTTTCGACTTTTCACACGTTCTACCATGATCTGCTGGCAGATGAACGTGAGTTCCAGGCTCCGAACAATTTTTGATTTGCAGTTCTGCTCGATACCAATGAGAAACAAAAGAGTTCTAGCCTGCACCAATGACTTGAGTCCAGAAAAAAATATTTTTCGTTTTTTCGACTTTTCACACGTTCTACCATGATCTGCTGGCAGATGAACGTGAGTTCCAGGCTCAAAATAAGTTCTGCTTTGTAGTTCTGCTCGGCATCAATGAGAAACAAAAGAGTTCTAGCCTGCACCAATGACTAGAGTCCAGAAAAAAAATATTTTTTGACTTTTCGACTTTTCACACGTTCTACCATGATCTGCTGGCAGATGAACGTGAGTTCCAGGCTCCGAACAATTTTTGCTTTATAGTTCTGCTCGGCACCAATGAGAAACAAAAGAGTTCTAGCCTGCACCAATGACTAGAGTCCAGAAAAAAAATATTTTTCGTTTTTTCGACTTTTCACACGTTCTACCATGATCTGCTGGCAGATGAACGTGAGTTCCAGGCTCCGAACAATTTTTGCTTTGTAGTTCTGCTTGGCACCAATGAAAAACAAAAGAGTTCTAGCCTGCAACAATGACTTGAGTCGAGAAAAAAAATATTTTTGGATTGTTCACACGTTCTGCCATGATCTGCTGGCAGATGAACGTGAGTTCCAGGCTCCGAACAATTTTTGCTTTATAGTTCTGCTCGGCACCAATGAGAAACAAAAGAGTTCTAGCCTGCACCAATGACTAGAGTCCAGAAAAAAATATTTTTCGTTTTTTCGACTTTTCACACGTTCTACCATGATCTGCTGGCAGATGAACGTGAGTTCCAGGCTCCGAATAAGTTCTGCTTTGTAGTTCTGCTCGGAACCAATGAGAAACAAAAGAGTTCTAGCCTGTACCAATGACTTGAGTCCAGAAAAAAAATATTTTTCGTTTTTTCGACTTTTCACACGTTCTACCATGATCTGCTGGCAGATGAACGTGAGTTCCAGGCTCCGAATAAGTTCTGCTTTGTAGTTCTGCTCGGCATCAATGAGAAACAAAAGAGTTCTAGCCTGCACCAATGACTTGAGTCAAGAAAAAAAATATTTTTCGATTTTTCGACTTTTCACACGTTCTACCATGATCTGCTGACAGTGGAACGTGAGTTCCAGTTTCCGAACAATTTTTTATTTGCAGTTCTGCTCGATACCAATGAGAAACGAAAGAGTTCTAGCCTGCACCAGTGACTAGAGTCCAGAAAAAAAATATTTTTCGACTTTTCACACGTACTACCATGATCTGCTGGCAGATGAACGTGAGTTCCAGGCTCAAAATAAGTTCTGCTTTGTAGTTCTGCTCGGCATCAATGAGAAACAAAAGAGTTCTAGCCTGCACCAATGACTTGAGTCCAGAAAAAAATATTTTTCGTTTTTTCGACTTTTCACACGTTCTACCATGATCTGCTGGCAGATGAACGTGAGTTCCAGGCTCCGAATAAGTTCTGCTTTGTAGTTCTGCTCGGAACCAATGAGAAACAAAAGAGTTCTAGCCTGTACCAATGACTTGAGTCCAGAAAAAAAATATTTTTCGTTTTTTCGACTTTTCACACGTTCTACCATGATCTGCTGGCAGATGAACGTGAGTTCCAGGCTCCTAATAAGTTCTGCTTTGTAGTTCTGCTCGGCATCAATGAGAAACAAAAGAGTTCTAGCCTGCACCAATGACTTGAGTCAAGAAAAAAATATTTTTCGATTTTTCGACTTTTCACACGTTCTACCATGATCTGCTGACAGTGGAACGTGAGTTCCAGGCTCCGAACAATTTTTTATTTGCAGTTCTGCTCGATACCAATGAGAAACGAAAGAGTTCTAGCCTGCACCAGTGACTAGAGTCCAGAAAAAAAATATTTTTCGACTTTTCACACGTACTACTATGATCTGCTGGCAGATGAACGTGAGTTCCAGGCTCAAAATAAGTTCTGCTTTGTAGTTCTGCTCGGCATCAATGAGAAACAAAAGAGTTCTAGCCTGCACCAATGACTTGAGTCCAGAAAAGAAATATTTTTCGTTTTTTCGACTTTTCACACGTTCTACCATGATCTGCTGGCAGATGAACGTGAGTTCCAGGCTCCGAACAATTTTTGATTTGCAGTTCTGCTCGATACCAATGAGAAACAAAAGAGTTCTAGCCTGCACCAATGACTTGAGTCCAGAAAAAAATATTTTTCGTTTTTTCGACTTTTCACACGTTCTACCATGATCTGCTGGCAGATGAACGTGAGTTCCAGGCTCAAAATAAGTTCTGCTTTGTAGTTCTGCTCGGCATCAATGAGAAACAAAAGAGTTCTAGCCTGCACCAATGACTAGAGTCCAGAAAAAAAATATTTTTTGACTTTTCGACTTTTCACACGTTCTACCATGATCTGCTGGCAGATGAACGTGAGTTCCAGGCTCCGAACAATTTTTGCTTTATAGTTCTGCTCGGCACCAATGAGAAACAAAAGAGTTCTAGCCTGCACCAATGACTAGAGTCCAGAAAAAAAATATTTTTCGTTTTTTCGACTTTTCACACGTTCTACCATGATCTGCTGGCAGATGAACGTGAGTTCCAGGCTCCGAACAATTTTTGCTTTGTAGTTCTGCTTGGCACCAATGAAAAACAAAAGAGTTCTAGCCTGCAACAATGACTTGAGTCGAGAAAAAAAATATTTTTGGATTGTTCACACGTTCTGCCATGATCTGCTGGCAGATGAACGTGAGTTCCAGGCTCCGAACAATTTTTGCTTTATAGTTCTGCTCGGCACCAATGAGAAACAAAAGAGTTCTAGCCTGCACCAATGACTAGAGTCCAGAAAAAAAATATTTTTTGACTTTTCGACTTTTCACACGTTCTACCATGATCTGCTGGCAGATGAACGTGAGTTCCAGGCTCCGAACAATTTTTGCTTTATAGTTCTGCTCGGCACCAATGAGAAACAAAAGAGTTCTAGCCTGCACCAATGACTAGAGTCCAGAAAAAAAAAATTTTTTGTTTTTTCGACTTTTCACACGTTCTACCATGATCTGCTGGCAGATGAACGTGAGTTCCAGGCTCCGAATAAGTTCTGCTTTGTAGTTCTACTCGGCACCAATGAGAAACAAAAGAGTTCTAGCCTGCACCAATGACTTGAGTCCAGAAAAAAATATTTTTCGTTTTTTCGACTTTTCACACGTTCTACCATGATCTGCTGGCAGATGAACGTGAGTTCCAGGCTCCGAATAAGTTCTGCTTTGTAGTTCTGCTCGGCACCAATGAGAAACAAAAGAGTTCTAGCTTGCACCAATAACGTGAGTCGATAAAAAAAATATTTTTCGATATTTTATCCGTTCTGCGAAGTTAGCCGGTTATGTTTTCAAAATGCATTTTCCAAGGTAAAAACGCCAGAACTATTTCCAAAAAGTATCAGGAACTGTAGAACTCGGCCTTATGCGAAAATAAATCGCATTTTTTTTTGATTTCCTGAAAAATGATCTGCTACGGGAAGTTGGCAGATCATTTTTTCAGTCGGCTTTTTTCAAGGTAAAAACGGCAGAACTGTTTCTAAAAAGTATCAGGAACTATAGAACTCTTCTGCATGCGAATAGAACTCCCGTTTTTTTTTGATCTGCTGGACAATGATCTGCTAAGTTCACCCACATCGTATCATCCCCGTCGGACGCAGCAGGATACGTGCAACTCAGTGTAAAATCCAAATCTTACATTGATTCGCGTTACTGTTGTCATGGGCGGGGCGCCACTTACCACCAGGTGGATCCTCAGCCCGTTCTGTCACTTTTTCACATAAAAAAAATCCGCCATATACCATATACGGAACTCTTGAAATTCACCGAGGTCGACTCCCTCTTGCGCAGTATTGCCATTCGTATTGTTCACGAGTCAATAAAATATATATTTTTCCGGCGTTTTCGGCGGAGGCCGTTTGAGTATAAATGGTGTATAATAACGGTATTTTTCAGTTTTCAATATTGTTTATGGGGTATTGGCACGCGACTTTGATATATTTAGATTAAATTTCAAACGATATTTGAGACCCAACCTTTTTGAGAACCACCTAACCTTTTTGAAAACTTTGATATTGTTTTAGTTGGGATCTCTATATTTTATTATTCGTGTTACCGAGATATTTACTATGATTTGTGAGTTTGGTTGACTCCCGATATTTCGTTTATGTGAATGACAATGAGAGAACAATGAGAAACCACAAAACCATCATGTTAATTCTTATGAAGTTAACAGGATGGTTTTAGCCGCGCCAATGGGTGAAGCGGCGAAAACTCTAAAATCGTTTTTAATGCTACTCAATAAGGAGTGAAATGTAACATCGACATCGTGAATCTGACACAATGAAATAATGTTTCAACAAACCCGTAAGCAAAAAAAAAGGATTGGAAAAAAGTACCCGTAGCTCTGCTTACTGCTTACGCAAAGGTTAACTAGAAGAAAATGCTAATTAGCAAGCAAGTTTGCCTATGTACTATGTTATGTGCAATAAAAAAAAATCAAAAAGTTAAATAAATCAGCATGTACATAGCCCTAAGAACCAACCGAATCTTCAACCTTCAGGGTTCCAACCTATTAGGACGCTTTGCGAAAATCATGATCCAAATTATTTGAAGGTTGATTATAAAACAAGATATTGAAAGGGCCTCAAGCGAGGATCTTTGGGACCCATGAATTTTATAACATCAGAGGAAACACAAACTAAATTTACAGGCGAATATAACAAAACGAACAATAAAGCACGGTTTAATAAGAGTGACAAACAACTCACAGGGACACAGGGAATTCTAGTGCAGAGGTATGAGTGTATTAACGTTTTAACGTTAGACGGCTCCGTGGCTTAGTTGGTGGTAGCCCTGCCTTCGAAGCGAGGGGTCCCGGGTTCGATTCCCGGCCGGGGCATACTTTGTGTGGTGAGCATGAAGTTTGTTCTCGGGTCTTGGGTGTTTGTCTTGTGTTTCTGTGTTTGTCCATGCCATCTGCGACACAGGGAATCCTAGTGCAGAGGTATGAGTGTGTAAACGTTTTCTTTTCTTCTTTTCTTTTAACTTTATGTTACTTATGGCTCTCTAAAGATTGCCAAAAAAAGTACCTGTCTAAAAAAATTACCTAATCATAATCATAATCATATAATTTATTTGCGAACATGGGTTTACAAAGATGACGTAAATGATAGTTTCAGTACAGCTGTGATCATCTTTACAGCATGCAAAATGTCAATAAATAATACATGTACATTTCACACAGTCATATAATCTCTAAGTAAGCATATCTTGTAATATGGGAACTATATAACTGATTGAGTCCATATATCTAATACTTTTTTTATAAATACTTATTGTAATACATATTAACACTCAGACACAGAACAAACTTTTATGTTCAACAACAACAACAACAACAAACAACGTTAACACATTCATACCTCTGCACTAGGATTCCCTGTGTCGCAGATGGCATTGACAAACACAGAAACACAAGACAAACACCCAAGACCCGAGAATAAACTTCATGCTCACCACACAAAGTGTGCCCCGGCCGGGAATCGAACCCGGGACCCCTCGCTTCGAAGGCAGGGCTACCACCAACTAAGCCAGGACAAGCATTTGTGTGACTGTTCGTCACACAAATGCTTGTCCTGAGTGGAAATCAAACCCATGACCCACTACAGCGAGGAAAGCAGAGCTACTAACCTACTAGCGGAACTACCAACTGAGATTTGATAGACTTTTTTTTGTAATTCGAGTAATTTTATTTTTTGATGTTTTCATTGTCTATGTTTTTGATTGTTTGTTACCTTTAATAATTTTAAACGTATTTTTTAAGAGCACACTGGCAACACGGCTTGCGGCAATCCCTCCGATTCAAAGGGATCTACTTTTCATTTTCTATATTGCTGTGAACAAAGGCCTGTGAAGTTGGGGGCGTTTGTTTGTCTTGTACTTCCGTCATTTCTCAGTGTTGTTCTTTACCTTGACGTTAAGTTATACATTTCGAATAGCGCTTCCGGTTTCAAGCAATCCCGCAAGTAACATAAGTTGTTTATTGTTGTTGGCGGTGGTAAACACTTAATATGATATAAAATATTATTTATATAAATGTCGTATAAATAATCTAATTATATACTTACTGATTTTGATTGTATCATATCACTTTTTTCTGTTGTAATTTTTTTATCAGAACCTCAACGAAATGTTTTTAATGTAAAAAATTGCATTTTTACAAATAATACAGGTGAACTTAAACAGCAAAACCTTAAATTTTAACACAAAATTTCATCCAAATCGTTTGAGCCGTTTCTGAGATACGCAAAATAAATATACAAATGAATATATACGAGAATTGCTCGTTTAATTTCTGATAATAAAAATAAGATCCTAAAAATAGAATATTTGTCTAAAAATAAATCTTAAAGTACAAAGTCAAAATGTAGTAACTACATTATTGGCAGAACACA
Organism: Aplocera efformata; assembly: GCA_921293045.1. NCBI lineage: Eukaryota > Metazoa > Arthropoda > Insecta > Lepidoptera > Geometridae > Aplocera > Aplocera efformata. The sequence continues at coordinate 7,195,876 of OV121061.1, forward strand.
CAAAAATTTCAATTACCTTAGAAATCTTTTAGCAAACAAAAACCGCAGACGCTTTCAAAGATCAAATAATTTATGCAACCGTTGCAAAAAATCTACTTAGTTCAACACAAAGACTACATTATGTTAATACCCAAAGAAAATGGATCACTTTTAGCTTATTACTCCAATCAAAGTAATAAACTCGAAAATCCACATAATGGAGAATAACAAATTGTATCCAAACCAAATATCCTTTGATATAAATCTGAGAGTGAGGCTTTTGGCTTCCCCTTACGCCCAATTCTTATTGCTGCGTTCGGATGGTGATACACAAGAACTCACTAAGCAATATAAAGCTATATTTTTTTTTTATCTGTACACTTTAGGCGCGTTGGCTTCCGATGCCGCCATCTTGGATGCTCCGCCATATTGGAATTAGAATGACGTCACATTGCTGAGCTGGGTTCGAATCCCGGCCGAGGCACACTTTGTGTGGTGAGCATGAAGTTTGTTCTCGGGTCTTGGGTGTTTGTCTAGTATTTCTGTGTTTTTCCATGCCATCTGCGACACAGGAAAACCTAGTGCAGAGGTATGAGTGTGTTATCGTTGTTTGTTGTTTGTTTGTATGACGAACATAAATCAAAATTTCTATTAAATTTGCTGAAAATAACCACATATTCACTTTTTGTACTAAACAAAACAATTTTTGACCTAAATTTATCAAACTAAAGTTCACTGAATTGTATTTAACTCTTTTATGTGTTAGTTAGTGGCTGGAAATAGTGGCCGACAGAGCTCAGGTGGAAAACGATTAAATTAGATTATACTGGGTGCACTGTGAAATGCATTAAAATACCAACAAAAGCATATAACTGTTAAGATAAGCTTAATACATCTGAGATACAATTTTCATCAACGTCGCATTTCATTTTTAAGCGGCCATGGCGAAGCTTACCTGTTATTTACAGATGATCTAAGTTAAGGAGAGGGAGCGTTGAGAGTTGAGTTGAGAGAGTTGAGAGCGTGGTGGCATAGGGGCACAGACGCCGACTTTCAATCTGAAGGTCGCTGGATCAAACCCACACGTGTACCAATGAGTTATTTCACTTGAAAAATTTATGTGCGCAATACCACGTTCTCGAAACGGTGACCAAAAATTCGACGACATGTGACATCTACCAATTCGGATTGGGCTCCCGTGATAGATCAGAGCCCATTCACTCTCAACTATCGAGAGTAGACCGGCGTCTGCAGTGGGAACATTAGAGGCAGGCACGGTTAAAATGGTGGTAATAAGTAACTCGAAGAGTCTACAAGGAGTGACTAAAATAGTTTATAGTTATTTACATAAACTTATTACTTTTTTAACAACCTGCAATTAAAGACCGATAAATTGTATTTTACTAAAAGCTGTACATAAAAATAGTTTGTTCAAAAACTAAAACCCGAATACGCAAAAGCCATAAACTCTTTTATTGTATTGTATCCAAAATAGAGTGCTTGGATATATTTCCGATAAGTGTGAATTTAGATACTGGGTACTCGATTTTTATGGCTTTTGCGAAGTGAGGCTTTAGTTTTTAAAACTATATTTTATTATATTTGACAGGGTGTATTTTGGAGGTAGTTTCATTTACAATAGATTTCCGGAAAAAGTGTTTTTCTGCCAGTGGTTGTAATATTTGATGATTAATTTCGTGGATTAGGAGAGAGTTTTTGAAGAAATAAATTAATCTATAGATGCATAATTAACACTATAATGATAATCATAACAATTGTCAAACGTAAAATAACACAATGGGCATCACAATATGGATATATTGTACTTACCGGCTTTATCGCCAAAGAAATCTCTTCCTAACCTTTGGATGGACCAAATAAAAGACGGAAAATTAAAAGGATATATTGATGCATTACTGCATGATATCATCCAAAAGCCAATGCCAAGTCGGTCCTTATTATGTTTGGCGGCATTAGATCGATAGTGTCCTAAGGGAGCTTGTACGCCTTTAATAATGTCGGATCGGCATTGTGACTATCGGAGTCTGTTTCTCGAGATGAAATTGCTTTACAAGACCATCTGTGCACTCAGTGTGTGGCCAATGCGATAGTTTTTTTTAAATTTATGTTAGATAGTGTCTGAGGGCCCACCTGGTAAGTGGCGACCCCCGCCCATGACAACAGTAATGCGGCTCAGTATAAGATTTGGATCTTACGTCTTATCACCCGAGACGGTGATGACACGTCTCATGCGCATGTGATTTCACCGGCTCCCACACCCTTCCACCGGAACACAGTAATACGAGCACTATTCATGCTTCGGTAGGAGAGGACCGGAGTATTACTATGCGGCGGTAACCGTGGACCACCAGCTCGTTACGTCAGTATTATTGCATAAAAAACTTGTGCAAAGTTCTCCCGGGGAAGTACTGCCTCCACGCCTGGTAATGCCGCCAAGCAGTCGTGCACTTACACTGCTGTGGTAGAACGGCTTCGGGGCCGGTGAAGTGACATGCGCATGATACGTAACATCCCGTCTCGGGTGACGGGCGCAGCGGGGGGGCGACTCGGATCTTCTTATACCTCTCTCGAAGAGGAACTTCACCACCTGGTGTCACTTAACATCAGGTGGGCCTTAAGCTCAGTTTCTTTCAAACAAATAAGCTTTAACAATATGTTTACAATAATATAATTTGAAATGTCACAATCATTAAATTGAATATGTAAAATGTTGGGGGGTCCAGTTACTCGCATCCGTAGGTGTGTACCCTTTGATACCCTACACGTACCCCCTGGGTGGTGCTAAAGGAGCAACCCAAAGTAACAGTAGAATTTATGCCAAGTTCGTCCGGAGAGGTACTGCCACCACACCTGGAATCTGCCGCCAAGCAGTAGTGTTTGCATTACTGTGTTCCGGGGGAAGGGTGTGGCTGCCGGTGAAATCACATGCGCATGAGACGTATCATCCCGTCTCGGGTGATGGACGCAGCAGGATGAATGCGACTCAGTAAAGATTTGGATCTCATACTGAGTCGCACGCATTACTGTTGTCATGGTCGAGAGTCACCACTTACCATCAGGTGGGCCCTCAGCTCGTTCAGTCACTCATTCACATAAAAAAAAAAATGTCAACTATAGCTGCTGTAAAGGGGCATTATTAAATAAATATCTATGTATATATTATTGTAATTATAAAATAATTATGTCATGCCATAGTGGTCTAATAAAAGTAGAATTGTGTACAATGGCAGAGTATAAATGACATGTCAAATTAATACATGAGTAAAATAAAATTTAAAAAAAAAATCTTTGCGTAATCTTCCTGCAATCGTATCGATTCCATACGGTTTTGGAAGGACGCTGAAATGAAATCATTGGATGAATCGATTGGTGACTAGGATAACATGAGATTGAGATAGGAACGTCCTATGGGGTATGATTGTACGGCTCTTGAATGCCGGCTCTGGTCGCACTATCTCTGTTGGAAACGTATTTTGAAGTGAGCAAATAATTGCCTGGGATGTATGTACAGAGCTAAATGAACGATCTACCCTCTGAGGATAGCAGGAGTAAGTAACAGTACCGAGTATAGAAGGTTAACTTTTTTTATGCGAATTATTGACGAGCTGAGGGCCCACCCGGTAGTAAGTGACCCCCGCCCATGACAGTTATGCGACTCAGTGTAAGATTCAAACGCTATATTTTTTGTAAAAAAAAAAACTGGTTTTGTTTCTCCGTGCCACATGTGATACAGAAAACCCTAGTTCAGGTGTTGGACAGTGTAATCAATCAATCATACAGATACAATTAACATTCTAATCACACTGTACGATAGAACACGCCTTTCTCCAAGTTTACTTCAAATTCAATTCAATTTGACAGCAAATAAATGAAACCGGAGGAGCGTTTAAATATTCTATTCAGTTTGAAGTGGTTTCGCCAGGAATTGTCGGAATACGCTCGTAAATGTTAGCACGTGTTGTTAGAATTCACTATGGAGATCTTGGAGGAATCCTCTTGAGGACTAACTATTTGTTTATGCTGATCTACCGAAGTGTTTTTTATCCCTGACTAAAAAAGGTTTCAAGACTAAAAAGGTTACAATTATTTTTAAATAATCACATGGCTTAAACCTTTTTGGGGATAAAACCTTAATGGTAATGGATAGTTTGCTTTGCTTTTGAATTTCGAACGTTTATCGAATTCGACATCTCTGGACCATGGCGAATGCAAAGCCGTACGAAGCCAAAGAAAAGAAGAAAAAGAAATCGACATCACAGATAACATAATACCATATTTTACTATTAGAGCTACCAGTTTACTTTTAACAGGCCACATAACAGTTTGTCTAAAGTTCATGTAAAAACAGCAATACGATTTAGATTCTCCCCGACCAAAACATAAGAAGACCCAAGTCGCACCCCGTTGCACCCGTCATCCGAGACGGGAATGTTACGTCTCATGCGCATGTGATTTCACCGGTACCTACACCCTTCCACCAGAACACAGCAATGCGAGTGCAAAACTGCTTGGCAGATTACCAGATGTGGAGGCAGTACTTCTCCGGACGATTTGCACAGTTCTACTGCTACTTTTTGTTACTCCTTTAGCACCACTCAGGGGGTACATATATAGAGAGGGTATTTATCTTCGGACCCCCCAAAAACAGCAATCATCACAAAGTATTCCAAGGTGGTGAAATTTCCCAAAATTTACATAATATGAAGTGGTTTCAGCATTATTAAAACCGCTGTAAACGTGGTGAAAGCGTTCATTTGGAATGTACATGTTGCGTCATAGCGGTACTCCCAAATCCCAAGTCTTTAATGACAGCTCATATCGGAGCGGCTGATTAACTTAGAAGCGCGTATGTATCAACCTCTAATGTTCCACTGTAGGGACAGCGGCTTATACGAGTATGACTGGAATTAAAACGAACGGAGATCTGATTTTTTTATTCTTAGAGGTTGGATAATTGCGTTCAGTGATTCAAATTGTAGCTTATTGCCTCTACAATACTATCATATACAATTTAATGAACTTGTTATGTATACTAAAGAGTTTTGTGGTCTTTACGTCATTTTAACGGGATCCTATTGCTACTGTGGCCATCAATTCCATAAAATATATTTTGCAGACTTTCTGAATCATGCTAATAAACTATGTTTGAGTTTTACTCCTCGCCTCAACAGTTGAATGGATTTGGATGATTTGAAGGTAGCTCGTACCCTGGATTAATACAAATGCTTTTTATTCCGAAACAGAAAAGTATTTTTATTAGTGACTTGCAAAAAAATTTAACATAGGAGTATTTTTCTATGTTGAATTATTAACCGCGTGTAAAATCGCGTGGCGCTGCTAGATTTTCATAACAAAAGACTAAGGTAGGGATTTTGTAGATACTCACTTTTGTAGGGCAGGTAAAATTTCTTCACTTTCTATTTAAGGAAAAAAAAATGTTACAAAAAGATGATTTTTCCAGAAACAAGGATGATACTAATAATTTAAATACGTTGCAAAAGTTACATTCAAAATTCAAACTTATTTATTCCTTTAAATCTCAAGTATCGTTTGGACACGGCAATTTTAAACAACCACGCAAACATATTCGTGAGCAACGTGTCACAGGAACTCTTGGGGACATTACAGCACAAAGATATGACAAATTACAGTCAGATTTTATAATTTATCTAACCTTATTTGTTAATTTTACGTCTGTTCCAATCGTAACCGACCAACCCTAAGAAATATAACAATCTACTAATATTATAAACGCGATTGTTTGTAAGTATGGATGTTTGTTACTCAATCACGCCAGAACGGCTGAACGGACCTGGATGAAATTTGGCACAGAGATAGATTAGTCTGGAATAGCACATAGGCTACTTTTTAGCCAAGGAAGGTAGTCCAACCGCGGGGCGCAGCTAATTACAAAATAATTTGAGACTGACCTAGCTATTTCCAAATGAGCTATCACGTTATAAATAATGCATCGGCTAAGGTTGGGTTCTTATCGTTATTGATATACGCATGATATTACTTGTGTTCTGCTACCATTACACCCTATCATGTAATGTTCTAATTGTCCTCTCGAGGGTTCGTTTTGATCATAGAATGATTGGCCTCATAGCCCAGTTGGTAGTTCTGCCTTCTGCGTTGTAGATCGTGAGTTCAATTCTTACTAGGAACAAGCATTTGTGTGACGGACATAGATTTTTGTTCTGTGTATGGGTGTTAATATGCATTATATGTGAGTATTTTCAAAAAAACTATATTAGGATTGTAACAGCAATCTATTGTAGTTCCCATAGTACAAGCTATGCTTAGTTTGGGGCTAGATGGCGGTGAGTGTGAATATACTTGAATATTTATATACTAGTTGCACTTGATAGCGTTACTATCTATCGGATTTAATGTAGCATATATGTTAATCCACCTAATGTCATCCAAATATGTTGAGCTGTTTCAGCGTGAAAGAGTATCAAACAAACACACACAGACACACATGCATACACAATTGCGCCTTTATAATATTAGAATGATACCGCCAAACTTTCACATTTACAATATTATTAGTACTACTATAAGAATTTTATCAGTAATTTATTTCTCACTGATGTTACAAATATAAAATTCTTTCTTTCTTTCTAGTACAATCTATATTTCCGAGGTGAAGAATCGTTTGATTGAGAAGGTGGTGGCACAGGGTCACAGACGCTGACTTTCAATCTGAAGGTCGTTAGTTCAAACCAACACGTGCAAAAATGAGTATTTCACTTGAAAAAATTATGTGCGCAATACCACGTTCTCGAAACGGTGACGAAAAACATCGTGAGGAAACCCGCATGTCTTAAAAAATCTTAGACATGTGACATCTACCAATCCTGATTGGGCTCCCGTGGTAGATCAAACCCATTCACATTCAATTATGTTGAGTGGGCCGGTGTCCCTGCAGTGGGAACATTAGAGGCTGGTACGGTATCGCATTATGCGTAGAATACAACCACTAGACTAATATTTACTAGCCTATTTTGAAAAATTAACCTCGTTGTCCGTTATTAATGGCAACACCCAAATCCTGGACCTATCCAAAATGGCGGTCTGCCAAGCAGTGGTGCCCGTTAACATTAATTCGCCACAAAATTAATTAGCTAGTTTTAAGCACAGTCGACGCAATTAACCACCGTTAATTATGCAAGTAGATTTACAAAATCCGAAAAATCCTAATGCGTAGAAATACAATTTTAAATAGAATATATTTTCAGATTATAATTTTCAGTAGGTAATCATATTAAAACAATAGTCCTTATAAAACAAATTGCTATTATATAATACAAAAACATTAGTACAGCTTTAATAAGACAATAAATATTAAATGTTTGCTTTAAAAAATACAATTTTAAATTTTCATAGATCGTTAAAGATTCTTCAGCTTTCCGCCCAATCAATAGTTGGATGGGTGAGCATTTAGTGGCATTTGAATCGAATGCTTCCGTGCCTCTAAGGGCACGTTTAAGCCTTGTCGGAGGTTTTTTGCAGCTTGATTACTCCAACAGAAACAACGACAAAATCACAAAATAATCCATACCATATTCATATTCTATTTACTTACCTACCGATATTATCGTCAATGTTTGAAAGCAACCAATAAACTGTCGTAGCGTCTACCTACCCTTTCAGCTACAAAGGCGTAATTACTATACGCGCAAACAAATATTCGGCGACGAAAAGACGTAGCCTCATGAGCAGACACATAAAATTTTATGGGTACCCTCATGTCTATGGATTTATTAATGTAATACGCAAAATGTGAGGGGTGACGGACAAAATATAGGGGGTCCAGTTGCTCGCGTCCGTAGGTGTAGATACCCTTTGATTCCTACCTCGGTGGTGCTAAAGGAGCAACTAAAAGCAGTAGAAATTGTGACGTTCGTTCGGAGAGATACTGCCATCAAACCTAGAATCTGCCGACAAGCAGTAGTGCTCGCAATAATGTGTGGGTGCCGGTGAAATCATATGCGCAACTCGAGTGGACGCAGCCAGATGAGTGCAACTCAGTAAGATCCGAATCTTATACTGATTCGCATTCTTGTCTTGGGCGGGAGTCGCCACTTACCACCAGGTCGGCCCTTACCTCGTTCCGTCACTTAATCACATAATTTTTTTTATCAATTTGAGTTTGAGTTTGTCCTAAATTATATGAATGATTAAAACCGGTCAACAGTAAATATCTCATCTCAGCTCCATAATGAGAATTGAAATGATTTCGCACCGTCAACGTGGATCAGGAAAAACTTATTTACAAAGGCCTCACAGGTATATATAAAAAATTCATCACTCTTATAAAGTGAGAATTGAATTTCCCTACTTACATAGAAATTGAGTACGCAGTGTCCTTACGAAATGAGTTTCTAATCTTGTTTGTACGGCAGTGTTGTAATGGCTCAGTATTACAACATAAAAACGTAGGATTTTATAGGCAGGGTAATGACGTATTTCTGGCAATAAAATCGCTACCGGCTTTAGCACGAAAGGTGTAAATATGTTTTTTTATGTGTTCGTTAGTACAAGAAAAGTTGGATGTACGATCTTATTACAGAGAATATACCTATTGAGTTTGAAAGTGGAATGTAGGATTTAACTTTTATGTGATATAAGTACATGACGGGACGAGTTCGCAGCCTAATTTTAAGTGTTTACTGCCGCCCATAACTTGGGTGTTGCTAAAGGATCAACAAGTAACAGTAGAACTTGTGCAAACTTCGCCCGGAGAAATGCTGCCTCCAAATCTGGTTATCTGCTGTCAAACTTTAATGCACTGGGAAGGGTGCGGGTGCCGGTGATATCACATGCGCATGAAGTATCATTTCCGACGACTTGGGTGTTCTGAGCCTTCAGTCGGCGAGAACCTAAGTCGTATTGATGTTATTATGGGCGTAAGTAACCAGCTTTCTTCACCAGTAGGCCTTTAGTTCAACCCGTTACTTTGGTTACATAAAAATATTATACAGGGTGTCAGAATGGAATGACATGTGTTTTTTATTAATATATTATTGTAGGTAAAAGTCTAACCCTGTCTCGCTGCTCACTAATGTAATTCTGCAGTAAAAAAATACTAATAATTATAACGTTGAATTTGCCAAATGAATGCATTTCAATCCGCTACTTTTGGATCAAACCACTGGTAACACTGCTCCTAGTTTGCCAGTTTCCGTAATCACCAATTAGTATGCAAGCCTTGCACTAAACACACGGCAGAAATCCTGAATTTGAAATATTTGGCCTCGGATTCCGAACAGGTGCCAACTGGAAGTTTAGTCGTTTCCGGTTAGGGTTTTCTAAGCCGTCAAACTTCATAAATCACAAGTTTCAAGCCTTACTAAATCACGGCAATTTGTTTTATTTAATACTTTATTGCAGACTCGCTGTGCCTCGCGATTTCCTCGCGTGAAATATATAACAATTTTTATAAGGAGTAAAAATATCAGTGAGAGTCCCGTTGAAATTAGCCGGAAAAACAGTCAGAGAGACATTTTTTTGGTTCACTTTCAAATACGTGTAGTAAAAAGCTTTTATGTTGAAAATAAAAAATGACACTTCAATTTCATTTATTTGTGTAGACAAGAAAAACGATAAGTGGACTTAATGCGAAAAATATTTTCTGTAGTCTTACTATTTTCGTGTGTGGCCAACTCTGATGTCAGATTTCAAATCACCCAAAGGCCTCTAATATGGCAAACGTAGCCATAACTATGATGGCCGGGACGCCACTTAAAGTGCCTTTATTAACTAAAATTATATTGGAAAGTCTTTGAAAACGTCTAGAAGATTCTAGACGGTATAACAAGCTCCATTTCAATTTAGAATTGAACTCGACATAAGTTGGAAAACTCACACCAAAGTTCGCACAAGTCTAAATCGAACTTTGAGAGATCAGGCTAATTTCCAACAATTACTTCAACGAACTCTGCCATTTCGGGACTGATGCTGAATATTAAATGGAAATGTTATTTATCCACTTACTACTACGAGTTAACTTAATATTTTAACTTGGTTATTTTATAAAAATTACAAAATTATCTATATCTATTCATACAGACGGCTCCGTGGCTTAGTTGGTAGTAGCCCTGCCTTCGAAGCGAGGGGTCCCGGGTTCGATTCCCGGCCGGAGCACACTTTGTGTGGTGAGCATGAAGTTTGTTCTCGGGTCTTGGGTGTTTGTCTTGTGATTCTGTGTTTTTACATGCCATCTGCGACACAGGGAATCCTAGTGCAGAGGTATGAGTGTGTAAACGTTTATTTATTTATTTATTTTATACTTCACACAAAATCTAGGTGTCTGTAATGTCAAAACAGCTTTTTACTAATTGCATTTAAAAGTAGGTATATAAGGTACAAATAACAAACAAAACAATTTTTTTATTTTTATCTGTCTGTCTTCCGGTTTATTCCAGCTAATCTCCGAAACAGCTGGGCTGGTTTTGACAGGACCTTCAATGACAGCTACCAATCTGAAATATCATCCTTGAAATTGAGATTGAGAGACAATAAGAAGAAAACTATTTTTCGACCACAACAATAGGTGGTACAGAAACAATAATGTGCAATACCAAATTGAATTTAAGATGTTTGGTTATCAAAACACGTCCAATTTTTCACCTTCTATTAGAGTAAGCGGCCAACCTAGTCCAATTCTTAGAACCAAGATGCTTTCAAAACTAAATTCTATTAATCTTGCAGTATGCAATTAATGGAAATGATCGTTAGCGAAAACTTCGATTCATCGTTACATCCAATTTGATTCTGCTTGGAAACTTTGTGAATATGAGTTTGCTTTTGAACTATTGATAATTAGTAAGTATGTTACCATTAATTTTCACTAGAGATATTTTAAACTATTTCAAAGTCAATTTTTTTTATATATAGGTACTTACAAACGTCACTTTTTCAACGTAAATTTTTATCTTTATTTCACGCATACTTGTATCAGATATAAAGATTATTACGTTTTGGTTTAATAACAAAAAAAACGTCTTACGTCTAATGTGCATGTGACTTCACCTGCACTTACACCCTGTGCTAAAGGAGCATCCAAAAGTAGCAGTAGAACTTGTGCCAAGTTCGTCCGGAGAGGTACTGCCACATCTGGAATCTGCCGCTAAGCAGTAGTGGTTGCATTACTGTGTTCCGGTGGAAGGGTGTGGCTGCCGCTGAAATCACATGCGTATGAGACGTATCATCCCCGTCTCGGGTGATGGACGCAGCAGCATGAATGCGACTTAGATTTCGATCTCATACTGAGTCGCTCGCATTACTGTTGTCGTGGGCGAGGGTCACCACTTACCATCAGCTCGTTACGTCACTCATTAACATAACAAAAAATATCCAACAATCACACATTCAAGTGCAGATATCTGAACGTCAAAAATATTTGGTTTTATTCAAGGGCCTGTTACAAAATTCTGTTCTATAAATCGTTTATAGCTACAATACAATTTCTTCGAGTACTCAGGTTCTAAAGAGGTTGAAGACATCTAGTCATTGTGCACATGAACAATCTGACTTAGGACCTATTGTTGTTTGAGTGGTGAAGTCAGCAAGTCCGAGGCCAAATAATAATTTATCTGTAGCATTATGCCATCAAACAAATTACTTTTATAAGAGTTTTGCGAAGATTTAGACATATTGTTATTAAAATGGCCGCAGTTGCACCTTTTTCTGAAAGTGAAGAATTAATTGGTTCATAATACTATTTTTGTAAATTACTTGTTTCATTAATAATTTATATTTTAAATTACTGCAAACGTTTATAACTTTTTTTTTTTAATGATAAAAGCAAATTAATTAATTAATTTACATTCACACTAGTTTGTATAATCTGCTGCCCTCGCGTTAGTGACACTGGCAGATTTTTTTTTGACCTGAAAAAGACAAAGGGAACATGATAACGTGTACGCAAAATGTTATGATTAAGAATGCGGAACAGACAAACACACATTTTCGTTTAAACATCAGAGCAAACATTTTAATTTTTATGTTAATATTTTCTAAAATACCTTCAATGTGTAGTATTTTTTTTTTTTTTAATTTTTATATCCGCTACGTAAACAGGTTTAAAAGTAACAGAATCCTTATTTTCGAAGTTCTAGTAGCAGTTAGCCAGTTTTGAATGTGAAAAAAAAATGTGAATTAATTGTGTCTAAAAGCGCTTACGTAGTTATTCATGGAATGCTAATGAGCTCACCACCTGTATATATTCCCACGCCGTAGAAAAGGTCAATGAAGCTTTGATTACCCTATAGCGGCGGCGAAGTGGTATAGTAGCTGAATCAAAAGTCAGTAACGGAAACGGTATGTGTCGCGAGCTCAATGGTTTTTTCCCATCGCGCCTAAAATGTCAAACGCTTCTAAATAAGTTATTTTGAAACTGCTTGGCTGTAGATTACCAGGTGTGGAGGCAGCACTCCTCTGGACGAACTTGACTCAAGTTCTAGAAGATAAAGTGCCGAATAAAAAAAACAGAGGCACTGTAACGACTGCCGACAGAAGTAAAAACTCAAAACAATGAAATACATGTACACAGGCCGCTATAGTACGCGTCGCTAGTCTGGCGCAAGCGCATGTCACGAGCATGTCGAGGTCATCGGTGACGCGAACCCATAAGTTTGTCCCCTACAAAAAAATGTTCAACGGGGCTAGAGAAGTTTTTTTTTTTTTTATAAGTGACGGAACAGTCTGAGAGCCCACCTGATGGTAAGTGGTGACCCTCGCCCATGACTACAATAATGCGTGCGACTCAGTATGAGATCCAAATCTTTACTGAGTCGCATTTATCCTGCTGTGTCTATCACTCGAAACGGGGCTTCTACTTAAAAAAAGGGTTTAAAAAAGGAGCTTTCAATTCAGCTAATTCATTCAAGATACCCGACCGTTTTAAATGGTTCTTTTCATATTTGAAGGGTGTCCGAGGTCCCATATTAATTGCATGAGGTTATTTTATCAATAGGAGCAGAATCAAGACATGAAAGATTTGCAGTCTTGTTAAATCAGATATTTTATACATATAAGTCTCCACTAACGAAGATGTATTCGCAAATATTTTGTTACTTTGAACCGTAATTTGGTTCTAGTGTACTTGAGTCACCTACCCACAACAATCACTCTGAGGGTTGGTAACTCATTGTAGTAACGATCTGTATTGTTGAGTGGTACAATAGGAGTGTAGTGCTGACTCAAATATCTATATTCTCTGCTTGTTTTAGATCTTTTAATGTTAATTTGAATTGCTTTGTTTTGTTCATTTAATCGTTTATTGTTTTACCTCTTGAGAAATGTTTTATTTTCTGTTTTAATGTTTCGTAGGTAAATTTTTTTCGTTGTATTGTTATTTTTTTCTTAAATACCTTTTAAACGTTAAGCATTACGTTTGCTACGCGGACCATATGAGTTTTTTCTTCGCCCGTTGTTTACCGATTTGGCAGGAATCAGGATTTTTTAAAGAAATATTTTCAGTCTATATCATTTGAAATTGACGCTGAAATACTTTTTTTATTTCTATTAGGTACATTTATAGAGAACTACCCGATTTGTTCATTTTTATATATATATGTTATCATTACATAACAAAATATAATACTTACTGACAAGAAGACGGGTAAAAACAAACTATGCATTCATCATTTTAATAAACGTTTAAAAATCGTTTTTTTAATACGCCGTTAAACAGAGGTGTACTCGCATTGCTGTTTTCCGGTGTGGGTACTGGTGAAACACAGGCAGATGAGACGTCATATCCCCGTCTCGGGTGACGGGCGCAACGCGATGCGACTTGGGTCTTCTCATACTTACGTCAGGGAGGACCTAAGTCGTGTTATTGTTGTCTATGGAGCGGTGGTCACTTACCATCAGGTGGGCTGATACAGCTCGTTCCGTCATTATCATCGCCTAAAACAAACCTTTGTCTGCTGAACCGTAGAAATATTACAATTACATAAAAAAAAAAAAAAAAAAAACACCGTAAAATCTAACCAAAACCCTCACATCCTGCCCACCTGACCCATCATTTCGCCCACGCTATCGGCTCCCTATTCAAATAGTATTATTTCAAACAGAATACATAATAAAAGTTCCTGTCATCTATTCTAGCGAAAAATTACTTTTCCCTCGGCGAAATTTAACATAGTCACAGAATATAATACCGAGTACAGAAAGATAGCTCCGTGAATACATTCAAATGTATAGATAGATTCGTGACAGCAAAAGTGAAGTTTATCTTGCTTACTTGTATCGGCAAATGCATATTAGCCATATAAGCCATCTTATAACTATGCGCGAGAGATTTTGACCGTTACAGAATAAATAAATATTTATGGAAATTTCAGACAACGCCAAACTAAGCATTACTTGTACTATCAAATTACTGATAAAATAATTTTTGTAACTACATACATTTTATTGAGTTCATGGCTGAAATTTTCTCTAGAACTAAATCTACTTGCGTTGGACATCTAATGTTTATAAATAATAAGCTTTAATTTCTTTTCTATAATATTTTGAGCTTGTAAAATACTACAAATTCTCGTTTAACGAAATTGACCTTGATGTGATGGCATAACGCACTCTTAACAACCAGACACAGAACAAATATCTATTTTCATCGCCATGAAATTAGCTTGCAGAGCGTATTTTTCTAATATGGATACATGACTTCACACACGCTTTCTCTCCAGCTCAATATTCAATGCAACTGAGCCGCATAAGTGTGGTTGCGCGGAGCAGGTAGGCATCTGAAGTTAAGAGGTGTGTTCTTATAGTGTACTGCACTCTTGACATAGTAAGCACATCTAAAATGCCGTTCAGATGTATTTGTGATTCGTTCTCATATCCATATTTTAATATTAATGGTTGTTGGCTTAGCCGAGTTGGGTTTGTCGATGTAATGGCTGTTTTGAATTGTTTTATGGAGTAGGTTTATCATACTTTGGGTCAATAAAGAGCAGAATAAATTGGGTAAACAGATGGATTGGTCCTGCGGAAATTTGATAAACTAAACACAGTTCTACATACAAGGTCTTGGATTAAAAGAATAACCTGTGATCTCAGTGGAGATGGAAAATCTTCCATCGAGCTGGTGTTGTGCTTGAAGGCAGTTTGATAGCATTTTTTTTGTAATGGAATATATATTGTTGGCCCCTGAGTGCCTTGAAAACTTTCCCGGGCTTTTGGTGAGAGCGGATGGCTCTCAAACGAATTAAAAACTATATTTTAATATACCAGCAAACCAAAGGCAGGGTACGGACCTCGGCTTGGCTCGCTGCTTCTGATCGGGACGTTTGGACTAAGACGCGCCCAGGGCGAGTTGACAAATAGATTTCTCGACCCTGTTGGCGGGGTCGATGCAATGGTACAGTGGTCCAACAGTTCAAAGGCAAAGTGAAACTCATTTATTCCTTTAGATCTCAAGTATCATTTGGACACGTCAAATTTTATACACACATGTACATATTCGTGAGTATATAACGTGTCGCCGGAACTCCAAGGCACATGACACCCACACAGATATGTCAAATTACAGTCAGATTTCATTTTTAAGATGTTATTTTTTAAGTTTACGTCTGTTCCAACGCTAACCGATCAATGCGAGGGGAAGACAGACAAGAAACCCCTCGGAAACTTGTCGGATGTCGGGAGGATATATATATGCTCAACCTTGTGCAACATTAGTAGTATTGCAACAAAGTCAAAGTCAAACTCATTTATTCCTTTAGATCTCAAGTATCATTTGGACACGTCAAATTTTACATATACATGAACACAGAATGTCAAATTACAGTCAGTTTTCATGTTTAAGCTAATCTTATTTGTTAAGTTTACGTCTGTTCCAACCCTAACCGACCCGAGGGGAAGACAACGCCATCTGTTATAGATTCTTGTACTAATTATGTTGTTACTCAGTGTTTTTCAAGTTTATCTTTATGTGCGGTAGATGGAGCCACTATAAAGGAAAGTAAATTTTTCGTATTTATGTATGTTTTTTTTATATCAGTAAACGCGTTGATTAGTAGGTATTCCTTTTATCTTAGCACCACCGTACAAATGTTATCTAACGATCCATTCTATAAAAAGGTTGCGTGGCAGAAATTGCTTTAAACCACAAAGTCCGGATTGTGCTTTTAAGTATTGATTTTGTTTTAATTCCAAGTGTTCAAGATAAATATTATTTTAAGTAGCAGTAGAGCTTCGCAAGTTTCGTCCGGAGAAGTACTGCATTTGCATTGCTCTGTTCCGGTGGAAGGGTATGGGTGCCGGTGAAATTACATGCGCATGAGACGTAAGATCCCCGTCTCGGGTGACGGGTGCAACGGGGAAAGACTTCTTCTTGCACTTCGATCAGGGAAGACCTAATTCGTATTGCTGTCTTTATGGGTGGAGGTAACCACTTACCACCAGATGGGCCTTCAGCTCGTTCCGTCACTTCTTCACATAAAAAAAAATCTACCTAATTTCTACATCAACAGAATATATAATAAACTTTTCAATTGTCGAATAAGCCGTCTATACTACTCTCATCCCTTATTTTCGCACTTAAGGGTGAAATTTCTTCGTGATATTTTTATTGCACCACCACGGATGTACACCCAATAAAATAAACAATGAATCATCCAATTCGCTTTGCAGTTGAGGACGAAATTGCGTATTTGAGACCCTCCTCTTTTTTTAAATTGGGTAATAAAGGTAAGTTACAATGTACATAATTAATGGTATGCTGTATTATAATATTGTTCATTATATAATAACTTCTTTGATTGAATCCCTCTTGTTATGTATGTCGTAGCTTCCTATTTTATATCACAAAAGTGAAAGTTTGTATGTATGTATGTTTGTATGGTTCACGCTCAAACAGCTCAACGGATTTGGATGAAACTAGGTACCAGGATGGTTATCCTGCAACAGGCTGTGTTTGATCGCGAGACACAAAGTATAAAACTAGCTTTTATCCGAGATTTCGTCCGCTTAGATATTATATTTCAAACCATAGGTGATCTATCAATTACAATTCCACCACTTTTCTTATATTTGATGTGAATTAGTGACGGTACGAGCTGAGGGCCCACCTGATGGTAAGTGGTGACTCTCGCCCATGACAACAGTAATGCGCGCGACTCAGTATGAGATCCAAATTTTTACTGAGTTGCATTCATCCTGCTGCGTCCACCACCCGAGACCGGGATGATACGTCTCATGCGCATGTGATTTCACCGGCAGCCATACCCTCCCACAGGAAGACAAAACAGTAATGCAACCAGTACTGGTTGGCGGCAAATTCCAGATTTGGTGGCAGTACCTCTCCGGACGAACTTGGCACAAGTTCTATTGCTACTTTTGGTTGCTCCTTTAGCACCACCCAGGGGGTACGTGTAGGGAATCAAAGGGTACACACCTACGGACGCGAGCAACAAGACCATACATTAGATTCATGTAACTCTTACAGTTTTTGCACCGCACGCCAAAATAGCTCGCAGAAGACAGATTATTTTACTTACATAACAATTATTGTTATATTTTGGCCAATTTACAAAATATCTTTAAAATTTATTGCCTATGTGTTTTTCTGATGTATAAGCTATATTATTGTAAAGTTTCATTAAAATCTATAATATATAGTAGTTTTTGCGCGAAATAGCAACAAACATCCATCCATACTTACAAACTTTCGCTTTTAAAATATCAGTAGGAAGTAGGATTTTGCAGTTGTATGTAAATGAATGATCGCCCTCGCTCATAAAATGGCTGCCAGAACAATTTAGGGTAATATCAATCAATCCCGCCCAAAACCCAACAATATGAAGATAAATACAGCATTTGGCCCATTTTCAAATTCCCACCTTAAAAAGAACATTGAAAAGCATTTTTCAAACGCAACAATGCGAAAGAGATTAATCTCTCGTAATGGCCATCTTTTCATCGTTTCAGTTACGAAACGGAATAAAACTCATTTTGAACCCAATTCTTCCGCGTTTTGGAACGTTTTCTGTATGCTTTGTCGACTTCTATATATTTTCTTCTGTATTTATTGTATTGTATTCAAGTATTGGTATTGTCTTGCTATTTCTAGAACAGATTTAGACTAGACAGATAAAAATTCAGTTCATTCTTAAGTGATGACTCTCTCTGTCTGTCTCTATCTAATGATTTTTTTAACGTTTACACACTCATACACAGGATTCCCTGTGTCGCAGATGGCATGGACAAACAGAAACACAAGACAAACACCCAGGACCCGAGTACAAACTTCATGCTCACCACACAAATTGTGCCCCGGTCGGGAATCGAAACCCGGGACCCCTAGCTTCGAAGGCAGGGCTTGATACGAAACGACTTTTCAGTTCATTAGCTCTGCCTTCTGCGTCGTAGGTGGGTTCAATTCCCACTCAGAGCAAGCATTAAAGACATAAAATCTTGGAGCAACATTTAGAATATTTCTTCATAGTTAAAAATGATTACCTGATGAAAAAATAATAATTAGGTTTCCGCGCAAAAACATTAAATCCCACGCGGGTTCGGTCACCGGAGCAACAAGTAATTAATAAATAATTTGTCATCCATAATCTCTAACAAAGTGGCTATAATTAATACTCCTAGTTTACACGTGCCTATCATTAACATCCAAATATTACAATTCCTTAGATGTCACTCAATGAATTAACTATAGCGGCAATTAGTACCTAGTTTCACTGTATTGGAGATAAGGCTAGTTGCACATGCGAGTGAAAATTTACAGAAGAAGTATTTTAAGCAATACTAAAAAAAAATACTTTACTTTTTCGGGATAAAAAGTAGCCTATGAGAAATGCATTATCCACGTTATAAGCTTCATTTATAAGAAATTTCATCCAAATCTGTTTAGCCGTTGAGGCGTTAGTATCAAACGTACATACCAACAGACAAATTTTCAAATTCATAATATGAGTATGATGTTCGAATAATCCAGTCGTACTTTTGACCACTGAAAACAAAAATTTACTTACGTAGAAAGAAAGCGAATTAAAAATTGCATTAAAGTAAACAAATTGCCGCATTGCGTGCGCCAATCACTCTGTAGAGATGTAACAAATGACTGCAATTTCAGCGGCACCCACACGCATCCGCAGCAACGCCAGTGCACCATTAGAGGCAGTACTTCTCTGTACGTACTTTGCAGAAATTCTACTTCTTCTTCTTGCGAGTCAATGGTTCATCATTAATATTTTCAAAGAAAGTTAAGATAAAAGTGAGCCATGTCTATGGCGTTGGCCGAAGCCGTGGTCATGTCAGCACTTGTACACTTAATAGGACAAAGTGGGCACTCCAATTCACTCATTCTACTAAATTCTACTGCTACCTTGAGTTCGACACGTGTATGGATTCTGAGGGTAGTCAACTACGGACGCGAGCACAGCGCCCCCAATATGTGCGAACCCTAAGTTAATCAGACTGGGTACTAATTACTAACAACGTGTCACAGTAATTGACAAGTAAAGCCTGTTATGTTCTGCTAATATGGAGATAGCAGAAGATAGCATATTATATATTATATGTATTTGGGGGTAGAATTGAGTTTATTCGATGTTCAGTTTATTGTGAATTGTGAGTTTATTCCGTCCGTGATCGTCTACACCATAGGCGCTGTTTGAAAACCAGCGCTGCGTTTTAAACTGTAATTTGAGAACAGCTTTAAGATGAGATCAGTTCCTTTTTGACCACACAGAGTGTAATATATTATGCATGCACGTATTACAATCTGAGTGGTCTTATTTTTAATTTCGAAATCGATTGCTAAAAGGCTAAAAGGGAACAAACATGAAAAAAACAGACTTATTCAGTTTGTTTTTTTTTTTCCTTTTTCAAAAGTCTGACAAAAAGGGAGTCTCATTGTTATTTCGTTGGTTACAGGTTTCAGCGATGAGTGTGGAGGGGCGTCGCTGTTTGTGCGTCGTGGGGCTACTTATTCACACCGTCATCGGCGCTGGTGAAGGTAAGGAGAATTACCTATGCCAAACTTCCCATGGAAGTTGATATAGTTTGAATACTCGCCAAATTTAGTACTAGGAGGGGTCAGTTGCTCCGTGTGAGTACCCTCAATGTACCTACAGGTACCCCTTGGGTGGTGCTAAAGGAGCAACAAATAATAGCAGTAGAACTTCTGAAAAGTTCGCTCGGAAAAGTGCTGCCTCCACACCTGGCATTATTGTACTCGCATTGCTGTGTGGGTGTGGGTGCCAGTAAAGTTACAGGCACATGAAACGTTACATCACTGTATCGGGAGACGGACGAATACGATTTGCGTATTATTATACTAGTTGGGAAGGATTTAAGTCGTATTACTGTTTTTATTAGTGTTGGTAACTTCAGAAAGTTCCGTGATTTTTTTTTTGTTATTATTCGTGTTACCGAGATATTTACCATGATTTGTGAGTTTTGTTGACTCCCGATATTTCGACGCAGTTACATGCGTCATGGTCCCAGGCAAACTGCACCATGACGCATTTAACTGCGTCGAAATATCGGGAGTCAACAATACTCACAAATCATTGTAAACATCTCGGTAAAACGAATAATGTTCATAACCATGATGGTGATTTTTTCAATTAAAAAAACGACCAAATTTTTATAAAAAATCACCGTAAGTCATTGGTAGTAGAACAAAAATCTAAATCGGTTTTAATCAGTTCTCTACGTAGAGCCTAAATCAGTGTGTCTGACAGGTAAAGGGTCACCCAGGGTCGCCCGTTCGATACCCACACGTCAGGGGAATTCAAGTACACGCCACTCACTGGTCAATTCACTTGGAAACTCATCAATTCACGAGTACATAAGCAGCGTTTGGTCACACGAAAAAATTGCGTAAGCTTTGGAAAATTAGAAAATTGGTTGTTTTAAAAATCGAACATTAGAAGATTGTAATTATTCGATTTTTAAATCAGCCACTTTTTTTAATCTCCTTACGCTTTACGCTTTTGCCTTCTGCCATCTTCATCCAAATCCGTTTTCATCCTAATTTCATCCAAATCCGTTCAGCCGTTGAGGCGTGAAGGAGGTAAATGCGAAAGTTTGTCTGTGTGTATGTTTATAATATTAATATGATAAAACAAGTCAATACAACACATTAAATTAAAGCAAAATCAAAAATGCTGGAAACAACTTTTGAAGAGTATGATTAAAAATAACTAGCATTGAATTGAAGTTAAACAAGAAAATTCAGAAAACTAAAATATTAGAATAATAGCTACAGGAGACATATTAAGTAAAGTTAGGGGAAATAATCTATACGAATAAATAAAAATGATGTGTCTGTTTCTTCTGTTAAAATAGCAGCTTTTTACTAAATTCGCAAATATATATATATTTTTTTTTTTATGTGAATTCGTGACGGAACGAGCTGAGGGCCCACCTGATGGTAAGTGGTGACCCTCGCCCATGACAACAGTAATGCGTGCGACTCAGTATGAGATACAAATCTTTACTGAGTCGCATTCATCGTGCTGCGTCCATCACCCGAGACGGGGATGATACGTCTCGTGCGCATGTGATTTCACCGGCAGCCACACCCCTCCACCGGAACACAGTAATGCAACCACTACTGCTTGGCGGCAGATTCCAGATGCGGTGGCAGTACCTCTCCGAACGAACTTGGCACAAGTTCTACTGCTACTTTAGGTTGCTCCTTTAGCACCACCCAGGGGGTACGTGTAGGGAATCAAAGGGTATACACCTACGGACGCGAGTAACTGGACCCCCAATATACGGCACATATAACAAAAAAAAATCAAACAATTATGAAAATTTTTGTCAGACTGTTTTTTCTAATTTCTGAAAAGGCTGGAGCGAGAGACACCCTAAAAATTTGTATATCATACAAAAATCATATACTTTTTCCAAGTAACATCTTCTCTCAACTATTTCTTTAGTAACATAGAACAAAATGCGTACACAGATGTGAAGTAGCACGGACAACAGTACCCCAATTTTTATCAGTGGACAAAAATGAATTTCCACCTTCACCATGTCATCAATAATGAACAGGGTTTCCAACAAACCAGCAAAGTTTGCCAACTAACGGTAAAATCTAGCGACAAAACAGTTCATTACAGGCAGCGTACACGGGTTTGGGACTAAAAACTGAATGACCGTAAAAAGGAACTTTGAGTGTTTCCAGCTACAAAACTTTCAAATTGAGCATTTAAAACCACCAGTGCCCTTTAAATTTGTACGGTCCGCAAAAAAGTGACCACAAAAAGTTTTGTTTCACAATATGTTGGGTAAATAAAGACTTTTACGTGCAGTGGATTATTTTCAGTTTTGTTTCTCCGTATTTTTCCCCTGCAGAGGTATATTAATGCTTTATTAGCACCACTGAGTGGATATTTGTGTAGGGTTTTTAGGGTTATCAACTTCTATCACATGACAAAAAAAAAATAGGGTTTTAGAAAATAAAACAGCGATAAAAAAGTTTTTTGAACTGAACGAACTGAAGGCTTACATAATGTAAAGTGGTTACCTCAGCCCATAACAACATTAATAATAACTAGGCCCTCTCTGTCATGATGAGGAGACATAGGTCACATCCTGTTACACCCGTCACCTAACAGGTAACGTCTCTTGCGCCTGTGATTACACCGGCACCCATACCCTACCGGAACACAGCAATTCGAGTGCACTACTTGGCGGTGGATTGCTGGTGTAGTGGCAATACTTGATGAAAGTTCTACGGCTGCTTTGACTCTGTTTCTATCGCAACACCCAGGGGGCACAGTGGATTCTCAGAGTACTCACTTAACGCCAGCAATATGGACCCCCCAATCCCGCAAATACCGCTTTTCCTCCAATAAAAAAACATTCCATAATAATTTGACAGCCAATACCAAGATACTATGTTATTACTAATAAATACAGCCGAAGGTATTTACAAATCAGGTACCTAATTTATCAGCGGTCCTTTTATTAAGTAGTATTTTATTTATTTCGATGTATCCTCTGACAAGTTTGTCGTTCATTTCTGTTTCCTGTACCGGGGTAATGAACACTAAAAGTTTGGCTAACACTGTTATTTAGTTACGGGTCAAAGGTGGTAAAACTTTGGAAAACTTTGGCTTTCCAATGTAGCGGTATTTATACAGAACAGATTTTGGGACGGAAATGTTTTAGTGCTTTTTATATTCGAATATTTATCAATTGGTCTCACGGCTCAGTTGGTGGGAGTTCTGTTTTTTGCAGGTCGTAGATTCGATGTCCATCCAGTATAAATACTTGTGTGACAAACATAAGTAAATTGGTGGTAATTTACTTATGTTTGTCATAATATTTTTTAATATTTATAACTTTTAAAGTTATCTTGTCAAAACCTAAGACCCATCTCGACGTTGGTTGAACTGAAATATCCCAGATCATTCATATTAATTATTATTCTAATTAGTTAACTTCTCATTAATGTTAGACCAACAATTCAATCACTATAACATTATTTTAACCAGCTTCCTACAAGTTATCTTCAAGACAGTTTGACTACCGCGCGCCAAAATATTTATCCACAGATAATAATATTCTACAAACGACATTGACAATCATAATAAATATGCTGCAAGCTTGCACTTTTACGAACATTCTTTTTTTAAATTCAGGCAGCTTTGGCTTGTCGTCATGCGCCGCTCGCTATTCTAACCGGCCAGTAACTTTATTCATAGACTATTGCCATACTTAGCTTATGATCTCTTTGGAAGTTTTGACTCATTATAAAATACATGTTCCAAATTCAAACTTACTGTCCGCTGTAAAATCCTATCATTTTAGAAAAAAGGTATTTTGCACGCGCATATAGAGAAACAAAACCGTAATTTCAAACATATGTGATGAAAACTCATTTTCGCTCGCGAATAAGCGTCTGTTCCTACAATGGAACTAAAAGGCCTTATTTGGAAATAATAAAATGACTCAGTAAAATGCGCCTGGAGCGCTACAACATACAAAGATTCGATTCAATACAGAGCAGTTAATACTCCTAGAGAAATTCGTGAGCGAGTTCAGCAGAGCAAAATTCCAAGAAATCTAGTTGATATTGCATGATGATATTTGGTTACAAAATGGCGATTTTCCACGAAGTTATTAAATATTCGATGAAAGAAAGGTAATAGAATAACATAATAATTAAATAAGGATTGTTACTATTTCTTGTTTTATTTATGAATTAAGAAAAATTTCAAAATATCCTCATAAATAAGCTTTTATCTATAAATTAAAAAGTTTAGCTATTGTAATAGTAAGTTTTTATAAAAAGTAAATAATATAAAAAAACAATTACACACACACGAGCCTGTACTAGGATTCCCTGTGTCGCAGATGATATGGACAAACACAGATACAAAACATATACCTAAAACCCAAAATCAAACGTCATACTCACCACACAAAGTGTGCCCCGGCCGGGATCGAACCCGGGACCCTCGAAAGCAGAGCTACCACCAACTAAACCGTCGAATTGATTTAAATGTACAATAAATGTTCATCTACTGACAAACCGACAGTTTTTTAACTTCCACTATGGAGCAAAACTAATACCAAAAATAAAGCAGACTCGAGTCGGAAAACCGCTTACTTAAAACGTATCCGGCACATGTCAGCAAGATATATGTCGGAAGAAGGCGTTTATCATGGGCTCTCGCCAACCTACCCGCAACCGTTTATATTGCAGCAATATTGCACTTTTTGTTTTATTTGTTGGCAACATTGAAATAGCAGCATTTGGTTTGATAATTTAATTCTAAACTATTTTTAATTTAACGCATAAATTGTAAAGTCACCGGAAGAGATGACAGCTCACCTGATTAAGTGGATACTGCCGCCCATAAACAACAGAAAAATGACCCCGATTTACTGATGCGAATTGGATCTTCACTTGGATCTTGGATAAGACACATCCCGTTACGCTCGTCGCTCTAAGACTGGGATGTCAAACAGAACACCTGAAAATGCTGACCTGGAGTCATTTTTAACGCGACTAAAATCCGAGATTTTATAATAGGTGCGTCAAAATTTTGTTTAGGGTGTTTATTTTAAGTATAATAATTACGTATATTTTTTTTATTATGTTTATAAGTTGTGGAACGGGCTGAGGGCCCACCTGGTGATAAGTGGCGACCCCCGCCCATAAGAACAGTAATGCGACTGCATATAAGATTTGAATCTTACACTGAGTCGCATTCATCCTGCTGCGTCCGTCACCCGAAACGTGGATGATACGTCTGATGCGCATGTGATTTCACCGACACCCACACCCTTCCACCGGAACACAGCAATGTAATTCTTGGACAAGTCAAAATTCAATGAATATGCAAACTTTCAAACAAGGCACATTTTTAGGGTTTCGTCCCCAAAAGGTAAAACGAGACCCTATTACTAAGACTCTGCTGTCCGTCTGTCTGTCTGTCTGTCTGTCCGTCTATCACCAGGCTGTATCTCATGAACCATGTTAGTTAAAAAGTTGAAATTTTCACAGATGATGTATCTCTCACGGGGGCTCATACGAAAGCGTGATTATTATTTAGTTCCATATACAGAAACTAGATGGCGCCACTTATATTTTAGTTCGCGCTATCGTTGCTCCGCTCCCCGGTTACAAAATAAAATTAATATTTATTATTTGCCGTTTTATTATAGATAATGGCACGGGACCCTTCGTGCGCAAGTCCGACTCGCACTTGGCCGGTTCTTTATGAATATTTCTTTCCGTTGTAACTCTGGCTTTGACGAAAAACGATTGCGCAAAAAAATTTTGATCATTATATTTAATGAAACAATGGCATCTGACCTTTCTTTGTTTAACTAAAATCAGTTTGATTTGTCAACACAAAACTTGCTTTCTATTCTGAATCATAGAAAGAGAGTCTATCTAGGTTTTAAGGTCAATAATTTTATTATTTGTAAAAGAAATGTTAGAATTTGTATAATAAATAATTAAATGTTTACTCATACTCCTGCACTAAAATTCCCTGTTTCGCAAACAGCATGTACAAACACAGAAACACAAGACAAACACCCAAGACACGAGAAAAATATTCATGCTCATCACACAAAGGGTGTCACGGCTGGTAATCGAACCCGGGGCTTCGAAAACAGGGCTACTAACCAAGCCACAGAGCCGTCTGCCTGTTTAATTTGTGAATTGACATTTGCGAATCACTCGCCCCCACTGTACTTTTAAACCTGATCTTCTTTTTACGTGGCCAACTCTAATGTCGGAGTTCTCAAGCCGCCGGGCCTCCGACATGGCTTAACGACTTGTAAAGCCGGGAATGACATCATAACGCTCCCTCCAAAGCACTTTCGTGCTTGCGTGCGCTCAGTTCAAATGCCTCTAAATCGTCACCCATCCAACTTCTAACCGGCCGATGGTTGCTTAACTTAAATTATCTGTAAAGAACAGCTAAACTACGTTACGCCTCAAAACTTGATTATAAAAATTCGTAACAAAAAACACGAATCTATAATACCATATCAGTAAATTATCTTTATAACCTGTTGGATAAGGTTCGAGTCTTGGTTCTCCGCCCATATTGTTACCACCTCCATCCATCATGCTGAAGGCTCTTCAGTGAAGTGATATGGGTGTAGCAATGATGTACTGAACGCGAAATTTTGAGAAATCATCTTCGACATCAACACGAGTTGACTGCTGTATAGAGGCTTAATACTGTAAAATTCTATTTAATTCTATTAAAGGTAGTTTTTTTAACATAATCCCAATCGAAATACGATAAGTTAATTCAAAACTTTTTTTTATAAGACAAGCTTTTTTTTAAATTTGTGACGCGGTTTCTTCGGTAATTATGAACCGATTTGAATAAAATCACTTTTAATTCGAAAAATTTCACATATTCTTCTATCGAAAGAAAGAATTTTTCTATTGAATAAAAACGAAATTGGAAGTTTAAAACGCTGTTAAAAAATTAACCAAGTAACGCTAAAATTATTTAATTATCCAAAAGACTAATTGTAAGTGACGTATTCCGAAGTTTGCTAAGTAGCTCATTAATATTAGATATCTTTTATAAACATTTTTGAATAGAATCATAATGTATGATAATGTTTTTTATAAATTCTACATAACTTATACATTATAGTTATTACATTTTTTAGACAGCACTCGATACCTTCTCAATTACCCACTATACCACTATACCCACAATAGCTCTGCCACGCTGTGGGTAGTTCGCAGATGTTACTTGTATGCCCAGGGGCACAGACGCCGACTTCCAATCTGAAGGTCGCTTTCACACATGAGTTTTTCTTTGAAAAATTATGTGCGCAATACCACGTTCTCGAAACGGTGAAGGAAAACATCGTGGGGAAACCGACATGTCTTAGAATCAAAAATTCGAAGACATGTGACAATTACCAATCCGGATTGGGCTCCCATTCACTCTCAATTATGGAGAGTAGGCCGGTGTCCCTGCAGTGGGAACATTAGAGGCTGGTGCGGTACTTGTCGTACCTACCTTCATTTCACAAAAACGACTTTTGGGGCGCTTAGATGGCGCTATGAATTATGTCCATGAATATTTGTTTATTATAATTCCAAAATTTAATTGTGTATTTTATGTCAACATAATCATTAAATGATAATGATGATTATTATTATTTATACAGTTCATTATTTAAGTATTTTTTTTATTTGAATATGTGACGGAACGAGCTAAGGGCCCACCTGATGGTAAGTGGTGACCCTCGCCCATGAAAACAGTAATGCGTGCGACTCAGTATGAGATCCAAATCTTTACTGAGTCGCATTCATCCTGCTGCATCCATCACCCGAGACGGGGATGATACGTCTCATGCGCATGTGATTTCACCGGCACCCACACCCTTCCACCGAAACACAGTAATGCAACCACTACTGCTTGGCGGCAGATTCCAGATGTGGTAGCAGTACCTCTCCGGGCGAACTTAGTACAAGTTCTACTGCTACTGTAAAACTGTTTTCAAATTCTTTCCTAGTAAACTCACTTATAAAGGCATCAGAGATAAAAACATCGGCAATTAGGGATCTTTAATTAATTAGGACCTTCTGTTTCTGTCGTATCATAAAGTCATAATTCATTTTTAACATCTGCAACTGACAGCTAAGAACTTAGAATAAATCATATCGGGTTTTAATGTGATATTAATTTATTTTAGATTTTTAACTCGATATTAACTTAGGATTATAATTTTAATTATTTTGAAAACATGAAATATATTTTACAGCAATCTATACAATTAATAAAATTTAGTTATCTATTAAAACTAAGATTTTATTGTGTTAGTGGCATTTGAACTGAGCGCTTTTGCGCTTTGAAGGGCATGTTAAAATGTTGGTCCTGGCTTTACTAGTTGCTACGCCATGTCGTAGGCATGCCGGCTACTCACACGAAAAAAGACTTTTGAGGGAAAGATTAAAAAGGAATCATAAAATCATAATAGTAATTTATTGGTAATCGTTATAACAGTTCATATAACAGAAAATCAGATTTTGGGGGGTCCAGTTGCTCGCGTCCGTAGGTGTATACCCTTTGATTCCCTACACGTACCCCCTGGGTGGTGCTAAAGGAGCAACCTAAAGTAGCAGTAGAACTTGTGCCAAGTTCGTTCGGAGAGGTACTGCCACCACATCTGGAATCTGCCGCCAAGCAGTAGTGGTTGCATTACTGTGTTCCGGTGGAGGGGTGTGGGTGCCGGTGAAGTCGCATGCGCATGAGACGTATCATCCCCGTCTCGGGTGATGGACGCAGCACGATGAATGCGACTCAGTAAAGATTTGGATCTCATACTGAGTCGCGCGCATTACTGTTGTCATGGGCGAGGGTCACCACTTACCATCAGGTGGGCCCTCAGCTCGTTCCGTCACGAATTCACATAAAAAAAAAAAACATCTTTGTATCGGTTCATGAAATTACAAAAACAATTAATTATATTAGTTAAAATTTTCATAAATAATAATTTTAGTAAATAATAATCACAAAAATTACAAAATGTTAAAATATAAATCATTGCTCCAATTGCGTAGATATTATTTAAAACAACATAAGCCCAAATTGAAAAGTAGGCACTTTTGCAAAGTCAATTATAAAAATTATAGGTAGTTGCGCGGTGGAATCTTGTAAACAATTTATTATAGGGGTCGGATTGAAAAATGAGGATACCCGTGAAATTACAGCTTAAAACTTGAATCAGGCTAATTGTATTTGGTAACGCCATCTATTACGACATTAAATTATTATGTTCAAGTTATTGTGGCTTAGGAGTTAACCCTACCATTTCCCAATCCTATGTGCACGCGTTGGAAACACTACCGCAAGATGGAAGCACCAACGTGACATGTCCGGATCCGCCGTCCGCAGTCCGCCATACTAATTTAGTGTGCAAAACCACCCGCCGCACCGATCGCCGTACGCGCATATATATCAATACATTTTGCCTTGACCGCTCCCGCTGAACCGCTGAAATTCGTGTAAATTCTCTATGGTGGCCTTCCGCGGCTCGTGAGTGAACTGTTGTGTTGTGGAAGAGTGTTTATACCCCTGGATTGCCCGCCGCATACGTCGAGTCCAGGTACGCTGCACATTCCTTTTACATATTCCAACTATCTCCGACGAGCCACAATTAACTCAGCTTTCCCATAGCTATCGAAGGTGTTTAAATTACAAGCGCCACCATAATATGGTCCTTTTCGAATCGGATTCTCTTTATTTGAGCCGAAATTCCGCAGTTATCTCGTACCCGTCGCCATTGTGACGGCTGGATACGATTCAAATTATTCATTTATTTACTCGCCCGCCCCATCTAGACTTAAGTTATTGGTCTATTTAGGTGTATTTACCGCAGTCAACCGCTAAAGTAATTATTTTAACATAAATTTCAATTCATTTTGTGATATTTCTTTGTCATTGAGACGTAACCGCATGCGACATTGTGTCGTAAAATCTCACAAAATCACACCAATCTTACCTCACGCTATATATATATTTGCATTCTAGCATTACCAAGGTGTTTACATAAATGTATTGATAAGTCTTTCGCTTAAAATAACGTATTTAACCATATTTAGATACTTTCGCATTCATATTTTCAATCCACCCGCTTTACGTTAATTCGCCGGCCGGCCGTAAACAGCCGATCGGGTCATTACCCCGCGCGTCACGATCAGTTTTTTATCCTTTTTAGTTATTAGTTGCATAATATTAACGCATAATAATGTCTACGAAACCTAAAAAGCCTGATAGTGACAATTCTGATACCGCCTCCGTTATGGAAGACACCCAGCTGTTAATAATTCAAGCTAAAAGAGAAGCTATCTTTGAACTTATCCAAAATATTTACGATTCTTCCGCGAATATAAATTTAAACGCCGAGACGAGAGAATTGTTTCTCGCTGAGTGTGCTACTATTGACACTTTACGTAGTGAGTTTTTAAACCTATTAGACGCATACAATTCTCGTTTATTAAAGATTAAACCCGCGGCGAAGCCTGACTATAAATGTATGGTCGCCTT
Source organism: Aplocera efformata (assembly GCA_921293045.1). Lineage (NCBI taxonomy): Eukaryota > Metazoa > Arthropoda > Insecta > Lepidoptera > Geometridae > Aplocera > Aplocera efformata. The sequence goes on from OV121061.1 coordinate 7,226,415, forward strand.
CGAACAATTGTACAGCCGAATCAAGCGGCTTCAATCGCAGTCCTCGCAGTCGTCCCCGCTGGACGGCGTCGCACCGCAAAAAAGCAAAATCCGTTTACCGCCTATCGAACTTATTTCCTTCTCAGGAGACATTCGCTCATGGCCATTGTTCTACGCTAATTTTAAGTCTGTAATCCATGAAAATGCTTCGCTCACTAAAGCAGAAAAAATGTTTTTCTTGTTAGGAAAGTTAAGCGGAAAAGCGCTTAATGTGTGCGCAGGAATTAGTCCCTGTGCTGAGAATTATGATCTGCTGTTGCAAGCGCTTATCGATAAATATGAAGATAAAAGAATGATCGCCACCGCTTACCTAAATCAATTATTTGACTTTAAGGGTTTAAGCACGGCATCGGCTGTTAATTATAATTTATTCATAGACCAGTTTGTCAGCGCTGTTCGCGCCCTGGATAATTTAAAGATAGATAATTTAAAAGATATGATTTTGTTACAAATCGCATTGAGAAAACTAGATTCAGAATCTGCCCGCGCTTTTGAGTTGAGTGTAGGTTCTAATATTCCATTATTTGATGAGCTTGTGCTGTTCATAAAAACACGTTCTAAGGTGTTTGAACGCACACCAATAAATAGTTCCGCTTCTACAGGTAATACTAATGTACAGAGTAAGATACCTCGCTATCACTTAAGGGAAAATATAAATAAACCGCCGCCGAAGTATCACGCGTATGTGAGCACGGTCGAAACCGCTAATAAGTGTCTCTGCACAAATATAACGCATCAGCATTTATTTAAATGTCCTGATTTTCATAAAATGATTCCCGAAGAACGTTTCAAATACGTGAAGGACAACAGCGCATGTGTGAATTGTCTCAGTATAAAACATCGTGTGTCATTATGTAAATCAGATTTCACTTGCCGCGTATGTAAGTCGCGTCACCACAGTATGTTGCACTTCAAGTCGGGAATCGAACCCGCGCTTCCCGCCCCCGCGAGCGGTGAAGATACCAGGCGCTCGCTGTCTCATGCGCCGCCGCCGCCGCCCGTCGCGCCCTTACTTAGCGAACGAACAGATGTTGCATTGTGCGCGACGTCCATCGCCTCAAACCGGTGCGAGCCGGTGCAAGGTAATCAATGCACCGTGTTACTTGCGACCGCTCAAGTCGTTGCGTATGATAGTACGGGGAATAAACATATGTTGCGCGCTCTTTTAGACACCGCGTCTCAAAGCCACTTTATTACAAAGGAGGTTTGTGATTTATTAGGTATTGCACCGCGTAATTTTGAACGTACTATGGTTAAGGGGTTCGGAGGCACAGAGAAAATTATTAATTCAAGTTCCGTCAATTTAGAGTTTTATTCACGCTTCGATAATAATATAAAATTTAATATTTCACCGCTAGTAGTCGATCGAATTACCGACCCGCTACCTAGTACCGCAGTAGATAAGTCTGTCTTATCGCACTTGCATAACTTACCTCTCGCTGACGATGATTTTGGTACGCCGAATAAAATAGATGTTTTAATAGGCGCGCCACTTTTTATGCATTTATTATTATCAGACGAACATCGCGTTTCTGAGGCGATCTCGTCACCGCAAGCTCTGCGTACGGTATTAGGATATGTTTTAATGGGTTCTGTACCTACGTTATTTACCCGCCAGCCTTTGACATGCTGCTTAGTGCAGGATCATGGCTTAGAAAATGTTATTAAAGGATTTTGGGCTCTCGAAGAGCTTCCCCGCGCACCGCCCGCTCTGTGTCACGCTGACGTTGAGTGTGAAGAGTTTTATAAACAAACCACAACCCGCGATCCCATTAGTGGTAGGTACGTTGTTGGACTGCCATTTACTGGTGATTATTATTCATTAGGTAAGTCCTATGAAACCGCCCGACGACGCTTTCTGTGTCTCGAGAAAAAATTAGAAGCTTCGCCTAAATTAAGGGCAGCTTATGATGACGTCATTAGGGAATATTTGGAGAAAAATTATATTTCACCCGCGCCTCCAGATACCATTGATGACGCGTCTCCGCATTATGTAATACCGCACCACGGAGTTATCCGTGAGGATAAGACGTCGACCCGTCTACGCATCGTTTTAGATGCTAGCTGTAAAACCAGCTCTGGAAACTCGCTAAATGATATCCTGCATCACGGACCAAACCTGCAAGGCGATTTATTTAAAATTATACTGAATTTCCGCCTTTTCGCCGTCGCTATGACCGCGGACTGTCGCCAGCAGTTTTTACAAGTTGTTGTACGTGAATGTGATCGACGTTTTCAGTGTATACTTTATCGATTTAAACCGCAAGACCCGCTGACGCTGTATGTTTATAATAGAGTTTGTTTTGGTCTAGCTTCATCAGTATTTCATGCGATACGCACAGTCCAACAGCTGATTCAAGATGACGGTTCCAAGTGTCCGCGTGCGAGTGAGATAGCATCTGCATCGTTGTACATGGATGATATCGTCTATTCTGTCAGGTCTGATGAAGAAGGAGCCGTTACAGCAAACCAGCTGATCGAGTTGTTTAGGGGTGCTCAGTGGGATTTAGTCAAGTGGAATAGCAACTCTCCCGCCGCTTTAAATAATGTTCCCGCTTCACATAAGCTTTCCACTGATATTGAATTCGATAAATCAGTACATCACAAAATACTTGGGTTGTATTGGTCAATTGACACTGACTGTTTTTATTTTAAAACTAGCTGTGCCCGCGACTTCGTCCGCGTGGACTTAGATCTATCCTAGCCTAGAGGATAGAAATATAATGTGATGCTTATTATGTCTGTTCGTTACTATTATATTATTATAAAATTATGTTATAATTAAATCTCAAAATACTTTATTTCCGTTAGATTCTTACGATATTACTTAGGTTTTGTTAACTGGGAAGGTTAAAGACTTGATTGGATGATGAACTACGTAAGTGAAACTGCAACCATTGCAAATGTATACAATAATGCTTCTCTGTAAACTATACTATAAAAGTCGTCTTTTCAGGATATTTCAGGAACGTGCGCATAAAAATTATTTGAATTGCTAAGCCGGGAAAGAGCTCAGTATGGCGGACCGTGCAAAAAGCAACTCAATATTAGGTCTACGTCTGATACCAAAAAAATTTCTTCTTGTTCTTTGTTTCTGGTCACTGCGGAACATAGACTCACCGGAGACTGAATGCGTTTAAAACTAAATGGGCAGTTGATAGGAATGAGAGGAATTCTCTAAACTCTTGACTTTCAATCTGGTGCCGTAACATAATTTAAGAAGACTTAAATTTATAAAAGGGCATTGGGCACTCCGACATTTAGTTTAATATATATTGTGTGATGGGAGTCCAGATGCACTCCAGAAATTTAATCATTCGATGGAATAGTTGGTAGGGACTTATTGTTCCCGCCTGACCGCGGCTATAGGCGGAAACCTTTAGCTGTCAACTATGGTTTCATCCATGATTGACAGCAGGAGATCTTGGGTGGCAGCTCAGTCCTTCTGCAAGGAAGTAATCTCGCAGAAGGAAGCAGCCGAGAGGGTAAGGGAGGAAGAATCTCCTCACTCTGGTAGACGCAGGAGAGTGGGTCGGCGTAGGCAGGCGCATGAGCGCCGCCTGCCACCCTAACGGGAACTTCCGGGCGGTAGATCCGGGGAATCTGCCGTCCGACGGATGAGGTCCTCACCGAAGGTTGGCGTGTTTCGTGTTCCGGGCACGGCACTATAGGGAGGTACACATCGTGAAGGCGTAGTGCAGGAACTCCAAGGGGGGTTTTATTGTGTATTCCCCGAGCACTGCTATTAATACACGCCTCCCCAAGGCGTGGGGTATAAGCAAAGTATTTACCCCTTCACAAAAAAAAAGCTTCTTATTGTTCCACTTCTCTGTTAATAGAATGCCATTCCTTTTCCCTGCCATTCATTCACTCAATGCCATTCCCTGGGACACTGCTCAATGTTGTATCAGTGTTGTTAGATCATCATACACATATGAAATAAGTCCTGAAGTAACAAAACAGTGTTAAATACAGTGAGAAATAAGTCCCCCGTACCGATCTATTGGATCTAGTTGCTCGCGTCCGCAGGTGTGTACCCTTTGATTCCCTACACGTACCCTCTGGGTGGTGCTAAAGCAGCAACCAAAAAGTAACAGTAGAACTTGTGCCAAGTTCGTCCGGCGAGGTACTGCCACCACACCTGGAATCACACAAGCAGTAGTGCTTGTATCGTGAGATGTATCATCCCCGTCTTGGGTGATGGTCGCAGCAGGATGAGTGCGACTCAGTCTAAGATCCAAATCTTATACTGAGTCGCATTACTGTTGTCATGGGTGTGGGTCGCCACTTACCACCAGGTGGGCCCTCAGCTCGTTACGTAACTAACTCACAAAAAAAAAGATAGCATAGCATGGTTTGGCCGCCATCTCACCTGATGGAAAGTGAAGATGCGGCCGACGATGGAGCACGCTTGTCTAGGAGAAACCTATTCACTCTACTCTTGAAGACTCCCAAATTGTAATGGTAAGGGAACACAGACTCAGGCAAAGCATTCCACTCCCTTGCAGTACGCACAATAAAAGTAGTTTCAAATCGCTTAGTGCGTATTAATGGTATTTATGTTTTGTTATTTTTGTTGAGCTGAATATTCCTATAGACTATAGACTTCCGCTAATTTATATTGATACATTTGCAATATCTGTGCTGCATCTGAATGTCCAGATAATATCAGCAAAATCGAAAACAAATGTCGCAAGGGTTATTTAATTTCACCCCTGATGATGATGTACCCTGAGGATGATTTACGTATGCGGCTATTTTCTGCCGGACATACGGCCATTGCGTTACTCCAGTGTACTGTAGGTCTCCGTTAAGTGAATGACTCGTTTGATAGGAAGCTTGGTACTCGTATTTAAGATACTGGTTACCATCAAACTTTCGCAGTTCAAAGTACAAAGAAAAACTAAACTACCTTTAAACTAATTACCTAATTAACAAACCTAAACTAAGACTAAACTACGACTAAACCTGTCATCTGCCTTCAAGCGCCTGCTCATATTCATATTGCAATACACCGAACCGCCACACCGAGTCAAGAACGCAGGACTCGGCAGGCGCTTGTAGAAAGTTTTGTAAAAAAATTAAAATTTTACATAAAACATTGATAACTTTTGATTTTGTGGGTCGATTTTAATAAAATAAACGCTATTCACTATTCCAGACTCAGCTTAACATTTCTTAGTTCCTAGATTTTGATAACTATCTATGGTTTTTGCGTAAAGTGCGCACAAACATACAGACAAACAGACAAAAATTTCAAAAATTGTTTTTTTGCGTTCTATTACTTATTCTTAACGTCTCCCAGTTATTATTTTGTAAAAATATTCAATGTACAGACACGGCAAGTCTACGATTTTATTATATGTATAGATAGATAACCGCTCCCGCCGATGAGAATTGCACTAAGCGTTCTATCTTGTCTACTATTGCCCGACTGTGGGATGTTATGGGTTTCGTTGCTCCCACAGTTCTTTACGCCAAGTTGTTAATAAAACAGCTTTGGCAACTCAACTCCGATTGGGATGATTTGCCCCCGCCCCACATTATTAAAGTGTGGAGACAGTTTTGCGCTGAGCTGCCAGCTCTCAATGAGCTGCGCATTCCTCGCCACCTTGGTGTGTCCTCCGAATGCGTTGTCACCCTATTGGGTTTCTCGGACGCATCAGAGCTAGCGTATGGTGGTGTAGTATACATGCATGTCAGCTCCGACAGTAGCAATACCATACGCCTCGTGTGCGCCAAGTCAAAGGTCGCATCGATGAAACCATTCTCGATCGCACGACTGGAACTCTGTGGAGTAGTCTTGCTCTCAAAGCTACTGCGCTCAGTTTTAGATAGTTACGCTAATCGTCTCCCAATCCGGACGTACGCATTCACCGACTCTAAAGTCGCATTATATTGGTACGCTGAAAATAAATTAATACTCGCCCTACAAAGGAAATACTTTGCAGAGGAGTTTGATAATCTTCGTAATGATGTGTCAAACTCTCGCGCCTTCAATAAATTAAGGCCTTTCATAGACAGCAACGGTCTGATCCGCGTTGGCGGTCGCCTTGCTAACTCTACGCTAGAATATGCACAAATGCATCCAGTTATTTTACCCCGCAGTGATCATATTGTTAATTTGCTGATAGATTATTATCACATAAAATATTTACACGCCGGGCCAGAGCTATTAATGTCATTCCTTCGTCAAAGGTTCTGGATCCTGTCCGCACGCCGCATTGTTAGACAAAGAGTCCACATGTGTAATATTTGTCTCCAACTTATCCCGACGCATCTGTACCGAGTAATCGGACAGCAGCTTCTCTCATATGAGGAACTCTGTACTGTCGTCACTCAGATTGAGTGCTTGCTTAATTCGCGTCCGCTCACAGTACTGAGCTCCGATCCCGCAGAGCCTTCTGCTCTTACACCGAGTCATTTTTTACATACCGCGCCGCTATATTCTATACCCGCGCCTGAAGTAGGTACGGATAATATCGGCCTTCTTCAAAGGCACTCGCTACTGGACAAATTAGTTCAGTCATTTTGGCAGCGGTGGAAGACGGAGTATCTTCATGGATTGCAGGCTAGGCAAAAGTGGAACACGAGTTCCGCACCTGTAACTCCGGGATTAGTGGTAGTCGTTATTGAAGATGCGGCGCCGCCTCTTGCCTGGCCATTAGCGATTGTAGAGAAGGTTCACCCCTCCAAGGACGGCGTAGTCCGTACTTGTACCATTAGAACCGCGAGTGGGTCAACTTACCTTCGTCCGACCGTCCGCATATGCCCCCTACCGCGTCAATAGTTTTAAATTTAATTACTCTACCTTTACGTTAGTTTAAGCTTTAGACCATACATTGTAACACCTCATCTTATTTAGCATTAGGTAACCGCACTCATGAGTTCTTATTGCCCTAGTCTCATGAGTTAGATATAATTTGCTCAATTATGAGTTTCTTCTTGAGATATTGGGTCTTATCCTAGTCTCGTCTTAATTTATGTTATGAGATATTAGGTCCCATCCTAGTCTCACCTTATGGTTGTCATTTTTAATGGTGACCCATTAAAGGCGGCCGGAAATGGTAACGCCATCTATTACGACATTAAATTATTATGTTCAAGTTATTGTGGCTTAGGAGTTAACCCTACCATTTCCCAATCCTATGTGCACGCGTTGGAAACACTACCGCAAGATGGAAGCACCAACGTGACATGTCCGGATCCGCCGTCCGCAGTCCGCCATACTAATTTAGTGTGCAAAACCACCCGCCGCACCGATCGCCGTACGCGCATATATATCAATACATTTTGCCTTGACCGCTCCCGCTGAACCGCTGAAATTCGTGTAAATTCTCTATGGTGGCCTTCCGCGGCTCGTGAGTGAACTGTTGTGTTGTGGAAGAGTGTTTATACCCCTGGATTGCCCGCCGCATACGTCGAGTCCAGGTACGCTGCACATTCCTTTTACATATTCCAACTATCTCCGACGAGCCACAATTAACTCAGCTTTCCCATAGCTATCGAAGGTGTTTAAATTACAAGCGCCACCAGTATTTTTATTACCAATTTTTTTTACATGTAGAATGGGCTATTATCAAAACACTATCTTTGTTCCGCGGTTTCACCCGCGTTTTTCTCGTTTCCGTGGAAACAGCGCAAGCAAAAATAGGTCTTCGATTTTACACTTTTGAAAAAAAAAAAAACATAGCATATAGCCTTCCTCGATAAATGAACTATCCAACACTGAAAGAATCATTCAAATCGGACCAGTAGTTCCAGAGATTAGCGCGTTCAAACAAACAAAAAAACAAACAAACACTGCAGCTTTATAATATTAGTATAGATACCGGGGATGAGGTGGCCCAGTGGTAATGACTTAATTTTCTGGTTAAATCTAATGAGCTTGAAACCTTTCATTTACAAAATACCGTTATACTTAGGGAAACATCGTATTGAAATCGGCATGTCCTAGAATCAACATCATCTATTCCGACTTGAGCTCCCGTGGTAGATCAAAGCCCGTTCACTCTCAATCGTCGAGAATAGGCCATGGCCTAAATAACCGCTGATACGGAGTGCCAAATTTCATTGACATGTGAAATGAGCTATAACAAAACCTACCGAGGGTTGATATTACAATAAAAGTTTTATTTCAATTGTGCCAGTTTTACGTCCACTCTCGCCTTCGCAGAAACTCTCATACATTTGGCCGACAATAACAATTTAGGTCTAATGCAGACGACCGATTAAAATCGCTCAACAAAATACCTTTTTTTTTGCGTGTGACTATGTGACGGAACGATCTGAGGGCCCTGGTGGTAAGAGGTAACCCCTGACCCTGACTGAGAGGTAACAGATTACCAGATGGACACGCAGTACCTCTCCTACTGCCTCTACATCTGGTAATCTGCCGCCAAGCAGGGATGCAGTATGGCTTCCGCTGTAAGGATGTAGGTGCCAGTGAAATCACAGCTGCATGAGACGTAACACACCTACCTCGGGCTTGAGTCTTCTCACAATTCGGTCGGGAAGACCCAAATCGCACTGATGTTGTTATGGGTG